>JAQQTP010000082.1:58405000-59875000 GCA_029884605.1 Ormosia emarginata | reverse complement strand
CTCAAACTCAAACTCTTCACCCTAATCCCCTCCTATATTAACCTATAACCCATACACGGTTGGGGCCCTCTTTTGGAGCAGGCTCTGACTTCCTCACTCACGTTACCTTTCTCCTTCCTCCGCCAAAGTTTATTTTTATCATCTTCTTCAACTTGCACCTTTATCATCCAGCACCCCATAAAATCCATCCCTCCATCAATCTTTGTTTTCTTTTCTGCCAATCTTTATCACCTTGACAAACAACCCAAACAAATTCCATAACCACAATCTATCATCTTCTTCCTCCAGACCCTACCATTCTTTATTAAACCAGATAAAAAACCACCCTTCCTTACCCACTGCGGATCACCATCACCAACTCTGCGAGAAACCCCAACTGCGGACCACCGTCACTGACGGTGCTGAACCAGATTCATTCCGTCACAGTCTCGTCGGCCGTCCACTCGTCGTCCACTCGAGCTGCGAGTTCCGACGAACCCTCCCGGGCCGACTTGCGCAGCACTGCGATGCGGATCTCGTGACACAGGTCCTTTGCCGCTCAACCGCTACCCCAGATCCGTCGTCCCAGCCGAGTTGAACCAGAACAACTGCGCAGCACCGTCGCGTCTTTGCCGCTCACGCCAGTCGACTCAGACCAACTTCGGCGGCACACTGTGCAGCGCCGAACCAGACTACACCACACCGGTGTCCGACCCGTCAGATCCGAAAACCTTAGTCGTGAGCTGCTAGGCACCGTCCGACCGTGCCGTCCTGGTAGGAAGCTCCGTCCGGTCCGGTTGCACCGCCTCGTCCTTGCCCTCTGTCGCCGCGCTGGTTTACTCCATTGGTGTCCCCAGTTGGCTTTCTTCAAAAGAAAATAAAGAAGAAGAAGACACAGAGCCCATCCCCTCTTTGTTTCTAATATTTCGTAAGGCTCTACATTTAATTTTTTTTTATGGAGAGATGGGCCTATTGGGCCAAAGAAAAAGGAAAAAAAAACGAAAAGGAAGGCTAAAATTAATGGTAAAATAAAAAAAAGGGTAATATAAAATAACTATTTTTTAGAAGAAATAAACACGATTAACTGAGTTGTGATTTCTAACATTGTTAATCTCAGAAGACTATTTTGATCATCCGAGTTGTGACAACCTAATGATTCAAATTATTTTAAATAAATTATTACTTAATAAAGGCTCAAAATTCATTTTTTTTCGGTTTTTTTCACCTAATAATAATGAATTTAACAATCAAGTGCAGTGACGTCTTTGAAAAAGCGTGAAATGCGAAAACTTTCACCCATTCAAATTTTAATTTGATTAAAAATGGAGTCAAGCTCAACTACGACGACTTAGGATATTAATTCAAATTTTTATAAAATAAAAATTAAATCTTTTGAATAAAATCAACCAATCCACATTTATTTTCTATGGCCAACTACGCGACTTTTTGCAATTCCTCTATCGCACCTCAGCAGACGAGGTTCAGCCTTGTCACCAATTTTTATTTTAGCTTAGTCAAACCTGCCAAATTTTATATTTTCTCAAACTCTTTGTTTTTTTTAATTTTTTAAAAAAGGTAAAACAAATATATTATAAGATTATTAAGTTTTTTTTTTTGTGATTATGACTAATTTAGGGAATCTGCTTTAAAATCCCGGATGTATTAGATTTTCCCTACCGAAAAATATCTTTGTGGGGTTAAGTCTCTACCCTTCCCTATGCATAATGACTCGAATCCAATTTTGCCCAAAGACCATTTTTTTCCCCACAAATAAACAAATAAAAGAATTTTCTAATTTTTTAGTTTAAATAAAATTGTAAAATTTTAAAGCGTAATTATTACGTGTAAAATAAAATTTTAAATGATTTGTATTTCACACTGAGAAAATAAGAAACTTGATAAAATAGGGACACAACGGTCTAACAAATTTATTTTGTTTAATCGTTTTTAAAAATTGAGATTTACTTACTCGCATGATTACGGTATATACATATATATATATATATATATTAATTAATGCTTTAAGAATAATAATAATAATAATTTAGTTTAATATATATTAGTATTTAATTTTATTTTTTTATTATATTATTTTTTAACTAAATATATGCAATAAAAAATATCAAATTACAAATTCAAGCTTAATTTATTTAATTTAAAAAGCTTAATCAAGCAATGATGGAGTCACACCACACATTCTTGACGGTGTGCACTGCCATCTTCTAAGACACAATAAAAGACTAGTACTTATTTTATTATTACAATATTTCACTTGTATTAACAAAAAAATTTAAAACAAAAAAAAAATAAAAACTATAAGATGTAGGCTAATAATATATGATAATGTCTAAAGATCTAATATGAATTATCCTTGACAAACATTGTGAAGTATCTATGCTTCTCAAACCATAAGTGCTCGAAAATAATATAGATCACTGAATATAACAATTATGCTCTTAAAAAAAAATCTACAAAACTACTTGTAAATATCCTAGATATTTACTAGAGATATTTTTGTATGCCTTGCAAATATTTAGATATTTTAAAAGTTAGATGAGAAAAGTTCTAGAATTTCATTTCCACTACACACTTGGCTATATCTCCGTCTTTTGCTACCTTCTACTAAGGAGATAAAACAATTATAAATAAGTGAGACTCTCTTAAGTCAAATCATATAAAATTAGATAATTATGTTATAAATTGAATTTTCCCTAACAAGCATACAAGGATTGATTTTAGCTCATTAAACTTAAGCGACTCAAAATGAAGCTCAAGCTAATAAAATGAGCTTAATTTTTTATTGAGTTAAAGCTAAGTCGAACCTGACTAGGCTCAGCTCAACTCATTTATAACCCTAACAAAAACTTTCTAATTCAATTACAAGTGTGTCATGTTGTTGACTAATATATATATATATATATATATATATATATATATATATATATATATATATATATATATATATATATATATTTGAAATGTTAACTTTTAATATTATAGGTGAATGTTAGCATCCTTCATTTTTTTATGGACAAAAAAATCTTCTTTGTCTTTTGTTATCAACTTAAATGACTATGTCCATTTTAGTAATTAAGACCTTCAATAATTAAGTCAACAAACAAACATTTCTTAATCTCTTAATAAATGCTAACTTAATAATTTTTCTCTCTCATAATAATTTTTAACCTTATAATTTTTTCTCACTCCTAAAAACCACTCACTTCATAAATATTTATCTTTTATTATTATTATTTAAAAAATAGTAATATAAATTAATTATTTAGAAAAATTAAATAGTAGATAAATTTAAAATACTAATTTTTTTATACATAAAAAAAAAAAACCAAAAGGCTAAGAGAGACAAAAAAAAGCAAAAAACCTATTGTCTAATAAAGACAGTGCCTATGGAATCTGCCAATAGAAATTAGGATGCATCCGGTGGGCAAGCTGAAAGAACCCCCAAAGCATTCTGCAGCGTTGCACCCCTTTTTGTTAACTTGTCTGCCACAACATTACCTTCTCTGAGAAAATGTTGGAGCCTATGCACCAAAACAGCTTGAGAATGTGTAGAACCGCAACTTTTTTCAATCAGACCCCAAGCAGTAGCTGAATCTGATTCACAAATAATTTGAGTGTAACCTTTAGTGTAAGCTAACTTGAGCTCGTGCCAAATAGCATAAAGCTCAGCTATTATATTCGTTGTGACACCACAATAACCGGAATAGGCAATGACCCAGTTAGCGTTCGAATCACAGATTACACCACCAAAACTGGATCTTCCTGGGTTGCTATGAACTCTGATCTGTATTTAACTTGAAAAAAAAATTGCGGAGGGTAAGACCAATACACTTCGCGAGCATGCCTCAGATCTGTACTACCAGCACTAACAATAATAATCTGATGTAGACTGTGAATTTGTGCAACAATCGAATGGCAGCTCCACACCTTGCCTTGAAAAATCTCCATGTTCCTTGCCTTCCATATATGCCAACAAGCAACAGCGAAGATAGATCCTTGAGGTCCTCTGCAATTATTCCTAATCCAGTCAGAAATGTCTTGATGGGGGTTGTTAAGCAAGCCACCTAAGTTAAGAAGGTGCCACACTTGAGAAGCTTTGTAACAATCCCGCCAAAGATGACTAATATATTCTTGAGTTACTCCACATCTGAAACAAGAAAAATCAGAAGACAAATGTCTTCGACAACAGAAAATGTTAGTAGGGATGCTCTTATGGTCCAAGAGCCATAAAAAATGGTTGATATTTTCTGGTATTTGGAGAGACCACACCCAATTCCCATTAACATCTGAAGTATTCTGGGTTAAACGATCTTTGGTTAACCAACCATAAGCGGTTTTGGTGGAATATTTCCCATCTAAAGAAGCGTCCCAAATTACCATATCTTGAAGGTTTTCATCCAACACAACACTACCAATCAGATCTTTAACCTCATTTGTTACAGGAATGGCCAGCAAGTTCCAATTCCACACGTCATTCTGATACAGGTCACTAATAGATAAATTAACATCCTGAATGTGCACGTAGTGAACTTTGTGACATAGATGACCTGAACTTAACCACCTATCATATTAAAGGGATAAATCTCCAGACCCCACCCTGTAGCAGAACCCTCTTGAAGGTGAGGTACAACCTTAGTAATAGAGTACCAAGCATAAGAAGGGCTTCGATATTTCCTCAGAGAGAAAATAGAAAAATTCCGAAGATATTTAGCCTCCATAGTTTGGACCTAAAGCTTATCAGAATAGTGCAGAATAGACCAAATGTGCTTTCCCAACAATGAAATATTAGCCTCTCTAAACGTACGAATACCCAAGCCACCGTTATTCTTGGGCTTAGTAACTATCCCAATTCATGCAATGAGATGCTCTACCTCCCTAAATAAATGCCTGGGTTGCCCTATCAATAGCATCACAGACACCTTCAGGAAGCCATATATTTTGCATAGCATATATAGGAATGGTATTCATAACCGATTTAGCTAGAGTAACCCTCCCCGCTCTATTAAGCAGTTTAGATTTCTAACTAGTTATTTTAGACTGAATACGATCCAAAATAAAGAAGAATTAGGAATTCTTAACCCAACCTGTGAGCAGAGGAAATCCTAGATAATTACTAATATTCATAGTATGATGGTACCCCAAGATACTTGTGAAATTAGCAATTGTCCTTCTAGGAGTATTCCTTGAGGTCATAAAACGAGATTTCTGCACATTGATCTTAAGACTCGAGGCTTTACAAAAATCAGAGAGGACTTTTTCAACTAGACATACTTGAGAAGACTCAGCTTTAGTAAATAGTAGACAGTCATTAGCAAAAAATAAATGGGAAATTTCTGGCCCACTATTGGTTGCCTTGATAGGTTTCCATTTCCCAAGTTAAACCTACTCTCGAATCAAAATAGCAAGCTTTTCCATGCATAAAACAAACAGATAAGGAGACATGGGATCCCTTTGACGGAGACCTCTAGTTGGGGAGAATCTTTCAAGAATCTTATTATTCCACTTTAGGGACAAAGAAGTGGACATAGTGAAATTCATGATCAGCTTAATAATATTAGAGGGAAACCTAAATTATGCAAGAGTAAGCCATAAGAAATCCCAATTTACCCTATCATACGCCTTTTCAAAATTAATCTTATAGAGAATGAATCCTTCTTTACCTTTCTTCTTGTGCATTGTATGAGAAATCTCCTGAGCAAGTAAGGCATTATCACCAGTACCTATACCAGGAATAAAACTACTTTGGCAAGGACCAATCAAATCATTCAGGTAAGGTTTAATCCTTTGAACAAGAACCTTAGAGATAGTTTTGAACAGGACATTGCATAGACTTATAGGCCGAAAATCTTTTAGACTGACAGGGCTATCCACTTTAGGAATAGGAATAATGAGAGTATGGGTCAATTCCTCATTAAATTCTCCAGAAGTAAAAGCCTGAGCAACCGACTCCTAAACATCATATCCAACCGTATCCCAAAAAGTTTGGAAGAAAATAGGCTGGAAGCCATCTAGACCTGGTGCTTTATAAGGTCTCATAGAAAAAAATAGCATTCTTCACTTCCTACATAGACACGTGTTGTAAGAGACCTTCAAAGCAATTCTGGGGGATAGTAGGAATGCTATTAAGTCTCAAACCCTCAGGATTACAATGAGCACGATTCTGAAAGAGCCCCTTGAAAAATTTATAAGCTTCATGTTGTAGAAGATTCTCATCAAAGCCCCAACAACCTTCGATCATAAGGCCAGACACCTTATTTCTCCTCCTTCTGATCACCATCTGAGCATGAAAAAAATTTTGTGTTAGGATTGCCAAATTTCACCCAATCCTCTCTAGATTTTTGAAACTATAGCATCTCTTCCTGAGCTAAAACATGCTCATGTTGCTTTTGTAGGTCCCTTTCCAACATAACCATATCTGAAGAGTAAATGGAATCAAGCTGTAGGTGAACTCCATGAAGACACGCTTCAATCCATCTCTTGCACTGAAAGATATTACCAAAGACTTTTTCATTGAATTTAATAGATTCTTCCTTGACATTACTCAATTTAAACAAAGATGTACCAAAAGTCTTCATCCAAGAATCTTTCACTAACTTCCCATAATCAGGGTACATTAACCAAGCTGTCTGAAAGTGAAAGGTTTTGAGTTTCTTACTTGGAGACTTTCTGCAACTAACCAATAGAGGGGTGTGATCTGAATTATTAGGGGGCAACAGTTTTACTATAGCATAAGGAAAGAAAACCCGTTAGTCCACATTAGCTAAGCACATGTATAGTCTTTTCCGGATATGAACACCACTCTGAATATTTTTTCTCCAAGTAAAGAAACCTTCTACTGTCTTCATATCCACCAGTTGACAAGTGTCAATGGTTTTTGCAAACTTTGCCGCTCTGCCATGATTAAAAAACCTCCCAAGACTTTTGAAGAGTTAGTGATTTTATTTATATCCCCTATCACCATCCACGACCCTTGAATGGAAGCACCCATGTAAATAAGATGATCCCATAGGGAGTCCCTGATGTTTGGCATTGAAGAAGCATAGACAGTGGAACAATACCAAAGTGTATCCCGTTTCTTGATGCTAAACGTACTACACTAAGGAGTCGAACTAACAAGCTGAAAGGATAAGTCATTGGAGGAAGTCAACGTCCAAATTCCTCCTAAATGCCCCCTAGCCTCTTGAATAAAGATGGGTTTAACCCAAAGACTCCCACTTTCTCTCCATTGTAGAAAATAAAGAGTGAGTCTCATAAATAAATAAAACAGGTCATTAACATGATGCCAAGTGCACGTATTAGTGGCACCTATAATATTCCAGGACAAAAGTGAGAAATTTCTAAACAAATCCATGGAAATGGATAAATGAAAGAGGCCAACAAATAGCCTAAAAGGAAGGTTAGTCATTCTATTGGTTGTTTTGGTCCCCTTGGCCTTTGACCATGTCCATGGCTGAATCCATTGAAGCCTCATCCTCGTTCAGAAGCATTTCAAATCTAGAACCCGAGATGGGTTTGAGATTGTCGGTTGACTTCGCTCCTCCTCCAAGATCATAAATAACAACTCCCTTGTTTTTGGCTTTGTCATTCCTACTTTTTATATTTTTAATTTTTCCCGAATCCGCCTTTCTCATGATTACCAAGTTTTTCGAAATATTCTCCACTGGTTTCTCTAATTGGATCTCCGTATCCTTCCTGGGCCTTTTGTTTTTGGAATATATCTTTTGTAAATTTGAATTGGAATTCTCATGTGATGTCGGCCCCACATGACCCCCGTTAGCCACATTCAGTGCATGCATTACGTGACTTTTTGCATGGATCCCGTCATTCCTTCCCTTTTGCATTGATGGCTTTGATGAGGATGGAGTATCCCCTTTTCTTTTTGGAGCTATTTGCTTTGTAGTTTTTTTTTCTTAACCACCAGCCAATCCCCATGAAGGGGTTTCTCATTATCAGGAGCAACATGTGAAACGCCACAATCATTAGCATTTATGGCATTGATAACATTGTGGTCCCCTGCATTAATGTTGATTGATTGCGTCCCCTCTGCCATGCCTATGGTGTTTGGTTCCACCATGGCCGCCGCTGGTTGCACAGTCTCTATCTCTGGTGCATGCTTCAAATTATCGCCTTTTGCACCCACCATTTTGACATTTTTAATGTATTCCTTGGCAAGATGTCCATAACATCCACAAGAGGCACACATCCGATGCAAACCTTCATACTCTACGCGATACCAATGGCCTTGAAGCCACACCCTTCCCACAACATGCTTGTTGAGATCGATCTCCACACAGACCCTAGCGTATCTTCCTCGTCTGGCATCCAAAGTATTGTAGTCTACTTTAATTGGCCTTCCAACAGCATATGTCAAGGGTAAAACTATGCTTTCATCATAAAAGACAAGGTTAAGACTTGTGAAGCGAATCCACACCATTGTCCTTTCAATGGTAGCCTTTAGAGTAACAAACTCCGGTATCCATGATTGGACTGCCAAGTAATGATCAAAGACCATCCATGGGCCTTCCTCCATAACTTTCTGCTTATCTTCCTCCAAATCGAACTTGATCATAAAATACCCGTTATCCACATCTATCATATTGAAACCAACCTTTAGTTTCCATGTTCTGTCCAATTTATCACGTAATATATTATAGCTAATGTACTTGCCTAGTAGTTTGACAATCAAGGCATCCTGCCATGGGGCACATAATCTTTCAAAAACAGAATCAGCAATATGGACCATAGCCTTTAAGGGATTGCCATCTTCAAACTCTATCTTCGCCAGGTTCTCCTTGATTAGGTCGACCCTTGGACGATAAGGTACTTTGTCTCTATTCATCATCACTTTGTCTCTAAAAGAAATAGGTCGATCAATGGTACCTCCATCTGGTGGTTCTTTGCCTGAGCTCGAGCCACCCAAAAAACTTGCAGAGAAAACAAAATTCGTGTGGTTCTCCATAATATTCAAGGTAAAATTAACTAATTTTAAAAAATAATCACATTACAATAACCACGTTAAAATAATAATGTAAAAAAATAATAAGGTTTAATACTAATATAATTTACGTAAAATTATTGTACATGCACCAAATCAATTATAGTGCTAGTTCTTGAAGGAAGTTTGTGACTTGATTTTTTTCAAAAAATTAGTTGATATTAAATTATAGTAATGTTTTAAATTTATCTACTATTAAATTATATTACTATTTGTTTTAAAATAATAATAAAAGAAAAATATTTATGAAGTGAGTGGTTATTAGAAGTGAGAAAAATTATAAAGTTAGAAATTATATATTATGAGACAGAAAATTCATTAGGTTAACACTTATTAAGAGAGAAAAAGATTTGTTGATTTAATTATTGAAGATTTTAATTACTAAAATAGACACGGTCATTTAAGTTAATTAGCAAAAGACAAAAGATATTTTTTTGTCCATAAAAAGAGTGAAGGATACTACCCTTCACCTATAGTGTTGACGGTTAACATTTTTTTTTTTTTTGGTTAAAATATATTATAAATGGGGTTAGCCCCAACTTATACTTTATGGCCTCATTTGCGACCATTTTCCTAATATAACATATTGTCACATGCGATCAAGATGGAATTATAGTAGTTTCAAGGTGTGCTTGGGAGTCATATTTAGGGGGGGAAAGGAGGGAAGGGAGTTTAGGATAGATCTCTCCCTTGTTTAGAAGTTTTATTTTAGTAGGGTAAGGAATCCAAAATTTTTTATATGTCCTCCAAAACCCTTTGTCTATAACTTTTATGAGTTCTACTGAATAGGTGAGTTTTAGAGGATTAATAATATTAAATTATCAAATTACCCTTAAACAATTTCAAAAATTTTAAAATTATACCCCATTCACATTATGTTCTCAATCTCACACTCTCTACCCTAGAATCTCACACTTCTCTCTAGTTCGTCATGACGAGATTTCCAGCAAGAGTTCCACTGTTAATTTATATTGTTTGACTTCATTGTTTGGAATAGCATAGGTAGTGATGACCACCAATGAGTATGCCACCATGAGCAGCTCATACCTTTGCTAGCACCAATTACGGATTGTGGCTTAATTATACATGAGACGGTAGAGTATCTATCATTTTTTTATTAATGAACGACCAAACTAGATTTTTGGATTTGAAACTATTCCAAAAACTAACTTGTGTGAGGCCACTGAAAATTTGAGTTTTTCATGGAAGATGTTTTCTAGTTCTTATAGGGTAACCAGAAAAAGTTATAATAGATGATTTGATTACTTTAATGTTTATATATGCTTATGTACTCATTCTAACAATTTTTGCTTGAATAATGACTATTTTCGTTGATGTTGCTCCTAATAATAGTGAATTTGGAGTGCATATAATTCACTTTATAATTCATTAGTGTCCCTCAACCATCTTTAAGACATAAAGCAATTTGTTTCAGTTCCCAATGTTGCAAAATCTGCTCCCTGAGCCGATTCTCCTAGTTTATGAGCCACGTTTTCTTTTAATTTGTGAAATATGTGAAAAAAAAATAATATGAAGTTTGTCATTTTGTATGTCCTTCATAATTTACTTTATCTATTAAATTAACAATTTTTATATTTTTATATTAAATAGTATATATATATTTTTACATTTCATTTAATATTATTCATTATATATATTTTTTTATTATTATTTTTATTCAATCACATCTATTAAAAATAATATAAATAATATTTATATCTTTTTAAGAATATAAAATAATTATTTTCCTTAAATTAGAGCCAAAGCCAACTGCAACAATCAATCAGAGAGCCGAGGTAAGGTTGTCATGAATACACCTAACCCCCAACGAAAACCAAAACCCATGCTAAAATTAATATCAATATCAATATCAACCAATCACCCATATAATTAATTGGAATGCTACATCTGCTTACCATTTCTATCTTTTCTTTACCGTTAAAGAAACCACTGACTGTTTTAGCTTTAAAAAAAATAAAAAATCTCTCACTCTGCTTTCAACCCACCCAGTCTCAATGGGCGCGGTCATTCTTCCCAAATCGTACACATATCAACCAAAAAGTCAAAAGCTTGAAGGAAATAACATTAGTTGGGTTGCAAATGATCAGTGACGGATCAGAATAGTGAGGAAAAAGTTATGAATATTTTATATAATTTTTTTTAAAAAAAGTATATTTACACATAAAATATAATAAAAATAATGAAAAATAAAATTATAATTATTCCTTGTATTTTTTTAATATTTTGAGAATAATTAATAATTTTTTTGTAATTAATATTATTATATATTTCTTTTTTTACATACATAATTAAAGAATAATTTAAAAATTTATGTCTTGTGATTAAAAATTAAAATTAAAAGATTTGTGAAATATCAAATTAACTATTTATTTTAATATGGGAACAAAAAGGATTAAAGACCATTCCATGGTTGAATTCATAAATTATAGAATTATAAAGTCATAAATAATAAATATTATATATAATTAAAAAAAGTTTAACTCAAATAGGAGCATATGTCCCTATATATATATATATATATATATATATAAATATATAATATAAATGGCACTCCATTTATATTTTTATAGGTATATTTATTTTTGTTAGAATATTTAGAATATTATTCAGAATTAAATTAAGTTTAATTTTTTATTATTTTAAAAAATTAATTTATACATAATTAAAAATATTATTTTGATTATATTTAATTTTTTTCTTTATATATATTTACTTTCTTATACATAGAGAATCTTTTTGTACGCATTGATTAATTGAAATAATTCAGAAAATATACATAAATAATTTCTAGATTTTTTATGTGTCATTATTTCTCTATTTCTAATATGGTATCAGAGCGATACCATCATCCGCGACCTGTCAATCACTATTCTGCTACATAGTTTTCGAAAATCTAGAACTCTAATTAGTCACCTCTTATGTCATGTTCTAAATATTCTGATGATCCTTCCGCTCATTGTCACTATTTTTTTGACACTCCGTTCCAAACTCAGTTGCCACTGCCACTGTATTAGATTCCAGACTCTGTTCCAGATTTCGATTACTGTCCTAAATTCCAAACTCCGTCCCGGACTCTGATTTTTGTCCTAGATTCTAGACTCTAATTTTTGTCATAGATACCAATCTTCGATATGCATCTTTGCTTAGTTTCGTCGATCAGTTCCATTTGATATAACATGAAAGATTGACTTCATCTTCGTTGCTCCACCCTCTGATTAGTTCTGTCTAATAGATTAGTTTCTTCTCCTTTGTTTCAACTAAATGCATATTGGGTCCATCCCCAGATGCAGTTTGACTCCATTCTCATTATAGATTTTTTCAAATGCAGATGGTTTCATCCGAAATACAGTTTGAGCCTCTTGGTTTCTTCAATATCTCGACGTTGTGTTTTTAGAATATTTTTAATTTATTTTATTTTCGTGTGCGTAATTGTAACAAGTTAAAGCTTAGTAGTAGTTTTAGCTTGATGGGGAGTATTAGAATATCTAGAATATATCTAAGAATTAAATTAGACTTGATTTTGTATTGTCTTAAGATTTTAATTCGTAAATAATTAGAGATATTATTTTGATTATATTTTATTGTTTTTCTTTCTTTATATCGACTCTCTCTCCTATAATTATAAAGAATCATATTGTACACGCTAATTAATTCAAAAATAATTCAAAATATATATAGAAACTTTCTCTAGATTTTTGTGTGTGTGGTTCTCTATTTTTATCATGATTTTATATATGATATATGATAATATTTAGTCACATTCACATCTGGATACGATGCTCATTCAGGTGTGCAAATTTCATTTTCCATTGGAAAAATAAGTGGTCAAAATTAATTTAGTATTTCAAGGTTCATTTATTTACTCTTAGGTTCATGATTCATGTATTTACTAAGTTATTTGTATCTTTATATTTTTAATAAGTCACCTAAAATTTATTTCTTATTAGTTTCTAGATTAGCTTCAATTGAGTCAAAACTAGAATTATTTAAGGAACCTATAAATATGTAACTTTGTTCATGAGGAAGTAAAGTGAAGCCAAGTGAAGTAATTCAGATCAAGACTATTATGGAAGGTGAACTTGGCAAGAAAATAAGAAGACTACAAACAAACAATGGAGGAGAATTTACATCCGATGAGTTCTTTTCTTTTTGTAGAGATCATGGCATCAAAAGGAACTCTCATATGCAGAAATGCTACAACAAAATGAAGTGACTCAAAGGAAGATTAGCTAAGAAGTACAAAAAAAAAATGATATTGGTATGATATAATACTGATACAGACGATAATTTCTGAAATAGTTTCTTTTTTGGTCAATCATTCACTTCTTTCATTAGATAAAAGAGTGCATACAAATAGGCCAAGCCTATAGTAAGTAATATCGTAATGCTACTAGATAGAGAGAAATTCCTTGTTATACTTGGAGGAAGAATTTTCTTTTACCATAAAATATCATAACCATTAAATGCACCTAAATTGTGTTAAATATGTGGGTTCTATTAGAAATTTAAAGGCAAGGATCATCCATGGAGGAAGAATTTTCCTTCCTCCTGGAAGATATAATAATTTCTGACTGGATAGAACAGAAAGACCAAGCATGCTTACTTACAAAAGCAACAAACACAATCTAAAGAGAGGCTTACATATGGTCAAATAGTTAAGTGGGCCCATTAGTCCATCAAGACCAAGTTGAGTTGTTATGGTCAAATATATTTCTAAAGAGTAATGAAGCCCATTAGTAAACCAAGGCCAAGCTCGATTGCGATAATTGAAAAAGCAAAAAAGTGTTAGACATTATAAATCATTACTAACAATGTCCCTAGATCATAGATCATGAGTTTGGAACACCATATTAATAATCAAAGGCGTACCTCTTGTAGACATCTTGTTCTTGTTAACTTTACGATCAAGATGAGACTAATAATTGTACTCACTTTGTGGATTGCAGGAATCAGGATCTTCCTCTCCTTCTCCTCTCTCTTTTGGATGGGACAATAGTAGTTTTTGAGTCAAAGATCATGCCTTTGTCTTTAAAGACACATTTATATATAGAGGGAGTGGAGAGGGGACCTGTTCCTTCGTTGAAGAGTTGTCTTGTTCCACCCATCATGGAATCAAGCAATTGGGTCTCACACTTTTTCAAGCACACATACTATTTGAACTCAAAGTCCAACATGTGATTTCCAATATACCCATTGATCATAATATATAAAATGGATTCCAGGAAACATCAGGTTACCATTCAACCAGTTTTGACAAACAGACAAATCAATGGAAGTCCAAAATCATAGGAAAATTTCTAACATTCTCCCATTTGGACAACATTGATTCAGTTTAATTTAGCTTCAAAAAATTTCAAAAATAAATAGATATATATATATAAATAAATATATAGGTATTTTACAAAATTCCTTTTGAAAATAAAAGAATTTTTACATCTTGAACAATTGTGGCCACTAAAAATAACTGATTATTCTCACATTAAACATGATCAAAAATTCAATAAAACTTCTAATTAAGAGCCATAAGTTCCACGATAAACTATAAAAGTCTAATTCACCAATGACTACGTAATTAATAATCTTATTGCCATGATCATAATACAAGTGTGCTAGTGGAGATACACATTATAGCTTAGTTTGTGACCATTTGCCCTTTTAAGCTAATGTGTATAGATCCTACATTGTGTTTTCCTTTAAAAAAAATACAAAAATCCTCAATCTAGCTTTCAAACCCAGATCATAAACATGTTTATCATTAACTACCATTTTCTTCAAGAAAACTAAACATCTCGAGACAACACAACAATAAAACTGTATAATAATCATTATAACAATGATATAAAAAATAATCATGCACATAACTTTATTAAATGAGCATTACATAAGTTCAATGTAACAAGAATACAACAAATGACAACTACTAATCAATTACATCAAAGGATCTTATAATACCCATATTATCCACATGTTTCATAAACACTATAGGTTTAAGTCCTTTAGTTAGGGGATCAGCAAGCAACTCATCAGTAAAAATATGCTCAACAAGAATCTCATCACTCTCAAACATTTCTCTCACCACCAAGAATTTGATCCTTATATGTTTAGAGGCAAAAGTAGTTCTATTATTCTTGGTGAACAAGACAGTAGATCGATTATCACAATAAATTTTCAATGGTTTAGAAATAGAGTCGACAACACCAAGAGCGGAAATGAAGTTCCTTAACCACATGGCATGTGTAGCAGCACCATACAATGCAATAAACTCAGCTTGCATTATGGAAGAACTATCAGAGTTTGCTTTACGCTTTTCCAAGATATAGCTCCTCCGACTAACATGAAAATGTATCCAGAAGTGGATCTGTCATCATCTACACATCTAACAAAGTCTGAATCGGAGTAGCCAATGACATTTAAATCATCCACATTCATATAAACAAGTATGTAATCCTTTGTCTTTTGTAGGTACCTCATAACCTTCTTAACAGCTACCCAATGAGTATGTCCTGGATTAGATAGATATCTACCCAATGCACTAACAGCAAATGACAAATCAGGTCTAGTGCACACCTGAGCATACATAAGGCTACCAACCGCACTAGCATAAGGCACATTTACCATAGAACTTCTCTCAATGTCATTCTTAGGACACTGCTTCATACTCAACTTGTCTCCTTTGGTAACAAGAACATCATTAGACCTACAAGTTTCCATATTATACTTTTTGAGAACACGATCAATATAGGCTCTTTGCGATAAACCCAAAAAGCCTATGACTCCTGTCTCTATGAATTTCAATGCCCAAAATAAAAGAAGTTTCTCCAAGATCCTTCATATCAAAAGTAGCTGACAACATATCTTTGGTCTCAACAAGTAGTTCATAACTGTTGCTGGCAAGTAAAATATCATCCACATAAAGAACAAGAAAAATGAATTTACTCCCACGCACCTTAAGATATATACATTGATCTACCTTATTCTCCGCAAAGCTTATAGAAGAAACTACTTCATCAAATTTAATATACCATTGCCTAGAAGCTTGCTTCAAACCATAAATAGACTTCTTCAATTTGCATATCATATGCTCCTTACCATTTTCTATAAAACCCTCTGGTTGCTGTATGTAGACCTCTTCATAAAGATCTCCATTCAAGAAGGTTGTCTTTACATCCATCTGGTGCAACTCCAAATCATAATGAGCAACTAGAGCCATAATAATCCAGAAAGAATCTTTAGAAGAAACAGGAGAGAAAGTCTCTTTGTAGTCAATTCCTTCCTTTTAAGTGAATCCTTTTGCCACAAATCTTGCTTTAAAGCGCTCCACATTTCCCTTAAAATCTTTCTTCGTTTTAAACACCCATTTGCACCCAATAGGCTTAACACCTTTAGGAGGTTCCACAAGCTCCCACACATTATTATGATTCATAGAGAGTATTTCATCATTCATTGCTTCAATCCAATCATCAGATAAAGCACTTGAAACTGCTTCCTTATAACTTTCTGGATCTGGCATGCACCCAACATTAATATCCATCTCCCCCAGAAAAGTATAGTAATCATCAAGGTTGACTGGTCTTCTTTCTCTTTGAGATCGTCTAAGAGGAGGAACCTCAACAAGATGTTCAGGAGCTAGCGGCAGTGGTTCTTCTATAACTTCTTGTTGTGGTTCCTCATCAGCCCTTTCAAATGACTCACATACACTTCTATCTTGTATAATAGGAATTGGTACAATGACCTTTTCTCCACTAGAACTTGTGCCCTCATCCATAGTGACATCAGAACTCCCCACATCATTCTCAAGGAATTTGACAGTGATTGCTTCAATTATTCTTGTTCCACGGGTAGGGTAGTAGAATTTGTAGCCTTTAGCATTTATAGGATAACCAATAAAGTAACACCTGGTGGTCTTAGGACTTAATTTTGATGC
The DNA here is from genome assembly GCA_029884605.1 of Ormosia emarginata. NCBI lineage: Eukaryota > Viridiplantae > Streptophyta > Magnoliopsida > Fabales > Fabaceae > Ormosia > Ormosia emarginata. The sequence continues at coordinate 59,858,063 of JAQQTP010000082.1, read as the reverse complement.
ACTAGGGTCATAGATTTTCACCTCAGCGGCACAACCCCACACACGAAGATGGTTAAGGCTAGGTTTCCATCCCTTAAACAATTTAAATGGAGTTTTGGGAACAGACTTAGAAGACACTTTATTTAGTATATACATGGTTGTTTTAAGGGATTCTCCCCAAAGGTAATTAGGTAATTTGGACTGACTCATTATAGACCTTACTATATCTATTAAAGTGCGATTTCGCCTCTTAGCTACCCCATTTTGTTCAGGAGTCCCTGACATAGTAAATTGGGAAACTATTCTACAGTCCTCAAGGTATTTAGCAAAAGGTCCCTTAAATTATCCAAATTCACCATGTCTACCATAATATTTACCATCTCGGCCCGACCTTACTATTTTTACTTTTTTACCACATTGATTCTCAACCTCGTTTTTAAAGATTTTAAACTTTTCTAAAGACAATGACTTATCATTTATCAGGTATACATAACCAAAATGAGAAAAGTCATCAATGAAAGTAATAAAATATTTATTCCCATACAAGGTTGGTTTCAAAGGACTACAAATATCTATATGAATTATTTCTAAAAGTTCTTTACTACGTATAAAACCCTTTTTACTTGTCTTTGTCATCTTTCCTCTTATACAATCTACACAATCCCCAAAATATATAGGATCAAGTGAAGGTAGGATATTATCATTTATCAACCTATTAATTCTATCCTTGGAGATATGACCTAGACGCTTATGCCATAAAGACAAAGAGGTGTCTTTGATTAGTGTCCTTTTGGCTCCTATAGTTCAAACATGTAGGGAATTAAAAGCATTGGAATCAAGATTTAAACAATATAAACCATTAAATTTAATAGCCTTGCCAACAAATTGGGAACCATAAGATAGAAGACAAGACCATTATTGAAATTAAAGGAAAAACCACAACTGTCAAGTTTGGATAAAGAAATTAAATTCCACCTCATGGATGGTATATATAAGATGTTTTTCAAATGTAAAACAAATCCTGACTCTAACTTTAATTCAACTAGTCCTATAAACTGAATGTTGACTTTATTTCCATTCCCTACAAACAAATTGACTTCATCATCACTTGGCTTTCGCTTGCTCTTAAACCCCTGCAAGGAATTAGTAACATGGATAGATGCTACAGAATCAAGCCACAATGAATTCAAAGGAACATCTACCAAACTAGATTTATAGCAAATGAAAGCTAATGACTCACCTTGAGTTGTCTTTTTAATAAAAGATTTAAAGACTTGACAATTTGATTTATTGTGACCTACAGACTTGCAAAACCAACACTTCAACCCATTTTTATGAATATTAGGTTTTGGACCAAGGGGTTTGTGAGACGGACCGTGCCGATTGTCATACCCATTCCTACCCTGAGGTTTCTTCTCCTTTTTCTTAAAATATTTCTTATAGTGTGGCTGAGAAACTAGATTCACACTTCCAGAGGCCAAATGATTCATCATATCCTCTTCTTGTGCGGAAACAGATATTAAGGTATTAATATCCCACTCTTCCTTTTGGGTGTTATAGGATGTTTTTAAGGCATCAAACTTACTTGATAGGGAATTTAAAGCATAGTAAACTAGAAAAGTATCAGTTACAAAACACTTAAAATCACTAAGTTTATTGACAATAGTTACCATCTTTATAATGTGTTGCCTAACACCACTAATTCCATCATATTTCATGTTAATAAAGGTTTCCATCAATTGACTTGCTTCGGCCTTTCCAGATACTACGTACTTTTCCCCAATAGAAGCAAGAAAAGTTTTGGCATTGTCAGAATGTGGAACAACTTTCACTAGTATCTCATCAATGGAGCGCTTAATCAACATGAAAGCCTTGCGATTAGCTTTTGTCCACTCCTTGTGATAAGCTTTCTGCTCATTAGTGCTTTCGGCAGTTAATGCAACACGCTCATCTTCCCTAATAGCTATGTCAATGTCCAACAAGCTAAGGGCCAATTCAATACCATCCTTCCACTTCTTATAATTATTCCCAGTCAAAACCTTAACTTGGTTTGTAGTATTAGACAAGGAAAAAATGACTAGAGCTGAAAAAATAATAATTAAGAAAATGATTAATAACATGGGCAATTATAGTAATGACAATTACTAAAACAAGGATTTAATACATATAATATAAACTCTCCTGTGGGTAGAGTATATATCATATAATAACAATAATTACAAAAATTCTAACACCTGTGGGTAGAAAGAATTTTAATGTAAAGATCATTCCAAAAATAATAACATGTTACAATAAATTAATTTATGAACTTACTTCCTGTGGGTAAGTTTAATTCACAAATTAATTAAGTAACACAACATTCCAAAATTATTCACAAGTAACCCTATCAATTTCAGTAGATAATCCACTGTGGTGGCATATATTTACTTCAATTAATAGAGCCCTAAACAGGAATAAATCAATAATAGCCCAAATAATCATTTTCTAACCTATTCTTTAATTTTCTTAATGTACCTAGAGAGTGAACCACCCAAAATTAACAACTAGGGAGAGTGGCTATCATAGATAGGTTTATCATAATATTAAAATATTTTTCATGCTTAGAATCACTAAAAATTTATTTTCGCAAATGCTTAAACTGAATGAACAAGAAATAAATTAATATTAAATATTTTTAATTTCCAAAAATTGCAAAACCTACATAGATAAATTCTAGGTATCAATACAAGTATACATGAAAAAACAGAACTCAAAACGGATCATCATGGAGCCTACACGCGCTAGGCAGTGCGTGTGGGCTTCGTCCCACGATCACTGTTCATCCCCTTCCTCCAGCCGGGTCATGACAACCCGGTTCCTCTGGTAAACTGGTTGCGCGACTTGGTTTGCGATCCATCGATATTTTTCACTGCTTTTCGTGTCATTTTGATTTCCAAACGATTGGTTCTTCCTCCAAACAAGATTCATAAACATTTTGGATGATTTTCACGAATAAAAATTCGCGAGAATGGATTGTTTAGGATCCAGAAAACACAAAAACGGGTCTGTTTAACCCAGTTTGGAAAAGTCACGTCCCTCTCCAATTTTTAACGTGTTTTGATCATCTCTAAGTAGAGGTGGCAAAATGAGCTAACCCCCTTGTCTTCATCGCATTTCCCCCGCAAAAATGCGTGACGGAGCGGGTTTTTATTTTTTAAAAGTGGGTTGGAAGAGCAATTGTGCGGGTTGGCGGTCATTCCCAAAAAAAAAAAAAGTAAGTGATTGATCCAAAAAATAAAACAAAATGTATAAAAAATAAAAAAAATCATAAAAATTAAAAAATAGAAAAATTATAGGTTAAAAAAATAAAATAAATAAAATAAATTTAGTATCATACTTATAAAAATATCATAAACACAAATAATAAACTAATTTGTAACATTTTTTTAAAAAAACTCAACCCGAAAATTTTCAAAACGCACTTTTATTTTAAGAATGTAAACCTTTACTTATTTAGTAAACCATGGATAACTTAGAAAATAATGCGGGGTGAGTTATTTGGAAATAAAAATGGGTTGAAATCTTGAACCCTCTCCAATTTTTAACGTTGTTTTGACCTATATCTCTAAGGCCTGCATTCATGCCTAAACATGTTCTAGGATGGATTTAGAGAATTATTATAAATAAAAACAAACAAAACAATGATTTAAAATCATCATGTGTTCTTGAAGTTTTCTTCCATGGAGGTTGGATACGGGTTCCAAGTTTTCAGTCATTTAAAGTGACTTAAAATGACTTTTAACATCTGAAAACTTACAAAATACATACTTAAATAATTCTTATCATATATCCACATAATCATGCATAAAGAATACAAGTTATAAACCCTAAATCATTAGGTTCATATGTAATTATGCATGAACATATTTGAATGGATTCTAAATCATGTATCTAAGGCTCTGATACCACATGTTAGACATTAGAAATCATTACTAACAATGTCCCTAGATCATAGATCATGAGTTTAGAACACCATATTAATAATTAAAGGCGTATCTCTTGTAGACATCTTATTCTTGTTAACTTTACGATCAAGATGAGACTAATAATTGTACACACTTTGTGGACTGTAGGAATCAGGATCTTCCACTCCTTCTCCTCTCTCTTTTGGATGGGGCAATAGTAGTTTTTGAGTCAAAGATCATGCCTCTGTCTTTAAAGACACATTTATATATAGAGAGAGTGGAGAGGGGACCTGCCCCTTCGTTGAAGAGTTGTCTTGTTCCACCCATCATGGAATCAAGCAATTGGGTCTCACACCTTTCAAGTACACATACTATTTGAACTCAAAGTCCAACATGTGATTTCCAATATACTCATTGATCACAATATATAAAATGGATTTCAGGAAATATCAGGTTACTATTCAACCAGTTTTGATAAACAGATAAATCAATGGAAGTCCAAAATCATAGGAAAATTTCTAACAAAAAGGACTAGTTAAACCCTATGTGGCAACATACATTAGGTTTTCTCACGTTTCTACGGTTCTACTTCTTCCTCTTGGTTCCAGCCGTCGTGCCTTCATCCCCTATTAAAGCTCCAACTTTGACAATAATAGTAATCATAGGGACAACAAGATCAAAGAACAACGACGAATACTAGTAATATATTTTTTTAGAAATTATTTTTAATATTTATTTTATTATTGATCTACTTCATATACTTAAAATGATTATTATAAGAGAAATGATTGTAACATTTATTTTTTGACTAATAATAAAATAAGTTTTGAAAAAAATATTTAAAATAGTGCGTTGTCAACATTTTTAAAGAACAAATGAATTTTGGATTTAAACTCAAATGGGTAAGTAGAGCAATGCTTCTCTATCTTGTTTTCTTTTGGTTTTGTTATCTTGTCGTATCTTCGCCATCTCTGACCAATGTATGACAGTCCTATTACCGTGTTAGTGTTGCACTAAGGTGTTGCAACTGAAAAAAAAAAGCATATGGAAACATGGTGAGTATGGATCCAACCGTGTCGGTGTTGGGATCGGACACGACATGTACTAGATACTGAAAATTGGAGGTTGGCATTGTATTGATGCTTCATAGAAGATTAGACACCTTGTAGAGACTTATAAGGGTTGGTTTCATGCCAAGAATTTACCCAAGGCCCTATATGCGGAAAGTATTAAATTTGTTACTTATGTAATCAACTGTATGCCTTTTAGTCCTATTAATATGGACTCCCTATGAGTTACTATTTGGAGAAAAGCCTATTGTTAAGCATTTTTGAGTTTTTGAATCTACATGCTATATTCATGTTTCGGATTCTCAAAGAACCAAATTGAATGCAATGCCGGCTCTAGCCCAAGGCAACAAAAGCAAGGCTTTAGGCCCCAACTTTTCTTAGGTCTCATAATAAAAATTTTATAATAATAAATTAATTAATTATATTCTTTTAGCATTAATACATCAATTATATTAAAAATTCAGAAATTATGACAATTAATAAAACATCTATATCCTTTTTTTCACATCTCACATCCCTAATAATTCTAAATTATTTATCTCATTTTCTGTTTAAAATATGCAAAATCCAAAGTAAATTTTATATTTTTAGTACCCTTTAATTAAGAGAACAACCCTATTTTAATATTTACCTATAGGTCTCTATAGCTCTTGAGCCACCCCTAGTTGGATGCAAAGGCAAAAGAAATATATTTTTGTTGGCTATGATGAAAGAAGGAAAGGTTGGAGGTGCATGGATCTCAACTCTCACAACTTTATTGTCTCAAGGGATGTAGTGATTGATGAAGTGTCATCTTTCTATGGTGCAAGTAGAATCTTACTTGAGCAAGAGAAGTCTAATCACGTTGAGCTTGAGGTGTCATATTTGCCTTTCATTTCAGATACTTCATCATTGGAGGAGCAAGGAGCTATGGTTCTTATAAAAGTAATTGTAACTCCCCAATAACAGATGTTAATAATGGTGGTGTTGTTAGATGCTCAAGACCAAAGGGAAATATTGTTAAACCAGCCTGTTATATAGATAAAAACTTTGTTAGTACTTATTTTTATTTCTTTACTAAACCAATTGATAAAGAAGAGCCTTCTAGTTTTGATGAATTTAAAGGTGTTGAAGAATGAGAATATGCTATGGATAAGGAAATGAATGCCTTAATGAATAATGAAACTTGAGATCTTGTGCCTAAATACAAAGATGATCAGCTTGTTACTTGCAAATGGGTGAATAAAATTCAAGAAGAAAGCTTTGAATACTCTCCAACAATAGTTTGAGCAATTATGGAAGAAACTTGGAATAGTTTTCAAAAAAACACTTTGAGAGGAAGTGTTAAAAATGACAAAGATGATTTTTTTTTTTTGGAAAAATAAGGGCTCACATACTCCATACTTTTTTTCTTATCCATACCTTTCAATGTTTTATTGTGCGATTGTTTATTTTTACACTTTGATTATTAATCTTGGACCAATATGACTTGCTTTGCACTATCATTTTCTCACAAGTTGTAATCATACTTGTATAGAAATGACAAATTGTTTAGTACGTGTAAGAATTATTCATTTCATGAATCATACCTTTTCGATTGTTTATTAAACATATGCTCGATAAGTTATGTTTGCCATAGTTGTCTTTTACTATTTATGCATTAATAATGATAGTTAAAAAAATCAAATTTTAAATCTTTTGGGAGGAAAAAAATTAGATAGAAGGATCATTGTCCCATTTATAAGGTGAGAACATATAAGAAAACTTTAATGATGGGTAGCTGAAAGATCCACTATGGTTCATGCATATTTAAATTCATCCAATTACAATAATATAATTTAATGAATTATATATACATGGTATATGGAAACGGTTAGAAACAGAACTGTGACAATATTTTAGTTTCCTTACTGTTTCAGTTAAAAACGGTATATACATTTTTTTGTATATGTATATATTTTATAGTTCCGTTCACAATATTTTATATTTTAGCTACAATATTTTAGTTAAGAGTTTCGTTTTTAATAATATTTTATATATGAAAACGATTAAAAACATAACAGTATAATCAACGTGGGTTATAGGAATACAAGAAATTTATGTTCTTTACGTATGTAATCTTAAATTTGATTATAAAATTTATGTATATAAAAATAATATTGTTAAAAAAATTATTCACTTAAATACTTGATCATATCCCAAAAATTAATCTTTTATTTATCGGATGAGAGATACTTAGAAAAAAAATCATATATATTTGTAACATTAACGTATACACATAAAAAATATTAATGTTATATATTTTTAACAAATTTTCTTATACTATCTAAATTATTTAACATATAGTAAGTATTAAATTTAAAAGAAGCTCTTTGAGAAATTAAAATGTATTATTAATATTGTCTTTGTTGTCTGTTATAGCACTTTGAAATTGACTTAGGGTTACTATGAACTAAAAAGATTAAATTAAAAATAATAGTTATATATAAGAATTAAAAATTGATTTTAATTTTTTAATTTTTATTCCTATAAATAAATTTTTTTAAATTTGATATTTACATTTTATCCAATAATAACTCCAACAAAGATTTTATATATATATATATATATATATATATATATATATATATATATATATATATATATATATATATATATATATATATATATATATATATGTGTGTGTGTGTGTGTGTGTGTGAACATCCAATTTTATCCGAGTCATTTTGTAAAAAAAAAAAAGACTTATTTTTTGCCCATTTTTCTACTCATTGAACCATAACTAGTTATCCAACCCAATTAGTCCCATCAACCCATTATCTTACCAATTAATTCATTATCCAACCCAATTGACTCATCAACCCATAACTTGACCCGTTTACCCATCCCGTACTAACTTTATAACTTATCAAAAACAAATCCAATACTAATCTTATACCAACCCCAACACTCATCTGAAATAGTTCCTATCACTTATCCAAAACAACTCCTAATCATACTTTGAACTTAAACACTTCAACTTAAAACCCACCTATATTAACCCATAACCCACACCTTTTCACTTTAACCAAAACTCACAGACTTTTCAGCTAAGCAATTTCAACAAAAAGCTACAGATTAATCCCCTAGCCTAATCACAGCCTAGCCATTTTTTTACGGAGCCTTCCTTCAACCTCCATTCCCCTTCATAACTGAGTCAACTCATCACTTCCAACCTACCATTATCATCTTCCTCCAACCTTTAACCAACCACCATCTTGCCAAATACTTCCATTCACATATCCTTCCACCCATTTTCCATGTCCAAATCGGGACACTCCAGACCGCACCAATCGCCGATCACGAGCCACAGTCCTGCCGCACCTTACCAGTCGTCCCTGTCGAACTCGTCTTGCCAAGTCCCGCCGTCCAAACCAAATTTGGGCGAACCAGCCAGACCCAACGCCGCCGCTTCGTATGGTCTGCGCCATTCGACTGCGCCCCCTCTAACCGCGACTCGTTCCGATCTCCTCCTGAATCGCCGATGAAACCAACACCAGGACCCGTGCTGTTACGTCCCGCACCAAGAACCAGCCTTGCCGTCGCCGTTCGACCAAGTCCAGAAACCAGTCGCGTGAATCAGCATCATCACAGTTAGTCAGTCGCACTACGCTCAGCCGCTCGCCAAGCCCCAGATCCGAATTGCAGAACCGCTGACAACTCCACCGAGCTACTACCCGTCGGTACTCCCCACTGCAAATACCGAAAAAAAAACACCCCTAGGTTCTGCCTTTTTCCCGTAAAGTCCTCGCCATTCTCTTTATTATTATTTATTTATTTATTTATTTATTTTGTTCTGTTATTATCATTTTAATTTTTTTTAAGGTAGGAGATTTGGGCCTAAACTTAATGGGCTGAAAACTAAAAAGGATTAAAAAAAATGAAAAATTAAAAAAAATGGTAAAAGTGAAGGAAATAAAATAATTGAAATAAATTTTAAAAAATAATAAATAAATAAATAAATGGGATTAACCGAGTTGTGACAACTTGTTAATCTTATAACTATTTTGGATCATCTGAGTTGTGACAACCTAATGATTCAAATTAATCAATAATTAATGGGTGACGTCTCTAGCGTGACACGAGTTTCACCTATTCAAACCTTAATTTGATTAATAGAGTCACGATGACCTGTTAATTCAAATTTTTATAAAAATAAAAAAATTAAACCTTTTCTTTAAATAAAATTAATCAATCCTCACTTATTTTCTATAAAACTACGTGACTTTGAATTTCTCATTGCACCTGAGGGTACGGGTACGTAGGAGTGAAATTTTTATTTCGTCAAGTCAAAGTTTAAATTTTTACAAATTATTTATGTTTAGTTGTTTTTTTATATAAAGGGTAAAACAAATATATTTTGAAATTATTAAGTTTTGTATAATTAATTTAGGGTAACCGTTTTAAGGACGGATGTATTAGGGATGCTGTGAGGTTAAGTCTTTACCATTCCCTATGCATAACCGACTCTCGAATCTAATATGGTTTCAAAGACCATTTTTTTAAAGGGTTTTTCAATTTTTCCTAATTTAAATAAAATTGGTGGCGACTCCTAATAATTTATTTTGTTCGCCGCTCTCGCCGCGATCACGGTCGCGACAGATGGCGACTCCACTAGGGATACTTGAGAGTTAAGCCCATATAAAAGTTAGTTATGCAAATATTGTGATCTTTATATGTTTGTTTTACCATTTTCTTTTCTTTCTTCTTTTTTATATTTGATTTATTATTATTATTATTATTATAATTATTTTTGTTATTAAAACCTTAGGATAGAGAATTTCTCTTAGAATTTTTATTTGTTTTTGTTTTGCAGGATGCGGGTAGTCTTTAGGATAATGAAGGTTTGTATGCTCCCTACACTCACTACACCTACACATTTATCACACACGTTCGAGTGAGGCCTTATACCCAGGTCTGAGTGAAGCCTAAGTTAAGAAGAGGTTGTGTAGTGATAGCCATTTTGGATGTACATCGTGTTTAGTTATTGCGAAAACCTTATTTAGAATGTGCCTTTTTCACGAATGTCCCACACCTCGTGGTTCACCCAATATTTCGTGGTTAACATTTTGAAATTGAACTTGGCTCTAGAGACCTTTAGAATAGAAGAGTCACCCAATAAAAGTTTTCATGATTTCAATAAAGTCCCGTAGATTCTCATGATAGAAATCTCTAAGTTAAGGAAATCTCATTAAGACACAAAGGGAGCATACCTTTCGTTATCTTTTGACTTATCTGTATGCCTTGTGAGTTGTTTAGTCCCTTAATGTGATGAACTATACTAGTGTCCCTCTTGATAAAAAAAATAATAAAAAAAGTTTTTCCCAAAGAAAAAAGAGGCGAATCACTTTTAAAGGACTAACAACTCATTCATTATTAAATTGTAAAATCATTTTTTTAAACCATGCATTGATAATTCTTCATCCCCAAGTTTGTTGGAGAACCATTTGAAATTCAGTGCCTAAGGACTAGCAGTGAGTATCTTTGATTAAAAATGAAAAGTGTCATAAGATCATATCACAATGAGGCAATTTTGAAAAAGACCCTGCAACTTAAGGCCAAGAAAGTTGATACAGAGAGCCTAGTGGGTTTGGGTCGAATGTTGAAAAAGACACAGCGTTTGACTTCACCGCAAGACATGAGAAAATTTTGAATCTATTAGAAGTAGACGTGCAAACAGAAGCTATCATTGCGCAAGTCCAATATTATGATCTACCATTACGTTGTTTCACATTTCAAGATTTTCAGTTAGCCCCCACATTAGAGGAGTTTGAGCAGATCTTAGGCTTATCATTGGAAAAGAAAAAGCTATACTAATATAAGGGTCACTATGCATCATTGTCAACCATAGCAGAGGTCTTGAAAGTTCATGTAAAGGATTTGCAAAAAGCAAAGCAAAACAGGAAAGGAATAGAGGGATTCCCAAGTAGATACTTGGAAGAGCACATGCACCACCTAGCCAAGGTTGAAGACTAGAATACTTTTATGGATATGCTAGCCCTCACCATTTATGGCAGCATCATATTTCCAAATAGTGAAGACTTGGTAGGTTTCATAGCAATCGATGTGTTCCTCACTCGATGAAATAAGACCTCTAATCCTGTCCCAGCCATTCTTACCGATATTTACTACACCCTGAATTTATGCCATGAAAAGAAGGGTAAACGAATCTTATGTTGTCTACCGATGTTGTTTGTATGGCTAACGTCTCACATGTTCAAGAAGGGGGTACGAGGATCCATGTCTCATTACAGGTCTCAAGATGCTCTAGTTGAAGACTAAGAACGACCGTGAATGGGCCGAGGAATTGACCAAGCTTGAAGATGGAAAGATCGTATAGTACTCGTGGCGCAAAGAAGGGCAAACTGTGATTTATCAGTGTAAGGGCTTTCTTAACGTTCCTCTGATGCGTATCCAGGGGTGCATTAACTACAATCCCATTTTGGCATTGCGACAACTTGGTTATCCCATGATGGGACAACATCTCCTTTTATTTATGACATGCAGATGAACTGTACTGAGACACTAAGGAAGGTCCGAGACGCTTGGAGGAAAGTTATCAGAAAAGGTAGAGAACTAGGAGTCAGAAGCTGTGGAGTCAAAGAAAGCTACAGGCAGTGGGTCAAGGACCAGGCTCAAGAAGTCAAGTTACCCTTCAAAATTTTAGCTAGTAAATCTTTGCCTCTAGCTCTGGTAGAAAATGAAGAAGTAAAGGAAAAGCTAGTAGAGGCCAATGAACAAAAAAGGAAATTAGAGGCAGAATTAGAAAAGGCTTGTCAAGCATATGCAGTCTTAAAACGTGAAAATTCTGAAAAAAAAGTCACGCTCTTGAAAGAGCTAACAAGAGGCTAAAGATAGAGTAAGAACAGATGTCAAGGACCAGAAGATGCTTGGAAACTGCAAATAAGGAACTAGGACTCTGAGGGCAGGAAATAGATAGGGCACTAGCTAAAAATCAACAACTTAAAGAGTTGCTCGTGAATACCAAAACAACACAGAATAATACTCTTCAGCAAGTGGATAGCATAAAGTAACAAATGAAAGAAGTGTCTACAAGATATGAAGATACAATCAAAATGGAAAGGTTGCACACTGACAAGAGATTGCATGGTTTAAAGCAGCATTACAACAAGGACAAGAAGACTTGCAGAAGCTGATAGATCAGGTGAAACAACAAGGTAGAGACATCAATGAATGGAAAGAGGAAACCCAATTTTGGATAGACCGCTTTGCGAAACTAGCATACCTAGCCAACACGGTAATTGCAGACGTTCCATATCATTTGAGGGTGGCAGATAAGATGGTCAATCCTCTTAAGACACCGGCAGAGATTAATGACTTCATTGAGTATTGCAAGAGTCTTGTTGGACAAATGAAACAGATGATCAAGGCCCACTCGGTTGAGAATGATGAATTAGACTAGACAATGATGTATTTCGAATAGATTAAAAATGATGTACTTCTCTCAAATGGTTAATGACTCTTTTTCGGCTGAATAAAGTATGCATTATTATTGTTTTGATCCTATGTTTTATTGGAGACCCATTTCTTTTGAACGAGACGTTCTAGGAAATGTTCATAACAAACAACTTTTGAACGAGACGTTCTAAGAAACAGTCATGACCAAAGAAAAGATCAAAGATACTCATTCAAGTCCATTCAGCGCAAATTAATAATGGTCTTCTAATAAACAACTAATAATCATGGTGGTTTCTAATAAATTGTTCCTTAATTGTTCACAGGAAATTTTGAACCATTACGCGACTAAAGAAGGAAGACACTAATCAAACCCGAGTTCACAACAAATCTTTAGCCCATTTTCCTACCCATTGAACCATAACCAGTTATCCAACCCAATTAGCCCATCAACTCATTATCTTACCCATTAACTCATTATTCAACCCAATTGACCCATCAACCCATAACTTGACTCGTTTACCAATCCTGTACTATCTCTATAACTTATCCGAAATAAATCCCAATACTAATCCTATACCAACCCCTAACACTTATCTGAAATAGTTCCTATCACTTATCCAAAACAACTCCTAATCACATTTGAACTTAAACACTTCAACCTAAAACCCACCTATATGAACCCATAACCCACACTTTTTCACTTTGACCAGAACTCACAGACTTTTCAGCTAAGCACTTTTAACAAAAAGCTACAGATTAATCCCCTAGCCTAATCACAACCTAGCCATTTTTTACTTGAGCCTTCCTTCAACCTCCCTTCCCCTTCATAACTGAGTCAACTCATCACTTCTAACCTACCATTATCATCTTCCTCCAACCTTTAACCAACCACCATCTCTGCCAAATACTTCCATTCACATATCCTTCCACCCCTTTTCCATGTCCAAACCGTAACACTCTAGACTGCACCAATCGCCGATTACGAGCCACAGTCCCGCCGCGCCTTACCAGTCGTCCCTGTCGAACTCGTCCTGCCAAGTCCCACCGTCCAAACGAGATCTGGGCGAACCAGCCAGACCAGACACCGTCGCTTCGTATGGTCTGCGCCGTTCGACTGCACCCCTTTCGATTGCGACTCGTTCCAATCTCCTCCTGAATTGCCGATGAAACCAACACCAGGACCCGTGTCGTTACGTCCTACACCACGAACCAACCTCGCCGTCACCGTTCGACCAGGTCTAGAAACTAGCCGCGTGAATCAGCGTCATCACAATCGGTCAGTCGCGCTACGCTCAGCTGCTCGCCAAGCTCCAGATCTGAATTGCAGAACTGCCGACAACTCCACCGAGCTACTACCCGTTGGCACTCCCCACTGCAAATACCGAAAAAAAAAAAACACCCCTTGATTCTGCCTTTTTCCTGTAAAGTTCCTGCCATTCTCCTTATTTTTATTTATTTATTTATTTTGTGTTATGTTATTATCATTTTAATTTTTTTTAAGGTAGGAGATTTGGGCCTAAACTTAATAGGCTGAAAACTAAAAAAGATTAAAAAACAAAAAATTAAAAAAAATGATAAAAGTGAAGGAAATAAAATAATTGAAATAATTTTTTTTAAAAAATAATAAAATAAATAAATAAATGAGATTAACCGACTTGTGACAATTTGTTAATCTTGTAACTATTTTGGATTATCTGAGTTGTGATAACCTAATGATTCACATTAATCAATAATCAATGGATGACGTCTTTAGCGTGACGCGAGTTTAACTTATTCAAACCTTAATTTGATTAACAGAGTCGCGATGACCTGTTAATTTAAATTTTTATAAAAATAAAAAAATTAAACATTTTCTTTAAATAAAATTAATCAATTCACACTTATTTTTTATAGGATTACGTGACTTTGAATTCCTCATTGCACCTGAGAGTATGTAAGAGCAGAATTTTTATTTTGTCAAGTCAAAGTTTAAATTTTTACAAATTATTTATTTTTAGTTGTTTTTTTTATATAAAAGGTAAAACAAATATATTTTGAAATTATTAAGTTTTGGATAATTAATTTAGGATAACTATTTTAAAGACGAATGTATTAAGAGTGTTGTGAGGTTAAATCTCTACCTTTTCTTATGTATAATCGATTTCTGAATCCAATCTAATTTTAAAAATTATTTTTTTTAAAAAAATTTTAATTTTTCTTAATTTAAATAAAATTAATGACAACGCTTAATAATTTTTTTTATTCATCACTCTCGCTACAATCACGGTTGTGGCAATATATATATAATATTTTGGACACATAACTCCACCATATAGTATTATAATTGCAACATATGACGAGGACAGCGTGGAAAACAGATTTTTACATAGAGAAAGTTAGAAACTAAAGTTACATGGGAGTATGATAATAGAGAGAATGATATCAAATGAAATGATAAAATTTAATAAAAATATGTTTTGAGAATTATTTTAAAGGAGAAAATAAAATGACAAGAAGATTTAATGAGTTTTTTTTTATTATTCAAAACCTCTATTTTTCATTTCTTTGATTTAAAAGATTAAGAAAAAATGATTTGAGTAATTTATTTTTTTTATTAAATTTATTAAACATCTAAATAATAGAGTAATATGTTTTATTTTATTCTATTTCTTATATTTTTATTCATTTTTATTATGAGTCATTCTCACTCATCATTTTTAAAATTTTAAATATAGCCAAAAATAAAAAAAAACTTTTTTTATAGAAATTAAATTTAAAATGAGTGTTATGGGGAGAAAAATATTTTTAACCAAAAAAAAAAAAAAAGGTTGTGGTGGAGATGGCTGTTGTTTTTATCAAATTGTAGCTTCCATATTTGACTGATCTACTAATAAGGAGGAAGGGTTGGTGGGCTACGCCACCAAACAATGCAGTCAATAGAGGCACCCATGTTAGAAAACAGACAATTAGATTCATTCATTATGTAATGTGCATCTTCTCCTCCTAATTCTTTGTAGCAAAGTCATTTGGAGGCATTTCTCTCGTGGAGCACTTACAAATTACAATTTGGGTTGTATTATTTTTACTGGGTTCCCTTCCCCCGTTTTGAATTACAGCTGGTAAATAAGTTGAGTCCTTCACTTCAGATTGTGTTGAAATCAAGGAATGATCACACCACCCATAGAGACTAGAGAGAGAAAGAGAGTAAGAGAGTAAAAGAGAAGGTGGGGGTAGCTGGGAACTACTACCAGTAGTGTGGCAGAGGCAGGTACCACGTGCAGCCTTCATTGAAGGGACCCACCAAGCCCCAACCCAAACCAAACCTACCTCCCTGCTGCATCCCCATCAACTTAACCATTTGACGCTCTGGTTTGTGCATGATCACCATTTACATGCACTAACCCCAACAAAACCCCCCTTTCACTTATAATTGCTATTCCAACCTCCCAATGCTTCCCAAACACCCATCAAATTTTTTTTTTTGAAAAAAACAATTCTTGATTTTGTCTATAGAATTTCCACCCAAGGTTTGTGTCTGTGATCCTTTTCTTCTTCTTCTTCTTGTTAGTCCCCTTTTCTTATGGTGATTCCCTGTGTTTGAATCTCTTGGCTCAATTTCTATGTTTTGTTTTTTGTATTTTCTACCCCTTTTAATTTAAAAGTTCAAAGCGTAGTTGAATTTTATAGTTTTCATGAAGGAAAAGAAGAACCTTTTATCCCCTGTTGTTTGGAATTGGTTTTGGTTTGGAGGCTCCAATCTAAAAGTTGTCTTTTTGTTAGGTGTGTCGGTTGACACTTTCTGCGGGATTCCAATTTGCAAGGTCAAGAGATTAATTGATTGAAAAGGTGGTAGCGTGAATTATCGTTGGGTAATGGATAGTGCTTTTTTTTTTTTTTTTTTTCCTTTTGTTGCAATTGATGTTTTCGCCATACGCATCTGAGAGAGAGAGAGAGAGAGAGTGTGTACTACTAGGCTGTGTTTGGCTGTTTATATGTTGCAGTGAAAGCTGCAGCTATGGGAGGAATAGTTTTGTAATAGAATTTTACAGATGGAACCCTGATTTACCAAAATGAGTTCAGCATATCACTCACAGTTCTTAATGCTTGCTAAATTGGAGTTTCTTACGAAGTCCATATATGGTTGACCAAACAGAACCTTACAATTTTCTGTTGTCCATTTTCTTTTACTTCATGTCAATCTTGCCTGTAAATGTTAAGATTAATTTTCTATTGCTTAATTATATGCTTTATCTTTAGTTTCTTCTATAAAAGAAGCTTGATTAATAATTTTAAGAAATTTTCCAGAATTATATTAGTGAACAAGCAATATAAAATTGAAAAAAAAAACTAATTTCTAATTGAGTTTCATATGTCTTGAGCTGCTGGTAATCTTCTTTTTTTTTTTTTTTCTGTGCAGTACACAGGAGGCACGTAGAAGGAGAACAATAATGGCTGGCATTGGGCGTGGGAATGGATACATAAATGGTGTTCTACCAAATAGGCACCCTGCTACAATATCTGAAGTAGATGAATTCTGTAACGCCCTTGGGGGAAAGAAGCCAATTCATAGCATATTAATTGCAAACAATGGAATGGCAGCAGTCAAGTTTATACGTAGTGTTAGGAACTGGGCCTATGAGACAATTGGCACAGAGAAGGCTATCTTATTGGTTGCCATGGCTACTCCAGAGGACATGAGAATCAATGCAGAACATATCAGAATGGCCGATCAATTTGTGGAAGTACCTGGTGGGACCAATAACAATAACTATGCCAATGTGCAGCTTATTGTAGAGGTGTGTGAAGTTTATTTCATGAGATTTTGTACTTCAAGTAATTGTCGAAGCATATTTTGTTATGAAAAGTAGTAAGCAACAAAGTACAA
The DNA here is from genome assembly GCA_029884605.1 of Ormosia emarginata. Taxonomy (NCBI): domain Eukaryota; kingdom Viridiplantae; phylum Streptophyta; class Magnoliopsida; order Fabales; family Fabaceae; genus Ormosia; species Ormosia emarginata. Next base: position 59,840,769 of record JAQQTP010000082.1, on the reverse strand, counting down.
AATGCAATTCATACTTGGAGATGTTTATTTATATTTTTCTGCTTATTATGAAAGTTATCAATTCGAATTTCATAAAAAAGAAAACATACCTTTAGACTTTTCCATAAGAAACTTAACACATGTCTACTTCCCAAGACATGAAATATACATTTGATAAAATATGTATTGCATAATTTGTTCCTGTTGCTTAGTTGTTATCTATAGTTTTACTGCAGCTTGTTACTGTCATTTTAGTGATTTCAGTGCTTATGTAGTAACGATTTCTTTGACCTGTATAACTTCTAATATCTGCTGACTGGTATGCAATATACTTCCCAGATGGCTGAGATAACTCATGTTGATGCGGTGTGGCCTGGTTGGGGTCATGCATCAGAGAATCCTGAGCTTCCAGATGCGTTAAAAGCAAAAGGAATTGTATTTCTTGGACCTCCTGCTGTATCTATGGCAGCATTGGGAGATAAAATTGGTTCGTCATTGATTGCTCAAGCAGCGGAAGTGCCAACCCTTCCATGGAGTGGTTCTCATGTAAATTTCAATCTCTAGTGATTGTACATTTCTTTTGTAAGGGATGCCCAATTTGTGACTCTGAAGTTTCTTCTTACAGGTGAAAATACCTCCTGACAGTTGCTTGGTTACTATTCCCGATGAAATTTATCGGGAAGCATGTGTTTATACAACAGAAGAAGCAATTGCGAGTTGTCAAGTTGTAGGATACCCTGCAATGATCAAGGCATCTTGGGGTGGTGGTGGTAAAGGCATAAGAAAGGTTTGCTTCTTGTGTGATCAATACTATAGCATTTAGAAAACTTTATGGAATTTGTGCAGCTAATCTTGTAAGCTAATTTTGTCTTCCAGGGGTATATATTATTTTCAAATGTAAAATTGGATAAATACCTATTATGCTGAGAAACTTTGTGCTGACGTTATTTTTGTGTGATTTGTTTGGCAAAGTTTAGAAACTAACAGCCATGTGGATATTTTAGGTTCATAACGATGATGAGGTAAGGGTATTGTTCAAGCAAGTTCAAGGTGAAGTTCCGGGCTCACCTATATTTATAATGAAGGTTGCATCCCAGGTTAGATAATCCACTGAACTTTGATCTGAATGAGCATGATTCTTGGAGTCTTGATCATATTCTGATGATCTCTTTTGTTTCTAAATAGAGTCGACATCTAGAAGTCCAGTTACTTTGTGATCAGTACGGAAATGTTGCAGCTTTGCATAGCCGTGATTGCAGTATTCAAAGGAGGCACCAAAAGGTATGAAAATTTTCTGTTACCACACCACATTACTATGATGAAATGAATCTCCCAAATGGCCTAATCACTCATATGTAACAGATTATTGAGGAGGGTCCCATTACTGTAGCTCCTCCAGAGACAGTGAAACAACTAGAACAGGCAGCTAGAAGATTGGCTAAATCTGTAAATTATGTTGGGGCAGCTACTGTTGAGTATCTTTATAGTATGGAAACTGGCGAGTACTACTTTTTAGAGTTGAACCCCCGACTGCAGGTGTTGTACTATAACCTTGGTTTTAGCCCACACCATAGTTATTTTGTTTCTCTATTATGACTTGGTTAATTCTCCTTCTGACTTTGGTTCTCCAATTGTTTATGATTAATATGTTAGTTAATAGTTTCTTCTAAAATGGACATAGAAGCATAATGTGCTTTATGATAATGGTTAGAGTTTTGTGGTAACATAGGCATTTGAGCTTTAGCTAATTACTCTTGGATTCTGAATATTTTTGGAGATTTTGTATGGATGCTTGTAATGCTTGAAGTCAGTTCTTCCTGTTTTCTGTACCCTGTTTTGTTTTTTATTTTTATTTTATTTTTTCCTGATTTTTTTTCACCAACATGGCTGATTGATTTGCAATTGAGTCTTATATAGGTTGAACACCCTGTTACTGAGTGGATAGCAGAGATAAATCTGCCAGCAGCACAAGTTGCCATTGGGATGGGTATCCCTCTCTGGCAAATTCCTGGTACAACTTCAGATAAATTCTTTACTATTTATTTGCTTTCTTGTTGTTTGCTCACTGATTTGATTTCTTACATTTCTTTCATGTGTCTCACTTAACAGAGATAAGGCGTTTCTATGGGGTGGAACATGGTGGGGGGAATGATGCTTGGAGGAAAACATCAGTTTTAGCTACCCCTTTTGATTTTGACAAAGCAGAATCTACAAGGCCAAAAGGTCATTGTGTGGCTGTACGAGTGACAAGTGAGGACCCCGATGATGGTTTTAAGCCTACAAGCGGGAAAGTGCAGGTTAACTACTAAGTCCAACAGCAATCTCATCTGTTACTTCATTCATCCCATAACTTATACTGAGTTAAAATATTTGTGCAGGAGCTCAGTTTTAAAAGCAAGCCAAATGCGTGGGCATACTTCTCTGTTAAGGTAAGTCTTTTATTTCTACATACGTGGGTGTAACTTCAATGTTGGGGCACTAAATTTGTTGAATTATATGTTCGCAGTCTGGAGGAGGAATCCATGAATTCTCAGATTCTCAGTTTGGTAAGTAGTAACTCTTAATTAAACAAATAATAGTAAAAAAATAGCTATTCTTGATCTTCAAATGCCCAAAACATCATTGTGAACTTTGATTGGGAAATTACAGATTCCAGGCTATCATGTTGATATATTAATGTATAGATCTTTTTTGTTCGTTTTTACCTCCTCCTCTTCCTTCTTTTGGTGCATAATGAGGAATCCACCTTGCCTTGTTATGGGAAATATTATTAACCCTGGAATGCATGACCTTAGTCAGTAATAGAGCTAGAGCTAGGATTTAAAGTTGGGTTTGGTGGGTGGTTGGAGAAATGGAAATTTAAGTATGTAAGTCAATTGGTAAACATTAATTAATATGAGGTATATTTGATACAGGTACTTAATGTCTCCATCACAAGCTGATCTGCATATGTGTGTGTGTGTAAAATTGTTCCTGATGGGTCTCAATTTTTGAAATGGCTGCATTTTTAATAACAGTAATCAATAATATTTTTCCTTTTGTGACATACATAATTTCTTAACATTCATCTGATAATTTCGTATGTGGCCATGTAATTGACTATTGATATTCATTGCATTTTTCTGTTGGTTGTCGTAACTGTATTAGTGTTGAAGTTTTTCATTAGAAGGGATCTTAAAAGGACTATATATCTCCAGTAGGTATGTAAAGGTACAACATGATTTGATGTATTTACTCATAATTCTACAATTTTCTTTTCCTTTGTTATATAGCGATATTCCCACAAAACTTTTACACATTCTTCTCTCTCTCTCAGAAAAAAAAGAAGAAACTTACTGAGTGGAATTGCACAAGTAGTGGGGGGTGGAGATGGTGAAAGGGTATGAGAATGGAGAGGGGTCTTGTAGGTTGGGGGAGCTAGGGATGTTTCTTATTGTGAGCAAAGAAGCAAAAATATTGCGCCTACTCAAGGATTTCTTAGAATTAACGAGAACTGATAATGACTTATAACTATTCATATGTTTAGTAATTTATATAATAATTAGTAATTTATATAATAACTTCATGATTGGTGAATTTTGAACTGTAGGGTGTCAAATGTCAATTCTTCATAACATGCTTTCTTTCTTGTTCTTTCATTCATGTATTTACACTATTCCCATACTATAACTTACCTTCTTTCTGCTTCTAATGTCCTATCTTTTACCTCAGGGCATGTTTTTGCTTTTGGAGAATCTAGGGCTTTAGCTATTGCAAATATGGTTCTAGGGCTGAAGGAGATTCATATTCGGGGAGAAATTCGTACCAATGTGGATTACACCATTGATCTTCTAAATGTAAATTACTCTCATGATGACAAATTATTGTATAAGAAGTGTTTAGAATGCAGAAGTGACATTAGTACAATATTTGATCTCAGGCTGCAGACTACAGAGAAAACAAAATTCACACAGGATGGCTGGATAGTAGAATTGCAATGCGGGTTAGAGCAGAAAGGCCTCCCTGGTATCTTTCTGTTGTTGGAGGGGCACTCTATGTAAGCAAACTTATTTTTTATATCTTTTTCTCCTTGAGTATTTTTGTTAGTTTCATATGGTGGAATTCATAACCTGTGCTTCTTCCAATTAATACAGAAAGCCTCTGCTAGCAGTGCAGCTTTGGTTTCAGACTATGTTGGCTATCTTGAAAAGGGACAAATCCCTCCCAAGGTATTGTGTCTAAATGGGAGAAACATCAAGTTCATAGTGCACTTAACCCCTTTCTTATTTTCTGGTGATACTAATTTTAGTTAATAATTATGCCAGCATATATCTCTTGTCCAATCCCAAGTGTCCTTGAACATTGAAGGAAGCAAATATACAGTATGTATTGTTATAAATGTCAATTTGATGGACATTTTCTGTAGTTTCCTTACCTTTTTTAAGACTTTTGCCATCATAGGCAATGATCAGTTTGTGTAATTCATATATTGTAAAACAATTTCTAGATTGACATGATACGAGGAGGACCTAGAAGTTATAGATTGAGAATGAATGCTTCAGAGATAGAAGCAGAGATACATACTTTACGTGATGGAGGTTTGCTGATGCAGGCAAGTATTGTTCTCTGAACTACCTGTGTATGTGTATTTCTTTAGTTTTCCCCATTATTGTACTATTCATCATAGTCAACTTTATAGTATTCCATGCTTTGTGAACATATGTTACTATTTTATTCATAGTTAGAATTATTTGGTTATAATTTCTTTGATATGGACATGAACCATTGCTGATGTGGCTCCTAAAATTTAAGTAATAGTATGTTCAATTAAATCATTGCACATAAATTCTTTGTAGCCGTGTTATGTTCCTCTGTCTAGTAGGTTCCAAAGAATGATGTGTATGGAAAAGCACTTCCTGTTTCTAGAAATGTTCTAACTATTTGATGCCAAAAACTTAAAAAGGGATGTGGGTATTTCTGTATAACTGATTTATGGGTTACTTGATGATTTCACGATTATGTCAAAGTTCAGAGCAGACCATATCTGGAAAAAGATTTATGAAAGCATTAGATAGTTCTTAGTATGGATAGTCAATAATAGGCCAGTCTAAGAAGTGATGTGTGTGCCTAAAGTCTATCTTTTTAATTAATTCTAGTCATAACATAGAATTTATTATGCTGCATCTATAATTTCTATATATCTCTTATATTAGCATTTGATACAAGGTTAAGGAAAACTTTATCGCCAATTTAGCCAATATTGTGGTGTTTTATCCTTGACATTTCTATTTTATAACTGGTCCTTTGTTCTATATCTGATTCTGATTCTTTAGTTCTTAACTGATAGTTTCCACTTCTCACAGTTGGATGGAAACAGTCATGTAATATATGCAGAGGAAGAAGCAGCTGGAACTCGCCTTCTAATTGATGGAAGGACTTGTTTGCTTCAGGTGAAACAAGTTTATTTTAACCTTAAAAGTTCTATTTCTTTTTCTTGTGGCTGAGGAAAGTTTCTAAACCCTTTTTATATGCAGAATGATCATGACCCATCAAAGTTAGTTGCGGAGACACCATGCAAGCTTTTGAGATATTTGGTTGTGGATGACAGTCATGTTGATGCTGACACACCATATGCTGAAGTTGAGGTCATGAAGATGTGCATGCCTCTTCTTTCACCTGCTTCTGGGGTTATTCATTTCAAAATGTCCGAAGGTCAAGCAATGCAGGTATATGGTATTCCACAGAGAAAGTATAAGTGCTCAAATTGAAACAGAGATTAAGAAAGCATTATCTTTTATAGGCTGGTGAACTTCTAGCAAGGCTTGATCTAGATGATCCTTCAGCTGTAAGAAAGGCAGAACCCTTCACTGGGAGCTTCCCAGTTCTGGGTCCTCCTACCGCAATTTCTGGTAAAGTTCATCAGAAATGTGCCGCAAGTTTAAATGCTGCACAGATGATTCTTGCCGGATATGAGCACAATATTGATGAAGTGAGTAAAATCATCAGCTTGATTCATTAACACTGTAATTTGACAGTATTTTTAGGTTGTTATGATTCATCTGGCATGGATAGGAGATTTTTGGATTCTATTATTATTCTCAGACTTGTATATGCTTGTCTTATTAACGAGTTAGACATCTATCTCAGGTTGTGCAAAGTTTGCTCAATTGCCTTGATAGTCCTGAATTGCCTTACCTTCAATGGCAAGAGTGCTTGGCTGTTCTGGCAACCCGTCTTCCCAAAGATCTAAAAAATGAGGTAAAGGGACACCCTGCTGGATTTTCCCTCTGGTTTAACATCTAAACAGTGATCTGAGCCAATGCCAGCTTTAGCCCAAGGCAACTAAAGCAAGGGCTTTTAGGCCCCAACTTTTCCTGGGTCTCATAATAATAATTTTATAATAATATATTAATTATATTTTTTTTAGCATTAATACATCAATTATATTAAAAATTCAGAAATTATGACAATTAATAAAACATCTATATCCTTATTTATTTTTTCACACCTCATATCCCTATTAATTCTAAATTATTTTTCTCATTTTCTGTTTAAAATATGCAAAAGCCAAAATAAAATTTAATTTTTTAGTAACCTTTAATTAAGAGAAAAGTCCTATTTTAATATTTAGCTTTAGGCCTCTATAGTTCTTGAGCCGCCCCTGATCTGACCTGGCCTTGCACTGTGTTTTGTTAGTTGGAATCAAAATATAAGGAGTTCGAGAGGATTTCAAGCTCCCAAGCTGTCGATTTCCCTGCCAAATTATTGAAGGGAATTCTTGAAGTGAGTTGCTGTTCTTGAATTCATCATTCTGATGTTTTCCCCTTTAATGTGAAAAACTCAAGGGGTGTGTTTTACACTGCAGGCGCATCTTTCCTCCTGTCCCGACAAAGAAAAAGGAGCTCAAGAAAGACTAGTTGAACCTCTGATGAGTCTTGTGAAGTCTTACGAGGGTGGAAGAGAGAGCCATGCCCGTATAATTGTTCAATCCCTTTTTGAAGAGTATCTTTTTGTTGAAGAACTATTTAGTGATAATATACAGGTTAGTATGATTATTGGACTGCTTGTACTGATATTATATGGGTAATTTAATCTGTTATGACCTTTCATGACTTTTCCCCACCAGATTACTTTTTCTTGGTGATGTTAAAATTTAAAAGAATCTGTGATTCGTGGTTTTCCCACCTTATTACTTTTAGTTTTTACAAGATGCCAATTGATCATTTTCAATTCTTTCTTTATCTTAATAAAACTGTTTCTTGTATCGTCTCGCGGTGCTGTAAATAAAAGCTAGTCAACACATTTTAGGTTTCTTCATTTGCCCTGTCCATTCCAATGTACTAACAATAGGTTGATCATGCAGAAAAATCTAAATTAAGAACTAACTAAGAAACTCTTCTAATGTAAAATATGTTTTCTTTATCATTGTTTTTCACAATTTTCATAATCTTTTCCCTTTCCCCCGATGTCTAGGCTGATGTAATTGAACGTCTTCGTCTTCAATATAAGAAAGATCTATTGAAGATTGTAGATATAGTGCTCTCTCATCAGGTACAAACTTTTATAACATGCTCAGCTAGAGGTTTTTACTTCCTTGATGTCTTGTTGACATTATACTGCAATTATATTAACTGCATTTCTTGGGTTTCAGGGTGTCAAGAGTAAAAATAAGCTGATACTGCGACTAATGGATAAACTGGTTTACCCTAACCCCGCTGCCTACAGGGATCAATTAATCCGTTTCTCTGCACTCAACCATACAAATTACTCTGAGGTTGGACATTGCCCTGAGATATTCTGGTCAAGCTGAAAAAGAGAGTTTTATGTTCTTCATCATGTTATATTTTTGGGAGTCAATAGTGTCTCTTCTACTGGGAGAGAATTGTGAACAATCCTTCAACTATATGCTTTTTGTTTCATCTAGTGGATGATACTTTTAATTGCTTGGGAACATTTTGAGCAGAATCCTGATGTGTAATTATCTTGATGCAGTTGGCTCTGAAGGCAAGTCAACTGCTGGAACAAACTAAATTGAGTGAACTTCGATCCAGCATTGCTAGAAGTCTTTCTGAACTAGAGATGTTCACTGAGGATGGTGAAAATATTGATACTCCCAAGAGGAAGAGTGCCATTAATGACCGAATGGAGGGCCTTGTAAGTGCTCCTTTGGCAGTTGAAGATGCTCTTGTGGGTTTATTTGATCACAGTGATCACACCCTTCAAAGGAGGGTTGTGGAAACTTATGTACGCAGGCTCTACCAAGTATGTCAGTTTTACTGCTAATATTTGATACTTTTTTAATTCTTCTTGCTTTTTTTTTTTGTTTTGTTTTTTTTGTTTTTTTTTTTTTTTTTGGGTAGGGGTGGAAGGGGATTGTCATTTGCTTTTCTAACTTTTAGTATCTGCTACCAGCCATATCTTGTCAAAGGGAGTGTCAGGATGCAGTGGCATAGATCTGGTCTTATTGCTTCATGGGAGTTCTTAGAAGAGTACATTGAAAGGAAGAGTGGGGTTGAAGACCAAATGTCGGATAAAACGCTGGTGGAGAAACATAGTGAGAAGAAATGGGGAGTGATGGTTATAATTAAATCTCTTCAATTTTTGCCTGCAATTATCAGTGCTGCATTAAGGGAAGCAACCAATAACCTTTATGAAGCACTTACAAGTGGCTCTGGTGAACCAGTTAACTATGGTAACATGATGCATATTGCATTAGTGGGCATCAACAACCAGATGAGTTTACTGCAAGACAGGTACTGTTTTGGAAACTCCTTATATTTATTTTGAACCCTATTTATATATTCAATTGTTGAAGCATCAATGGTTGTATAGCTTACAGTTTGTTTGGGATTTATAGTATTTTAGCTTAAAGGCTTCTTAAATCCTATTGGTTTGATGATTGAGATCAGTATTGGGCAATATTAAATTTTTAGCTTACTTTCTTACTACAAATCAAGTGTCAGGTGGACTATTATTCTTTTTGTTGAAATACTGATCAGAACCTCCAATGTCTTCTTGACAAGCAACTTTTTGGTGTTTTGCAGTGGTGACGAGGATCAGGCTCAAGAAAGAATCAATAAGTTAGCCAAAATACTAAAAGAGCAGGAAGTAGGCTCCACTATTCATGCTGCAGGTGTTGGAGTAATTAGCTGTATCATACAGAGGGATGAAGGGCGTGCCCCGATGAGGCACTCCTTTCACTGGTCAGCAGAAAAGCTCTATTATGAGGAGGAACCTCTGTTGCGTCATCTGGAGCCTCCCCTATCCATTTATCTTGAATTGGTTAGTTATTTCATGGTTCAAGTCCCTATTTTACTTTAGAAGGTGGGAAAGAAGCTAATTCCACTTGTATACTAGATCTTAAACTCATGAAACATTTGTCTTTTTATAGGACAAACTTAAAGGCTATGAGAATATACGGTATACCCCATCTCGAGATCGTCAATGGCACCTGTACACAGTTGTGGATCACAAGCCACAACCAATTCAAAGAATGTTTCTTCGAACACTTCTAAGACAACCAACCACAAATGAAGGATTCTCTTCGTATCAAAGGGTGGATGCAGAAACATCTCGTACCCAATTGGCTATGTCCATTACTTCAAGGAGCATTTTTAGGTCCTTGATGGCTGCGATGGAGGAGTTGGAACTTAATGCACACAATGCCACTATCAAATCCGAACATGCTCATATGTACCTCTATATCATACGCGAGCAACAACTAGATGATCTTGTGCCTTATCCCAAGTAATTATGGCTGCATACTTGTCCATATATATTCTTTTAGCATTTGATAAAGAAGCTTTTATCTGTGTCTTACATTTTTTATGTTGATGCCAGGAGAATTGACATAGATGCTGGCCGAGAAGAAACAACAGTTGAGGCAATCTTGGAAGGACTGGCACGTGAAATCCATTCATCTGTTGGTGTAAGAATGCATAGATTAGGGGTTGTTGTGTGGGAAGTCAAGCTCTGGATGGCAGCCTGTGGACAGGCAAATGGTACTTGGAGGGTCATTGTAAACAATGTGACTGGTCATACATGCACTGTACATGTAAGTATTTACTTAAAAGTTTCAAGGAAAGCTTTCCTGCATGCCACAACTTTTCCACTCATCTTGTTAAAGGTTGCTTTTGGCAAGCAAACTAGGTTTTGGCCCCAATATCAGCATCAACAACTAACACACACTCTGGGGTAAACCCTGTAGCTATAAACCAGAAGATTGGTTATGTTAATAATGAATAAGGAGTATTTTTCTATATATTTGATAGAGAAATACTAATTAGCATTAAGTGCAAATTCCATAGTCCATACCCTTTTATTAATATTTATAATCATGAAGCATGCGATAAATACAGCTCATGTGTCAGCAATTCATCTATTTGAGTTTCTTCGGAATACCTGCAATGAAAACTTTCGGTTAACAAGGCTCTTTGGGCAGGAAAAATAGTCAGATTAAAAAAAAGCTCGGTGGAATGTATTCTCTTTTTTTTGTCTTAAAAATTGTTCAGTATTCACTATGAAAGTGAGACCCTTTGGGAATTAAAAAATATGCAAGGACAATTGTAATCTTCTGCTTGTACTGGTGAACAATAAATTCTCATTGTTAGCTATATCTCGCCTTCTGCATTGAAAGGATTATTAATGGAGATTATTTGTAAATATTGACTTGATTGTCAATTTATATAATTTCAGATATACCGAGAAATGGAGGATACCGGTACTCATAAAGTGGTATACAGTTCAGTCACTGTAAAGGGTCCACTGCATGGTGTACCAGTGAATGAAAACTATCAACCTTTGGGAGTTATTGACCGAAAACGTCTTTCAGCAAGAAAGAACAGCACCACATACTGTTACGATTTTCCCCTGGTAAGTGCTGTTTAATGAATTTAGTTTAAATATAGGTTTCTTTTCTGTGTGTCTGTTTGTGTGGGCATGTGTGTGTGTGTGTGTGTGTGTGCCACTTCCTTTTAATGTCTGGATGATAAGACAAGTCAAACTATATTTCCTGAGAAGAAGTGCTTCTTGCAGGCATTTGAAACAGCCTTGGAACACTCATGGGCAATCCAACAGCCGGGATTTCAAAGAGCCAAAGGTAAAGATCTTCTAAAAGTAACAGAGCTTAAATTTGCTGACAAAGAAGGTAGTTGGGGTACTCCTCTTGTTCCTGTGGAGCGTGCTCCTGGACTCAATGATGTTGGCATGGTAGCCTGGTTTATGGACATGTGTACCCCGGAGTTCCCATCTGGAAGGACAATATTGGTTGTAGCAAATGATGTGACCTTCAAGGCTGGTTCTTTTGGCCCAAGAGAGGATGCATTCTTTCGTGCAGTAACTGATCTTGCATGTGCAAAAAAAGTACCTTTAATTTATTTGGCAGCAAATTCTGGTGCCCGTTTAGGTGTAGCCGAGGAAGTCAAGGCTTGTTTCAGAGTTGGTTGGTCTGAGGAATCTAACCCTGAGCATGGTTTTCAGTATGTATATTTAACACCTGAGGATTATGCTAGGATTGGATCATCAGTGATTGCACATGAATTAAAGCTTGAAAGTGGAGAAACTAGATGGATTATAAATACCATTGTTGGGAAAGAAGATGGCCTGGGGGTTGAAAACTTGAGTGGCAGTGGAGCCATTGCTGGTGCCTATTCTAGGGCATACAAGGAAACTTTTACATTGACATATGTGACTGGTAGGACTGTTGGAATAGGGGCTTATCTTGCCAGGCTTGGGATGAGATGCATACAGAGGCTTGATCAACCCATAATTCTTACTGGTTTTTCAGCATTAAACAAACTTCTTGGTCGGGAGGTATACAGCTCTCACATGCAACTTGGTGGACCTAAAATCATGGCAACTAATGGAGTTGTTCATCTTACGGTTTCGGATGACCTTGAAGGTGTTTCTGCTATTTTGAAGTGGCTTAGCTACATTCCTTCTCATGTAGGTGGTACACTTCCCATTGTAAAGCCCCTTGATCCTCCAGAAAGACCAGTGGAGTATTTCCCAGAAAACTCGTGTGATCCTCGTGCTGCCATTAGTGGAACTCTGGATAGTAATGGAAGATGGCTGGGGGGCATTTTTGACAAGGACAGCTTTGTGGAGACACTAGATGGATGGGCAAGGACAGTTGTTACAGGAAGGGCAAAGCTTGGAGGAATCCCTGTGGGAATTGTTGCTGTAGAAACACAGACAGTAATGCAAATAATACCTGCTGATCCAGGCCAGCTTGATTCTCATGAGAGGGTTGTTCCTCAAGCTGGGCAAGTGTGGTTTCCTGATTCTGCTACTAAGACAGCCCAAGCCATATTGGATTTCAACAGAGAAGAGCTCCCACTCTTCATTCTTGCAAATTGGAGAGGCTTTTCAGGTGGGCAGAGGGACCTTTTTGAAGGAATTCTTCAGGCTGGTTCAACTATTGTGGAGAACCTAAGGACATACAAGCAGCCCATATTTGTATACATCCCAATGATGGGTGAACTCCGTGGTGGGGCATGGGTTGTTGTTGACAGCCGAATCAATTCAGACCACATTGAAATGTATGCCGAACGAACAGCTAAAGGCAACGTCCTGGAGCCAGAAGGGATGATTGAGATCAAGTTTAGAACAAGAGAATTGTTGGAGTGCATGGGTAGACTTGATCAACAGTTGATAACTCTGAAGACAAAACTTCAGGAGGCCAAGAGTAAAAGGGACCTTGGGGCCATTGAATCCCTACAGCAGCAGATTAAATCCCGCGAGAAACAGCTTTTGCCTGTGTATACCCAGATAGCTACCAAATTTGCTGAACTGCATGATACTTCCTTAAGAATGGCTGCAAAGGGAGTAATAAGAGAAGTTCTGGACTGGGGTAACTCCCGTGCTGTCTTCTACCGGAGACTGCACAGGAGAATTGGTGAGCAGTCACTGATCAACGGCGTGAGAGATGCTGCCGGTGACCATTTGTCACATATATCTGCATTAGACTTGCTCAAAAACTGGTATTTGAATTCTGATATTGCCAAAGGTAGAGAACATGCTTGGTTGGATGATGAAGCCTTCTTCAGATGGAAGGAAAATCCTGCAAACTACGAGGATAAACTAAAGGAATTGCGTGCCCAGAAAGTGTTGTTTCAACTGACAAATATTGGTGACTCAATTCTTGATTTGCAAGCTCTACCTCAAGGTCTTGCTGCCCTTTTAAGCAAGGTAAAACACTTGAACTTTCATTTCATTAACTGTTTGTTGTTATTATTATTTTCTGTTACATTAACTGTTTGTCATTTGCTTCATCATATCTTGAAACTTGGAGATGATTATTTGAATTCTTGTGCAGTTGGAGCCATCAAGTCGTGTGAAGTTGACTGATGAACTTCGTAAGGTACTTGGTTAGAAGACAATAAATGTTCCTGTGATATGCGCTCATGGCTTTACTGTTTGTGTCATGATTACAAGTTGATGGCCATGTAAATTGTACCCATTTTGTTTGTGCAATCGAGTGTTTGAATCCCTTGGCCAAGTTGTTATCTCTCCGGGTAAGCAAGCAGCAGCATCCCTCAAAATGGACTCTTAGGGATTCGTTGCTTCAAAGTGTAAATGATATCAGCCATGGATAGATATTTAATTTATGCAGTTAGAGGATCACAACCAGCATCACCACGCTACGTCTATTTAGTTGCTGGTTGGTTGATTCTTTTCACGTATCTGAATAAATATGTAATAATTTGTAATATTGATTATTTTTGCATAACAAAAATTTTGGCATTCGATATATGCATGTCGCGTTACCAATTTCCTGGTGTTTGAAACGAGTAGTATGGAAAATTTTAATCAAACGGTTAAGCTGCTTGTATTAATCTGACCAACAAGTTTTGTGCAAAATATATTAGTATTTGCTATCTACAACAAAAGATGTACTTGTGCCGGTCCCTTTGTACTACAAAAGGAGCCCAAATTTTAAATTACAAAAATGATGTTTTTACATCATTTTTAACAAAACACTACTTTTTATATCATTTTGAATGGTTGTGATTAAGTGAAAAAAAATAATAAAAAAAAATAATATGATTAATAGTATGAAGAAAATAGTTGTAATTAAGTAAAAAAATAATAAAAAAATAATAATATGATTAATAGTTTGAAGAATAGTATAAAAAATAATGCAAAAGAAAAATGTGTTAAAAAATTATAGTTGTTAAAATTATTATCTTCGTTACAAATAACAATCATAATATCGCTATCAATTCTTCAACGCCTACTCTCCTCGTTATTTATCGTTAATAAGTAGTGAAGGTTAATTTTATGGATGCCCCTTGCTCTTCCCTCAACAAAGAAAATAAAATACTGTATCATTAGCCAAAATAACCAAAGTAATAAAAAATAAACGATCGCCACAATGCATTATAATTTTATCATTTACATTCTCCATCCAGCTTCAAGAAACTTGCTCATATCAGTTAACAAAAAAAAACAAAAGAGAAACTTGCTCATAAGCTACCAGCAAGCTTAACTAATGAATAAAATCATTATACAGCCCCAGTCATTCTTGCATATTGTGGTTCGGGGAAACAAACGTCATTTCTCATTACCTAAGAACTCTTAATTCTTATTTTATATTATAATACACATTATATTAAAAGGATTAACAATTTCAACAGGTAAGCCTACATGCAAATAATTTGTACCATATTTCACTTCCATTTGCATAAATTTTATTTTGGTAAATAAAAGTTTAAGTTAGAGCAAATCATCAACTTCACAAAAAATTTAGAGTGAGATTACATATTTCCTACTAACAAGAGAAACTAAGATTCAAACCCAAGTCATGCTGTTCAAATGAATGGAAAGTCAACCAACTCAGCCAACTCCATTGAAACTTTCATTTGAACAATTGATTTAACATTAAAAAATTTATTAAGTAATGATTATTATTCAAACATCACATGTTAATGGAATAAAAATGGTAATATAAAACTCGAGCCATAGCTTAAGGATACCAAATTCCTTTTCTTTTGGAGACTGCTTTCATTACGCGATCAGATCCAAGCCAAAAAAAAGGGTGAGAAAATAACACTACAAGAAATATATAAAGAACCGATCACCATTCACCACAGCATTAGATCCATGGGGGGGAGAGAGAGAGAGAAGGCCCAGATGGAATTTAGCTTCGATCACTTCAATTGAAGAATGAATGGGGAAAATATGTTGAACATCACCAAGCACATATAGGGAGCCTTCTATTTACCAATACAGAACTTGCCAAATATATTTGTTAAAACCTCCTCTGAAATATCTTCTCCACTGATCTGTCCAAGGGCTAATGCAGCATCCCTCAAATCAATTGTCCAAAAATCCAGAGGTAGTTCCTCCTTTATTGATGATTGTAACCTTACAAGAGCTTCCTTGGTCCGAACAAGTTGTTCACATTGTCTCTGAATCATATATCATTATATCAGACCAACACAATCACAACCCATTTTTTCCCCTTCTTTTCTATTGTGTATGTGTGTGTGCGCATGCAAGACTTTTCTTATTGAGCAAAGAGTCATGCTGTCATGAAGTAAAAGATCAAGTTGATCAACACTTGGGCTATGCTTGGTTGAAGTGAAAATGGAGTCATAGAAAATAGTAATGTATCTAGACTTTGTAAATTGTAGTGTCCAATTACATTGTTATTTTCCATCAACCCATTTTCACCTTAATTAAGTATAACCTTACCTTCACATCTAGTTCAATTTTACCAAATACAGATACACGGTTCCAGCAGCCTAATAATTCCTTCACGTTCAAAAAGCTAAAAATGCTGAAGCTAAGACTTCTGGAGAGAAAAAGCAGGCCAAAATGATACCTTACCTGATTGACAGTCCATCTGCGACCCCCAGCAGGAATGCCATCAAGACCCACAATCTCTAATACTGCCCTCTCTAAGTCTTGTAATCCTTGACCGGTAACAGCACATGTAAACACATGTTTACTGAAGAAATTGTGACTGTCACATTCTTTGTCCCATTCAGTCTCAGCACAAGGATCACAATCTATCTTGTTGACCACAAGGATTACTGGGGTGGAAGATCCAGTTGATTTCTGTTGTTACAGAAAGATTTAATAAATATTGAGAACTAATATTCATCTTTCATTTTCTGACAGCATGGTAGAAAATAATACCAGGTACCAAGCTTAATATTGAAAGAAAGATATCAGGTGTAATGTAATATTTATAATGTTTTGGGGCCTTATCCTATAGGATGTCAATATTTATAAGGTGGCCAGGTGTTTGTGTGCCAATTTATCATCTGATATGATATATTTAGAAAGATGTATTTTTTGTGGTAATCTATCAAGTTCTATGCTGCCTATTCAGCAGCAATATCTTTATGCTAACATTTGTTTCTCTGGAATCTTTCTCCATCAAATAAAAAGGTTATATTTCTATCTATATCAAAATAATATTAAATATCATGACCAACAACAGGAGAAAAGGGAGAAAAAAAAGAGGATTACGCGGTAAAACCTTAGTAGATTGAATCCTTTCTAGAAGGATGGTGTCTTCAGAAGTCCACCCTTCAACAGCACTCACAGTCATGATAATTAAATCAGCACCCCTAGCAACTGCTTCAGATCTCTCTACACCTTTTAAGAGAATAGAAATATAAATCTCAGTACATGTGGATCAATGAGGTTAAAGTAAGTAGCAAAATGACAAGATGCATGGAAAAGGATACGTCCAAATATTGCCAAGTCAAATCAGGCAAAGTCTCTAACCCTATATCTAACTGATTTTCACTAATAAATCTTAAGATTTTTTGGATGTTCCATGCAAAGTATACTTCAAACAAGTGATAATTATTCACAAGCGTATATAAAATTGTTCTGTTGCTAGTCAAAATTCTTTTTTTTTTTGGTACATAGTTAAAATTCTTTTATTATTAATAAAAAAAATGCCTTCAAACAAGTTGCAGGGATCATAAAGGACTAAATCACAATGAAGTAATTTTACTTCCATTGCAGACACTACAACATCACATTTGATGGGACACAGAACGACCTATGTCATACAGAGAAGTGAAAGATGGTGTGATGGAAAAAAAAATGGATTTATACATGTCTTGATCTAGAAGGACGAAAAAGAAAGCCTAACCAATCTTTTCCACAATGTCATCAGTGTCCCTGATGCCTGCAGTATCAAGAAGGGTTATAGGAATGCCACTGACGCTGACACTTGCTTCAATCACATCACGAGTAGTTCCAGCAATTTCAGTAACTATTGCCCTCTCACTCTGCATGCTACAAGAAGACCATGCTCAATAAGTAAAATAATCACAAAGTTAAATATGCCAAGATGATCATCAAGCACTTATCAGAAACAAGTTTGCAAAAAGAGTAATGCTACACAGCCAGAACAAAATAGCCAGAATTTTGATAGAATTCAAAGGTGGTTGTTGGATGAAATAAAGTCATAGGGACCACTCACCCATCCAAGAATCAACATGCATACCACATCATTCTGTCAAAACTTAGGGCAAAAAAATTCTGCTTCTCTAGCATTTTTCTTGCAAAAAATATTAATCTTTTTAGCAAATTCAAGGCATGCAAAAGAACCCATAGTAATGAGAAAATCATGCAGTCATCATCTCCTAGTAAGGGAAGTTAAATCAACATAATAGAATCAGATGCACATATAAATCAGAGGCCCCAAAAAATTTACCCTCCCCCCAAATATATATTCTAGTTCTGCCCCTATGGACTTGAGAAGCCAATTAAGTTTAAAAATAATTATGTGAATGGTTTCAATCTCCTAATATCAAGGTTAATATCTACACCAAAGATTCAAAAAATGAATATAACATCAAATTAAATTATTGAATAGGTAAAATGACTGTGACATACTTTGCTCCATGCATTAAGAAGGCTTGACTTGCCAACATTTGGACGGCCAACTATTGCTATCTGCAAGAATTTTATGTTGATATCAATAATAAAAAAGCCAAAAAAGGGCATAATGAAATTCATATAAAAATAGACCAGTGTATAATTTTTTTAGTTAAAAGAGCAAAGTTCTGTACCTATTACAGCATACTATGGGCTAAGGGTACTTTATAAGAAATAAGAACTTGTTACAAAGCTGTCTTCCAAATCATACCTGTAATCCAGATTGCAGAAGCTTGTCATAATTTGCTGCCTCCAATGCATTCTCGACATCTTGTGACATGGTATGTATTTTATCCATAATCAGATTCAAATCTAGAGGTGGCATCTCATCATCAAAATCTAGACGAGCTTCAATCTCAGTGAGCAGCTCAATGCACTGTATTCTCAATGATCTGACAAGAGAAGAGAAACCACCCTGTCCAAGAAGAAATGGTTTTTCAGTATCACTTATCCAGCTGTCAAAAGTAACAACAAAAACATCAAACACCCATAGATCCAACCAATGAACCAAGCCCATCTTACATCTTACATCTAACATAATGCACAAGCATATCATGCTGCAGTAGAAGATCAAAACAAAGTTGAGTTAGACATGCCTGGATTCCTGCCAGTGCTGCATCTGCAGCAGCCACAGACTTGGCTGTAATCAATCTTCCAACATTTTCAGCTTGGGAGAGATCTAAACGACCATTTAGAAAAGCACGAAGAGTAAACTCGCCTGAAAGAAGAAAAGACCAATCACCAATGCAATGTGTCACACAACTCTACTTCATTCTACATAAATGTTCATTAATTAATGCATATAAATATTATTGTGCAGTCATTTCACATGACCATTAGGGTGACCTGAGTTTTGCAAGGACCAGTTATTGACCTGTTTAATTACTACTAAGTAAGCTTCATTCAACAAGTATGTGTATTAGACAACTACGAGTGACAAGTAAGTATAGAGTATAGACAAACCTGGTTGAGCAAGTGTTGCTCCAGCTTCCAAACAAGTTCTGAGTACACGACGCAGACACACTTCACTCCCATGACACTGAAGCTCAACCACATCTTCACGAGTGTAGGACCTCGGGGCTAGCATGGGCACAACCAAAACCTGCAAACACAAATTTCTACCAACTTCATCTAAGGGAAGGGGAAGCACTAACACAAATAGATGAGATTGGAAGACAAGCCATGCCATACCTCATCGATCACATTCCCATCCGAGGCCAAGACGACACCGTACTCCACAACATGGCTGGTGGGCTGCCACGTGGACGAAACAGAGCTCTTGTTCTTCTTCGCAGGTCGAAACACTCGAGCGACAACAGAGACCGCAGAAGGACCCGAGAGTCGAACAATTCCGACAGCGCCAGGTGGACCCCCCAACGATGTTACAATCGCCGCAATTGTGCTCCTATGCCTATTCTCAACACCATCATCAACGTACTCTGACTCCACCAAGCGCTCGTCTTTCTTCAGAACCAGCGTGTAATTCTCTGAAACAAAGACGAGAAAAAAGTACAATAAGCAGCAAATAGGATAGGAGCGACCCAAAAGACGCTGAAGCAAGAAAGTGAAGACCTTTGGAAGTGGCAGTGGCATGGAGTTTCAGAGCTTTGGAGGGTGGGTTCGTGGGTTTAGAGTAAGAAAGAAGACAGTGCCACGTGGCACAAGGGTTACACAGCAAAGCCATGGCTGGGCCTGGGCGCAGTGGTGGAGTGATGAAGCAGTATATGTGACGAAGGAGAAGGCGGAAAGAAGGCAACGACGGCATTCATTCACACTGAGTGAAGCAACTTACCACTTTGATTTCTGAGGCTAATGTCTAGTATCTACTTATCATCTTCATTCTTCAATCAACCTCAGCTTCTTAATGAGCCCTGGCCCATCAGGCCCATTCTTGGCCTGCAATCTTTTACTGGGTTTGGCCCGTGTCGTCAAAGTTCAAACCCAAGAATATCATAAAGGGCTATGCAACCTTGACCCATGATAAGCAGATCATCTCCTCATCCATTGTATTGTACTGCTAGGATTGAGCTCTCTTACACACTCAAAATGACATCAAAGCCTAAAGGTTCTTATGGGTTGGATTTAATTTGATCTAAACTCAATTTAATAATTTTTATTGGGTTAAATTTTAAGATATAAACTTAATTCGATCATGATCCAATTAGTAATCAAGTTAGAATCAGACTAATTCGACATTTGGATAAAATTTACAAATTTAAATATTATGTATACCTAAATTATAAAATTTTAAAAGTAAGAAACAAATTATATTTTATTTTACAATATATATTTTGAAATAAATTATATCAATGTAAAAAATATTAATTTAAATCAAAAAGTCTTATAATTCATTATTATAAAATTATGTTTTAATATAATAAGTAATATCGAGTCAGATTAAACCAATTCGAAGTGTGATCTGAACTTGACTCAAAAATTACATTGAGTCTAATTTTAAAAACCCGACCCGACCAAATTAGCATCGAGTTGGACTAGGCCATAAGCACCCTATCAAAGCTTATATGAATTGAATAAAGATTATCATATACCCATTTTTTAGATGTATACATTGTACATACTTTTTTTAAAAGTTTATAATTTAGTAAGAAAAAGTGATAGAAAAAAAATATATATGATAAATGATATTGAGAGAAATATAAAAAGTGATATGAGAAAAAAATGAGAAAAAATCAGAGTTATATGAATTCAAGTCTTCAACGATCATTCTAAGATGAAATCAAGCCCCATTATGGCAAGCACCAATCATTTTTTTATAAGGAAAAAACAATTTTCGGTCAAGGTTAATCCAGAACAAATTGGATTTTGTGGTAATAGCATACCCCTTTAATGGTACCCTCATGTAATCTATTTTACCACTACGCTTCTTTCAACTTTGTAATACTTCACATTTTCGGGAGAAAAAAAAAACTTCATAATATTTGTAGTGTTCATCTCACCTAAAACTAGAAGGAAGTCAAATCTCAACCTAACGACAATATTTAATTTTCAGTTGGTTCCACACGGAAGACATTATTGTTTCACACTTTTTTGACTAAACAACATTAAGCCATTGTTTGAATGCGGAGAGAAAATAGGAGAAGATAAAATGGAAAGAAAGAAAATAAAGAGAAGAGAAAATGAAAAGAAGATACATTTTCTTTTGTACTGTTTAGATGAAGAGAAAAAAGAATGAAAAGAAATAAGAATTGTATAAAAAAACAGAAAAAAAGTATATAGGTATGTAAAATGACAAATTTATCTTTAATATCTATACAAAGATGTAGACATATCTTTCTATTTTATTCTAAATAATTTAAAAATTAAATCATTAACATAAATTTAATTTTAATTTTTTTGTTAATAGAAAATTGTCATTAATTATTATAATTTTATAATATTTTTTATATAAAAAATTTATATTAATATTTTAATGTAAACCCACTTCTTCTCTCTCTCATTTCCCTTCACTTCCCATTCCAAGAGCCAATTCCATGTTCTACCTCTCCACCACTTGCATCCCAACTGCTACCAACACCCACCACCACCACCCCACTCCAAGCCCCACCACCACTGTCACCACCATTTCCGTCAACACCAATCACCACCACAACCCCTCCACCCTCAAAACCACCCACCCCCTTGCCCCTTCCCTCCCCTCACTTGGCCAACCCCTTCCTAGTCAAGCTTCGGTCTCTTCTCTCTATTGCCTTTCCCACTCCTACCTTCACTTTTGCTTGTTTCATCATCCTGATTTTTATTTTCTGTGCGACTGTTGCTTGTTTTTGTTCACTAAGAAGAGCAATGAATATAGGGTAAAATTGTAATTTTGAGCATAATCTCTCATTCTCTCCAATTTTCTTCATAGGTTTGTTGAGAAATTTTTTTAGGTGGACCCCCATATAAATTTTTTATTTCCTATTTATTTTCTCTCCACAACCCAACGTGAGAAAACTCTAACTTTTTTTCATTTTCTCTCCACCCAACTTCCCTCCCTCCATTTTCTCTCAATCCAAATGATGGGTAAATCAAACTCTCATTTTCCTCTTCAACGACAAATCTTTCTTATTAGTCTTACATTTGGATTACATTACATTCAAGCTTTCACATTTAGAGTCATCAAAGTGAGTCGCAATCCATGAGCCAACTCATTTAACCCATTCAAAGTGATGGGTTGAGTTATTAAAAAACCAATCAACAATGACCCCAGGCTAACCTGACATATTTCACTTAATTCACGGGTTAAGCGGGTTCAAGCCAGGTTGGCTCCAGGTTGAAGATTAAAAAAAAAAAAACGAAAGTAAAACATGATGCGGGTTTGGTTTGGTGGGTCTCAAAAGTCATATTCAAAGTTCAAACTCACCCTCACACACAAACCCTAGCAACAGCCACACCACAACTCACCTCCAACCCATCACCCATCAACAACCCATTGGAGGATGCTCTAGTAGAAGTCCAGACTGCCGGCCACCAGTGCTCTTTCTATAGCCACCAGAAGTCCAAAACACGATCACGACGCACTAGAATGCGACACTGACTTGCAACCAAAACTCGACATCGACACCAAGACGCGACGACTAGAACCAACAAAATTGTGACCAAAAGCGATGAATCTCAGTCAACCACAACCTCCGCCTACTAGAAAATTGCAGACCTTTCTCTCTCAAGTTGGAGGTTTTTGTGTTTGTAGGTGATGAAATTTATTTATTAGTTTCTATATTTTTGTATATCTTTTTTTCTGTTTTTGTTATTTTTTTAGAATTTTTTTCTATATTTTTAGTTTTTTTAATTTTTAAAAATTTAGACAGACCAACCCGTTTAACTCACTAATTCCTGAGTTGAGTTGGATTAGCCAAATTTTAACTCACTATTAAAATGAATCAGCCTAACTCAATTCACTTTTTAAGCGATACTTAATAGCCATCCCAGATGAATAGGGTTGACTCACTTTGAAAGTTTTCACATTTTTCCACATTTGTCTGATTACGAAGTTATACGATATAAGTTCTAAACATAATGTCAAAGAAGAACGTCACTGAAAATTTTCAAAGGAGTACTTCTACCATTAGGGGTATTAATTAAAGACTAACGATTAAGCTTTAAGACGACCATGATTGACCAGTACTGTAGTATATCTCCACGAGTGGCCAAATTTTTTTTTTGATATATAGTAATTGTTCATATAATTTTGAATTAGAAATAATGATTAAATAATTTTCTTTTAATGTGAAGATTTTAAAATTTAAAATTTTAATATTATAAATAAAATTCACTTAAAGTCATAATTTGCTTTCTTTGCTATTAACTACTATTCAGTAACCGAAACATAGTATACCTTTGTCTGTTTGTAGCATGTAATAAGGTTAATTTTATGGTGTACTCTCTTTTGTAATAAGGCCAATTCTAAGGTGTATTTTTTAAAAAAGGGTGTACTATATATTATTTGATCTAAATCATTGATTTAATTATAAAAATAATTAATGGCTTAGATCAAGTACAAGAAATCATTAAGTAGATTTTTTTTAGTTTTATATATATATTTTTTGATTTTATATTTTTTTAGTTTTATTTTTTTATGATTTTTTTTGCCATTGCTTCATTGTGGCCGCCCACCATGCCATACCCTCACCACCACCAGCGGTGATCCACCACCATTTTTTTTAAGGTTATACTATTTATTTTTTAAGTTGTCTGATTGTATAAATAATATCGTTAAAATACTGTTAGTAAAAATTGTATTAGTCTTTTATTTTATTAATAAACAATTGTGTATAGAAAATTTTATAAATTTTAATTGATAATATTTACACATACTGTAAAATTTTAATATCAGTTATTTATGAAAAAAATATAAAGACTAATACAGTTTTAACTGGAAGTATCTACATAATTATGCAACTTAAAAAAATTAAGTCAATAATAAACAGTGATTCCAAGAACGAGAAGTGGTCAGGCGGTGGCGGCAAAGGGCGGCGGCAGCGATGGCAATTGACCGACGGCGGCGGCGGTGGTTAGCAGCCGATTGTCCGGTGGTTCGCCGGCAGTCAGCGATGATGGCGATTACTGCCGAAGGTTGTCAATGATGCACTTGCACGTTGCCGGTTGTCCGGCGACAATGGCCGACAATGACCAATAATGGTGGTTTGAAAAAAAAAATCCGACTATTACAGGATAAAAATTTAAGTATATAATATACCCAAACTTAACAAAGTGCACAATAACACCCGCCAATAATCAGTAAGTGACGTGTTTGTAGAATAGACGTAACAAAGTCTTCTTTTTTTTTTTTAATAACTTATTCCCATTATAGAATGTCGCAAAACTTCCCCAAGCACGTGACTTACATAAACTAGGTTGAATTAACATGGGAGAAATTTTTAAGTGCTTATAAAATAAGATTTTTTTTTGTATTATTAAATGAAAGCCACATTAATTTTATAAATTATTATTATTTTTTACTTTAATTATATCATACATTCAATAATATTACATAACAAGAAATTTTTTCTTAAAGCATCTAAGAATCTCACATCATTTGGTTTATTACCAGTCCAAAAGAAAAACAATGTGAAGTGATTAAAGATAAGCACTCAAATAAAAATGATTAGGTGTGTGTTTGGATTGAAGTTTGTAAATTTATATTTGAGTGAACTTCAATTTACAAACTTAAATTTAATTGAAAGTGATTTTGTAATAACATGATTTATGTTTAGAAACTTTTGTCTCAAAAGTGAGTTTGATAAAACAAATGTTATTAAGATGAAAATAATTAAAATCACTTTTAAATGTAAAATTACTAAAAATGGTATGAGTTTTATATTACAATATTAATATTACGTTTTATTTCATTTTATTATTTTTAAGTATCATGAACAAATTCTATAAATGTTATATATATTTTTTACTCATATGTTGAACTCTAGTCAGAAAACGAACACAACCAGCTCTTGATTAGAGTAAAGAAAAAGGGAATTAAAAAAAAGCGACAAACAGAAGGGAAATAATCAAAAAATGACACATCGTTTTCGTCTTCACTTTCACTAATCACTTCTCATTCTCTACAACTGCACATAAACTGCTACCCTTCATTTCACTCCCACACAAAGCGCTTTGGCAATGTTCATGTGCCTTACCAAGCTCTCTGACTGCGACACCCACTCTCTCGCTACCACCAAACTTGAATCCATCGCCCAGAACCAGAGGCCAAACAAAAAGAGAGAAGGTTAAAAGAGTAAAAAAGGTAGTTGTAGGTTTTCTCAACGGATAAAAATTTAAGGCAAAAGCAAGATTTTCTTACTTTTATCTAAACGTGGATTAGAGGAACAAACTCCATTGAAGCAAACGAAATAAAAAAAAGTCAAACAAAAAAAATCCACCGTTCGAGGAGGATGAACGTATGTTGGTGAAGATGAACAGGGAACCAAACACACACTAAGTTGTCTCCCAATTGTGTTAGATTCTAGGCACATTAATTATTTCTGTCAGTTCCTCATAATCATTCAACTATGAGTAAAAATGTTTCAACCTTGTTATTCGTTTAAATTTTATGTTTTAATTTCTTTTAATTCATTCATAAATTTATTCTATATTTTATAAAAAAAATTACAGTCACATATAATTTAATTTAACATATTTTTTATATAAATATATAATATAAATACAATATATATATTTTTGATGTACGAAAAATGTTTTTCAAAATGTTATGTGGATTAATAATAGTCTAATACATTGACGTTTTGCCTGGGGAATCTGCAGAATTTAATATTAGAAGATGAAATAGCTCAAGCTTCCCTATGAAAGCACCTTTCGTATGTAGCAAATCCAAAAGCAAATCTTGGAACTGCATGCATTGCATTCGCCACTCCCAAGTGACCCAACCCCTTGGACGTTATGCGGTATTCATACGTTGTGAAATCAGTTATATTATTCGTTTAATTTTTATATATTTAATTTTTTTAATTCACTTATAAATTTATTTTATATGTTATAAAAATACTATAATCATATATAACATAATTTGATATCTTCCTTGTGTATATAAAAATTGGACATTGAACAAAAATCATTTCCGTATTGGAATCATATCATAATCTTTGAAAAAAGAGAAAGAAAAGCAATGGAATGTAATATAATCAACTGAGCCAATTAAGCTAACGATTAAGAGTATCTTTGGAACTCAAAATTCCGTTGATAACGTCTTTTCAATTAAGCTAACTGAATTTTATCAATTTTATTTTTTAAGTAAGCTCAACTATTAAGCTTTAAGACTACCGTGATTGACCAGTACTGTGGTATATCTCCACTAGTGACTGAAATTTTATTTTGGTATATAATAATTGTTCATATAATTTTAAGTTACGAGTAAAAATTAAGTAAAAAAAATTTTAATGTGACGATTTTAAGATTTAAAATCGTAATATTATATATAAAATTTGCTTAAAGTCATAATCTATTTTCTCAACTAACTACTATTGAGTAATCAAAAAATAGTATAACCTTTGTCTGTTTGCAGACATGTAATAATCAATAAATGACGTGTTTGTAGAATAGACGTAACAAAGTCTTTTTTTTTTAATAACTTATTCCCATTATAGAATGTCGCAAAACTTCCCCAAGCACGTGACTCACATAAACTAGGTTGAATTAATTTGGGAGAGATTTTCAAGTGCTTATAAAATAAGTTTTTTTTGTATTATTGAATGAAAACCACATTAATTTTATAAATTATTATTATTTTTTACTTTAATTATACTTTTAATGTTTAATTAATATATCATACATTCAATAATATTACATAACAAGAAAATTTTTCTTGATGCACCTAAGAATCTTACATCATTTGGTTTATTACCACTCCAAAAGAAAAACGATGTGAATTCAGTGATTAAAGATAAACTATCAAATTAAAATGAGTAGGCTGTCCCCCAATTGTGTTAGATTCTGGGGCACATTAATTATTTCCTTCAGTCCCTCAGAATCATTCAACCGCGAGTGAAAATGATTTGTGGATTAGTAATAGTCTAATTCATTGACGTTTTGCCTAGGGAATCTGCAGAATTTAATATCAGAAGATGAATTAGCTCAAGCTTCCCCATGAAAGCACATTTTCGTATGTAGCAAATCCAAAAGCAAATCTTGGAACTGCATGCATTGCATTCGCCACTCCCATGTGACCCAACCCCTTGGACGTTATCCGGTATCCATACGTTTTGGAATCATATCATAATCTTTGAAAAAGGAGAAAGAAAAGCAATAGAATATAATATAATCAACCGAGCCAATTAAGCTAAGGATTACTTACACTTTCTTCAGTATTCGAATCTAACGTTGTGATACTTTTTACCTTTTTACTTTTTACGAAGTCTGCTTGTATTGTATGAATCTGGCGTTCTTTTGCCTCTTCGTTCATGCAAGAGCCAAGCCCGAGATAACATATTCAAGATCCACCTGCTGTACCAATCTTGTCTTCTACTATTTTCATTCCAAGCTCAAACTAAATCCCATTGCAGCAAGAATTGCAACCACGAATAATGGAAGAAAAAGTATAAATTTTGTTGCTTTTTTTTTATTCATTTTAACAGTTTAGGGGACAATGAGAGAGAGAGTGTGTGTGAGGGATGAACAGCATTCCTTAACCCTATATGAAAAAGAGACCATTTTCCATACAGACACTTAAGTTAGATTCTATGGACATTAAAGTAAAAACAAGGGGGAAGAGCTAATGCCTATTGTAGTGCACAACATGCGCACCTTTTATCTTTCCTTTATTTTTTTTTCTCTCTTATTTCCCCCTTTAGGATAAGGATCCAAGAGCACTAACTTGCATTATCAGATAGGCCACTTCTACTAACTTTTTTGTAGTGGCCATCTCGTCCTTCATCCTTGACTAGTTATTAAACTGAAAGCCACAGGCCTCTAGTAATCCCCACATCATTTCATTTATGCATCACATTTTCCTCTCCTAAGGAAGGCAAGTTCACATTTTTCATGGTTCCTCAGCCAGCTTTGGAGAACAGTATGCAACAGCGTTTGCAACAGTTAAGAAGATCTTATCCTCGCCTATCAAGTTCGCAAATTTGGATGCGTAAAGCTTGTCTATCACTACCGGGCCAGGATTTGCCAGAACAAGCTGTGCAAAGAAGGAAACTCCTTTTGGTAAGATACTTAATTGTTACATAATATCAGTTTGAATTGTTTCTAATTATCAATCATGCATATGTGGATGATGGATCCCAGCAGACATAATTTGTTTACCTCAACACCTCTCTTATTAAGACTTCTGTATAACTCTTCAAGGGCATGGATACCACTGGTATCGATGTCAGTAACGGCTGAAAAATTAAAAAACACAAAAAATAAAAAATAAAAAATTTAACTGCAGCACTAAAATGATGTTGTTACTCGAGGAAAATGATAATAAAACAAAGGAACAAGAAATAATAGAGACACTCACGTGACATTTCAACTATCAAAAATTGGATTCTTGTTTGGTAGTCTCCTTTCATTTGTTCTTCTTCATCCATCAGCCATCTTAATATCCTGCAAGAGAATATAGATCTTAAGCATCAGAAAATACGTCCTAATTTTCGAAATACAATTACTTCTTTATGAAAAATAAATTGAAATACAATTCCACAAATTTGAGATACAAATACTCCAAATAGCAAAGTGGCCAACTCAATAAGATTATTCTAACCATCCAACCGGTTCATCCTTCATTATTTTGTCATTGACCATATGTTTTCCCCTATTTTGAAACCTAAAAGAACCCTCTCTATTTCCCACCAGATTTAAGACCTAATTGTAATTATTAGATTATTCTAGCACTAATGCAATACACATTGGGTATTCGCCTCTTGAGTAACAATTGATTGTATTTATACATCCATATTTAAACTTCGTCTTATGATATGTCTTATACATCCATGCTTCTAAACTAGATCAGAACCTCTTATGCTACTTACTAATATGAAAGAGTCAATTACTAATATGAGAGGGTCATGCTATAAGATAAAAAGACACAAAATCAAAATTAATAGACCTTACATAATGGTAGATCCTAATATAATTGTTTTTGTGTCCTTTTCTTTTGTATCTTTCTCGTAACATGATCCTCTCATGTTACTAACATGAGAGAATCCTATCCATTTTAAACCACATATCTGTCCTCCTTAGGCTTTTAGATGATTGTTGCCCAAAAAACTTCTTCAATTGAATCACTATACAGATTGGATTGTTTCACTTCAGTTCAATCAAAGAGTGCAGAATATATTTATATATATATTGCAGTTGGAAAAATATATCTTTACCTTTCTTTAACATAATTGGAGTTGGAAAAATATATTGCAGAATCGACTCTTACAATCAGTACACCTGGAACCTTACTAGCTTCTGGGTATTGTTGGGTGTTTCTATAGACAGATGTCCTAGGAATCTTCCCCAGAATAGCAGTTCGGGGCCTTGTGACCTGTAGTAGGATCTTTGCAAAGGATATAGAGACCTGCCACAACATGTAGCGATAACCAAGTGAACAAGACCAGTCAGAAATTAATTTGACGTTTTAGAGCATAAGATAACTATGCCTTTGTACTTACAGCAATTAGAAGTCCTATCTCAACCGAGACAAAAACAACCCCAAAGAATGCTCCCATGCAAGCAACAAAATCAAATTTATCAATCTTCCAAATCAAAATTGCTGCCTGATAGTCCACTAGGTTGATGACAGCAGAAATGATGATGGCAGAAAGAATGGCATTTGGAGTGTACTTAAAAAGAGGAGTGATGAATTGCAGGGTTAAGAACACAACTACGGACATCACAATATTAGAGACTGCAGTTTGGCAGCCAGCCATGAAATTTACCGCTGACCGAGAGAAAGAACCTGAAGGTAGCAAGAAGGTAGATCAGAGGCTAAAAAATTTAGTCTAATTAATCCACTTACATGCACTTCAATGATTAATTACGAAGCAATTTACCATAATATATTTATAACCCCAACTTCTCTTCATGTTATTATAGGCCTTAACTCAATAGTCAATAGTGATAGATCCAAATTTATCAGCTGATAATTTTTTTTTTCTTTTTTTGCATTGACTTTTAGCAGCCGAAAGTAAATGCATATTACTTAATTCTTATCAGACATGACCACTTATTACATCTTTCCTAAACTTGCACCTGATGACAAAAAGTAGTTAGATTAGATTCATAAAACTTGTCTTCGAGCTTACCAGTTGCCACATAACAGGAAGTCATTGAACCAACAACATTCATTGCTCCTAATGCCACCATTTCTTTGTTTCCATCCAGTTGATAGTCCTTCATAGATGCAAATGTTCTCCCTATTGCTATGGCTTCCTGACAACCAAAATGTAATGGTTTAATTTAATTAGAACTATAGGAGTAAATGGTCAAATACTCTTCAAGAGAGGTATTAGTATCAATATTTACTTACAGTCAATGCTATCATGCCTGCCACGATGCCAATTCTAAAACCTTTCCCAAGGTACTCGCCACTAAAATAAATTTCTTTGACAGAAGAAGGATTGATCCCTTTCTCTATGTGTCTTACCTTCACATATCAATAGACAAAAACTTTAGTTCTGCTGCAATTAGTATTATGTCATTCTTACCCTCACTTAATCATATGAATACGGTTATAATCTGCAATATTCAGGATGAGAATGGAAATTCATAATACTTACAATGTCTACTCCTTTCTTATCTGCACGGGTTATGAATACAAAAAAAGTGGACAGCACAACGGATATTAATGGGGCGATTGCTGGCACCCAGAAGTATTTCTTGTACTTCTTTCCCTGATCCACATAACATGAAATAATGAGAAAAAAATGTACAATCATAACGATCTAATTAACGTTTAAATAGCATAATGAATTAGGGGGTTTAATGTCTTACAATATTTTTGGCGACCAGAAGAAAAACCAGAAAGCTAGTTGCAATGAGTATAGTTTGCCAGTTCCACTGCAAGATGTTAGATATTATATTAATCAATTTTGTGCATACATACATACACACTAGTTAGCAATTTAAATTTTAGGCAGGGACTTCTTCAGATTAGAACACGTGGTAATAGTTTGCGTGTGAACATGAGTACATAGAGGGAGAGAGAGAAAGAGCATACTCCATGATGGGCTGTTGAGAATACTGACTTCATCACAGAGACAATATCAGTTTTCGTTGTGAACTTTTTGCCTTTAATGCCAAGGAAACCCTTAAGCTGTTGAAGGGCAATTGTAATGGCAGCACCCCCCATAAAACCGACAATAGCAGCATGGGATAGGAAGTCAATCAAGAATCCTAACCTGATAAAAAGAAACAACCCAACCATAACATCATCATGGTGTATTAAACAGTGGAACCTTCATTGCAGCTGGCAGCAGATGTACATAACCTAAACATTAGTGGTGGGAAAAATGCAAATTCCCTTCTAGACTATTAGGTAGAGGTGTCATACCTAAGAACCCCAAGCGTTGCTTGGGTAATCCCAGCAAAAAAAGTGGCTGTAAAAGCAAGTCGCCGATATTCTTCTGCATGTGTAGCAGGATCAATCTCATTACTAAGTAAGGTCCCCAACAAGAGTGAAACCACTGCCACTGGTCCTATTGCAATATCACGAGAACTACCCATGACAGCATAAATCAGTGGTGGAACAAAGCTGGAGTCTGTAAAGGGGTAGAACAAAAGTCAACAAAATCATAGTCCAACAATCCAAACAAAACACATGGACAACTTGAGCTGTTGATGAGTGACAAGAGTCTTACATAGTCCATACTGTGGAGCCAAATTTGCAAGCTTGGCGTATCCAATATCCTGTTTTCAAGCCAAGTATTAAAATCTCAAAAATGAGGCAAGTGATATGAATTAGTATAATTATGTATTATTTTCCTGTTTTTTTTTTAAAAGCTCAAAATGAACATTTTAAAGCAAATTTACCTGAGGAATGCAAAGACTTGCAATAGTTAGACCAGATATAAGATCCCCCCTAAATTTTTTAACGTTGTAAGTTCTCCCCCAGTTAAGTATGGGGAATATGGCCTCAATACCGAGGATGAACTTGCGTGACTTAGGTTGATCTTTGAAGGATCGTAGAGGATCATCAGCAAAGAATGTTTCTTTTATAGTGGCTTGGAATTCCTTGAAGAGTTTCTTCCTTGGAGGAATTCCCACTTTGTGAATGTATGGTGCCTGACCATTTGAAGATGACAAACTTCTCTCATCCATCTCTTTTGTTGCAAGATTTCGATCTGCAGGACCCATTGAAGACATCAACAATGACCTTCACCTGTAACACAGGGAAAAGTCATAAGGTGACTCCTACTAGTAAGTGATGGAAATAAAGTCCTAACTGCAACATTAAATCACAACAAGAATAATATGGTTTATATTGCATGTAAAGTCTACCATGTAGCTTACAGCTCTAGTATACAATCCAAAAATGAAGATAATCAGGTACATAAGCACCTGGCACCTGTTATGGAATTTGAGATGTAGATTGATGATAAAATAGATCCTACCAACTAAGAGAAATAATTCTGAAATGTTTAGCCAACCTGAATGGACTGGAAGGGAATGTGCTGATAGAAGGTTTGAATGGTCACTGGTTCAAGCTGTAAGGCCTTCTTGAGCAGGAAAGCCGCTGTGAAGCTATTGGATTATATAACTCCAAGGACTTCAGCTTTAGGTCAATGTTCTCATGCTGAAATAGATAACATAACAAAATTAATGTGTGAAGCCCCTCAAGCAGAAACAGAAAACTAATCAACATCTATGTGTGAACCCGGATCCGATACATGTCATAATCAAGCATTACAATGCATAATTTTCAATCCCGACCAAACAACCCGTGAAATTCTATAAGGTCAGATGGTCATCTAGCAATTTCAAAACTGTAGTAGCACATAAGAAGAATGGCGTAAAGCAAAGGTTAGTAGCACCTAAAAATTATTAAAATTATATGACAGTCTGCAATTGCTGTGCTTCTTTAAAAACCACAGAGTCAATGAAGTTTTTTTTTTTAAAAAAAAAAAGAAGAGAGAGAAGTTAAACCTAGGTCCATCACAACCTTCCATTGGAAATACTAGTTCTTGAGTGAGGAATTCGAAGCCTATAAGTTTCTTTCGTCAAATCGCAATACTAATCTGATCAAAAGCAAGGTTTTTTAATTAGGATTTTTTGGAGAACTACCAAGATGTCTTATAAAAACTAAAGATAATCTGACAATTCAGTTGATAATATAAGGGAGATTGATTGTGAAACTTTCCATCCAATGAACAGTATGAGTCATGGTCGTTTTCTGTCTCCACAAGCACGAGTGAATCTCACGCAAAAGTTCCACTCACCTAGAAAAGCATAGATACAAAATTCTCAAAAAAAACACTCTAATTCTAAAACAGCAGTGAATTTAAATCCTAGTATAAAACACGTCATTAGCAGAAAAGATTAGAAGGGAATCAAATTCTTAAACCTCGATAAAATTCAAAGAACCGAAAAGTCCCTCCATTTGAAATAAAAATAAACAATCAAAACCGTGTTTGACTGTCCAAAAGAATCACAACAATATAATTTGTTGCTTAATAATGTGATGATCGATGATTAATCATAATAATACTAATATAGTAGTAGCATAAGTTCTCATTAACGTTGCGCCACAGCATTGACTTTTACTTTATATAGATGCACGATAAAACAGAGAAGAACATGAGCCCATCCTTCTTTCAGAACAAGACAGGACCAAAATCTGGACTTTTCCTACCCCTTATGAGTTATGAGTTATGAATTATGAACCACTAAGTGTGTATTCCAAAATCATCAAGTTTGGAGAATAAAGTCTAAAATAAAATCTCAACTCACCTATCCTTCCTACTCGGCTACGCTTCTCATGCAAGCCATTGATAGTGGAGGATCCCAATTACACCAACACCAAAAGAATTCCTTTTTTTTTTCACAAATGCACTTTAGCTCTTCCCCTGTCAGGATTTGAGTAAAAGCACAAATTAAAAAAAACGGAAAATGATGAAGAACACACGAAAAAGTTAAAAATAAAAAAGGTACTTATATATATACCCAGAAATTAAACAGTTACAGCTTGGCTTTCCACTCCCCACCATCGACGGTTCTCATCATGTGTCTTTCTGAAAAGACACCATTTTTATTTTGAATATGTGAAACATATAAATAGGGCAGACAAACACAGCAGAGCTTGGGAATGGTGCGCTTAAAATTAAACAAAGAAACAACCCCATAATCGTCCAGGTTCAATGAATCCATAACCATGATATGTCAGGGAGTGCGTAGTAATACTACTAGTTTCTCTTCTCGGTGTCATCCCTGGAATCAGCACGCAACTCAACAATAGGTTTGGTTAAGAATCGCGAACCTCGGAGGACAGGCCCTGGTTGGTTGCCGAGAAAATGTGTATGAAAACGTACGTCCAACAACCAGAGCCAGCAATGAAGAAGATCCAAACCAAGAAAAGATAAAACGCTAAAATTGCCTTTACGAGGAGAAATCTTATTCATAACAAAGAAAATCTTAAAATTTGCGCAAAAATATTTGTAATTTTATTATTATTATTATTATTATTATTTACAATATGCAAGAAACAATAAGGTCGACGGGGCAGTCACGCACGCACACACTGTTGGAATGTTGTTACGTGGGGAATGGCTGTTGTGTTGTGTGCAAGGAAAAGTCAGATAGCTACGAAAACGAAGACTTTGCTATTCTTTTTTGTTTTTGTTTAAGTCGTTCTGTCAATGGTGCTGTTCTGTTTGCTTCGCGGGTGGCCCCACACGTGTAAGAAAATGGCATACGGTTTGAACAAGGTCGCCATCGTGACCACGTTCATCTTCAGCTTTGGAATGCGAACTTGCCATTACAGGCCTTTCAATTCAAAAGTTTCAAAGACTGTCATCTCAATTGTGTCGCTTTTTAACTTCAAGGTACAATAATAAAATCAATACTACAAAAAAAAAAGAGTAGAAACCAGAAAATTATTCGCATGATTTGTCATGAAATTCGGCTTATCTTGAACCTGAAAAGGTGCTTGACCTTGAGTTACCTTTTATTATATATGTGTAGATGCACCTTATAACATTAAAATATAAATAATATAATATAAAACAAAGTAAACTAAGTCTATGTTTCAAAGATGGCAACGGAGGGACCATCAACAAATAAAAAGGCTAATCTTTTTATTAAAAATATGTTTGAGAGTAATTTAAAAAAAAAGGAGTTGAATGATAAAAGAGAGATTCTTTGTACCTCTCTCCTTGTACCTATCTTATTATTCAAAATTTTAATTTTGTATTTCTTCAAATTAAAATATCAAGGAGGAATGATATAAATTCTAAGTTCATCTCTCAGTAAATTTATTAAATAACTAAATAATATAATGACATATTTTATTACATTCTACTTTTTATCTTTTTATTTTATTTCATTATAAATTTTTCTTTTTCATCATCATTAAAACCCTAAATCATAACTTAACCTGGTGTGTTTGGATTGCCATCTGCAACTGTATAATTATATTTGCATTTTTCAAATGTGTCTTGAATATTGTGCCAACATGTTTGTCAATTTCGCTCCAAAATTAAGTTTGAATGCAAATTTAAGTTTAGCCCTTCAAATGAAAAAACAACATTTTGTTGCTTTTTACGTTGAAAGAGAATTTGTTTATATGTGTATAGATAAATACACCATTATAATTTGATATTAAACATCATTTTAATAATATCTAAATAATTATATCATATAACTTAATAATTATTAAAAATTATTATAATTAAGTTAATCCAAAATCAAATTTGTAAACTCTAATCCAAATATACATTAAATGGACAGAGTACTTTAAAACTTTGAGATATGATAAGAATTCTCTTGTGATCCATTTATATATATATATATATATATATATATATATATATATATATATATTTATATGTAAGTCTATTTAAAAAAATGATGAAATAAAATAAAAAGATAATATTAATGTTGTAATATAAATTTATACTTTTTAAAGTAATTTCACATTTAAAAGTGATTTTGATTAATGTCATTCAAATAATATTTATTTTGTCAAAATTACGTTTAAGATAAAAAATCTCAAACATAAATTACATTATTATAAATTTTATTTTGACCAAAATCAAATTTACAAAATCAAGTTAATTAGCTCAAACTCAAGTTTTCAAACTATAATCTAAACACATACTAAACAATATTTTGCTTATTGATAGGATGGGTGTCTCCTTTGATAGGCATTTGCTTTACTTTTGTTTTCTATGATGTACCAAAAAAACTTAATTATTTTAATAATTTCATATTAAAAGATTACTAATAAATAATTTCAATACATACAGTAAATTATTTTTTAAGTTCAGTTATAGTTACAAAATTAGCTTAATGTATCATATAAAAAAATCAGCTTAATGTATATAATTAAAAAATATTGATATTTCAAAATCTAATTGTAAGTATTTAATATGACAACCACAATCTGATAATGAATCAATGATCACACGTAGTATTTATATTAAAATACAATATTACAACAATAAAAAAATCTTAAATATTCATTTGATAAAAAGGGAGCTAAGCATTTAAAAAGTAAGGAGAGGAATGCTAACTGATAACTTCACAAAGTGTAGTTATTGTGTCTTATATCTGTATTTTATTAGTTGCTTAAGTCCTTGTTATGATGCATATTGGGATAGTTTTATGCTTATATTTGATAAATTTAATATTGAGACTGATCCAGTATGATATTGAGCAAATTGAGCGTATTGTGTAAAGGATTAAGTAGACTTTGTATTTGCTAATACTTTGGTAATTTCTCTATTACAGGAAGAGCTGCAAATGAGTAGATTGGTGGAAGTTTTGAACCAACATAGATGAGAAAGCCCAAGAGGAACCCAAAGGAATAAAAACAACAGCAAAACTGTGTTTGCTGCAGAATTCTGCAGACAGACTTGTTACGCCGCGGTGCTGAGAGCGTACGTCGCGGCATGATAATCCCCTGCATCCAAAGTCAGAGGCTACGAAATATTGAACGTCACGGCGCAAGGAAAACAATGTCGCGGCGTGTGTGACCTAATTTGATACGCGCCGCGGCGTGTAATGTAAATGTCGCGGCGTGCCTCTATTTTTGCTGAGTCTATAAATAGATTTTAACAGATTTTGTAAAGGGATTTTAGAGAGCTTTATAGGTTTTAGAGAGGTTGTGGCCTGTACTTTATTTCTGGACTGATTGGAGGCTTAGGGAGGTTAGGTTGGATGTCATCTTCCTTATGGAAGGAGATTCAAGCTTCAAGGACCACATCCATGGATTCCTTCCTCTTCTCCCTTTGTTTCTCTTCTCTTCCCTATCTTTTGAGCATGTTTTTGTCTGTAATTCGTGTTCAATGGATTAGTAGCTGTATTTAGGAAATACTTTGGATCTTTATATGAGTATTGATGTTTATGTTATCTTTTGAGTTTTTATTGATGTTTAGCTTTGTTCTTCCATGCCTATATTTAATGATTGCTTCTGTTTGATCAACAATTGCATGATCTTAATTGATGTAAATGAACTAGATATAGGAATTTGTGGAGATGGACATGGTATGGTTGATGCATGTTCGACGAGTTCAATTAGCTTGGATGAGTTGATTCGCTAACTGGATAGAAATATACCTTTTAGTCATGTATTAGCGTGTGTTTGAGAATAGATCGTTCATTAGTGGAGTTTATACTAGTCCTCATGCAACCATAAGAATCATAGTGGATTAGGTAAATGACACCAGGGTTGATCGACCTAGACATAGACTTTTGACTAAATCAGATTCCCAAGCTAAACTAACTAATCATTGATGTTGCTTATAAGGATTGCATATTATTAGTATGAAGTAGGAGGTGAAGAAGGATTCTCTAGATCTCTAAACCCTTATCTTTATTGCTTTTGTAGTTAGATCTAGTTTATTTGCTTTTCTTTATTTTATATGTCCTTGGATAGAATTTAGCTAAGCTATTGGTTGCTACTTAGTAATGGAAACCATATATCCTCGTGGGAACAAACTTTTACTTCGTATTTGTATTACCTGAATGACCCGTGCACTTGAGGTACACAAATGGTCTAACAAGTTTTTGACACCGTTGTCAGGGATAATGGTATATTTCCAAAGAGTTTAACCTTATTCCTTAGCAATTGTTGGGGGATAAAAGTTTAATTCCATATTACTAATATCAACAATGAGTTTGGTTAGTTCTAATTCAAGTTGTAAATAATCTATATTAATTTTAGTCTTTATTCTTTGTATATAGGTCCAATAATTGGAGGATGAGCTTCATCATTCGAGGCCTTTGTGGGTGTCGCGACCCCAAACCAGAGACCTCCATTTAGGCGAAGGAAGACCTACCATCCAATCCATGAATTTTGGGATCAACCCGGCCTTGATCAAAAGAGTTGGCGGATTTGCCTTGACAAAGTCCTGTCGAGACTATAACTCAGGCCCTTCTTGGGAGGGAACCCAAGTTTTTTATGTTTTTGTACAATAGTATATGTATAGTAAGTTTTAAGTTATAAATATGTTAGTATGTTTAGTTTTGTAGCTTTAGGTAGTTTTTAGGCTTTTCTTTAGTTTAGAGTCTTAAATGTATTAGTAACTTTGATTTTTGTATTTTTGTAGTTAGTATGTTTTAGTTTAGTATCTTTAGTTAGTTTTAAATCATATATATGTTAATATGTTTGATTGTAGTAAGTTTAGTTAGATTTTATGTTTAGGTTTAGTTTTAGGATATATATAGGTTAGTAAGTAGGATTTTGAGTTTGTATATATTTTAGTTGTCCATATTAGGATTTAGCCTTTTGAACAAGTTTTAGAGGTGTTGAGGACCTCTTTGGAGCTAATTCTGCAGAAAAACTAATTTTGCTGCAGAATTGTGCAGGCTGACTTCTCACGCCGCAGTGTGAGGTTGTTGCACGCTGTGGCATGACCGTTTTTTTTGCGCATCAGAGCCAAAATCCAGAGACCTCAGCGTCGCGGCGCCACCTGCTGAACTTGTTAAAAAAAAGAATAAAAAAAAAAGAGTTACTTGTTTTGGGTGCTACTGAAGGCACCCATTCTAATCAAATACCGTGACGTGGATGCTGTGCACCGCGGTGTGATGCTCTATTTTGTGTATATTTTGTTCATATTTTGTTTATATTCAATTTTTCTTGTTAATATTTCATTCTTTTGTTAATATTATTGTTTTTATTATTCAGCTCTCTCAATTTTGTTTTATGTTTATAGACTCAAATACCATGGAAAGTGAGGACTTTGTCTTACTTAAGTTTGGGGGAGTGTCATTACATGCTTTGGATTAGTACGATGTATTATGTAAT
Organism: Ormosia emarginata; assembly: GCA_029884605.1. Classification (NCBI taxonomy): domain Eukaryota; kingdom Viridiplantae; phylum Streptophyta; class Magnoliopsida; order Fabales; family Fabaceae; genus Ormosia; species Ormosia emarginata. The sequence continues at coordinate 59,801,519 of JAQQTP010000082.1, read as the reverse complement.
GCATGTGATGATATTTTCTAGATGCAGTTGTGATAGCCACTAAGTTTCAATGAGTTTCTATTTGATTTGGTTATTATTGATGGGTTTGCAAAGAAGTTTCAATTTTTACTCTTATGCAAATGATGTATGCATGTCATATTGAAAAGTTTCATTTAATTGAATGCATGCTTTATTGCAAAAGACTGCTAGTGTTATTTTGGTTGTTCATGATATGAAAGGTTGCTATTTGTCCCCTTATGAGTGAAACCTTATGTGATCTTGAAGCATGTGAACAGTTCAGTTGTTTTTTATGTATGATTTACATTTCACTTAGATGCAAGTGTAACTTTGAATATGATAAGAGTGCATATTTAGAGAAAGTTTATTGATGTACATGTAGAGTTTCGATTATCTTAGAAATTATTTTTAAATTCTCTTGAGGCGAAATCCTAGATTGTGCATGACTAAGGAAATGATTAGGGCATTCTTTGGACCGATTGAGCTTTTCAAGCCTACCCTGAATGATTATATCCTTAGGTCCCATTTTGAAGCCTGATAATTGTTTGGCCTTATATGTTTTTCATCACCATTGTGTTCGTTATCCTGTTAACCATTCTAATGCGTGTGAAAGTATTGCATTTTCTTTCTACCTTAATGTCTGTTGCGTACATGATGTGTTATTTCTTGAAGTGAGTCAGTGAGTAGGGGTATGTATGTTTGAGAAAAATGAGTCTGAAGGAACTAAATGCAATCAAAAGGAGAAAAAGAAATTGCTTTGTAAAAGTAAAAAGAAAGAAAATGAAAAGAAGAAAAGCAAAGCAAGAAAAAGAAAGAAGAAAAGTAAAAAAAAAATGAAAAGCATTGCATGGTTCTAGCAAGTTGTGATCCTTCACTGTTGAATACCTTTCTAATCTCAGTTAGTGACTCAAGTCTTGAAATAGCATGATTATGTTTCTCAATATTTGTATGTATCCTTTCCCTTCTTTTCTTACAACCATACCATGGCCTGACATTACAAGCTTTAAAGACCCTCTTGATCCTCAGTTATGTGTGATTTATATAAGTAGATAGAGAGTTTAAGATCAATTTTGTAGATTTTATGATTCTGATGCATGTATGTTTATAAATCTATCCGGATGTCTAGGATTTGAGTTGAAGAAGTTTATCTTGCATGTTTGTGGATAATGAGAATTGCATGGAAGGAAGCTGGATTGTTAGCATGTGAAAGATTGTGTATGTGTGAAGCTAGTTTAGGAGCATTTGCACTTTTATGAATTGAAGTAATCATTAATTACTAGTAGTTTTGGTTTAATTAAAGAATAGAAAGATTGAAACTTGTTAGCTGCTGAATGCATAATGAGTCTAACTTGTTAAATGAGTTTGCTTGGTCATGCTTTGTTTTGTTCGAGGACAAGCAAAAAGTTAAGTTTGGGGGTGTGATAACTTCACAAAGTGTAGTTATTTGTGCCCATATCTGTGCTTTATTGGTTGCTTAAGTCCTTATTATGATGCATATTGCAATAGTTTTATGCTTATATTTGATAAATCTAATATTGAGACTGATCCAGTATGATATTGAGCAAATTGAGCGTATTGTGTAAAAGATTAAGTAGACTTTGTATTTGCTAATACTTTAGTAATTTCTCTATTACAGGAAAAGCTGCAAATGAGTAGATTGGTGAAAGTTTTGGACCAACACAGATGAGAAAGCCCAAGAGGAACCCAAAGGAGCAAAAATAGTAGCAAAACTGTGTTTGCTGCAGAATTCTACAGATAGACTTGTTACGCCGCGGCGCTGAGGAGCGTACGTCGCGGCGTGATAATCCCTTGCATCCAAAGTCAGAGGCTACGAAATATTGAACGCCACAGCGCAAGGAAAACAATGTCATGGTGTGTGTGACCTAATTTGATACGCACCGCGGCGTGTAATGTGAATGCCGCGGCGTGCCTTTGTTTTTGCTGAGTCTATAAATAGATTTTAACAGATTTTGTAAAGGGGTTTTAGAGAGCTTCGTAGGTTTTAGAGAGGTTACGACCTGTACTTCATTTCTGGGCTAATTGGAGGCCTAGAGAGGTTAGGTTGGATGCCATCTTCCTTATGGAAGGAGATTCAAGCTTCAAGGACCACATCCATGGATTCCTTCCTCTTCTCCCTTTGTTTTTCTTCTCTTCCCTATCTTTTGAGCATGTTTTTGTCTGTAATTCGTGTTCAATGGATTAGTAGCTGTATTTAGGAAATACTTTAGATCTTTATATGAGTATTGATGTTTATGTTATCTTTTGAGTTTCTATTGATGTTTAACTTTGTTTTTCCATGCCTATGCTTAATGTCTGCTTCTGTTTGATCAACAATTGCATGATCTTAATTGATGCAAATGAACTAGACATAGGGATTTGTGGAGATGGACATGGTATGATTGATACATGTTCGACGAGTTCAATTGGCTTGGATGAGTTGATTCGTTAACTAGATAGAAATATACCTTTTAGCCATGTATTAACGTGTGTTTGAGAATAGATCGTTCATTAGTGGAGTTTATACTAGTCCTCATGCAATCATAAGAACCATAGTGGATTAGGTAAATGACACCAGGGTTGATCGACCTAGACATAGGCTTTTGACTAAATCAAATTCTCAAGCTAAACTAACTAATCATTGATGTTGCTTATAAGGATTGCATATCATTAGTATGAAATAGGAGGTGAAGAAGGATTCCCTAGATATCTAAACCCTTATCTTTATTGCTTTTGTAATTAGATCTAGTTTATTTGCTTTTCTTTATTTTATATGTCCTTGAATAGAATTTAGTTAAGCTATTAGTTGTTACTTAGTAATGGAAACCATATATCCTCATGGGAACGAACTTTTACTCCGTATCTGTATTACTTGAACAACCCGTACACTTGCGGTACACAAATGATTTAACACTAGTAACATATTTTTTTAGATATTTCTTTTAATACTTATTTTGCTTATGATCTAAAAGTAAATATTGTTAGCATTCTTCTCATAATAATCATTTAAAGTGTATAAGGTGAACTAATAATAAATTAAATATTAAAAAAATATTTAAAAATATATATTATTAGTATTTCTCAAGCTAAAAATTAGTCAATAAATTACCCTAAAATATACATTTTTTTAGTGTGAATACCGAAATTGTCCTATAAAAGTGTCCCCTGTTTTTTTTTTTCTTTTTCAGCTTCATTACAAAGAAATTGTGCAAAAAAAGTTTATGGTGACAGAAGGTTCACCTTATTACGTGACTAAGGCAAATCAGCAACCTTGGTGAAAATTTATAATAGGCAAACAAATCGCAAATTAATGGGAGATTCTTGGATTCAAACCTAGGTCTTGTAATTATCATAAGCGAAAGTTTAACTAAGTGAGTCAACCTTTATTAGCTGTTATAAAGAAATTCATAACTCTTAAGTGTAAATAACAACTTATTATTATAACTAATTAATTTAGTTTGATATAATAAATTATATTTCGTGTAAATAATAATTTATTCATAATTTTATATATATATATATATATATATATATATATATATATATATATATATATATATATACACACACACACAATAGATTTAATTTGAATGTACCATTAATATAATTTTGTTATATTATCATTTAATTTTACATTAACATGTCATTAAAAATATTTATTTCTCACAATAAATATCTTAAAAACAATACATGTGGTAATAAATAATTGATTGATAGTGTAAAAAAATTTATATTAATAATGCATCAAAATTAAACTAATAAATAATTCAGATTCTTAATAATAAATTACAATCAATTAATTTATTTATGTTTACAGATAAACTCTTATTCTCATATAATGTAACTATTTAACTTTTTATATATTAGTGAACTATATATAATTAAATAAAAAACTATTTTTAAAAGACGTAATAAACTAATTTAGTTTTCTAATAATGAATTACATTTTAATTAATTTTGTTATGTTTTCTTGTAAAGCTTTCACTTCATGATGCAGAGTTTAATATATCATAATGTAAAGATATTAACCTCGTGCAATGTAAATATAAGAAAATAATTAAATATTATAAAACAATATATATAATTAACTAATTCAGTGTCCTAATTATAAATTGCATTCAATTAATTTTATTTCATGTAAAGGGTCGACTCCTGTGCATTGTACACATAATGTACATTGAATTTTGACAAACCCTCACAAACCGAAGGCCATAAAAAAAAAATTATGTTTCATTAGATACAACAATAACAACCCGTAAAAACTCCTTTTTCAATAATAAATTTCGACACAAATTGAATTTGAAGAGCATATAATGTGAAGGGACGTGTAAGAGAATATATTGTTATATAACATTTACACCCCTTATATTCCTCTTAAATTAATGATGAATAAAATAGAATAAATGCAAATAAATAAAAATAGAATAATACATATGAATTTATTCCAACTTATAAGAACGATATCAATAAATGCAATAACATTGAATGAAAAATACATGGTAATAAATAAAATAATGATTCATTAAGGTGAGATCATTATTTGTAAGACTTTTAAATTCTTATATTGTTCCTCTTAAAAGAAATTTAAATTTTTATATTGTTGCATTTATTGGTGATTATTTTTAATTCCTCTCTTATTCCATGAATAAAATAAGGATCTTATGCATACAAAACAAAATGATGATCTTATGAATCATTATTAATTTTCTAGATTTTTAAATTCTTATATTATTCCATTTCCACTTAAAAGAAATTTATATTTTTATATTATTATATTTATTGATCATTATTTTTAATTCCTCTTATTCCATGAATATGCATACCAAAATAATAATAATAACGATCATACTAATAATTATTTATCAGATTTTTAAATTCTTATATTATTCCTCTTAAAAGTCAACATAGATAATAGCTATAATAATGAATAAAATAATGGCTCTTTAATTGATTAAAATAATAATGAATATTGATAATTGATTTCATAATCAATTTCTTAAATTAATTTCCCAAATCTATATTAAACGTGAAAGTTGGATTTCTTGATTAATTCTTTTCTTTTTTAAAAAAGTTGCTGTTATTGAATTGCTAGTCATTCGCTCATGTTTTAAGCAATTTGTTTATATGGAATGAATGAGATTTTAGCAAACAAATAAATAAGGAATATATATGTATATCAAAAGTAAATATTAAATATTTTGTTTGATAATAGGACCACGTTAACATTTATATAAAAAAATATTGACACGTTAATATTAAAAATATAGTTAACATATAAACTAATTGCTTATAATATAAAAAAAAAAATGAATTGAGTTTTTCTCGAAACGTGATTATTTGCCAATCTTGATTATAGTTGAATTTTATATTTAAAAAATTGCTAATATTACGTGATTATTGGAACTGCTAATTCATTCGGGTAGTGACGTCCCACCCAACGCTCTCATAGCCAGAGCAAACTGCTTCAAGCTTTTCCATTCGTGGACTTAAACGTTGAAGACCTTCTCATGGCAGCCAACATTTTTCGATTGAAGTGCAAGAATAAGCAGAATTAGCACAAAAAAAGAGAGACCTTTCTTCCGTTACAGTAATAGCAAATTCGTTCTTGAGCTTTGTTCTTCTTCCTCTCGACCCTTATTTTGTTACAGTAATGAAAGTTTTATAAATTGTACTTTCTCTCTTTCTCGCGGACAGTGGTCAACAAGGACGCTAAAGTTGACCCTTCACTCTTGGACCCAGCAAATGGAACACTTCTTTTATATAACATTTACATCCCTTATATTCTTCTTAAATTAATGATGAATAAAATAGAATAAATGCAGATAAATAAAATTAGAATAAATATGAATTTACTCCAACTTTTAAGAACGATATCAATAAATGCAACTATAATGAATAAAAAATACATGGTAACAAATAAAATAATGATTCATTAAGGTGAGATCATTATTTGTAAGACTTTTAAATTCTTATATTATTTCTCTTAAAAGAAATTTAATTTTTATATTATTGCATTTATCGGTTATTATTTTTAATTACTCTTATTCCATGAATAAAATAAGGATCTTACGCATACCCAAAAAAAAAAAAAAGATCTTATGAGTCATTATTTTTCAGATTTTTTATATCATTTCTTTTAAAAGTCAACATAGATAATAGCTATAATAATAAATAAAATAAGGATTTAATTTAAATGTATTTTAAGTGTAAAAATTTTTTACACTATCATCTAATCATGTATTATTACGTCATAAAAAATATTTAACTCGTATAATAATTATCTCAAAAGTCACATATATGATAATGTATTATTGGTTAATGATGTAAAAAAATTTACCTGACAATGCATTAAAATTAAACTCATAAAATAATGATTCTTTAATTGATTATGATAATAGTGAATATTGATAATTGATTTCATGATTAATTTCTTAAATTAATTTTCCAAATATATATTAAACATGAATTAATGTACAAAGTTGGATTCCTTGATTAATTCTTTTATTTTTCTTTAAAAAATTGATGTTATTGAATTGCTAATCATTCACTCATGTTTTAAGCAATTTGTTTATATGGAATGAGTGAGATTTTTACCGACGGAATGAATGAGATGTTTAGCCAACAAATAAATAAGGAATGTATATGTATATATATAAAAAAAAGGAAAAATTTGTTTGATAATAGGGTCACGTTTACATTTATGTAAAAAATATAGACCACCTTAATATTTGAAAATTTGAAAATAAAGATTATATATTCTAGAGACTTATTTGATAGATGGAATGTAATTTTGGAGACTAATATGATTGGTATTTATAATTTATAGACTAATATGTTAATTTTTTAAAGTCAAGAATTAATATTATTGATGTTTACAATTTTAAAGGCTATAATGGTAATTTAATCAAGAAGAAAATGGTTACAGTTCTTCGATGGGTTGAAAAGCACTAGTTAATGCGTGTTTGAAGTGTGTGTTTAGAATAACAATCAAAATTGATTATTTTAATAATTGATTATTATATAAATTTTTTTGTTATAATTAATTATAATAAAATTAATTTTATATTTGAATATATTAGTTGAAAATAATTTTAAACTAATCTGTTTTGTTTTGATGGTATAAAAAAGAATCACTTTTATACATTAAATTATTAAAATAAGTAAAAAATAATTAAAAAATTATTTAATTGATAACAAAATAATATTTATATATCAAAGTGTAAAAAATAATTTATACTTTAAAATCATAAATTAAAATTTTATCATTATAAAAAAAAAATTATAATACATTAAATTTTATGTAAAAATTAAAACTAATTTTGTCAAACATAATATAATATTGTCGATAAAAAAACTGTTTGCAAACACACTCGTACTATATGGAGAAGAGGGTCTTAAGTTGTCAGGCAATGTGTGTCTATATACGGAGTCGGGATAGCAAATGTGTTATGTGGAATTAGATGCGTTGTAATAATTTTAGATTTATGATTTTAGCTTTAAAATTAAATTGTAAGGATTTTTTTTAATAAATATTGATTATAAATCACCTAAATCTAATATTGAAACAACTATAACAATACTAATTTATAGGAGTAAAAGAATGGAGGATAAAGACTTAAATTTAATTTGATAATTATGCAAATAGCTGGGTATGTCACCAACTGTTGCCTTAGCTAAATATTATAGATTTTGGTATCGAATCTCAACTGAATTACTTTATATGCATTTTAATTTATTATTCTCGCTTATACCAAGTAATAAATTTCCTCCTACGTAAAAAAAAAAGTAAATATCATTATATAGAAATAGAAATGTCTAATAGGTTTGGTTAACTCACGGACCTACAAATTTTGACTCAATGTAATTCATAAAATATGGGTTGAATCAAGTCTGGAAGTTGGGTCGGCTTGGAAAATATTTCGACTCACAATGTATAAGTCAAGTAGTAAATTTAAAAAATATTAACCCGTATAAACCCAATTCACTTAAGTAATCTCTTTTTTTTATATATATATAAAAGTTATTTAGCCATTGTGACTTTTCAAGTTACTTTCTCCTTATTTTTTATAGTGCCAATTAAATTTAAGTGTAAGCATTGTGGTCACATTGAGAGTGTGACCAAAAAAATATTGATGAGAAACTCATGAAGAATCTAACAGACAATTATCATGAAAATCTAATAAATCGATTGAATGACAAAGAATATGTTGAAAAAATTGAGAATGAAGTAAATGATTATATCAATTCATATACTATATGTGATGATATTGACTTCAGTTTACTAATGTGGTTTGTTATTTATGACTTTTGAAACTTGTTAGTTTAATTTAGTTCATTTAAACTTATGTTAACTTAAAGACTTGTCATGGTTATTTATCTTATTTGAGACTTATTATGTTTGTGTAAATTTGGTTATGTAACTCCCTAATTTATTTAAGATATATGTAATTTTTAATTAAGATATGTTATATATAATAAATTTTCTATTTCATGTTTCAACAATTATTTTAGCGAGAGAAAAAAAATTTCTAATATATATTAGACTCATAAATTTGATCAAATTCAATTTACTTATTTGATCAACGGATGTAGTTCAAAAATGCTGCAAAATTCATCCAACCTACCCATTAAACACTCCTACCTGGAACTAGAATAAAACCAAAGGATTAGATTTTTCTTTTATCTGTTTGAAGAAGACAAGGGCACAGGGCACCTCATCAGCTACTTAGCGGGTAAGTTGAATCAGACTTTTGTGTTCTTAAAAATAAAAAAGAGGGGGAAAAAGGGGGAAAGTTGAAGGAATCGTTTTACAGTGCTCCTAAATAACAAGGCACATCGATGTTCCTTACAAATTACCAAAATCCGGTTTTCTGTTATTTACAAATTTGTCTCTTAATTACTTTTTATTGCTATTAAGTCCTTCCCCTATTCTTCCAATCTCCGAATCAGATCAAATTCAGTGTACTCCACATCCATTTTCATCACAACAATCATTTTTCAAAACCATGTTCTTCAACCTCAGCAAAATCAAGCCCTTTTATCTTCACTATTTCACCATCAAAATCCTCTAAAGACTGCAAAGTAATTGACATAACTAGGAGGAACATGTGATATTCTGAACTGAATCTTCTCCACACATCACATTGCATCCAAATCAACAGCTTGATCTGTTGACTAGTGAAGACAGTTTCTTTATGCAAACTAGAGTACAAGACCTAACCAAAAATAGAAACAAGTGTGAATTCTAAGTTTCACATTATTTATGAATGGATAAAGTGGTGACTTTATAAATAATTAAATTTATGAATTTAATATCTTAAAATTTTATGTTAAAACGTGATGTTTAACTTATTATTGATTGTTCCTCTTTTAAGTCCAACAATATCTATACAAGGTCTAAGCAAAAACTAGAGTACTAAAATAGCCAACTTGATTACTTGGAAGTTGACTTCCACTAAAGGTGCAATCATTCATAAAGCAAGGCATCTTTGAATTTTATTGCATTGCATATATACATAGCCCCGTAAACTCCAAAATGTCAATTATAGCATAGGTTGCAAACTACGCCATCAGTCCATCATCCTATTACAAGCTAGAAGTTTCACAAACAAATCTTAACAAGGATGCTACAAATTATTCCTCAAAACAATAGCCCCGCTTTATGGAATTACCACATTAGAAAGCTGGCAGAAGTTTTTGCTATATGAATATATTATGAATTAATTTCCGCGTTGGAGATGGGAATAACTTTAAGCAATGGAGAAATGACAAGAAAGAGACGATGCTGCTTTCACTAGGCACGATCGATTTTAACTTTCACCCCAAAACGAGGGTATGGATGGAGCTTTAAGTCTCAAGGAGGAGGGCTGCAAAGAGAATGTATGTGGTAAGGTTCAAAGACTTGCTGGTATGCTTGGAATATAATATTTAGTGGGACGGCTTAAAATGTCGTAGTTATAAATTGGCCTTCGGTGGTTATACGTCTTTTCACAACCATTGAGAAACTAACCAGAAGAATATGTTTTGTAGTGTAAGGGGACCATGGCAAATGCCACAACGCCCTCCCTCCAAACCTCATCCATACATATGCTACTGTCAAATTCAAGTGGTGGCACTGCAACTCCCACTCCCACGCTCATCATTTATATATATATATATATATATATATATATTTATATATATATATATATATATATTTATATATATATATATATATTTATATATATATATATATATTTATAATTAAATTTTAATAATTTAAAATCATGATATATTTTATATTAAATCAAATATGAATATACATTTATTTATTCACTTTAAAAATAAGCTCATTTTTTTTTTAAAAAAAATCCCCTCTATATATATCTACACACACAGTGCATTGTGCTATGCTTTATGCGCATGACATGGAAAAATTCTTATATACTCCTGGTTCCTCCAGGAGCTTTTGAACCCTTAATTTTGAAAAAGAAGAGGAAAAAGAATGAGAGTAAAAGAGGGAATGAGTGGCTAGGATGTTCCATAGAGAAAGAAAATTCTTCCTCTAGGATTACAACTTCTCTAACATGACCATATATAGTAAAAGTTTAATATGACGAGGGGAAGTTGTTACATTATAATATTAGAACATGTCACAAGTTTTAAGAAGGGCTTATAATAATACTTATAGATGACTTATCAATAAAAGTTCATTAGTGGAAATCAAACCCAAAACCTTTTTCGTTGATGTTGTTTGATGATCTTGTTAGTTGAGTCAACCATCATTGATAATGGTTATATATTAAGGATATGTGGTAGAATTGGAATATATGTGTATAAAAAAATGTGTGATATTAATTGTAATCAAATGGTAAAATTAATATAAGATAATGTATATGTAAATACATATGTTGCATTATTCAATTCGAGAATGTCTGTGTAGATTTTTGGATAATTTTGATTTTAATTTAACTATTTAAGTGTATCATTTTACACTTTTAGAATGTTCCCTATCCCTATGTCTCCCAACAATTTATAATACCGTATGAACACCATAAAATTTAGTGTTACCAGATCCAGTTTTATACAACAAGTAGACGTTAAGCCGGGTCAGCAAACAAGAAAATGTCACAATTATCAGAGTATATGTAGTTTTGAGCTTGAGCCACGAGTTGAATTTCTTAACAAAGTTTGGTTAAGTTTGGCCAATAAACAAAAAAATTGGAATTGTCATATTGTGATTGAGCTGAATCAATGGGATAAGGTAAGGATCACCACGAAGTATAGTCATGCTCTAAATGATTGTTCATGTACTCCTTCTTGTTCTCTATTGAGTCCCTTTTTTTGTTTTGTCTATATTTTGGCAAGTGGAAGTATGATTTAATGTTTACCACCAATATTTCTTCATATAGTTCGAGCTTTTTTAACCTAATTAAATTAATTTTTATACCTATTAATATAATAATATAGTTATGGAGCCCCAAAATCCATATAGATCGTGATTGACTTACATGGCAGATTTCTGTTTAGGATTCTTTCAGCTTTCATCTTGGTCTGCCCTTTTTGAATGGCAGGGTCTTGGTCTGTCCTATTGCTTGAATTATTCTCAGCTGTTATCAAAACTTTACAGGTTCGCGTACCAATTCCTTCAAATCAATAGGGTCGAATCTCAAAGCTGCTTCACTTATTTGTGCGTAAAGGTCTCAAAGGGGAATCTCTTTATGGTTTGATTAATCGACACTTATGCCCCATCCATTATCCATACATGCGTGAATAACTGGGGAGTAAATATAAGTTTTAGCTCAATCATTCAATTACTAATGCAACATAAGCTCTGGCAGCTTTGTCAGCCACAAGGTTCCAAATTACCAAGGTTTGGTTCTAATTAATGTAAAAACAAAGAGAATGTCGTGGTTCAATAATATTAAATGAACGATCAAATTAATGACATATTTTAAAAAATGCTAGACAGCAGAATTATTTAGCCATAGTTTTTGGCAAAATAAACTGTTATGTTTTCTTATTATTAAATAGATGAGTGATCTTTATCATTTTATTTCATCCAACAATTATCTTTACATCAAAATTCTGACTAATTTTTTCTCACTATATAACATTACTCATATATTTTTGTAGTACCAAAATGAAGGTGTACTCGAAAATTAAATACTGGAAACTGAGTGGATGTTTTAGTTCATATGCTATGTTCTATTGTCATGGTTTGCAAATGAATGAACATATGATGAGTGATGAGTCCCTTGTTGACCCGGCATCAATAATTTTTTCAAATCCATTTTAAATTCTTCTATAATATTGCACTTTGATAACAATGATAAGCTTAATGTTATTATTTTAAATCCACGTGAAATTCTTATTTAAATATGTTAGTTAGTACGAGGTGACAACACAGAAGAACACAATGAAATGAATAGCCTGAGGCGTGTAAGTAGACATTGTCCTCAAGGATTTTATCGCACGGGTGTGCGAATCCCCCAAGATTCAACAAGCTCATCTCAGTGGAAGTCGAGGTAACAGAACAGCAGTGAAGTTTCGGTGTAACCCAGGAAGAAGAAGAAGAGGAAGAAGAAGAAGAGGAAGAAGAAGAAGAGGAAGAAAGAAGAAGAAGAAGAAGAAGAAGAGAAGAAGAAGAAGAAGAAGAAGAAGAAGAAGAAGAAGAAGAAGAGGAAGAAGAAGAAGAAGGAAGAAGAAGAAGAAGAGAAGAAGAAGAAGAAGAAGAAGAAGAAAGAAGAAGAAGAAGAAGAAGAAGAAGAAGAAGAAGAAGAAGAAGAAGAAGAAGAAGAAGAAGAAGAAGAAGAAGAAGAAGAAGAAGAAGAAGAAGAAGAAGAAGAAGAAGAAGAAGAAGAAGAAGAAGAAGAAGAAGAAGAAGAAGAAGAAGAAGAAGAAGAAGAAGAAGAAGAAGAAGAAGAAGAAGAAGAAGAAGAAGAAGAAGAAGAAGAAGAAGAAGAAGAAGAAGAAGAAGAAGAAGAAGAAGAAGAAGAAGAAGAAGAAGAGAAAGAAGTGTCAGTTTTCGTTTGAAAGCGTTTTTAAATTTAAAACTTCCGAAAAAATGTTAAGTATAACAAATTATAAAGCATGTGAACGTTTGAACGTGTCCACCTCGTGTCTGCCTCACGTAGGAACGTGGCCGCCTCACGTCGGAACGTGTCCACCTCACGTTGGAACGCGGAAGGTTAAGAACGTGGAGACCAAATCAAAAAACAGAATAAGAAAATAGCAATTTCCAGATAAGGTTTATAAAAACTTAATAATTAGTACAACATAATTAAATTAAATAAAACTGAAGCAAAAACTTGTGAGGCCTCATTATCGTGGGTGCAGGGGGGCAAATCGCATGATTTGCACTGACTTGTCCAAACCAAGGCCCAACATTGTGCGCGCGAGCTTATTCCTCTCACAAGCTTATCTAACAAGCCCAAAACATAAGTTACCTTATAAACTCTTTAAAACTTTGAAGACCAAGCAATGTGGGACTTTAGACTTTTGAAATATCATAATAAAAGCTAAAAGTAACAACAATCCCCCACATATTTCAAAAAGTTTAAAGAATTTTTAAGAAGATTTTAAAAAACTAGTTTTTCCTGAGTTGACACCATAGGTGTAAATGCATCGAATCTGGTGTCTTTTGGACTATGAACCAGACCTAGACGGATGTGACATAACATACAGTGAGTTAGTGAAGTAAACTTCTATGAACCAGAAACACTTTGTGTTCGTTAGAGATCTACCAATCACATTACACCCCCACTATTCTTGCTGTTATCGTTGTGTTGCGCTAATAGGCCATGCGCTCGCCTGGTAATTCATGAGTGCTCTAGAGATATGCCATAATCTCATACAAGCGACCCCACTTGATACTCATATAGGTGATTTCATCAAGTGTATACTGTAAATCATACATCACCCATAAGGGATATAAAAATTATTAAAAACTTTTAAGCTTATCCTCTCAATAATGCAGTCTAGCACATCTCACACCATAGGAATGGACAAAATTATTTGTGCTAGCAGAACTAACAAGTGACTTGTTTTTACCCATATGAACCTTCTTCATGGGATCTCCAATCACAAAGGTTGGGTTACTATCACTGTTAATTTCAAATTGGCTTAAGTCTCATTCTCCTCAATGTTTCATATATTGGTTTCCTCCCAAGAGGCCAAGTTCACTTCTGACTTTACATAATTAATTGATATTGTTCCATCTTTTAGCAGCTGCTTTACCACATTATGCCTCAATTGTATATGTCTATTTTTGCCATTGAAGGTCTTATTCTTTGCAATGGCTATTGCTGCTTGACAATCACAATGCATTGACACTGACGGTGTGGGTTTTATTCCTAAAGGAATATTTGCCAAGAAGTTTTTTAACCATTCAGCCTCACTACCAGCCAATTCCAGAGCTACAAACTCTGACTCCATAGTGGATCTTGTTATTATAGTTTGTTTGGCTGATCTCCAAGTAACCACTCCACTACCAAGTGTAAATACATAACCACTAGTGGATTTTGTCTTATCTGAATCTGAGATCCAGTTAGCATCACTATATCCTTCTAATACAGCGGGAAATCCACGACTATACATTATACCATATTCATGGTACCTCTCAAATATCTCATGAGTCTAACAAGTGCAGCCCAATGATCCTGATTTGGACTTTGAGTATATCTACTCAATCTCCCCACAACATATGCTATGTCTGGTCTCGAAAAATTCATTAAATGTAATAAACTTCTAATAATTTGGGCATACTCAGATTGAGCAACAGGATCACCTCTATTCTTTTTTAATTGTGAGTTAAAATCATAAGGGGTACTCATTGGTTTTGAGTCATAATGACCAAACTTTCTAAGAAGTTTCTCTACATAATGTTCTTGGGATAGTGTTATACTATCACCCTTCCTTATGATCTTTACTCCTAGTATTACACTTGCTTCACTCATGTCTTTCATATCAAACTTAGATGCAAGAAAAGATTTTGTTCTTATCACAATATCATTACAAGTACCAAAGATAAACATGTCATCCACATATAAATATATGATTACACATTCACCATTCATTAATTTAGTGTAAACACATTTATCAACTTCAATAGAAGTAAAACCATCATCAATCAATATTTGATTAAATTTTTCATGCCATTGTTTTGGTGCTTGTTTCAAACCATATAAGGATTTGAGAAGTTTACAAACTTTATTTTCTTGACCATGAATTACACATCCTTCAGGTTGTGTCATATAAATTTCTTCTTCCAAATCACCATTTAAGAAAGCAGTTTTTACATCCATTTGGTGAATAACAAGTTTGTAAATTGAAGTCAATGCTATCAAAATCCGAATTGAAGAAATTCTGGTCACAAGAGCAAAGGTATCAAAATAATCAATATTTTGTTTTTGGGTAAAACCTTTTGCTACTAATCTAGCTTTGTATTTTTCAATCGAACCATTAAGATTATATTTCTTTTTAAAAATCTATTTGCAACCAATAGGTTTTGTTCCAGGAGGTAAATCAACTAAAATCCAAGTATTGCATTTTGAAATAGAATCAATTTCGATTTTAATAACTTCTTTCCAAAATTGAGCATCAGAAGATGAAATAGCTTCAGAAAAAGACAAAGGGTCATTTTCAACGAGATAAGTATAAAAGTTATTTCCATAAGATGTCTCTTTTCTTTGTCTTTTAATCCTTCTCAAATCCTCATATGAGTTTTCACAATTATTTCCTGAAGAAATATTTTCTAAAGAAATATTTTCTAAAGATTGTTTATTTCCAGATTTCAAAGGAAAAATATGCTCTAAAAATTCAACATTTTTAGTTTTCATTATTGTATTATGATCAAGCACATCGCTTCGTAAAACAAGGAACCTATAAGCAGCACTACGTTCAGTGTAACCAATCTATACACTATGCAATTGCTGAAGCTTTTTTTTAACTGTACTACTCCCTATTCATTCCACGTGTTGCCATTTTGTGACAATGGTGACTCTTACATCAAAATTTTAGAGTTAAATTACGTTTTGGTCTAAAATTTTAAAATCTGATGAAATGTGATATGTTGGATGAAGGATAAAATTGTCTTTCTGATATTATTAATTTATTATATATTAATTTTTTATTATTTACACTTTTATCCTTACTTTTCCTTGACTAATAATATATTATTTTAAAAAATTGGGGTGTAATAGTCTTTTTATACACACCTCATTTTTCTCTGCTTCTCTCATTCTACTCTCTGCCGAGATAGAGTGCATAATTACAAATTGCTATTTTAGCTTTGGATTCTGTAAATTTCACTCTTGTTACACGTAACATATTGCAGCAATTAAATGCATTTCACTGTAAAAGTCATTTGCTTTAACACTTTTTTTCCTGCCCATAACACCTTTTTTGACTTTCGATGTCATTTCTTTTACTCCTTTGCACTATTTAGACGTTGCCTGCTGATGGATCAATTTTTTTTATATTATTTAGGAAGCCATATGCTGCTGCCATATCCTTTGCCATTCACGTGAATGCAATTATTGATCCTGTGGTGTGAGCAGAAAAGAGTTCCTATTCTCTTCAAGCATCCCCACACGTTTTCTTTCCTTATGCACTTGACCAGGTAGCTATGCCCTGGGTCTTTCTGCCTACTTCCTCCATGGTCGACGAAACAATACGTTCTCCATGTTCGACAACACAATCTGAAGTTGTAGATCATAGTTGGTGGAGAAGTCGCGTGTTGGGGACGACAAAGCAGATGGGGTTTTCAGTCAGCCCACACCCCTATTTGTTTCCAGCACAACCATTCCAGACGCTTCTCCAACTAGACCGTCCAGCTGTGTTTTGCTTCTTCTTTTCCTTTGCTGCTCTGTGACGGTGGGAAATGTCAAATCGACGGTATGGGGTTCCCACTTTCCATGGTAATTGTTAGTTTTTCTCTCCTTTTCCCGATTTCAAATTCAAATTCTTGAGTCTATAAATATGGGTTGCTATTGCTTTGGGTTTGTGTGCAATCAATCAGCTTGAAGTTTTTACTTTCGTATTCGTAGATCTTGAACTTGTGCTAAATTTCGGCTATTTTGTTTTTGTCGTACTTTACGTGGCTAATATGGCACCCCCGTTTGATCCTGTGAGCAAAATTTATGTTGAGAGGGAAGCTTGGAGGCTCAAGGTTCGCATCATCCGCCTCTGGAATGTCCCTGCATTCAACAATTCATCTCAAATCAGTTCTATTGAAATGGTTCTGTTGGATGAATATGTAAGTATCAATATGCCCTTTGTTTTTGCTTATTTCTATCCTAACTTTTTTTTGATAATTTTTTCTTTTCTCAAGGGGGGTAAAATTCAAGCTTCAGTAAAAAAAAATCTGGTGAACAAATTTCTGCCTAACTTGTCAGAGGGGGCTGTGTACAGGATGGCTTATTTTACTGTTGTCCATAACACTGGTTCTTATCGAGCTACAAGTCATGATTATCGATTGGTATTTCAATTTAGAACTACTATTACTGCATGTGAATCTGAGCTAATTCCTCTTCATGGGTTGTCTCTTATTCCATTTGGGGATGTCTACAAACATGAAGGAGATTCTAACTTTTTAGTTGGTATAATTTATATATTCCAAATTAAATCATTGTTGTTTTCTCTCTTTTTAATTTCTATTTATTTGGCTTCATTTTTTAACCCTCATTTTATTGTTATGTGCAGATGTTATGGGTTTGTTGTCTGGTGTGTCAACTGAAAAACAGTATGAGAGGGGTGGAAAGATGACGAAAATGGTGGTCATGGAGCTTATAGATTTCCAGTCTGTTTCTTACTAGACATTTTCATTATTATATTAGATGATTTAACACTACTATTGGTTATGCTAATCATTGACAACTGATATATTGTCTAACTGTTATAGATGCTGATAGTATCTATTGAATTTGTTTTTGGTAGGGGGAAACTTGAATGCACTGTGTTTGGTGATTATGTTGAAGAGCTTAATGCATTCCTTGCAAGTGGTGATCTGAATGATCCTGTGGTAGTAGTCCAATTAGCCAAAATTAAGTTGTTCAGAGGTGAGGTTGCTTTTGTAACTAATCTTTTTTATGATTTCTTATACTAAATAACCACACGTTATCTGATTTCTTTAACTTTATTTTTCCCATTAGGCAATATTGTTATTCAGAATGTCATGAATGCAACCAAATTGATGTTTAATCCAGACATTTCTGAGGCCATTGAATTTAGAAATGGGTTAATTTCCTGTTTCATTTCTTTTTCAATTTTTTTCCTTCCGAAATTTGGTATGGTTGTCATGTAGTTGACATGAATGTGTTATCTGTGTTCTGTGCAGCCTTTCTGTTCATGGTTTGGGTGGATCCCAAAGCTTGGCAGTTGTCCCTGATGGGCTCAGAGTGTCTATTGAAGACGATTTCATGCGCCTTCATATTCGGAAGAACATACAGCAGTTAGCAGAGACTGAAGAGGTTGGATATTTATGTCTCCTTCCCCCTATTGTCTAAATATTGTGGTTTGATTTCCTTTCTGTGTTTCAATCTGAATGGATATTATTGTTTACTAATTCTAAATATGTTGGATTAGATAAATTCTTTGCTCTTTTTTGACTGATACTTGACCTTTTATTTTTTACGCTTTTACCTTATATGGATTGGTCCATGTTATTAATTATTTGTTGTATTCCATGTAGGATGGGATGTATATTGTCTTGGCCACTATTAATGGGGTGGTTGAGGATGGCGGTTGGTGGTATCCAGTATGCAAGTGTCATAGGGCTGTTAGTCCTGCCTCTGGCCTGTATTACTGTGATTCGTGCTTCTGCCATGTCCTTAATATCACTCCAAGGTCTTACTTTTAATTCATTATTCTTTATTATTTATCTGTTTATTGCAATTACTTAATGGTTTTGTCTTTGACTTATTGTTTTAAACAAATTCATGCTTCCTAAATAGGTACAGGATAAAGCTGAATGTGCAAGATGACAATGGTTGTGCAGTCTTTGTGCTGTTTGATCGTGATGCACAACAAATACTACACAAGGCATGTGGGGACTTGGTTGCTGAGGTGCAAAAAAAGGTAATGTTTATTTTTTTTGTTAACAGTAATTGGTGATGATTTACTCTATCCCTAATTATGAACTGATTGTACTGGATTTTCTAATTTGCAAAAGGGTAAGTCTGGCATTGATGGCCTACACCCTGCTGTGTTGGCTGGATTGGTGGGGAAGAAGATGTTGTTTAAGATTGAGAAAAAAACCGCTCTAGCTGCCCAATTTGAGGCATCATATCGAGTTAGGAGGGTATGTGAGGATGATGCAATCTTAAGCATGTTTCAGCTGCCTGGAGCAGAAGTTACTCCAACTAAGGTAGAACAAGAGTTTTCTTCTTAAATTGAATATTGCATGCTTTGTAATGCTTGTACCATTTAATTTTAATTTACTTGTTTTTGTGTATGGTTTCTTGCTACTGACTGACATATTTTGTCTTAAATGCTAGGCAAAGTTCACCCCACCATTTCCAGACATTTGTAGTCTAAGTTTTGATTTCCCTAATTTGGATTCAGTGGATCCTAAGGTTTTACTTTTGTTTAAAAATTTTCAGTCTTGCATTTAAATTTGGTCATCTTTCCTACTTTTTGTTCTTTATAGATTATGTTAGAAAATTGTCATCTTTATTTATATCTTATTAGATTATGTAATTCATTTTGCCTATGTAATGGATGTAGGACCTGTTTAATCCGCCATTCCCTAAGGTTTGCAACCAGGGCTGTGACGAATCTCAAGATGCTTCAGTTGCTGCTGAGGTCTTCACCCCTTACATTTAACTTAGTCTTCATCATTTCGTCTTCTGAATTAAAGTTTACAACTGTGTTTTGTCACTTGTAGGAATTTTCCTCCCAAGTACTTGATGAAGTTGTTTGTCTTGGATCAGCTGAATCGGCTGGTAATGTTAACAACACACCTGCAAAGAGAAAACTTGAAGAAGCTATGAAGTTTGCTGTTGATCCTCCCGTTGCTAATATGTTGAAGGTGGTGAAGATGGAGAAACCGTAGCAGTATGTGACTATCCTTTTTTGGGTGCTGGACCTGGACTTTAACAGTGTCTTTAGCTTTCAACGTAGTGGTCCAGTCTATTATTAGTATGTGTAAATAAATCTGGTGGTTTTGTTTTTTTTGGATTGCCTTGTGCTGTATTGGGTAAGATTATATGATAAGGTTCAAAGTATAGTTGCTTATAACTCAGTCTGCCAGAAAAGACTTTTGATGTATGATACACCAGATAGTTGTCATTGTAAAGTGAATCTAATATCAACGAGATGTTGTCTTGCAATTATATTTGTCTATTTACCTTCTTTTATATAGGCTTTGAGAAATGTTCCTTGTATCTTTACCAGTTACAACAAACCTTAGTACGTAAATGACTTACTTGTATTTTGCTTTGAGTAACCCATATTTTAACTTGCAACACTGTGTATACCTCATTGAACAATATGAAAAATGTTCACCAGTGTGTTTTGTTGTGAGTTGAAGATCAAAATTAAAGGTATTCACAAGTATTATTTATTAATTAAGTAAGTATTGAACACTATGTACTGTTTTATCATTTTGTTTGGTTAAAAGAGTAATAAATTACGGTCCTGTTTATAAGAATAAATAAGGTTCAGCAGGCATAGTAAAAACATATTGTAATCATATATCTTACCCTTACCTATTCTGAGGAATTGGAATATGTTAGTCCTCACTATAACCGATAAGGTTCAGCAACCACCATATAAGGTTCAGCACTATACTACAAGGTAAAATTTTTTACAGCACTATTTATAATAGTTCATTCTACTTGAAGTTAAATTCTGGCATTACAGTTTTATATTTTGGTGTTATCTGCAGGTAAAAACACCAACACTTTTTCTACTAGGTACCCGAGATCTCTAGCATCCAATTTTGATTGGACTGTAAGTATTTTGACTCATACTGAATGTATGAGGTGTAACAAATATCTGGAGCCTTGATTCTATTGCATGGGTTATCTCTAATTCCCTTAGAGGACATATTTGACACTGATGGAAATTCTGCATAGTTCATTAGTCCATACTCTCTTAACTTCAGTTTTAAGTTGAGTTATTCTTTTAATTTATAGCAATTCTTTTTTTTTCCTGCATATGTGATTTGATTACTTACTGGTGTTAGTAATGACAACCAATATGAAAAGGGATGGTAACTTGACTAAAATGGTTGTTATTGAATTAGATGTGGACAGGTAAGTTGGAAATGTTGCATGTATAGTCAGTTCTCTGAAATTGAATTATAAATTAGTTTTACTTATGTATTTAGATTTCTGGAATTGATTTTTTGATTAGGTTTAGTTGTGTTATTATTGAATATATATGCTATTTTCTTTATGCAGTACGAAAATTGAGTGTTCCTTATTTAGACATTATATGTATGAGGTTATATCATTCCTTCCTCCTGGTGATTTTCTGCAACATTTAGTTGTTCAATTTGCCAAAGTGAAGACTTTCAATGGTTTATGACTATCCCACTATATTCATGTTTCTGTTACATTTTTTCTTTACTGTGTTTTTGTAATTATTGTTTATGTTGCATTTTTGATCAACATTAGGGAAGACTGTACTTCAAACTGTAATGTATGAAAGTAGACTGCTTTTTAATCATGATATAGCATAAGTGCATGAGTTCAAGCAAAAGTAAGTCTTGTTTCTTAATATTCTTTGAGTTTGTATATTTGTAACATTATTTAATTTCACAAATTTAATGTGTGTAGGCTACCTGAACAGAATGTAGCGGCTTCCCAAGCCTCATCTCTTTTGTCCGATGCACTCAAGTACTCCTTGAACGAGGATTTCTTAAGGGTTATCCCTAGGAAAAGTATTGAGCAGTTAAAGGACTACAAAGAGGTTTCAATATTCTTCCTTCTACCTATAAATTTAATTTATATTTATTTACTGGTGCTTGAAGTTTTTGATTTAATTCAAATTATAGATGTCCTGTCTTTCATTTATAGGAAGGATTTTGCATTGTGCTAGCTATTGTGAAGCATGTTATCAATGGTGGAAATTGGTGGTACACTGCCTGCAAGTGCAATAGCATAGTGACACCTTATTCTCGCATGTGCTACTGTGATGGATGTTACTATGATATTGTCAATGTCTTTCCAAGGTCTGAGTGTTTTTTTACACAGTCGTGCATTATTGGAATTTTTTTTAATATATACTAAAATTGTTCATGTTCTACTTTTTATTTGCATGAGGAAATTTTGATTTCATGTTATTATTTATTTAGGTATAGGATTAAGCTAAGAGTAATTGATGAAAGTCATAGTGCTACATTTGTTTTATTTGATCGTGATGCTAATGACCTGCTGAAAAAACCTTGCTTTTTAACCGCTTCCTCTACGTTCTCCTTCATGTTTGACCACACCAATAGGCTCACCAGTGACACATGTTTGGTGAAATTTACAGGTTAGAACTATACTGGAACCTCTTTGACAGTCAGCTTTTAACTATGTGCATTGAAACTATGATCCTTCATCCAGTCAAGTTCAGTTAATTTACAATTTCCTATCCGGTGAAACAGGATGTTGGGTTTAAAAATAACATATCAAGGTTAGTGTGTGCCTCCTGCTCTGCTCCTAAGACGTTTGTATTTCACTCATTTATTTCCTATTTTGTGTATAAATGTTGTTTTTGAGCTGTCGGTCGATATATATTTGGGTTTTGCCTTTTGCCTCAAATCTAAGCCTTTAAACTGAATTTTTTGCTAGAAGAGTTGTCCCTTGATATTGTTCCAGTCTACATGAAAACTGAATTTCAGGTAGGGGCAGTCTGCTCAGTTATAAGCATATAGCTCACAGTGTCCTCTATTAAGGTGCTATATGTAGCAGTTCATTTTTTGGCTGACCACGTGAATTTAGATTAATAGATATCATTTGGAAATTTTTTTAATGTTGCTTATGTAGGTCCACAGGTCTATACAAATTTTAATAGACAAGCAAGGTAGCTGAGACTTAGAAAGACTTGGCCAAGTTTAAACTTGCTCAGACAGAATCATCTTCATCAAGCTATTCATAGTCCACTGAGGAAAGATGTTAACCTTCTACCACAGATTCGGAAAAATTGATAATGCATCGATGCACACAACCAAGTAGAAGAGCAGTATTATGGAGTAAGTTTCATAGGGAAATTTCGCCAATTGCTTATGCATTTGTCATATTTTTGAAGTTCAAGATCATTTTGATGTCCCTGTGAACATGTGTAATTTAATTTACTCATTTGGATCTGTTGAGTTCTAATGAATGATAGGTGTTAGAGGCATTTTTTCCTGTTAAAAAAAATGCTTTTGTTCATATGCTTATCTGATAAGTAGTTTAATTTCATTTGTGTCACGTTACAAGGAAAATGATAGCAAAGAAAGCTTCCAAGACTTGACCACGCTTAATGAACATAGCCATGTTACTGACTTTGTAGCTTAATAAAATGGGAAATTAAATGAAGATCTATATATAATTGTAATATAATAGATGCTTTCTAAGAATTTGAGATTTACTGGCTTATGTGGCTGTGAAAAAAACAAAGTTCACCAGCAAGCTTCATTTGCGCAATTGAAGCAATACGATAGAACCTGTTTTTAGTAGTTTGTCAAAATACCTTCATACTGTCACATGTTTTTAGTAATCTGTTCAATTTTCCCAATTTTCTCTGTTGATATTTGACTGAAGCTTATAACTCAGTTGGCAGAGTTTTGTTCTTGCAATTTAGTCGATTGCATTGGGAATAGACCATTAGTAGTTAAGCAATCGTCCTGCTGAGTAGATTTTACCGGCATCTGGTATCTATATGTTTTTCTGAGCTATTATTTCTTATCTCAATCCATACTTTAATCTAATGTCAGCATCACTGTTCCTAAGCTCTTATATGTAAAAAACTAATGTTACCATATTTGGGATCTGCATATGTAACACTTGGCTATAAGAAAAGGGAAAATTCAGTATGACTAAATGATGGTGATAAAAAACATTCTAGAGAAAGCAAAGTTTCAAGTTATCGTGACACTTAAGAAACTGAATTAGGACCACAACTTGGTGTCTTCAGCCTTTGAAAAAAGATGAGAGTCTTTACTATAGTCTGAGGTTCTTCCTTTTCTGGAGGAAACTATATTATGAGAGCATTACTTATAAGAATATTTGTCTGCCATGATTTGAAACATAGTTTCAGGTTAGATCTTGAGAAGCTCTTGAAGAACAATGAATCTAATGCTCAAAATTCTGATAGCTCTGCTATTTTTTACCCTAACTGTTCTAGCATCTGGTAAAATCAGCAATACCTTTACATGTGCTAAGCTAAGTTCATCACATCCTGCCAGAGACTTTACCTTAGCATTATTTTAAAATGAGTTATGTTAAAATGATAGATTTCATTATTTTTTGTAGGTGGCCAATGGCAACTGTTTTTTTTAGTATAAACCTATGAATTTATTTTTATCTGTTAGAAACCAAACACTCCTGTAATATCTTATTTGATTCCGAGTTATTGGAAAATTTAAGGTAAATTTATGGAGTGGTGCATTGCTGATGAGCAGACCCCATATGACGAGCTGCAGACCCCTGGATTGAGGTTGTGGAAAGGGTGGAGTAGATTGCAGCAAGATACAAGTGAACCACCTACCAAAACGT
This sequence comes from Ormosia emarginata, assembly GCA_029884605.1. Taxonomy (NCBI): domain Eukaryota; kingdom Viridiplantae; phylum Streptophyta; class Magnoliopsida; order Fabales; family Fabaceae; genus Ormosia; species Ormosia emarginata. The sequence goes on along the minus strand of JAQQTP010000082.1, from coordinate 59,776,857 downwards.
GAGGAACCATAGCAGCATGAGAGATTCATTCTTGCTCCAACTGATTTGATATTTGCATCTGTTATGGTTAAAACTTATGAGAGGTATAATATGATTCATTTCGAAGTGGAAATTCTGTATCATGTTGACCACCTTGTGATTGTAAGAACAATCTCTAAATGGGTTTCAGGCCCCAGTTGGTTATATGAAGGTGATGACAAACCATGTTTGTTGTTTTGTAGATCATTCAGGCAAATAACTTTACATTATGACCTCAAAGTCTAGCTATGAACAAATAGGCACCATTTTCATGTGATTGAATAGAATACATTAACATGTTACTAACGGATAATACCCGTACAATCTTTTTTAGTTGTAATTTAATATAATATTCTATCTAATTATTGTACATGTTATAGTAAAGGGTTTGTATTTAATCACTTTTAATTTAAAAATATATATTTTGCTATTAAAAATAAAACTTAGTATCGTTTGATAAATAAATAAAAATTATGTGCTGCCTTTTAAAACTCACATGATCTATTGAATTAATCAAACTGTGTGTATAGTCAATATAACACACCTATTGCACGAGCTATTGTATTAATCAAACTGTACATATGGTTACTATTAACTCCCTTATGCACTTACAAATAATCCCCTTATATAGAGTCAATACGCACAAAGTAATCAACTCAAATAGAAGTATTGATGAGTTTCAAAGCACAATATTATTTTTTATTGGATGGAATTTCTAACATTTTGTCTTAAAGAATAACAATTCTTTAATTCAGTATCCAAACTCAGAAACCCATGTTACAGAAGATATGTTTGTTCATGAAATTCAAAGGTGGGAAATAATAAAAAAACCATTCGAAAACCAAACTCAAATAAGTTAGCATTTATGGCAATGAATGGGAAGCTTGTATCAACCTGTTTGAATATATAAAATAACCATGTCTACCTAAGGAAATGGGAGGAGCTACAATATTTCACTGCTTCTGCAATTTACATCTTAACATTACTTTAACGTATCTATCATAAGGATAACTAAACTGACAAAATAAGGCATTAAAAACTAAAAGCAGCGATAGACGGGTATGCAGTCATCATTAAAAACTCATCTACCATCTCTTTCACCTTAGACAGCACACGTTCCCCTTCATCAAGAGCAGCCACAACTTCATTCACTCGCCTTTTAGGCAAGAGAACATCCACCGGATCAAGAAACTCAACTAACCATTTGTCCAGGTCTGACGTCTCCCTATCCTCAGATTTTGATATAGCATTTTCAGACAACCTATCAGAATTGGAGACAGAAAATGAATCAGTGAGCACTCCCTCAGCCAAGTCATGTATCAAGGCAACTTGTGCAGATAGCTGGTTTGTGATAGATGAAACCTCCCCCTCAAAATCTCATATCTCCTTAAATGTTCTGTAACATACACATATTACTTACATTAAAAACATGACCAATGATAAATTAGGTAAATAACATGACAATGGCTTTGCAGCCAAATAACACGAAAATGGCTTTCCAATAAGAGACTACTTATATACTAAACATAAATCAATGATAAATCAAGTAAAAAACATTGCGGTGTTTCTCTTTACTTTTTTAAAAGGTCCAAATATAAAACGGTGAAATCAAAAAACAAGGGTAGCTGACCAACTCTTCCCCCCAACCACTGAAACAAGCACCACATGCAGGGACATGCTTCTCATAAATAAAAAATCACAATTAAAAATGCTAGATGCTAAACACCCTTTGTCAAATCATATACAAATGTAATATTTATATTTGATGATATATGTGTATTACGGTAAAATACTAAGACTTTTTAGATTTTTTAAAGCATCACAACATATAAATAAATTGTATACAGAACAATGTTTTGAAAACTGGGCCAATTAAACCGGGAAGTGGTCCAGCCAGGCCTCCTAAACTGGAGAGTCAGAAACAGCCAAACCATGCAACATAATCCATTACTTTGAAAATTGATCACAATAATGCATTTATGTCTCAATTACCAATTTTGCATTGTCTAAAAACAAAAGCAACAAAATAAAAAAAAGTAACATTTCCACAATTTTAAACTATTTTTCTCTATAAAGAAAAATTTGATAAGGAGTGAAGTATTAAGCAAAAAAAGAAATATATCCTCTTTAAACCAACCAAAAACAAGGAATATTATATGACATAAAAGCTACCTCTACATGTCTACCAAAGAAATTTCTCCAAAGGATCCACGTGTTTAGCCCCAAATTAATGCCATAAAACTTTACAATGAATAAATTTACTGTTATAATCATAGCATTAGAAACTGCTGACATTACAACAGATCCATGACGTTGACACCACAAAAACAGAGCATTTAGACACTAATGTGTCTGCAAGTGAAGGCCCAGTTTTCTAAGAAGGGACCAGAAGCTCTTGCTTAGAAATATATAGATAATTGCTTTTCTTAAATGTCTCATTTCTTCTTTCCCTTGACTATTTGTATGTAGGTATCAAAAGATTATCTTAGGAAGGAAGTCACATCAATTTCAACTAGGCAGCAATTTCCTCACCATAGTTAATCAAACTTCCAATTTTCCACCAATAAGTATAACATCTTATTCGAAAGCAGTCAATGTTAGGAAACAAAAAAAATATTAAATGAAGTGGGATCCTAACCTTTACAGGTTTTGGATTTTCTGGGCATGGATTTAATATATGCTCACCAAGATCAAAATTGTGAAGTCTCCACGCATATACCTGGCCAGTATCCATGTGACAAGTAACCACATTACACCATCACGTTCTCTTATTTCAGCTGAAGTTTGCACAAGCAAAGAACATTTGATACTTATAACAGCAGATTATATTAAAATTCATTTAACATGGAATGTTTGGAGTGCACTAATAAACAAGTATATAGTGTGTGTGTGTGTAAGTAGGAAAATACAATCATGAGTTTTTAAGGAGGTATGTTAGGTTCAACACTCGATAAGGGATAATATTAGGCAATTGGCTTCTATTTGGGGTAAAGCACATGATCTTTTTGAAGGGGTTTCCTTCACAGATATACAGAGAGATTGGGCAGCATTGTTCCATTGACTCTTTGTATTTTTCTTTGTCCTTTTTTCATTATGGAGGATCCTTTATCCTCCAAATTCATTGTAATTTTCTGCTGTCAGTGTTAATGATTTTCTTTTTTTATCAAAATGAAAAAAAAACGCAACAAACACCCTTAATTCCAAAATTTTGTGGCAAATTACTAAATATTAATCAAACTAACCAGGAGGTAAAAGAAATATTATCAATCGCCATTCACTTCTTTGTAAGCCTATTTGAGTTAGTCATTTATCAGCCATTTATTTATTTTATCAATTTTGTCCAACAAACGGTAAGTATAAACATTAAGTCATTAGATGAAGTTCCACGTATAAGTTTGGTCTCCCCCACAATTACACCTGCAAAAATGAGTGCCCATAAAGAGTGCAACATTAAAACAAAGAAAAGTGGAATGAATCATACAACTCCTACCTTTCCCAACAGAATTAATGGGTGTGGGGTCTTTGTGGAGTGGGACTTATGTAAAGTGCAGGCCATTGGCAAACTGCATATTACAGGGCGGTAAAGCATTAGAGGTGTTGTGTACCTGTTTTTTTTAAAAAAAAAACACAAGAGGTAATGACTACAACAGACATTATTTTGTAGCATCTTCTCGGTGCCACCATTTCACTTTATGAGGGGATAGTACTAAACTGAGAAATGTTTTAGACTTTCTTTCATTTATTATTTTCCAATTTTGTCCTTGACAAACCATACACAAATAAGCATACTATACTACAATTATACTACAACTGTTCCATCTGACATTTAATCATTTTCCTTCCAGCTTGCCCCATTCCCCTTTTGCTCTCATTCATTTGTACTTGGTTCTTGCATTTAAAGTTTGGATAGTCAACAAAGCAAGCCAAATTAATGTAATCTTCACTTTGTCCTTTATGTCATTTTGATTTGATTGATTTAGGTGCAATCCATTTTGTACATCATCATCATAGATTCTACATCTAAATATACTACCTCTCCTCCAGTCTGACTGAGTTGTAAAATTTCGAAATAAAGTTGGCTTTAATAATGTGGTCACTACTCTGTATTTTTTTCCAGTTGGTCTTGATTATTGTTTTTCCATGTTTGATTTTTTTATTTTTCCATTCCATTTATGATGCTCTCCTGATAGAAGTGAAGGACTCAGCAGTCGTTTGCAGACTTATTCTCTGTGTGTTGTTGGTTGCAGATTTCATTCCCATTTCCCATCCATGGATGCCATAAATACTACTGATTCAAGAGAACAAAGGGCCAAAAGGAAGAGATACATTATTGCAAAGGGGAAAAAACCAAGTCAAGAAATTACAGGCATGAGACTTATCTGATGTATACACTTTATTTTTTCGTTTGTTTGATATAACTTGATGTGGTGGGATTTGTCTCATTTTGCTTCTTCTCTACCCAACAACCATAACATGATTTAACACTTCCAGCCAAGTTTGAATTGAGAATGGTAAAGATTATAATATGGAACTTACTTGAAAAACCATTCCTCAAACCAATCAAACTGAACCATGACAAAATAATTTGTAGTTTATTCACCACTTGAGAGAAGAAAAACCAACAACTTAAAAACCCCTCTGATCCTTTTGTGAAATCTGATAGGAGAACAAGAAGATTACCATACGTTGAGTGAAAGCAAGAACAAGGAGTGAACCACACCGTACATCAGTAGAATTTTTTTTTGTTTCTTTTCTTTTTTTTTTTGTATTTTCCTTTTGTTTTGCTTATCTTATTTTGTTAAATTCAGCTATGTAGGAAAAAAATAAAACACAAAAAATGCATAAAACCATAAAACAGAGAGAGAAGAACCTGGTCTTCAACGAAATGGCAATGACGCAGAGACGGAACTGCGGTGCGGCTCGCCGGCAACGACAGCTGACGGTGCAAAGAAGCACAAACAAATTGAGTACCAAAAGAAGCTATATAATCCTTTTGATAGAGGACGCAGATGAACATAAAGAACACCACTTTGCCTGATCTTAAACTCTTCATTAAAAGTACACTCCTGGAGCAGAGAAAGCAGCTTCATACGTCCCCACTTTTTCAAACCAGCACCAGAATGATATCCGGGCAAAGATGCAATTAATCTAACCTGAAATATAGGTCATTTCTAATATACACCCTCTAAAAGAGCGTGTATGGTGCACCATCCAATCTAAGCCATTGATTTATTCATAAAATAAATCAATGGTTTAGATTAATTACAAGAAACCTGCTGAGCAGTTTTTTTTTTTGGTTTTTGGTCTAATCAGGAGGTGGTCCGGCGTGGTCGACGGCTGCCGGCGGTGGTCGACGGCGGCGTCGGTGCCGTAGTCAGTTGTGGTCGGGTGATCGACGGCGGCGGTCGGTGCCGGAGTCAGTGTCTGTCGTGTGGTCGGCGGCGTCTGTCGGGTGGTCGGCGGCGTCTGTCGTGTGGTCGGCGGCGTCTGTCGTGTGGTCAGCGGCGTCTGTCGGGTGGTTGGCAACGTCTGTCGGGCGGTCGGCGGCGTCTGTCGGGTGGTCGACGGCGGTAGTCGGGTGGTCGGCGGCGTCTATCGGGTGGTCGGCAATGTCTGTCGGGTGGTAGGCGGCGTCTGTCGGGTGGTCGGCAACGTCTGTCGGGTGGTCGGCGGCGTCTGTCGGGTGGTCGGATCGTGGTCGGGTGGTAGGCGGCGCCGTCGGGTGGTCTCAGCGTGTGGTCGACGTGGTCGGTGGTCATGCGGCGGTCGGTGGTCAGCGACGTGGTCGGCGGCGGCACGGTGGTCAGGCATGATGGTTTACGGCGGCCTCCGCTGGTGATTTCCGGCCATGATTTCTTGCCTGAAAAAAAAATCAAAAAAAAAAAACTTGTAAAAAGAAAACCTGTTACTGCAGGTTAAAATTTGGGTGCATGGTGCACCCAAACTTGGCAGGGTGCATAATAGCACCCGCCCCTGAATATAATGCAAACAACATCACACACCCTTCTGCACAGTATACCAGACAATGTAACAAATTTTACGACATAATAAGTAATAACCTATAAATAACAAATAAATTTCAAACAATTACTTTTTCTATAATTTATTTGTTTGTGTATTTTTCTTATTTACACTAAAAGTATAAAATGAAAATACTTACAACCAATAAGACATTTAAAAAGGGTATATAAGTTATTATATAAAATTATTTTTTTCCTCCTTACCTTTTTTGTCATTTTTTAAAAATATATATATAAATATACTATTGTTTTGTTTATCTAAATACGACTATGTGTATGTAACTCTTTTTAGTTTATGATCATGTCCTAGCTTTATTTCTATATTTGTTAAAAAATATTAATTATTTATTTATATTACTATTTTATAAATTGGGTATTAATCATTATTTTTTAAATAATTATTTTCTTCTACAATTTATTTGTTTTTGTAATTTACTTATTTACAATAAAAGTATAAAATGAAAATACTTACAACCAATACCATATATAAAAGGGTATATAAGTCATTATATAAAATTATTATTTTTTCCTCCTTACCTTTTTTGATACACTTTCATTCTCTTCCACTCCTTTTTATCTTCATACAAATAATAGAAAGAAAATGTACTTTTTTCTTTCATTTTCTCTTCTCTCCATTTTCTTTCTTTCTATTTTCTCTCTTCTCATTTTCTCCGCACATCCAAACAAATTGTTAGGCTATGTTGTATTTGTATAACATTAAATGCTACCCTTTATCAAAGTTTTTATTTTATTTTTTTGGTCATTTATTTATTTTCAAAACCAACCGAGTTGTTGGGCTAACCTACCTTGACGCGGGTCAACTCAAGTTCGATCCAGCTTAAGTTGGGCTGGGTTTCAATTGAGCTTTTATTTTAGATTATTTTTGTTAACGTAACTAACATATTTTGTTAGGTTATTCAGGTTTATTTTTTTATTTTTGATAAAAAAAAATAAAAAAGTTTAACTGATCCGGATAAAAAATAGAAACCTAAAAAAAAAATGAACAAAACTAGATATTAACACATATTATACTACCTCATATTCATAGATTTGAATATATTCTAAATATTGTACAAAGTCAACAATTTTAAGTTAAATTATGAGATGCTAATAAGTCATAAATGAAAAAGGATATAATAGATTTTTTTCACATTTTTTATGTTTGGGTATGACTTTTTGCTCTTTCTTTTCTTCACATTTAGTTAAAATTAGTTATTCATATGTAGTGTCATATATTTACGAGCTTAAATATGTTGAAAATTATATTTTGAAAGAATTACAATGCAATGATTTATGAAGCTCAAAATAAAAATTGAAAAAAACATTTAGTCGTCAACTAAGCTATTACATATTTAATTGATCACATCCTTTCTAACAATTGTTGACAACCACTGTTGTAAATAGTTCAAAATTTGAACATATTTTTATAAAGAATTATTAACTTTTAATTATCCTATAACATTTCTCTGGTATAGTAATATCATATTAATATTTGAACTAGAAATAGTACACTTGATGCCTTAATGTTTTCCATGCTAAGTTTTGTTTGGAAATAACAAGTGTGAGTGGTAATTTGATCTGTTACAATTTCTTTTGCTCAAATTTTCAAAATGGGATAGCTTATTTTTTTTTGGCATCTTAAACCTATCGTTTCTTATTGCATCAGCAGGTTGACCATCATCCAGTTTTGATGAAACAAGTATTGCTATAATCTTAAATACATCGAAGTGTTATCGAAGTTATATAACATGCACTTCATTTTTTTTTGGTACATAGCTTTCAATTAATATTGTTTATAACTCATTTCCTTCGATTTTCATATAATTAGTTTATTTATTTTTGTTGCCCTTATTTATTGGACGAGTGCGTGGTTTATTTGGCATGTTGTTTGTCTTTTAGGTGACGTTGCTAATATGTCCAGTCAGGCGAACTTGAGTGGTTTAAATCATAGAATTAGACATGGGGCTCATAGGAATCCAATCTACACCGACCATTGTATCTCAGGTAGTTTCAGTATTCTACATGGTGGTATTATTATTAGTCAACTGATTTATAAATTGTAGTTAATTGTATAAGTTGAGGTGTGGTGTTTTATTTTTTTAACAAATAACTTAAGTCATTTTATTCATTTTGCCAAATTGAATAGCATCATCAACTCTATGTTCTGAGGTTTCAAATCCAGCCTGTGGAGAATTTCTTCGTTCGTCAACACTATCTAATTTGTATGAGGATGCAGGTGAGAATTTAGCATACACAATTTTTGTTATCATTTTTTCATATATTTTTGTTAGGTCTTTATTAGTTGTACTATTATGAAGATGTTGCGTGCATTGATGAAACCATTGGTATTGAGCTTGAATCATCGGAAACAGTTGTGTTGAAGCCATATGTGGTCATTGAGCATGACTTGTATGTTGAGAGTGAAAATCAAGGTACTTATAACCTAGAAAGTCACATTATTTTTTTTATTATCTACTTCTTCAATATTTATTGATATAACAATGACTTATTTAACTTCTCATGATTATAGTGTGCTTGGATTTTGGTGATTGCACCTATTGTTGCTCAGCTTGTGGTGCTTTCGCATGGTATGAAGAACGATCTGAAAAATCATCAAGGCCACAAAACCCAGAGTTCTCATCATGTTGCATGAAAGGGAAAGTTCGGTTACCTTATCTCACTAGACCTCCTGAGTTACTATGGAATCTATTTCATGGTGTTGATGTCAGAAGTAAACATTTTTTGGAAAATATTCGTTGTTATAATAGCATGTTTGCATTTACTTCAATTGGAGGAAAGGTGGAGACATCCATAAATGATGGGGCAGGTCCACCCCAATTTATTCTCAGTGGGCAAAATTACCATAGGATCGGAACTTTGCTACCATGTCAAAGAGAGAAGCCGAAATTCGCTCAGTTGTATATTTATGATACCATAAACGAGATCTCAAATAGAATGACACATTTCAGGTTTGCTTATTTCATATTTGCTAAATTCCTATGATTGATTATAATGTTCCAAATTAGTGTCAATTGTTTTTGAATTAATGTTTTTTATATATATTCTTCTTTATTTCTAACAGTCGTGTGGTGCCACTTTAGAAAAAAAAAAAAGATACTTCGCTATAGATATTACAATATTGACTTAGATATTAGTATTTTTTTTAATATGTATGATTAAATTGTTGCAGTGATTCTGACCAGACTAATAACATAGATCCTTCATTAGTTAAAGATTTAATGGAAGTGGTCGACGAATTTAATGTTATGGCAAAGTCTTTTAGAAGGGTCAGAGATTTTTATGAGCAAGATCAAGCTGTCAAATTTTGTTTGCGTTTGTTTAGACATCGGGTGTCTGATGCTCGAATGTATAACCTTCCAACAATGGATGAAGTTGCTGCGCTTATTGTTGGTGATTTTGATAGTTCTGATGTTGGACGTGATGTTATTGTGCACGGTCGTAATGGAGAATTGCAAAGGATTCATGAAACACATACTGCTTATATTCCTTTGCAATATCCTCTATTATTTCCATATGGTGAAGACGGTTATCAAGAAGATATTTGTCGGACACAACCAAATGGTGTGATGGCGAAGAGAAAAAGGACTAGAATTTCACTTCGAGAGTTTATTGCATTTAGGATGTACGAAAGAAGTTTTGAAGATTCTATTGTCCTAAAGGGTAGAAGGTTGTTCCAACAATTTATAGTTGATTGTTACTCGATGATTGAAGCACAGAGGTTATCATTCATTAGAAATAACCAGTCTATGATTAGGTCAGAATTTTTGAAAGGATTGGAAGAAGCTGTTGATCGTGGGGATATTGAACCATCGTCTATTGGCACTCGTGTTGTTTTACCTTCGTCTTTTACAGGGGGTCGCCGATATATGTTTAATAATTGTCAAGATGCAATGGCGATTTGCAAAAGATGTGGATTCCCTGATTTGTTTTTGACTATTACGTGTAACCCAAAATGGCCAGAAATTACACGATATGTCTCAAACAAAGGGCTAGCTGTTGATGACCGTCCTGATATTGCATGCAGAGTGTTCCGAATGAAGTTAGATGAAATGATGGTTGATTTTAAGAAAGGACACATTTTTGGAAAAGTTGTTGCTGGTATGAAAATTTGAATATCTAATTTGATTTTGTTTTTGTTATACACAATTAATTTGATGATTGAACTTTTTTTCAATTTTATGTAGGTATGTATACCATTGAGTTCCCAAAAAGAGGACTACCCCATGCTCACATTTTGTTATGGTTGCACCAAAAGGATAAACTTCAAACTGTTGACTTAGTTGATTCAATGATATCTGCTGAGTTGCCAGATAAGAACAAATTTCCAAATTTGTTTCATATGGTGTCATCTTTCATGATTCATGGCCCATGTGGTGTTGCACGAAGAACTTCTCCTTGTATGAAGGATGGCAAGTGTTCAAAGTTTTATCCCAAAAAATTCGTTGACAAGACTTCCTTTGATGACGAAGGTTACCCAATATATAGGAGGAGAGATACAGGTGTAACAACTCTAAAGAGGGACGTTGAGTTGGATAATCGGTTTGTTGTTCCTTATAATCCAAAACTTTTGATGAAGTATCAGGCACATGTTAACCTGGAGTTTTGCAACAAATCAAATTCCATCAAGTATTTGTTCAAATATGTGAATAAAGGCCCTGATCGAGTTACTGTTTCAATTACACCACAAGAAGGATGTCCAAACACAGAAGGTGAAGTTGATGAGATAAAGCAATATTATGATTGTCGATATTTATCTGCTTGTGAGTCTATTTGGAGAATATTTGCCTTCGATATTCATTATAGGTGGCCTCCTGTTCAGCGATTGTCGTTTCACCTCCCTCGACAACAAACAATTGTGTTTAACGATCGTGATAAGATTGATGAAGTCGTTTTTAAAAACAAGGATAAAAAGTCAATATTTTTGTCATGGATGGAAGCTAATAGAACATATCTTGAGGGAAGAAATTTGACTTATGGTGAATTTTCAGCTCAATTTGTTTATTCTGCAGATACACAATTGTGGAAACCGAGAAAAAAAGGTCAATCAATTGGCAGACTCAACTTTGTGCCTCCAGGTACGGGGGAATTATATTACATGAGGTTGTTATTAAATGTACAACGAGGTTGTACTAGCTTTGAGAGTATTAGGACCGTGGATAATGTGACGTATGAAACTTTCCAAGATGCTTGTTATGCGTTGGGATTATTGGCTGATGATAAAGAATTTGTTGCTGCAATAAAAGAAGCTTCAGAATTAGCATGTGGTGGATATTTAAGACGACTTTTTGTTACTTTGTTGTTGTCAAACTCTATGAGCAAGCCAGCTTCTGTGTGGGAACAAACATGGGATTTATTAGTTGATGGTATTCTTTATGAAAAGCGGAAATCTCTTGGTTGCCCAGGTACAATTTTATTCATATAATGTATAAAGTCTTATTTTAAGTAATATGTTTTTCCATTTTCTTAAAAAAAAAATTGAATGTTATATCTGAAGCATTTCTTATTATAGATTTGAGCATTGGCGATGATGAATTGAAGATGTTATGCTTGATAGATATTGAAAAAATGTTGCATTCAAATGGTAAATCATTGAATGAGTTCCCTGGAATGTCATGTCCTAATTTCTCCCTGATGCATGAGTTCGAAAATATTTTGTTAATCAATGAGCTAAGCTATGATAAGAATGAGATGATGGCTGAACATATCAAGTATTTTGAAACACTTATTGATGAGCAAAGATGCATATATGATGAAGTCGTTAATGCTGTGCTTAATGGAGTTGGAGGTTTCTATTTTGTTTATGGATATGGTGGGACTGGAAAAACTTTTGTTTGGAAAGCATTGTCATGTCGACTTCGGTTTGAGGGAAAGATAGTTCTAAATGTTGCTTCCAGTGGTATTGCCTCTCTTCTTTTGCCTGGTGGTAGAACTGCACATTCTCGATTTGCTATTCCAATCTCTTTGACTGAGGAATCAACTTGCAATATAAAACAGGGTAGTGTTAAAGCTGAGTTGCTTCGATATGCAAGTCTTATTATTTGGGATGAAGCTCCAATGGTTAATAAATGGGCTTTTGAGGCGTTGGATCGTACTTTGAGAGATGTAATGCGATTTTCAAATGCTAATAGTATAAATGAGCCCTTTGGTGGCAAAGTTATTGTGCTTGGTGGAGATTTCAGACAAATTTTACCAGTTATTCCTAAAGCAAGTAGGGCAGATATTGTGATGGCAACTATTAATTCGTCCATACTATGGAAACATTGCAAAGTTTTGAAGTTAACTAAGAACATGAGACTTCAATCTGGTATTGGTATGTCTAATGTGGATGAGATGGTACAGTTTGGAAATTGGATCCTTGATATTGGTGATGGAAATGTCGGAGTTGACAATGATGGAGTGGCTGACGTGGAGATTCCGGAAGACCTTTTAATATTGGAATCAAATGACCATATTGCCGATATTGTTGCATGTATATACCCTGATTTGGTTGAAAATATGATAAATTACAAGTTTTTTGAAGACAGGGCAATACTAGCACCGACACTGGAAGTTGTGGAGAAAGTAAATGAATTTGTTCTTTCTCTAATCCCCGGGGAAGATAGGGAATATCTTAGTTCTGATTCTATTTGCAAATCTGACGGAGATGTAGGGATTGATGTTGATTGGTTTACCCCTGAGTTCCTTAATGGAATAAAGTGTTCAGGTCTTCCCAATCACAAGTTAGTTTTCAAAAAAGGTGTGCCTGTAATGTTGTTAAGGAACATTGACCAATCTGCAGGTCTTTGTAATGGAACTAGACTTATTGTGGATGAGTTAGGTTCAAATGTCATTGGTGCAAGGGTTGTGACAGGTAATCATGTTGGAGACAAAGTTTACATTCCGCGGATGAATTTGATACCTTCAGATGCTGGACTACCCATAAAATTTCAAAGGAGACAATTTCCTTTATGTCTTTGCTTTGCGATGACAATTAACAAAAGTCAAGGACAAACATTATCTCATGTGGGTTTGTATTTGCCCAAACCAATATTTTCACATGGACAATTATATGTTGCTATATCTCGAGTTAAATGTAGAACTGGATTGAAGATATTGATTTGCAATGATGATGGAGATCTTTGTTCCAAAACCAAGAATGTAGTATTTAAAGAAGTTTTCAAAAAAATTTAAATACATTTTGTTCTATTTCTTGGTAATCTCTACTGAGTACATTTTTTGGTTGATTATTGTACAATGTGTGATTTGGTATACGAATTAAATAGTGAATTTATTTTCTGTGAAAATGATTACCTATTATGCTAAGTGATTCTTTTTTTACTCTATACTTTTTGTTTGTTTCTCAGTATATTTTCAATATTTATTATAGACGATTTGTAAATTTAAATTTTTCCTTGTGTGAATGAACAAAATAACAAAACATACATTATTTGTTCCAATTGATACATTAATGTAAAAACTTAAAAAAATATTCAAATTCAAAACATATTCTTATTTTTTTATTACAATTCAATTTTATCTATAAATAATAATAAAGTAATTTAGCCGTGCGTTGCACGGGTTAATGCCCTAGTAAACATACAATCAGAAGTTTTGGTTCTTATTTTTCTTTTCTTTGGATCAGGAAGCATTACCTTAGCTAGACACCCCAACACTTTTAAATATTTTAAATTAGGCATATAACCTTTCCATAATTCATAGGATATTTTACCAGATTTCTTATGAGGTATTCTATTTTGTAAAAAACATGCAGTTAATAAGGCTTCTCCCCAAAGGTTATCGGGTGCTGAGGAACTAACTAACATTGCATTCATCATTTCCTTTAATGTTCTATTTTTTCTTTCAGCTACACCATTAGATTCAGGTGAATAAGGGAGAGTTACTTCATGTATTATGTCTTCTTTTTCACAAAATTCATTAAATAAGATATATTCACCACCCTTATCGGATCTAACCCTTTTAATTTTTCTATTTAATTGATTTTCTACTTCTGCCTTATAGGAAACAAACATTTCTAAAGCTTCATCTTTATTTCTAATTAAATAAACCTTAGTGTATCTAGAAAAATCATCTATAAAGGTCACATAATATTTTTTACCACCTTTAGTCATTGTATTTTTCAAATCTCCTAGATCGGTATGAATTAAACTAAGTAATTTAGATTCACGTTGTTGTACAGAAGGACAAATTTTTTTAGTTAACTTAGATTCAATACAAATATCACATTTATTTAAGCATACATCACTAGTCGCAGAAATTAAACCAAGACATCGCATTTTCTTAATATAAGAAATATTAATATGTCCTAATCTAGCATGCCACATATCAACGGAATCAATCAAGTAAGTAGAAGAAGATGCAACTTTATTAATAATTTTAGAAATACTGAGTACAAAAAATCCTTGATCACTATAGCCCTTTCCCACAAAGACATTATTTTTTGTCATTACTATCTTGTCAAATTCGAATGACACTTTAATCCCAGCTTTTCCCAACAATGATACAGAAATCAAATTGGCCCTAATATTAGGCACATGGAGTACATCATTCAAAATCAAGGTCTTCACAGATGTGAGCTTTAGAAGAACTTTCCCTTTTCTCAAAACTGCAGCAGTTCGAGAATCTCCAAGATACACTAGTTCTTCATCATCCCCTACAGAAGTGTAGGAGGTAAAAGCATCTTTGTTTGCACAAATATGCCTAGTAGCACCAGAGTCTACCACCCATTTGTTCACACTGGTCTCAATGTTAATTTGAGAAACGACCGCAACCACAATATCATCTCCTTCGGCCAAATTTACATTCGGCTTAGGAGAATTGTCGTTTCTCACTCTATGCTTGCATTGAGGAGCATGATGACCTGGCTTTCCACAAACATAGCAAGCTCCTTTCCTTTTGAAAGTGGGATGAGTAATTTTAGGAAAGTGATCAGAAGACTTTTTGTTATTAACATACATTTTTTTCGATGGTTTATTCTGAACTAGATTTGCTCGAGAAGCCAAAGCCTTCGCCCTTGCAGCCTGACACTCTCTTCGGTTGGTGTCTTCAATGATAATGTGCGTTATCAGTTCCGAGGGTGACAGTTGCTTGTGCTTGTGCTTCAGCTGTTGCTTGTAGTCCTTCCACGATGGAGGCAGCTTCTCGATAAGGAGTCCAACAACAAATTCGTCTGGGAGGGTGATGTTTTTGGCCTTGAGATCCTCCAACAGTTTATGATATTCATTGATCTGAACCTTGATAACCTTGTCTTCGGTCATCTCCCAATGGTAGTAGTTGCCGATGACGAATTTCTGTTTTCCGGCATCTTTAGCGGTGTACTTGATGGTCATGGAGTCTTATATCTCCTTCGCATCCTTGTAAGAACAGTACACATCGAACAAGTCATTAGAAAGTGTGCTTATAATTGTGTGACGACATACCTTATTTGCATGTGTCCAATCCTGAATCAGTTTCGGATTGGCTGTCGATGTCGGCCTGGGTTCGGTAAGCGCGGATGCGACTCCGTGCATGTCGAGGATTATGTGAACACGTTCCTGCCACCTTTTGAAGTTTTGGCCACCGAAAAGCTCAATCTTTGAGATATCTGGGAATGACTTTGCGTAGGTGACTGGAGGTGGAGGCGGTG
Source organism: Ormosia emarginata (assembly GCA_029884605.1). Lineage (NCBI taxonomy): Eukaryota > Viridiplantae > Streptophyta > Magnoliopsida > Fabales > Fabaceae > Ormosia > Ormosia emarginata. The sequence goes on along the minus strand of JAQQTP010000082.1, from coordinate 59,761,176 downwards.
GAAGAACGGCCTCACCGTTGGTGGGAGCGGGAGGCTGGTTGTCAGCATTGTTGTCAGCCATGGTATATAAAATCCTTGAGATTGTTAGTTGGTACGAGGTGACAACACAGAAGAATACAATGAAATGAATAGCCTGAGGTGTGTGAGTAGACACTGTCCTCAAGAATTTTATTGCACGAGTATGTGAATCCCCCAGGATTCAACAGGCTCGTCTCGGTGGAAGCTGAGGTAACAGAACAGCAGTGAAGTTTCGGTGTAACCCAGGAAGAAGAAGAAGAAGAAGAAGCAGTGTCAGTTTTCGTTTGAAAGCGTTGGCCACCCCACGTAGGAACGTGGCCGCCTCACGTCGGAACGTAGGAGGTTAAGGACGTGGAGACCAAGTCAAAAAACAGAATAAGAAAATAGCCATTTCCGGATAAGGTTTATAAAAACTTAATAATTAGCACAACATAATTAAATTAAATAAAATTGGAGCAAAAACTTGTGAGGCCTCATTATCGTGCGCGCAAAGGGGGCAAATCGCATGATTTGCACTGACTTGGCCCAATTGAAGTCCAACATTATGCGCGCGAGTCCATTCCTCTCACAAGCTTATCTAATAAGCCCAAAACATAAGTTACTTTATAAACTCTTTAAAATTTTGAAGACCAAACAATGTGGGAGTTTAGACTTTTGAAATATCATAATAAAAACTAAAAGCAACAACAAAATATTGCTGTCCCATTGTTTACCAAAAAAAAAACATTGCAGTTGCAGTCCCATTAGTAATATTTAACCACATAATTGATTATATTCTCCTTCAATTAAATGCAAAATGATGTAAGAAATGGGAATTTGGCAAGATACTCAAAGCTAACATACGCTTAATTAGGATTAGTAATGGAGGCATATAAAAAGTGGGGTTTATAGTTTTATATTTATCATCAGACATTCTCAACTTTTGAGATTAGCCAATCAAAGTGGTGCCACAACTATCCTCTTGTCCTGCAGAAGTTTCTAACAAAGCTTGCAGCAGCCCCTTTCAAGTAATCATCCAAGTAAATTGACCCATGTCAAAATTAGTCGTGTATGTGGTATTGAATTGACGAGAATGTACGTTAAGTACAGCTTGCAGAGTTCATCCAAACACTTCAAACAACCATGAGTTTAGTGTTCACTAATGCTTCCAGAATGAGAGTCAGAGAGCAGGAGCACCTTCATCTTGAGGATGCTACTGGTCAAACAGAGAGGTCCCAATGGATGCTGAATTCTCCCAATCCACCACCTCTATGGAAGAAGCTATTTAGTCCAGTGAAGTACACCAAGTTCTTCTTTTCATCCAAGAATAAAACTTGCCATGGACATGCTGTTTCATTCTTGGAGAGTTTGTTCCCAATCCTTAGCTGGTTCAGAAATTACAAAGCCTCCAAGTTTAAAGATGATTTGCTAGCTGGTTTAACTCTTGCAAGCCTTAGCATACCTCAGGTATTCGCAAACATTACGTCTATTTTCATAGCAATACAGGAAATGTGGAACATTACATTCCCATAAGCTTTTTCCCCGTCACTCTTCTAATTTGTATCTGATGTTGCAGAGCATAGGATATGCTAATTTAGCAAGACTTGATCCTCAATATGGCCTGTGTAAGTATCTAACTTCATTTATGTTTTTATACTATACTGATTATGCATCATGCTAAAAACTGGCACAATACAGCAAAAAAGCAATAAAATTTTAAAGTATCAACATTTTCTGATATAAATCTCCTCTTTCAAAATTTGTATTGGTCTTTATTGCATTCAGACACCAGTGTTGTTCCTCCTCTTATCTATGCTGTGATGGGGAGCTCAAGAGAAATTGCAATTGGACCTGTAGCTGTGGTGTCATTGCTGCTATCCTCCCTGGTCCAGAAAGTGGTAGATCCTGCTGCTAATCCTGATTCCTACAGAAATGTTGTCTTTACCGTGACCTTATTTGCTGGAATCTTTCAAGCTGCATTCGGAGTTTTCAGGTGCTTTCCTCATCTGTTTGTGAAGTTCCTTATAAATATGTGTAGGTTTCCTTATAAAGTAAGTAGTTTATTCTCCAAAATCTGCAGGTTGGGTTTTCTTGTGGATTTTCTTTCACATGCTGCCCTTGTAGGATTCATGGCAGGCGCAGCCATCATTATTGGTCTTCAACAGCTCAAGGGGTTTCTGGGGATTAATCACTTTACCACCAAAACTGATGTAGTATCCGTGTTGGTATCTGTTTATAAGTCACTCCATGATCAAATTACTTCTGGAGAAAAAGTGAGCAGGTTTTCCCATTTGATTTATCATTTATGTTCTGAGAGAATTCAGTTAGTTTCAGGGAACTTCATACAGCTGCTCATTCATAAATTTGAACTCAGAAAAGAATTACTCTATTGATCATTAAAAAAAGAAAAAAACTAATGAAGAGGGTCATAAATTATAAATATATATATATATGTGACATTATTCTTTGTTTATTGCATTGACAGTGGTGCCCTCTGAATTTTGTCATCGGGTGTTCATTCCTGATTTTCCTTTTGATTGCCCGGTTTATAGTGAGTAATGAAATTTCTGGCATCCACATTCCTCTACTACATTACCTCTGTTTGATTTGAAGCTCTGATAATTATGTATATCTCATTTCAGGGTAGACGAAACAAAAAACTTTTCTGGTTGCCTGCTATTGCTCCTCTTGTATCAGTTATATTATCAACTTTAATTGTGTATTTGTCAAAAGCTGATAAGCATGGGGTTAATATAATAAAGCATGTAAAAGGAGGCCTGAATCCAAGTTCAGCTCACCAGTTACAATTCCATGGTCAACATGTTGGACAAGCTGCTAAAATTGGATTGATTTCTGCCGTTATTGCTCTCACTGTGTGTTAACTCATCCCCTAATTTTTCTTTCCCAATAGTTTTATCTTTTTACCAACTCCAAGTTCTGTCTTGCTAATGGCAATATGAACTTTTGATTCAGGAAGCAATAGCTGTTGGTCGATCTTTTGCTTCCATTAAGGGATACCATCTTGATGGGAACAAAGAGATGTTGGCAATGGGCTGTATGAACATTGCAGGATCTTTAACTTCATGCTATGTGGCAACTGGTGACTTTTTTTTGCTAATAATTGTGCAATTAATCTGTAATATTTCTCTTATGCATCAATGCAGAAAACTGCATATAGCCATAAGGCTGTTTGAGGTGTATCAAATTTGTTTACAGTTTTGCACCCAAAAAAAGAAAAAAATTGTTTACAGTTTCATGCTTAACACTTGCAGGTTCTTTCTCAAGGACTGCTGTAAATTTCAGTGCAGGATGTCAAACATCAGTATCAAATATTGTGATGGCCATTACTGTGCTTCTGTGCCTGGAATTATTTACAAGGCTTCTATACTACACTCCTATGGCCATACTTGCTTCTATCATTCTCTCTGCACTTCCTGGATTAATTGACATAAGTGAAGCTCGCTATATCTGGAAGGTTGACAAATTAGACTTTCTTGCCTGTATTGGTGCTTTCTTCGGTGTCTTGTTTGCATCGGTAGAGATTGGTCTTCTTGTTGCAGTAAGTTGTTGACCACTTTCAAGCGTTTTAGTCTATTGTACACTAAATAACATCCTATAAGCAAGCATTAAGGTACAAATAATTTACAATTTGCACATAATAAGGGACCCAACTTGCCTCAAGCTGATGTTTTCAACTTGTACAATGAATTTGGTTGACAACTATTATAGAATAGACTTTAATGTCTGACATGAAAACTGAATAGGGGAAAGGCTAGGTGGTTTTGTCACCGCTAACTGGTGGGTTCCATCCATCTCATAATTTGACTTAGATAATTGTGTTGTCTTGCTCAGTAACTGCCTTACTTGTCGGGCTTCCAGAGTAGACTCTGGTCAAAAAATTTGGCCTGACATTCATAGCTTGTATGATTGAATTTAGAATTTTGCTATTTTTACACTGTTTGCACTCATGTATTAGACTTATACTAGATTGGCTTAAACTCTAACAAAATTCACTTAATTATAACTAGAGCGCAAAAATTATTTTTCTTAAGCTTACCACTTTCTTGGCTCCTCTTCCTCGTGAAAGATTCTATACAAACCGGGTACAACAACAGGATGGAGTGGTTTCCAGTAGAGTAATGATATTTGCGCAGTTTAATAAGCAAAACACTCATATATTTATATACATGATAGCATCTAAATTTAATTAAACACTTATCTAAACTGTGATTCAATCTGTTTAACTGTTTTTACCATTTATATTTTACGTACTACTTTGATGTGTACCAAAAAATAAACAAAAAGAATTTCTCTTTCTAACGCCACACCAGATGCTGTCAGGAAATCCCGCACTTGGGCTATTGCCTAAGAAAACCCTCAAAATCAAAATTTAGCTAACCTAGATACCATTCATCTCCCGAATTCCATTTATTTGCTTATGTTTAGTGGCTTGAAGTTGAAGATTCTTGTCTTAACATTTTTTTTTTATATTCCTATTCTTTCTTTTAAAAGGGATCAAAAAGGAAGGGGGATAAAAAAAATTCTTTCTTTTAAAAACATGTGTATCCATTCCTTAATCGTTAATACTGAATAGTATCACACTAAAGTTCTTTATAGACTACTATAAAATCAAATTTAGACTAGAACAAGCCAAAAATCATATGGGCCTAGAGTTATGCGATTCTTGTCATTTTACACACGTTCTTCGAACATCATCAAGACATAACACATGGTAGCATCCGTGATTACTTAAACTTATATTAGTATTGCTTTAATTCTAAGAATCATATTTTTGGCATCGAGTAGAGTAGTGTGCACAATAATTTTTCATTTTATAAATATTATATGATGCCATTTAAATATAAAAATGTCCAACCACCTACCAATTTTGATTGGTTAGTGTATAAGTTGTGCATGGCATATCATATGTCCTTAATAATTTTTCTTGTTCCGTTCCACAAAGAGTTGTGTCTTCTCAGTTATCACATCTGAATCTTTCCCATCACTCATTTCTCTACCAATTTTAAGCTCTTATTAGTTATAGGCTATAGACATTTCACTTTACCCATTAAATTGAATTACAGATAAATAAGTCAAGAACAGGTATTGGTATCTCTGATTCAGATGTTTGTTTGTTCAGGTGTCAATCTCGTTTGCAAAGATACTAATACAATCAATTCGACCTGGGATAGAAGTTCTAGGTAGAGTTCCAAGAACAGAAGCCTTCTGCGATGTTAGTCAATATCCCATGGCCATAAGCACTCCAGGCATCTTAGTGATTCGTATAAGCTCCGGCTCACTCTGCTTTGCTAATGCTAATTTCGTCAGAGAAAGGCAAGCACTTCACAAAATGATTTAGAGACATTATATTTAATTATTAATCTTTGAAATTAAAATTAGAACACAATTACCTACGCATACTTGTACATATATTATTTTATATTTATTTAGTTTTCGTTATTTGATTATAATTAGTCTCACAATATTTTTTTTTACAATTATATTTTGATTCAACCACACTGTACTCATATGTGAAGTGATGTATTTTTTGATGAAGTGCAAGAAGCATTTTTCTTAAAATTATTCACTTGTTCCAGAATATTGAAGTGGGTCACGGAGGAAGAAGATGACCTTAAAGAAACTGCCAAGGGAAGGGTCCAAGCAGTAATCTTGGACATGACCAGTGAGTCTCAGAACTCATAACTCTAATGCCAAAACAAACATTCATAGAATTTAGAGTAGCCTTTTGAATGATCCTCTGCAATTCTCTTTGATAGACCTGATGAATGTTGATACTTCCGGAATTCTAGCACTGGAGGAACTGCACAAGAGGTTGCGTTCGCGTGGCCTAGAAGTGAGAATGCCATGAATCTGTATCTTGGGACCTAACAATGTTTGATGTGGTTTGCTCAAACCTATAACTAATGGTTGTGCTGTTGCTAATGTGTTTTTTGCAGTTGGCTATGGTCAACCCAAGGTGGCTAGTAATTTACAAGCTTAAACTAGCACACTTTGTGGATAAAATCGGAAAAGAATGGGTTTTCCTCACCGTTGCTGAAGCCGTAGATGCATGTCTGTCTTCTAAATTTTCCAACCCTTGATTTCGTGGGCCTGTCTCTTGCAATGTATGGCATAATAATAATAATAATTGCATATCTAAGTCCATAAAGTTGTGTCTTACACAATGTAATAATACTTGGGATCTTTTACTATTCAAGTGAGAGCACATGAGAGATAAGGGGAGTCAATTTTGGCCATTCAATCTCATATTGAAGGTCAAGATTATAAATTCTTAAAAGATTATATTTTACATAAATTTATATTCTAATCTTTGTCATCACTTAGTCATACATAAATAATTTAATAGTTAAGATTTATTTTTAATATTATATATTTCATTTATATTATTTAATAATAACTAAACTTAATATCATCAAATATATATTTTATAAAAATTAAATTTTAGTAAATAATTCGAAGTTTCAAACATAAATTTTATTTTTAACATGTAAATTTTAAAATTATTTTGAAAATAATGAGTTATCTAAACACACTCAAGGAAATTCTATGGAACTGATCAATCACAAGTTTGGGTTCCAAAACTTGTGCTTATGTGTACTAACAAAAAATAACCATGTGGAATAATGAATAGTGATGTTGATGTGTAAAGTATCTTTGATTCCCAAGAATGACGCCAAAAACTGATGTGACCACGTGCAGTGTCATTCATCGTCAAGTAATAAAAGCGGTGAGAAATCGGATATCGTTTCAGGATCGATAATCTTCACGAAGTTAATACTTATTTAAACCAAGATTTGAATTAAAATGAGTTTCAATAACAATAACAAAATCAAAAGAACCAAAAGCAATGACAATATTTTTTGGGTTTTTCTAATTGGCAATTTATCAAACACTTGGTATGCAAAATGAAAAACAATCAATTAATGAAAGAGTTGGGATCAAGCTTCATTTGATTTCACTTGTTGCATATCAATTGGAATTAATACAAGCTACTAATCCTATTTACCGAATTCTCTAATTTAATCAAACCCTAATTCCTTAGGCGATTGACCCTTTGTTCCCAATTAAAAACCCTAATTCCTTAGGTGAATCTAAGAGAAAACAAACATTATGATTTAGAATTCAAAGAGGTAACAAGCAAATCAATGACTATTCCTAGCCTAGAGATAAGCAAGGTTCATAATCTCATAACACAAATCATATATCAAATTTCCATTCAACATACAACCTTAAAATCATTCCAAAGAGGATCAATCCTTAGAAAACATTAAGAGAAGAGATCATAAACTCAAAATAGAGATAGCAACTTATATTAATTAAATCCAACATCAATAACAATCAAGATCCATCAAAATCCACCTAATCCCAACAAGGGAGAGTTTAGCTAGACATGAAAATAAATGTAAAAACTAGAACAATAGGGAAGAAGTTGCAAAACTCCATGGAAGATTGAAGAAAATCTGAGCTCTCACTCTTCTTCTCTTCAAATCCACCTTAGAGCTCCCAAAATAGGGCTCTTCTCTGCTCCAAAACGGCTCCCCCCTTGTTCTCTCTACGCAGCACACCTCATTTAGGTCAGAAAATATGAATTTAAACTCTGGTATGGGCGCCTAGGCGCTTCGTCTGGAGCGCCTGGGCGCTGAACGTCCAGAACGCATTTGCTGTCATGAGCGTGAGCGCCTAGGCGCTTCGTTTTGAGCGCCTAGGCGCTTCGTTTTGAGCGCCTAGGCGCTCAACATCCAGCGTGTCTCCTTTGAAGCTTAAGGGCGCTTAGGCGCTCCTTCTGTAGCGCCTAGGCGCTAGGTCTCACAGACTTGCTCTTGATCTTCTTTGGAGGCTTTAAGTCCTCTCTTCTTGAGTGCTTTTCTTCGCCACATTGAGCTTCATCATACTTCTCTTGGTGCCTACAATCAAAACAACAATAAATAAGCTAAAGCACCAATAATTCTAATCAAAATGAACTAAATCTAACAAACTAACATAAATCAACTAAAAAGACAAAATAAAATTATTTTAAGGTCAAAACAATGTCAAAAGTTGGGCTTAAGCGGTGAAATCCCCTCAAAAGGCTTTGGAAAAACAGATAATCTAGCAGATTATCACCACCCCAAACTTAAAACTTTACTTGTCCTCAAGCAAAACAAAATAAAAAAAATAAGCTAAAAGAAAAGACAACTCTACAACTCAAATACCAATGCTGAACTGAGTAAAATAAACCAAGAGTGTCCCACAACTCAAAAGCATCAAAGTCACAGCAAATCAATTCATATATGCATTCTTGAAAGCCGAACTCTCAACTGTGTAGCTGAAACCCAAAGGGTCAAAAATAAGGGACATCACAACCATGCACTGATCAATCACAGCTTGAAAGTTAATGAACACGGCATCAAGATACACCTAATAATTGGGCCACTTAAACTCTTGTATTTGGGCTTGTGTTTCCCTCAGTCATCACTTATTGAGTTCACCCTCCTTGGATTTGCTTTTCATCTCAAACATGCATGCACGCCACTCACAAATGCAACAATCAAAAGGACTTTATTCAAGGTCGCATTGGTGCCAAGGTACAAGGTAGATAAAATGAACATATAAACTGCTACCTTAGAGAGCAAGTGAGCATTGGCACTTCTAACAAAACTTCAATTCACAAATCTCATACCTTTCACATTCTCCTTTTCTTTTATATTTCCCCAGTAACCTACATGGTCTCAAAGGGGTACTTGATCATTGAGTCAAGTATTTCCCAGTAACCCATCGATCTCAAAGGGGTTCCTATTCAACAAGCCAACTCTTTTTTTTTTTTTAACAATGGTCACCCCAAACTTAGTACATTGCTAACCCACACCTTCAGTAAATTCAATGCTCAATTACCCTTTTCAGGTGGATAAGACATTCATTATTTTGGCTATGGCATGCTGTATGGGCAAACAAAGAATTCAGTTTATTAGGCACAAAAGGGGCAACACAAAGGAAACAAATATCATTTGGTTGACTATATGGCTATCTGGCTCAACAACAAAACTGCATTTATCATGTCGATGCATTGTGCAAATCACGGCATGCAAATGAGATTCAAGCAAAGCTAGGAGAATAGAGACTCACCAGTGATCTCTCATCAAAGCAAAAATGTTGAAGGCTCAAAACAACTCCCAAGGATGAATTATGAAATCCAATCACAAAAATCACCAAGTACATTAACAACAAGCTATAAGATTTATGCATGGAAGTCATAATCCTCATTCAAGTACCACAATCTCAGAAATAAGCCCATAAAGCTTTCAAGTTTCCCTAACAGCGGTGTATGCATGTATGGTTGGTTCACATAATAATGATACTATCAAACATGGAACCCACAAAAGTAAACTCCAAACAGTTCAACATTGGCTTGACTCACAAAGGCAATAGACTCAAATTAACAAAAAGTTAAAACTAAACATAGCAATTAAGCAAAATGCACACAAACATATTAAACAAATAAAAATCAAACAAAAATGACTAAAATGAAAAAGTAGAGATAGAAGAGCATGAGCATGGGTTGCCTCCCATGAAGCGCTTGTTTAACGTCATTAGCTCGACGTTGCTTCTCAGCTCATCAAGGTGGCTTGAAACAGGAGAAGTAGGATGACACTTTTCTTCTGTCAGATCTTTGCCTCCATACTTGGTCACTGACCTTGCAATCCCCTCCAAAGGCATTTGGAACTTGACTTGAACATGGGAGTTCTGAATAAACCTTAGCATGTGAGATTTCGCCGGGCCATGGAGGTCTCATTTTTCAGCGATTTCAGACTAACTCCTTTTGAGCTTTACCTTGGATGCAATTGACGGGGGGCATAGAGATCTGATGTTAGTGCAGATTTATCAAAGACATTGATGGTCACCTGGTCTCCATCCACCCTCAAAATCAATTCACCTCTTGGCACATCAATCAATGCTCCTGAAGTTGCTAGGAATGGTCTTCCTAGAATCAGAGGGATATCAGTATCCTCTTCCATGTCTAAGACCACAAAATCTACTGGAAAGAAGAATTTGTCAACCTTCACTAGCACGTCTTCCACAATACCATATGGGTGCCTGACAGATCGATTTGCTAATTGAAGGGAGATCATAGTAGGCTTAACCTCTCCAATCCCAAGTTTGTGCATGATAGATAGCGGCATGAGATTAACACTCGCCCCAAGATCACAAAGAGCCTTCTTAATGTTCAGCTTACCAATGGTGCAAGGAATGGAGAAACTACCTGGATCTTTCAATTTAGGTGGTAGTTTCCTCTGAATTATAGCACTGCACTCTTCAGTAAGTGTCACAATCTCATCTTCCTTCAGCTTCCTTTTCTTTGACAGCAACTCCTTCATAAATCGGGCATAAGATGGCATCTGCTCAAGTGCCTCAGCAAAAGGAATGTTAATCTGCAGCTTCTTAAACACTTCTAGAAACTTTCCAAACTGTTTTTTATCTTGTTCCTTTTTGAGTCTTTGGGGAAATAACAGTTTGATAGTTGGCGGTGGCATCTTCACTGCTTGTTCCTTTTGTGACTCCTTTTCATTAGAGTCATTAGACAAACCACCGTGAGTTACTTCAACTTGCTTGTTTGGCACTTCTTCATTGGTTTTCTCCTCCCTTGGTTGAGGCTCAAGTACCTTCCCACTCCTAGTTGTTATAGCTAAAACATGCTCATTTCCTCTAGGATTCGGGACTGTGTCACTTGGTAATGAACCTGGAGGCCTTTCCGAAATCTGTTTTGCAAGTGGCCCACCTGAGTTTCAGTTGCGGATTGAAGCATCCTGATTTCTAAACCCCGCTCTTGTTTCCTCCATAAAATCAGTAGTTGTTTTGACAAAAGCTGAGGTTTGCGTAGCCAACTTCTCTAAGGCTAACTCCCAAGAAGCCTTCTTCTCATTAGATTGAGGTTGGGAAGATGAAGGACCTTGATATGATGACTGTTGAGGGTGTCCTTGATATCCCAAATGCTGTCTTGGTTGAGCTTGATTCTCTTGATTACTCCATGAAAAATTTGGGTGATTCCTCCACCCTGGGTTGTACGAGTTGGAGTAAGGATTATTCTGCTGCCTTGGAGGGTTGCTCATGAAGTTCACTTGCTCTTGAGCTGGAGGTCCAAACATGTTTCCTGGACAATCCACACTTCCGTGTTCACCTCCACAGAAGTCACAGGCCATAGGAGCATTGCGCACCGCATTCACACTAAGAGTATCGACCTTCTTTGTGAGATTCTCAAGCTGTTAAGTCAAAATTTTGTTTTGAGCCAACAGTGCATTCATAGAATCGATCTCTAAGTACCCTTTCTTCATTACTGCTCTTTCTCCAGCCCTCTGGTAGTCATTATTAGCCATTATTTCAAATAACTCCCAAGCTTCTTCTAGGGTCTTATAATTCAATGCCCCACCTGCTGCAGCATCAACCATGGCTCTAGTTTGAGGTAGCATGCCATTATAGAAGCTTTGCACTTGGATCCAGAAATCAAAACAGTGGTGTGGGCATTTCCTCAATATTTCATTATATCTCTCCCACGCTTCACTAAGAGACTCCCCATCAAACTGCCTGAATGATGTGATTTTACTTCGTAACTTTGCAGCCTTGGACGGAGGGAAATACCTTGTCAAAAATTTCTGAACTAAAATTGTCCAAGTAGTTATGCTTCCTCTTGCCAATGAGTCCAACCAGCTCTTAGCTCTGTCCCTCACAGAGAAAGGAAACAATCTCAGACGAATAGCATCTTCACTCACCCCATTGAGTTTCACCGTATCACAAATTTGCAAGAAACCCGCTATATGTGCATGTGGGTCTTCATTGTCAAATCCTCCAAACTGATTGTTCTGCACCAAATGGAGTAGAGCTGGCTTCAATTCAAAATTATTTGCCTGAACTAGAGGTCTTGTTATGCTCGCTCCACACCCATCCATGTTAGGAATAGAGTAATCCATGAGAGTCTTGACAGGTGGTTGTGGTGGCGGAGGATCTACATTCTCTCCATTGTCTGCCATGTCTTCAACAATTGTCTGAATGCCACCCAAATTCTTTCTTTTTTCTCTGGTTTGCTTTCTCAAAGCTCTTGCAGTTCTTTCTATCTCTGAGTCAAAAAGAAGATGATCTGGTTGAACAGTACCTCGCATACACTAGACACACAATATCAGAGCAAAAATAACCCAATGAAATAAATAAACAAAAGAAACTCAACACTACAATGAATAAACAAAAAGAAAAAAAATGTTTAAACTAGTGGCTGCCTTCGATATTACCGATATTGGTAAAATCGATCCCCGGCAACGGCGCCAAAAACTTGATGTGACCACGGCAAGTGTACCGGATCGTCAAGTAATAAAAACGGTGAGAAATCGGATATCGTTCTCAGGGATCGATGGCCAAGTACCAATTCACGAAGTTAGCTACTATTTAAACCAAGATTTGAATTAAAATGGGTTCCAATAACAATAACAAAATCAAAAGAAACAAAAGCAATGACAATATTTTTTTGGGTTTTTCTAGTTGGAAAATTATCAAACACTTGGTATGCAAAATGAAAAACAATCAATTAATGAAAGAGTTGGGATCAAGCTTCATTTGATTTCACTTGTTGCATATCAATTGGAATTAATACAAGCTACTAATCCTATTTTGTTACTGAATTCTCTAATTTAATCAAACCCTAATTCCTTAGGCGATTGACCCTTTGTTCCCAATTAAAAACCCTAATTCCTTAGGTGAATCTAAGAGAAAACAAACATTACGATTTAGAATTCAAAGAGGTAACAAGCAAATCAATGACTATTCCTAGCCTAGAGATAAGCAAGGTTCATAATCTCATAACACAAATCATATATCAAATTTCCATTCAACATACAACCTTAAAATCATTCCAAAGAGGATCAATCCTTAGAAAGCATTAAGAGAAGAGATCATAAACTCAAAATAGAGATAGCAACTTATATTAATTAAATCCAACATCAATAACAATCAAGATCCATCAAAATCCACCTAATCCCAACAAGGGAGAGTTTAGCTAGACATGAAAATAAATGTAAAAACTAGAACAATAGGGAAGAAGATGCAAAACTCCATGGAAGATTGAAGAAAATCTGAGCTCCCACTCTTCTTCTCTTCAAATCCACGTTAGAGCTCCCAAAATAGGGTTCTTCTCTGCTCCAAAACGGCTCCCCCTGTTCTCTCTACGCAGCACTCCTCATTTAGGTCAGAAAATATGAATTTAAACTCTGCTATGGGCGCCTAGGCGCTTCGTCTGGAGCGCCTGGGCGCTTAACGTCCAGAACGCAATTGCTGTCATGAGCGTGAGCGCCTAGGCGCTTAGTTTTGAGCGCCTAGGCGCTCAACATCCAGCGTGTCTCCTTTGAAGCTTAAGGGCGCTTAGGCGCTCCTTCTGTAGCGCTTGGGCGCTAGGGTCTCAGCAGACTTGCTCTTGATCTTCTTTGGAGGCTTTAAGTCCTCTCTTCTTGAGTGCTTTTCTTCGCCGCATTGAGCTTCATCATACTTCTCTTGGTGCCTACAATCAAAACAACAATAAATAAGCTAAAGCACCAATAATTCTAATCAAAATGAACTAAATCTAACAAACTAACATAAATCAACTAAAAAGACAAAATAAAATTATTTTAAGGTCAAAACAATGTCAAAAGTTGGGCTTAAGCGGTGAAATTCCCTCAAAAGGCTTTGGAAAAACAGATAATCTAGCAGATTATCATATGTACTAACAAAAAATAACCATGTGGAATAATGAATAGTGATGTTGATGTGTAAAGTATCTTTGATTCACAAATTAATTTTGCAAAATAATCTTTTAAAAAATAAAATTTGCAAGAGATGAACTCTTAAAAAAACAAGAAAAAAAGAAAGAGAATGTTGTTCTTTTCAAAAGCTAGGTTTTTTTTTTTAAGAAATGTGAACCTCTTTCCTCCTTGTTCGATTATCTGAAAACGTGAATTAGGGTTTTGAATTGGTGTTCGATGGAGCGGAAAGGTTGAGGGAAAAAGAATTGGGGTTTTGAATGTATGGCATCGAGGCATATAGTTGGAGATGATGGAGCTAAAGAGAAGCAGAGATACACAGTGGAAGGAAGTTTTTCTGCTAATCCGTAAAATACTTTCAATTATTTCATACATATGGCTTCGCAACTTTATGTTTGATTATAGACCAACTCAAGTCAATTTTTAATTGGTCTGAGGGGAAGGAAGTGTTTTATATGTATGGCAAGCTTGATCAAAAGCAAAAGCAGTCCCTGATTCATGGCTTCAATGATGCAAATAGCAAAGCAAAGATATTACTTGCAGGCCTCACCTTACTTGCATATGCAAAAGCAAAAGATATGATGAGGTAATTAACTTAACAAAATACGGGTACTATATTGTAAAAAATAAAACCAAAAAGGATTACCTTGTAATTTTATATTTAAAAAGTATTTATTTATAATTGAGTTTATAAGACTCACCTTAATTATACTTAATCCATATGTTGCTATTTTATTTGTCCACATCAGCATGAGTTTTGGTACACATGATTTTGCATGGGTACCATAACAAGCTCTTACACTCAATGTCTAAAGCTTTTTTGTCAATTTTTTTTTCAAAAAAATAATTTATCAAAAGTCTAAAGTTTAAGTAAGTAATTTGTAATTTAATATTTTAGAAAATAATAGACAAATAAACGACACACCATCAAAGGCCGAGTGAAATGAGGGTTCGTCGTACAATATCATCATCATTCGTGCCCTAGGTGAGCTCGTTCCTTTGGATTATCAAGAATTTGTACTATAGAATCAAAATTTGGTAGTGTTGGGTTGGAAATAAAATGAATAATGATGGTGGCAGAAACTGAAGCACAGTAAAAGCACGTAGTTGAGAAGCCAAGGCCAACTCCCATTACGCTTACACATGCTCAGTTCTTCTCATGGAAGCGACACAAGGTCTTTTTCTAATATCACTAACTTTTGCGATAATTTAATTAGTGTTCTAGTCTAAGTTCTAGGCCCCATGCCCTTGGGGGCATCCCGGCCAACATAAGTATCCCGACAACTCACACCACGGAGCACAGCCTAAGTCAGTGTCACATCATCATTGGTCGTTAATCAATCAAGAGATAATCACTTCCAACAAATTCCATGGAAATATGAGTGATTTTGTATCTTTTTATTAGTCATAATTGTCCATCAATGACAATTCAAATTAGAATTTCCCTCCTATCTTGCTTAATCCCTAAGCAGCACTCCCCTATAAATACCAAGTCAGATCACTCAAGTATCTCAATGAACCCTAAACATTATCTCCTAGTGCATAGCCTGACTTAAGCGTCAGAGTGTCTTTTGCATGTACACCACCCCTCCGCTCCACCACTTTGGTCGCCACAATACGGGGAAAAACACTATCACCAACCCACTAAAAAGCTTTTCAGGTAAACCCATATAACTCATTCAGAACAATTAGGGTTTTCTGTTCTCTTATAATTTAATCGGTAGAATCTTATATTATTTTACAAAAATATTAAACTTCACAGGCAATTTTAAATTTATGATTTTTTTTAATATTTTTTTGAGTAATTTAATAAGTTGTAGTTCTATTTATTTTTTTTATAAAAGAAATAGTTAAAGAATTGATTGGAAATAGGTTAACTTAGCTTTCTCTTATTATGGTTTTAACTAGAATGCAATAATCGACCTTTGTAGTTTTATGTTGAACTTGGTTTCAATGGATGAGAATTTATAATGCAAGAATTAGACCAAGGGCTTGAGAAGCTGGATTTGATAGTTAATATTATTACCACCCCTAAGAATTTAACAAGATAGTGTTGAATTTTGGCATGACATTAGATGATTTGGGCTTGAATCTTGAAGAAGGAGTGTTTGGGTATGATCAAAAGTGTGGGCTTAAATCTTGGATTGGACCACTTGACCAAAAGGTTAACCATTTGGGTTTTGATCCACCAAGCTTATAAAGCCTTCTTTTTACTCTTTTTCTTTCATTGTAGAACTTCTTACTTCATATTACACACACACACACACACACATCTTAAATTTTGGCATGGCATTAGATGATTTGGGCTTGAATCTTAGAGGAGGAGTGTTTGGGCATGATCAAAAGTGTGTGCTTAAATCTTGGATTGGACTACTTGACCAAAAGGTTAACCATTTAGGTCTTGATCCACAAAGCTTATAAAGCCTTCTTTTTGTTCTCATTCTTTCATTGTAGAACTTCCTACTTCATATTACACACACACACACACACACACACACACACACATGTGAATAGTATGCATGTGTGTGTGTGTGTGTGTGTGTGTGTGTGTGTGTGTTCTTTCATATTACACATACACACTATTCACATATGCTTTTTCTAACACTCCCCCTTATTCACATGTGCTTTATCCAACACTCTCCTTCATATATGAGTGTTAGTCAATATTTTGTTTATATAACAGTCAATCACACACACACACTCACTATTCACATGTGCTTTTCCAACCTCCTCATATGTGAGTATTAGTCACTCATTTGTTTATATGGCAGTCAACTCAATCACAAGTCTTTGTGTGGGCTTTGTGACAGTCTCCTTCAGTCTTCATTTACTCACAAGTCCATCTAATATCATTGAAACTTTGATACTATGTTGGACTTTGGCATGACATTGGATGATTTAGGCTTGGATCTTGGAGGAGGAGTGTTTGGGCATGACAAAAAGTATGGGCTTAAACCATGGATTGGATCAATTGACCCAAAAGGTTAACCATTTAAGTCTTGATCCACCAAGCTTATAAAGCATTCTTCTTTCTCTCATTTTTTTAACATGAGACTTCTCACTTTATATTACACACTCACATGTACTTTTTCAAACAAATTGCACTAACTAAAGATATTAATGTCCTTGATGGATCCTTAATAAGTTGGTTTGTTTTTTAGATGTGCTAATAATATACCATTGTTTTTTAGTTCTAGTAGTTCCTTGTCTCCTTTAGAGTAGAAGGATGTATTGGAGATAATGTGTTCTATAGTTAGCAGTCGCATTTGAGAATTTCCTATATAAAAAAAAATTAAAAAAATTATCAAGAATACAAAAATATTCAACATAGAAAGCACATGTCTCATGTTTTAACTTGTTCTACCTAACCTAGGATTCATGCCAAAACATATAGAAGCAATTTTAAGCTTGTTGTCTGTGGGGGATTTTCTTCCATTGCAATTTGTAGGGAATCACCTATTGAATCCTCTATGTGGATTCCAAATTGATGGTATGTAACTATGTATACTTCTTTTTGCAGGATGTAACGACATTAGTCAGAAAAGCTAGAGAATCTAGAAAACGTGCAAAGGATATTGCAGAAGGAACAATCTAAATCATGGCTCCCAGCCACGACTTCAATACAAAAAATTAAAAAAAATGATTAGCATGTAAGTCGTGGCTCCTAACCATGACTTCAGTACAAAAAAAATGATCAGCTTGTAAGTCGTGGCTCTTAGCCTCGACTTACTATATATACTGTTCATTTTGCACTAATTTAGTATTTTTTTTAAGTTGCACTAGATTGGTAAATTTTACTTTTGTTTGCACCAGATTGGTAAATGATTCTATAATTATTTATTATGACCATATTACCCTTCATCACTCATGAGCAAAAATCAATAAATCAGCAAATCGACACATCCAAAACAACTGTAACTCTGAGCTAAATTTACAACCACAATGAACAAATTTGCAATGAATAAAAAATTGTCACAAAAATTGGTCACACCCAATCAGCACGCCACATGGGAGTATCTGAAAATGGTCACACAAATTGTTCACTATGAGATCGGCGTAGAATGAACATTTAAATAATAGAATAAGAAAAAAAAACAGACGAAGAATGCAGTAGTAAACAAGGAATTAATCAAACCAAAAAAAGAAAGAACTCTGGAAGTTAGAAATAAACGAACACTATAGAGTTTGAAATCCAGTGAGTGGAGGTGAACCAAAACAATAGGTGGGTGCAAAATAAGGATGAATCGTAGTTGACTGACCTCGTTGAGAGTCTTTTGTTGCTTGTTGAGAGTGAAGTGGAATAAGAAACGATAGATAAAGTGACAATGATAATGAGGACGATGGCAGAGTGAGATTGGAAGGAGGCCTTGAAGACGAAGCGCAGGGAACGCTGCCAATGCAGGCTGCAGGAGCGGCGGACACTGAAGCAGGAACGCCGGCTGCGGAGACGGTGGTGGTGCCTCCAATGTAGACTGCAAGAGCGGCAGACGCTGGAGTAGGAATGCCGGCGGCGGAGACGGTGGTGGTGCGTAGGTGTCAGTGTGTGTTTCAGACATGAATGATAAGCACAACCCTTTATTGTTGGGGTTGTGCGGAGGTCAGGGGACCTCACATGAGGGGTTAGGGAACACTGGCAGAGAAGGAGAGGCTTGAGAGGGATGAAGTTGAGGGGTAAGGTAAGAAGAGATATCCTATCAGGTCTAATCAGGGGGTGAAGGAGAAGATAAAATAATCAAGTTAGAGTATGATAAAAATGTTAAACCTGATTTCATTATACTATCAGGTTAAACTACTAAATACCTGATAAGACTTGATAGTATTAACTAATACTATCATATCCTCTTTATCTTGTTCACCAAATACAGCATTAGATTTTTATCTTATGTTCCTTATGTTACCACCTTGCCATGGTGCAATGTAGCGTCTTTTTTTTTTAAAGTTAAGTAATGATTATATTTAAATATTTAGGATAAATTTTTATATTAAATAATAATTAATTCATAAATATTTTCTTACAAATATTATTTTATAAATATCTTTTCATGAATATTTAAATATATATATTAAAATATTTTTAATCTTTATTGTTAATATTAAATGCTAAATTTTGTTCCAATAAATTCTTATTTATAATTTCATAAATTATTATCAATTAAATTCTTACAAACTTTATCTAATCTCCTTTGATTATTAACAACTATTATAAAATAAAACTAATAAAATATTCAAGTTAAAGAAATTAAAATTTTATTCTTTACAAAAATATTTTATAAAAAATATAATGTTACAAATATAGTTTGGAAATATAAAAGTTTATCCCTTGGTAATTTTGTAACTTTTAGCATAAGGTATTGAAATTTCATGTATTTTTAAATTTTATAATGTTTTGTATTTATAGTTTAGTCTTTTTAATTCTATAGGTGGTTAAGGGCATCTATTCATTATTATTTTTTCAGCCATAATTGTTATAATATATCTAGAAGTTAGGTTAAGTACTAGACTCCTAATTCAAATCAAATAAGAAAACAAATAACTTATTAAAGATAAGATAAAATCCTTAAGAATAAAATAAAGTTCCTAACTAGATAAAATTCTTAAAAATAAAGTAATACAATTATCCCTAAAATTACATAAATAACAGTAACATAAATTATCCTAATATGTTTTGCATCATTCTCTTCATAGTTTGTAGATATTATAGCAATGATGAAAGGCATCTTTGTCTACTTAAATAAAGCAAAAGAGGCTAGTCTGCAGCAAGGTACCTCAAGTAATAATGCACTACCAAAATCCTCTTAATGTCAGTTACTCATTCTGATAAATGAACACATAATAAAATTGGCATATGTTCATTCATCATGTTTCCCTAGGCTGATCTAATAGTGAATGGCTTTTCATTTTGGTTAGGTATGTTGCCCAGATCAAAGGTAATTTAATTTGAATGTAACACAATGATTCTAGTAGTTGTTCATATTGCTAAGATTACGGAGAACCTGCATCAACAAGCTGACTATGCCAGGCTCAGTATTATTCAAGGGTCCCTGCTCAACACCTTTAACAATTTATGAGAATGGACTTTACAACTGTCTACACTTGGACTTGATTATGATAGTAGAAACCTCATCCTATCTTAAATGTGAGGCGACTTCAGAGTGATATTCCCCTTAATAGATATTGCAGCCAGTGCTTTGAAGCTTTATTTTTTGCATAAGGTGTAGGGACAACCACAACTTTTTATACATTTTCCGCCAATCCAGCATATATTTGTTGATTACATACCATTTTCAAAAGAGTCTACTGTTTTTACCATGTTCTTCTGAATTATTTGATATACTTGATTGTCATAAACTTCTTATGCTATTTACTTCTTAGAATAACGGAATTCTTATCTTCTTATTGACAGGGCAAGACATCAGTCGCAACCATCAGAGAACCAAATACATCAAATATGCATTCATCAACCATTGTAAGTGTATAATAACTAGCTGCTACTTTCCCCAGAGACAAACGATGAAAACCAAAACCAGCACACACCAAGATTCTATTATTCCAACTTCCAACAACTAGCCCCTTTTATTTTGGGTCATGAGATATATAATGGCAGGCCTTTTGGCCCAAAACCAGACTTAACACAAGACATGCAACAAATAAGCTATACAACACTGGCTTGCAAAACTGTAGCCGCGAAAACAACATGGGCATGCTAGGGGGTCTTAGCCCCACGTTGGGTACCGTGGTCCATGTGTTAGCCCATATTAATAACTTAGTCATACCCATATTAAAGAGAAGAAAAATGCTAGAAAGTCAGAATTTTTGACAGAAATTTTTTTTAGAATCACGTGACATATTTATTAACACTTAGATAAGTAAGTAGTCTCTATCACTTTATTTCATTTAATAACTACTCATGTATTTTGTCAAATATTTTGATTATTTATTTTGACTGTGTAACATTACTATATTAAAAAAAAAGAAACAAGGTAAACATTTTTTTTATAAGCAATTTGGTACCATGGTCCATGTTATTTTTTATTAACTTAGTTTTACCCATATTTTTATTTTGTGCCTTGTTTTGGGCTTTTAGCCCCATGTACCATGTGTTACGGTGCGGTTAGCTAAACCTTTCCATTCCCCAACGGAGAGAAGGATCATAACTAACTCGATGTAAATGGAGATGAAAATTTCTCTCAAGAGCATGAACAATAGTTATCATTTCATTAGAAGGTAACTTCAAAGTTCAAACTGTCTATTCCTATCTTTTAGCTAGAAAAAGAAAATTCAACAATAATATTATCTGCACATCAAAATTTACTGTATAATTTTTACATTATTTTTTTTTAAAGTTAACGTATAGATTGTAGCAAATTTTAGAAATGCAAATAATATTACGGAAAACTAAAAACTTTTGTCCTATTTTTGAGAATTGTCTGAATAATAACAACTTTTTACAGATACGATTTGACATCATCAAACTCAGCTGCTCTTGAGAGTTCTAGGCACCTGACACTTCGTTGCAGCAGGCGAGGCACACTATTTCTCTGCATGAAGAACAACACCATTCTTGTCATAAATCTCAAAGTTTCTTTAGCTCAAAATGTAATGCTAGTTTGCAATCTAAATTTTTTATGATGATGTAATCATATAGTAACTAATTAAAATAAAGTTTTGAACACCTGAAATACGAAACTTCTATGATACCCTATTCACATGTCTACTCACATATAAATATGGTGCAGATCTCAGAGTCATACATACATTATATGAGAATAGAGAACAACACACAGAATGTCATATTTTGAGTCTCATCAAACATTTTCCAATTGCAATATTATTACTCAATCACAAGACAATGTACTACTAGTATATATACTACTGATGTTCTGCACATTAGCAAGTGGGAAAATTTTAGAAAAATGTAAAAACAAAAAGACGAGGGTGGTTCAAAGAATTGTAATTACCGGGTGGTGCTTTGAATAACCTAAGAAGGGGGTCAACGGGAACACCATTCCTCTCAAATGCCGGGTCATAGACAGCGTTTGGAAGTTGCCTGAAAATTCTAAACCATGAAAGTTTTTCAATTTTTTTATGCACCCAAGTTATGAGAGTTAAATGCCAAAGAGATGGTAAGAAAGAGCAGCTGAGAAGTGGGTGTGGAGGACAACCTCGGAGCAGAGGAGGGGTTTGTGGGGTTGGCGTTCTGATCTTCATTCCCTACATTTTCAGTAGTCTTATCTGCTTCTTGGGATCTAGGGGTTGTTACAGCATTTCCCGTTCCGTTCTGCAACCACTCAAAACAAACCAAGCAGAAGAGCCTCAAAATCACATTCTTTGTTCACACATTCTTTAACGTAGGAAAACAAAAAAATAAAATAAAAAGTCAAACAACATTTTCATGCATGGCCAAGAAAAATGGGTACCTTTCGACGTTTATAAGACTCTCCTAGTTCACGTGGTTTTGGGGGACGACCACGACGTGACGGTACATATTGTCCCTGTTGTGCAAGATGCACTTTGTCATGTTAACTTTACTGTCTCGCTTTTCATAATTATCTAAAATGGTATTAAAAAAAACCTCTACACACACACTCTCACTCAAACAGTGATTATATATTATCACCATTGCCTTAAAAAGATAACAAGTGTTTTGGAGAGATTTTTATCCTTCCATTTTGTAAGACGCACACACAGAGAAAAGAACATCTTGGGGGAACTACTACTGTATCTGTATGTTCTCTTGATTGTGTAGAAACTCACATATTTGAAGGAAATAAAAGAAATAGGTAGAGAAGGGAGAATATTGAAGCTCTCTTAAAAAACTCATTTGATTTGATTTCTTGACTTGCTTGCAAATGCACTGTAAGACATGGGTATTTATAGATGCATTAGACACCTCATGATGCATATTGAAACTATAATACCTTGAAATTATAATTTCTAGAAACTACAAATTTCTTAAATATAGAGATACATGTATAGGAAAATGATGTGAACCTAGAAATACATGAACTTGAGAAGCATGTGACAAATTAAGTAATATGTAATGAAATGAATCAAGTTTAATTTATTATTCCATTTTCCAACACTTCCCTTTAAATTTGATTCTTTTTTGTGACTCCAATCCATGCACGCATCATCGCAAAATCTTCGAACTTCAATCATTTGGTGAAAATATCGGTTACTTGATCATTACTTCTCACATAGGAAAGCTCAACCAATTTGTTCTCAATGCACTTCCAATGAAATTTTATATCTATATGTTTGCTTTGATCATGGAACATAGGATTCTTCCCCAACACTATGGCAGATTGTTGTCTATAAAAATAATAGTAGCTTCGACTAGAGTCGCAAGTAACATTTTCAACAACTTTCTTAGCCAAATTGTATGACAAATACAAGAGGCAGCCTCAACATATTCAATTTCACATGTAGAAAGAGACACAATATGTTGCTTCTTTGAACTCCAAGTGAAAGCAGTGTTACCCATAAAAATATAAAACCACTAGTGTTCTTTCTATCATCAATGTCACCTCCCCAATCACTATCACTATAACCAACAAGTTTGAAATTGGATGAGGGGGAATAATGCATGTCATAATCAATTGTACCCTTGACATATCACATAATCCTTTTAGTCATTGTCATGTGAGTGCTAGTTAGTGCCTCCATGAAATGACTAACAAATCTTACTCCAAAGAGAATGTCGGTCTTGTGCAAGTCAAGTACCTTAAGCTTCCAACAAGAATCCTATAAAGAGTTGGATCCACATTTTCACTTTCATCATACTTTGACAATTTTGTTGCACAATCAATTGGGGAGTTCACAGGCTTTCAATTCTTCATCTTAAATTTCTCAAGAACTTTCTTTGCATAAGCATCTTGAGAAATAAAAATTTCATCTCCATCTTGCTTTACTTCAATGCCAAGGTAGTAAGACATGAGTCCTATATCAATCATTTCAAATTCTTGATTCGTCACCTTCTTGAACACATCAAACATCATTGGATTGTTGCCAGTAAAGATTAAGTCATCAACATATAGGCATACAAGATGAATGCTTCCATCTTCACCTTCTTTGACATAAGAAGCATGTTCTTGTGGGCATTTGATGAATTCATAGCTTTGGAAATACTTATCAATGAGGTTATACCAAACTCTTGGAGCTTGTTTCAAGCCATACAATACTTTATTTAACTTCAACACTTTATCTTCATGTCATTTCACCATATATCCCAACAGTTATTGGATATACACTTCTTCCTCAAGGTATCCATTTAAGAAGACTGACTTGACATTCATTTGATAAATTTTTCACTTTCTTTGTGCATCCAAGGAAATGATCAATCGAATTGCCTCTAGTCAAGTTACGAGAGCAAACACTTCATCATAATCGACTCCAT
Organism: Ormosia emarginata; assembly: GCA_029884605.1. Classification (NCBI taxonomy): domain Eukaryota; kingdom Viridiplantae; phylum Streptophyta; class Magnoliopsida; order Fabales; family Fabaceae; genus Ormosia; species Ormosia emarginata. Next base: position 59,737,008 of record JAQQTP010000082.1, on the reverse strand, counting down.
GTTGTTGGCTATAGCCTTTAACAACAAGTCTTGCCTTGTACCTCTGTATTTTTCCTTGAGTATTTCTTTTAACTTTATAGATCCACTTCACACAATCTCCTTTGCCCCTTTGGAAGAGTCTCCCATGTGTCATTCTTTTGAATTGCTTGAAACTCTTCATGCATTGCAAGTCGCCATTTCTCTTACCGTGTTACTTCTTCAAAGTGTAGCGCCACAGAATCAACAAAGAGATAAAATATTGTTGTATTTTCTCCCATTTCCGTGGCTTCATAAAAGTCTCTTAGATTTCTTGTACCTCTAGGACCCTTGTGAAAGTTATGAAGTGGAGATTCATCTATTCTAAGATTGGGTGAGTGGGGAGGAGTAGCAATATCTTCATGTTCTTCATGGTTGGACTCTTCAAGCATAGGAAGTGAAGCATTATCTTCATTTTGAGAAACATCCCACTCCCACAAGCTTTCTTCAACAAAATCAACATCTCTACTAATTATAATATATTCCCATTGGTAGGATTAAATAGCTTATAGCTTTTAAAGTTTGAGCTATAGCCAATGAAAACAAGCTTTTCACTTTTGTCATCTAGTTACGCCCTTATCTCCTTAGGAACATGCATATAGGCAATGCTTCCAAAGACTTGTAAGTGAGAGACACTAGGCTTCTTACCACTCAAAGCTTCTTGAGGAATCATCCCTCGAACACTTCTAGTAGGGGATAAATTGAACAAGTACACAACACAAGTGACAGGTTCGACCTAGAATTCCTTAGTCATATTCTTACTATTTAGCTTGCTTCTTGCCATGTTGAGAATGAATTTATTTTTGCGTTCCATAACTTCACTTTGTTACGAAGAATAAGGAACAGTGAGAAAATGGCAAATGTCATTAACCTCACAAAATCTATTGAACTCCATAGAAATGAACTCTCCTCCTTTATCGATTTTTAGAGCTTTGATAGAAAATCCATTCTTATTTTCAACTTGGGCTTTGAACTTTTGAAATGCTCCAAAGGCTTCATCATTCCCCTTCAAAAAATAAATCTAAGTTTTATGAGAAAAATCATCAATGAAAATTAAGAAATAATTGGATTTACTATGTGAGGATGACTTGATTAGGTCACAAATATCGGCATGAACAAGTTGAAGCGGCTTAATGGCTCTTGAGGTGGACTCATTTGGAAAGGACTTTCTCACTTGCTTCCCCAAGAGACAACCTTCGCATAATTGGTTGGCTTGAATAATGAGAGGCAACCCATGTACCATATTCTCCTTTGTAATTTCATTCAATCCTCCAAAATTAAGATGATCAAATCTCATATGTCAAAGTGAAGAAGAATCTTTGACACATGCCTTTAAGCATTTTGGATGATCAACTTTGACATTGAGTAAAAACATTCTATTATTTGATATAGGCACCCTTGCTATCAAGTTATATGCTTCATCTCTCAAAGTACAACAAGCATCTTTTAATTGAATATCATATCCATTCTCAAGCAATTGTCATATGCTCAAGATATTTGCTTTTAAAGAAGGAACATAATAGACTTAAGAAAAAAATTTATGGCTACCATTTTTTGTAAGGATAAGAACGTCACATTTGTCTTGAATAGGAACTTTTGTATTATTGCCAAAAACAATTTGGCCTTTGTGCTTCTCATCAAGACTTGTGAATAGCTCCTTGTTACCGCTCATATGGTTGCTAACACGGGTGTCAAGATACCACAAAAGCTTATCTTCATCGCCTTTGTTGACCAATAACAAAAGTAGTTCTTCTTCTTCTTTCTCCTCAACAAGATAAGTATTTCCTTGGTTGCTCATAGAGCTCCAACATTCATAGGAGTAATGACCATATTTATGACAATTATGACACTGAATATTAGATTTTTCATACATTCTTTCACCTCCTCTCCTAAAGCCATAGCCTCTACGGCCTCTTAAATTTTGTGATTGTTGACTTGATCCTTCATTATTGGAGTGATAAGTGTCTCTTCCTCTTCCACAACCATGACCAAAATTACACCACGATCTCTACCTCTTTCATGGCCTTGACTTTGACCTCTTCCCTTTTCCTCGTCAGCTAGTATACACTTGCTCTTTGTCTTTCAAAGAGACCGTTGCTTGAAATGCTTGAATTAGTGGCTCCTTATTCTTCAATCTTTCTTCATAAACTTGCAATGATCCTTGTAGTTCATCAATGATCATGGTCTCCAAATATTGGGATTGTTCAATAGCCACAACAACAAGATCAAAATTTGAATCAAGTGTATGAATAATTTTCTCCACCACACGAGCATCTTCTAAATCCTCACCATATTGCTTTATTTGATTGATAGTTACCAAGACTCTTGTAAAATAGTCATGGATAGATTCAGATTCCTTCGTATGTAAGGGTTCAAACTTATCTCTTAAGGTTTGAAGACATATCTTCTTCACCTTGTCAACTCCTTTGTGAGACTTTTGGAGAATCTCCCAAGCTTGCTTCACCTTAGTTGCACAAGAAACTTTTTCAAACATGTTATCATCCAAAGCAGTATGAATGATGCTAAGAGCATGTTGATCCAATCTACGATTCATTTACAGTTGATTTATTTGTACTTGATTTAAGACTCCTTCATTTTCGGGCTCCTCATAACCATTCTCTACCACCATTTCCCGTGCATCTTGTGAGCTAAGAAATGCCCTCATACAAACACACTAATTATCAAAATTATCTTTTATGAGTTTGGGAACCGCAAGAAAGGAAGTGACCATCTTCAAAGGATTTGTAGGCTCTTGATACCACTTTGAAGGAAATAAAAGAAATAGGTAGAGAAGGGAGAATACTTAAGTTCTCTTAAGAAACGCACTTGATTTGATTTATTGGCTTGCTTGCAAATGCACTGGTACATGAGTATCTATAGGTGCACTAGGCATCTAATGATACATGTGATACAATGGACTTATGCATATTGAAAACTATAATACCTTGAAATTACAACTCCTATAGAAATTATAAATTTCTTAAATGTAGAGATACATGCATAAGAAAATGCTATGAACCTAAAAATACAGGAACATAAGGAGCATGTATTAAATTAAGTAACAAGTGATGAAATGAATTAAGTTTAATGTATTATTTCATTTTCCAACAATATTTTAACTCAAACAGTGATTATATATTATCACCATTGCCTTAAAAAGATAATGAGTGTATTGGAGAGATTTTTACCCTTCCATTTTGTAAGTTCAGACTTTGATTTTCTTGAGGACTAGTAGAAGGAGTAGAGGAGGAAACCCTTCGTCCAGGATTCATGTTCAGTATTCTTTGAATTGCCTCAGAAGGTTGAGCCCTATGCACATTCAACCATGTAAATAAGAACATGAAATATCAAGGCAGTTAGCTTATTGAAAGCCGCTGGAGCCAGTTTCGTTTTTCTTCTTAATCAATACTTTAAAAGCAAATCAATCAGAACACATTCCGTATTTCACTAATTTGAGCATCTGTGGACTGTAAAGTGCAAGAGAAATCATAAATAATGTTACAAGTCCATGAAGAGAGTCAAACTCAAATTACTAACCTACTGAGTAGAAAAGTCTCATAATAAAGTATCAAGCATTCTTCTTTAAGAACTTAAAAGGCTAATTTTCAATGAAAACACTAAATATTATGACTTAAATCCATGAGTATTGCCTAACCCAAAAGAATAACTTATTGGGTGAAAGAACCTCGTGGCTTAATACCACATTAAGCTTCTTATCTTATTTTCTCAATGTGGGACATATCACATAATAGATAACTTCAAGTATATTACCTAGTTGTCGTTGACGAATCAGGAAGTTTTCCCTTGTCACGTAGGATAGTGACTTCATTTGCTGAAGCAGGGGCCAGTTGCTGCAGTTGTATTCCCGATTCTTTTTCAGGCCTAATTAGACTGAAGAATTAGTTAATATCTATAGAGGGATGGAGACAATTACAAAACAGGAAGCCTGTATAATTACATCTCTAACATAAGCATAACCTTTGTTATCTAACATGGAGACAAAAAAAAAAAACTCCCAAGTGAAAAGTCCTATACCTTAGAGGGCGTTCAATCTCATGAGCCTTGGAGCTAAACACTTGTGAACTCAACCCTTCCGTTGTCCTAGTACCTGAAAGTCCCTGATTCCTTGAACTCAGTGCCTGCGAGCTTGTGAAGCTGGACGACAGAGCTGTAGGTTCATTCAAGATGGGACTCTGCCGTTGAAAGTTAGGAGTATTCAACAATTGATTGTATTCATTCATCTGATCTGGCACCCTCTGGGACCTTTATTTAAAAATGAATGAATTATTAATTATCATATAGAAATTAATGTTACAAATTATTAATGATGAGCATCTCAAATCAATGCTTTGCATATGAAGTTGGTAAAGAAATGCCACAACACCCTTTTGTGGGAGAATAATAGTTATTGGTAAAGGTTGCTTACCCTGTGAATTGCATAGAGCTAACACCTTGCTGCTCGTGACCATTAGGCATCATGGTTTGGGGATGATAATGATTGTTCTGATTATCAAATAACGGGGGATACCTACAATAAGAGAAACCATTCATCATAATGAATATGTTGTCATGTTCAATAAAGGGCTATATCAAAATGGAAAATCTGAGGTCAATGATTTGATACGTAGGAGGCACTGAAGGTCTCGAATCAAAGGAATTGCATGTCGTCCCAAATAGGCTAGGTTGTCCTTGTGGATGATAATTAGAGTACATTGGAGGCCTATATCCATAAAATTAAATTAGACCATTCAGTCTCAATAGGTTGACTAGATAACAACTCAACTAAGAGGCAAGTTAATTTTCCAATGTAATTATGACAAAAAAAATTGAGCGAGTGAGTACGCAGAAGGAGCTGCAGGCTCAGGCAGCATGGGTTTATAGCTATGTTGATGAACATAAGAAATTGATGGCATTGGGACAAAAGCAGGCTGAAGATGTGAGTATGGTTCCGGCCTAAAACAAAAAGCAACAACATGCTTGGTACTTTATGTTGATTATTAAGTCGCCAACACAGTAAATTTTATTTAAAAGAATAATTTTGAAAGAAAAAAAAAGATGAAATACTAGATACCTAGGATATATTGGATTGACAGGCAGCATACAATTTTGAGATTGTATGTCGAAAATCTTCTGCATTCCAGAGGTATGGTCAACTTGATTGAGCAGGGTAGTGAACGACTGGGGTGGCCTGAATAATAAATAAACGGTTCATGCATTTGTTTGTTAACTTGTTAATCAAGTGATTGCTAACATAATACAATACCTATAAGAAGTAAAGGAATCATACTGCATGTAGTTGGGGGAGTATCGTGAATCATAGACATGAGGTTCAGAGAATTGGTTGTGCTCGGGCCTACGGTTCAAAATTCATATTCAAATTAGCGTCATTATGAGCATAAGGAGCATGCAAACATTTTTAATTTCAAGACAGCTGATCAATTGGTAAGAGTTGAAGACATGCATAAAGAGTAACGAGATTCAATTTTCATAAATATTTTTCATTTTACTTTCTCTTTTGTCTATCATTCACCCCTCTCTTGGTTCCCATTAAAGAGTCACTTAGGGTCTATTTGGTATCATAGAGAGAAAAGAAATAGAAGAATACAATGGAAAAGAAATAAAAAGAAATGAAGAAAGAAGTGGAGGAGTTATAACTCAATTTGTTTGGTATCATTTAAAGAAAAAGAAGGGATGATTCCCTTCCGTTGATTAATTTTATTTTTAAAAAAAAGAAGAAGAAAGAAATGCATGTAAATGAATGGAGATGCAAGTAAATACATGGTGGGCCCATAAAAAACTTTTCTTCCTTTCATTTTTCTTACTTTCCATCTAAGATGGAGAGGATGAAAAAATAATGAGTCCCATAGAAATATTATCTCTCAAAATTCTTTTTTTTTTCATCCACAAATGGATATCAAATAAGGGATAAACCTTATTCTCTATCATCTTCCTTTCCTTTCCCTTCTCAAAAGCATAACTAAGCTTTGTTTGGTACGATGGAGGGGAAAGGAAAAAAAAGAAAAAGAAGAGAAAGAAGAGAAGTAATAATCACTCATCTAATTTAATATCATCTAACAGAAAAGAATAGACACTCTCCTTCTTTTATTTGATTTTATCAAGAAAATTAACAAAATAGAAATATACGTAAACGAATAAAAATATATGATGGAACCTACATAATTATTCTCTTCACTTTCCTTTCTTTCCATCTAAAATTGAGGAGATGAGAATATGGTATGATCCATAAAAATTTTATTCCTTTAAATAATTTCCTTTCCATTGTTAAAGTACTACCAAATAAGGATGTAGTTCATTCTCCCAACTTTTTCTTTCCTTTTTTCTCTTTAAAAGGGTACCAAACAAAACCTCGATAAGTCCATTGGGTCAGTCTTAAGTCTTTAAAAGAAAAAAAAAACTAATTGAGTCAACCCATAAAATCAACTTAATAATGAATAAAAATGTAATATACAAATAAATACATGATCACAAATTCAAATTTATTAATCTATTATTAACGTGGGTCCTATAATCTTACACACATTTAATACTATTCTTTATGTTTTTGGTCTGAACATTTTTAATATTATTAAATGCAGAGTCTAGGTCAGGCTAATCAAGGATTAGCCAGCCGAACAATGCAGATTGGACAGCTTGGGAAGAGACAAAATTGTGAGTCTCGCATAGAAATATGGATCTCATTTTTTTAGACCCACCATTTTGTCTCTTTTGGGGTTATTATGGAGTGGGGCCGGCCTCTGTTGTAATTTTGAAACCAATACGGGTATAAGGATGAGTAAAAGTCACATACCACCTAGAATTCCACGCGATACGAGGGTTGTTGATATGATTTTGAAGAGGAAATAACGGAGATCTGTGGTTTGTAATAAATTGTCCACTTGAATGTCCTGTTCCAATCCCTGTGCTTTTCTTTACCTTCTTGTAAGTTACAATATTAACAACAATACCGTCAATAGTTCACAAAGCACAGCCTATGCAATGCAACCTTAATTAGTTGTGGAACATGTTTTTCTAGGATGATTGTACTCACGGGGTTTGGGTTGAACAATGCTGGATGAGGGGATGACTGGTGATTGATTCCACTGAAATTATTATTTGCGATTATATTTAGCACCAACAGAGGATTGCTTGTGCTGTGAACATAGGAAAACGATAACAGCATAACGAGCTTAGTATATATTCAAAAACTTGTTATGATAAGGTCAACGATGACAGCATAGTTCATAAAATGATAGGAAAAACCTACGTATGGAAATTCCCATTTCGCATGTCAGAAAATTGATTAAAGCTACCCATTTGGGTCATATCTTGGCTTTGCATCGGTGAAACTTCTCCTTCTAAGATCAATCCCACCTAATCAAATTATTTTTTTAAAAAAAATGTAAGATTACTTGCAAGATATGTAGTATGCATATATGATATAAAAGTGAAACAAGCACCTGTTTGCATCTAGTGTACAGTAAGTGTATAAGTCAAATGCAAAGCATTGAAGGGACATTTATTATAATTTATAATGACATGCCAAGTGGCACAAATTTATCATGCACCATCAATTTACCGGGGATGATGAAGGATGGCCTGATTGTGTTTCATTCAGCAGTGGAGCTGAAGAGCTTGGTAATTGTGTTTCATTCAGCCGGGGAGCTGAACAGTTGGGTAATGACTGGGGCAGCGGATTAGGATCATCCACAACAAGAGTGGGAGCAGCTGGATTTTCACAGTTAAAGGAGGTTGCCTCGCCAGAGGCAGGCTCAGTAGTTTGAACCTTATTTTCAGTTGTAATTGCTGTTCTCACCGAGTCCTGAACCTGAACAATAACATATATAAATAATGGACAAACAAATCCAATGTGCAGAAACAGAAAATTTTTTGTTAAGCTCTCTTCACATGCGTGTGGCAAATTGTGCATTGCTTACATTCTCAAAATGAAAATTTTAATTTGTCATAGCAAAATAATAGTCATTGTCGTGGTACATAGACATAAGAGAGCTTAAGGAAATTAAGGTTGGTGTCAATAACCCTTCTCAGGAGACGTTTTATACATAGAAAGATTTATAAAATAAAATAAGAAGTTAAGAGAATGAGTGACTGGTTACTGGCGCAGGAGCTGCAGCCTGCTCAGTTACAGGCTCCACATTATTTTGGGTTTGAAGAGTTTCTAAAGCACGGAATTCGAGGTCCTGTTGCTGTTGTTCCGGCTAAAACTAACATGTTCAAAGTTCAAACCAAAACATGTGGATTTGGTAGGAATAATAGCACAAGTAATACATATATATATGAAAATAAAACACAATTAACAATGTCAACTGAGACAAAGACACAGTACGATTGTTAAATTTGCTTCATGCAAACCAGAGAAGGGGCTGTTGAGCGATGGAGGTGTTACCATGTTGTCTAGGATGTTGTTCAAATTCCAGTCAATGTCCTCACCTGGACTGGCTAACTCAATCTCCAAATCCATGTCCTGTCCTCATTACATCACCCATGTGTGGTCAACAAAAAATAAAAAGAAAGAGAGTCAGCCAAATAATAATAATTAATAAGAAAAAACAAGGTTTTTTTTTTGTTTTTTTTTCGTCATAATAGCATTGAGTAAATTAGAAGACAAGGGCCTCTCCCAAAAGAGATATGGAGGTTTATTGTTAAAAAAATTTACTCTTATACTCAGTTTTTTAAGCTTCCTTTTGACATCTACTTTTTATGAAGGAAAGGAAAGAGAAACTTATCTTCTCATTTTCTTTTTTTTTTAATAAAATATAATTATAAAAGTAAAATGTATAAATTTAATTATTAAGTGTAGAAAAATAACACTATTATTTCCTCTGTTTTTTTATTTATCTTTTAAAGTAATTATACAAGAATTAAGAAAACTATTAAATAGTTTCAATTATAAATAAAAATAATTACATTTAGTTTAATTATTTTTTATTAAAATATTTATGATATTATTATTATTTTATTAATTTTTTCACTCAGTTATTAATATTAAAATTTAGGTTAATGTAAAAAAATAATTAATACTTATATTATTTTTAAAAGCAACAGAAAAACAAATTTTAAAAAACTTAAGTTGACGTAATTACAAAAAAAAATAAAGAAAATTTAAGTTGACTTTTACATATAACCCCCTCCTAAAAAGCATACAAAATTTATGATTGTTGCTCAAATCCAAATCAGACCTCCCCCGGGTGACTTAGAAATGTTTATGCTGACACTCCTCATTGTAGGTACTCTGTTCTTTAATAGACAATTGTTTTTCTTAGAATATTTTATTTTTTAATATAACTCACACAAAGTGAGAGATTAATCTTGTGATATATTATCAGTTGATCAAGTGTTTAAATAAAAATTTTTTATCAGTATTATTTTTATACACATAAATTTTGATATTAATTTCATGATTAAAGAATATGAATCCTTTCACTTTCACCAATTCATATTACTAGACCCCACACAACTTTACTAAAATAAAATTATCTCCTGGAGAGAAGGGAAAATATCCCTGCTAGCACTAGAGCATCTGTGCAACAGCCACCATACCAAGTCTGTATAGCTTGGCAAGGGCTTAATGAACACTATGAACTATGAATGGAAGGAATTCTCATTCGCATTTAAAGAATATCCACATTAGTTGAAGACTTGAAATACCTTTTCGAAGACTATATATCAGTGGAATTCGGCTTTGAAGAAGAAGACTAACAAGGCAGAACAGATATTTAAAAAAACAAAAAACAAAAAAACAAAGCACACACACCAACACACGCATTCAAACAAAAGACAAGAAGACTTTTATTTAAGTTTAATTTGTTTTGCCAGCGACAAGATGCTTTGCTTGCCATAGTTCTTTAGAAATCATAAAATAAAAACAATCAATATATTATCGACGCAAGAAACAGTGCTCAATTTTGTAATTTCTTTTCACCATCTCAGTTGAGTATAATAACCTCAAGATTAAGCATTTCTTGCTTAAAAAATAGATAATGTACCAATTTTAACCCTGTAAACAACCAAATATATATATGAGTGGCTCAAGCGATATAATATACATATATTTATCAATCAAAATTGAGAAACTGATGAACAACTACTATCTTTTTCGGGCATGTCATATCCCTCAACAAAAAATAAGAAAGCTGAAGGATTTGGATGTGAAAGTGAGGCGTCATCGGAGCAACAAAATACAAGTCCAATCTACAAACATGGAGGCCAGGAGCTTAATTAGACAAAAAAAAAAAAAAAGCGCGGGGGGGGGGGGGGGGTAACCTTATGATTATGGGAGCTCAGGCAGAAAAGTTACAAACACAATCTCTGGCCGGAATACTTCCTTCAAGCCCCTTGTTTTATAAGAGAAAATTGCACAAAGTGCAATAACGGTACGGGCTTAATTCACTTATTTCTTATTACTAAATTGTGTTGTTTAGAAAATTAATAAGAATATTTTGAAATATTGAATTACTTAATTTATTTTCTACGAGTTAATATTAATTTTTGGGTTAACAAAAAAGAAATCAATTGGAGAAAAAAAATAACAAATGTTGAGTGTGGTAGTAAGCAAATTGTATTCACAAAGAGATTATGAAAATTTAAATTCTAAAAAAGACAATTGTTGAGATGACCTCCAAGTAACGATAGTGTCTGATAGTTAGTCTCACAGCCGATCAGAATACTCCAATCAAAGACTAAAAATTTGGGAGGGGGGGAGAAGTCTACATGAATCTTTTATAGTATACTCTACATATAACTCATAAGTTATAAGAATAGACAATTTTGCTATTCGGTTAGTTAGTTATTTGATTAGATAGCTTTGCTATTCGTTTAGTTAGTTTGTTATTGTTAGTTGGAGTTAGTTACATATAGTTGTGAGTGTGTATAGTATGCTCCATATATAACTCATAAGTTATAAGATTAGACGGTTTTGCTATTCAATTAGTTAGTTAGTTATTTGATTAGATAACTTTGCTATTTGATTAGTTAGTTTGTTATTGTTAGTTGGAGTTAGTGTGTGTGTGTGTGTAATAGTTAGCGTGTAATAGTTAGTTAGTTAGTTAGTTAATGTGTAATAATTAGTGTGTGTAATAATTAGTGTGTGTAATAGTTAGTGTGTGTGAGTGTGGAATAGTTAGTTTTGTATGTGTGTGTGTGTGATAACAGTGTGTGTATATAACAGTTTGTGTGTGTGTAAGAGTTTGTGATTAATAATTGGTGTGCGTGTGTGTAATAGTTAGTATGTATAATAGTTTTTGTGTGTGTGTGTGTGTAATGTGTGTGCGCGTGCGCGTGTATGTGTGTGTGTGTTCACTTCTAATATAGTATCAGTAGTATATTGATCCTTCTTGCGAATTCTCTCTGTATTATTTCATCCGATTAAGTTTTCCATTGTTTTCTTCTTGCGGTCATGGTCAATCTTCATGATAATGTTTTCAGTCCTTTCTTTCTGCATCCTTTTGATCACCCTGAGTTGATTTTGATTTCTCAACCATTATCGAGGGAGAGCTACAATTCTTGACAGAGAGCGATGAAGATGACACTCAATGCCAAGAACAAGTATGGTTTTGTAGATGGTTCCATCCCTCAAGCAACTGATGATCTACATTTGGTTTCTTCTTGGCAGTGAAACAATGATATTATTTATTCTTGGATCTTGAATTCGCTTACCAAGGAAATGACTGCTAGTGTCATTTACTGCAGCAATGCTGCTGAGCTTAGGAGTGATCTGAGGGATCATTTTCAACAGAAGAATGATCCTCGTATCTTTTAGATCAAAAAGGATTTCATGATTACTATTTAAGGCTCTCTCACAGTGAGTCAGTATTACACCAAGCTCAAGACTCTTTGAGAAGAACTTGATGAATATCGTCCAGTAAACACATGCACATGTGATGGTGTTTGTCCGTTCATTGAGCATCATCATATGGAGTATGTGACGATTTTTTTATGGGACTCAATGATTCTTTTCCTCAGATCATAAATCAAATTCTCCTAATGGATTTCTTGCCCCCAATGGCCAAAGTGTTTTCCCTAATTGTACAAGAAGAGAAGTAACAAGAACTTGGTGCAACTGCTTCTTCCAATTCTGGTGCTCAATTGGCTTTTGCTATCAAGAATGTATTTGCAAATGCACAAGGCAAACAAGGCAAAAAGGATCGTCATTTGTGCACTCATTGTGATGTTTAAGGGCACACTAAAGATCGATCCTACAAGTTGCATGGCTTTCCTCCAAAATATGAAAAATGGGAAATCTAAGCAATTTGTTTCTACTTCAGTGAATCAAGTTTCAGACACTGTTGTCACTGAGTCATCCAAAATTGACTTTTCATCCTTGCAGTTAACTACTCAACAGTATCAACAGTTAATTAATCTTTTACAAACCTAGATCACTTGAGCTACTCAACCTAATGACCAAGCTCCTACCGAAAAAGAGAAAAAAAAAAAACATAGATAAGTCGTGTTTCATAACTACAACTCATATACGTCATTGTTTCACTTATCCCATTTTAAGAATTAAGTTTTAACTTATACCTATATAAAAATTTGACTTTTAAAATGCATCATTATGATTAAAAAAAAAATCATAGAATATATTTAACGATACACTTTAGGTATAATATTTATAAGTATCATCGCACTTCCCGGAAAAGCGAAGCAAAATTCAAAGCACAACTTTAATCTTCCATCCTCTTTTTATTTTTGATTGAGAAATAATTCATGCACATAAAAGTCTCTCACGTATCTCTCGCATTTGAGGTTTTTTCAACTATTTTATTAATTTCAGCACAAAATCTATCAATCACTCATTTGTTGAACGTGAAGATATTTATATAACCACAGAGAGTAGCTCAAGTGGTAAGTGTGATAAACAAGTTTAATTTCAACAATTAACTGATCGTTATATTACAATATTAATTAAGTCGAATATGTTGAAAAATACTTGTAGAGAGAGTTAGCGTCAACACCATAAGCGATAATTAGTCTCATATCAAAAGACCAACGAGTGTGAAAAACCCTTATAAAATAAAAAGAAAATGTTAATCCACTGTAAAATACATTTTATGTGCATGTGTCACTTCTATTTCTTTGCTACACAGTCACCGTTGCTACCTGCCACCTTACTCTTGCTATATATTCAAAAAAATTTCTTCCTAGGCTTATTTTAAGCTGGAAAATGTCTTAATGATTTATTGCATGTAGACTTTGCCAAATCAATAATTATATTTATAAAAAAAAAGGTGTTTTATATTCTTCACAAATAATCCATTACATCCATCCACTTTTTTTCCCCCTTTTTCTCCTTATTTTTTTTATTACATCAGTGACATTGATTTTATCTGTCAAGGCTTATTTTGATGGAATAATGTTATACACACATTTAAATACCGATTACTTTACATTTACATAACTTCTATCACTTAATTATAGTTAATCTTATCTTATTTTCTCTACATCTATACTTTAATTATGTCATCTCAAAATAATGTGAAGGGATGTGAAACTTGAAAATGTGCAACAAACATTTTTATGTGTGATGCAAGAAACATTATTCTCACCAAATATAATAAGAAAATATGAATTGTTTTGAAATACCTATGCCTCGTCTCTCTTATCAGAGAATAAATATCAGAATCAAATATAAGTATGAAAAAAATGAATAAAACTAACTGGAATTAGATAATAAAAATTATGTAAATATAAAGTAATAAATATATAAATATGTGTATTTAACATTATTCAATATGATATTGAAAAATTAAAATTAGAGAGAATTCAACTCCCTCCAAAGAAATTATCTGAACCAATTGAATCACATAGCCTTCTCCGTTTTAGCAATAAATATTATCTTCTTTATATGGGCTAATAATTTATTACATCATTATCCAATAATAATTGCTAAAATAAACATTCCCTTAATTATTTATCACACATCTACTGAATACCATCTCAATAATTCGATAATACTTCTTCGAGATTTCAGACATAACTGATGCCCTTATCAATATTGAAGAAACTTATTTTTACTATCATTTTTTTCTGATACTATTATTTTTAATCACAAAAAATGATATTATTTCGTTTTAATTATCGATAGATTCAATACAAAAAAAAAGAAGGAATAATACTCTCCTATTAAAAGCAAAAGTAAAAAATGCTTACCCAACCATATATAGGAGTGTCAAATGGGCCAAATCTAATGTGTGTCAAATAGGAGCCACACACATTTACATCATATTCTTTTAATGAGACTTGTGACATGTCTCAATTTTCGAATTGGATAACATCCCCTCCTCTTTAACTTTTACTAAAAGAAAAATAATTCAAGATAAACACACACGAGATCCAGTATTCACATAATTTGTCAGTATAGAAAATATGAGATTCAAGTTTTATAGCCATGTTTTATGTCTTATTCTATGTACGCCAATTAAATATTGACAAGTTAACAATTAAGAAAAGAAAATAATAAGTTAGAGGGATGTTATTGTCAATTACAAAAAAAAAAATTTACTAAATTTTTTTAATTGGGTTAATTTTAAGTATTGTGGTTCAAAATCATGCAAAAATCGTGAAGTGGTTGATAAAAATAATTTTTTATCTCAGCATGTTTTTCATAAGAAATTTGATAATTTCATGTGATCTTAATCTAAATAAAATATTACTTTTTCATTCAACCAATTGAAACTTTAATTCCCCAAAATAGAAAAGTTTTTTTTTTTTTTTTGCTTTTACAATCCCTAGTCTGATTTGATTAAAATAAATCATTTTATTTTTTTAATTAGTATTATTGCCAACTCAACAGGAGTTTGTTAGAAAACACTTTAGCTCCTGAACGCTCGAGTATTCTCTTTGATTAATATTTTTAATCTCATTTTTTTATATTAGTTTTTATAATATTTTTTATATTATTAATTATATCATTTTTTTACTTTTTTTACATAATTATAATTATTTAAAAATAATATAAAAAATAATGTGATTAAAAAAATAATATGATAACATTATTTTTCTAATATTTTTGTATAGAGATCTGTGTGTTTTGATTATAATTATAAAAAAAAAAAACTTTATAACACTGCTGAAGCTGCTTTTGCTGTTTGCACACAATTAGTCACCAACATTCTGAATCACTGACACTCTCTGGCGTGATCGTGGTCTCACCACCACTGTCCCTTCTTCCCTCCGTTTTGTCCCCCTCTTCCCTCCACTGGTCTCACGCCTGTAACGTGTTCTGTTGGGGTGTAATTATGGGAAATTAAAAAAACAATATGAAAATATAGAGGATAGAGACTAACGTGCATATGTTTATCTCAGAAATAAAGATCTTTATTATAACTAACGTGCATATGTTTATCTCAGAAATAAAGATCTTTATTATAAGAGAAAAAATACTTTATAAGAATTATACTGTACAAGAATTATTATGAAATTATAAATTTAATCTATATCCAGCTCAAAGTCTCTTATGCACTCTCTTATAATTCAAAGATTTTTTCTATCACCTATTTTCACTCTATCTCACTACACATATAGAAAATTGGTTCTATTTATAACTAAATATATTTAGTTTCTAAACAAATTTTTTTGGTCTCTAAGAATCTTTATTTCTAAAATTTTTCAAATTTTTATAAAATTTTCAAAACTTATAGATTTTAATCAAATTTTATAAATATTTTTAATGTTCTTAATTTAGATTCTCTAAATCACTAAAAATATATTTATTAAATATAAATATAAATAAAATTAATCCTTATTTTATACATAAACTAAAATCCCATAATATTATTTTTTGTTCTGTATCAGCTCCTCCTCAGCCCTCCACCATATGCACTTGTTCTATTTTTCCTTTGTTTACTTTCCGTTTTGGTATTTGAAAGCAAAAGTGACAAAATTAAATAATGACGCCAATAATAATAATAATAATAATAATAATAATAATAATAATAATAATAATAATAATAATAAGAAAACTAAGAACTAGCAGCATGTAGCCCGTCCTTAACACTCTATTTTATTTTACAGATATTTGAATATGGAATACGTGACTTTAGTGAATTATTAGGTAAAAATAAGCTTAGTAAAGTAAATGATAAAAATAAGATTTTAATTTTGATATTATGTAAAATTTTAATTTAAAATTAATTAATATTAAATAAAATAATTTAATAAATATATAAATCACACTTAAAATATTAAAATAAACTATATAAAACCCTTAAGTAATGCAAAATAATTTGCGAAATGGAGGATATTTGACCGGTCATGTGAAAGTGACTGCACCGTGTAGGGAGGGATAGGTTCTGTAGCTGAGCTCAGTGGAGAGGTGAAGGATGGCAGTGTTGGGTGCTCTCCCATGTGGAAAGAAGCTTAAGGTTTATGTAAATAAATAGAAATTCTTCAATAGATATTGCGTAATCCATTTTAAAATTAAGTGTATACTTCAATTATATGTGAAAATTTAATTATTTTTATAATTAATTATTATATAAAAGTATTTTATTATAATTAATTACAATAGAATTAGATTTATATTTAAATATGTTAGGCTGAAAAATAATTATAAACTTAATTTATTTTGTTTGGATAATATAAAAAGAATAATGTTATATTTTCTTATAAGTTTCTCATAATAATATTTTTAATATTAAATAAAAAAAGTATTAAATAAAAAATAAATGTATTTAATATCTAGAAAGCATAAAAAATATTCAATATTTTTTTCGCTTAAGTAATCGGGATGATTGAATAAGAGATATAAAATATTTTTATATAAAAAAAGAATTAATTTTATGTATTAAATTAGTAAAATATATATAGAATGATTAAAAAATTTATTTAATTAATGACAAAATAATATTTATATTTCAAAATGTAAATAATAATTTATAATATAAAATTATAAATTAAAATTTTAACATTATAATTTTAACATAATATATTAAAATTTATGTAAAAATTAAAGTTAATTTAAAAAACATATAAAAATATTATTATAACAATTTTTATTTAAAATAAAATTATTTGATTAAAAAATAATCTCAAGTGAACATATTCTTAATGTTTATGGGCAAGTAAGACAGCCAGAGCAAACCGCAGGACTTCAATGATAAGAATACCGCTTTCTACCACACACACTGTCCGTCGCGTACTAGTGGTCAGTGGAGAGTGGACTCACTGCGTCAGTGCAAGGCGAGTGACAACGGAGAACAGGGTAGACCTAGTCACGCTACATTGACGTACCATCATTATGGTTAAACAAACCTTTCTATTCCCCAAGGGAGGAAAAGGATCATAACTAAGAATTTTAGGATTAAACAGAAACTTATATTTTTAAGAAAGTTTTATCAAAGTTTTTATAACTAAGTAGAAGTAAAGAACTCAATAATCCTTGCTGTCTCCTCTTCCGAATAAAATTGAATTTCAGCACAACATTATAAAAGGCTCTTGCATATATAAAGGATATATTAAAGATAAAATTATTCATAAATCTCTACTTAATTAATATCCTAAACTTTTAAGAGAGTTAGTCTTTTACAATATTTAGCTAAAAAAATAAGAATGAACAATAATATTATTCGCACATCAAAATTTATTATCTAACTGTTTATATTACTTTGGGTATAGAATTTAAAACAGTATAAGCATTATATCAAATCATAATGTTCAAACTAAAGACTTTTATCCCATCTTTGAGAATGACTGAACAATAATAAACATTAATTTAGGACAAGAGTTTAGATCATCCAATTCAACTGCTCTTGAGAATTCCAGGCACTTGACACTTCGTTGGAGCAGGCACGGCACATTATTTCTCTGCATGAAGAACAGCACCATTCTTGTCAGTTGTCATATACATGTCTGGAAGTTTTTTAGCTCAAAATGTAATATTGGCTTGTAATCTAAATCTAAATTTTCTATGAGAGGATTGCTATTTCCTACGAATTGTAATTTGTGAAATCCTTCACAATTCATGGGATGGGAAACCAATCATGGGTATGTGAGAGAAGAAAAGATGGAGAACATGACACATGACATATATAATTTGTAAATCGTAAACTGGTTCGTGTAAAATTTGTGGTGTGGTTTAGCATTTTTTTTTTCCTATAATGAAGTAATAGTACAGTAACTAACTAGAACATCACTCAATAACAATACAACGTACTACTACTGAATTTCTTGCAACTTAGCAAGTTGGAGATAAAAGGAGGATTGTTCAAAGAAAGTAATTGTAATTACCGGGTGTTGGTCTGAATAATCTAATATAGGGGTCAATGGAAACACCATTCCTCTCATGTGCCGGGTTATACATACTGTTTAGGAATTCCCTGAAAATTCAAAACCATGAAAGTTTTCAACTTCGCTGTATCCAAGTTATGACAGTGAAAGGTAAAAGAGATGGTGAGAAAGAGCAACTGAGAAGTGGGGGTGAAGGACTTAACCCTGGACTCGGAGCAGAAGAGGGGTTTGTGGGGTTGGCGTTCTGAACTTCATTCCCTACATTTTCAGGAGTCTTATCTGCTTCTTGGGATCTAGGGATTGTTCCAGTATTTTCTGTTCCGGATGAACCCTTCTGCAACCACTCAAAATAGACCAAGCATAAGAACCTCAAAATCTCATTCTGGGTTCGCACATTCTTTATCAAAGGAAAAAGAGGGAGAAAAAAGAAAAAGAAAAGTCAAACAACATATTCATGCATGGCCAAGAAAAATGGGTACCTTTGCCTTTGAACGTTTATATGACGAAGATGACTCTCCTGCTTCACGTCGTTTCGGGGGACGACCACGACGTGGCGGTTGTAGTTGTCCCAGCTGTGCAAGTACACTTTACCATGTTTAGTTTAACTGTCTCGCTTTTTAAAGTTTTTATAAAATGGTAATCTTTCAAATAAAATTTCCCTAATGCACATTAACACCGAAAACTAAAAACAAAGAGAACATATTGGGGGAATTAGTGGGAACTGCTGTGTCTGTATGTCATGTAAATAAATGAAGATAATAAAGTTAATTTACGGTTTACCATCCAAGTATCCTGTTGACAATGGTGTAGATCCGTAGAAATTTTCACTAAAACAGCGATTATATAATATCCATCATGTCTTAAAAAGATAGTAAAGTGATTCGGAAATTTTTACCCTTCCATTTTGTAAGTTCAGACTTGGATATTGCTGAAGAGTAGCAGAAGGACCAGAGGTAGTAACCGTTGCTTTGTCATTCTGATTCAGTATTTTGAGAATTGAATCTGAAGATTGCGCCCTATGCACGATTCAACCATATAATAAGAACATGAAGTATCAAACGATATTTGCTAATTTTAAAGCCACTCGAGCCAATTTCATTAAGGTTTTTTTTTAATTATTATTACCTTGAACCTTAAGCAAATCAATCAGAATTCAAAACATGGTATATTTCACTGATTTGAGTATCTGCGTACTATAAAGTGCATAAGAAATTATAAATAACCTAGAAGATGAAGATTGAGGAAGTCCTTTGTCACGTTGTGCCGTGACTTTATTTGCAGAAACAGGAGCCACTTGCTGCAGCTGGATACCTGATGCGCTTCCAGGCCTAGTAAAACTGAAGAATTCGTTAACATTAATTAGTAAGGACTGGAGGCAAATTACAAAAATATGAAGCCAGTTTGTATAGTTAGATCACTAACGTAAACATAATTTTTGTTATCTCATAAAAAAAAAAAACATCAACGATTACAACATAAGTCTTTTTTTATTGTGTAGAATCAACTATATGAATCAAATGACGCAATTATATTTTAAAATTAAGTATTTACAAAGGTTATTTAGATTTTATTTATTTTTAATAGTTTTATATATAATTTATTTTTGTCCCCATTTACCTCTAACTTAGGCTATTCTCCTTCTAATAAATTATTCTAACTTGGACTTCGATTCATCTTCATCTCAAATGACCAAACTACTTTATAGAAATTTGTACATAAACTAATAATATTTAAGTTGAGTATACTAAATTAATTATATAATTAATTATGATAAATTATAATAATTATTTATTAATTAATAATGTAATTGGTCTAATGTATCCAACATAAATATTTTAAATTTATACAAGAATTTTTACACTATCTTATATGAGATTATAACATTTTTTTTAATAAATACTACCCCTATGTTTATTTTAATGTATTTATTTATGATCTTGTCCTATCTTGTATATATGTTTGTTTATCTACGACAATATCCTCGTTACTACAATACTTAACTTATATTATTGTTGACTATTTATCATCTAACATTCAGTACATAAAGCATCGTGAGTATTAGGACATTGTGGTAAAATTTTACCTTTTAATCATAAATAATACTTAAAATCATTTATCCATTTTATATATTTAATTTAAATATTATGATTTACATCTTTTTTTTTTCTGTCACTTTATATAATAAATTCAAGATATATACTTAAATTATGCAACTTGTATGTATATGATTTCTAATTTTCACATAAATATACTTGCTTTATTTCTACTTTATCAAAAACCGTATGCTTCCAAAGTTTAAGAAGAAAACAAAGCATCTGAAGTGAAAAAAAGTTATACCTTAAAAGGCGTGCAGTCTCAGACGCCCTGGAGCTAAAAACTTGTGAACTCGTTTCTTCAATCGTCATAGTACCTGAAAGCCCCAGAATCCTTGAGCTCAGTGCCTGCGAACTTGTGAAGCTGGAGGACAGAGCTGTAGGTCCATACAATGTGGAGCTCTGACGCTGTAAATATGGGGTATCCAACAATCGATTGTATTCATTTCTCTGATCTGGCACCCGCAGGGACCTTTAATATTTGGAAAATGAATGAATTACTAATTATCATACAGAAATTAATGTTAGAAATAATTAATAATGAGCATCTCAAATCAGAGAAATTTTTATTTAAATTATGAATATGATAGCTAAATATATTAAATTAATTAAAATTTAATATTTTTATAAAATATCATAAAATTAATTATAAAACATAAAAATTTATAAAAATATTAAATTTTAATTAATTTAATATACTTAACTGAATCCTCATTATTTAAATAAAAATTTCTCGTCAAATCAATGCACTGCATATGCAATTGGTAAAGAAATGCCACAATATCCTTATGTGGGAGTATAATGGCTATTGGTTAAGGTTGCTTACCCTCCTGAGAGTTGCACAGAGCCGCCAACACTGTGCTGCACAAGACCATTAGCCATAATGGCTTGTGAAAGATAATGATTATTCTGATTATCATACGATGGGGAATATCTACATTGGGAAAAACCATTTATCATTCATTATGAATATGCTGTCATGTTCAATAAAAGGGTATATCAAAATAGGAAATCTGAGTTTAATGATTTGATATGTTATAGGCATTGAAGATACAGAACCAAAGGAATTGCATGTTGTTGCCAATGGGCAAGGTTTTGTATGATAACTAGGGTACATTGCAGGTCTATACCCAGAAAATAAACTAGATCATTCACTCTCAATAGCTGGATCATAGCTGAGAGAGTCAAGTTAATTTTTCAATATGATTATGAAAATTTTAAATTAGAAAACGAGTACCCAAAAGGAACAGGAGGCTCAGGCGGCATGGGTCTATAAGCATGTTGATGATCATGAAGATTTGGTGGCGTTGGAACAAAAGTAGACTGCACTTCTGGCTCCGGCCTATAATAAAAATCAACAACGTGAGCTTGGTATTTTATGCTGATATAGTAAGTCGCCATTTTGTCCATGATAACAATAAAGTACACATTTCATTTAAAAATTATTCTTCTGGATTCCAGAGGCATGGCAAACTTGGTGCAGTATAGTAGTAGTAAACGACTGGGGCGGCCTAAATAAAAAAGCGTCGAATAGATTAAGCATTTTTTTTGTTGGTAAAATGATATAAATGATATGTTATTTCAGTAATATTGACTCAGATCTCAAAGACAATTTAGAATGTAACTTTCAAAGTCTTTTTTTATTTATTATTCTACAGTATCTCCTGGACGCTAGGGATCTCCTTCGTTAGAGAACTATAACTTAATGAAAAAAATTTAAGTATTCCTAAAACAAGAGAAATATTTTGTTTTATATTATTAAATATATGCTATATCAATTTTATGGATTATTATAATCTCTCACCTTAATTAATTTTTTAATATTATAATTGATGTGATATATTCTCAATAATATAAAATAAAAAATTCTTCTTACTCAAGAAACACTGAATAATTTCTCTAATATAATTACCTATAAGAAGTAGAGGAGTTGTGGACATGAAAAATTTTTATTTAAATTTAGAGTATTTAAATTAAGTATATCAGATCAATTAATATTTATTATTTTCATAAATTTTTATATTTTTAATTATATAATATAAAAATATTAAATATTAATTAATTTAATACACTCAATTCAATACTCTAACTTTATACAAAATTTTTTATGTAGGCATATGGTTAATCTTAAACACTATGTGCATAGAATTGGTTGTGTTAGGGCCCACAATTCAAACCTCATATTCGAATGAACGTCCTTATTCACATGGGCGTGTAAGCATATTTAATTTTAGTTAAAATGACAACAATTTGCACCCAAAAAAAATGACAACATTGCCCACACAATATAGGAAGAGACACAATTATAGGTTTCATACTTTTTTACCTGAGTCCCATAAAGAGGTGGGGCTCATTAGATGAGACTCACAATTTTGTCTCTTCTCAAATAACAGTTCAAGCTTTGTGTCAATTTTGAAAACCAATGTAGTAAGGGGATATAAATAGGAGTCACATACCCCTGGGAATTCCACGCCCTATGAGGGTTGATGTCATGATTCTGAAGAGGGGACGACGGGGATATTTGGTTAGTCATGAATTGTCCATTTAGAATTCCTGTGTCAATCCCTGCCCCTGCCTCTACCTGCTTATGAGTTATGATCGACAACATTACTCTCAACATGGTTCATAAAACATAGTCCATGTGGTGCAACTATAGTTATGGAACAAGTTTTTTTTAGGATCATTGTACTCACGGGGTTTTGCTGAAGCAAGGCTAGATAAGAGGATGACTGGTGATTGATTCCATTGAAATTAGTGTTTTGCTGAAATAGCTCCGGATTCCATTGATTAAAGCAGCTCATTGCCGTCATATCTTGGTCTTGTATTGATGAATCTGCGTCTTCTGAGATCAATCCCACCTAATCAAATGATTAAACAAAATTTTAGAGATGGTCCATTATGGTAAAAACACTTACTTGCAATCTTAAGTGTTTTGGTGGTGTATACATATATTAAGATGCATTTTGAGATAAAAGATACCTGCTAAATGCACTGGATTATAAAAAGTTGCAAGTTGCAACTAACTAATGATATGTAATGTAGCATAATATTGGATACTTGCATCTCAATGCATAGTTAGTATCATGGATCTAAATTGTGAATCTCATCATTTGATGCGAGTGTAATATTGTGATTATAACAATGGCAATAATCACATTACTTAATAATTACAGCATGATACCAAATCACATAAAAGAATCATCAAAAATGTCATTCGATAATATCATAATCGCAATGCAGCTTCACCTTTAACTTTTGCAAATAAAAAATAAAAAAATATGTTCCAATGGCTACAATCCGCATTGCAACAATTACAATGCTCACAATCGCAATTTAAAAACATGTTTAGTGTATAAGGCAAACGCATATCAATGGAGGCACATTATTATGAATTATGATGATAAGCCAAAGGTATATGTTGATCATGAATCACTAATTTACCACATATGGTGAGAGATAGCTTGACTGTGTTTCATTCAATAATGGAGCTGAAGAGTCTGGTAATAACTGGGGTAACAGATTACTATCATCCATAACAACTGGTGGAGCCGGTGGGTTTTCCCTGCTAGAGGAGGTTGCTTGCTCAGTAAAGTTGATTGCAGGTTCAGTATTTTGGGCTTGATTTGTTGCTACAGTTACAGATCCTCCTGAGTCTTGAACCTGAATCATATGGCAAAGTGCGAAGTCCACTCCTTCCGTTCTCAAAATGAATATTTGAACTAATCAATCTAACTAGCTAGCAAAAAATGGTGGTCAATTCCTAGTACAAGTACCTATTATCATAATCCTTCATAAGAAAAATTATTATACAGACATGATCTATTATAAGTATTTAAATCATTATTTAATACATATAAAAATATGTTTAAAAGGTGATGTAATACATACATAGAAAGATTTGAAAGAAGATAAAAAAGAAAATAAAGAAGGCAAGAATAAATGATTACTTGTTATTGGAAGCTAAATTTGTTAAGATAAAAACTCATTTTAAGAAAATTAATTATGAAAAATGCTAGATAATTATAATTTTGACCGAATGAGTTGGTATACATGTTGACTTTTGAATAGAGATGAATAGCTCATGTCACACTCTCATCCAATAACCATTCTTAAATCTAAATAAATTCTATCAAAATTTTGGTTATTAATTTTTTCAATTGTGTATTAGTTATTTGGCCTACTAATTGCCCATTTCTAAAATTTATGGAGAAGAATTTTAACCTTCTTCTCCCCTAACACTTACTGGGGTAGGAGTTGTAGCCAGCTCAGTTCTCAGCCCCCCATTGCTTTGTGTTTGACCAGTGTCAACAGTAGAGCATTCGAGTTCCTGTTGTTGTGGTTCCGACTAACCGTGTTCAAAGTTCACAATTAAAAAAATGGTGATTTATTAGTAATAATTGCATAATAATTAATACATAAATGAAAATGAAATGACTAAGATAGAGAAAGAGGAAAGAGAGAGAGAGTCATTACACTCGGTACATTGACTTGCAGCAGACCATCGTCAGCGTCAGGGGTGTTGAGCATTGAAGGCGACAGGCTGCTTAGGATGTCCAACTGACCCCAATCAATGTCCGCATCTAGACTGTCTAACACGATCTCCACATCTTTGTCCTGTTCAAAATACGTCATCCATTTGTCGTAAACAAAAATTTAAAAAGGAAACAAAATCAGACAAATAATAAGTCAATAAAAAAACATACTTTCTAACCAAAAAAATAAAACAAATAAAAGACATGCTTTATTGAATTTTTGCCTAAATACTAAAGCAGCACTTACGGTTCTTTTATAAACTATCAAATTAAGTTCACAAATATTTATAGAGATGGTTGATTTCACAATAAGTATTATGAAGTCCAGTTAAAACAACCAATAGCAAATAAATTTTGACAACTCAGCTTAAATATTGATATTTATAAAAAAGAGAAATAAATGTTGGAGTAATGCCTCCTAAATAATAATCTAGTAATTGAAAACAAGTTAAAGTGTGTTCTGTTAATGTCTTGTATTCATTTTTAATTTAATTTTTTTATTTTAATTATAAAAATGTTGCATTATTTTTATTCTATCTTTTAAAAAAATTTGAAATATATAATAAAATATTAAAATATTAATTTTACTATTTCCTTAATAAAATTTTAAAAATAAGAAATCAGAATAAAAATAATGTGATATTAATTAAAAATGAATACAAAAACATATCAATTAAAAAAAAATGGAAACCCATTGGGCTAAGACTCATCAACTGAGAAAAAAATAAATAAATAAATAAACACTCTTTTATACTCATGGGGCCCACTGGGAGCTTGTACTCGAAACCACACCTGCACCTGAGGCTGAGACAAGGACAAGTTGACTTGTACATTGTCATACCCATAAAGCATACAAAATTTATGATTGTTGCTTAAATCCAAATCATGACAGTCTTTTAAGGGAAATGGAATACTTCGAACCAAGGTTCTAAATTACGGCCTATAACTCTAATTGTGATTGTAATATCGCGGATTTTATGATTTTTGTAATAAATATAATGTAACTATAACTGTAATTTAAAACGATGTTACCAAGTATAAATGAAAAAAAAAATCCGGGCATATTCCCATTTGATGAAGTACCTTTTCCTGAGATGGTACCGGTGGGGTTGTATTGCATAGTAGAAGACCAAAAAGGCAAAAACATATATTAAAAAAAAAAAAAAACGCACGGACACATACATTGATCACCCCCTCAACACATGTATACAAACAACAAGAAGATTCTTATTTATATCTTGTTTTTCCATTCAATAAGAATTTCTATTCACTATATCTCTACTCTCTATTAAGTATAATTATCTCAAAATTGGGGCCTCTACCCCAATTGTGTTACACAAAGTGATTAAAAAAAATACCTCAAAATCAAGCATTTCTGGACTGATGTACCGATTTTAACCCTACAAACAAATGAGACGAAATATATGAGCGGCATCGTAAAAAACATATGAGCAATTCAAGCAGGGGCGTAACCACGTATACCAGGGGATGCGGCCGCACCCCCCTGAGAAAAAACTTTGTTGTGCTTTTGATTATAACTATAGTATATTTATTTATTATAATAATATTAAATATTTAAACCATTTGCACCCTCATTTTATTAAAAAAAAATCCTTAGTTTCAACTATTTTCCTCCAATCATTTTCTTTAACTCTTTTAATCATTTTTTACTTGTTATTTTTAATATTACTTAATTGAATTAATAGACACATAAAAAATAATTAAAAAAATTAAAAAAAGAGAGTTATAACTAAGTTTTGTTCCATTTCATTTGATTTGATTCTGAGCTCAATGATATAAAATACGCATATATGTTTATCAAAATTGAGAAAATGATAAACAAGATTCGTGCTATCTCTTCTGGGCATATTTAGGAGCCGAACCAGATGAAAGAGTCTGAGGATGCAGATGATTAAAATATTTAATATTATTATAACAATTGTACTGTAGATTTAACAAAGTGTATAGAAATGTTTTTTGGCTTGGCGGCTGCGGCCGCCCCCCTCAAGCTAACATAGTTCCGCCCTTGGCTTGTTATATCCCTCAAAAATAACAAAATAATAATAAAAAGGTCATTGCCGTTAAAGTTGATAACAAGATAAGAATAACAAAGGATATAAATTTCCCATCCTTCAAAATCAACAAAACCAAGAAAAAAAATCTTGCTTATGTCAATAAAAGTTGATAAAGAGAAAGGCACAACTATTGATGTAAGTTTTCCCATCTCAAAGAAAGAAAGAATTTAGATGTGAAAGTAAGAAGTGATCAGAAGAACAAAAATATAAGTCCAATCAACAAATGTGGAGGAGCTTAGACAAGAGAAATGGGAAAGCTAACCTTATGATTATGAGAGCTCAAGCTGCAAGCTTACTAATAAAATGTTGTGTTTCAATGTGTTTTGTTGTATTGAATGAGTTGAATTTACAAGAAGTAGTGCCTTTTGTTTTATAGGCAGTATACACGATAACAAACAGAATGAATAACCTAAAGATAACAAAGTTAACAAACTACCTAGCTTATCTATTCTGATCCTAACAGAATGAATAACAACTTTAGATAACAAACTCTAACAACCCTATCATCTAATACTCCCCCTCAAGGTGGGGTGTGAGGGTTATGAACACCCAGCTTGATAGCCAAGTCCGAAAACAGCTTGCTATTCAAAGACTTCGTGAATATATCAGCTTGTTGTTGCTTTGTTGGAATATATGTAGTAGAGATTGTGCCTGCTTGCAAATGTTCTCTTATAAAATGACAATCCACTTCTATGTGTTTGGTACGTTCATGAAAAACGGGATTTGCTGCAAGGTAAAGAGCAGCTTGATTATCACAATGCAAAAGTGTGGGTGCATCACAATTAACTTGTAAACACTTCAACAGACTTCGCAACCAAATTATTTCACTTGTAGCATGAGCAATTGCCCTATATTCTGCTTCACTTGAGGATCTGGACACAGTGGATTGTTTCTTGGTTTTCCAAGAAATTGGGGCTGATCCCAATTTCATTAAATAACCTGAAATGGATCTTCTGGTAAGTGGGCAAGAAGCCCAATCTGAATCACAATAACCAACAAGCTGAAGATCATTGTCTTTAGGCAAAATAATTCCTTGACCCGGTGATGACTTCAAATACCGTACGACTCTCATAGCAGCATCCCAATGTTCTTGTTGTGGTGTTTGCATAAATTGGCTCAAAATATGCACTGAGTAGGTGATTTCTGGACGTGTGATGGTGAGATAGATAAGTCTGCCTATTAATCTGCGATACTGAGAAGGGTCTGAGAATGGGGATTCTGCTGCCAATGCAAGACGGTGATTTGGCTCCATAGGAAAAGAAGAAGGTTTGCATCCAAGCATGCCACATTCATCCAAAATGTCCAAAGTATATTTCCTTTGACATATGAATAATCCGGCTGATCCTCGTGCCAATTCCAAACCAAGAAAATATTTTAGAAATCCCAGATCTTTCATGTGAAAGCAATTGCTCAAATATTGTTTGAACTTGACACAAGCAGAAGAATCATTACTTGCTATAACAAGATCATCCACATAGACCAAAACTGCCAGAAAGATGGAGTCATGTGAATAAATGAAGAGACTGTGATCAGCTTGGCATTCTTGGAAACCATACTCCCTTAATGCTTCTGAGAGTTTAGAGTACCAGTTGCGAGAAGCCTGACGTAAGCCATATAGAGATTTGCGTAAGCGGCATACCATTCCTTTTGTGGGTACACTATACCCTTGTGGCACGGCCATATAAACTTCCTCATTTAGCTCTCCATGCAAAAAGGCATTGCTTACGTCCATTTGATGAAGTTCCCATCCCTTTGCCACTGCTACTGAAAGTAGGCATCTAACAGTAGTCATTTTGGCGACTGGTGCAAAGGTCTCGTTGAAGTCTTCTCCTTCAACTTGAGTGAAGCCCTTTGCCACAAGGCGCGCTTTGTACTTCTCTATCTCACCTGTAGCCTTGTATTTTATTTTGTACACCCATTTGCATCCTATGGTTTTTCGTCCTGGAGGAAGGAAAGTCAGTTCCCATGTTTGATTATCTTCTAGTGCCTTGATTTCTTGTGTCATGGCATCTCTCCATACAAAATGCTTTATGGCTTGAGCATATGTTTTGGGTTCTTCGTGTGACCCAAGTTCTGCAAGGTAGGCTCTATGTCTATGTGAAAAATGATCATAACTTACAAAGTTTGAAAGAGGGTAGACCGTACCTGAAGAGGTGCTAGGATTGGATGTCGTGCATGAAGGGTTTACAGCAACTGCATGGCAATAATAATCTTTGAGATAGGATGGTGGCTGCCTTGTCCGCGGAAACTGCCCTATATTGTTTGATGTATCATGATGCTCCCCCTCATTCTGAGTATCCAATACCGTATCATTACTTTCTGTCTCTATATCGTGAGGAGAATCATTACTGATTATAGTGTTTTGTGTGTGCTCCCCCTCATGTAGAGCTTGCAAAGTTCCGTGTGAGACAGGCTCTTCTTCTTCATGCAACGTATTGCATGGGTATTCGACTCCATCCTGCAATACAAAAACATTAGAACTTGATGTTTCCTTTCCTTCATCCAATTTATAGGGAAAGGATTCCTCATAGAAGATCACATCACGCGAAACAAAGAATTCATGCGTTTTGAGATTGTAGACTTTCCATCCTTTTTGACTTTGTGGATAACCAATAAACATGCATTTTTCTGCTCTAGGTGCGAATTTGTCTTGTTGCTTGGATGAGTTCTTTACATAGCATAAGCACCCGAAGACCTTTAAATGATCATAACTTGGTGGCTTTCCATATAACATCTCATAAGGAGTGATCCCATTGTTGGCAATGGTGGGAGTCCTATTTATGAGGTGAGTGGCTGCCAACACACATTCTCCCCAAAAATGTATGGGAAGATTAGCTTCGAATCGTAAAGCTCTTGCCACATTGAGTATGTGCCTGTGCTTTCGTTCCACACGTGCATTTTGTTGGGGAGTTGCTACGCAAGAAGTCTCATGAATTATGCCTTCCTCATGAATGTATTTCTGGAAGCTTGAATTGGTGAACTCTGTACCCCTATCACTCCTTATTTTCTTTATATTCATGTTGAATTGCCTCTTGACCATGTTGCAAAAATTCTTGAGCATATCTAATGTCTCAGTCTTGTGCTTCATTAGATAAACCCATGTTGCTCTTGTATGATCATCAACGATAGTAAGAAAATAGTGTGATCCATTGTGTGTAGCTGTTTTGTATTTGCCCCATAAATCACAATGTATGAGATGAAAAGGTGACTTAACTTTATTATTGCTAAGATTAAAAGAAAGTCTACACTGTTTGGATTTATGGCAAATATCACAACATTCATCCTTATTCAAACTGAAATTACAATTAATCAAATTGGAAATTTTCTGGAGAGCTTGAAAAGAAGGGTGTCCCAAACGTGAGTGCCAAAGGTTAGCCATGCTTCGCTGTACAGCAGTGAAAGAAATACCTTGAGTTGGTCCTTTGAGCACGTAAACCCCTTCATGCAGATCACCTAATCCAATCGTCCTCTTCGTGGTCCGGTCCTGCAAGACACAACAATTTTCATCACATATCAGTGTACAATTTGAATCACGTGCTAACTTGTGCACAGAAATCAGATTACAACTGAATTGAGGGACAAACAAAACGTTTTTCAGTTTGATATTTGTATCAAAATCAAGACATCCCATCCTTTCTACTAGAACAGTATTCCCTGTGGGCACTGTTATGTAGAAAGGTTTGTCAATCTTGCATACTCCCTTTAAGAGAGAAAGCAAAGGTGTCATGTGGTGTGAAGCTCCACTGTCCAACACCCACACTATATCTCTTGGTTTCTTGTCATTACCGGCCATGCTTTCATGCACTCCTGCATTATGAATCATGTATTTCCCATGTAGTGCGTGTGCTGCCACACTTTCTGGACTATTTTTCTCCTCATCGCCACAAGCTAAGAAAGCACCAGGTTGCTGTGCTTGCTTGTTTGCTCTATTCTGAGTTCTGCGTGAGTTCCAGTTTTCTGGGTAGCCCACGATTTCGAAGCAGTTTGCTTTTATGTGGCCTGTTTTGCCACAGTGATCGCACTTGGGACGAGGACCACCACGCCCCCTTTGCTTGCCACCTCTGGATGCATGAAAAGCTGCTCCATTGTCAGCTCTGGTGCTTCTTTCTTTCTCTGTTGCAAATCGTGATTCTTCCCTTTGGATGTGGTTGAAGACACGCCTAAGAGAGGGAAGTGGTTCTGAGTTTAAAATGGTTGCCTTGATATGGGAGTATTCCTCACTATCAAGACCCCCAAGAAACAAGTGAACACGGTGGTCTTCTTCTCTTTGGGTTAACTGCTTCGAAGCTCCACAGCTGCATTCCGGCAATGGCTGAAGTTCATCAAGTTCATCAAAGAGGCTCTTAAACTTTGTGTAATATTCTGTCACGCTCATGTCCGGTTCTTTCTCCATCATGCAGAGCATGCGCCACAATTGATGGATCCTTGGCGCATTGATTTGCGCAAAGCGTTCTTCAAGATCCAGCCAGATGTCCTTTGCTGTTGATGCATGTGAGATGCTTCCATGAAGGCTTGGATCAACGGCATTTATGATCCATGCCATTACCATAGAGTCTGCCTTTTCCCAGTACACGTGATCACCTGACTTGGGCGCTGGTTTCTTGATAGAACCATCTATGAAGCCAAGCTTCATCTTTGCACGCAGAGCAGTCTTCATGGCACGAGCCCACGTTCTGTAGTTTGATCCGTTGAGGGCTGTTGCAACAAGAGGCGTCCCAGGGTTGTCAGCAGAACCGAGGTAGAAGGCTGAGTTTGGAGTGAGATTGGATGACTCTTTGTCATCGTTGGAGGCATGACCCTTCTCCAACTTATTCTTAGTCTCTGGATCTTCCTTCTCTGATGCCATAATAAAATGTTGTGTTTCAATGTGTTTTGTTGTATTGAATGAGTTGAATTTACAAGAAGTAGTGCCTTTTGTTTTATAGGCAGTATACACGATAACAAACAGAATGAATAACCTAAAGATAACAAAGTTAACAAACTACCTAGCTTATCTATTCTGATCCTAACAGAATGAATAACAACTTTAGATAACAAACTCTAACAACCCTATCATCTAATACTTACAAACACAAGTTTGTGGTATGAAAGTCCCTGAAGCCTCTTATTTATGGATGAAGATTACGTGTTTCTATTTCTTGTCTTCTTTCTTATTTTTTTTTAAATTTTGCTAAATAAAAAATAAATTAAAATAAAAAAAATGACACATATAATTAAATTTATAATACTTAATAAAATTTAAATAAAAAAATAAAAAATAAAACAAAAAATAAAAACAGATGATCCTCATCTCTTATTTATATAAGACAAAAATGCACGAAAGGGCCACAATGATAAAGGCTTAATCCACCTAACTTTTTGTATCTAAAATTTTTTAGTTAGCAAATTAGGGAAGATATTTTGAAATATTGAATTACTCAGTAAAATTTTTTTCAACGAGTTATAAGTCGTAAAAAAATATGGTTGAGTCAGACGGCTCTTAAAAATATATTATGAAATAAATTAACATCTTAAAATGGGAAGTTGAAATTGTTTACTTATTGTTTAATGCTTCATATTTGTATCTATTTTTCATTTTTTTATTAAAAGCATCATGTTAAAAAAAGAAGAAAGAAACTGGTTATTTTGGATTTAAAATAATTATGTAAACTAAAAAAAAGGCATTTTTTATTATAATATGACATGATAGAAGGAAATTATGTGTTATTTTAAAATCTATTTAAGTATTATTTTTTCAAGTAATTCTATTAATATATTTTTTTCTGTACATCAGAGGTTCAATCACTCAAGTAGATAGGAATAGATAATCCACATGTTATTATAAAATCAAATTTTTAACATCATCATCACATCTAAATTCTAGGTACCAAAAACAATGTCTATTGAACTATAAGTTCGTTAGCCGTTATTAATTTATAATTACTTTTATCGTGATTGCCTTTTAACTTAAATATCCGCTATTATTGCATGAGTTCTAAACTTATGTCTATTTATAGTAGTAGAGCTTTTTGTTACGTATTCGTAACGATTTTAATAACATATTTAAATTTTAGCTTTGCCATTTTAATTCTAATTAAATTGAGGTTTGTATTATTAATTTTGAGTTTATTTATATATATTCTATTTAAAAAATAAATAAATAACTCGTGATTGATTAAGTTGCTACAAAGAAGTAGAAACCCTTCTTATTTTTCATTTAACTAGCTAGTTTCACAATTAGACTGTCTTTAATTTTCTTCCTGCTCTTCATCATCGGTCATTAGAGGGTGCAGTTCTTGAAAATAATATATGATTTCTCATAAACTCAAAATATCGGTAATAGTATTTTCTGTGTTTTCTATATAATAATTTTATTTTTAGTTATTTAAAATAATAAAAAATAAGAAGGTCAAGGACATTGGTGGCACTGAAAGCAATAATGGTGGTTTTTTGCTGTGTATAACAATGAGTTGGAACTTATGTAACACCAATAATCTAAAATGGTCATCGTATTTTTATTCGATATATTTTGTATTAAATATTTTAATTTTTTTAAATATTTTTATCTAAATAATTTTTAATTATTTTTAATTTTTTATTATATTAACATATTCATGTCATATTATACTTGGATCCTGTATTTGAATGTGTTTCCTTATTAAAATTAGGAAAGCAATAGCGTGCATGCATGAGCTTTTGTTGGTGCACGTGTGGAGCTGCATGAGTTCACTGTATATCAGATTCTCAGATCACTGAGGATTGGATTTACTGGATTTGAATTTTAAAATCAAGGGTAAAAGACAAGACGTAATAAAGGAAAGGCGTTTAACGATAGGGAGGGAAGGGGCTAAGCAAGCCAAAAGCAAGCTATGAAAGGAATAACGAAAAACGAAAAAGGTAAAAAGATGTGAAATTAATAGAAGGAGGGTGAAAGCAGCAGTGCCAAATCCAAACCACACCCTTCCTCTAGCATTTTTCTCATTCTTTGTCACTTGCCACCAGATTCCTGCTATATATTTAAACAATTTCGTTATTTATACATTTAAAATTTGATATTTAACTTATACATCTCTCATATTGATATATAATATGTTTATTTTATTTCAAAATATAATATACTTTAATATTTATTTACGATTATATCGACATATAATATTTATATGAAAAATCAAATTTAGTAGTATAAAAATATTTTTTATATTTAAATTTGAGTTTAATTCATTCACTGTCACTATAAAATAAAGTTTTTTTTAAATAATACTTAATCATATATTATTATATTATTGAAAGAGTATAATTTGTGAGGTTATTGTTATAAAAATCAAATATTTCTAATAAAATAACAATACATGATTTAATGATAAATTTTTATACTGAAAATATATTAAAATTAAAGCTATTCAGTTTTAAGAAATTTTCTCATCCTCTAGAATAAATAATTTTTCTTCTAGGAGAGTCACAACTCTTAAATTGATATAAGTCTCATTGACTATAGAGGTCGCATTTTTGTGGTTTTTTTAAATCTTTTGACTGCGAAAAGAGGCTGCAATTTATTCATCAAGTCTAATGATGTCTAACAAAACCAGATTATAAACTAGAGTGTGGGGCTTCTTCAACCCATCATTGATAATTCAAAGACTAAGATCCTTTGTAGAGAATGAAAAATCTTTGTAGACTTTTGCCAAATATGATGAGAAACTAAGGCGACAAAAAGAGTCTAGCAGAATAGGCAGCAGAGATAAAATATTGTCTTTAATATCATGTGAGATTTTAATTTAAAATTAATTGGTATTAAGTAGAGTGACCTAACAAGTATATAAATCATATCTGAAAGATTGAGATAATTACCTGAAAATATGTGAAGTTGTGAACCAGCTCAATCACATAGTTAGCCTTCTCCGTTTTTGGCAATGAAATAATACCTTCTTTATATGGGTTAATAAGATTTTTTGGTAAATTTTTTTAATGAGAAGATAGGTTATTCCATGTTAAGGTTAGTGTATGCCAAAGTTTCAATAAAGATTTCCAGTGTATTTAAAAAAATAAATAAAGACTTACAGTAATATTTATAACAACCTATCAATAATGTACTAAAAAAAGACCTACCAAAAAAAGATTACCTAAAATTGAGTCCAATACCTTTTACTCAACTCCATTCATTCACCAATTAATTAATTATATAGGTTAATTAATAATCTTATTACATCATTTACCACACTTGAAATATTACAAAGGTAAACTTAGTTCCATATGAAACATTTTTCTTTTATGTTGGAATAAGATTTGAAGAACAAACTTAGTTCAAGTTTATTATATTTTTTATACACAGTTTTCAAATCAAAGAATGATATGTAGATTTTTTTTTCACTCAATAATGAATTTTATTTTACTTATATGTCATTGTTTGATTTGAGAACTGAATAGAATGAATATAAGAAATTTGAACTAAGTTTTGTCCACGTTAAAATCCAAATAGTCAAAATAGAAATCACATTTCATTAATTAATTACTAGACCAACTCTTTAGATTACCTTGATATAAGTTCTCCGAAGATAAGTATTTTTTATCTTACTATATTTTCTCACCTTCTTTAAATATGAGACTAATACTTCTAAGGTATTGAAGCTGCATTCCACAAGTGTATCTTTCAGATTCAAACTTTTTATATTGCAGTATAAGTGGCGAGTTGATCCATTAATCCACTACCTAGAATTGAAACTATCTGATTTATTGTATCTCTTTGGCTATACAAGTGTGACTCTATTTATACACGTTAAACATAATAGGTACATAAGTCAAATATGTCGCCAGAAATCGTGAAAAACTTTGAATTTTAAAGATAAATCATGCGAAAAGTAGGTGTGGAAGGAACCAACTTTTTGGAAACTATGTCATGATGAGCTTTGGTAAAGATATCAATGATCGAGAGTCCAATAGACAAGAGCTCGACCAAGAATATGTTGGCGAATAAAATGACAATCGATCTCAATGTGCTTGGATGCGTTCATGAAAGATATCATTGTGAGCAATTTGAATAGCACTTTGAGATCGGTGGAAGAAGACAGATACCCAAGTCATCAAGAAGCCAACGGATCCAGATTTCGTAGGTTGTGTCGTGAAGAGCTCGATATTCGGCTTCAGTACTAGAACGAGCAATCAATGTTTGTTTCTTGCTGCGCCATGAGATAAGAGCATCACCAAGAAAAATACAATAACCAGTGGTAGAACGACGATCAGTGGGATCTCCTCCCCAATCAGCATCAGAATAAGCTCGGAGGATTAAGGAGGAGTCGGCATGAAGTCCATGAAACATAGTACCTTTCACATAAATGAGCGAGCGCGGAGCGGACATGAACCGGCCGACTAAGTGAACTGCATAGGAAATGTCTGGACGAGTAACGATTGAGATAAATCAGTTTGCTACCAACCGCCGATATAGAGTGGGATTATCAAGTACGCAAGTATCCGTCTATAGGAGTAAGGCGAACATTTCGAGAGGAGTGGATTCGGTCAACTATCTTCGTAAAATTAGCTCAAGAAATGAGATCGAGGCATACTTAGCTTGGGACAAGAAAAGTCCATAACTAAGAGGTCAAGATCCTTCATTTCAAAGTTGCGGCTCAAGGAAGCTTTGAGATCCGTAATGCCGAAATATCATCTCCAAATGATCATGTCATCAACATAAAAGCAAAATTACAGTGCCTTGATCAGTCCGACGAATGAACAGAGCTGAGTCATGAGGACTAGATGAGAACCCTAGGTGATTGATGGTAGAACTGAATTTAGCAAACCATGCTCGAGGAGCCTGTTTAAGACCATACAAGGCTTTACGTAGAAGACAAACCTTATTAGGCGGACAAGTATAACCTGGGGGGTGGCATATAAATTTCTTCTTCCAAGTCACCATTGAGAAAAGCATTTTTCACATCCATCCGATTAAGGGACCAGCTTTTGAGTAGCGGCAATAGCAAGAAGAGTGCGTTGATAGAGCCAAAGGTCTCCTCATAGTCAATACCATACTTTGAGTAAATCCCTTATGAATCGAACGAGTCTTGAATACCCATTTACTCCCACAAGTAGGATCAACCAGGTCCCAAGTATTGGTGTTCTCCAAAGCTTAACTCGTCCCGCATTTTTGCCAATGGAGATCTTTGGAATAGGTCCGAGGTTCATGAAAGTTGGTAATGATAATCACGAAGATAGCTAGGATGAGTTCTTACCCTAGTTGGACGCTCGGAAGAAGGAGGAGGAGGAGGAGGATCTACGTCCCTGGCAACAAGATATATCGGGAGTGGTTGGGACACCTAAGTGTTTGGAAGCTCACTAGAGGAATCGCATCGGGATCACTAGGAAAAGATCAATAGATGAGTTAGTGAAAAAATGAGTTGAGGTGGAAGGAATTGTTTTGAACTTAGACAGAGAGAAAAACATTATGTTCCCAAAAATGACATAACAAATACGAATGCGCCGAGAGATAGGATCCCAAAACCTTTGTGTTACGTCCCAAAGAAAGCAACAAAGACGGGCACGAGGTTCAAGCTTAGTATATTCATGGGGTTGAAGAAGTACAAAACAAGCACAACCAAACACTTTGAGAGAGGTGTAATCTTAGTATTATGAAGACGCGCAAAGGAAGAGAGATTACCAATGACGAGAGGATGGAAGACGATTTAACATAAACTGCTTGTGAGAGCGACTTCCCCCAACACTTAAGCATAAGCGAATGTAAGTCAAGAATATGACGATGTTTTCTCTCCAAAAACCATTTTGTTGAGAGGTACCAGGACATGAAAATTCCTAGGGTACCACTGTGTAGCAAGAAAAGTCAAAAGCTTTGAGTCACGATATTCCATAGCATTATCACGACGAAAAATTTTAATAACTTTTGAAAATTGTGTTTTGATCATTGTGGCAAAATCAATATAAATTTGAGGCAATTCATGACGATGTTTCATAAAGTAATCCAAGTAAAACGTGAATAATCATCAATTAATACAAAATATCTAACCCTCCCATTGTTTAGGAGCCGGGCCCCAAAATGTCCACAAGATTAAGAAATAGAAGTACTTTGAGGAAAAGATAATGCTGGTTGCTTATAATACAAGAAGTACAATTAAGAGAATTCTTATTAAACCGAGAGTTCCCTGAGAGATAAGAGATTGTATTTTGCCTAATGAACTATGAACAAGACGTTGATGCCATAGGTGAATGGAGGAGGAAGGTGAAGCAGCACAAAGGTTAGATACATGAGGAACATAAAGTCTAGTAAGCTCAAATAATCTTCCGATCTTACACCCAGTCCCTATGACTTGTCCCGTCCGTGGATCCTGCACACGACAACCAGAGGAAGAAAATGTGAGTTCATAACCAAGATCACACAATTGTCCCACAGAAATAAGATTGAAATTTAATTTAGGAATAAGATAGGTATCAGGCAAATTAAGGGTGGATAGAGATATGGAACCCTTATGACTTACGTTCATAAGAGATCCATCGGCGATGAATGGAGTGATTTTTAATGAAGAAAAAGATCGGATGCAGATGTCATGTGATTACAAATAAATCAAAATACCATTTAGATTACCTGAGTGGATAAAGCAACGGAGGGATTACCGATTTTGCTTAAGAAGAGACTCAAGGTCATTGGGGAAAAGACAATAGGCGGTGGAAGAATAGACCATCATTTATTTTGGAAGAACTCTTATGCGATCGAGGCCTTGGTGGACGAGTAGAGCGGTTCGATTAAATGTCCCGACGGTTCTGATGCAAACGAGATCGTGGAAGAGCAACATTCTATATTGGGACATTCTTGCCCGGGACGACGAAAAACGACAAAATTTTCCCTTTTTATCATTAATCAAATGCTTATCTATTTTAGATCGAAGATTTCTTCGGACTTGAGACGAGGAAGAGCATCCTCAAGGGTAGGCAAGGGATCTTGGTGTAGCAGGGGATGCGCGAATGGATCATAGTAAGTTAAAAAATTGTATCCGATACTCTTGATACAACCCGATATCATTTTTATCCGTCAAGTTTGGTTCACATAAGGTCAACGATCCCAAATAGCTTCCATCCGAGCCGAAATTCATATCTGATAAATTATTGAGTTCTTTTAGCGGTGATATTGATGAGATAAATCGAAATAGTGTATCGATTCTTCAAATAATCCCAAACTTCTTTAGCGGTCTCGAAACGCCCAAACCGCAAGTGAATACTTGGATAGAAGTATTCTCAAACCAAGTGATAATCAATCTTCTAATCTATCGGTATACTTTTCGTCGACTCACTATAACTTTGGTCGGAATTTTTACGTCACCTGTCACATATCGCCAGAGTTTACGGCCTTTCAGAAAGCCACGCATGGCCTCAACCCAATGGGTATAATTGATACCATTGAGCAAAACAGGAATAGGAAGAGTAATATCGGACTTTTCCATCTTTTTTTTTTTTTTTTTTTTTGGTTAAGGGAATCGGACCTTTCCCGAAACTTACTTTCCGAAATGGCGGCGATTTAGGTTCGCGGCGCGCAAGGAAAGTGAGATCGACAGCGTCTCGCGGCGGTTCGGGGTTGGTCCGCGGCGATCTGGTGGGCGTGGACAGGGAGGAAAAATCTGGGTCGTGCGCGGTGCTGGATGCGGACGGACGTTTCCGGTCGAATGTATCGCGGAAGCGCGGCTTGTTGCGGTGCGCGGCGGGCTCGCACGGCGGAGCGCGGCTTCCGGATCCGGTGTTGTTGAGATGAGCTAGACGGCGGGGGGACCACCACGGAACGATAATGGAGCTTCTAGGCACGAATTGGGCTGCGGCGGCAGTTGCTCGTCCTGCAACGGTGTGGGTTCGACGGCGAGGCTGGATCTGGTTTTCGGGTGAATTCACGGGCCCAGGCGGTGGCTTCGGGTTGCGGTGCGATGCGGTGCCGGTGTTGGGATGTGCGGGTTCGATAGGGGCGGAGCTGGAGGTGCTCCGGTGGGTCTCGGGGTCAGGGTGAGATCTGTGTGGGAGGTTGACATGCGCGGTGAGCAACGGAGAGAATGAGGGAGGAGTTTCCACAAGGATCGTGAACCTATACTGATACCATGTGAGAATTGAAACTATCTGATTTATTGTATATCTTTGGCTATACAAGTGTGACTCTATTTATACACAGAGAAGGTAAACATAATAGGTACATAAGTCAAATATGTCGTGATCGGTGAAACTTGCAGAAGATAAATTATCTTTGAATTTTGCAAAGATAAATCATCTTTGACACCATCCATATAAAAACCCATCCAATCTATTTAATTATAAAAAATGAAAATTAATGAATTAGATGAATTGGGTCAACTTTATTAACGGATGGTTAATGAACCATTCAGTATAATTTTTAATTAATTGGATCAAAAAAGAATTGACCCATTTGTAATCCGAAATCAAAGCCCAAAATAAAAAATTAACCAAAACACATGAACCCTAAACCCTGTTTTCTTCCGTAACTCTCTCCCCCACAAGTCACAACGCCCTCTTTCTCTCTCGTTTTTTATCTCTCCTTCACAACCACACCATAGGCCATCAGCGATCTAAGTAGACGAGCATGTTGCAGCTAATTCGCCAGATTCACCATGAATGATCAAAGATGGCTTGATGTAATTCTCACTTCTAAAGATCTCAAGAAAGCTGTTTGTCCAAAATTACCATCAAATTGAAAGCTTTTCCGGATAGAAACTTTATTTTGTTCCTTTTTCTAAGCTTCAAGCCTGCAAGCAAATCATCGTTTTTTTTTTTTAACTTGTATGAGATTTTGATTTTGATTTTTTGAGATTATATAAATGTGTTCCTTGTTTGGCCTGCTATGGGTTCTGTAATATTTACTTTGGTTCACTCGATGTCGAGAAATCTAAGAAGATTTTACTGTTTGGTTGCTTAGAAAATTGGGGAACAAGTGAATGACGGTAAAAATTTATGCTTTTCCTATTTTTGTATTTTAGGTTTATTGTGTTTTGAATATTTTCACAAAATCAAGTACTAACGTAATGCATAAATGTAGGTGAATTAAGTATTTAATTTCCTAAGAACTCTTATATCTAAAATAATTTTAAAGAGACAGAGAGAATGACTTTGAGAGAGAAAAAAAAATAAATTTTAGAGAGAGAAAAAAATTAAAATCAATTTTGAAAATTGGGCTAAAAAAGTTAAAATGAATTTTTTAAATATAATATGCTTTTAAATGAATGAGTCGGATATTTATAAAAAATAATAATTAACATATATAACGAATGTGTTGGATATTAATTTATTAAATAGGTTGTGAATGGATTGAATTTTATTATTATATATTCTTTTAATGAATCATAAATGAGTTAATAAATTATTTTTTACCCATTTATTATGGCCTAATCTAAAATTCATCTATTTGTCACCCTTCCAAAGATTCCATAATTGTTAAGTGTAAGTTTACTCACCACTTAAGCTATCCTATGAGTATAAATGAGCATTTTAAATAGTGCTTTTACGAGAACAATTTTTTAGAAAAAAAAAATTGAATGAAAGAAAAAACAATAAAAGAATATCAAAATAAGAATTTTATGATACTAATTAACTCCACAATAAAAAGTTTAATCTATTTATTTATTTATAATTTCTGATGTATACAATCTAGAGCCGCCACATCAAGCGTTTTTTACTCTTATTAGTCATGTCAACAAATGAAATCCTCTTTCTCAGCTACATCAACAAAATCTCAATGTTCTTATTTTTCCCTTTAATGTTTTTTCAACTTCCTTAATTTCAATGCCACTCACTCTCCATTTTAGTGTGTTTTGAGTAACTCTTGATGACAAATTTTTACAATAACTCATGTTAATTAATATCTCAGCTCTTCCTATAGTAACCATTTTCGTTAGTCTCTTCTATCTCACATTACTCTCAAGTTTATTCACGTAAGCAATATTACTCTGACATCCTTATTCTTTCCAGCTCTGTTCAACTGTTACTATTCTTCCAGGGTGAAGATGAAAATGAGGCATTTATTTGTGAGGTATATGCTCCGCTTGGTTATACTTGCCACTCAAACAAATTGGGTAACCTTGTAAGGGGATATAACTCAGTTGGTTTCAAGCAATGGCTATCTGGGTTACCACAGACTCTGCCATCACCAGAGACAGTGATGGCCCCCTCATTGGCACCTTATAAATATATTGGAAGCTTAATTTCTCCTAAAAGCTAGATAAAGTTCCATTTTCCTATTTTTTATTAAAATATAATTTTTGTTTCCTTTTACATTTTGTTTGGATTTTGGAGGAAGACATTCCAAATAAGTGCATATCCTCCAATCAATCCTAGAAGGGTTCCATTATAGATTAATAGTTACTTTCTAAGAAGAACAGCAGCGCCAGTTGCCCAAAATAACTTGTGCTTTCAACGAAACATAATCAAACAATTCTGTAGTTAGGATAGGTGAGAACAAAAACATGTGGGAAAGGTCAGGAGGGTGGAAGGGAATATCACACTCATGACTCATGAAGCAGTTATCTCTGACACGTTTAGGGTTTAAGATTTAAAGTTTATATAATATTTAATTTATTTATATAACATCTTTACTAACGTGAGATTTTAACAATTACACTTTAATTTTCAACAGATTCACTGTCCCCGCATCACCTATTATAAAAAAAACCAAAAATTTACACAAGTTTGATGATGACACAAACAGTTCGAGAAGCCTCATCATTATAAAAATGTTGCCTCTCTTACATGGATCGAGAAGCCACATGTCTCATTCTCCCTCTGTTGCATATCCCCTCATATCGCCGACCCTCATGTCTGCGTTTTCCAACGATCACTGGCCATGACTATTGTCTTTCTTCCATGGAAGGAAATTT
This sequence comes from Ormosia emarginata, assembly GCA_029884605.1. Lineage (NCBI taxonomy): Eukaryota > Viridiplantae > Streptophyta > Magnoliopsida > Fabales > Fabaceae > Ormosia > Ormosia emarginata. The sequence continues at coordinate 59,694,211 of JAQQTP010000082.1, read as the reverse complement.
TGGCCTAACGGACTGTTTTTTTTCTGAGTTTTTAAATATCATATGCAAAGGGTAAGTTTGTTATAGTAAATATGTAGGTATAGTGGTATACTATCAGTTCGTTTATAAAGTAATAACCAAACCAAACACTTCATATTATTCGGTCTAATCCTATTATTTATACTATCAAGTATCAAGAATTTTACTGTCCGTTTATCCTATCATTCCTTATCGTATGAAGTACACTAAATACAACCTAAAATCATTGTAATATGGAGAAGGGTAAGATAAATCCAGATAATGTGACGATTTCACCCACAAATAAGGTAATTCAAGGTTAAGGATAACAAAAATGTTAAATCTACATCTCATTTTCTATATCCATGTCCTATACCTTCTTTTTATGAGAAAAAGTGATGCCTACTGCAAGCGCACGATTGTATCGTATAATAAAAGATCGTTCCTACAAAGACTCAGTACTGATTATTAGTTTCTTTTCACAATGGAGATTAACTAAACTAAAATCGTATTTAAAACATCAAGTTATTGAAAATCCGAATAAAGATTTGATTTAATAACAGAGAAAATAAACTCTTGGGATTATGGTACTTCACAATAACGATTGACACTTAAAACCAATTTTCTTAATACTATGGATGTTGAATTTTTAAAGGTAAAATAAGCAAATATAATTACTGTCTTCTTGCAAAGAACAATAACATATTTAAGCCAATATGTTTTAATTAGCAAAAACTCATTAAGAACAGATATTTGCTACAACCTCAAGAGAATAGAATCTATTTTCATGATTTGGTCCCTTTGTTCAATCTTATAGTTTTAATATCAAACTTTACCTTTCAGTTCCTTGCTTAATATTTGAAATCATGCAAATATAAACCATATATTTGCAAACAATAAAAACACTAAGATTGAATTAAAAAGATCAACACCCATAACAAAAAGAGAAAATCAGAAATAGCAACAACCCTCCATTAGAATACCCACAATCCCAAAATTAGATAATTACTCACTCATATTTATAATAGAAGCAACCAAATATAATTGAAACATTGAGGATATAAGAAAAGGAAAGAGAAAGATAATAAAGGAGAAGAAAAGAAATTGTTAATCAGTTTGCATAAAATTCCAGCAAGGTTGCAAGAACATCTACCAGAAACAAATAACAAGAGAACTAATTTTATCTAAGAATGGGAGAGAAGATAAGAGATTTTTTGTCCCCCCTTTCTATCAGAAAACAACTCCCTTTACCGTCTATTACAACTCCATTTACACCCTATTACAACACCTCTTTGGATCCTTCAGAAATAAATGGGCTGTTACAAAACTGATTCGAATTATGGCCATAATGGCCATTACTGGCAGACAGTAATTCGTTCTGGTTGGCTCTTCAAATTCTGATTACATGAATTACGACCATAATGGCCACTACAGCCTAGCCGTAATTCTCTCTGACTGGTTTCTTCAAATTTTGGGCTCTCCACGAATTATGGTCATAATGACCATTACTAGTAGGTCATAATTCTCTGGTTATAATATTCTTGCCAAACGAAATATGTGTGTAATCTCCAACACTGGTGAGCCATAATTCCTTATGTTTTCATCTATCTCTTTCTTATTTTCTACCATTCTACTTATTATCAAAACAAAGCAAAAAGGTAGTAAAATAGAACAAAAGTAAAATAAAATCCTAAAATCAAAAGCATAAACATAGAAATCAAAAGCATAAAATTCTAACTTATCAAAAAGAAAAGAAATGAAATCCTCTCGTTTTCTTTTTTTTTTTCTTCTCATAAAAGAAAGGCATAAAGTGATAGAATAAAAAATAAGGTGTAACAATAACATTTTTGTAAGAAAAAAATTGTTTTGGGTCACTTATATTATAATATCAATATATAGTATATTTATATGAAATTTCTAATCTTAATGCATGCACTGTTTTTCAACTATAGGTATAATTGGGTTTTTAATTTATTTTCAACGATTATGCTCCAAAATAATGCAAAAATCACCGAGTCATTTAGCATTTATATGTCATAAGAAAAATCATAGTTGCATGTGAATATATTCTAACTAAAAAAATTGCTTTTTCATAGAACCAATTAAATTTTTTTAATTACTCAAATTAAAAGGTGTTTATGTTTAAGAATTCCTAGTATGATTTTTCCTTTCTTTTTATAAGATTAAAATTAAAATGATGAAATACTCTCCCCATCTAAAGTTGAGGACAAACCACCAGCAAAAAGTCAACCCGGGAATCCAACCCCGTTGGCATATTTAACTTAAGTATTGATTTTTATACACATTATTACAAATATAAGAACTGTCATCTACAATAATGCAAGTATTATCATCAATTACATAATGTTAGGCGACCAAGGGCGAATATCGTCCTCTACCCATCTGTTTTCTATGAATATTGGTTGGGGTGAAAGTAGCTAGGTTAGGTTAGATCTGAATTTGACTTATTATTTATAATAAATTTTATTTTGAAATTCGACTTAGTCTATTTGTAAAAATATAAAAGTTTAATTTAACTTAAAAATTTATTTAAAATTATATATTTACATAAAGGTCTTCAAATAAATTTAACTTTTATGATTTTAAAATAAGTATAATTTTTAATAAAAATATTATATTATATATAAAATAAATGTATTATATTAATATAATTAACAAATTATATAAGTATTATTAATTTTTAATTATATATCTATATAATAGATTGATATATCAACATGATAAGTCAAATAGACTTTTTAAAATATCTACTTAGATAAATAGGTATTTTGAAAATTTCAAGCATAACTTGTTTTCTAAAAAGTTAGGTCAAAATAAATTAGACAATAGGTCCCTAGTAAGGCAGTTGGCCTATTCCCACCTATAATAAGTGGTTAAAACACTACAATCAAGGGTGTCAGATAAAATGAGCGAGTTAGATCAAAAAATTTGATATAAAAATGAATTTTAACCTTGTCGGGCTTATTCGATTTTGGCCATCCTGATACTGGCTGACCCATAGTGGGCTAAGCTAACTTGCTAACCCGATGTTTAATTATTTAATTAATAATTTTTATAATATATAAAAAGTTTTACCCTCATTTTTTCTAATATAAATTAATATTTCTGTCATAAAAATAATTTTATTATATGTTTGTTAGTATTTAAAGTATGCAAAAGAAAAATATAATGATGAACTAATGTTTGGTTGATTCAAGTGGTTTAGCACTTATTCCCCTTAAATAAGATCTCGATTTTGAGTCTCTTGTGAATGGAAAAAAAAAACTACTGTTGAAAGAGCTTTACACATTTGTAGTCCGACCTGACTCAACTCTGGATTAGTCGGGACCTAAAGCGACTTTCAGATACTAGGAGATTTATACCAAAAGAAAAAAATATAGTGATGAAATATAAGGATAAAAATTTTTAGTATTAAAAATATATATAAAAAAAACTTAATGCTATTGGGTCAACCCGGCTCAATTCACAGCCTGCATAAAATCAGACTGGACTAATAAAAAATTAATCCATACCAAATTTAGCCTCACTGAACCTAAAATTTGACTTAGCCTGCACGACCGACCGTTTTGACACCCCTTCTCCAGCCACTTCTCATTATTATTGCAGCAAATGAGCCTAAGCGGAGTTGAATTTTAATTTAGAAGCTTGTCGTTGTTTCTTCTTGTTCTGGTTTTCTCTCTTTGGGTCAAACGCCTATAGAGTTACAAAAGCCTTCTTGAGCTTTGATCATAAATGCTGCTACCTAACTAAACCCTTGGCGCTTGCTTAGGTCTGTCCTACCCTAAAAAGTTTAAGGGAAAATAGTATACAGCTCTCCTGAACTTTGACCCTTTTACAAATCACCAATACGAACTTTAAAATATTTTCAATTAGTCTATAAATATTAATTAATGTCCCAATAGATTTTTCTATTTAATTTGAATATGTTAATTCATTAATGATGATATTGTGTAATAATTTCTTATTTATTTTATAAGGAAGAAAATATATTGAAAATTAAATTTTAAAAATAAATTAATAAATTGTTCTTAATTAATGTTAATACAAATAAAATAATATCATGCAGTATTATCGTTAGTGAATTAATAGATTCAAATTAATCATAAAGATTTATTGAGACATTAATTAAAGTTTAGGGAATACTTAGAAAGATTTTAAAATTTGTGGTTGTAATTTACAAAAGAGTCAAAGTTTAAAGAGTCTCTATACTCTTTTCCCAAAGTTTAATACACACATACAATTGTATGTATAGCTCATTACCAAAAAAATATTGTGGGACTAGCTTATGATCCAAGGAATATAAATGGCATTAAATTGTTGTCAACATAAAATTAATGGCAACCGAAAAATATGATGATATTTGAATGACACCAATCCAAAGTTTAGAAATTTAAGTAAAAAAAATTAACATTGTACAAATCCAAAGTTTTTTATTTTTACAGTAAATCCAAAGTTAAATTTGGTAATACATAAATAATTGTGAGTTTTCGTATGTAGTTTGCTCTTTATGATTTGGGGTATTGTGATTTTGACTTTTGCCACTTTGGCTCAACGTGATTAATTGATAACTTCATAAAATATTTTAGGCTTTAATTGAATAGAAAAGTGTCTGCTAAGTGTAAAATTTCTTTAATTCATAAGAAGTTGTGGTTATTTTTGTACACTTTGGTTATTCCTAGTTAATAACCAATTTTATTATACTTAAGTGCATTTCATGAAATTAATTGATTCATTTTGACATTTTTTTTCCAAGTCTCATGAATTTGTAGTGTGAACACCCAATTTTGTCCAGAACCATTTTGTTAATAATGAAAGTGAGATAAACAAAAATTAATTAATAAGTTATTTGCATGACCCAAATCAAGCCCAACCCAGTAAGAAAAAAATATTTGAGCCCTTTAATTCATTTTAGCCCATCTGTCTTTAAGCTTCTAATGTAAGAAAAAAAAAGAGGAGAAGTAACGTTGCAGATGAGCTGCAAATGGCCAAACATGTAAACCAAAAGCTTTTAATGCAATTGCCAAAAAACAAGCCTTTTTGGGTGATGACAGAAGAAAAGAAAACAAGTGACATTAGAGATTTCAAAAATAAGCATCAAAGGGAAGCGAGCAAATTGTTAGTCTTGCAATACTTGCAAGTCATGCAAGGTCAACCATGGAAAAAAGAGTATTAAGAGACTAAACAAAATAAACGGGATGGTGGCAGCCCTGCAGGAGAAAACAAAAATGAAACAAGCCAAGAATAGATTGGAAAGGGACCGCACAGTCCCATGCAACACAGGCTGGACATTTCATTTTTATTTTTATTTTTTTTCTCTTTGTGCCTATATAGAAGGGGGCATTCCAGATTCAGGGGACTTTTTTTTTCGGCTTCCCATTTTCCACAATCTTTCATCATCAATATCACCCAAAGTCTCATCCTCTCTCACCTTTAAAACCTCCATCAACCACCACACTAACCATGACCCTTCACCCAAGCCACCATTGAACCTCATCCGTGCCTCACCTGCTAAAAAATAAATAAACCAGAAACCAGAATCGCCTAACAACTAAGCCCACACCAGCACCACACCGCAGCTCGTCACCGTGCACAGCCCAGAACCGCCGTACACCGCCCCAGCAACTGTCGGAATCTCCACCTGCGAAGCAGAACCGAGCCCCCTAGATCTGGAGCGCCACCGACCCGCACCGTCCAAGCAGCGATTCTGACGCCTCGCTGTTATTGGACTTGCGTCGTGCAGCCACCGCGACGTCCCGGCCGCGCGCCACCGAGGATAGCAGCGCCAGGTGCACCCCATTCAAGCCGTCCACCATCCGACCGAATCTGAACTGCGGGTTACCCCGAACCAGACCGCAACTCCAGCCGCCGACCAGCCCAAGTTTCAGACTTCCGACGTGCCGCACCGCTCAAGCTCCGACGGCGCCACCTCCGTCCAGCTAGTGGTCTGCTTCTGCTTCTCTTTCGTGCTCTCCAGAAACTTCTTTTTGTTTCTCTGGAGAATGGGGTTCCCCCATTTTGTTTTCTTTCAAAGCATGCTCTTTTACGTTTTAGTTCCTGAAAGCTTCCTTCTTTTTTTTTTTTTTCTGGACTATAGCTATTTGGGCTCAAGTTTCTTTTGTTTTGTTTTTGTTTTTTTTTATTTTCTTTTTTGGGTCAGATTTATTTGGGCTAAAGCTATTTAGTTAGATGTTTTTTAAAAGCTTTGTTAAGCATGATAAAAAAAAATAATACGAAAATAATAAAAAAATAAAAATAAAGAATAGAAATAGTAATAATTAAAACTTGTAAAAAAAATTTAAAACAAGATTAACTAAGTTGTGACAACTTGTTAATCTTACAGTTTTTAGAATCATTTAAGTTGTGACAGCTGGATGATTCAAGTCTTTTTTTTTTTTTCAAAAAAAAATTAAATGAATTTTCAAAACAAAATTTTTTAAAAAATTAAAAATGATCAACCTATAAGTTTTTTTTTTTCTAAAGAACGACGTGGCTTTGAATTCCTCATTGCATCGGAGGATACGTAGGAGCAGGATCATAATTCTGTCAAGCCAAAATTAAAGTTTTCATAATTAATTTATTTATTTAGTTTATCTTTCAATAAATGGGTAAAATAAATATTCTAAAGGTTATACAAATTGCACAACTGATTTAAGGTAACCGTCTTAGGACGGATGTATCGAAGTCTTTGTGGGGTTAAGTCCCCACCCTTCCCTGTGCATAATTAGACTCCCGAACTTGAATTTCTGAACGCAGACCCTCTATTTTGGTTTTTTCCAATTTTTCCTAATAAAAATAAAATTGGTGGCGACTCCTTTAAAATTTTGTTAACTTAAGTCGTTATCCCGCCGCGATCACGGTCGCGACAGTTGGCGACTCCACTGGGGATTTTGTTAACTTAAGTCGTTATCCCGCCGCGATCACGGTCGCGACAGTTGGCGACTCCACTGGGGACGTTTGAGAGTCAAGCCTTTGTAAATTAGTTGTGCAAATTTTGTGACATTTAAATATTTGTTTTACCCTTTTGTTTTGTTTTGTTTTGTTTTTATTTTTTTATTTAATTTATTTTCTTATTTATTTTAATTGTAATTCTTATGTAAACCTTAGGGTAGAGAACCTTTGGGAATTTGTATTGTGCTGTTTTGTTTTGCAGGATGTGGGTAATCTTTAGGATTATAAAGGTTTGTATGCTCCCTACACCCACTACACTTACACATTTCTCACACACATTCGAGTGGGGCCCTATACCCGGGTCTGAGTGAAGCTTAAGTTAAGTAGAGGTTGCGTAGTAGTAGCCATTTTGGATGTACATCCTGTTTGGTTATTACGAAAACCTCATCTAGAGTGTGCCTTTTTCATACATGTCCCGCACTTGGTGGTTTACCCACTGTTTGTGGTCAACATTATGAAATGGGATTTAGCTCTAGAGGCCTTTAGAATAGTAAAGCCACCCAATGAGAGTTCTCACGAATCAGAAAAACTTATAGATCTTTAGGGTAGAACTCCTCAAATTTAAGGCAATCCCTTAGGACACAAAGGGAGCACACCTTCTTCTAGTTTATCCATGTCATAATTGCTTTTGTACCTATACATAATAAGTAGTGTGGTCCATTAATATGATAAACCTAATCGCACCCCGCTCAAGGACAAGTTTATTCTGGAAATAAAAAAAGAGAATTTTTTTTTTCAAAAATAAAAGGGAGGTGCAAGTCACTATTAATGGACCAACTATTTATCATTGCATTCATTCCAAAAATATAATGCTTTGCATCCTTGCATCATGTTTCTTACCACACTCTAATCTTTTTGTCATCCTTCAGGAAAATTTGTTAGAGAACCGTTAAATTCGATCAAGATTTGAAGTGAGTATCTTTGATGGAAAGAAATATGGGATCAGATCATAAGGATATGACCTTGAAGAAGACTCTGCGACTCAAGGCCAGGAAAGTTAACACTGAGAGCCTAGTGATCATGGGCCGAATGTTGAAGAAGACCCAACGTTTGACACTCGCAGTAAAGTATGGGAAGATCCTGACCTGTTAGAGGTGAATGTACAAGTAGAAGCGATCACCTGCGGTGGCCCAATATTATGACCCACCTCTTCGATGTCTCACCTTTCGGGATTTCCAGCTAGCCCCCACTTTGGAAGAATTTGAACAGATTCTGGGTTTGCCGTTGGAGGGTAAGAAGCCATACTGTTATATAGGACACTATGCATCCATCCAAACCGTAGCGAGTGTTCTGAAGGTGCATGCTAGAGATCTACAAGGAGCGCAACAGAATAGGAATGGAACCAAAGGGTTTTCAAGAGAATACCTCGAGGGACATATGCATCACTTAGCCAAAAGTGAAGATTGGAATGCTTTCATGGATGTGCTAGCCCTCACCATTTACGGCCTAGTCTTGTTCCCTAATATTGATGACTATGTCGATTATGCAGCGATTGATGTGTTCCTAGCCTGCAAGCTTAACACCGACAACCCGGTCCCAGCCATTCTCGCAGATGTGTATTGCACCCTAAACTTCTGTCACGAAAAAAACGGCAAAAGAATCCTTTGTTGCTTACCAATGCTATATGTTTGGCTCACAACTCATGTTTTTAACAGATCATACAGAACAGAGTGCCCTATCGCTGACTTCAACATGTACCAATTAAAGACCAAGAGCAGTCGTGAATGGGCGGACCATTTGGCGGAATTGAATGAAAAGCAGATTAGATGGTATCCTCGATGGAAAGATGTAGAAGCTATCATCTACCAGTGTGGAGGATTTCCAAACGTACCCCTCATGGGTACACGAGGGTGTATCAATTACAATCCAGCCTTGGTACAGCGACAGCTTGGTTATCCTATAATGGGACCACCGACGGAAGTCCAAATAACTCCTTTTGTTCTTTATTATGCTGACATGGAAAACATTGAGTCACTTCAGAAGATCCGAAGTGCTTGGGACAGAATCATCCGAAAAGGAAAGGAACTGGGGGTTAGAAGTTGTGCAGCCAAGGAAAGTTACCGCCAATGGGTTAAAGACAGAGTTCAGGAAATCAAGTTACCATTCAGGGCCCCGACAATTCCTTTGATTGATGGATCTTCAGCTTCGGTCTTGATTGAAAGTGAAGAGACGAAAGATATGAAAGCTAGGATCACGAAGATGGAAAAAGAAAATGAGAGGATGGAAGCGGAACTCAGAGAAACCCGCCATGAATACGCAGCCTTGAAGCGAGAAAACACTGAAAAGGATCGCATTCTCGAAAAGGCTAACAAAAAGATGAAGACGGAACATGATTACCTGCTGAAGACTAAGCATTGTCTAGGGGCCGCGAACAAGGAATTAGGGCTTCGAAGACAAGAAAGAGATAGAGTTATGGCTGAAAACCAACAACTTAGGGAACAGCTCGAGAATGCCAAGTTAACCCAGAATAATGCAATACAACTGGTGGAGGAAATGAGAAAACAGATGGAAATGACGTCTAAGAGATATGAAGATATGGTCAGAAACAAGAAGCTCCACATGAAAGAGATGGTTACAAAATATGAGGCAATGTTACAACAGGAGCGAGGAAAAATGAAGGAACTGATGAATCAGGTGGAACAACAAAAGGACGACATCAATGGATGGAAGGAAGAAGTGTATTTTTGGAAGAGTCGCTTTGCAAAATTAGCATGTTTGGCTAATTCAGCAATTGCGGATACCCCATATCATTTGAGGAAAGCTGATAAGATGGTTAATCCTTTTGAGACACCAGTAGAAATCAGTGACTTCATTGGATATTGTAAAGACCTAATAGGACAAATGAAACAGATGGCCAAGGTGTATTCAGATAGAGAATAGTCTTATTCGGTTAGGGTACGATGTATTCAGCTATGAAACAATGTATTTGATTGTCGTGTCTTTTCAGTTGAATGAATGAAGTATTGATGGTTTCGACACCTATTTTCTGATCCTATATTTCATTTGAGACTTAATACTTTTGAACGAGACGTTTTGGGTAATAGTACTGACAAAACAAGGATCAAAGATACTCATTTCAAATCAACTTAGCTTAAAAATCACTAATGGCCCTCTAACAAATAACGAGTTCAATTACTTTTTAAATAAAATCATAATTTGGAATTCTACTGCTTTCAGGTAAAAAGTTTTGAACCATTGCTCGTCCTCGAAAAACGAAGATCACACAAACCCGAACCTACGAGACTAGGTTGCAAACTAGGCTGCAAGAGATGTCAAATTCAGGAAGAAATTTGGATCAAGAGATAGATGAAATAAGGGGAAGAATGGATGCAATGGCAGAAGGACAATCGAGGGTCGAAGATTTACTGAGACAGTTAACTGCGACCCTCGGAGCAACAAATGGAACCTCTGTCGGCGCTGGGGTAAATGCAAATGCAAACAGTAATGTGAATGAAGAGGATAATTCTATGAATGGAAATCCCGAAGGGGGAAATAACAATGTAGAAGTCACTCATGAGCAGCCAGTAAAAATATTCTTGGGCAACAATTCTGAAAAAGAAAAATTAAGAGATGAGTTAATTGGAAGGATGCAAGAGCAAATTAAAGCCATGCAAGGTCCTAATTTATATGGCTCGATGGGAATCAATGAATTATGTCCTGAGGTTGAGGTTAATATCCCTAAGGACTTCAAAGTCCCGGAGTTCTCAAAGTACGACGGAAGTACTAATCCAAAGTTTCATCTGAAGACCTACATCACAAAGATGGCTATTTGGTCGCGTGATCAAAAATTTCTGATCAATTTCTTTCATGAAAGCCTGACCGGGCCAGCTTTGGAATGGTACATGCAACTTGACCATTCAAGGATTTCCTGCTGAGATGATTTGACCAATCTATTCTTGGGGCAATATCGATTCAATATCGACACAGCACCTACCCGAGAGCAGCTAGGGGCAATGCAAAAGAAGCATGGTGAAACCTTCAAGCAATACGCCCAAAGGTGGAGAATGTTAGCCGCCCAAGTTCAACCACCATTGACTTCGTCAGAAATGAGCTCATACTTTATGGGGACTTTAGGAGCACCTTTTATTGGATTGATGGCAGGTGCAACCTATACGGATTTTTCTGACCTAATTGTGGCTGGAGAGAGGATTGAGAATCTTGCGAAAGCGGAAAACTACCTACTTGGAAATACGGAGAGCAATTTTCCTAAGAAGATGGCGCCGATAAAGAAGAAAGAACCAGAAGTCAGCTATGTGCAACAACAAAGTTCATGTTTTCCTCGTAATCCACAACCATACCACTGCTTATCAAGCCCCTTCCCCCACTTTTCCAGCTTACCAAACTTCGTACCAAGTGAACCATGTTCCCTCACCACGTACATATGTCCCTACTCGTCCTGTTTATGCTAATCGCCCTCCTGCACCTCGAAATCCAGGAAATCAAGGGTATGCTCGACCCCCGTCGAATCTACCCCATTTTCCAAAATTGTCAATCTCCAATGCTGACTTGTTTCAACAGTTGTTCGACGCGCATTTGGTCGCGTGCATCCCTGCTCGCCCCATGGTACCCCCATTCCCAGCCTGGTACAATCCTAATGCAAATTGCAAGTTCCATATGGACAACCCAGGACACTCAATCGAGGATTGCGAGGTATTTAAAACAACAGTGAGGAAACTGATTGCCTGCGGAAAGCTAGATTTTGAAGAAGAGAAAGGGCCTAGCATCACCAGCAACCCAATCCCGAATCATGGGAAAGGAGTTGTAAACGCTTTAGAAAAGGACAAGGAAGGAATTCAAAAGGTAGCAAATGTCAAAACTCCCATGAAGTTAATATTCCAAGGTCTGGTCCGCGGGCTATTGTTCTTCAATAACCTTAAGGGACGTAGAGTTTGAATATGATACTAAAGCTTATTGTGAATACCATATGGAGAAGGGACACGATATTGAGAGTTGTCAGGAGTTCAAAACTCAGTTGCAGAAATTCATGGCTCTGGGTATAGTGGATGTTACTCAAGCAAGAAAATCCATAAAAGAAATAGATACTGTGGAGCGTTTAGTTCTCAAACTTCCGCGTGCTGGTGAAGTCCCAAATTCTAGAAAGATTGTCATAGCAATAAAGAAGCCTACACCTTTCTCCTACAGTGATACCCATGCTGTACCTTGGAAGTATGATGTCGAGGTAAAGACACAAGATAATGTAGGACAAACCTCTTCAGCCCCTATCGCTCAGATAGCAGAACTCGCACAAACAATGCCGAATATTGGGGACATAGGAGGGATCACAAGAAGTGGCGATGCTATGGGCAAGAAGATAAGGCTGGGAAAGGAAAATCAATCAATATAGAAACAAAGGAAGAAGAGGAGGAAGAATTCCTGAAAATTATGAAGCAAAGCGAGTATGATATTGTAGATCAACTCAGGAAAACCCCAGCTCGGATCTCTCTTCTTTCACTCATAATGAACTCTGAACCTCATCGCAAAGCACTGCGAGAGAGTGCTAAACGAAGCCTATGTGAAGCCAGATGTTACCCCAGAAAGCTTAGTAAACATGGTAGACCCAGTGAGGCACGTCAACGTGATCCCCTTCTCTGAGGAAGAAGTGGTACGTTCGACAGGAAATAACCCGCGTGCTTTGCACATCACTTTGAAATGTCAGGGGTATGTAGTGGCAAAAGTTTTGATTGATGGAGGTTCTGCATTAAACGTCCTCCCAAGGAACACCTTGTCCCAACTAGCTATGAGTGTAGAAGACATAAAGCCTCAAGAAATGACGGTGCGAGCCTTCGATGGAAGGAAAAGAGGAATTCTGGGAGAAGTGACCCTTCCGCTCGAGATAGGCCCAAGTTGTTTCCAAGTATTGTTTCAAGTAATGGAGATTGAGCCTACATACACTATGCTCTTAGGAAGACCATGGATCCACGCTGCTGGTGTTGTTCCCTCAACCTTGCACCAATGCTTGAAATACATTGAGAATGGATGCCTGGTTACCATTCGAGGAGAGGAAGAAATCTTACTGATGAAGCCTACTTCAGTGCCTTATGTTGAAAACACTGAACGGGAGGTGGACAACTTCTTGCACAGCTTCCAGCTGGTAGAAGCAAAAACGAAGAAGGACGAATCGTCCTCCGAAGATGTCCACCAAGTCGTGACTCGCATCATGACCAATAATGGTTACCAAGCCGGGAAAGGTTTAGGAGTTCAGCTGCAAGGAATCAAGTCTATGATCACCCTGCCAGAGAACAAGAACAGATTTGGTCTAGGGTATGAGGCATCTTTGGAAGGAATGATGAAGTATGGTTTGGCTCTCAATGAAGGAAAAATGGAGAATAAAGTGACAAAGATGATTCCTCATCTGAAGGAGACATTCCCTGTTCATGCCGAAGTCATCAATGGAACTTCCAATCATCAGGTCCGCATAATCATTAACAATGTGGAGGAAGACTCAGGAGAAGACCATGCTATCCACCCCTCCAAGCAATTGAAACCTCTGAACAATTGGAGATCTGAGGCGTTATTTGATGTGGTTGCCATAAAGTAATTGTTTAGTCATGAAGCTATCTTAGACTTTTGTAATGTTGAATCTATGTTAACTCTTATCGAAGCTTTAATGTAGTGAACTTGTGTGTTTTCCTAGTATGATTCTCTGCTCATGTTGTCTTTCATCAAAATTTCAATGCAATGAATTTATGTGCTTCTCAGTTGATCCACTACTTTGTTTCTTTTCTATCTTTGACTTACGTTTTTTAGCCTTGTCCAATTACCATTTTTTTTTCTTTCTTCTGTCAATGATTTCCAATCTGGCATAAATAAATCTTCCAGGGATTTGAGTCTTGTAGAGGTATTGTCCCATGAAAGGATTCCTGAAAACTCAAAGGTGGATTCTTATTCGATGATGGATATAGATAACTATGACTCAGATGAAGATAAGAACGCTACTGAGGAGTTTGCCAAATTGGTAGAAAGGTCAGAAAGAGAGTTCAGCCTGGATGAAGAGGAAGTGGAGGTGATCAATATGGGAACTGATGAAGACAAGAAAGAGCTGAGGTTAGTGGATAACCCGGAGCGAGAAAGCATGATCAAGTTATTCAGAGACTATATGGATGTTTTTGCATGGTCTTATCGCGACATGCCAGGGTTGGATCCAAGCATAGCTTCCCACAAAATTCCGCTACACCCCAATGCTGAGGCGAAAAAGCAGAAATTGAGGAGAATGCACCCCGAAATGTCTTTAAAGATCAAGGAGGAAGTTACCAAGCAATTAGAAGCAGGATTTTTAGAAGTGTCTAGACACCCAGAATGGGTAGCGAATATCGTCCCAGTTCCAAAGAAAGATGGAAAAGTCAGGATGTGTGTGGATTATAGGGATTTGAATAAGGCTAGCCCTAAAGATGATTTCCCATTACCTCACATTGATGTCCTTGTCGATAATGCAGCAAGAGGCCATAGGTTCTCTTTCATGGATGGATATTCTGGTTACAATCAGATTCTCATGGATACAAATGACAAAGAGAAGACCACATTCATCACGGCATGGGGAACCTTTTGTTACACAGTTATGCCATTCGGGTTGAAGAATGCTGGGGCCACCTATCAGCGTGCCATGGTTGCTTTGTTTCACGATATGATGCACAAGGAAATTGAGGTATACGTTGATGATATAGTGGCCAAGTCCAAAGAAGGAGAAAGTCATATGGCAGTGTTGCAAAAGTTATTTGAAAGACTCAGAAAGTACAAGTTGAGACTAAACCCAACGAAATGTGTCTTTGGTGCATCAGCTGGAAAGTTGCTTGGTTTTGTTGTTAGCAAGGAAGGGATCAAAGTGGACCCAGACAAAGTCAAAGCAATACAAGAGATGTCTGCTCCTAAGACTGAAAAGGAAGTAAGAGGTTTTCTCGGGAGGTTAAACTATATCGCTAGGTTCATAGCCAACTTGACTAGCACCTGCGAGCCGATCTTCAAGTTACTAAAGAAACAACAACCAGGAGAGTGAGATGAACATTGTCAGGAAGCTTTTGAGAAAATAAAAGCTTACTTGCAAAGTCCTCCTATTTTGGTGCCACCGACACCGGGGCGGCCGTTGATATTGTACCTCACGGTATTGCAGACATCCATGGGAGCAATGTTAGGACAACACGATGAAACAAGAAAGAAAGAGCGGGCCATCTACTACTTGAGTAAGAAGTTCAATGATTCTGAGTCCCGCTACATGGCAATCGAGAAGACTTGTTGTGCACTAGCATGGACGTCAAGAAGGTTGAGGCAGTACATGTTGTACTATACAACTTGGCTGATCTCAAGAATGGATCCGATAAAGTACATATTTGAAAGTCCTCATGTATCAACACGAGTCTCCAAGTGGCAGGTGGTACTTTCTGAGTTCGATATAAAACACATGACTCGAAAATCTATCAAAGGGAGTGTAATTGCAGATCACTTAGCTGAGAACCCGCTCAATTACGAGCAACTGTAATGTCCGAATTTCCCGGATGGAGATATTTTAGCAATTGAAGAAGAAGAGTCGAGGAAGAAGACACGTGGAAGATGTTCTTTGATGGAGCAGGTCAACATGTATGGGAGTGGCATAGGAGCAGTGATCACCTCACCAAGTGGGAAGCAATACCTGTCGCCATCAAGTTAGAGTTCGATTGCACCAATAATATCGCAGAATATGAAGCGTGCGCTCAAGGGTTGAAAGTTGCGATAGAATTGGGAGTGAAGGAATTACAAGTATATGGAGATGCAGCACTGATAATTTATCAAGTGAACGGGGAATGGCAGACCAAGGATCCAAAGTTGATTCCATACCAGAAATATTTGATGCGGTTGGTCGAGAAGTTTGAAGGAATCACTTTTTTCGCACTTGACCGGGATAAGAATTAATTCGCGGACGCTCTGGCTACTTTAGCTGTGATGACCAATCTGAATATTCATGCTAATGTGCAACCCATCCGAGTAAAGGCACAAAGTGAACCAGTTTATTGTTCTAATGTCGAGGAAGAAGAAGATGGTCAGCCCTGGTTCTATGACATCAAGTAGTACATTAAGTTCAGAGAATACCCATCAGGGGCAAATGAGATAAACAAAAAGACCATTCGTCGACTCTCCATGGCTTTCTTTTTGAATGGGGAGGTACTATACAAAAGGAATTATGATGGTACACTCCTCAGATGTGTGGAAGCTAAAGAGGCTCTCGCCATCTTAACAGAAGTTCATGAAGGGATTTGCGGAACACATGCCAACGGTGTCATGATGGCTCGCCAAATCCTCCGATGTGGTTACTATTGGTCCACTATGGAATCTGATTGCATAGGATATGTTTGAAAGTGTCATAAATGCCAAGCTTACGCTAACCGCATTAATGCACCTCCTGTCCCATTGCATAATATGGTGGCACCCTGACCTTTTTCAATGTGGGGGATCGATGTTATCGAGCCAATAAATCCAAAGGCTTCCAATGGCCATAGGTTTATCCTGGTAGCAATTGATTACTTCACCAAGTGGGTAGAAGCTGCTTCCTATGCCAAGGTCACTCAAAAGGTTGTTCTCAAGTTTTTGAGGGCAAACATCATCTGTAGATATGGAATTCCAGAAAGGATTATCACAGATAATGCCCCTAATCTCAATAGCACCGAAATTAAGAATCTATGCGAGAGGTTTAAGATCAAGCATCACAATTCTGCTCCTTACAGACCTCAGATGAATGGTGCGGTAGAAGCAGCAAACAAGAATATCAAGAAGATAGTAGCTAAAATGGTGGTCAATTACAAGGAATGGCATGAGATGCTCCCCTATGCTCTCCATGCTTATCGCACTAATATCCGATCTAGCACTGGGGCAACACCGTTTTCCTTGGTATATGGGATGGAAGCAGTTTCCCTTATAGAGGTCGAAATCCCATCCTTGAGAGTGTTGATGGAAGCCGAGTTAGAAGAATCAGAGTGGGTAAAGACTCGATATGAGCAGTTAAACATGATTGAAGAAAAGCGATTAAAAGCTATTTGTCATGGGCAACTGTATCAAAGAAGAATGGCAAGAGCTTTCAACAAGAAAGTTCGTCCTAGAGAGTTTCAAGCAGGCGATTTGGTTCTAAAGAAGAAACTCCCAAACCAAGAGGACGCCCGAGGTAAATGGGCACCGAGTTACGAAGGACCTTATGTTGTTAGGCAGGCATTCTCTGGAGGAGCCTTAATTTTGACAGATATAGATGGAAATGAATTGCCAAGACCAATAAATGCCGATGCAGTAAAAAAGTTCTATGCCTAAAAAAAAAAAAAAAAAAAAAAGAAAAAAAAAAAAAAAAAAAAAAAAAAAAAAAAAAAAGAAAAATGACCCGTTAGGTCGAAAACCCGCAAGGCGACCTAAGCCTAAAAGTTAGGGTATTTAAACCGGGCAAAAGTTTAAAGTTGGCAAAGACTCTCCTAAGAAGTACCTCCCGAAAGGCTCACAGGGGACAACATAAAGGAAACATGAAAAAGCGGGGCAATTTTTTTAGTGGTGATGAATTGGTGCTACTAGCAAAGCTGGGCAAAATTTAAGTAGTGAACAGGTGAAAGAGAATTCGTGTCATTGGCAGTCAATGGTTGAAATATCTATCTGAGAATCAGGACTCATCTAATGAGAATGAAGGAATCCAAACTGGGGCAACTACCTTTCGCTTTGTCTTTGTATCATCCTTTGTACTCTTTGTCATCTTCAATGTCTTTATGTGTTTGTGAACATTCAAATGAATGAGAATACCTTTCTCTTTCTTTTCTTTTCTCTTATTCTTCTTCTTTCTTTATCTTGCTCAATCACACAGTTTATTACAAAATGCTTCGATAAAAGGGAATATGAATTCAATATCATTGATTTGACAAACTTAATGGCAATCCTCCAATTAACAAGTTAGGTCAAGAACGAGTTAGAAGAAAACTCTAGGAGATTGAACCTACTCCCCATGCAATCTGAGAGATCGTGTGCCTGATGAGCAAACTCAGAAATGAAGCTACCCCAACGTTTGAAGGTCCCAAGGAATTGGAAACAAGTTGACGAGCCCTAGTTTGCAAGAGCTTACGCCCGGGTTTGATGGATCAAAGTTTTTCGAGGAAGCGCATGGCATCAAGTACGTAAGTGGAAGGTTTTTGACATAATATTTTCAATCTCTTTTTTGAGTTACAGGAATGAACACGGCCATGTCTTTTCATGTTCAAGAAAACATTAAGCTGAAAGTGATGTCTTCGCTTTTACGCCGAGCTTCACTATGGAAGAACAGACAAAGTGAAAAAAAAAAGAAAAAAAAAGAAGAAGAAAAAAAAGAAGGAGAAGAAAAAAAAAAAGAAGAAGAAAAAGAAAAAATCTTTTGGGCCAAGCCCACATCATTTAATTTTCGGACGTCGATACCCACTTGCTTTTTTTTAATTTTTGGGACACCAGATACCCACTGTTTTTCGGGACGCCAGATACCCACTTGTTTTTTAATTTTTGGGACACCAGATACCCACTGTTTTTTTAATTTTTGGGACGTCAGATACCCACTGTTTTATTTTGGGACACCAGATACCCATTGTTTTATTTTCGGGACACCAGATGCCCATTGTCTTTTAAATTTCGGGACACCAGATGCCCATTGTTTTATTTTGGGACACCAGATACGCTTTTTAATTTCCGGGCCAAGCCCACTGCTTTTTAATTTTGGGACGCCAGATGCCCATCGCTTTTTTAATTTTTGGGACACCAGATACCCAACGCTTTTTAATTTCCGGGCCAAATTTTGGGACCCATGCTCGCTTTTTAATTTTTGGGACGCCAGATGCCCATCGCTTTTTTTCTAGGACACCGTATACCCACTGTCTTTTAAATTTCGGGGCACCAGATACCCACTGTCTTTTAGATTTCGGGACACCAGATACCCACTGTCTTTTAAATTTCAGAACACCAATGCCCACTGTTTTTTGTCCTTGTCGGGACACCAGATACCCACTGCTTTTAATTTTGGGGCATCAGATGCCCATTGTCTTTTAAACTTTTTGGGACACCAGATACCCATTGCTTTTAATTTTCAGGATGCCAGATATCTACTGTTTTTAATTTCAAGACACCAAATACCCATTGTCTTTTAAATGTCAGGCCAAGTCCGTTGCCTTTTTGCAATTCCAGGTCATCCAGCATTATTCCCAAATATACATATATATATATATATATATATATATATATATATATATCTTGATTAATAAGCATCAATTGAGTCGCGATACTTATTGATAATACGGTGACGTCTCTGGCTTTACGCTGAGCTTCACCTTGGTGGGATTAACGACGCTGCGACAGCTCATAAATCCCCATTTGAGCTCACTAGTTGGCAATTAGCATCTTTGTCTTGTCTGCTCACATCATCTCATGCATTGCTGGACAAAATTTATGTTCACGTCTTTACTCATTTCTTACGATAATGATATGAACAACCATGGTTATTCCTATTATCTAGTAAGAAACAAGTAAAGAGGGGCAACTGTGAACACCCAATTTTGTCCAGAACCATTTTGTTAATAATGAAAGTGAGATAAACAAAAATTAATTAATAAGTTATTTGCATGACCCAAATCAAGCCCAACCCAGTAAGAAAAAAATATTTGAGCCCTTTAATTCATTTTAGCCCATCTGTCTTTAAGCTTCTAATGTAAGAAAAAAAAAGAGGAGAAGTAACGTTGCAGATGAGCTGCAAATGGCCAAACATGTAAACCAAAAGCTTTTAATGCAATTGCCAAAAAACAAGCCTTTTTGGGTGATGACAAGAAAAGAAAACAAGTGACATTAGAGATTTCAAAAATAAGCATCAAAGGGGAAGCGGAGCAGCTGTTAGTCTTGCAATACTTGCAAGTCATGCAAGGTCAACCATGGAAAAAAGAGTATTAAGAGACTAAACAAAATAAACGGGATGGTGGCAGCCCTGCAGGAGAAAACAAAAATGAAACAAGCCAAGAATAGATTGGAAAGGGACCGCACAGTCCCATGCAACACAGACTGGACATTTCATTTTTATTTTTATTTTTTTTCTCTTTGTGCCTATATAGAAGGGGGCATTCCAGATTCAGGGGACTTTTTTTTTCGGCTTCCCATTTTCCACAATCTTTCATCATCAATATCACCCAAAGTCTCATCCTCTCTCAGCCTTTAAAACCTCCATCAACCACCACACTAACCATGACCCTTCACCCAAGCCACCATTGAACCTCATCCGTGCCTCACCTGCTAAAAAATAAATAAACCAGAAACCAGAATCGCCTAACAACTAAGCCCACACCAGCACCGCACCGCAGCTCGTCACCGTGCACAGCCCAGAACCGCCGTACACCGCCCCAGCAACTGTCGGAATCTCCACCTGCGAAGCAGAACCGAGCCCCCTAGATCTGGAGCGCCACCGACCCGCACCGTCCAAGCAGCGATTCTGACGCCTCACTGTTATTGGACTTGCGTCGTGCAGCCACCGCGACGTCCCGGCCGCGCGCCACCGAGGATAGCAGCGCCAGGTGCACCCCATTCAAGCCGTCCACCATCCGACCGAATCTGAACTGCGGGTTACCCCGAACCAGACCGCAACTCCAGCCGCCGACCAGCCCAAGTTTCAGACTTCCGACGTGTCGCACCGCTCAAGCTCCGACGGCGCCACCTCCGTCCAGCCTAGTGGTCTCGCTTCTGCTTCTCTTTCGTGCTCTCCGAAACTTCTTTTTGTTTCTTCGGAGAATGGGGTTCCCCATTTTGTTTTCTTTCAAAGCATGCTCTTTTACGTTTTAGTTCCCGAAAGCTTCCTTCTTTTTTTTTTTTTTCTCGACTATAGCTATTTGGGCTCAAGTTTCTTTTGTTTTGTTTTTGTTTTTTTTATTTTCTTTTTTTTGGTCGATTTATTTGGGCTAAAGCTATTTAGTTAGATGTTTTTAAAAGCTTTGTTAAGCATGATAAAAAAAATAATACGAAAATAATAAAAAATAAAAATAAAGAATAGAAATAGTAATAATTAAAACTTGTAAAAAAAAAAAATTTAAAACAAGATTAACTAAGTTGTGACAACTTGTTAATCTTACAGTTTTTAGAATCATTTAAGTTGTGACAGCTGGATGATTCAAGTCTTTTTTTTTTTCAAAAAAAATTAAATGAATTTTCAAAACAAAATTTTTTAAAAAATTAAAAATGATCAACCTATAAGTTTTTTTTTTCTAAAGAACGACGTGGCTTTGAATTCCTCATTGCATCGGAGGATACGTAGGAGCAGGATCATAATTCTGTCAAGCCAAAATTAAAGTTTTCATAATTAATTTATTTATTTAGTTTATCTTTCAATAAATGGGTAAAATAAATATTCTAAAGGTTATACAAATTGCACAACTGATTTAAGGTAACCGTCTTAAGACGGATGTATCAGGGGTGCTGTGGGGTTAAGTCCCCACCCTTCCCTGTGCATAATTAGACTCCCGAACTTGAATTTCTGAACGCAGACCCTCTATTTTGGTTTTTTCCAATTTTTCCTAATAAAAATAAAATTGGTGGCGACTCCTTTAAAATTTTGTTAACTTAAGTCGTTATCCCGCCGCGATCACGGTCGCGACATGTAGGTTTTAATAAGATAAGGAGGAATTGGGAGATGAGCTATGAAGAAAAAAAATGGGAATCAAGCATGAAGGGAGCTAACAGGACCACTTAGGGCCCGTTTGGTATGCATGATAGGATAAGGCCTGATTGTATTAGACCTGATAGTATAAGGCCTGATTGTATTAGACCTGATAGTATAAGGCCTGATAGTATAAGACTTGATAAAATTTTAATATTATCTAGTGTTTAGCACGACATTGTATAAGATATTGTATTGTATAAGATAATACTATCATGTGTTTGTTGATGTACTATATAATACTGAATATGATAAAAAATTAACACTTTTGACAAAAATACTCTTTCAAAAAATATATTATATTCATCCAAATTTATTATGTTATACTAATTTTTTTAGAAATAAAAGCTTCTAAGGCCTATGAAAAAAAAAATTCATGACCACTATGTATATTAAATAAAAAACAACGTATGCCTTCACAACAAAAATTAGCAAAAATCTAAAAAATATTTAGATCTAATAGTCATTTTCGTCTTTATTTTAGCAAAGCTCATCTTAACAATATAAATTCATAAGAATTTATATGGCTATTTGGTTTCTAAATGCAACACATAATATGAAAAATAGTCAAGTCTACACTCAATTTCATAAATAGTAACTATCAAGTTCTAATTGGAAGTAAATATCTCAAAATATTTAGAATACATCAAAAATTTAAAAAAAAAATGCATTGTGAAATAATTTCCAAAATTCTAGTCAACTCCTCCTCCTCTTCGATTGGAGTCTCAATGTGTGGCCTTTTATTGCGACTCTTCAATTTGGCTGGTCTGCGCTCTCTCTACAAGTTGTTGTGCGTCTGGTGCCTTCAATTTTTATATCCAAATAATTGCATCGTCTCCCTTCCTATATTATGCTGCTAGCCTTCAAATTCAATTTGGTTAGGTTTCTTCTCTCCAAGAATTTCCATAGCAACACACCATTTCACATTCAAAATACAAGCTAAAAGCCATTGCCGGCAATATATATATATATATATATATATATATATATATATATATATATATATATATATATATATCAACGTTCATGGAAGAGAGAAAGTGAAAGATGAGAATTGACCTTAAATGGAGGAGTGAGATTGATGGAGCATGTTGTTGCCAAGTAGTGATTGTAGCAGCTTCTTGTCTACGGTCAAATGAGAAACGAAGGGGTTGGAGTTGGAGTGATTAAGGTGGGAATGGAAAATTTTTCATAAGAGCTTATACATCAAATCTCAATCAAGCCTAATCCCACTCCCTAAGGCCTGATTAAATTATCCATCGTTTTAATGTATAAGAAGAATTTGCTGGATAAGCTTATACAATACTATAGTCCCACAAAACAACTGATAAAGTCATAATATATTGTATAAGCTTATCCTATCAGGCCTAATACATTGTGTCAAACGCGCCCTTATGTACGTAGAAACCTACGTAAGTGCATGGAATTTGAATCCAAAATACACCTCAAGAAGGAAGAGAAGCCTATATCTCTATGTATGATTTCTACATATGTGCGTGGGAGCTCAAATAAAAGATGACCAAATATCAGACAAGCCTATGTCTATACGTAGGAATTCTACATATGTGTGTGACAAGGCAATTGAGAAGTGCACAAGGACCAGAGGAGTCCCCATATAAATGTAGAAATCTACATATGTTGTGGCAAGGCAATTGAGAAGTGCACAAGGACCACATACAACTACGCACATATGCGAAAGTTTTACATTTATACGTGGGGGGATTGTAATTGATAATTGCATGAAATCAGAGGCTTCTACACATATACGTGAGTTTTTTACATAAATGTGTGACCCCACGTGACTTTCGTGTAACTGCACTTTAAATAGATAGGCTGAGACACCTTTTGTACTTTTCACACTTTTAGATATGGTTTCTCTCTCTCTTCTTCTTGTTCTCTCTATTTTGCAACCATTTTCTGGAGAGTTTGGATATTCAACCCAAGGATTCAAGTGAAGATTACCATCCTCTTCATGGATAGATGAGTTTACTCTTTCTCTGTTTGATTTTTCTCTATGTTTTCTTCCATGAGCAGCTAAACTTCTTTATACTAATGAGAGATATAACTTGACTCAAACTTGATGCAATTGGATCTTGATTTTAATATATGTTTGTTTATTCTCAATTGAGCTTCAATCTCTTTACCTAATGCTTTTATGATTTGATCACCTATAGATTAATTTGTTGGGTTTTGGGTGGATTGGGAAATCCTTCTTTACTGTTTGCCTTTTGTGATTGTTGCTACGATCTAACAAGATCGAGGAATGGATTTTGTTGATTGCATAGTTTTTTTGAGATTCTTATACTTTATCCCTCTAATTGCATGAATCAACTAAAGCATTAGTAATTTGTGTAATTAAGGGATGGTTGTTTGATAACAATGTATTTTATAATCTTCTCACTAGGCTTCTTCAGGTTCAATTTGACTTAATTAAGTTGATTTTGTCATATTTTATGAAATTAAGCTTAATTGGATCATTGAAGAAATTATTGCTTGAATTATCATTAATTTAGGTGATTGCATTCTTAAGTAAAGTGGCTACAATTTGTGTTGCAATTATCTGATTAATGTGATTTTGGTCTTGTTGGAAAGTTTAGATAAATTTCTAATAACTATTTACTTGATAGTAAGAGCCATATTGATAGTAATATATTTCATTCATTGTATAACCTTCTCACTTGGCTTTTTCAA
Source organism: Ormosia emarginata (assembly GCA_029884605.1). NCBI lineage: Eukaryota > Viridiplantae > Streptophyta > Magnoliopsida > Fabales > Fabaceae > Ormosia > Ormosia emarginata. The sequence goes on along the minus strand of JAQQTP010000082.1, from coordinate 59,669,913 downwards.
TAAACTGGCTATAATTTGAGTTACAAATATCTGATGGATGTGATTTTAGTCTTGTTTTGAAGCTAAGATAAATTTCTACAACTTTCAGGAGGCCTCAAGACTTGAAACACACGTTTGGATAACTCAAATTGGAGTTGAAACAAAATTTAGCATTTTGAACCTGTCAGCTTGACCTCTATGCACTCATTAGGTTATATCTCGGGTTATAGGAGTTCAATAATTCTGAAATTTTGACAGTTGAAGGTTAAGACACATATCTACAACTTTCATGTAGAAGACAAAATTCAATTCGGATTCTTTGAAAGTGATATTAGGCTTGGAAGTCAAGATAGAGGTGCAGGATTTACGCCTGACCCATGAGCAATAATTGGGTCATATCTCAGGATGTGATTGTTGGATTTGGCTAAACTTGGTGTCTTTGGAAAGCTGAGACAATTTCCTAGAACTTTCATGAAGACCACTTGGCTCAATTCTGACTCATGCCATGAGTTTAGAGCAGAGACATTTCGGAGCCAAGAAAGTCCATAATTTCAGCTCATTCATCATCTATTTTGATTTTACTTCTCATCATCAAACAACTCCATTGTCTTCGTGCACTCCTTGAACTCTATAAAAGGAGGTAAAGGTTGATCATTTAAGGGTGTTAGTTTAGCTTAGAGTTTAGTTTATGCTATTGTGTTATTAGTTTTCCTTTGTGTAGTTTTCTATTGTTCTTAATTGAAGTTATGTTCATCATCTTCTTCTTCTTCTCTCTTTCTTTCTTCTTGTCTATGAGTAACTAAATCTTCATATTTCTTGGGTGAAAGAGTGAAGCTCTTAGTAATGAAATAAGGTTAGATTATTCTACTTCTTGTGCTTAAATGATATATTTTTATGTGATTTTTATATATGTTGTATGTTGTTTCCGATTAATTTAGAAACTCTTGTTGTATAATGAATATCTTGATTCATTGTAAACAAGACGTTGACACAGTGGATGCTTAAGACCATTTACAAGTATTAGTAGATAATTATTAGAACCATAATATGATTACATGTTTAATCTAAATTGAACTTTGAATGTTAAATCTTCCTTTTAGAACCTTCATTATATATGATTTCAATTGAGTTATAAAAAGAAATAATCTTGTCTTTAATTTATTACCAAGAGTGGATCTCCTAACCCAAGTAAATCATTTTCATTTGTGAACAACTTATATCATCTTTAGTATTGTGACAAATATTCTCCGTACCCCAAATAATTTTTTCTTCATCAATTCCTTGTGGATCGACCTCAAACTCCCGACAATTTTCTACTTGAAACAACCTACACTTGAGTTTGAAACTTTTAATTATCCCATCAAGTTTTTGGCGTCGTTGCCGGGGACTTGATTTGAAGTTATAATATATTGAGGTTCTCTTTCTGTAAATAAACTTCACCAACAGGTATATTCTTTCTCTACTCTTTTCATTTTTATTTATTTATTTACTAATTTACTAACTAACTTACTAATTAACTTACTACATACTAACTTATTAATTAACTTTTATATTTATGTCATTTATTTTTATTTTTTAATTTTTTAATTTTTTAATTTTTTATTTATTTACTTTTTTTTAAATTTTTTATTTTCATTTTTTTATTTTTTTTTTTTTTATTTACGCTTTCTGCTTTTTTTTTTATGCTTACTAACTTTCTAACTTTTAATTTATGTCATTTATTTTTTGCTTCTAACTTTTTAATTTCATTATTTATTATTGTTTTCTAACATAATAAAATAATCTTTCTTCTTCTCTTTTCTTTTCTTTGGCTTTGGTGGGACTTTGTCTGTCTCCATTTTTATATTTTAAATTTACTTTTTGTACTTTATTTTTTGTATTTTATTTTCCGCACTTTATTTTCTATATTTTAGTTTCGTATATTATTAACTCTCTGACTATCTAACTTTTTATTTTATCAGTTATTTAACTTTTTACTTGTTAATATTTATTTGGTGGTTGGTTTATACCACATCTTTCTTAATATTTAAAGGCCGGTTTATACCGCCTACTTGTCCATTATTTTTATTTTATGTCACTTATTTATGCTTAATTAGTATCGTGATTCAAATTCTGGTCGTTTAGTTAATATAAATCCTGGTACTTTATATATTAATTTATTTGAATCACAATTACACACAATTGACACAATGACTGAAATTAAAGGTGTACATGTTGAACATGAAAATCAAACACAACGAGCTGAAAATGAAAGTATACATGATGAACAGAAAAATCAACCGTTGCAAACTATGCGTGCATATTTGCAACCACCTCGAAATTTTAGTCCATCATATTTTATCTTTCCACTCACTGCTAATAATTTTAGATTTAAACCAGGTATGATTTCTTTACTTCCTAATTTTCATGGTTTAGAATCTGAAAGCCCTTATTTACATCTAAAAGAATTTGAGGAAGTCTGTAATGATTTCAATGATCAAAATTGCACTGAAGAGATTGTTAAGCTTAAATTTTTTCTTCTTTCTTTGAAAGATAAAGTAAAAACTTGGCTTAACGCTTTAAAACCAAGATCAATTGGCACATGGTAAGAAATGCAAAGTGAGTTTTTAAAGAAATTTTTTCCAACACATAAAACTAAAGCTTTGAAAAGACAAATCCAAAATTTTTTCTAAAATTCAAATGAAGTGTATTTTCAAAGTTGAGAACGTTTTAAAGATTTGTTAAATTCTTGTTCATATCATGATTTTGAAAAATGGCAGACTATAAGATTCTTTTATAAAGGTTTAACACCTGAAACTAAACAATTTGTGGAAACAATGTGTAATGGCAAGTTTCTTGATAAAGAACCCGAAGAAGCTTTAGATTATTTAAACCATTTGGCTGAAAATTCTCAATCTTGACATGGTACTAATCCTTCTGAAGATTTAATTAGATATAACCTTGCAAATGCTAGTAAAGGAAAACATCATCTTAGTAAAGAAAAAGATCTAAATGCAAGGTACGCTAGTTTGACAAGAAAGGTTGAATCCATGGAATTAAGCAAAGTAAAAAAAGTCAAATCTGTGAAAAATAAAGAAATTTGTGGCATTTGTGATGAATTAGGACACTCGACAAATGAATGTCTTACTATTCCTGTTTTTAAAGAAGTTGTGCATGAGCAAGTAAATGCAATGACCAATTTTAAAAAGTCAATCACGTCTTCGTTTTCAAATTCTTACAATCCGGGATGGAGAAAGCACCCGAACTTCAGTTGGTTGAATAATAATCAAGCACAATTTATGCAACCACCACCTCCTCAGGAACAACAGGATTCTCAAAATTCTCAAGGATATGAACCTTATATCCCACCATATAGGAAAAACCTTGAAGGAACATTAAGTGTATTCATAGAAAAGCAATAGGTCATCATTAAACAAAACACTCAAACCATGATTGATATAAAAGACATTCTTTCCAAACTTAGTTCTGCACTAACCATTCACGACAAAGGAAAATTTCCTTCCCAACCTCAACCGAATCCCAAAAGTCAATATAGTCTAAATGATGGTAGTTCAGAAAACTAACAAATAAATTAAGTCAATTCTGGGATAACTCTTAGGAGTGGAAAAGTGTTGAAAAAGAAATTTCTGAACCTTGTGAGAAAGATGGTGAATCAATTCCCTAAGATAAAGAAAAGGTTGATAAGTCATCTATCCAAAATAAGACCAAACTCTCATCTCCTCCACTCCTATTTCCTCAAGCATTAAGCAAACCAAGGAGATTGGACTACCAAACTGAAATTTTTGAAATTTTTAAAAAAGTGAAGGTCAATATTCCGTTATTAGATGCTATCAAACAGGTTCCTTCTTATGCTAAATTTTTGAAGGACTTATGCACTGTTAAAAGGAAATTAAATGTGAAAAAGAATACCTTTTTGACCGAACAGATAAGTTCCATTATTCAAAGCAATAATGTTTTGAAACATAAAGACCCTGGTTGTCCTACGGTTTCATGCATTATTGGAGAACATAAAATTAAACAAGCTTTACTTGATCTTGGTGCTAGTGTTAATTTGCTTCCATATTCAGTTTATCAACAACTCAATCTGGGTGAGTTAAAACCAACTTCTGTAACTCTTCTACTTGCTGATAGATCAATTAAAATTCCAAAAGGAATAGTGGAAGATGTGCTGGTATAAGTTGATAAATTCATTTATCCTGTGGATTTTATTGTCTTGGAAACTGAACCTATAGTTAATAGTTCCAAGTCAATTCCTGTTATTTTAGGTTGTCCATTTTTAGCAACATCGAATGCTTTGATAAATTGTAAAAATGGAGTGATGAAGCTAACATTTGGAAACATGACACTTGAGCTTAATGTTTTCAACATATGCAAGCAACCACATGAAGTCAATGATGAAAATAAGGAAGCTGATGGGATTGAAGCCATTGTAAATGATCATCTTCTAAAAGGGAGTTCTTCTGACCCATTAAAAGTATGTTTAATTAATTCATTTAATTCATCTACGCAAGTAGATGATGATATTTCTGAAATATGTTCTTTGCTTGATTGTATACAGGCAATAGAATACAAAGAATAGAAGTCAAGATTCGAAGAGTTACAACCCATAAATAATAATAATCAAGAAAAAGTACCCACACTGGAACCAAAGTCATTACCTGCTGGGTTGAAGTACACATTTTTAGGAGAAGACCAAAGCTTTCCAGTAGTAATTTCATTAATTCTTACTGTAGAATAAGAAGGTATGTTCATGGAAGTACTTAAAAGGCATAAAAGTACAATTTGATGGACATTAACAGATATAAAAGGCATTAATCTATTAATTTGTACACATAAAATACATTTAGAGGATAATGCTAAAATATCACAATAACCTTAAAGAATATTAAATCTACACATAAAAGAGGTAGTTGGGGCTTAAGTTCTTAAATTACTTGATGTTGGAATTATTTACCCTATTCCCGATAGCCAGTGGGTAAGCCCTGCACAAGTTGTGCATAAGAAATCTGGAATAACAGTGGTTGAAAATGAAAAAGGTGAGTCAATACCTACGCGAGTTTCATCTAGTTGGCGTATGTGTATTGATTTTAGAAAATTGAAGACAGCCACTAGGAAAGATCATTTCCCCTTACCATTTCTTGATCAAATTCTAGAAAGGTTAGTAGGACATCCCTATTATTGTTTTGTTGATGGTTATTTGGGGTATAATCAAATACTAATTGCATTAGAGGATTAAGAAAAGACTACTTTTACATGCCCCTTTGACACTTTTGCATATAGAAGAATGTCTTTCGGTCTTTGTAATGCTCCGACAACTTTTCAAAGATGCATGTTAAGTATTTTTAGTGACATGATTGAGCATTATTTAGAGGTTTTCATGGATGATCTGACATTTTTTAGAAATTCTTTTGCAAAATTATCTTGATAATTTGGATAAAGTTCTTAAAAGATGTGAAGAAAAATGATTTGTTTTAAATTGGGAAAAATGTCATTATATGGTTACTTCAAGAATCAGATTAGGTCATGCGATATCTTCTGAAGGAATTAAAGTTGATAAAGCCAAAGTTGAAATAATTGCTCATTTGTCTTCCCCAAAAATAGTTAGAGAAGTTCGTCCCTTTTTAGGACATGCAGGATTTTATCGAAGATTCATTAAAGACTTTAGTGTCATATCTAGACCATTATGCAATCTTCTGATAAAAGATGCACCACTTGATTGGACTCAAGAATGCCAAAAATCTTTTAAAAAATTAATTAGTCTTCTATCATCGGCTCCTATCATGCAATCCCTTGACTGGTCTTTGCCTTTTGAATTAATGTGTGATGTAAGTGATTTTACTGTTGGCACTGTTTTAGGCCAAAGAAAGGAAGTTAAGCCTCATGTGATTTGTTACGCAAGTAGAACTTTAAATAGTACACAAATGAACTATACCACTACTGAAAAGAACTACTTGTTGCAATTTTTGCATTAGACAAATTTCGAGTTCATTTGATTGGTTCTTCTACTGTTGCTTTCACTGATCATACTGCTGTTAGATATTTAATGTCTAAGCAGGATGTCAAACCTAGGTTGATACGGTGGATCTTGTTGCTTTAAGAATTCAACATCACAATAAAAGATAAGAAAAGAGCTAAAAATGTTGTCATAGATCATTTGTCCAGACTTACAACAGGCTCACCTTTTGATAGCATGCCTATCAATGATTCTTTTCCTGATGAGTTTTTATTTTCTATCAATTCCATGCCTTGGTTTGCGAATATAGCCAATTTTCTTATAACAGGAAAGATGTCGCCTCAGTGGTCACATCAAGACAGAAAAAAGCTTTTGACTGAGGTGAAAAATTTTTATTGGGATGACCCATATTTGTTCAAATATTGCCCTGATCAAATTTTTCATAGATATATACCTGACAATGAGGTATGTAGTGTCGTTAAATTTAGTCACTTAAAAGCATGTAGATGTCATTTTTCTTCAAAGAAAACAATTGTGAAAATCTTACAGTATGGATTTTATTAGCCCACTTTATTTAAAGACAATTATACCTTTTGCAAAAGTTATGAAAATTGTAAAAAATTAGGGTCTATTTTTTTAAAAAAAAATATGATGCCTCTAAACCCTATCCTTGTTATTGAAATTTTTTATTGTTGGGGAATTGATATCATGGGTCCATTTCCATCCTTATTTGGATTTGTGTATATTTTGGTTGCAGTTGATTATGTCTCAAAATGAATTGAGACGATTCCATGTCTACAAAATGATCATAAAACTGTTCTCAAATTTTTTAAAAAAAATGTCTTAAGTAGATTTGGAATCCCTCGAGCTATCATCAGTGATGGGGGAACACATTTTTACAATAAACCATTTGAATCTTTAATGAAGAAATATGATATTACCCATAAAGTTGTCACCCCTTATCACCCTCAGACAAGTGGACAAGTAGAATTAGCAAATAGGAAAATTAAACAAATTTTGGAAAAAACGGTTAACCCAAATCGTAAAGATTAGTCTTTAAGACTAAACAATGCACTTTGGACTTACCGTACTCCTTTTAAAACATCTTTAGGCATGCCACCCTATCGGTTAGTCTGTGACAAACCTTGTCATTTGCCTGTAGAACTAGAACATAAAGCATTTTGGGCCATTAAAGCTTTCAATTTAAATCTTGATGATGCGTGTAGGTTACGCAAATTGTAAATAAATGAACTTGAGGAATTGAGAAATGATGCATATGAAAATTCAAAAATTTATAAAGAAAGAATAAAAGCTTTTCATGACAAATTTATTTTGAGAAAATCTTTTGAAATTGGTCAAAAAGTTCTACTTTATAATTCTCAACTTTACCTATTCCCTGGAAAATTGAGATCTAGTTGGACTGGTCCTTTTATTGTCAAACATGCATACCCTTTTGGGGCCATAGATAATGAGAATTCGAGGAATGGTAATGTGTTTAAGGTCAATGGACAAAGACTTAAACCATTTCTGGAAAATCAAGTTGCTGAGGTAGAATTCATTTCCCTTTCTGATCCTTGTTATGAGAAAAATTTACTTTAATTTTGTGGCTTTATTTTGTTTTACAGTTCTTTAGCTCCCCGGTTAAATGGCGGATGACGGTACTCCGTGACTCTCAAGTTGGTTTGCTTTCTTTCAGTTTCCCAAAATAACTGATTCTTTCTCCTTCAAAATGGATATCATTCTCCCAAACCTAAGAAAACATTTTCTTTCTCTTCCTCAAAATGCTCTAACAAAAATTTACAAAACTAGATGTGAAAGATTGAGATTGTTAATGCACAAAGATATACCAGAAGATGTACGTTGGATAATCGAAGCAAAGGTCCGATTAGCAGGTGAGTTTTCAATTTCATTTGACTCATACATGTCAGGTCTTAGTAGAAGTTCATATTCTAAAAGGAGAAGAGCAAAAATATTACAAGTCTGTCATATATGTTCACGATGGAATTGTAACAAGCGATGTCATTCTTTGGGGATGATTTATGCAAATAGAAAAGATAAAATTTTCTTTATTAAGAATGGACTAAGTAAGGAGTCATTAGATGATATCTTATTGACTCTTGATACGCATTCTTATGGTCTTGTGCATCATGAATTTCTTAACTTATGGAATCTCTTAAAGGATGAACAAAAGCAATACAGTCTTGGGAATCTAACTCTAAAAGACCTTGTTTGCCAATTTATAAGAAAATTGGATGGGAAGCTTATCCTCGACTCATAGAAGGTGTTTAAGCCGTTTCTAGACGTGAAACCAGAGACAGATGTAAGCCACATTCACAACAACATATACATATTTTCTTCTTCTTCTTCTTCATCTTCTTAAAAAAAAAGAGAAAAAAAGAAAAGCAAAAAAAAAAAAAAAAAAAAAAAAAAAAGAGAAAAAAAAAAAAAAAAAAAAAAAAAAAAGAATGTATACATCTTGGGTTTGGCTTTGGTAACACAAAACGTGAATGGGAAAATGCATGCATCTTGATCCAGCCTTCTTAATTGAAAAACAAAGTAGGTAGATTGTATCCCACATGTGAGGCAGCCAGTCGCATTATGGCCACTTGTCCCTTTTGGAAGCCCTATGTTGCGCTGGTCTTGAATGGGTCTAATACTGGTCAACAATGCTTTGACACAAAGTTGAAAGAGCAGACTACCTCCATCTCAATCTTAAGTGAGTATACACTCATCTTTCATTAGGTTTCTAATAACTTGAAAAAAAAAAGAAGGCGAAACTACGGTTGTACTTGGTCTTTAATTAGATTAGGAGCCCCGGGCGGATGCCGTCCTGTCATAGACTCAGGAGGAGACCTTCACATGTCAGTATGTAAATAAAGTTCGTGTGCCATGTTCTGTAAAGAGTCGTATACTACATTCCCAGTTCTTGGAACCAATGCTCTGTAGCGCTGATGGACAGAAAGAAGCGTCCCGTCTTTACAGTGAACGAAAACTGTTAAATGAGTTGTATACTTACTTTAATTAGTAGGTCTCTATGGCGAGTTCTGACTAGCTTCGGTCAGGTACCATCTTCTTAGAATGCATACATTTAATTAGATTTGCAGGAAGATAAAGGGTTGTTATTCCGGAAGCAGGACGGAAATGATTCAAAGGTTCTTGTTGTCGGTTCGGTAATCCTTGTGGAATTCATATGTTGCACTGGTGACACGCAATTTAAATACATGTCACTACTGCATTAATGACGCGCAGTATAAAGATACGCCATGAAAACTGTACATACAGGTATGTCCTCATTTATTATTATATTTCTTTTATCTTTGTATGATTTTTTGTTGTATTTTGGTTTTTGGACATACAATCCTTTGAGCGGGGTCCTTCAAGGGTTTCTAGACTTCTTTACCTTGATGGTTTTCTGGAAGTTAAAAAAAAATAAAAAAAAAGTTAAAACAAAAAAAAAAGATTCAGTGTTTCTTAATTTCAAACTTTTCTGATAACAACCAATCTACCCTTATAGGTGTTATCATTACTCTTTCCATTCTTTTCCTTATTTAAACACTTCATTTTCTCTACTTTCCTCTAACTCATAAACATTCAAAGGGAGGAAAAGTATAGAAATGGGGCCTTCTGTTCGTAACCTTAAAAATGTCTGTGTTTTTTGTGGGTCAAGTTATGGGAAGGGTTTAGAGTTTGTAAATGCAGCAAGCGCTCTTGGCCAAACACTTGTCGCAAAAAATATTCATGTTGTATATGGGAGAGGTTGTCGTAGGTTAATAGGGATTGTATCACTTGCTACTTTTATAAGAGACAGTCAGGTTTTAGGTGTCATTCCTAGACCAATAGGTCAAAATAACATCACTGAAAAGACAGTTGAAGAAGAAATTCATGTATCATCTATGCATGGACGAATGAAACAAATGTTTGACAACTCTGATGCATTTATTGCCTTACCAGGTAATTTTAGTACTTTGGAAGAAATTTTTCAAATTATCTCTTGGGCCGAACTGAACATCCACCATAAACCCATTGGTTTATTGAATGTTAATAATTTCTTTGATCTTTTGTTATTTTTTCTTAATAAAGCTATGAAACAGAAATTTATCACTCCTTCGGCAAGAAAACTTCTTATCTCTGCCTCCACTATTGATGAGCTGATTAATAAATTAGAAACTTTTGTTTATGAACCTGATAAAGTCCTAGCTCAGATAGATTAGTCATCAAGAAGCAATGAGGGAAGCAGCAAGAAAGAAAGCCAGATCTGACACTTCATCTTTAATAGGTTTGATTTTATTTATCGTACTTTGTTTCTGTTTAAATTTGTGTCAGATTTCTCCAGAAGGTACTATCTTCTATCCTTTACTCATCTATATTTTAACATTGCGGACAATGTTGTGATCTGGTTAGGGGGAAGGATAGTTTTTTTAAAAAAAGTATGGAAGTATGATATGATTATCATGAATTTACTAAACCAATGAATAATGACGGAGTAAGGAGTAATTTTACTCCTGAGACACATTTAAATTGGGAAGTATATTTAGTGAGATGACTGTCACAAACCTACAACAAAACCAATTAAGGATGGCAGAGTAAGGAGTAAATTTTATCCCGGAGGTAATTTTACTCTTGAGACGCATCTTAGTTGAGGAAATAATTATTTTAGAAGTAGCAAAAAGCATATCTTGGGTCATAGCAAAAATTTTCTTCTTTCTTGAAAATCACATGCTTAGATATGAATGTTGAATTGATGGATTGAGAATGATAGAAATATGTCTTGTGAGATTTTGAGTCTATTGATGAATGGATTGAACATTTGTACCATTCTCTTCTTTCTTGTGTGATTTTCACTCGTGAAATTGTTATTCTAGAACTTGCTTTGATTCTTTTTTAGGCTACATTTTCACATGCATATATAAATATGATTAAGGCATTTTAAAAATAGCTACTTTGACTAAATAGTCATCCTTGTATATTTTTCCTTGTGTAACCCCTTTGAGCTTATTTGACCATTTCTTATTTATTTTTTTTTGCTCATTACGTGCCTTTAAAGATTAAAAAAAAAGAAAGAGAAAACTATGTTCTTACCTAACCTTAGGGAGTAAGAGAGCATTGACCTTATTCTTAAACAAGTGTAGGGGTGTGTGTGCAAAATGTTAAAAAAAAAAAAAAGAGTTGACCACCTAATGTACTATGTGATATATCCATACCTAGAATAAAGATAGATGCCTGGAAATAACAGAAAAAGAAGGAAAATGTTTATGCCTAACAATGAATTCAACTCAACAATTTGGGATTGATCTTCAACAAAATATTAGTCAAATATTGGTCATTGTCCTTATTGATGAATGTTCTCAAATATCTTCTCCACTCTAACTGTACCATAATGCTTTTTTATTCTTTTTGATATTTATCTTCTCATATCCATAATATCTCTTCTCTTTTACCACGACCCCGTTACAACCTTGAATAAAGTCCTCTTGATATTTGTGTGCATGTGTTCTGAGTAGTGGAGAAGTAGAAGATAAGCAAGCTTATGGTAGTGCAATTTTTCATGGGTAGAATTGAGTGAAATACTTACCTTTTTAATACTTGAAAGATTGATAATGAATCCTGTGAGAATCTTTCATTCTTGATTCGTTCTTTTTAACTGAAGTTTCTTTGCTTGTTGGTTTGAGATGCGAAGAAATACAGCTTCAAAAATGCTTTGATCCCTTGAATAACTAGTTGCTCTTCTTGTTTCATTAAATTTTTTAGAGTTTTTAGCTTTTGAGTCAATGTTGTTTTTCTTTATTCCTTAGTTTTTTTTCTTATGTGTTTTGCTCGGGAGTGTAAAAGTTTAGTGTGAGAGAATTTGATAACAATGTATTTTATTCATTTTATAATCCTCTCACTAGGCTTCTTAAGGTTCAATTTGGCTTAATTAAGTTGATTTTGTCACATTTTATGAAATTAAGCTTAATTGGATCATTGAAGAAATTATTGCTTGAATTATCATTAATTTGGGTGATTGCATTCTTAAGTAAAGTGACCACAATTTGAGTTGCAATTATCTGATTAATGTGATTTTGGTCTTGTTGAAAAGTTTAGATAAATCTCTAACAACTATTCATTTGATAGCAAGAGCCACGTTGATAGCAATATATTTCATTCATTATATAACCTTCTCACTTGGCTTTTTCAGTAAAGTGGCTATAATTTGAGTTATAAATATCCAATGGATGTGATTTTGGTCTTGTTTTAAAGCTAAGACAAATTTCTACAACTTTCATGAAGGCCTCAAGACTTGAAACACACGTTTGGATAACTCAAATTGGAGTTGAAGCAAAATTTAGCGTTTTGAACCTGATAGCTTGACCTCTATGCACTCATTAGGCTATATCTCGGGCTATAGGAGTTCAATGATTCTGAAATTTTGACAGTGGAAGGTTAAGACCCATATCTACAACTTTCATGAAGAATACAAAATTCAGTTCAGATTCCTTGAAGGTGATATTGGGCTTGGAAGTTAGAACAAAGGTGCTAGATTTGGGCCTAACCCATGAGCAGTAATTAGGTCATATCTCGGGTTGTGGTTGTTTTCTTTGACTAAACTTGGTGTTTCTAGAAAGCTGAGACAATTTCCTAGAACTTTCATGAAGACCACTTGGCTCAATTCTGATGCATTGCATGAGCTAAGAGCAGAGACATTTCGGAGCCAAGAAAGTCCATAATTTCAGCTCATTCATCATCTATTTTGATTTTACTTCTCATCATCAAACAACTCCATTGTCTTCTTGCACTCCTTGAACTCTATAAAAGGAGGCAAAGACTGATCATTTAAGGGTGTTAGTTTAGCTTAGAGTTTAGTTTATGCTATTGTGTTATTAGTTTTCCTTTATGTAGTTTTCTATTGTTCTTAATTGAAGTTATGTTCATCATCTTCTTCTTCTCTCTTTATTTCTTCTTGTCTATGAATAACTAAATCTTCATCTTGCTTGAGTGAAAGAGTGAAGCTCTTGGTAATGAAATAAGGTTAGATTATTCTACTTATTGTGTTTAAATGATATATTTTTATATGATTTTCATATGTGTTGTATGTTGTTTCTGATTAATTTAGAAACTCTTCTTGTATAATGAATATCTTGATTCATTGTAGACAAGACGTTGGCACAGTGGATGCTTGAGACCATTTATAAGTATTAGCAGATAATTATTAGAACCATAATATGATTACATGTTTATTCTAAATTGAACTTTGAATGTTAAATCTTCTGATTGGAACCTTCATTATGTATGATTTTAATTGAGTTATAAAAAGAAATAATTTTGTCTTTAATTTATTACCAAGAGTGGATCTCCTAACCCAAACAAATCATTTTAATTTGTGAACAACTTATATCATATTTAGTATTATGACAAATATTCTTTGTACTTCAAATAATTTTCTCTTCATCAATTCCCTGTGGATCGACCTCGGACTTCCGAGAATTTACTACTTGAAACAACCTGCACTTGAGTTTGAAACTTTTAATTATCCCATCATTGTCTCACTAAGGAATTGAGTTTTAACCAACTAAATACTTTCTTACTATTAATTAAGGGTTTCAAACTAGATTAATATGAGGTCAATGAAATCAAGTAAATGTTAAGTGAAGTCAATCCCCAACGCTTTTATCATCTCGTTATTCAATAAACTTTTTATCTTCTTAAAATTTCAAAAAATATTATTTCTTACTTGTTTTGTTATTTTCATGCAATTTATGCGTTTTTTCTTCGAATTGAAAGTTTAGATAGTAATCTAACTTGTAAAATTGGTAATTAACAATATAATCCCTGTGAACGATACTCTCTCACTCTTTTTATTATTTTTGTGACTTGGCATACTTGATTAATTTACAATATTAGTTCTGGTAGCACAAAAATTTCTTTGGTTTGTTTAGCTAGCACAAAGCTAAACATAAGAGTCCTCATCTGGTTAGTTTTGTGAAAACGAAATTCCTTATATATAGTATCATTTTGTGCTAATGAATTTAACCGGAGAGGATAATATGACAAAATCAAAGATTGTGTTTGGAATGAATAAAAATGAGAAATGATTTTAATTGAATTGAATTGATTTGATTTGATTTAAAAATTAAATTTTGTGTTTGGAACTTAAAAAAAAATAGAATTTGAATTGATTTAGAAATCAAATTTTGTGTTTTGAATTCATTAAAACAATATTTGATTTGATTTTATTATTTTATATTTTAACCCTTATAAAAGGCTGTTAGATATAGTTACTAAGGGTAAAATAGTATATTTATTTCAAATCAAATCAAATCCTAACAAATCATATCAAAATTGATAGAATTTCTAAAACAAAAGGAATGAAATTCATGAGATTTTAGAAATCAAATCATTTCTTATTTTTAAATATTCTAAACATAAAATTAAATTAAATTTAATTTACAAATCAAATTATTTTCTATTTTTTTACATTTCAAACACACTCAAAGTCACATAATGGCATACTGATTTCAACCTGAACCACATAGGACAAATAAATTTAACCCTATAAAATATTATTTATTTGTAGTACTATATAAACAAATATCATAATTGTGTGTCGAATTAGAGAAAATTTGTCAATGAGAGTCAGTTGAACAGGTATAAAACTAAAACGCATTGACTCAAATGTCATACGTTCAGTTCTTATTAATAACCACTTATGGCTTTGTCACATACTCTAATTTTTGGAATAGGGCAATTTCCCTTCTCCTATTCGTTTTCATGTAAAAATAATAGAGAAAGGCTTAAGAAAAGCAAATTTACATGGCATCCCTAAGAGTATATTTGAGAGTTAGGATTTTAGAAAGAAAGGGAAGGAAATATTTATTTTTTATTTTTAATAAATATTTTCTATATTTAAAATTGTTTAAAATTAAAATAAAAAATGATCATATAAATTTTTAATAATTTTTTATTTATTTTTTATAATTTTTTTAATTTAGAAATTAAAAGTAAGCATTTCCTTTTCTTTTCTTTTAAAACACTCTATCCAAACATATTCTAAGCAAACAATTATTTCCTTTGACTGTGTATGTGAGTATTTTTATTCTTTTTAGTAATACATTGTGTACTTTTTTGAGCCTTTGTAGCACGTTTGGACTTGAGGTTTGCATTGGACCCTTGTTTCTTGGACTTATTGTGTAGGGAGAGTCGTCTGGAAGTAATCTCAGCTTTGCTTATGAAAAATCTAGCTCCTACATATTTTGGGCTTTTTATACAACATTGAGTCCCTCTTATTTCTCAGCTTTGATCTTGTACTGCTGTCCATGTCAGAAGAAACTATAATAGAGTAGATTTTGAGCTTACCCAATTGGCCTTATCCAGTCTAAACTGTGTGTGGATCGAAGAGTTCCAATAGGTTATTAGTAATTTAGCAATTTTAGACATTCCTTTTTTTTTTTTCGTAAAAAGCTATTTTAGACACCCTTGAAGCCTATTCTCGGTGAAAAAAAAATTGATATAAGCAAAAAAAAATAAAGGAAAGAACATAATTCAACAGTAGTTAGTCACAATGAAAGTGGACTACAACTTCAGACGAATTTTACTTATAATATATAAGGATTTCAAACTCTAAAGTCGACACTTTAAATTTTTTTTTTATCTAACCACTATTTTGACCCAACATTACGTGACCAATTGATTAAAAATAAAGAAGAAAAGAGCATAAGTGAATAACATGAAAATGCTCTGTGCTACAAGAAAAAGAATATGATATGCTTGTATCTTTATTTGATAGACCCTAGCATTTGTAACGATGATGCTTTCACTACTAGAAATTTAGGTTTTAAAGACCGATTTATATCGATCTCTATAGAGATTGAAATATAAATCGATTAAGAAAAAAAATTTAATTTTTTATCAAAATAAAATTGATCTCTAATTCGGTTTCTAAATTTGGGTTTTAAAGATCGACTTATTTCGGTCTTTATAGAGACTGAATTAGAAACCAAAATTATGCTATAAAAAAATAAAAAAAAATGTCTTATTAAATATCGATATTTCGGTCTCTAAATTAAAAAATTTACAAAAAAAAATTGGTCTCTAATTCGGTCTCTAAATTTAGGTTTTAGAGACTGATTTATTTCGGTCTCTATAGAGACCGAATTAGAGATTGATTTATTTCGGTCTCTATAGAGACCGAATTAGAGACTGAAATTATGCTATAAAAAAATAAAAAGAATAAAAATGTATCTTATTATTAGAGATCGATATTTCGGTCTCTAAATAAAAAAAATTACAAAAAAAATAAAAATAGTTAGAGACAGCAAATTTAGTCGCTAATAATGATGTACCAAAAAAAAATTAGTCTTATTGTTAGAGATCGAAATATTGGTCTCTAAAAAAATTAAAAAAAATAAGTAGCGACCGCAAATTCGATCTCTTAAAAAGTAAATAAATAAATAAAAATTTAGAGACCGAAATTTCAGTCTTTAACTAAAAAATTTAAAAAAAAAGATAGTGACCGAACATGCGGTCGCTAAAAAAAATGATTTGATAATAAAAAATTTCACTTTGCAATTCCCTCTCACTCTTTCAGCCTCTCTCTCTCGCGCTCTCCCTCTCAATCTCACTCTCGCGCTCTCCCTCTCAGCCTCTCTCCTTCTCCCTCTCCCTCTCCTTTGCACCACCATTCCATCGTCGAACCAGATTCGCGACCCGCCTGACCAGATCGGTACCCAGCTCGCACCGTCGCGCCACCCGTCGCGAGTCAGATCCGCCATCCCAGCCCACACCGTCGCGAGTCAGCTCTGTCGTCCCAGACGCATCGCGCGACTCGCTCTCACCATTTGATCCGCAACAGATCTGGTCCTGCGTCGGACTGCGCCGTGCGTCCTAGCCAAACCTCTCTTCCTTGTTGTCGCGTCGTAGCTTCGCTACGCCGCATCGCTCCGTCGCACTACCCAACAGTCTGCGCCGCCGCCTCTCCATCGTAACTCCCCTTTTTCCCTCTGTTCTTCGTAACCCTACCCATTGGCCATTGCAATTATGTGAGCAAGTTTTGGGTTTTAATCAATCTCTACTAAAATGTATATTTTACTTTTCTTTTCTTTTTTTAATTGGCCATCAAGTTTTAAGTTGATAGTATTGTCCTGTTTTTGCAGACTAAGAGAACAAAAAAGGCTGGTATTGTTGGAAAATATGGTATGTCTTTTAACTATGATAATTTTAGTGTAATCTGATATGGTCTTTGCGTATTAGGTATTGGCTTGCACATATAATATAAATTATTACGCTCCCTTATGTTGTGGCGGTGTTTGTTATTCATGTATATATTCTCTAGTTTCTGGAAGAATATTAATTGATTTATGTATTGTTGTTTAAAGATGCGAATGATTATTTGTGGAAAAAGTTGTTGAAACACATGTTGTTTGGAATTATTCCATTCAATACGTGTTATGTATGTACTCTGATAAACTAACTTAATACCTCCTTTATTTCTCCCTTTCACATCCCATGATGAAATGCAATATTAATATATATAAGGTGAGGTAGGATCTTAACGGGTTTAAGATTTTGGGCAAAACTATTGTCTGACCACACTTACTCTTTTTTACCTGATTCATTAATTGAAGTATTTATAGGGGACACTTATTTTTTACATCAACAATTTTGGATTTATTTATAGGTCATTGAAAATGCCTTATCAAGAATATATTTAATTTGCTTGGATTAATTCCTGAGAAACCTTTTTGCTTATTTTTCTTATATCAGGTACCCATTATGGGGTTAGTCTGCGGAAGCAGATTAAGAAGATGGAAGTTAGCCAACACAGAAAATTTTTCTGTGGGTTTTGTGGAAAGGTAGACCTTCTTTTATTTTGTATGTCTATAGGACATATCCTCTACCAAGGTGTTTAGTAGGTTAGATTGAACCTTTTCAAAAGGTTTGAATTCTGACGATCAATTATTTGTTTCAGTATGCTGTGAAGAGGAAAGCTGTAGGAATATGGGGATGCAAGGACTGTGGTAAAGTGAAAGTAGGCGGTGCCTACACTTTGAAGTAATGCTCTTCTTCCTTTCTGGTCGATGCTAGTTTTTGATCAATTAGACTTTGCGAGAATGCCTAGTTTATGTTCAGAGAACTGCATGGATTGTATGCAAAGTAAACTTTTAGTTCAAGTTCTTATCTGAGGAGACTGTTTTAATTTAATTGTTTGGAACCGATTCTGTTAGAGCAATTTGGTCCCGTAGGTTTCTGGTTTGACTTCTGCAATAAGAATTTGAATGACAAATTATCTTGTCTCACAAATCAAATTACCACTGCTTTATTCTCTCATTAATATTTATCTTCTTGTAATTTAGTCAATTGCCTGATATGCAAATGTGAAAACTGAACATGTCAAAGTTGGGCAGAGTATGTATATTGTCATAATTATTTGGACACATTGCAACTATGGGGATTTATACCTAGTTGTAGTTGTTTTGTTCAAAATAAAATAAAATCTCGTTTTGATAATAAAGATATTGGAATGGTCTTGCAAGATATAATAGCATTGATGGATAACTTTAGAGAGTTTTTGATCCAGTATGCTCATAGGCAATCTAATCAAGCTGCTCATCATTTAGGGAAGTTTTCTTCCATTGAAATTGACCATTCAATAGTGGATGGGGGAGGGGGGAACCCTAGCCAACAACCTATTATTTGGTAAATTCAAACCATTCCCTTAAAAACTCAATCTCGCTTAGTAATCCTTAAATTGCCAATGTTGGTTCTATAAAGTGTTTAAACAGCAACACACAAACTATAGGCAACCCCAAAAAAATATATACAAAGGTGACACAGATAACAAACAACAACTACAAAATTGAAATTGAATACTTTAATAGTGGGGGGGAGAAAGAAAGAAAACTACTATTTTTGGCTTGCTTCTCCTAAACACTGGTCCTAAAACCAATTAATCGATCATAGAACTAATTCATTCTTGATTCAATTAATTTGATGGTCCTATTAAATTGATATGAGCTATCAACATCAGAGGCAATATCCAGTAATGTAGGGAAGTGAAATTCCAATACAAGCCATGCAAAGTTGATGTTGGATTTTGTACACTAACTAGCACTTGTTATTATAATTGTGAACACCCGATTTTTTCTGGATATTTTATTTTTATAATAAAAAGTGGTAAAAAAAATTAACTAATGATTTGTTTTCATGACCTAAATCAGCCCAACCCAATAAGAAAAATATTCAAGTTCATTGATCCACCTTGGCCCATTTGTCTTAAGCTTCTAATATTTTTTTTAAAAAAAGGAAAAGGAGTTGAAGACAAAATCAGCAACAATGAAAAAGGAGCATATCCTACGTGTGAGCAGGCTAACAAGCAGCCAAATGAACAAAACCGAAAAAACAAAAAGACAGAACAAGTTTTCTTGATCATAGCAGAGGAAAGAAAAAAGAGGATGCAATAAATTTTTAAAAATAAAACATCAAAGAAGCAAGGGAGTAGCTGCCTCCTAAGTAGCTCTGCAGCTCCTTTGCAGCAATGGAAGAAGCTGTGAAAAGGGGGCCAGAGGAAATGATACATGAAGGTGGAAGGATGCAGAGGATGCAGGAGAAATGAGAAAAATCTTAAATTCAAAATTGGAATGAGAAAGTGACTACACAATCTGGTCTCTAGAGAACCCAACTGGAAGATTCTTTTTTTTTTCGGTCTATAAAAGGGAGAGCAATGCAAATAGAGTTTTTTTTTTCTTCGGGGATTGGGGGGGAAATTTGAGAAGTGAGAAACATTAACGATAAAAGAGGAGTTGTTGCTCCTCTCTGTTTTTGAAGCTTCAAGGGCAACCTCCATTTTTTTTTATCCCACAATAGCTTCAACAAAAGAGGGGAAAGCAGTCACCGAAAATAACTAAGCTTCCCACTTCACCTTCATCTTCTTCCACCATCTTCCTTTCCATTTCGCACCTTCACCAATTACTATCTCTGACTCACAGCACCACCTTCACCATCCACTCCACCATTTCCACATTCATCCTCTACCATTTCAACCACTCACAACAACACAAGCCCATCAACCCACCTAGACCAGCTCCAACGCGCACTCCACCTAACTGACCCGGCATCCCCAAGCTCGAAGCAGGTCGACGACGCTACGAACCAGAGGCTGCGAACTGCGACCCCATTGACTTGTTTTGTTGTGTTGCGTCACACAAGCCGGACCAACAGATTCGAACCAGAACCAGACCTGCATCGTCGATCCGCGCAACCCGCACCACTCGACGTCGCCCGGCCGTTTTTCATCTAGATCCTATCAACCCGCGAGCCGCAGTCAAGTCGCGCCGCCTAGCTGGAGAAGCCGACCGCAGCCACAACTATCGAACCGCACCACTCACCTGACGCCACCTTCTCCGTTGTTGTCCAAAGCAATCCGAAAAGCCTCCCCCTTTTTCTTGGTTTTCGTTCTTCCCTAAGACTAGAAGTCTCATTATTTTTTAAAATTTTGTTTCCTTTTTTAATTCTTTTATTGGTGTTTTATTATATTGCTTATTTGGGCTAATGATTTTTGGGCCATACAAGGTTTACGTTTTTTTTTATAGAAATGGTTATGTTAATTGGCTCATTAGACCAAGAAATGGATATAAAAATATATATAAAAAAAGTGGAAAGGTTAAAAAATGAAAAATAAAAAATAAAATAATCAAATTTTTTTAAGAATAAAATAAGATTAACTAAGTTGCGACAACTTGTTAATCCTATAACTTTTATAATCATCTAAGTTGTGACAACTTGATGATTCAAATATTTAAACAAAAAAAATAATAAAACAAGATTAGCTGAGCTGTGACAGCTTGTTAATCTTGTGGTTTTAGAATCATCTAAGTTGTGACAGCTTAGTGGTTCAAACCTTTTTCTAAATAAAAAAAAATCAAATGAATTTTCAAAATAAAAGTCTTTTCAAAATTTAAAAATAACCAACCCACAATAGTTTTCTAAAAAACGACGTGGCTTTAAATTTTTCATTGCACCTGGGGATACGTAGAAGTAGAATCCTTATTCTATCAAGCTAAAATTAAATTTTTATAATTTATTTGTTTGCTTAGTTTTTTTTTAATAAATGGGTAAATTAAATATTTTTAAGAGTTATAAAAAATTATACATCTGATTTAAGGTAACAGTCTTAAAGTAGATGTAATAGGGGTATTATGGGATTAAGTCACCACCATTCCCTGTGCATAATTAGACTATCGAACCTGAGTTTTTGAACGTAAACCATTTTTTTTGGATTTTTTAGTTTTCCCCAATAAAAATAAAATTGATGGCGACTCCCTATTTTTTTTAATTTAAATCATTATTCCGTCTCGATCTCAGTCGCGACAATAATTATATATTAACTAGTGAAGATCATATACATAAACTTAGTTTAATGGTCATCAATGAATAACATTATCAACCATAGTCCCTGATTCATTGAAAAGTAGCCTAAATTTTTTGAGAAAATAGTAATGATTACAGGACATAATAAGAGCAAAGTTGCAGTATCTATCAGAAAAAACAAAGCAAATTCACGGTTAACCTGCATATGTAGTTTTCTTTTCTAGACAGATTCAGCCTGCCGTATCTGCAACTACAATGTCTCCTTACACACTACAAGAAAAAAAGAGATTTGCGAAGGAAAAATTCACCGCAAATCACTCAAAATCCACCTCAAATTAACAATTTGCGGCGGATTTGTGGTGGATTTGGGTCCACCGCAAATATGATCGACGCAATATAGTTTGCGGCGGAGTTTTATTTCTGCCGCAAATCTGCCGCAAAACTCTCTGGTGACATATCGGCATAGTTGTTGGAAAAAGGGATAATTTGCGGCAGATTTTTTCGTTGCTAATTTGCAGCGGATTTTTCCGCTGCTAATTTGCGGTGAATTTTTTTGCCGCTAATTTGTGGCGGATTTTTTCGCCGCTAATTTGCTGCAGATTTTGCGGCAGATACTCTGCCCCAAAAATATACCCAAATTTGTGGCTGATATTTCCGCCGCAAAATCCGTCACAAATTTTTTTGAATATTAAAAAAAATTAAATTGAATATTCAAAATCCACAATATAACAAAATCCACTCAGACATCAATTTCAACTTGTCAATGCATTTAATCAACCCATAAAACAAACATAACAAATCGCATACAAAGTTTGTTCAAATACAAAGTTTAATAATCCTCATTATCATTGTCATCTTCATCATGATCATCTTCACTATTCTGGATTTATACAAAGTCTTCAATGCCTTCTTTCGCTCCTGCTTTGATCATATACTGGATTTACAATGAAAATAAGAAGTTGGGGTGAGAATTTGAAATTCTCAATAATAGATTTATACAACATAATCTCATAATAAATCTAATTACTGTATATAAAATAAGTTACTTAATTATTAAATAGAAAAGTGGCATAAGTCAAAACAATTCGTCTTTTCATTTCTGACATAAACCATTTATAAATAAAAACAAGAAACGTTTATTATACCTTTCTAATAAGAGTCACCTTGATGTGATTTTTAAATATAAGTTAAGCTAGAAATCTCATTTGCACCTGAACTAGCCGTAGCCTTATTTAAAAAGGAGCACCATTCTATTTCATTTATTACATTCAATAGATTCCCAACAATTGCCACAATTCCAAATATTTCCAATCATATATGTTCATCAATTAATCTTTAAATTTATCTATTAGGATAACAATTGATTTACATGCATCACGAATACACTTTATTAAACACTCTTACTAAGGTCTCATCACACTTATAAATGCATACAAGAAAGGTCCCCACACTTAGGAAAGCTAGCTTTTCCCAAAACAACATTTTGGCATTTTTCTCAATTTTAACCCTTGACCTTTGCTTAGTAAAATGAGCATAACTTGAGTTACGTAAGTCGAAATGAGGTGAATTAGGTGTCCTTGGAAAGCTAACAGAAAGAGTTACAACTTTCATGAAGAGTACAAAAGCTAATTCTCATTATATCTTAAGACATGGGCTGTGTTGTTTGACACTGGGGGGCCATGTCCTACTCTATTCTGCACGTTTCCACTAGATTTGCACTGGCAGAGAGGGACATGGCACACCCCGTGTATTCAGACACGGGCCGTTTACTGGGACAGAAGTTTTGGAGAATTGTGGTTACGGTTCCATTGGCCAAAATCTTGGATTTTGACCACTTCAATCGAGTTTCTAGGTGAGTTTAAGTCCCAAACAAGTTCACAAACATGAAGGGAACATAAAACACTAAAAGATTTCACTAAAAATAGATCAAAACACTAAAAATAGATCAAAACACTACAAATCTCATCATTGGTTATTGAAAACCTAAAACTCCAAATTCTCATTTCAAATGGAAATCAAGGTATACAAGTAATGAAAACTATTCTCATGCCTCTAGCAAACCAAATCATGTTATTCTCAAGTTTTCTAACAAGATTCAAGACAAAACAAGCAAAAATAACTCAAAACTCCAATTCCCACATTAAGTCACAACTCAAGAACAAGATGAAAAGAATAGGAAAGTGAGTCAAAAACAAAATTTTCCCCCTACCTCAAGGTCTTGAAGATGACGAAGGTTGCTCATAGAAGCTTTTGTCTTGAAAGGGGAAGTGAGAAAGGGGAAGGGAGAGAGGAGACATAATTAGAGAAAGAATGTCATCCGAAAAATGAAAATGACAGAAGGAAGATGAAGTAGATTTAATTTTGCGGCGGATTTTTTGCGACAAAAAAATCTGCCGCAAATGTATTTTTGAATTGCGGCATAATTTGCGGCGGATTTTTCCGCCACAAAATATTTTAATATTTTATTTAGAATTTTTTATTATACTTATCGATTTTTACGGCGGATTTTTTCTTCGCAAATTGAAATTTAGATTTGCGCCGCAAATTTTTTTATCCAAAAAAATATATTTTACCCTAGAAAAGTCACCGGAGATTTGCGGCGGATATTTTCGCTGCAATATTTTTTTTGTGAAGAAAAATCCGCCGTAAAATCCACCGCAAATTTATCCACTACAAATTTTTATTATTATTATTTTTTTAAAAATAAATTTTTATTTTATTTAATAATTTGCGACGGAAATATCCGTCGTAAAACTTTTTTCATAAAAAAAAAACTTTTCAGGGTGAATGTTTCACCGGAAAAAAATTGGGGGGGGAAAAATCAGCCGCAAAATCTGTCTCAAATTTGAGACGGATTATAATCCGCCGCAAATATGCCTCCATTTGCGGCGGATTCGAATCTGCAGCAAAAAATCCACCGCAAAAACGTATTTTTCTTGTAGTGACAGCTTAAGATGTTCTGTGCACAGGGTTGGAGAGCTACTGGTCTTTGTCTCTTTGTGATCACCTAATGTTATTTTCTAGACTTTGGATAAGGTACTATTAAATTAGAAGGGAATTAAATAAAAAATTTATTTCCATTTAGCAGTACTAGACAGTTTATTGCATACACAAGTAAACTTCCATTGCATACCTAATACTTGTATTCTGGTTTCTTCTTGCAAATGCAACAATCTTCGCTCTTTTATGATTAAGATATCCTCCCATATATGTTTGCAGAAATTTTGAAAATGTCCTCATTCTTTGAAGGTATGAGCAGGCAAGATTTTAGATCTACATTTGCATTTGCTCCTCTTTTTTTCATATTTGGGAGAAGGGTCGTTGTTCTTGTTTCAATTAAAGCAGTTCAGCAACCTTATGATGTATATTGGGTGGCTGATTGCATTGAAGTAAGTGGAGACAGTGAGGTACAACGGACAATGTTAGAATTGCTCAATCAGCTTAATGGTTTTAGTAGTGATGACCGGATTAAGGTCTGTTTTTTGTTCTTCTTATCTGTGTGTCTCTCTTTTCTGATTGACGTGACAAAAAATAAGCTCCAAAGAAGTTTGCTATCTTTCGGTTAAGCATATTAGAATATATCTTAAAACTTATCTTTGGAAGCTAGTCACGTCACATTACTTATTTTTATTTATACTTTGAAGTGTAACAAGTCAAATAGTGATTACTTAGATTTAGAACTTAGAAGTTGGCACCAAATGTATTAGACTTTTGTTCAGTTATGATTTAGGTGATTCAAATGTCATTTTCATTTATTCTTGTAAATTGCAGGTGATTGCAGAAACAAACCGTGCAAATATTTTTGATCCTGCCCTTATGCGTTTTGGTCGATTAGATCGAAAAATAGAGTTCCCACACCCAACTGAAGAAGCAAGAGCCCGAATTTTGCAGGTTTGGTATCTTCAAACTTTATCTGCTGACTTTTTTTTAAGCTGCTCAATTACTCTTCTAGGCTATGTTTGGTTTGGGGTAATAAGGGAAGAAATCTCACTTGTGGCTAAGCATTTGAGGCTTAAACCTGTTATGACACTTGGATTCTAAAATATATATTTTTGGATATAAATTTCTTACTATGGTTAGAACAAGTAAACAAAAAATATGGTTTATTATTCAATCTTTCAGTGTTTGTGTTTTCTATTTTCTGTGTGTGGTGTATAAAGTCTTATGCTCTTTCCACATGGTCGTGATCTTCTACACAATTGCATAGTCAACTTTAATTGGCATTAAACTGGTGCATCTTGTTCTCTCTAACTCTTTGTATTGCTTATTTTGTAGAGACTTATTTGAATGGATTGAGTTAGAAGTCTTGAACCACTACAGTTCTGGCACTCATTGCTATTCTGTTATTTACTTCAAACTAGCATGTGATTATGTGTTGCCTAGTTATTGTAGAATTTAATCAACGATTTAATCTTTTGTTCATAAACATATCATGATAAAAATATAATTTTTGAGATTTTTCTGTGTAATTGATTGTATGGATTAAGATCTAAAATCGTGTTTGATATAAAAAAAAGTAGTTTGTTTTGACTTCTATAACTTCATAATAATTCTCTTCTAGCAATTTTTTTATTTATCTTTTTTATAAATAGAGACCGATTAGTGATCGATTTTATAAAATATATAATATATTTAGCCTTTTAGAGACCGATTTAGAGACTGATAAATCAGTCTCTAGTTTAGAGACAGAGTTAGCAATCGATTTTATAAAATATATAATATATTCATGTTTTTAGATATCAATTTAGAGACTTATTTAGAGACTGATATCGGTCTTTAAAAAATCGGTCTCTAACATCCTTTTTTTGAAGTATGATTGATCAATATTTGACCGAAAATTAGCGACTGATTTAGAGACCGAAAAAATCAGTCACTAAAAAATTAATCACTAAATCGATCTCTAATATTTAACAACGAGGCTTTTAGAGACCGATTTAAATCAGTCTTTAACTATTTTAGAAACCGATTTTCTTAATTTAAAGACTGAAAAATTAATCTCTAAAACTCAATTTTCTAGTAATATTTTACAGTAAAATTTGTATATTTATCTTTCATTACATTTACATATCCTCTCCTATTATTATTACAAAGGAAGAAATAAAAGATCTAAATTAATTTATTTTTATTCTTTAAATGTTGAATTATGTAAATTAAAATTTCTCATCAAAGATTTTTTTTTAATGAAATTTTATCACAATTTTTGGGTATAAAATGAATTCTCGCATGAGTTATTGAAGTTATCCCTCTCCCTAAGTTCTTTTCCGCAAGCTTAAATCTTTAACATTATAAAATTCTTTCAATTACTAAGCTCAATCTTATTTATTACTTGCGTCACTTCTTTGGCATTTTCTCGTAAAAAAATAAGGACTATACCTTTGCACACAAAAATGGGTAGGTTGAACTTTAAATTTAACCTCTCATAATAACCTTTAGATGACGATAAGCATTCATTAACGAAATCTAATAAGTTGTCAACTAGTAGTGATTTATTTAAAAATCTTTAGTTAAAATATCGATATTTTGTTAAAAAGTTTTAAACTATAAAATCTTATTTAAAAAATAAATAAATTCATGTAAAAATAATAATAAAAATTATAAATACTTACGGAATAATTTAAGCAAGCCCTATACTTCAGCTATTAAGTATTAATATTATACATATTAAAAAAGTATTGTCATTATATTATACATCACGTACGAAAAATCTTTTATACTTGTGCAAGTTAAAACTTCATTATTCACGCACATGTAGACAATTATGTGTATGTAGTCAATTACGATACGACTTTATATCCTATACAGTCATAGATGCTTCATACAATGTTTTTTTTTTTTTTTTATCTATTTGTTGTTCATAACTTCATATATAGTGTATATGGTAAGGTGGGAAAGGGCAGTCAAAAAGTAGTTTCTTTCCACTCCGTTCCTGGCGCTGAAAGGTGAAGGACCAGACAACACATCACTTCAAAGTTCAGAGCACAGATTGCAGAAATGTTAATGATGGGTATCAGAACATTCAATATTCAAAAAGCTTCCCTCGAAATTCATTTCAACATGTCAAATCCATGCACGTGAAATAAACTTCACAACGGCAACCTTCCAATTTAAAAGGTCAACAGCGACAAAGAGTATAATGAGAAGCAGAATTTAATAGCCCAGCGTAGCTGGGACGCATACAGAAAAAGTTTATTGAAACGTCGAAAAGTATTAATCATATTTCCAAATATTATATTATAACAATAAAAGATTTAAGGTAATAAGATTTGAATTTTATATGTTAATCTTAATTATTTTGTTTTTTTATATACTAACAAAAAAAGTTTAATAAGAGATTCTTAATAAATGTACTAAACTTAATAATTAAAATTTCATTTTAAAATCCACTTAATAATATAAATTTGATTCATCTTGTTAGTTTGATATTTACATTTGATATTGATGGGTTGTGAAACGAATTGATGTCTGACTATTTAAATTAATGGATTTGTGTTTATATATATTAATCATGTTAAGGAATAGTTGTAACAAGAGATGGAAGATCAGTTTCAAGATTGAGTTCAACAGGAGAATCAACAGCAAATGGTGTACGAGAGGCAACAT
This sequence comes from Ormosia emarginata, assembly GCA_029884605.1. Classification (NCBI taxonomy): domain Eukaryota; kingdom Viridiplantae; phylum Streptophyta; class Magnoliopsida; order Fabales; family Fabaceae; genus Ormosia; species Ormosia emarginata. The sequence goes on along the minus strand of JAQQTP010000082.1, from coordinate 59,642,042 downwards.
ATTGATTATGAGTAGGAATGTGATTTCAATTATACTAGTGTTAATGGGAAAAACACATTGGTAATTTGTTAAAGATATATTTGAGTTCCATTGGCACTCAGCAAGGCAAGCAACCACTAATTGAAAACAATGAGAATATTGAAAATGATGAGCATGAAGATAATAGTAATGATGAGGACATGGAATGAAATTAATGTTTGAGTGTTGTTTAGATTGTTATATTTCTTTTGAGCTTTTGTATGAACCAAGTTTTGGATATCTGTTAACTTTGTTGTGGACTTAATTTTAGTTTTAACTTTCTATGGATCAAGTTGTATTTGGACAAATTTTACTTAAGTAGTATAATTTGTTATGTTTGTTTTATGAATTGATTAGAAGCATTGACCATAAGATTTAAATATGTAAAACCTGTTTGTATTATAATTGAAGATTTTTCAGACATTAAAACAGTAATCAAAGTATTATTTTTACTTCTAAAATTTGCAGCGGATTTTTTGCTTCAAATTATGTTGCTATATTAACAGTGAAAAATTTGCCTCAAAATTAGCAATGAATTTTCGTTGCAAAACTGCAATTATGGAAACAGTAGCCGATTTATCGCCAAAGCGATTTTGTAGCGGCTTTGCAGAGGATATAGTCGCTACAAATTTGCAGTGGAATGAAATTCATAGCAAATTATTTTGCGACTAAGGTTTTTATGTCGACCACAAATCTGCCGCAAATTGTGAATTTGTGACAGATTTTAACCTGTTTATTAGGGATTCATCCTTTGTAAATATTGAATTTTCTTGTAGTCAGTGAGTTGAGTTTATGTGAGTTGACACTTTTTAAACTCACAACCCGACTCATACCTTGTAGATTGAAGTGTTTTCTAACCCAACCAAACTTGCGAACTCAATCCATCCCGTATTTTATGGGTTGAGTTAGTTTAAACCCATGAGTTCATAGGTTGACCAACTCACTGAACACCCCTACTCAAAGTAAAAAAAGATGGTAAGTGTATTATGTAAAAGTTAAAAATGGATAAAAAGAGGAGCTAAAATAATTTGGTCAATGTATAATACTCTTTTTTTATCTTGCAAAAAACTAGACTGATATATATAAAAAAATGAAGTGCTAATATTTGATAAGAGGTCAGGCCCATGCTCATCCCCTTAAATCCGTCTTTGGCTATAGGTTAACTTATGATAAGGAGTGCTAATATTTGTATTTTTTTTTCAATCAAAACATTACATCTTCTTCTTTTAAGCAAAAGAAGAGGGAAACACAATTTTCAATACTTATTTTATCTAATTTTGTTTTTCCATAAATAAAGATATAAAGGTTTGATATAAATAAGATAAGTGCAAATATCATTTCTCTTTTGAGAATTAATGATGTGTGAATTCTTTTTTTTTTTTTTTACATGTATACAAAATTTATGCTCTCTTTATGACTATGTTTAGACTCACTAATTTGAAGATTGATTTGTTTTATAAATAAATTTTTATTTGGAAAAAAAAATAAATGGGTTAAATTTTAATTTTTCAACTTAAGTTGGGAGTATTTAAAAATGTACTCAAATTTAATTAAATTTGATTTGATTTTAATTCTAATTATATAAATTAATGATTTTATATAAATGTAAAGGAAGTGAAATTATTTACATAAAATGAATTTTATTTATTTTTAAGATACTAGAAACATAAAAATTAATTTTTAAATCAAATGAAATAAACTTAATTTGAATAAAATCAAATTAATTCCAATTTTATTAATCATAAACACAACAATAAAAAGTTGTTATGTAATTCAACAAATTTACACTTTAGTTATTAATTTTTTTATATTTAAATTTTATATTAAGATTTAAGATTTGTTAATAAATAAAGAGCGGGGCATACATGTAATTTTATATATATTCGAAAATGCTGAATACTTCAAAACTTATTTGGTAGAATAGTTACGAATGCTTAACCTGAAATGGGTTAAGATGTTTTTTCTTATATATATATATTGTTTTATAACTGAAAAAAAATTGTTTTTAACTGAAAAAAAAGAAAAGAAAAGAAAAGTGTATACTTGAATGACACACATTAGTTATTTATATTTTATCTTTCAAATTGTATATTAATATTTAAGATTTGTTAAAAAATAAAGAGCAGGCCATTCATTTAATTTTTTTATATATATATATATATATATATATGCACACGAAACCAATTTCTTAAAAAGCTTACAAACGTGTCACTAAAACTCGCAGTCGCACTGCTGCTTCCGCCCAAAGAGGTGGGTGCAGATCCACCGAGACAAAAATCGGTGCTTGAAGTTGAACGGAAATGTGGCATAAGACCAAAATACAAAAGTAAAGAGTGCTCTACTATATATAGGGCTAAAAAAAGGGTATGATAAATCATAAAACAGATAAGCTCTGTTAGCCAGTTTGTTGAGAATGCGCAAGTTGAAACATAACCAAAAAGAAAGAAAAAAACACCAACATGCATCGAAGATAATACGAATATATTTGAGCGAATTAATGACCACAAGAAAATTAGCATTTACCTTTCAAAATGATATATATATATATAACAGAAAAAGACAAAAATAAAGGATGACAAGGGAAGAGAGTATTATCTATTATGTTATGAGGCAACTCAAATAAAACAGTAGTTGCGAGAAGCAGAGGCCCCATTGCAGTGGGAATACATTAATGGCATGAATTCGTCTGCACGCAATTGCTCACCAACACACTGAATCACTGACACTGTCTGTCTGTCTGGCCTGATCATGGCCCTACTCCTGGTGCTGCAGTCACTCACCACCACTATCGCCTCCTTCCCTCCTTTTTGTCCCCCTCTTCCCTCTCACACCCATACCCTGTACGTGTTCTTTGTTCTGTATCACCTCCTCCCTCCTCATTCCTCAACCCTGCCCCACTTGTTCTACTTTTTTTTTTTGGGGTCCTGTTTTGGACTTTAAAAGTGACGAAATAAAATCTTAAAAATAATGATAAATATCGTAAATACACTTTTTTTTTCAGAAGTGTTTTCTTTTTCAAATCCTGACACCATAAATTCAAAGGAAACTAAGAACTCATACAGGAGGTGGCCTTTAATTAATTGTAGCAGCAGGGGGCACATGCAAAAGTCGACAGGTTGGCCAAAATGAGTTGTTAAATGGAGAACGGTTGACCGGTGAGAGTGACTAGACGGTGGAGGAGGAGGAGGTGACGGCTGAGGTAAGTTAGAGTAGGGTGGCAGTGGCACCCAACAAAAGTGCTCCCCTGCCCCTATTTCTATGTGGGAAAGCTTAAGGTTTTGTCACTTCGAAATGAATGTAAGTAAGTAAAACGGCAAAAGCTAAAGCGTAAGAGGTCAATCAAAACGACAGTGCCGCAGGTGATGGAGAAGAACACGGACGAAATACCCCTCTCTGAACTCTGAAGTTGCAGCAGGTGTTCAATGACGAGAATACCCCTTTGTACCACACAACTGTCCATTGCGTAGTGGTGGAAAGGGATTCGAATTGTCTACAGTTTTAAAAAAACTGCACCAAATATCAACCGCAAAAAATGACTCATTCTATTACAAAATATAAATTATAAAAATTTAAAATCACATGTGAGCCCTTGTACGCATAATTGCAGCTCATGCAGTTATTTTTCTAACTGCAGATAATCCATCCCGGGTGGAAAGTGGACTCTGTTTCTGTGCGTCAGTCGAACGGGCGTTGTACCAGTTATAACGGAAAACGGGGCCGAACCCGGACGCGCACGCTACACGGACGTGCCCCCTGCCTCTGCCACCCTGCCAAACACCAATCTTGATCAATCATCCTTAATCAGCCAATAAGTGCACCTTTTCTTTTTTGTCTTTTTTTTTAATAAATACTTTACAAATTTATAAATTCATAAATATCTTTTAATTTGAATAATAAATTAATAATACTTGGATAAAAAAAATTAAATACACATCATTTAAAGTAATGAGATGAATTTACATTCTCTTAATTTTTTTCTTTTAAATAGTTAAGTGAAAGAGAAAAATAAACATAAAAATTATAAAAAAAAAATTCACATATTATAATTGATATCTCACTAATAACTTTTTTTATATTTATCTCTCTTCGTCACTTAATCACTTGAAAGAAAATAAAAATTGAGAAGATTCAAATCCGTAATAGTTATACATCACTTTCACATTTGTCTATAAAATCCAAATGAAAGTGTATAAAAAATGATAAAGACTAGATGTAAAATTTGTGCAGATGTAAAATGACGTGAATGAAATTGTATACATGACTAAAATTACTTTAATTTTTATGTAAACGAAAATTTGTTTTTTAAATTTAAACTAATTAATGAAAAATCTGTTAATGAAATTACTTGTGATAGTCATATAGATTTGTATTTCATTTTACATAAAGGGAACATAAAACATAAATATAGTGTTTAGAATAAATTAAAATTAAAAATGATTTGATTTGATTTAAAAATTAAATTTTATATTTGAAACTTATTTTAAAAAAATGAGATTTAAATTGATTTAGAAATCAAATTATGTATTTGAAACTTATTAAAATGATAATTAATTTTATTTAATTTTATTATTTTATATTTTTACTTTTATGATAAGTGGTTAGAAGTAGTTATTAAAGATAAAATAATCATTTTATTTTATTTTAAATCAAATCAAATCAAATCTTAATAAATTTTATCAAATTTGAATGATTTTTTTAAAAAAATAAAATTCATAAAATTTTTTCTTAAAATTTTAAATTAAATTATTTTTTTTTTATTTTTTAACATTTCAAACACACTCTAACGGAACTAACTTTTTTCCCAAAAGAAAAAACTTTGTCGATAAGCAAGTACCAAAGGATGGGTATTAGACTGCAGACGGAATTGAAGTTTGTTACACAATTGAAGATGTGATTCATCAATAAGCTTATGTTTTCGTCTAATATATGCGCGCTGATTGCTTTTCATTGACTATAGCGTAAACACGTTTACAACAATCAAAATAACACGTGATACTATACTCAAAATGTTTACAACAACCAAAAAATCTCCATCCCCTCAATCAAGCAGCAAATCAAAGGAAGATGGTTTATTTAGCATTTTTTCTTTTTCAATTACTCTGCTGGTACTATACTATTATTTTGAGCTTGTGATGTTGTGGATTATAAAACTAACACGTGATAATCGAAAGAGGAAGAATATGATTTTTAATAAATAATGTCTATGTGTGAATGTACAGGCTGATGAGAAATTTTTATGTGTTGAGAGAATAAAATCATTTTATCCATATAATCAATCACACTTAATAGAAATAGATTTTATTGTTGATTGAGAATAAGAGACTTCTCTTATTCAGTATTGTTAAAAGTGCACTATCTCACTTATAATATAATATTAAAAATATAATAACAGTATAAGAGAGAAATAGCTCATATAAATGAAGTGATACTCTATAATAGAGAATAATAGATTACTCTTCATCCATGACCACCGAGGAATTTCTCAAAACATGATACTTACTAGAAAAGTATGAAAATGTTAATTATACATTTTTTTTTAGAGGTATATGTATTGTTTATATTTTTTAAGAGTGTGTGATTTAATGAAAAAAATGATAAAAAATATATATGATAAATAATATTAAGATAAATATAAAAAATGATGTGAGAGAAAAATAAATAAGAATATAATTGTTGAGAAAATTATGTACAATCAATACTTTGCAATTGGAATGCGTAAGTCAAGGTTGTTTGTATACTTGCATTAATTTATTCGTATAATTTATCAGGTTATATTATTATTAGTATAAAAATAATAATTTTTTATATAATACAAATTTGAGAGTATATTGTGAAGCTTAATATGAATGAAATTTCTAAGTCATGTATATGCACATATTCTAATTTTATTAGAGTTGAAATTGCAGTGATGATTTGAAGTTATTAAAATGATAATTTTGATTTGACATTAGAAATAGTAACTTCAATTTCATATTATAAATAATAATTTTGAGTTAATCTTAAAATTGAGACATAAGGAGTAACTATACTTAGACTTTTCGATCTAAAATTAGAAACAAGGAATTTCGACCAGAAATCAGTAACTGTTTAAAGATTCAAATTTGAATTCATAAGAAATTATTTGAATTTAAAATAGAAGTTAGTAGTAGTTATAAGAATAAGATCAAGACAGTATAATGATATTATTGACAATGATTAGACAATTACTTGTAGCACGAGTATTGCTGACAAAGATCTGACAATTACTTAATAAGAATCACTGGTAATCATTAAGCAATTTTCTTTATTTTAGACACATGTCTAGATCATGTAAAAAATATTATTACTTAGAAATTTTATAAATATCGAAAGGATTAAAATATTTAGAGATTAGAAATTTTATACTCACAAACACTTGCAATCATATTCTCGCGTTACTCTAACATTCTTGAGCAAAGCACGCAAGTCTATTTAAATATGTTTCCATCATGTTTCATTTATACCATTTACACTTTTAATGCAAGTTTAAATTCAATTACATTTATACTTTCAGGCTTCTACTTTCTTACAAACTCTCTTCAACTCCTGATCAAGTGATTCTTCTGAGATCATTTTAGTTTTTTTTTATTTTCCTTTACTTATTTTATTTACTTTTTCTACAAATTTACGTTATTATTCCTTACATATCTACAACTTTACTTTTATTATTTTTTACATTGTATTCTTTTATTTTTTATTTTTTACTATTCTACACGTTACATTGTCTGTCAAGTTTACTTTGGTACATTTTATTGCCTTGTTCTTTACATTTGATGCTAGTTAATTATTTTCTTTCAACTGTTTTCTTTACTTTAAAGCAATCTTTAAACTTTCAAAGCAAAATCTTTTTTTACACTTTCATTACTCCATTTATTTTTTTATTTTTTTTATGTTAATTACAACACTGCAATACTTACATTTTTTATTCACATATCTCTATAAGATACTCAAAATCATTATTAGTTTTTTTGAATAAAAATCTATCTAATTATTAGAGAATTCTTAAAAGAAGTAATTACTTTATCCAAATTGAAATACAGAATCAAATTTATCCTTTGATAAAAATTGATCATAAACAATTACCAAACCCGTTGTATAAATACAAATGTTGCTTATACGTAATATCTTACAAAAATGTATAATAATATGAAGCATCAAACATTTTAGTTTCCGTATAAAAAGTCATGATAAATGATATTATTAGTTATTACGATCCTTTTGGCTTCATGGAGCATGTAAAAAGTCTAAAGTCAAAAGCATAAGCTATCAATTGTACCAAACAAATTATCACATTTTGAAATTTGAAAATTGGTTCGAATGAAAAAAGAAACTAGAAAATTGGAAAATATTCGAAATGCATTTTCACCAGAGTCTTAAGAGAAGGAGATGTGTGTAAATGCTCCCGACTAAGTCGGCGTAGTGGGTGCAGGTGCAGCGTGGCAAAACTTGAAATGCAATTGCCAAAAGCAACAACCATCTTCACTACATCTCTCTCGCTCTCCCCGCCTCTGCTTCAGTGAACCACCGAGCTCCAAAACGGCATCGTCTAGCTAGGTAAGTGATGAATGACATGTGTACGTGGCCAGTTCTTCTGGAACTCCATTCCCATTTCATCAGATCCCGTAAAACGGGTCCCCCCCCACCCTTTCCCATTCCCAGATCACCATAATCATCAACACTATTAGATTACATGTTTCATTATTATCACTATTATTATTATTATTTATTTTATTTGACGGTTAATTAGCATATTTAGCAGCAGAGAGAGAGAAAGGGGGGAATGTCGTCGTCATCGTCAAATTCATCTCCGTGCGCGGCGTGCAAGATTCAGCGACGGAAGTGCACGCAAGAGTGCGTATTCGCTCCGTATTTTCCGCCGGACAACCCGCAGAGGTTCACGTACGTGCACAGGGTGTTCGGTGCCAGCAACGTCGCCAAGCTCCTCCAAGACCTCAACTCGTCGCAGCGCGAGGACGCCGTCAAGTCCCTGGCCTACGAGGCGGAGGCACGGCTCAGGGACCCCGTCTACGGCTGCGTGGGACTCATCTCCCTCCTCCACCACAAACTCAGGCACTTGCAGACCGAACTCCACCTGGCCAAGAAAGAACTCGCCTCCTACACCGGACCCCACGCCATGCTCCCCATTCTCCAACCACCACCACCAACCCGCAACAACACTTCACCTTTCTCTGTTTTTCCCTTCAACAACAACAACACCATGCCTATGCCTCCGCAGATGGTGGGGGTTCCTGTTCCTGTTCCTGTTCCTGCTGTGGAGGAGATGATGCATCAGCAAGAGGTTTTGAGGTTCAAGGATGGTGGTGGTGTTTACGAGTGTGGTTCGAGTGGGTTCAACCAGTTGTCAACTGCTAATTCTGTGATTTCGCCTTCGCTCGCACTGGGCCCTGTCGATCACTCTTATGGGGGACACTCGCAGATTCAAACGCACCAAGCAGAGTATCATCATCAGCATGCTCTCCACCACCAGCTTCAGTCGCACCTCATGCTCTCGCCTCCAACTCACCACAGTCAGCAGTCCTTTGTGTCTCAGAAGCACCCTAAGTCGGAAAGCGTGGAGGCTAGGAGCACCGCTATATCTCGTTGATTTCCTTTTCTTTCTGCAGTTCCTGCGCCTTCACGCTTTTTTCTTCAAACAATTTTGAACCTAGGTATATAGATATATGTCTTCTGTCTGTATCTGCTGCTTTTAATTTTATTAAGCTATCATTCTTGGTCAATTCATGATGATGCTATATGCTTGTGTTTCGTTTTCTAAATTCTTTTGGTTCTGCAATTTTGGATGGTTTAGGTACGCTTTAATGATGCTGTTTGGTGGCACCAGAAACTTGTATTTAGTCTTTAGTCGCATAAAGTTCAAGGGTTTGCTGAAAGGTCCCTATGTTCCATTCATCATTTATGAATCATGGGTAGTAAAATTATGCCTTGAACAAAACTAGAATCCAAATATTTGTTAGTTGAAGGTGTTTCGTTGGAATATAATTCAACAATCTACATTCTATCAATTCAGAACCTTGATTTGTGTACTCAGACTGGTTCTCATACTTCTTTTTCCTTTTTTTTTTTGGCCTTATTGTGATGATTTTGCTGTACCTAATCAAGGGTTTGCATCGTCACAGAGAGAGAGAGAGAGAGAGAGAGAGAGAGGATATTAGAAAACCGTCATGTCAAAACAGTCTCTTTTTGCTGCGGTAGACCAGCAGTGATTTGAATTCTTTCATTTTGTTTGTCCATGAGTATAACTGGCCCCTTAACCCCTTTTATATACTTTTCGGTTCAAATCCTTTATGTTGAAATTCAAATATTCGGCAACACGAGTTTAATTCATCTACCTCTTCTAATACCTTTATTTTATTCTTTTATGCAGCTTAAATAGGAGTCAAATGGGTGTAAAGAACGAAAGAGAGACACAAACTTGCAGAAAGAGAAAGGAAGATGGGGGAGAAAGATAAGGGGAGGTATATGGGACTGACTAAGCCTGCATTCTTTTCTGGGTTTGAACTTTTTATGGATGATCTCAAGGTAGATGCATTTTAGAAAGTAGGATCTGCATTGAAATTCGAGAACGGCTTTACTATTAGACTAATTAAATCCTTTTTAAAAGAAAATGTAAATCTGAACTTACGAAGTATTCAGAAGTTAAAACCTTGCTTAATTCTTTCGTGTCATTATTATGTTATAGTTACTAGTATTTCCAGTAGTGATTAGTGACGATAGCATTATTTCATCTTATGTTTCACTGAAATTAGTTAAAACTAATTTGTTAGAGAAAAGAGTCCAATTTTTTTAATTGTGTTTTGTTTATTTTTTTTATTGCTTATCAACAAATCTGATCATGTAGTAAGAAAAAAGAATTGAAGTTCATAATCAGATGATGCAAACTTTTATATCGGAGTTCATATTGATATATTAAGTAAACTATATAAATTACTAACAAAATGTTCAGTTTCAGTAAATAAAATAAAAAAATTCTATAGAGCATTTTTTTTTTGGGTTGTCTGAGTCATATAGATAAGTATATCGTTAGAAGTTCTTACATGAAGATAAATTTTGTTTAAATTTAAAACACTTAGTTGAATACATAAGACTAATCAAAATTTAATATTTTTATGAATTTTTATATCACATAATTAATTTTATAAAGATCTATAAAAATATTAAGTCTTGATTGTCCTTATACATTCAATTATAATATTTTAAATTTAGGTAATAATTTGTCTTACATGAAAAGTACTAAGATAAGAAGGTGAAAGCAAAAATATGAGAATAGATTTATTTATTTATTTACACCTAATATAAATAAAAATATTTATACTTAATTTTATACTTTTTTTTTTTATTATGATATTGTGACTATAATAAGAGATAAATAGTAATCATATGATCATAATAAAATAAAAAATATAAGATTAAATATAAATCTCTTTTACTTACACTAAATATAAGTACATTCCTTTCTTTTATATATATATATATAGACACTAACAGACCATATTTTTTGTTAACTCTCAATAATTAAAAATATTAAATATTTTTTATTTATATTATATATATTCTTGCATTGGTCGATTAGTTGCCACTTACAGTGGAAGCAAACTTTGAACTTATATGTGAATTTTACTTATAATATTAAGAGTATAAATTTTAGAATTATAACTTTAAAAAGAACTTTATCTATCATATAAAAAAAAGACTTTATCTAGTTACAATTACCAACCTAAAATGCTTATGAAAAGATATTAGTCAAAAGACAAAAAATAAATAAAAGTGAATCATTGGCTGCATCTTCATGCAACACACTCTACACAAGTACAAATATATTAGTTTAAAGAAATAGACTATTTAGCCCGGACTGTTTTCGTCTGAAGTTATCCGACTGCTTTCAAAATGGTGGTTTCAAGTTAGTGGATCACACAACTTTTATTTTGTAATTGTTATGGGATGTCCGGTGACTCTATCATTGGGGCTATGTAACAATGCTCTAGTCTAAATTTTAATTTGAAAATAAAAATACCTATATACCTGAGAAATTATTACCATGATAAAATGAATGTGCTTCCCTACTTATGTAATTAATGGATTCCCTTCAACAACCTGGCACGTGCATGGTTCATTTTAAATATTGTTATTAATTATTATTTAGTACTTGCTTTAAAAAAATTGAAAGAAGAAATGTTATTCCATTCTAAAGTCACAATTAGGAATGTTCGTTGAGTGAGTTAGATAAATTTTATAACATTTTTTTTATCCAACTCGCTTATCAAATATGTAGGTTGAATTTGGTCAAATTCATAAGTTTGATATATATTTAATTTTTTTTATTAAAATAAATGTTAAAATATGGAATAAAAAATTAGTTACACATAGTCTTAGTTAAAAATAATATATGTCTCAAATAATTAAAATATCACATAATCAGTTTTACACAAATATAATAAGTTTCAAACAAGTTAAATAAATATAATAAATTTTATTAAGTTAACATAAATTTAAAATAAATTAAAGTAAGCTAACAAATTTCAAAAATCATAAACAATAAATCACATCAGTCAACTAAAGTCAATGTCATTACACAAAGTATATAAATTGACATAATTATTTACTTCATTATCAATTTTTTAAACATATCTTTGTCATTCAAGCGACTCATTGAATTTTTATCACAATAGTTCGTTAGATGTTTTATGAGTTTCTTATCTCTATTTTCTTTGTCACATTCTCAATATGACTACAATGTCTATAACTAATCTTAATTGACACTATAAAAAATTCAGAAAAAAGCAACTTGAAATGTCACAATGACTAAATGATGTTTGTTAAAAAAAAAAGTTACTTGGATTGGTTGGGTTTATGTGTGTTGCCTTTTCCAAACCGGATATCCGGCTCATACCTTATAAGTTGAAATGTTTTCTAATTCGACCTAACTTGTAGATTCAATCTAATCTGTATTTTTTGAGTTTGGTTGAATCAAAACCATGAATTCACAGATTGACTTAATCCGCTGGACAACCCTAACACAACCGAAGCTTTAGTGAAGGCTTACATTTTCGTTAATATGGTTTAATCTTACCAACCGAACTAACTCTTAATTATTTGCTTCTTAGTTTTAAATAAGCTGTAGTATATATAAATTTTATTTTCATTATAAATGATATAATTTGTAAATTTTATTATAATGAAAATATTTAGTCAAAGTTAAAAATTGCACATATGTGGTAGTATTTGAAATGAAATGAAAAAAAAAATTCAATAATATGACTAAAGAAATTTCTTATAGTTTTTTTTTATTTGTTTATATAGTATCCCCACTGATGATAGATGAAAGATTAATCTTTTGTAATACGGTTAAGTATCTAAACGAGGTCCTCTCTCAACAATATTATTTTCATTTTCATGCACATGAATTCCTTAATCGAATCTAGAGCCATACGCTTAAGAGATACGAACCCTTTCTATTCAAACTAACATACGTTAGTCTCTTATAGTTATTTATTTATTAAAAGAATGTATTTTTGTTTTAAGAATTTCGAACACAATCTTCATATAACTTGGCTGTTATGGTGTAATTATTAAGTGCCCATAAAGAGCCTGATCTTAGGTTATTATCAATTCATCATCACAATCGAATCTTGAAGGAAAGCAAGCTCTGTACGAATGAACCCTAAGTATGAAAAATCCTCTTGAGGCAAAAGGAGAACAAGAATAATTTAATGTGATTAAAACGTTTTTTTTTTTTTTGTCTGAAATGTAATTAAAACGTAACACTATGTAATCTGTATGAACCAGCTCCTAGCCTGCCTTTAAGACCGTATCTACTAAATAACAGGTAGCTTTTATGTGTCATAGGACAGGTTTTTCTGAGGCAGCATGCAGAGCGCACATTTACATCATCACAACTCACAAAATTTGTACTTCCTTTGAAGCACAAAGATCACCAAAAGATTTGTTGTTTCTTTTCTAGCTATTTTGTTTTCTGTTGGAACATCCCAGTAGATTCTCTATGCACATGATCATCATATATGTAATCTTACACATTAAGAATGGTGTTTAGCATCTGAATCCTGATCGCATTGGCCTTATTGGGTTGGGTAGGTGGGAGGGTGTGCGTCATTGGGTGTTAAGCTGATGATGAGATTTACACTCATATTCTGCATTTGCAGCATCATTATTGGGTGGTTGCAAGTGTGAGGCTGTGATTGGGACATTCAGCTGCCCCTGTGGCATCATATTTGGCATGTCGGATACCACCATGTCATGCTGCATATCAGGATACAATGTGTATCCTTGAGGCCACCCTGGAAGGTTTCCATCGCTTGGATTTGTCAGGTGGCACTCCCCAATACTTCGTGCATCACCATGTGAACTTGTCCCTTGTGAAAATGGATCATACACCGTGGACGACAAATCCCTGATTATTATTATTTATTTCAAAGAATGCAAAGACAAAATATTTCTGCATAAGAAAATTTGTTTGTATTTTAGCAAAAGGAATTACTCATTATTCAGCAATTAACAAAAGGTAAAATTGAAACCTGAGGGGATCTAAAGGGGCAGATGCATCAAATATCTGGTGATGGCTCTGACCGCCATCCTGCAACCAACCAACATTCTCGAAACTTGTGGGCATCCCCAATTTTTAAAATTTTGCCACAATTTTTATAAATATTTATAATTTTATATATATATATATATATATATATATATATATATTTATCGTAATCCGTAAAAATAAGACATATGTAAGCAAGTATTTAGTAAAGATTATTTTTTGTTAAATTTTTTTTTTCATGGATTAAAACGTTTTTTAAGGATTAAAGTGGTATTTAAATAAAATTGATTAAAGTGAAAAAAGTTTTTTAATATGTTAAAAAACTTTTTTTATAATCTCTATTTTTTAGCATTATTAAAAAACTTTTTCTTCAAAAATTGATATATTATGTTTTTCTTAAAATAATTATAAAACATAAAATATTATATAATATAAATAAATTATTTTATATCATTTCTAATAATTTATTATAAAAATAATTTTTTTAAATAATTTAAATCAAACAAATTATTTTAAAATTATTTTTTAACTAAAATATTTAAAAATAAAATTAATTCTATTATAATAAATTATAACAATAACAAATTATACATATAATTAATTATTAAAATAATATTTATTTTTTCTATTTAACCCAAACACATCCTAAATTCATAAATTAACACAAACACACCCTAAATTCTGATATATTTTGCTGCGTTATTTTGTAATTGCATTTAGTTACCTGAATAGCAGATGGATCATACGTAGATAGATGGTTGCTCAACAGATATTCCTACAACCAACGTAATTAGTATGCAAGTTCATCAAATGATCAACCACATAAACCAAGATAAAAATGAAAAAAGACCTAGCTAGCTAACATGATGATTATTACAAACCTTTCTTTGAATGATACGTGTCAAGGTATCTACGAGATGATTTTCGGTGGATTCAAGCTCATCCATAGATGTCATCTTTGATGGGTCGGGTTCATATATCCTGTATTCAACAAAAAAAAATTGAAATATTAAAAAAATTCGTTGGGACTATATAATTAAAAAAAAAAAGAAGAAGCATAACCTAATGTTATTCTCTCTCTCTCTCTCTCTCTCTCTCTCTCTCTCTCTCTCTCTTTTTTTTTTTTTTTTTTCTTTTTTTTTTCGTGAACGAACCTTATCTGTTCCTCGGCCATTTGAAGTTGTTGATGTAACCTACTAACTTCTTGATGTAGTTCCTAATTAAGAAGAGAGAAATTTTCACAACCATAAGAAAGAAACGAAAGAAAGAAGCAGATATTGAAGTGACGACTATGCTCATTGAGGTTTCAACATAGAACTGCAGAGTTTCTGCTTACCTCAATCTCGGAGTTAATGTCTCCCGGACTTTGTTGCAGCATTAGATGAAAGCAAAGAAGAAACAATAATTTAGCACTATTAGATCATTAAAAAATTCTTATAAGAAATAATGGTAAAAACATATCATATAAAATAATAAAATAGTTTAAAATAAAAAGGAATGATTTAGTAATATAGGGGAGAAAAGCAGAAATATACGAACTTGGCCAGTTGATGAGCTATGTCATTTTCACTCCTCAGTTGTTGAAGGGTCCTAAGCAAATACTGCAAAATGGCCGCACATTTATAAATTTTGTAAGATCTTTTTTACAGGAACAACTTCATGTTTTAGTTGAAGATCTTGCATACCTCCTTGTTTTGAATCCCCCTGCTAAAAAGAAATGGGAAATTAACCAAGTGCAATGACTAGTCTGTTCGTGAAAAAGAAAAACAGGAACAAGAGGAAATGAAAAATAAGTTAAAAATAAAATTAAAAAAAGAGAGGGTAGAGCAGAGAGAATACTTGAGGTTATACCTGCCGTAGTGTGGCTCAGGAAAATTAACAGCGCTGCAAGAAAGTAATTATTATAAATAATCAAATTAAAAAGCCGAATGTGATTAGAACCACCACATGTCACATTCGAAATTAAGTTACATGTTTAGAACATACTTATCTCTTTCTTGATCAGGAAGGTTAATGTAACGAGTAAAAACATCCTCGATCCTGATTATCATAACCATAGCAAAATCATTATATTTATATATATGGCTCATTATGTAATGGACTGAATCAGAACATTCATTAATATGATCAAAGATTCAAAGCGCGACAAAAAATAAACCCGGATCAAGTCAAGAAAAGAGGCGCCAACTGGTTGATGCAGCACTATATGTCAAACATGCACGTGCAATTTATCTCTAAGGTCAAGGATAAGAAATAAAAGTAAGCAAGCTACCAGTCAAAAATGCAAAATAACACTAAGCAAGCTACCATTCAAAAATGTAAAATTTAATACCACCTTTTTATAGAATAAAAAAAATATTAACTTTAGCACATTTTTATTTTTGGGTAAAAACTTTAACACATTCTAATACTCGAAATCTTGATTTATGTACAAGATAAAATGTCAATGTCTTTTTTCACCAAAGTTAATTAATAGTATACGGTTGTATAAATACATTTAAAATACTTTTATAACAGGCCCCATAGATTTTTTTTTTTGTATACACTTTTATAAATTAATTGTTTAAAGAATATGATAGTATAAAACTAAAACATACACCAATAAGATATTAAAAGTAATTATAACAGAATTGACGTAGGTAGAGCTTTTAAAATTTACATAAACATTTCCTTAATTTGACCCCAAAAAAAAATTCAGGCATTACTTTATTTGTTTAGTTCTTTTCGGCACAATTTTGGATGCTGCTTTCAAGTGAATTACCAAACACCAACGATTTAAAGGCAGTGATTTTTTTTTTATCACATGTTAGGCAAGATCCTAATCCATAGGAGTACAGTTATAATTTATTTATTTTTTACTTGTAATGATTTGAACAATCAATAATCTGCTTTTTTTGTCAAATTCTGTTCACAGAATATTAATTATGATAGCCATCTTGTGTTCTTGTGAGACGAATTTCATCTTCCAAAAGAAAAACAGAAAATAATATGACAAATTATTGCTTGCATTCATAAGTTCATAAGGTAGTCTTCAGTGATGATGAGAATTACGAGAAGAAACTGGTGAGGAAAATATCATAACTTTCTCAAAAATCGATCCAAAGGAATCCTTCAGAACCATTTATTGTCAAACTCATAAATTAAACAGAAAGGCAATGCCAATGACGGATTATACATATCATTATAATTAGCAAACAAATGCGAGTAAATTAAGGAAATTGGTTAAAGAAGTTGAAATCCAAGTTTTGCAAAAGAAACAAACAGGAATATTGTATGATCGAGAGGATGCACACCTCCTTCTGCCTGAAAAGTGGTTGAGACGGCCGGATGGAGAGAACAGGATAAGGGCAATATCAATGTCACATAGTATGGATAACTCGTATGCTTTCTTGATGAGACCATTTCTACGCTTTGAGAATGTGACTTGTCGATTCGTGGTATTATCTATTCTCTTTATCTCCAGTTTAACACGACCCATCTCGATTTATTATCTATGAATTGTAAAGTATGTATGCAAAAAAAGGAAATGCAGATTCTGTAGGAGAAAATCTATAATAATTAGAAAACTAGAAAATATATATATATATAGAGAGACATGCATGAAGAAGCTTGAAAGAAGGGACAGTTGGATAGGAGAGAGACGGAGGCGGATGGTTATAAATGGGTGGGAGAGGAGAAAAGGAAGGGAGGCAGAGAGATTAATGGATTTATAAAGGAAAGGGTCGCTTGCTTTGGGTCCATTCTTGTTCTTTGGTTAATTAATAGAGCAAGGAGCAATGAAGCAAAGCAACCATTAGTTCCTTCATTTGCTTGGTTCTTTGAATATGGCAGGGTCCTTGTATCTATAATCTATGTGTGTGCTTTAGAGCTCAAATTGTTTGGTTGCTTATGCTGTGTAAAGGTGTACTTTTGCTCCTATTAATTCACAATGCATTGGTATTTGGTGATGGTTTATATATTGAGAAAGGAATATAAATATAAATGTATATGTCGAAAGATAAAAACTGACACTATTAATTTGATAATTTTACATACCAAATAATTAATCATTCTATCATTGAATTATAAGTGAATTTGGATCCTATAAAATAAGCATATCACATGTGTGTTGTGTTGCATTCATTTTTAATTTACTTCTAATTGTTTAATTGCTTGGTTTCTTTAATATTATTTAAATTCTTTATATAAATTAATTTTAAGTTAGTACAATGAGATTTATACTAATCTCTACATGATACAAAACTCTTCAGACATAGTCATACAATTACAGTTTTTAACTTAGCCATTTATTTTATTAAATAATTTAATTTTAATACACTATTAATGTAAAAGTTATTTATTCTATTATTTAATCATGTATTATCATGTTATTAAAAAAAATTTAACTCAAATAACAACAACCTCAAGAGTTACCCTCTTTTACCAACAATAATTGGGCACGATGCATGTGGTAAAAGCGCAGTGGTCACATGTATTTGAGCTCCCCCTGAAATAAAAAAAAAAAGTAAGTATTACAAAAACTAATTGTAATTGAGGGGGAGCATATGTGTTTGAGGGGGAATGTGCTTCCCCATGTCCTTTTCTTTTATAATTGGCCAAAGCCTTCTATTTATTTATTAATTTTTTTCACTTCTTTATATGCCTTAGGTGTTCTTAGTTCTTGTTTTCATAATTTGAATTTATTGATATTTAGAATTCAAGCTCATGAGTTTTATTAAAAATTTCAAGTGCAACGGTTATAATAATTTAAATAAATTGATAGAGTATGGATAAATTCCTTAAAAGAAAAGTAATTTCTCAATATGAACATTAAAATTTCTCTTAATTAATTAAAGTAATAAAGAATTGAAAAAACTTAAACAATATTTTGGCAAATCTTTGTTTATGTCTTGAAACTGCATATTATCATCCAAATAATAGATATAACATATGAAGAAAATATTAGTACCCCCTAACCTCCAAAGCCTAGTTCTGTCACTGGATCGTGAGTAAATATCACAGTCAATAGAAAATGATCAAAGTTAAAATCCTAAAGAAGCCAATAATTTAGAGGGCCTCCTTGTCGCAACTGTGCTTTAGGGCCCCTGATCAAATACGAAAAATAAATCACTCTTTTAATAATGTAGAAATACATACTTGAGTGATAATATACCAAAAGTAAACTTTTTATTAATATATTTTAGGATCCAACCATACTTAACTGTACTTTAGGGGCCCTGATCAAATACGAAAAATAAATCACTCTTTTAATAACGTAGAAATACATACTTGAGTGATAATGTATTAAAATTAAACTCTTTATTAATATATTTTAGGATCCAACCATATGGCTAAGCATTCCACTCGTGGCTCAAACCTCCAAACTTTAAGAATTTTTATTAATTAAGTCAATAAAATATTGTTTGTTACCCTTAAAATGATACTTTATGTAAATTGATTTTTGTAGAAATCAATTGTTTTAAGTATCGTGAATCAAATATGAATTTAATTTATATATATTGTTATTTTAAAAGTTTTTTACACTATCATCTAATAATATATTGTTATATCATTAAAAAATATTTGATTTTTACAATAACTACTTCCAAAGTCACACATATATTCATATATGATTAGTTGATAGTATAAAATTTTTTAAACTAACATTGTATCAAAATTAAACTCATTAAGTATACATAGATAGTTACTAGATTAGAGCATAAATTTGCATAAGGTACTTAGATTAATAATAAATTAACAAAATTAGTTTCTTTGTATATACATAATAAGTTTTTACCCAATAGTGGTTGGTTGCAGTGGGAAGTGGACTATGACCTCTCGATGAATCTTATCTGCAATATCAAGAGTTCAAATCCTAAAGTCGTCATTGAAGAGGACTTTACCTAATCACTACCCTTTACTTGAAATTGTGCGAGCAATTGCAATGTACCAAAAAAAATCCATAATAAGCATTTACCCCTTATTTTATGCAGTTGTAAAAAAAAATAAGAGAGGTCCTAAAGACATAATAAAATGATAGAAAAAGAATGTTATGTTAAATAAGAACAATGACCAACAACAAAAGTCTTTTTTTACTAATAAATTCGATTACATCAATCAAACAACACGATTTATTCTATCAAAAATCAAGTTTTTAAAAAGGTTATATATCAATGGTTTCACTTAAAGTTTTCTTTAATATATTTTTACCTTTATTTATTGAGCTATCCTCCATTTAAGTGCAATGAAAATTCATCAAAATTTGAATCTAAAAATACATACTTTCTAAAAGTGTTGGTTATGTATCTGTACTTTAAGTTTTTCTCACATTGAGATATAATGTATTTCTGAACAATATAATACTACTAACATAGAGCAGAAGAAATTTTGACTGTGTTGTGTTAAGCGCTCCAATTCTTAGCTAGCTAATTCGTAAGACAGACAAAAAGTGGTAGATAGTGTCTAACCAGGGAGAGTTATATGCGTGCAATGTGATATGGGTCTTGTCCTTCATTGTTATTGGCATTAACTTTCTCTAGATGGACTGCAAACGATTTGTTCTGGACGGCATTAAATCTTTTGTTGTTAGTACATGATGAATTGCTTTTGTCCATGTTAATATGGGAGACATCATTAAAGGCCGATCAATGGCTCTTGGTTATACATATACAAAACTTCAAGACCATCAACATGGCCAACTCGGCCTCGGTATATTATTTATATTTACTTACAAATTATCTCAATTAAGATTTATCACGATATTATGCTGGATTATTATTACTATTTTAATAATGTTGACAAGTAAGCGTTTGGTGTAAGGTAGTATCTGGACCATTTCGGGCCTAATAAGCCTACTATAAACCTATACAGACCAATCATCTGTTAAACAAACTCATTTTGAAACAATAGGGTCAGGAAAACTCAGGTAAACTCAATCGAAGTCTTGTCTGTGGACCTGATTGGTCTATACTTTATCGAAAAATGACTTACTGGACATATGCTTAATATGGTTCCTCCAACGATCAGTGGTCGTTCGGCACCATCATGTTATGAATGGCTTGACTCCATAATGATCGAGCATATATAATTCTTACGCTTATAGCTCTAAATAGCTTGAACAATGTCCTCGAACTATCTATATAAACCGATTTGACAGCTTGAGCTAGACATGTTTTATCTTTCACTCAGATTAGCCTTTGTAAACTTTGTGATCATTCTTCTAATCTACCTAGGTTTCTTTTCTTTTTATCGATCTTTTCTTACCTAGACTCCTGTCACTTGGAACAGTATCCAAAAGATACAAGTTTTATATTGGGTAACAGAGAAGATGAAAGGTGACTAGTTCTTTTGTTGGTGAACTAACTAGACTAGCGGAGATTATTTTGACAATTCTCAGTTTCTCTCTATGAAAAATTAAAAGCTGACAACCAACTACATGGCATTTTCATTTTTCGTATATATTGAGCTTATATTGATGGGTCCTTTGGGTTGGACTATGGCGGGGGGAGCTGGTTTCATAATTAAGGAAGGGACCAATTTTCAGGTATGGGTTAAATTCAGGTATACTAACAATTTCGTAGTCAAGCCCAATCCATCGACAATTTATACGCGGTGCCCTTCAAAAGCAGTTGTGAGAGCTCCAACCCCCCACCCCCCCCCAAAAAAAAGTAGATATGAGACAAGTGAAAAACAGTACATACTAGATAATGTAGACATTAACCCAGCAGGATCTTTTCCCCCATCGTGTCCCGTACTGTCTTTCCTTACCTTAAATTGAGCAAGGTTCAAACACCATAAAAGATAATTATTTGGAAGACCTTTTAATCGTAAGGATTAGTCTTATAACAAACAATGTTTATGAGACAAAAATAATAATAATAATGACTATAAGATAAATATCTGTTGAACGACGAGGTGTGGCTCATAACTTTGATACTTAGATATTAAGAAAAGAATTCAATTCTTTCCACCAGGAAAAAAAAATATTCTATCCCCTTTTATCTAAGATTGCTCGGTCCACTGTATTAAAAAAGTGCTTTTTAGTTTATATATCTTTCTCAAACAAAGGTATATCCTTTGTACTCTGAGGATATTATTGTTAATACGAATTTTAAAATAAGGATCAGGATTTTTTCTTATTGTCAAAAAATAGGAGAGGTTTTGTTGCTTAATAAAAGAGAGCAATGAAAGTTAAAAAAAAAAAAAACAAGCAATGAATGAGGTGGAGACCGTGAGATTTGACAACATGAGCTCTCTTGTTTTTTGACAATGGGAGAAGATCTTAATCCTTAAAATGATATCAATAAAATGTGTATTTAACCAATTGAATGCACATCCAAAAAAGTCTGTTAGAACATTCACCGAACTCACTTTTTTACAATTTAATATTAGAAAATGATTTTTTTTATTTTCTTAAGATTTAATTGTAAAACTGAGTTGATTTTTTTTTTATTCTTGATTAATAATTTTAGGTCAAATGTGGTGATTAGATAAAGTTTTAAATGTCGAGGTAAGATTCGTCTAAAATTGCAGTTCATTTCCACTATGACCAACTATTCTTGAGTTCAGAGTAAGTTGATTTTGAATCTCATATAAACATTTTGTGGTCAGATCACACATCAAACTCGTGATTTGGAGTTATTCTCACACATAAAATGTATGGTAGGAGACAAAGAATTCAAAAAATGATGATTTTATCATTTATTTTAATTTTGAAATCACTATTGGCCTTGGAACCAAAGAACATGTACTTAGTCTTCAAATTTAGAGGAGTATATGAGGATTTAAGTTCAAAAATTTGTTTTGGGTACATAGATTTAAGTTCAAAATTTAATAATTACTTCTTAAGCCTACTCTTTTAGTGTATTTTGTGTTGAGGCTGTAATTCAGAGTTAGTTAGTTAGTTGAATAACTACTTAGAGTTAGTTAGTGTAGTTAGCTGAGTAACTACTTTGCTATGCTATAAATAGGTGCTATGTGTAATCAGTTAGTTAGTGAATACGTGAATAAAATCTTCATTTAATTCTCCCCTTTCTCTAATAGATTGGTATCTAGAGCTTTAGCGATCTTGGCCTATAAACTAGTGAGTATTGAGTGCCGCTCGTGTTATTGAATTCCATGGCTAGTTCGAATGGGAATTTTCCAGGGAACTTACCCATTCTTGATGGCATGAATTTGGATAAGTGGTGTGTGCAAATGAAGGTGATCTTCGGCTTCCAAGATGTGCTCGGTGTGGTGAAGATTGGCTATCAGGAGTTAAGTGAAAACCCCACAGATGCCCAAAGAGCTGCATATAAGGAGGCCAAGAAAAAAGATTGCAAGGCTATGTTCCTAATGCATCAGTGTGTTGATGTGGCCCATTTTGAGAAGATTGCTTCAACTGAAAAAGCAAAGGAGGCTTGGGAGATCTTGGAGAAGCGCCATACTGGAGGAGACAAGCTCAAGAAGGTGAGACTTCAGACGTTAAGAAGACAATTTGAATTGCTGCAAATAGAGAATCTTGATACAATCTCATATTACTTTACTTAGGTGTTGAGTCTTACAAACTTAATGAAGGGGTGTGGGGAAAAGATCTCAGAGCAAATGATCATTGCAAAGTTGATGCGCACCTTGTCCCTAAGATTTGACTATATTGTGGTGGCTATTGAAGGATCAAAGAATCTGGAGACTGTGAAGGTTGAAGAACTCTAAGGCTCATTGGAGGCACATGAATAAAGGATGAATGGGAAGAATCCTGAGAAACCTACATATCAAGCACTACAAGCACAAATGACAAGGCAAATGGGTGGTGACAGAAGAAAACGTTGGAAGGGAAAAGGAAAAGTGAAGTATTACAAAGGTGGTGGCAATCAGGGATCTTCCAATAATCATGAACAATTCCAGTCTGATCATGATCAACCTGAGTCTTCGAATAGAAAGGTTGCAGGAAACCTCATAAATAAAGGAGGAAAGAAAAGATTTGACAAGAGAAAAATTCAATGCTTCAATTGTTAAAAGTGAGGGCATTTTGCAGATGAGTGCAGAAGTGGAAAAGGAGTGCAGAAGAAAAGCAATGATGATGAAGCATATTTGGCCCAAGATGACTCGAATTCAGATCCAGTGCTGTTAGTGGCAACAACCAACAATGATCCTGCTGATTTGGAGTCCTGGTATTTAGATACAGGATGTTCTAATCATATAACTTGTCATAAAGAATGGTTGACAGATTTTGATGGCAACAAAAGAAGCACGATTAGGTTTGTTGATAATATGATAGTGGTGGCTAAAGGAATTGGGAATGTTGCAATCAAAAGAATTGATGGGAGAACATCACTGATTGAAAGTGTACTGTATATGCCAGAAATGAAGTGCAATCTGCTGAGCCTTGGACAATTAGTAGAAAATGGCTTCACAGTGATCTTGTATCAAGATTGCTTAGAGATGTTTGATTCTAAACAGAGGAAGATTTTGAGAGCTCATCTTTCTAAGAATCGAACATTTCAGGCTAATATAAAGGCTGTTGAATTCTAGTATTTAGCTGCCACAGAAACAGATGATGAGTGCTAGCTTTGGCACTCTAGGTTTGGACATCTAAATTTCAAAGACTTGAAACAACTTGCAGCCAAACACATGGTGGAAGGTCTCCCTAAGATTAATGTGCCAGAAAAGGTGTGAAAGGTGCATTGTCAGCAAGCAACCCATAAATTCATTCAAATCACAATTGCCAATAAGAGCTACTGATCTACTTGGTGTTGTGCATTTAGATGTGTGTGGTCTATTTGAAACATTTTCATCTGGTGGTAATAAATACTTTGTTTCTTTTGTTGATGAATTTAGTAGAATGATGTGGTTGTATCTAATTAAAACAAAGGGGGAAGTGTTTAAGGTATTTCAAAGATTTAAAGCAATGGCTGAGAAGCAAAGTGGGAAGTTTATCAAAATACTCAGAACAGATGGGGGGTGAATATACATCTAGTGATCTTGAGGCATTCTGTGTTAAACATGGAATTCAACGTAAAATTATTGCACCTTATACACCTCAACATAATGGTTTAGCTGAGAGGAGAAATAAAGTTGTGCTAAATATGGCTAGGAGTATGCTAAAAGAGAAGGAACTGCCACATTCATTATGGGGTAAGGCTGTTTCTATTGCCACCTATGTACTAAATAAGTGTCCAACTAAGAAATTGAAGTCACAAGTGCCTGAAGAACTTTGGACCAGCAAGAAACCATCAATGAGGCACCTCATAATTTTTGGGTCATTATGTTTTAAACATGTTCCTGATGAGAAGAGAAAGAAGTTGCAGGATAAAAGTGAGACTGTGATATTAGTAGGATATCATTGTACTGGAGTATACAGGTTGTATAATCCATTGACTCAAAAAATTGCATACAACAGAGATGTGATACCTGATGAGACAAGAGTCTGGGATTGGAGAAATAAGTGCAGCAAGGCTGGATCAGCAATTTCAGCAATGCTTGATGAAGGTCAGACCAGTGACAAGGAAGATGAAATAGCCGGAGAGCTACAAACTCAGTACTAGAGACCACAAAGAGCAAGACAAATGCCAACAAGATATGCTGACTTTGAGCTGTTTTCTCATAGTGCACTAGTAACAGAGGAGAATTTGGTGCACTTTGCTTTATTAGCTGATGCAGAGCCAATTAATTTTGAAGATGCAATGAAAGAAGAAGTTTGGAAAGAAGCCATAAGGGAGGAATTGAGAGCTATTGAGAAGAATCACACTTGGGAGTTTGTTAAACTGCGCTCTAACAAGCATCTAATTGCTGTAAAGTGGGTTTACAAAATGAAGTTGAAGCCAGATGGATCAATTTCCAAATACAAGGCAAGATTGGTGGCAACATGATTTCTTCAAAGAGTTGGTCTAGACTATTCAGAAGTGTTTGCATCAATGGCTAGAATTGAGACAATCAAGTTGGTGATTGCTTTGGCAAGTAGAAGGAGTTGGCCACTGTTGCAGCTTGATGTCAAATCTGGCTTTCTAAATAAGCGACTAGAGGAAGAAGTGTATGTTGTACAACCACTTGGGTTTGTAATTGATGGAAGCAAGGACATGATGTATAGATTAAAGAAAGCATTGTATGGATTAAAACAGGCACCACGTGCTTGGAATAAAAGGATAGATTCCTTCTTATTGCAGCAAGGTTTCTCCAAATGTGCAGTTGAGCATGGTGTATATGTGAGGGAGAAAAGTAAAGCTAAGGTACTACTCATTTGCCTATATGTCGATGATCTACTGGTTACTGGAAATGATCAAAATGGGATTGAGGGATTCAAGGCAACTATGAAGTCTGAATTTGATATGACAGATTTGAGTGTATTAATATACTTTCTGGGAATGGAGTTTGTTGCTACTAACACTATAAAAAAATAGGTAAATTACGGCGATTTTTTTCGCAAATTACGGCGGTTTCAACTGCCGTTTTTCGCATCAGTGGCGATTTTCAAAACTGACGTAATTTTCTTCGCCGTTCGGTATAATACGGCGATTTTCTATTAACCGCCACGACAATCGCCACAATTTACCATGTATAAAATGACGGTTCAATTTTCGCATAAAACGACAGTTAGAACCGCCGTAATTTACATAACACTAACAAAAAAAACATGTAAATTACGACGGTTAGAACTGTCATAATTTACATAAAACTAAAAAAAATGTAAATTACGGCAGTTAAAACTGCCGTAATTTACCTAAAATCAACAAAAAAAAAAAATGTAAATTACTAGATTAGAATCGCTATAATTTTAAAAATCAACAAAAAAAAAAAAAAATTTAAAAAATGAAAAGCTCCACCGAGAAATGAAAAGCTCAGATCAAATGGAACAATACACCAGAAGGAATGAATAGAAAGCTGCTATCATATTCTGGGCATGCTATCTGATTCAACAAACGATTTTATTTCACATTGGGGACTCAAAACATTGCACCAAATAAGAGAAATTCTAAGTTGGATAACCATTTAACTCAATTACTAATATTTGCAACAGAATCAATGACCAAATAATTACACATGTAGCATATTTTATAAGTAAAGACCATTAAAAAGACATCAGAGGCAAAGGCAAAGCAAAACCCACGTACACAAGATGTGTACTACACAGGATGTGTACAAGGAAAAGCACAGAAGAAAGGTCAGAAAACTAATATCTGAAATATTGTCCTTGAGTGTCATTTGTTACTTATTAATAACTAAGTTAAAGCAAACAATTAACATGATGCTAATCAGAAAGCAGCTAATAGAATAGCAGCAGTACTTCAAAATACTGTCCACAGTCAATATCAGCACTAAATGATGTCATCTAAAGATGCCAAGATGCATATCACCAGGTAAGAAGATATAACCAAACAATGGTAACATTGTGCTCAAGGAATCACGAAAGGATATCACTCAGGTCAGGTAACATTTAGACAGAGAGAGCATGAATTATACGACAAATAGGGATCTACATGATTGAAAGAGACTCACCATTATCTCAACTTTCAAGGGTGGATATCCTAAATTTATGCAGTGGATCATATTCATGTGATCCTTAAGTGATATATGACTTTTAAGTCCAAGTTAACCTGGAGCATTCACTCTTAATCCAAATATTACAAGGTGAGATACTTTGACCTCTCACCATAATTCAGTGCTCTAGCATGAAATCTTTATGTCACTTCTCTTCCGAATTACAGAACAAAAGAAAAGGACTTACTGGTAAGAAAGAACCAAGTTGAACTACCCCATGGGGAAGCACAGGAATAACCACTGCAATCTGTAAAAACAATACAATACAGTACCATGAAATAGCAATAAAAAGTCTACAACAAAACGTGGAGCATAATGACAATCACAAACCTGCATTCCAATTGAAAATTGGTGATGCACCTCAGCATATACCTAAAAGGAGCGCACCAATATAAGAAATCAAAATGAAGTCCACAAGTATATACATTCTACTCCAAGTCCTTAACCATCTCAGAAGCTTTCTGCAAATAGCTTAGTAATCAACCAATGAAAACTTGCAATTAAAATGAAATCAAGTAGCATAAGAATGCCATATATATAACTTGAAGAAACAGTGACCCCAATTAAAAGGGAATTACGTACATATGCAAGAAAAATAATAATAATAATAATGTGTCATTTGTTTTATATATAATAATGGCAAAGGGACCCCATTTTAAAGTGTCCACTACTCCCCTCCCCACTAGCCCACCACCACCATTTGATTCCGTTACCGTATTAGCTACTACAAAATCGGACTTCTCTATATTACTGTTCTTTCCCTCTGCTTCATTGTCACTTGGCCATTTAAGTTTGGTCCTTATATCAGGACAAGTAAGCATAAACTTACCACCACACAATTTCTGGAATTTGGTTCTTGGGTTTTTCTTTGATGACAACTCTTTCTATTATTTCTATTAAGTTTGGATTTATATCAGAAGCAGCCTTTCCCTTTGCCAACTATGGTTGCTTGGCCTTCTGCTCCTTTGCTTGAGTTTCTCCAAATTTACTCTGCATGAATCAAATAATAACAGCAAAGCACATATAAGACAACTGAAAAGAACAAAGTGAAAGGGCAAGTCACTAGAGAGTGGGAGAGGGGGGTATGGACAGATAAAGATACCTTCAGTTTTATTCTTTCAGCATCTTTTGACCATTTTCCTTCCTCCACAAACTGGAAATTCATCCTCTTAGGCTGCAGGAGCTTTGTTTTGTTAATGCCCATCCTTCCATCAAAATGAGGATTAGATTCAGGATCAACATCCAACATCCAATTCTGGATCAACATCTATTAAACCTGAGCAGTAAGCACCACATGTTAAAAGCTATATGAAAAACTACAATATGTATTAAGTGGATTTTAAACTTTTTTAAGAACTGAGCTGCAAAATCTGCATGGCTTGATAGTTAAAAAATTAATAAAACAAAAAAGAACTCCTTATCAAAAATAAAAAGAGATAGCTTCATGAGAACATCTCACATGTCAATGGATGTGATATAAAGCTATGCTGTTAGATTAGCTATCCTGATAGGAAAGCAAGATTGTCGAGGAAATGAATAGAAACAATTTTTTTTTACTGAAATAAAAAAAAAGTGCATTAGACAAATTTAAAGTTCAATTCAGAAAACAAAGCCCAAAAGCTAAAAAGGCTGAGCATACTAAATAAGATGAGATAACTTTCGCAAAGAGCTACCTTAACTTTCCTTCCCTTGCAATGTTTAAAAGCAAAAAGCTCATATATATCAATCTCAGCTAGAAGAATTGAATGATTTACATGACTAATTTAAACCTTTTGCTTAAGTAGATTTGCATGATTTAAATGATTTAAAAAAATGATTTACATTTTACATTGCTTTTGGAAGCAGTAACTGAAAATAAACCCCATTTCTACTTGGATCCCAGCTGGTATAACTCGGAGATGGTGCCTAAGGAATTAATTGCGCTTGAATACAATAACAATTGCAGTGCAGTTATCTTTACAGCGATGCTCTCGAAAAACTTCCCTTACTAGACGGCGGCTCATAGCTGTAACAGGTAGCCCCTCCTACAAAGTCAATTCAATTTTTTCTCATGTAACACAACATCCTTAGTAAAAAGAAAAACACAAAAATTAAGAAATGAAAAGAAAATTCTAGAAGCCTAAACCAGGATGTCATTACTTTTAAATCCTTCACTGAATGGAAAATTATATTAAGGTACTATGCCAAACATCTTGATCAACTTAACTAGATTAGTATTGCTTTATTCATGGATAATTTAGTTGACTTTTTTTACCATCTTGTAGAAAGGTATAGCAATAATAACTTCCTTTAATTTGATAATAAGATGCAATCCTAATAGGTATGAGTACTGCAAATTACAAGTGCAATGGAAACAATCAAATAAGTATTGCAAATTACAAGTGCGGCAGTTGTCAAGTAAGCAATCAAGTCCATTGGTAACAATTTAACCAGTCATTACAAGAAAGTATGACCTCCCCCCACCTCTCCCTTTCAGATTTGTAGGGAGCCGGGGGTAAATTGTTAAACCAAAACACCTCTACAGTAAGAATAAAGCAATGCATTTAAATGGAACCAAAAATGCATTGGAATAATTCAACAGAGGTTAAAATGTACACTTCTTATTAGTTCAAGTTGCAAGAACAAAAAAGACAGAAATAAACTCTTACATTCAATAACTTCTGAACAAAATCAACAGCATCACTGGCACCAAATACCTGACACAAACCCAAAATGCCTTTTTTTTATCTCTGAGCAGTAAATTCAAACCAGTAAAATGAGTAATGGGATATCTATGGATACAAAAAGACATACCCCCCACAAGCCATCACAGCCAAGAATGATGAAATAAGGTCAAAAGAATGGATATCTGCGGGTTGCAATAAAACCCACCTGCACATGGTATTTGTCCTCAAGATTACAAATCTTTTTAGGCCTATTTCATGCAATATTTTCTTTGGCTAACTGACAAAAAGAACAAGTAATATTTTCCCAGAGTGAGAGGGAAACCTTTTTGAACTGGCGATCTCCAAAACCCCTAGAAACTTCTAGACGTCCTTGTAATCGTCTATTTGAGCTCACAACACCACCGGCCTGCAAATAGAAAATATCAGAAATTCAGAATAGAGAAGCAATAGAGGAAATTCCAACACCACAGATCTTTGGAGACAAGTTTACTCTCCAATCACCAATTCTAAAATGAAATGCATCGCAAAGAATGAATGCTTGAATTACTTTTGACAGTTCTTCAAAGAACTCCAAAAGAGCCAAAAGAGATAGAGAGAGAGAGAAATTATAAACCGAGCTCTCTACAACAATTATTAACAGTAGATCAAGCTTGGGTTGATTTACATGACTGATTTATAATCAGAAATCACGAAGAAATTATCAACAAGAAGAAGAGAGAGCTTACATCACGATGGGTTGCTCAGAAGGGTTGCTAAAAGAGTGAGGGTGGCTCACGGTGACGACGAAGACCTGGGCTTCAGTCGCGGTGGCTGGGTAGACGGGCTCGCGTGGTGCGTGGCTGGGTAGATGGGCTCCCGTGGTGCGTGGGTCTCGCGCGGTTGAGGGCGGCAGTGCGAGGTTGCAGACCGGACGCCACGAGCAGCGAGGGGGCATGATGGAGGCTCAGGGATTCGCGCGGTCCTGGTCTCAGTGGTGGGGGATCTGGTGTGAGGCTCACGAATTCGGCGGAGGACGGCAGCTCTGCGAGTCACGGTGGCTAGAAGGCGTCGTGGGTCTCCGTGGCGATGGCTCGCGTCTGGTGGTGGCTGGTTCCGATCTGCGTTTTGGGGGAAAGCTGCGCTGCAGCAAGAGTGAGAGGGAGATGGCGAGAGAGTGAGAGGGTGAGTGGGAAATTTTAGTCATCAGGAGGAGGAGGGATTGAATACATTAAAATATTTTAATTAAAACTTAAAATAAATATAATGGCGGTTAAAACTGTCGTTTTATTTATATAATTGTCATTTTTTACTTGTAAAATATGTCAAGTGCATAACTGACATATTATACTACATATTATGACAGTTTTTAATAACTGCCATATTAAAACTGTCGTAATTTACTTATTTTTTTGTAGTGTAAGAAGGGAATATTACTACATCAGAAGAAATATACTGTAGATGTGCTGAAGAGATTCAACATGTTCAGTTGCCACCCAACAATCACTCCAGTAGAATCTAATGTGAAGTTGCAAAAGAATTGTGATGAGACTACAGTTGATGGCACTCTATTTAAACAGATTATAGGATCATTGAGATATCTAAGCAATAGTAGACCTGATATTGCATTTGGAGTTAGATTAATTAGTAGGTTTATGGATGATCCTAGGTTGTCCCATATGGTAGCTGCGAAGAAAATTCTAAGGTATCTAAAGGGAACAATAGATTATGGTGTGTTGTTTCCAAAGGAGGCAAATCAGGAGGATGTTGAGCTAATTGGATACTCAGACTCAGATTGGTGTGGAGACAAGGTTGAAAGGAAAAGCACTACTGGCTATGTGTTTAAGTTTCTGGATGCACCAATCTCCTGGTGCTCAAAGAAACAACCAGTGGTGACTTTATCATCATGTGAAGCTGAGTATATAGCAGTTTCCTATGCTACTTGTCAAGCCTTATGGCTCGATTCTCTGCTGAAAGAAATTCAGGTTGAAGTGCACAGACCTATGCAGCTGCTAATAGATAACAAATCAACCATCAACTTGCCCAAAAATACAGTATCTCATGGCAGGAGCAAACACATTGTACCTCGGTTTCACTTTCTTCGTGATCAAGTGAATAAAGGGAAGCTAGAAGTTGTGTTTTGCAAATCTGAAGATCATGTTGCTGATGTTTTGATAAAATCCTTGAAGATCGAAAAGTTTAGTAAATTGAGAAGAATGTTGGGTGTAGTAGTGTCTTTGAGTGATTCTGAATTAAAGGGGGTGTGTTTAGACTGTAATTTAGAATTAGTTAGTTAGTTGAATAACTACTTAAAATTAGTTAGTGTAGTTAGCTGAGTATTTACTTTGTTGTGCTATAAATAGGTGCTATGTGTAATAAGTTAGTTAGTGAATGCATGAATAAAATCTTCCTTTAATTCTTCCCTTTCTCTAACATTTTGAACTTTATTTTTTACTTTCCAAAAATATTTTCCCGTTCTTTGAATATGAGATCATTACTAAATTCCTTTAGGCTGTGTTTGGATAGAGTATTTTAATGAAGGAATGTATTTTTATAAGGGATTTAAAATGATTTGTGATAAAATAACTTATTTGAATATTTTATAAAATCATTTTAAAAATTCTAAATATTTTTAAAAGGTATTTTATCAGTTAAAAAAAAGGGATTTTAATTCCCACCTAATTAGGTGGAATTTCCAAATTCCCTTCGTCCGTGTAACTCCCGTTCTCTCCCTTCTCTTTCGTCTCAGCATGTTTTCTCCATTTCGTCTCAGCTCTCCTTTTCGTCTCACCCCGTTCTCTCCCTTCTCTCTCGTCTTAGCCGCACGCTACTTCCATCCGCGCCGCACACCACCACCGTCCACGCCGCACGCCGTCTCAGCTCTGTGTATGGCATAGTTGAATAATGTTTATATAGCTTAGGGATTTTCAGTGCTATAAATAAATAATACTCTGTACAAGTTTTGAAGTGTAATTGGCCCTTTCATTGCATGCAGATTTGGTTAAGGCAGTTCCTGATGCGCACAAGAAATTTCTTGCTGATTTGGTTTGGGTCAATGAAGAGGTGGGGCTTACTTTCTTTGCCTTTGTGTCTCTGGTCATAAAATATGACATAAATTTCTTGAAGTTATCCTGTTGTCCCTTAGAACAACAATCCATGTTTCATTTGCAAACTGATGTCAATTAAAAGGAACAACTGCTGAGAGCTCTCTGGATCATGTTTTACTAGGATGATATCTTTGTGAACACTGATGATGGAGTTCAACGCTGCAAGTTGATTGCTGTTCATGCTGGTTTGGAGAAAGAAGTAGATGTGAAAGAGCAGTTAAAAATGTTGAAAGCTCGGGATACTAGGGTGCCTAAGGTACAGGCTCTAAGTAATCTTGTTAAACATATTTTTCTATTTGCTTTGCAAAATCTACATTCATTTAGCTATCACTTGGTATTTTCTAAATATGTTGTAACCTTTATTTGGATGATAGTCCGGATCATTGACTGAATGATTGGTCTATTCTGTTGAATGTAACGACTAACCAATATTGTTTATGGTTTGTCTGTTGATGAGGTTTATTCACATTATGACGAACCATATACTGATTCCAAGTAAATTAATATGTGCCTTGTTTGTTGTGTTTGTGTGTCATCATCAATTGTCTTTTATAAATCCTTAATTGTGTTGCCTTGTTAGTTGTTATCCAACTATAATGAAATAGGCTCTTCTATAATGGCTATATTAGGTCTTGACCATTTTGAGTTGAGTTGAGGTGTCTATTGCTATAGAATGTAAAACAACCCTTCTGTCAGATCTTATAAGTTTATAACTAGTAAAAGAAACTTGTTGCGTATTTCTAGTTCTGGTTTTGCCTGTTCCTTGATATTCTTTCCAAGATGGAGGTTGATGAAATTATGATAAATGTAGTTTGTTTAATACTTTAATAATCTGATATCATTATATGAAAATTAACTGTTTTATTGTTTTAGGAGGCAAATAATCACTGAAGTTTTTGTGTACCTAGCTGAAAAAATTGGTTGTTTAGATAATAACTTATAACTGAGCCTCATAATTATGTTATAGTTGTGGTCAGGTTGTGCATTTTCTAGTTTTGTAACTATTATAGAGTCATCCAAAGGAAGAGACAAGATAAAGGGAAAAAGAAAGATGACAGAAAGCAACATTGAGGACAATAAAGAGGATACGAGAAGTTACTTCATATAGAATTTGAAGATGGAATGCGTATTGACTGATGTGCTTAGAGATCAAAGGAATTTGGGTAACAAGAGCAATAGAGCTTAAAAAACAGTGGCATACAACTAGTGGTTGTGAAAGCTCTTCTATTGGAGAAGAAGAATGATTACATCTTAGCTTTTATGTCTTAATGCAAAGTTGAAAATATGTTGAGAGTTGATATTATTTTGTGTCATTTCAATCTTTGTTTCTAGTTATTATATGTGGAGTTGGAAACATGTTAGAAATTTATTAGTGTGATTTTAATATCTATCACTAGTTATATATATGTAATTACAGATTTAAAAACATCATTAGTTGATATATTAAATTACAGATTTAGTCTCTATTTTGTTTCTTACATTGTGTTCAATTTATATCACAATTATATTGATTTTGCTAGGCTTAGTTTTAATGTGTTTTTTAATATTTTTTACTTTTTTTTTTAGTTCAATTTATATTAGATGATGTTATATTTAAGTTCATATCATCTCATTTTGTTTACATTACAATTAGATTGTGTGATTTGTTAATTTATAAAACTTAGCATATACCTACCATGAAGCAAGTATTGTAAATGGTTGTTGAGGAATTTCATTTTAATGATAATTTATAAAAATTATATATTAATCTTTTCATTTTATAAAGATGGTATATTAATCTTTTCATTTTATACAATTTTTTTTAATTTTTTTAAATGTATTTTATTTTATTTATTTTTATTTTTACCAAAAAAAAATATATTATATGATGTTTATTTTGTTTTGTAAAATTTTGTATTGAAATCTCAATTTTATAAAAATATATTAAAAAGAGATTTTTCAAATAAAAATAATTGAATTGATTTATCTAAACAAACAATTTGAAATTCAAAAAAATTTAATTATTTTATCCAAACAAAATATTTTACAAATAAAAAAAATTGAATTGATGCAATTAAAATTCTTTAAATTTTAAATATCTTAAAATTTCAAAATACCTTATGCAAATACAATCTTAAGTACATAGTGAATATGATATCATTATTTAAAATATTTAATGTAATGTATATATTAATGAAAAAAAAAGAGAGAGCTCTAAAACCTAAAATATAAAAGATCGGTTTCATCAGAGGGTAGAAACGAAAATAAAAATGAAAATTGCAAGTGGAGGAATGCATCATGCGTATCTAGTTGTCCACTTTGTTACTTTTTTTTCTCCATTCTTCTGCCAACCTAGTGCAAAGTGGTTAAAGGGTAGAAAGACTGAAGCTATTGGTCAAAAGTCGGTCACAACTTTTTCTTTCTTTTATAGTTTTAACTGATCTCCCTGCGTTTGAGGGATTTAATGTGTAGCTGACAACCGACACAAAGAATGTATATAGAATATTATCTTCTATATATATGTCCTTTTCCAAATATTCGAAATTAATTAATGAGTAATATGTGAAAAAATTGAAACTTCTACGGTTCTATATCCTGTTGACACTTTCATGGTCGGTGTCTACTTCGTGGTCATTGATTTAGGTGTTTACGGTAGAATTTATTTATTTAAGTATAGGTTTTTTAATAAATGTTTTAAAGGTATTGATTATTGATTAAAGAATAAAAAGTAATAGATTTTATATATTAAAAATTTAAAAAACTATTTTTATTATATATTTTTTAACAAGTAATTTTGAGAAACCCTTTAAGTATTACTCTATTTGTTTTAAAATCCTTTAAGTATTACACTATCTGTTTCAAAATGTGTCATTGTAGAGAATGAGTTTTGTCTCATTTTATGATTATATTATTCTATTTTCTTTTTAACTTTATCTTCCTCCATTGGTTTCCACTAAATGAAATGAAAAAAAAAAGATTAATGTAGTGGTCAATATTTAAAGTATTTTAGCACAAGATATTTTAGTCCAATAAAATTATATTTTTATAAAATTTAAACTGTTTAATAGCTTTATTAATTCTTTATATAATTATCTTAAACGACAGCTATTTTGAGAAGGAAATATTCTTAATTTTAATGTTTTAAGTAGCTTTTTTTATAACACTATCAGTCTATCGTCTAATAATGCATGAAACATCACTAAAAGAAGTTAGACTTTTGAAATAGTAGTTGAAATATTTTTAATTATTTAAAATACATATTTAAATGATAGTGTAAAAAAATTTACACTAACAATATATCAAAATTAAATTATTTAATAAGAAGTTAAAATAATCCTTGATGATTAAAGATAAATGGGTCATCCGTAAATTAATAAATGGTTCATATTAATTGACAAAGAAAACTAATTTTTAAAAGTGGGGTGCTGCAATTAAAACATCTGAGTGCATAAAAGAAAATTATGTAGGATAGGATCTAAAATATAAAATAAACGCTCAACCGTTTCCTAACAAAACCCTTAAAAGATACTCTCTCATTTTTTTATCTTAAATAAGCATAAGAGTTAAAAAAAAAGTCTCAATTATAAGAAAAATAATTGCATTTGATTGAATTCTTTGTTATTAAAATATTCAAAATATTGTTATTATTCTATTAATTTTTTTCTCACTTACTAATATCAATCTGAAGTTAAAAAAAATAACTAATGACTCATTAATTTTTTAAATAAGTAAGATTAATCATGCGAAGCATGATCACGATTGATTATTAATCAAGAGACCCTCCACTTATTCTAAAATTTGAATTTTGATTCTTCTCTTACACATGTGACTCGCTTATTACCACACTTAAATTTTAACCTCAGTTGAGACAAATTTCATTTATTAAACGACATATAAAAATTGTCAGAGGGAATAAGATTTTGGAATGCAAGAGTGAACTAAAAACACAGAAAGAAGAGATGTTTTCTAGTCTGCTTTAGAAATCCAGAGTCTAAAATGTGTGATGTTAAAATAATTGATAATTTTAGGGATTGAATTCTTTAAGTTTTCTGAAGGTATATGATATTGAATCCGCGTTTACATTTGCTCACACCTATAAATTATTCAAAGGAGTAATTAGTACTCAGTAGTTTCGGATTAGCTAGGCAAAGTTCTTAACCCTCCATATAAAACCAACAAAGCCAATCTTTTTAATTGATATATGGTCTCTATATATTAATAATAATTGTTCAACGTCATGGAAGCCATGAATAAATCACATCAAAACTAAACCTTGCCAAAATCATCTCAGAAGTGCAAATAGATGCCCCCACTGAAAGGAGGAGAAAACAGCCACAGAGGCAGGCAGGGCAATGTACTGCCAAACACGCAACAAAACAAAGCCTCACACATAAGATAAAAGGCATAAAACAGGAAAATGTGAGAAAGACGACGGCGTGAGTTGATGTCCCTTGACAGTTGACATCCCACAAGTGTGTTCCATTTCAACTACCCATTTCTAAGAGCTCCAGCGTCCAACCCAACAATCATTAAGATTAAGATAATGAGACATAACGATCAATCATCATAGTCATAGCTGTATGCAAAAGCCATGCAAAAAGTAATATATTATCACATCAGCATCAATTGACCTACACGAAACCACTGCCCCCATTTGTTTTTGTATTTACTTATATATTTTAATATTAATAAGATATTAATTAAATACACAAATGTTTATCAATTACATGATAGAGCAGGCATTTGGGTTTTCATCGCTGAACATTTGTAAGTAGTGGTCGTCCATGGTAGTCTCAGATATGTTGGCAGTGTTAGCGACCTTCCTGACCATATTAGGAGGTGCTTTCTTATCATAGGCCTGAGAAACATAAGGGTGAGCCACCATATTGTAGGGAACATAGGGCCACAGCTCAACCTTCTTCTTTGTAGACTGAGCAGCCTTCAGCACTTTCTTTGGCTCAACAAATCCTGTCACCGTTGCTTTCTGCTGCTTCAAGTCCACGTCCACAGACTTAGCTCCTGTTCAAATTCAAATTTTCCCATTAAAAAACAAATTAAAGTTAAGGAGATAACAGCACCATGCACATGATAGGAGTGAAGAAGAAGAATAGTACCTTTAACGCGGGAAAGGACATGCTTAACCTTGCGAGCACAGCCTTCACAGTCCATTCTGATTTTCAGAGCCACGGTTTGGGTTTGCTTCTTCTTCTTCTTCTTGACGCTGCTAAGTAAATCAGAGAAGTATTCCAAAGTGCCTTGTACTCCCATTTTCTAGCTTCTCCTTGTGTCAGCTGAAGATGTAGAATCTTGCTAGCTCTTAATCAAAGAAACCCTAGGATCTATACTGATGAATTATTAACCCAGTCTTTTGTGTATATATATATATATAAACACACACACACACGTAGTTCAAGTAAGAAGAAAATCTATGGCTTAACTTGAAGCAAACTATTAAGAGATTGACAAAGTTATCTGAAATTATAGAAAAAAGGCTAGTCGACTTTTCTTTTTGTTTCAAGCGGTTGGGTGCGCTGTGAGAAACATATATAAGCAGTGAAACAGTATGTGGAAGAGAGGACAGGAACTAATTAAGTGACAACTAATGTGAGGACTGAGGAGGGTGCCTTAACTCCTGGCCTGTTCTGGCTTTATGTGGATTTTAATTAGTAGCATTATATTTTATCTCATATCATTTTTTATTTTATTTTTTAATACTTATGATTAAACAAAAAAATTATAAAAAAATAATATAATTAATGATATAAAAATAATATAAAAAATATGATAAAAAAAAAAAAATTATTTTAATTATTCGAACTGATCATCCAACAGACGGACAACTGACCCAGAAAGAGAGGTGATATATATCTAAATATATATGTAGAAAATTAAATGATTTATAATATAGAGAAGTTGGGCTGTCCTAGTCTAGTCTACTAGAATTTTCTTAAACTTAATTTGATTCAAATTCAATTACCAACTTAACTAGAAGACAAAAAAGGTTACGACCTTAACTTAAGAACAACTTCAAATTAACAGAGAATGGATACTACTATAAACCTCTCCTATAGTTATGTTTGAAATGAATAAAAATATAAAAATAATTTAATTTAATTTGATTTGAATTGAATTAATTAATTTATTTAAAAATTAAATTTTATATTTAAAACTTTAAAAAAAAGTTAAATTAATTTAAAAATTAAATTTTGTATTTAAATTCATTTAAAATGAGAATTAATTTGATTTAATTTTATTATTTTATATTTTAATCCTTATAAAAGATTGTTAGAAGTAGTTACTAAAAGTAAAATAATCTATTTATTTCAAATCAAATCCTAACAAATCCTATCAAAATTGATAAAATTTCTAAAACAAAAAGAATAAAATCCATAAGATTTTAAAAATTAAATTATTTCTCATTTTTAAATATTTCAAACACAAAATTTAATTAAATTAAATTTATAAATTAAATCATTTCTTATTTTTTTATTTTATAAATACACTCTATGTGTTTATTGGTGACTCTTTCAAGTTTTAATAGACCCTCTTAAACTCTTCTTATATATAGATCGAGGCATTGAGGGTGCAGAGTTAGTGGGCTAGGCCAAAAAATTATATGAAAAATGATATTTTTATATTATTTTTTATTTTATATTAATTTTTATCATATTTTTTAATAATTATAATTAAATAAAAAAATGATAAAAAAATATTACGATTAATAATATAAAAAAATAAAAAAAAAGTAATATAAAAAAAA
Source organism: Ormosia emarginata (assembly GCA_029884605.1). Classification (NCBI taxonomy): domain Eukaryota; kingdom Viridiplantae; phylum Streptophyta; class Magnoliopsida; order Fabales; family Fabaceae; genus Ormosia; species Ormosia emarginata. The sequence continues at coordinate 59,602,460 of JAQQTP010000082.1, read as the reverse complement.
TATAATAAAAAAATCGAGATTGAAAATATATCATTAATAACGTCAAAGTAAAACGCGGATTTGCCTCCAGAATCAAAGATTTAATTGTATGTATTATTATAATTGTTTTGGAGAGAAAAAAAAAAGAAAAGAATTTAATGCTTCGAGGACACAGAATTTGAAAGTAAGCACATCATCAGTAAAGTTAGAGATCCATGTGAGATATGTTTAGGTGAGTAAAAATGTAACATATTATATTTAAATATATTTATAAAAAGTTAGAAAGAGATAATAGTTTGGTCTCATTAAATTTATTCATCACATTAAATTATTATCTCTTTCTAATTTTTTATAAATATACTTAAATATGATGTATTACATTTATATCCATGCAAGAATATCTGGATCTATGGTGAGGGGTAAAGGGTCGCCCGTCAGAATTTTGATAAAGTCCACCTAATATTTTTGTAACAATGCATGAATAATTGAGGGTCTATAGATTTGGATGGCATCAAGAATTGACACGTTGCAGAAAGATCTGGGGGACACTTGCTCATGAAGACACCAATGGTAGATTTCTAAGCCACGTGGCAGCCTGGGTGATGATAGAGCTTCATACACTTCATAGTGTTGTCCAGTAGCAATTGTCCACTTGTGAAAATGCATGGTTGATGCAGGGTTATGATAGGGCGGTGGCACTGTAAGAGACATTTAAAATTGCGGAGAAGAAAGGGAACACATCCAATCAGCAAAGGCACAAGTGGATTTTGGTTTAGCTCCTGTGACAGATGGCTGCAATATATTGTGGATCAATAAAGAAAACCTCCATTTTCAGTCATTTTAATTTTGAGGTGCGAAAGCGCTGTATATCCATGAAAATGAAGTTGTCCCCTTGTTTGTTTTCTCTAATGCCATTGATTGTCATATTTATTTTTATTTCAACATAATCTAATGCTAGATATGGGAAATTTAATATTGATCAATGATGAGAGAATATTATATCAAGTTGTATAAAGATAATAATGAGAGAATATTATTATCATGAGGATTGATTACTATTAAATATTAATTTTGTTATTTTATTTATTATTTAGATTACTAATTAATATAAAAATTAATTAAATAATATAAAATTAGCAAAAATAGTAAATAAAGAAAGTAAAAATATTTTTAATGATTTTTAACAAGATAAAAGTATGAAAAATCAATAGATTAAAGACGTAAGATTGATTATCATTTAACCTTCTTTTAATTTTTATAAATTTCAATTAATTATTCTTACTTCATTTAATTGATGGCGAGAAAATTTTAAAATAGCCAAAACTTAATTCTTTGATGAATTAGCTTTTTTTCAAATGCCTAAAATTGCTAATCCCTTGGTCAATTTTATATAATTGAAAATTTAGAAGGTTTAAGCATGAGATTTTCAAATTAGCTACACAATCACCAATACTCATTCTTAGATATTGACAAATTATGATGTTAATTTTAAGATTAAAAGTATAGAGAAATTTTTCAATTCTCAAATCACCCAACAAAACAATCTATGTTTGATCAAATCATAGAAGCATTAAATACATAAATTAACATTAAATTGAAAAGAAACAAACATTCATTAAGAATTCATTTACATCAAGATTGAGTTAAGCAAAATCTTCTCTTAGCTATGAGAGATTTAGTTATCCATAGAGAAAGTAGAAAATAAATATAAAGGAGAAGAAGGAACTAAGAGATCCATAGAAGTGAGAGATGAATTCTGCACTCTCTTGGTCTAGGGTCCAAGTTCCAAGCTCCTAAAAATGGTGAAAAATGCTGAAAAAATGAGAAAATAAGAGAGGAAAAAGAAAATACGATGAGTTTTTTTAAAATGGATAAAAAGTACTAAAAATGGTCCAAAAAAACTATTCATAACTGGTTAAAAAGTAGTTACGTGTTTCTGCACGTTTTTAGCTCTAGGCGCCCACGCCCAAGCGTGAATCTCCACACCCTAGCATGGAGCTTTGTTGTTTTTGAACTACTACACACTATGAACCCACACTTGAGCGTGACAGTTCCATGTCTCAGTGTGAAGCTTACTGTTATAAGAGTGCATTCCAATGCACTTTGTCTACGCTTAAGCGTAAATACACCACGTTGGAGCGTGGTTGCTTCTGTAGTTAATGTCATTCTCACGCTTAAGCTTGACAATCTCACTCCCAAGTCAAGAGCTTTATATGTCAAAATCTTTAGTTTTTCTCTTTGAGCTCTATTTCCATGCTTCATTCTTCATAATTCTTTTTCAAAATTCATTTTGTTGATCTTTTTAATAGCTATAATTCATGTTACAACAATAAATCTTGAATTTAGGCATAAAAAATTGATCAATCAAAAATGAAATTAGTGTTTATTCAAGTATAAACAAATAAATCATTTTAAACATGATTTTAATAACATTTAAAGGTAAATTAGACTTAACTTTTACATTTTAACTCAATTCAAGGTTATAATAATTCCATTTTGTGGAATTATCAATCAATAATAAGATAGAGTTGTACTTAAGAGGACTATCAAAGCCATATCCTATTAGGCAGGCAAGTTAATCATATTCAATAAGGAGGATGCCACTTTTGAGTGTTTTATTGTAGCAGGAACTTAAATTAATGCAAATCGACGTTCAGGGCCACCCCATACCCATTATAAACTATTCTGCCCAATTATGAATTGACAGAGCGTATGTAAGATTTATTAAGTGTGCGTCTCAGGCGTATCCAGGCACTTCAAATTTTATCTGAACCTTGGACCACCGGCATTTAGATTAAAAAAAACAAAAATTGTCCTATCGTATATGAGTGATTATCTTTCTAAGTCAATGTAGCTACATCGCCCAACCACCCGGTATAATAAATATTATAACTGTGTTTGAAATAGAAATAATTTAATTTATAAATAAAATTTAATTAAATTTTATGTTTGTAATGTTAAAAAATATAAAATAATTTAATTTTTAAAATTTTATAAATTTTATTTTTTTATTTTAAAATTTTTATTAAATTTGATATGATTTGATTTGATTTGAAATAAATAATTTATTTTATTAATTATTTTTAACTACTTTTATAATAATTAAAATGTAAAATAATAAAATCAAATCAAATTAATTTTTATTTTAATAAATTTTAAATACAAAATTTAATTTCTAAATTAATTTAAATTTTATTTTTTAAAAAATTTTAAATATAAAATTTGATTTTTAAATTAAATCAAATAAATTTAAATTAAATCAAATCAAATTATTTATTATTTTTATTTATTTTAAATACAACGTATATTCTTGGACGTTTGGATTTGAAAAATGCTTAGCGTACACATTTTAGTGTGCATTTGCTCACATTTCTGTATAGGTTATAGGTATTTAGAAATTTAGGTAATAATAATTATAATAAGATGGTGTAAAATGTAAATGTAATGTGATATATGTGTAAATGCGTGTGAATAAATATACTCTTTGAATTTATACTAAGTGGCTGCATGTGTTAGCAAAGTGAGTCATTAAATTGCCTTGGTTCACTTTGTCTACTTCTGATTCATAACAACAATATGAGGTGAGTTAGAATCTAGATGTTATTCTTTAGTAGGAAATTTATAATCCAATAACATGAATTGGATTAGTGATTTATCTTATATAACTTTAGAATGATAAAGCCTCCTTTCACTTTAAACTTTTCTATATGAAAAAAACAACACATCAAGAAAAAATAATGGGCATACATGCGTGTATAGACTAGAGAGTGACAGAGAAAGATGGACGTCGTGGTTAATTGCTATTATCTCCATGTCTATATCCGTGTTGGGAGTGAGAGATGCTAGCTGCTAAGGCTAAAAAACGATACTGCTATTGAATAGCAGCATCTGATGGGTTGGGAGTTGTTTCATCACCACTACTATCATACATATCACTGAGCACAGATCTTTCGGGATGCCGACAACACCCATAGCGAACAAGTCTGTAGTTGTGAGCACGTTTGTACATCGTATTTTAGCTTTTTAGGTATAGAGGAACGAGTGCATGCTGACTGTATGCTGTCTCTCTATATCAATAGCTGTAATCAAAACCATACCTTAGCTAGATTCATCCTAAAGCTAATATGACTAGCATGCGAGGAGTTCTAATTACTCGAAGATTCAAGTCACTCTTGTCTTTCTTAGAATTATAGGGGGGAAAAAGAAATAGTTATACGTGGTTCAGTCTCTTTCGCAAAGCTATTACAAAAATTATGGCTCATTTTTGTATTTTAGATATAAACATAACGACATAAGGTTGAAAGGACATCAAGATTTAAAGCAGAAAAGTCATTCAATATGTGGTTCTAGCTGTGAGCCATGTCATATCAATTAAACACCCTCTTCTCCTTGCTCAGCCCTTCACGCTATATTGCTTTGAACTTCTTTTGGAATATAGCTTTATATGAATTGAAAGGTGTGAGGCCCCCTCACAAAAAGAACAATAAATAATCGAAGCTAGAGAAATACTAGCAACTACTGATGTTGAAAGCAAGGTTCCCCAGAAGAGCAAGAAAAGACAAGTTACAGACCTAACCGCACATGTGCATATTGCAATTATTATGTGACCGTGGAGGACTGCAACAAATTTATTTGGTTCACAAACACTACGGGAGTAATTTCATACAATAGATTATTGTTTACTATAAGAATCATTACAACATTATATGGAATGTTTGAATATTTAATAATTAATAAAAAAAATAAAATAAAATGAAATAAAATAGAATGAGATAAAAATATTAGTTTATTATTTAGATATTTTAAGATAGAATGAAGTAAAGTTATCATTTTATTGTTTGAAAAATAAATTGAATAGTAAGAGTTATAACTTTATTTTTTTAAAATTATTTTTATTATAAACACACTAATTTTATTTATTTTTAACTAATAAAAAGACTTTTAATTATCTTTACATATTATCTAATAATAATATTTACTAGATACTTTTTTTCTTAAATTTTTTATTTTTTTTGTTATTTCTTAACCTCATTTTTAATTATTTGTATCTAAAATGACTTAGACTTATCTAATATCAGTAAGACAGTTTCTCTAATATTTAACATGATGAAGAAAAGCAATAGATGCAATGCAAGTAATGAATTACAACACAAACACATAATAGCATGATGGTCATCACATTTTATAAGGGATTTAAGTAGAGAAATACCTCAAATACGTTACTGTATTAATTACGTAAGCAGTACTAGTCCCATATAGGGTCAAATATTGAAGGAAACCAGCCAAGCAATGTCCTTTTATTGCCTAAATTAACACTAAATACAATTAGATGGTATAATTATGATGGCAGTTCACTAGACCAATATCCTGAATTTGAGTTGATCTCGAGTGAAGGAGAGCAAAGAGGGAGGCAGGACAGATATATTAGTTATGAGGTTAATTAAGTAAAATTTTAATAATAATAATAATAATAATAATAATAATAATAATAATAATAATAATAATAATATGATTCTATCCCATACCTACCAAATTAGGAGATAAGAAAATTAGTAGTTTCTAGTGGGGTGAGATGGAATTCATCTCACCCACTCCTATCTCATTTCATCCATTTTTAACATATCCAAATAATAAAACCTATCATTATTCTATTCCATTTTCTTCCATTCTACTCAATACCACCAATCCAAACATAGCCTAAAAGGTAATTATCTGACTGCAACCAAATTTTTTTTTGATGGTCAAAGGAAATTGAATTAACTCAAAATAAGTCCAGCCAGTACATCATTATAAGCTATCAAAGGAACAACCCACATCAAAAGAATACACACCATATCAACAGGCCCAAGATGATCAGAATTATGATGCACCTATTCAACCTTCTAGAAAGATCTAGAGACATGTTGTGCTGTATTATTTGCTGAGCTGTATTAGTCTGTTACAATTTGTACAATTTTGCATTCTGTCATTTTGGTATTTTTGTCTGGTAAATTCAATCTTATCATTAATGAGCCGTAGAATTTTAGGCTCTATATATTCACCCTACTGTACATTCCCTGTATATAATAGAAAAATGGCATTTCATCAATTCTGTCTGGTCTTCATCTTTTTCTCCCTAATATCCAAATTCGTTTTATGGTATCAGAGCTCCCACCTAGAGCTCTGCTGATACTTCCTTTCAATCATGTCATTTCCCTCATCAACTTTAAACAATGAAGCCAATGTCCAAGATCCCACTCAGAATCCCTTAAGTCCCTCATCAACCTTAAACAATCAAAACAATGTCCAAGATCCCAATCAGAATGCCTCAAGTCCCTACTACATCCACCCAAGTGAGAGTCCTTCCTCGGTCATTGTCACACCAGCTTTGACTGGAAACAACTATCATTCTTGGTCACGTTCTACTAGAATGGCCCTCATCTCCAAAAATAAAATGGGATTTCTCACTGGCTCTATTCTTATTCCAAAACCCACAGACCCTTTGTATCCCTCATGGGAACGTTGCAACACTTTGATCATGTCTTGGCTCTTAAATTCCTTATCACAGTCTATCTCTCAGAGTGTTCTCTACTTTGATCGTGCTATTGACATTTGGAACGACTTGAAGGAGCGGTTTTCTCAAAGCGATTTGCTGCATATTGCTGAGTTCCAGGAAGAAATATATGGGCTCAAACAAGGCTCACTTATAATGTCAGATTATTTCACAAAGCTGAAATCTGTTTGGGAGGAACTTGACAACTACCGTCCCATGAACTCTTGCAGCTGCCCAGCCCAAACCTATCATCAACAAGACTTTGTTATCCAATTCCTCAAGGGACTTGATGAACGATTCTCGGTAGTACATTCTCAAGTTCTGCTTATGGATCCCTTGCCATCAACAAATAGAGTTTTCTCTATGGTTATTCAACATGAAAGGCAACAACCAATAGCTCACATTCCTATGGAAGACCATAATAGCTTCGCTAATGCCACTGAAAAACATCCAACTTTTGACAAAGGTCACGGGATCTCTCAGGACAGTGGAAAAGGGAATCCCTCTATAATGGTGGAAGAGGAACGTCCAACAAAGTATACACTGATGAGATATAATTATATAGTTTCAAACCCAAGTGTAGGTTGTCTTAAGTAATAAATTCTCGGGGTCGAAAGAGTCGATCCACAGAGGAATTGATGAAGGAAAACTAATTAATTGAGGTAAAGAAAAGATGTGTCACAAAATTAAAGATGATATGAGTTGTTCACAAAGGAAAAGGATTTGCTTGGGTTAGGAGATCCACTCTTGGTAATAAATTAAAGATAAAATTATTTCGTTTTATAACTCAATTGAAATCATGCATAATGAAGATTCCAATCGGAAGATTTAACATTCAAAGTTCAATTATGTAATCATATAATGGTTCCAATAACTATCTACCAATACTTGTAAATCGTCAAAAGCATCCACTGTGCTAATCCTATTGTCTACAATGGATCAAGATATTCATTATACAAGAAAAGTTTCTAAATTAATTGGAAACAACATACAACTCATATAAAGATCACATAAAAATATATCATTTAAAGCACAAGAAAGAAATTAATCTAACCTTAACTTATTACCAAGAGCTTCACCTTTTCACCCAAGCAAGATGAAAATTTAGTTACTCATAGACAAGAAGAAAGAAAGAGAGAAGAAGAGAAAGATGAACATAACTTCACTTAAGAACAAGAGAAAATTACAACAAAGGAAGCAATCAACATACAAATATTAAAGTAAAATCTAGACTAACACTAAGCTAACACCCTCAAATGATCAGCCATTACCTCTTTTTATAGAATTAGAAGAGTACAAATAGCCAAAAGAGATGATGGATGATGATAACAAAATGATAAAAGAGATAAATGGTGGGTGGATTCTTGTCTCCGAAATTTTCCCTTCTGAACTCATGGCATGCGTCATTTTTGAGTCAAGTGGTCTTCATGAAAGTTCTAGCACATTGTCTCAGCTTTCCAGAGACACCAAGTTTAGCCAAATCCAATAACCACAGCCCAAGATATGGCCCAATTACTGCTCATGGGTCAGGCCCAACGTCAGCACCTTGTTCTGACTTCTAAGCCCAATATCACCTTCAAGGAATTCGAACCAGCTTTTGTGTTCTTCATGAAAGTTGTAGATATGGGTCTTAACCTTCCACTGTCAAAATTTCAGAATTATTGAACTCCAATAGCCCGAGATATAGCCTAATGAGTGCATAAAGGTCAAGCTGTCAGGTTCAAAACACTAGATTTTGCTTCAACTCCAATTTGAGTTATCTAAACATGTGTTTCTGGTCTTGAGGCCTTCATGAAAGTTGTAGAAATTTATCTTAGCTTACAAAGACAAACCAAAATCACATCCATCGGATATTTGTAACTCAAATTATAGCCAGGTTTATCGATCTTCAACTTGAAAAAGCCAAGTAAGAAGGTTATACTGATGAATGAAATATATTCTTATTAATGCACCTGAAAGATTAACTGGCTTTTTATATTCACCCTCAGACATTCCTTGGTATTTCTATCGTGAATAGTTATTAGAGAATTATCTTAACTTTCCAACAAGACCAGAATCACATTAATCAGATAATTACAACTCAAGTTGTGGCTACTTTACTTAAGAATGCAGTCACCCAAATTAATGATAATTCAAGCAATAATTTCTTCAATGATCCAATTAAGCTTAATTTCATAAAATGTGACAAAATCAACTTAATTAAGCCAAATTGAACCTTAAGAAGCCTAGTTAGAGGATTATAAAATGCATAAAATACATTGTTATCATACACCTACTGTGGTCATTCTGGTCATACGATTGATGTTTGCTACGGAAAGCACAGATACCCACCTGAACATCCTCGCTACCCCAGTAGACCACGATACCACAATTGTGCCTCTGGTACAGTGTCAATGAACAACGCTGCAGCAAATGGAGAACACGAAAAGAAAGAGGGTGATAAGAAAGGGGAGAATCTGCATGGACTGGGTCTCATTATCACGCCTGCCCAATATCAACATCTAATTAATCTCCTCCAACAACTTGGTAACTCTATTGGATCAAGCCCAGATGGCAATCCACAACCAAGTCATGCCAATCTTTCTCATGTCTCATATAATGGACTAATTGATTTCTCAAGCCCAAGTCTTGGTAACACTTGTCTTTTGAATGTTCTCACTCATGTCTCCACTAATTCACATGCATTCTCCACTCACTCTTTAAGCACTGTCCCGTGGATAATAGATTCAGGGGCAACTGACCACATTGCCTTCTCTTTGGATTGTTTTCAAGTTTATTTTAAAATAAAACTCATTCACTGAGCCCATTTCTCATCCCATACCCACTGAATCTAGCCCACCATCCACTGAGCCCATTTCTCATCCTATACCACCAACTAAAACAAATGAACCCATTTCTCAAATTGAAACTACCAGCGTAAACTTGGGTACCCCACCACCTCTCCCTTCTCCAACTCGTCTCACTCCAACATCCCCTATTCCGCTACGACGATCCACACGACCACACAAACCACCAAACTACCTTGCTGATTTCCATTGCAATTTTTTCTCCCAATCATCTTCAAGGTGCTATCATCCTCTCCACTCTGTTCTCACTTATTCTCATATTTCATCTTTTCACCTTCACTACCTCATGTCTTTGTCCTCTGAGATTGAACCAACCAGCTACCAGGAGGTTATTCAACATCACTGTTGGCGTGAGGCAATGAAAACTGAGATAGAAGCTTTGGCGTTGAATCAAACCTGGGACATAGTAGAGACTCCCGCCAATGTTAGACCTATCGGATGTAAGTGGGTTTACAAGATCAAACGTCGTCTTGAAGGCAGTGTGGAGTGCTACAAGGCTTGGCTTGTCGCCAAGGGTTTTGCCCAAATTGAAGGACTTGATTACTTTGAGACATTTTCTCCCGTTGTGAAGATGGCTACCATCCGAGTCGTCCTCGCTTTGGCTTCCATTAATCGTTGGCATCTTCAACAACTTGATGTTAGCAACACATTTCTTCATGGGGACCTCTCAGAGGATGTCTACATGGTTCTTCCCCCTGGTGTCAATGGTTCCTCATCTTAGTGCTGCAAACTTTTGAAATCCCTCTACTGTTTAAAACAGGCTAGCCGCACATGGTATGGGAAATTGTTTATCCTGTTTTTGTCTTGTGGGTATCAACAAGCTCATGCTAATCACAGCCTGTTTGTTAAGTCTAAACAATTTGATTTCACTGCTTTAATTCTCTACGTTGATGATATCGTCTTGATTAGTAATTCTGTTGAAGAATTGGCCCGTATCAAACAAATCCTTCATTCCCATTTTCGCATTAAGGATCTTGGTGTGTTAAAATATTTTTTGGGTTTGGAGGTTGCTCATTCAGTTGCAGGAATTTATTTATACCAACGCAAGTACTGTCTTGATCTCCTCACTAATTCTGGTTTATTGGGTTCAAAGCCATCTTCTACACCTATGGATAGCTCTCTTTGTTTGCACTAAGACTCTAGTGCTTTGCTGTCTGATCCTTTATCCTACAGACGTTTAATTGGTCGCTTAATATATCTTACCAATACTCGTCCAGACATTGCTTTTGCAACACAACAGTTAAGCCAATTCATGGCTCAACCTACTCCAGCTCATCTTCGTGCTACTACTAGAGTTTTACGGTATCTTAAAGGATGTCCTGGAAAGGGATTGTTCTTTGGTAGAGACTCTCCCATTCAACTTCTCGCTTTTAGTGATGCTGATTGGGCGATTTGTCTTGATTCACATAAATCTGTCACAGGCTATTGTTTCTTTCTTGGCAACTCGTTAGTCTCTTGGAAAATAAAGAAACATAGCATTGTCTCTCGTTCGTCCTCTGAAGCTGAATATCGGGCTCTTGCTTCTACCACTTGTGAGTTGCAATTACTTACCTATTTGCTCAATGATCTGCATGTTACTTGCTCTCGACCAGTCGTGTTGTATTGTGACAACCAAAGTGCTTTGCACATTGCTGCAATCCCGTATTCTATGAGCGTACTAAGCACTTGGACATTGATTGTCATCTTGTTCGAGAGAAAGCTCAACAAGGCTTGATGCGCTTGCTTCATGTTTCATCTTCCAATCAATTACCAGATATTTTCACTAAGGCTCTTCCCCCAAGTTTATTTGCCACCAATTTATCTAAGCTAGAGGTAGTTGATATCTTCCTACCTCCAGCTTGTAGGGGTGTATTAAAGGAACAGTCCACATCAAAAGAACAATAGTCCACACCAAATCAATAGGCCCAAGATGATCAAAATTATGATGCACCTATTCAATCTTCTAGAAAGATCTAGAGACATGTTGTGCTGTATTATTTGCTGAGTTATATTAATTTGTTACAATTTGTACAATTTTACATTCTGTCATTTTAATATTTTTGTTTAATAGATTCGATCTTATCATTATAAGCTGTAGAATTTTAAGCTCTATATATTCACTCTATTGTACATTTCCTGTATATAATAGAAAAAGGGCATTTCATCAATTCTGTCTTGTCTTCGTCTTTTTCTCCTTAATATCCAATTTCGTTTTATAAGCTAAAACACGAATTTCAGGGGGAGCATCCTCCACCCAAACCATTTCCCCCACTACACCTGCTAGCTTTGCTAAATTATGAGCTACTGAGTTTCCTTCACAGCTATTCCCTTTGGAATAGCTGTGATCAAATCCAAACAATCGGATTCAGCTTCAGGATTGGATATATGTAGAATGATAAAAAGATCAAACCATCAGAAGTTCAGAACATTAAGAAGCACCGTCCTACCTCGACACTCTGATGAGTCTGGTTTTGGAGACCATGGCCCCAAATTTTTAGGCATGTTTATTTTATCTAATCCAATTAACAAATAAACCTGGATCCGAAATAAGCGGAAAGTAATGAAGAATTGAAAAGGTACGTAGTCATTCAAACGAGTTGCTCACTTGGCTGAACAGAATATATCATTCATTTTAACCATGTTTATTTATTTATTTATTTCTGGTTACTTAACCATGTTTATTTTATTTAAGAAAAAAAATTCAACTTTTAAAATTTCTTTTAAAAGTGAATTGAACTTGTATATTTAATTGAATTATCAGAATATAATATATAATAATAATGATATACAAATGAAAATTTTAAAGAGGCCTAGTAACCCCAATAGACAAAATAGCCCGCAAAAAAGTAAACACCGGCAAAAGTAAGAGGGACTGGTATAGGACAGAAATTTACAAGTAGGTTACCTTTTTTTTTTATAAAAAAAAAATTAATCAGACAAGCAGAACAAAACGGAAAATATCAGTGACCAAACTTAATGTGTGTTTAGATTGTAGTTGATAAATTTAAGTTTAGTTGAAAGTGTATTTGTAAATTTAAATTTGATTAAAAATGAGTTTGTAGTAACATAATTTATGTTTGGGAACTTTTGTTTTAAAAGTGAGTTTGACAAAATGAATGTTTTTTGGATAAAAATAACCAAAATTACTTTTAAATGTGAAATTACTAAAAAGGGTATGAGTTTATATTACAATATTAATATTCTTTTTTATTTTATTTGATTATTTTTAAGAATACATGAATAAATTATATAAATATTTTTTTTTACTTTTAGTGGTAGAGTTAAATTATAAATAAAAAAATTATAACAAAATGTTAAAGTGAAATTAATCAAAATCAATTTTAAATATGTAATTATTAAAAAAAATATGAGTTAATATTACAATATTAATATTTATATTACAAAAAGTGAAAGTAAAAAATATTATAATCAAAATATTTGTATTTCCAAGTAAGAAGACTAAAGGCAACGTGAATTTGGTAACGGAAAAGTAATAAAAAGATACTTTAGCTCAAACCTTAATTTTAAGTCAAAACTACATTGAAAATTAACAAACGAAAATTTGACCAAACAAAAAATTATTTCTCTCAACTTACTTTTAAGAACTGCCAACGTGAGTTTGACATTCCTAACTCTAAACCAAACACACTCTTAAATGCCAAGAGGGAATTGGTCTGGGTGTTGTTATGGGGGGTTTGGGGGAAGCCCGTCTAGCTACAGCATGTGGTACGGCATGTGTGTTAGGGACACCCTGCTGCAGATTGGCTTGTGGAGGGTTTGGTGATCCACCATTCCACGGTGATGTGAAATTTGCTCTATCCCCCGTGGTATCTTGACTTGTTCTTAGTGGTTAGCATCAACGACAGATTTAGACATGATGGATGGAGCAAGATTCTTCTGTTCAAATTAAAAAGCTATAGACAACATATACGGATAGCCCCAGATAACTTTTCAATAATTGCAACTTTTTTTATTTTATTTTATTTTTTATGTGTGTTCAGGGCTTGAAGTCAAGCATGTTACATTTTATTGCATGTTTGGTTCGATTGGATTATGTCGTATAACAGCTGTTTTTTTTGCATAAAAGTTTTTTTTTGTTATTTGCAACATGTTTGATTTTTTTCTTTAAAAGTTATTGATTACATTTTTTTATTAGCAACAATTTTTTTCAAAAGCTACAAACACCTATTTATTATTATTTTAATTTGAAATATAAATATTATTTTATTCTAAATTAAATAATTTTTTAATTATTTTTTATATTTTTTGTAATTTAATGTATAAAAATAAATTTTTTATATCATTTAAATAAAATAAATTATTTTAAAATTATTTTTTAACTAACATATTCAAATATAAAATTAATTTTATTATAATTAATTATTATAATAATAAATTATATAATAATTAATTATTAAAATAATCAAATTTTTATAACTAATTTAAACACACACTAGTGGTAACAATCACTTATTTGTTACTAAGTGGGTCACAATCAGGCTAAAGCTCCAGGCAGCCTGGGCCCTGGGGGAATACGCTACAGCTCTTGGCCTGCATTACTGAGTTTATACCCTAAAACAGAAGTTTTAATAAAAATGACTTAAGTCTATTTGAAGCACTGCAGCAGAATGAATGAACTGTACTTCTTCTGTCCTTTCTTATTTATCCATTCTTTTTGCTAAGTCCGTCTCTTTTTTTCTCTCCTCCTCCCCCTCCCCCTACTTTTTTCAACCTCTTCACACTTAGCAAATGAGTAATTCAGTAACAAGAATCCAAACTTAATAAAAAGCATGAGATCTTTACTAGCTAAAGATTTTGGGAAAATTATAAGGTAAATTTTTTAAGTAAAAGAAGTACATACTACAATTGGATCTAGACCAACCAAACCACAGATTCTCCCTATCAAAAACTATACGATAACCCATCAGGAAGTTCAGTGAAAGACTGAAACAAAAATGTAAATACAAGGCAAACCAATCAGTACCTGCTAGCACTAGTGTGCATGTTTAAGAAGAAATAAAAAACCATAAAAAGATGAAAAATGGAAAAGAAGATAAAATAGATATTGGGAGAATACCTCATCCCATTCTTCATATGTTCTTGCACAAATAAGAGGAATTAAAAAAAAGCATCATACAAATTAAGCAACTTCAGCTCAACATTCCTATATCTATATATGAGAATAGTCATGGACATTCTCATTTCTGTTTATTCTATAACTCCTCATCATTATCTCTACATCCCTTCTAGCTAGATCTCTCAATTTTTGCATCCCTTCTCATAATTCCGTCAATTATTCTTCAATACAAATATTTATAACTTACAAAAACTTGTTTGATAAGCAACCATTACCTACTATTTGACTTTCCTAAATTTTTATTTAAAAATAATTCTTTTTCATATCTTTTACATTTATCCCATATCTTTTACATATTTCAATTCTAATTATAAGATGTGAATTTATTAATAATATAAGAAACTACTCTCTTCGTTCCTTTTTATTTGTCTTTTAAAGTTTTTGCACAAGAAATTAATGACACTATTAAATAATCTCAAATTAAGTGAAATATAAGTTGACATAACTAAATTATCATTTTTTATTTCATTAAATATGTATAAAAAATTATAGAATTTAATTAATATATGTAATTATTAAATTTAGTTGAGACAATAAAAAATGCAATAAAATAATAAAAAAATTAACTAATGCATTCTTAAAATTCTTAATTGACAGATCAATTAGAACAAACTAATTTTTTTAAAAGATAGGTAAAAAAGAATAGAAGAATATCAATTACAATTTTTAATTTAGAAATTTGTCTCAATCTCAACAATAGAAACCCACGGAGGGAAGAAAAGCGATTCGGTTTCAGAGAGAGTAGGCAAAGGTATTCTCACGTTCAATGGTACCATCATTATCATCACTCGGCATTACTGCCAAACAAAAGACAGTATATATTCCTGCACCGGAAGTTTAAATTTCATAAAAATAATAATCATTCAGTAAACATGATAGCCAAAATGACTTTGGGAAGATAAGAGATTCTGCCAGAAAAACTAATTGACTTAAAATCCTAACATCCTAGTGTTCACAGGAGAAATTTCTCCATGGACATATGATATCATGTTCTGTACTGTGACAACAGTTTTCTATTCCAAGAGTTAGAAGAAAGTAGCAAGAGAAGCAGAAGCTTGTTTAAGGACAAATCTAAAAAATGTATATTTTATTAAAAGCAACATCAGGTGAAGCACGTAGAATTTGTTAGTCAGCCATCATTAAATTAGAAATAAGTCAAGATTAAATGCTTTCAGAATCCACGTCAATTCCTACATAACATATGCCAAGATGCCACTTTCTAATAACAACACAAACTGTTTTCTTCGGAACCCAGCATCAGTAATTAACTTCAAAGCCTATATTTGTACTTCGTCAATTTGTCAAATACCAGAAATATGTAATGCTTTAAAAAAAAGCAACTGAATGTCCATGCTAGAGTTCACTAAGTAAAATATCAAGATAAGATATCTGATCAAGAAAGGAGGGAGGGGGGGAGAACAAAAGAAGGCCCATCATGTGATGCTGTGCAACAAATTAACACATTATCAGGGACAGTAATTCTATAGAATGAAAAGAATTACGGGTTAAGATCATGAATGCAATCAAAGGCTAATTCTTCTCTTAAATTAAAGATTCATTTGCAGTCAATGGCAGTCTTTAGAAACATAAGTACCAGTCACCATATTTTAAAAATCAACTGTCGTTGCCCGCGATACAAGGTTTAATTTTTACCTTATTGTTAAGCAATGTCTAAAAATTGCAAAAATTTGCAAATCAATAATTATTCACAAGTTTTAATCAAATACACTTATGCTTTATATAAAAAACAGAAGAAAATTTTAATGTTTGAAAATTAAAATGTTATCGATTACCTGATTGGCAGGATAAATGAACATTGGCTTATGAATTAGAAAAGTTTGATTCTTAGTGAAAGTAAGTTTCATCATGGGAATGTTGATCAACTCCTGCGAACTGTCAGATGAAAAACAGCTATTCAACCTGGCATTTAGCAGTACTCCCATGGGTATTGTCGGAAGATAATCTTGGTCGCATTTACTTGTTTGTCGAACTGTATTTAATGAAGATTACTTTTAGTTTTAGCCCGGTTTATGCATGATTTGTATACCACTAAATGATGCGGACTTAAAGGATGCAGATCCAAGTGTAAGTTATTTCAAGTAATAAATTTTTTAGAGTTTGAAGTTGATCTACAAAGAATTAATAAAGAAAAATTAATTGAAGTAAGAAAATAATTTGTCACAACACCAAAAGTAAAAAAAATTGTTCACAAATAAAAAAAGATTTTCTTGGATTAGGAGATTCACTCTTAGTAATAAATTAGAGGCAATATTATTTCTCTTTATAACTCAATTGAAATCTACACATAAAGAAAGTTCCAATCAGAAAATATAATATTTAAAGTTCAATTATATATGTAATCATATTATGATTCCTTCAATTATCTACCAACAATTGTAAGTGAGCTCAAGCATTCACTTTGTTAATCCTCTTGTCTACAATAAATCAAGATCTCCACTATACAAGAAAAGTTTCTAAATTGATTGGAAACAAAATACAACACATATAATGTCCACTTTATAATATATCATTTAAGCACAAGAAATAGAATAATCTTACCTTATTTCATTACCAAGAGCTTCACTCTTTCACCTAAGCAAAATGAAAATTAAGTACTCATAATCAAGAAGAAAGAAAGAGAGTATAAGAGAAAGATGAACATAACTTCAACTTAGAACAAAAGAAAATTACAACAAAGGAAGACAATATACAAGCATGAACATAATTTCTCATAACCAAACCTAAAACCAAAGTCTTCTAAATGATCACCCAATGGAGCATTTTATAGAGCATTAGAGATACAAAATGACAAGGAAGCTGATTAATGAGTAGGTGAGGAATAGGTGGATGAGTGGAAAATATCAAATGGTGAGTTGATGAGTGAAAAATTATTGAGATTCTTTGTCTCTAAAATCATTCAGTGATGATCTCATGGATGGCATCAGAATGAAGTAACGTGGTCTTCATGAAAGTTATAGCATTTTGTATCAGCTTTTCAATGCCACCAAAATCATCTAAAAATTCGTCATACAACCCAGGATATGACCCAATTATTGTAGATTGTTCAGACCCTATTTCAGCACCTCTGTTTTGACTTCCAGACCCAATATCAGCTCCAAACTGTCCGAATGAGCTCTTATGTTCTTCATAAATGTTGTAGATATAGATCTTAACTTTCAAGTATCCAAATTTCAGCTCAAGAAAGTTCCTACAGCTCGAGTTATGCTCTGATTACTGCACACTGTTTAGGTTCTAGTCACAAAATCTGTGTTCTAATTTCCAAGCTCATTTAGCTCCACTAGATGTCCATATTTTACCTGGAGCTCTTATGAAAGTTATAGAGATCTCTCTTATCTTTCCTACAAGGTAAGCTATATAATTAGAAGACATTTAGAACTCAAGATATGACCAAAATACAGAAACAGTGTAAGACCAAAATAGTACTGAAAAAATTAATTAAGTCCAATTTAAGTCCAAACTTATAAAACATAATCAGACTTAATCAATTAAGTACATGGAGAATGTAAATGACTAAAAATAAAAATTTATTAATATATAAAATATGTAATTATTACTAAAACTATGATAAAATGAATGACCTCCAATACAACTTTTTGATAAACTTCATTGGGAAGTAATAGATGATAGGATTGATATCAATAGTTTGTTGGTCTGTTACTTATCTTTTCTGTTAATAGATGATAGGATTGATATCAATAGTTTGTTGGTCTGTTACTTATCTTTTCTGTTAGGATAAGCTTAGATAGTTTGTTATCATATCGTGTAAACAAGTGTAAACCTGCCTATAAATTAAAGGCATCACATCCTTGTAATCTCAATCGTAGATAATCAAATACACATTGAAATTCATTATGGCATCAGAGAGGGACGATCCAGAGAAGAAGTTGGAGAAAGATCATGCCTCCAACAATGACAAACAGTCATCCAATCTCACTCAGAATCCAGCCTTCCACCTTGGTTCTTCTGACAATCCTGGCACACCTCTTGTTGTAGCAGCCCTCAATGGATCTAACTATAGGACATGGGCTTGTGCAATGAAGACCGCCCTGCGTGCAAAGATGAAGCTTGGCTTCATAGATGGATCCATCAAGAAACAAACGCTCAACTCAGGAGACTACATAAACTGGGAAAAGGCAGACTCAATGGTGATGGCATGGATCATAAATGCTGTTGATCCGAGCCTGCATGGAAGCATTTCGCACGCCTCAACAGCAAGGGACATCTGGCTCGATCTTGAAGAACGATTTGCGCAAATCAATGCACCAAGAATTCACCAGTTATGGCGCATGCTCTGTATGATGGAGAAGGAACCTGACATGAACATGACAAATTATTATACAAAGTTTAAAAGCCTTTTCAATGAGCTTAATGAACTTCAGCCCTTGCCGGAGTGTAGCTGTGGAGCCTCGAAGCAGTTGACTCAGAGAGAGGAGGACCATCGCGTCCATTTGTTTCTTGGAGGTCTTGATAATGAAGAATATTCACATATCAAGGCAACAATCCTCAACTCAGAACCACTTCCCTCTCTTAGGCGTGTTTTCAACCACATTCAAAGGGAGGAATCACGCTTTGCAACAGATAAGGAAAGAAGTGCCAAAGCTGATAATGGAGCAGCTTTTCATTCATCCAAAGGCGGCAAACAAAGGGGACGTGGCAGACCTCGGCCTAAATGTGATCACTGTGGTAAAACAGGTCATATAAAGGCAAATTGCTTCGAGATCATTGGCTACCCAGAAAACTGGAGTTCTCGCAGAACACAGAATGGAGTGCACAAGCAAGGACAACAATCTGGCGCCTTCCTAGCTTGTGGTGATGAGGAGAAAGAAGGTCCCGAAGGTACAAAGGCAGCTCACGCACTCCATGGAAAGCGCATGATACATGACGCAGGAATGCTTGAGAACATGGCTGGTAATAGCAAGAAACCGAAAGAGACTAAATGGGTGTTAGACAGTGGGGCTTCACACCACATGACACCCTTGCTTTCTCTCTTGAAGGAAGTATGCAAGATTGACAAACCTTTCTATGTAACAGTGCCTACAGGGAATGCTGTTCTAGTAGAAAGAATGGGATGTGTTGATCTTGATACAAATATCAAGCTTAAAAATGTTTTATTTGTGCCTCAATTTAGTTGTAATTTAATTTCTGTGCATAAGTTAGCACGTGATTCAAATTGTACACTGTTATATGATGAAAATTCTTGTGTATTGCAGGACCGGACTATGAAGAGGACGATTGGATTAGGTGATTTGCATGAAGGGGTTTACGTGCTCAAAGGATCAACACAAGGTGTCTCTCTTAATGCTGTCCAGAAAAACATTGCCAGCCTTTGGCACTCAAGATTGGGGCACCCTTCATTTCAAGCTCTTCAGAAAATTTCTCATTTGGTTAAGTGTAGTTTCAGTTTGAATAAGGATGAATGCTGTGATATTTGTCATAAATCCAAACAATGTAGACTTTCTTTTAATCTTAGCAATAATAAAGTTGAGGCACCTTTTCATCTCATACACTGTGATTTATGGGGAAAGTATAAAACTGCTACACACAACGGATCACATTATTTTTTTACTATCGTTGATGACCACTCAAGAGCCACATGGGTTTATCTAATGAGGCACAAGACAGAGACTTTAGATATGCTCAAGCATTTTTGCAATATGGTCAGGAGACAATTTAATACGAGTGTGAAGAAAATAAGGTGTGATAAGGGTACGAGTTCATAAATTCAAGCTTCCAAAAATATATTCGTGAAGAAGGAATAATTCATGAGACTTCTTGCGTAGCCACCCCAAAGAAACGCACGTGTAGAACGGAAGCACAGGCACATACTCAATGTGGCAAGGGCTCTACGTTTCGAAGCTAATCTTCCCATACGATTTTGGGGAGAATGTGTGTTGGCAGCTACTCATCTCATAAATAGGACTCCCACCATTGCCAACAATGGCATTACTCCTTATGAGATGTTATATGGAAAGCCACCAAGTTATGATCACTTAAGGGTTTTCGGGTGTTTATGCTATGTAAAGAACTCATCCAAACAACCAGACAAATTTGCACCAAGAGCAGAAAAATGCATGTTCATTGGTTATCCACAAAGTCAGAAAGGATGGAAAGTCTACAATCTAAAAACGCATGAATTCTCTGTTTCGCGTGATGTGATTTTCTATGAGGATTCCTTTCCCTACAATCTGCCAGCTGAAAGGGAAACAACAAATCCCAATACGTTTGTGTTTCAAGAAGGAGCTGACTATCCATGCAGTACGTTGCATGAAGAAAGTGAGGATGTTCCAAAAGGAACTTCGCAAGTTCCAAAAGAGGGGGAGCACTCGCAGGTTACTGAAACCAGTGAGAATGATTCTCACAATAAAGAAACAGGGAGTCCTAATAACATAGTGTTCGAACTCAAAGTGAGGGGGAGCCTCGTGTTGTATCAAATAGAATGGAGCAGGTCCCACGAACAAGGCAGCCTCCAACTTATCTCAAAGATTACTATTGCCATGCAGTCACTATAAACCCTTTATGCACGACATCCAATCCTAGCACCTCTTCATGTACGGTCTATCCTCTTTCAAACTTTGTAAGTTATGATAATTTTTCACATAGACATCGAGCCTACCTTGCAGCACTTGGGTCTCATGAAGAACCCAAGACATATGCACAAGCTATGAAGCATTCTGAATGGCGCAATGCCATGACACAAGAAATTAAAGCGCTGGAAGAGAATCAAACATGGGAATTGACATTTCTTCCTCCAGGCCGAAAAACTATAGGATGCAAATGGATATACAAAATAAAATACAAAGCTACAGGCGAGATAGAGAAATATAAAGCGCGTCTTGTGGCAAAAGGGTTCACTCAAGTTGAAGGAGAAGACTTTAACGAAACCTTTGCACCAGTCGCCAAGATGACTACTGTTAGATGCCTACTTTCAGTAGCAGTGGCAAAAGGATGGGAGCTTCATCAAATGGATGTAAGCAATGCCTTTTTGCATGGCGAACTAGACGAGGAAGTTTATATGGCCGTACCACAAGGATATAATGTTCCCACAAAAGGAATGGTATGCCGCTTGCGTAAATCCTTATATGGTTTGCGTCAAGCTTCCCGCAATTGGTATTCCAAGCTCTCTCATGCATTGGTGGAATATGGCTTCAAAGAATGCCATGCTGATCACAGTCTCTTTGTCTATTCACATGACTCCATCTTCCTTGCAGTTTTGGTCTATGTGGATGACCTTGTTGTAAAGAAGTAATGACTCTCTTGCTTGTGCCAAATTCAAGCAATATTTGAGCAATTGTTTTCACATGAAAGATTTAGGAAGTTTAAAATACTTTCTTGGATTGGAATTGGCACGAGGCTCAACAGGATTATTCATATGTCAAAGAAAATACACATTAGATATTTTGGATGAATGTGGCATGCTTGGATGCAAGCCGTCCTCTTTCCCTATGGAGCAGAATCATCGTCTTGCATTAGCAACAGGATCTCCTTTTTCAGACCCTTCTCAGTATCGCAGACTAGTAGGACGTCTCATTTATCTCACTATCACTCGTCCAGAGATCACCTACTCAGTGCATATTCTAAGTCGTTGAAATCACTGAACCTCATGCGAGACACCACAACAAGAACATTGGGATGCTGCTATGCGAGTTCTACGTTACTTAAAGTCATCACCAGGTCAAGGAATTATATTGCCTAAAGACAATGATCTTCAGCTTGTTGGCTATTGTGATTCAGACTGGGCTTCTTGCCCACTTACTCGAAGGTCCATTTCGGGATATTTGATGAAACTGGGTTCAACCCCAATTTCTTGGAAAACCAAGAAACAATCCACTGTGTCCAGATCTTCCAGTGAAGCAGAATACAGGGCCATTGCTCATGCTACTAGTGAAATCATTTGGTTAAGAAGTTTGTTGAAGTATCTACAGGTTGACTGTGACTCACCTACACCTTTACACTGTGACAATCAAGCTGCTCTCTATCTTGCAGCCAATCCCGTTTTTCATGAGCGTACCAAACACATAGAAGTCGATTGTCACTTTATAAGAGAACATTTGCAAGTAGGCACAATCTCTACTACATATATTCCAACAAAGCAACAACAAGCTGATATTTTCACAAAATCTTTGAGTGGCAAGATGTTTTCTAATTTAGCAATCAAGTTAGGTGTTCATAATCCTCACACTCCACCTTGAGGGAGAGTAATAGATGATAGGATTGATATCAATAGTTTGTTAGTCTATTACTTATCTTTTCTGTTAATAGATGATAGGATTGATATCAATAGTTTGTTGGTCTGATCTTTTACTCAAAATAGGATAAGTTTAGATAGTTTGTTACCATATCAGTGTAAACCTGCCTATAAATTAAAGGCATCACATCCTTGTAATCTCAATCGTAGATAATCAAATACACATTGAAATTCATTAGGAAGATATGTGA
Source organism: Ormosia emarginata (assembly GCA_029884605.1). NCBI lineage: Eukaryota > Viridiplantae > Streptophyta > Magnoliopsida > Fabales > Fabaceae > Ormosia > Ormosia emarginata. Next base: position 59,579,530 of record JAQQTP010000082.1, on the reverse strand, counting down.
AAGAAGTGCCACTGTCAATAAGTGCTTGAAATGGAACATGCTTGAGACAGAAACTACCAATGCAAAAGCTCTCCACTCCAACAATATCGGCAACAGTACAGCAACTCAAACAATCAACGTCACGCAAGGCATACCAAGAAGACTAGCAACATGCGTAGAAGCGGAGTAAATTGGCTTCTCGAATTAAGCAGCAGTTAAAGAGCATTGAATACAATACATACAATTCCCCATCTACACGCAAGAAGGGAGTAGCTTGTTGGGTGACATGCCCTTGGTCGCCAAAGAGAATTCTCACAGAATTATTCTCATTAAAACAAATTGAGAAAGAATTCCAATTAAGTTCTGCATTTGCCAGCAAACTTGGATCTAAAATACTTCCAGCTCCCAGTCCCAAAACACCATCAGGAGCAGCTCCTTCTAAATAGCCACCAATCTGTCTCCTACCACAACTACACTCATAAAAATCCATTTTCGTGAGCACTGGCTCTGGATGATGATGCACTATACTCATTCAGATCCCCATCAGCTTATCCTGCATCAGAGATGCAACCATATAAAAGGGAGCATCAGCCAATCAATCACTCAACTTCTAAATCTCTTACCACTCTTAGGTGAACTTTTGAACGAGTCCAATTAAAAACATTTAAAATGTATTACTTCTAACTTTTTAAGAAATCAGAGCCTATACTATTGGGGGAAACGTCATCAATGGTAGTTATGAAGCATGGAACAACAACATGGACAAAAGACATGACACAAACATGGATACTGTGACACAACAATATATTAAGTCTTTGTTTAGATATTTAATATTGAGTGAAATAAAATGTAATGGTATAAAATGAAACAAAAGTTTCAAATTATTTTTTTGGATAATTTATTATGAAATAGAGATAAGTTTCTATTCTATTATTTGAAATGAGAATAGAATAAAATAAAATGATAAGAATTAATATATTAAAAATTTCATTATATCACATCTCCCTTAATTTAGAGGTGAAGAGAAAGTTGGAATATGAAATAAAATATATCATTTCATTTCATCTTTTATTTTTAAAATCTAAACAATAAAATAATATATCATTTTATCAGTTATCATCAATTCAAACAAATCCTTAAGTGTCCCGGTAGGATTTGAAGTGTCATGCCATGTAATACGTATACAACACAAAAATGGCTCTTTGTTTTGAGGTGTCCAGTTCCAGTGATATCAATCCCAACGCAGTTGGAAGGAAAAGAGGTCTGCAAATTCAAATGGTGTTAAGTGTGAATTTTGAATAGGCAAATGGGCTCTGAATTCTGAAACTTAGGGAGTGGGTGGATGATCCAGTTCCAGGAAAAAAATATTAAAAAAAAAACGTTTGAAGCTTTTCACTTGTCAGATCTCTTATAAAAAATTTCTAATTTTTTTATTTTAGGCATCTAAATCAACTTATAAGATATGTGTAAAGTTGTGTTATTAAAGATATGTCTAATTTTAATATGATTTATACATTTTTATATATATCAAAAATTGATTTATATGCCTAACCTAAAAAATTCACACCTAAAAATCACTCAATTAGGAAAGGAAAAAAAAAAAAGGTGATTTTTATCATTACATTTTTATCATTTGAAAGGTGAAGATGCTCATCCGTAAAAATAAAAATGGCCAAGTGAGTTTTCAAATATTCACGATTTTTTTTTTGTCTTTCATTAATTGCTTATGCAATAGTCATAAGTAGTGATTAAGTAAAGTCAATTATAAATAAAATTCATTTGAAATCATAATTTATTTTCAACTAACATATTCGAAATAATTTTACTTTAAAAGAATTTTTTTCTAAAAACTCAATCGTGCAAGCTATTGAACATCTGATTGGTAAACATCAAATTTTGAGAAATCTTTTCAATAAAATAAACACGCATCTCAATTTTGTTAAAATCATTCTATAAAATTAAAATATTCAATCGCAAATTAAATTTAATTATATTTGAATATTAGTTTACATAATTATTGAATTAAATAGTATATATTTTTTTTAACAAATTTTATCATTATGGATTCATTTAATAAAAATATTATTTTAAAATAATAAAATATTCATATTTTCATCTCATAAATAAAAAGAAAAAGAATTATAATATATGATTATATTAAATCCAATCTATATAAAATACTTTCTAACTATATGTATAATCTTCGCTCCGTAATTATTAAGAGAAGTTGTAATCTTTTCTTCCATAATGAAAATCTTACTAGTTTATCCGTAATTTTTCCTATCATTAAAGGGTATTTGAAATAATTTCACTTTAAAAGAATTTTTTTCTAAAAACTCAATCGTGCAAGCTATTGAACATGTGATTGGTAAACATCAAATTTTGAGAAATCTTTTCAATAAAATAAACACGCATCTCAATGAGTTAAAATCATCTAAGGGTTAAAATATTCAATCGCGAGTACGCTTGAGTATTGAGTAGCATTACCCATTAAGAAATGCCTTAATTGTGAAATTTTTTTTGTTAAGCTTCTCTTATTCAATTTTTAACAATTAATTACTTCACTTTCATGTTCATTTAATTTTTATGAGTAATTGAGACTTAAGATATTTTAACTATAAACGCAAAGCTGAAAAAATAACAATTAATGTTCTTTTTTGGGTGCAACAATTAATATTTTGTTGGTAAACAAAAAATTTACTTATAATAGATTAATTTTTTTTTACCAAAGTGATATCTAAAATGAATCGGAGGGAATAGTAGTACAAGAATTATTAAAAAAATATTTTAAAAGAATATAGCAAAACTTGTATTAATTCTTCAAAGATTGAAATTAAATTTGCAATTTTTGGAAGGTTAATTTGTTATTCAAGTCTTGCCTTTAACTTTGCTCCCCTTGAGTTGATAAAGGTGATGGAGGGATCTGGATTCCTGAAGTTATTTTTAAATTGTATGAGATACTAGCCTTTAAAAATATTTTTTTATAATAAAATATTAAAATAAAATGAAGATTTTAAATTTTCACATTTAGTGTGTGTTTGATTTAGTTGTGAAAATTTTAATTATTTTAATAATTAATTATTATATAATCAATTATAATAGAATCAATTTTATGTTTAAATATATTAGTTAAAAAATAATTTTAAAATAATTTATTTTATTTAAATGATATAAAAAAATACTTTTATATATTAAATTATTAAAAAATATAAAAAAATTAAAAAAATTATTTAATTAATAATAAATAATATTTATATCTCAAAATAAAAAAAAATCTCAACTTTTATAAATAATAGTCATATTAATAATTTTTTTAAAAAGGCTGTTACTGCTAAAAAAGTTATATCAATAACTTTTACTCATTCTATTCAAACACGTTGCGAGTGTTTGAATAAAAATTGTTAAACGACATATAAAAGCTGCTACTAGGCTAAGAACTGCTGCAGCTGGTGCAGTTCTTTAGAACTCCAGGGATCCCATTCCGTGATGGTGTCACATATTAACTGTCTAATTGGCAATTGTTAATGCCTATGTGACGTGTTATATTTTAAGTAGGCATCAAATTGGTTTGCGAATTATCCGTCTGTCATCATATTAATCCCTTAAATTTTGCAAATCTTTAATTTCTCAAACTTCACATATTTCCTCTGTTATTCATCTCCTCTGTCTTCTTTATTCCTATATCCCAGAAAATTATTATGAGAGTGCTCTACCTCTACGTTGTAAGCTGTAACAAGAGCAAGGATGTTGAGGGAAAAAAATACCGGGACAAGGAAATTGAAGAAGAGATACAGTATTATCACTTAAATTTATTGCATTAGTGTACAAAGCTGTACTTGAAACTAATACTTAAAGAGATAATTCAAGTGAACGGCTTCAGGAGATGCCTATGAACACCTGGTTCAATCCACTTATCCACACGCCCTCTTGGACGAACCAAGTATTATTATATTATCTTTAGATAATAAAATTAGAATTAAAATATAAAATTTTAATTTTAATTATAATTTTTTAAATTGAAATTGATTTAGAATCTTAAATTTTATATTTAAAATTGCTAAAAAATTAAGATAAAAAATTATAATTTTAAATTTAATTATAATTTTATTATTTAAAAATATAATCTAAAACATTAAATTTAATAAAAATATTCATACAATAATATTTTTATAATATAATAGTCATATTTTTTTATAAAGATATTTTTTATAATTTTTTTTAAAAATAAATAACTATTATAATAATTTTTATATAATATAAAAATAATTTTTTATATAAATATAAAATCTTAATAAATATGATTGTTCATAAATAAATGTGAAGAGAGAAAAAATAAGTTTAATTTTTAAATTTTGAAATTGACAATTTTTAAAATATATATTAAGAATTGAGAAATGTTTAATTTAGTTATTTTTTAATTTCATAAAATTAGTTTATGAAATTATAATTAATAATAATTTTTAAATATAAAAATTGAAATTAAAAAATATAATTTTAATTCTAAATTTTAGTTTTATACTCAATTCTAAAAATCAAACAAACACTTAATGTTAAATCTACAGTTTTGTCGTGTTTACCCCTTATTAATGTATGTAGATGTAGAGTACTTCTCTTGCAGTAGTTAATTTTTTCTGCCCCAAAAGGTTCCACTCCATTTTTGTACTTCTGTGGCTGAGTAGGCATGTGTTCTTTGATTATTTCCTTGCTCTGTTAATCAATAGTATTAATAATATTACAATTAATTATATACTGCTATATTAATGTAGCTAAAAATGGTATCATAACTTGAGTAACAGTACATTGCTATTTTAGTAGATAGAACAATATATATTATTGGCTATACATAATTTATTGCGTTATTATTATTATTATTATTTATGGGGCTAAACACATATATGTTGTTACAGTGATATGTGTTGCTGTGTTTGTCCTCTGTTTTATGATTGAATAATGTTATGTTTTTTTAGATGAAAGTGAATCTAAATTAAAAAATAAGTGTAAGTAAAACTTAATTATTTTAATAATAAATAAAAAATATGTTGTGTACAGTGATATTAAATAAAAAAAGTAATAATATATTTAATATTTAAAAAAAAAATATAAATAAAAAAATTTAATATTTAAAAAATTTTATTTTTTATAATAATTAAAAAAATTAATAAAAAAATTGAATAGAAAAATAAATCATTATGATTTGGGAATTTGGAATTTTTACTGGCGACTGGATGAATCAGATTATCTGATACTCCTGCATGAAACTCAACCTTGATGTCACTGATATTAGCTGTCTCTGCTAGCTGTATATTTTCCTTTCTTCAATACCATCCCTTCTCGAAAACCTAGCAGTTCCTCTCCCTTTATGTCTGTGTATTGAATGCGGAACCCATCCCGTTTCCTAGCTTCATTTTGAAATTAAGAAGCAGTGTTATCTTCATCACCAAGATCCAAGAGCCTCACCTAGCCACCACATACATCATGAACTCCAACAACTTTACATTCCCTCTTAATGGTGACGAGTATATTGGCACTGAGAGCTGCTGCATAGATCTCCAGAACGACATCTACGTCGATCACTGTACTGACACATCCAAAACCAACAATAGTGTTCTCAAGAGCATTAGCCAAAAGAAGGAAAAGAAAGAGTTCCCTCCCCCTATACCGCTGCTAGCTCGCACGCAGAACCAGCCTTCCCACATGTCATGGGTGTTGAGGAGGTACTATACCAGCGACGGAAGATTGATTCTGAAGGAGGAGAAGGTGGAGAATCATCAGTACTTTCGAGCACACAGAGCCAATGGTCGTCTCATCTTGCAGCTTGTCCCCCTCCACGACCATGTGTTGTTGGGGGCCAGTGAGGTACAAGCAGCACATGAAGAAAGTGTTTGAACTGCAATAGAGTGAGATAATCTCCGTCGACCATGGTGTATTTTTGGGGTGCCAGTGCATCCAGTTAGAACGTACGGTTCATGGCTAATTACCCAAATTCACCTTTTTTCTTTTTTTGGTCATGTTTTGTTGTCCGAAGAAATTTGTAAAATGTAGAAATAATAATGCAGTTATTTTTAGGATCCTTTTTCCTTCTTGTGGCTATATGGAGCTACTTAGGGCTTGTGGTTCATTTTCTTCTTCTTAGGACTTAGGAGCTAGTCCATCATCAATAATCAATTTTGGTCATACTCCTGAATCCTGATATTTATTTCAGCAGCTTAATTAGATTATCGTCTTGAGCTAAAATGTCACCATGCTCGAAATCTAGTTATTTGTTGTTCTGGCACAGAGATAGGGATTGCATTCGTCAGTAGTATACGTTTCCATCTTCTATTGCCGAAGGCTGGCTTGTTTATTTGCTCTGGTAGACCACTTACGAGTATATGTTAGATTGTTAGTTGAATCGGTAATGTTACTTTTACATTAAAACTTATTACATCATTCTACCCAAAAATATTTTTAAAAAAATCTTAATGAAATTGAATGCATTTTATTACTCCGTTTCTTTTTATCTTTTTTTTTTTTAAATAAATATCTTGTCCCAATTTATATTTTATTTTAAAATTTTAAAAATATATTAATTTTTTTTTTTAATTTTATCTTACTTTTTATTGCCTTCAATAAACTTACACATATTACTAATTTATAATAAAAAAAGCAAAAAGTAATTTGACAAATTGAGGTGTGCAAATTGCTGGACATAAATAATATTATTTGTAGAAATTTTATATTTATAAATAACCGTATATAATTATATGTAGGATGAATACAGCAGGAGTTTCCGATCAGTAATTGTACAAATTTTATGGCGTTATGGAGAACGATGACTGCAACAAATAACTACATATTAAGCACAATGCTATTTGTATATTAAAGATTTGTCATCTTCTTTACATTTTTTTAATTTGAAATGAAAAAAGTTAGAAAAATTTTGTGTTAAAATGTATATTTTTTTATTTTATTAATATCTAAAAAAATAATATAAAATTTTTTATGTACAAATTAATAACATCACTCTAACAATAATAATGGGTAAACGATAGTGGTAAATAACTGGAATATACCTGCAAGCTGGCAAACAAATGAAGTCAACTAAAAAACTGGAGTTTGTAATTTCCGAGCTTTCCTTTTCACTGTTTCAGATTTCAGTTGTCGTTGCTGGCTGCGTTGCATGGAGAGTAGAGTATGAAAGTATGAATGATTATGATGATTGATGAGTGAGGCAGTAGCGATGATGGCCTTCATTGGTGAATCCGTAGATGTAGTACAGCTAGCTAATTTAATCACTCCCAATATCAATCTGTGTCAGACCTTATGATTGGGCTTGCCTGCGCTGCTGCTTTCACTTCTCTACCACTTCGTTGCCGAGGGTAGACACAGGCAAGGCCAATCTTTCATTTATACGAGTTTGATCTATTTTTTAAATATAACATTGGAGTCTAGTTTGTTATTTATCTTATATAAATTATTTTTAATATCTGACATAATTTTTTTATAATCTCATTATTCATTTAATTAAAATACTTTTAATTTCATTCAATTTATTCATAAAATTATTTTATATATCGTAAAAATATTTATATATAATATGATTTGATATTTTTTTATATTAATATATGATGTAAATATAATGTATATATTTTGATGTATATAAAATATTTTTTAATTTTTTAAAAGTTTGACATTATTTAAAAATTTATTTTATAATAAAATAAATCCAAAAGGAGAAAACTATAGTCAAATAAGGAGAAATAGAAACTAAGATTTTTTAATGGCAGAAACTATAGCTAAATAAAAGACATTCTAAAACAGGTTCATGAACAAACTTGGGTTGGAATTCACCTCACTCACAGTCAAATGAAAGTCACTAAGAGAGTTGGCTGGGATTCATTACTAAGAGAGTTTTTTATAATTTAATCTATTATGGCCATTCTTAGGTTCCACCTGCCAATTCTCAACATGACACAATTAAATTCAAAATATTTCACATATATTGCATTGTCAGTTACCAAACTCTTACTATACATCAGAAGACTGGAATGGATTTTTTTAAATGCAATCAAATGTCTTAAAATTAATTATATATTTTCACTGTGATGATAAGTTTTTCATATCATGACTTGGAGAATTTGCCTAGTGGTGATAGTAAGTCCATCTAATGGAGCAAATTCGATGTCAAAATGAAAAACAGAAGACGTATCAAATCAATCCTCTTGCTCAAATTATTCCAATCCCAGCCAACTTGCAGAATTAAATTATAATAAATAGATTTTATAGAGCCTCAGTAATGAACTCTCTTAGTAATGAACCTCAGTAATGAAACAGGTTCATTATTAACAAACTAAGAAACATTCCAAAACAGCAACTAAGGAGTGGGGAGGCTTCCCAAGTGATAGAGATCTGCAACTAAACAGTGGTGGCCTTCAGCTTAGCAGTGTTCACGGTGGTCGCCTGAGCGTTGTCGCCTGAGGTTGGTCGCGGTGATCGCTTGAGCTTGGTCACAGTGGTTGCCTGAGCGTGGTTGCGGTAGTCGCCATGGTCGCACTCAGTGGTCAAAATGGTAGATGACGAGTGGTCGAGGTGGTCTCGTGACGGCGTTACGTGAGCGACTCGTGCACCAACGTGAGCGATACTTGCGACAGCGTGAATGACCGGTGCGCCAAAGGTCGTCAACTTGAGTGGCCACCGGCAATCTCTGGCTTGACCTCTGCGCTGTGTGAGGAAGGAAGGAAGCGGCACTGTGTGAGGAGACTAGCAAAGTTAACAGATTTTCTGAGTTAGGGTTCTTTTTCTGTTTTAAAGTAGAAAAATGAGCTCTCATATCACTTTTTATCTTATATTATTTTTTATAACATTTTTTAATAATTGTAGTTAATTGAAAAAAAGTGATAAGAAGAAAATAATATAATCAATAGTTTAAAAAGTAGTGTAAAAAGTTATGTAAGAAAAAAGTTATGTAAAAAAATTATGATTATTTAAAATATTAAATTAAAAATAAATATTATAAGAGGTGAATCTTGATCATTTGATCTTACATGAATTGTCAAAATTAAAACATAAATGTATGTGACTTTTTTAAGTGGTCACATAACATTTAAGTAATTTTTAATCTTGACTATCTATGTATGATTGTATGGTCAAAATTTACTTTTCTTATCATCTAACAATAAAAACTCCTCTCACTAAATATGCCCTATATATAAAAACTCTTCTCAAGATTAAAAGTTACTTAAAAGTCATGTGATCACTTACAAAAGTTACATGCATTTATGTTCTAAGCTTGACCATTCATGTAAGATTCAATGATCAATATTCACTCTTCTCACCTACTACAATAAACATTCATCTCACTAGATACGCTCTTTATATATATATATATATATATATATATATATATATATATATATATATATATATATATATATATATATATATATCTATATGCGTGTATGTGTACGATATATCTAGTTAGATGAATTTTTATTGTGAGAGAAAGTAAATTTTGACCAAACAATTATACATGGATGATCAAGATTAAAAATTACTTAAATGTCATGTGACTACTTAAAAATGTCACGTACATTTATATTATAATCTTGATCGTTAATGTAATTAAGATCCAATGGTGACGATCCACTCCACTCACCTTTTATAATATATATATATATATATATATATATATATATATATAGTTAGATGAATTTTTATTGTGAGAGGAGTAAATTTTGGCCATACATTATATATGGATGATCAAGATTAAAAATTACTATGTCATGTGACTACTTAAAAATGTCACGTACGTTTTATATTATAATCTTGATCGTTAATGTAATTAAGATCCATGGTGACGATCCATATCACCTCTTACAATATATATATATATATATATATATATATATATATAGAGAGAGAGAGAGAGAGAGAGAGAGAGAGAGAGATCTTCTTACGATGAGAAGAGTGTTTATTGTAAGAGGTGAGAGGAGTAAATATTGACCATTGGATCTTACATGAATGGTCAAGATTAGAACATAAATGCATGTGACTTTTTTAAGTGGTCACATGACCTTTAAGTAACTTTTAATCTTAACCATCTCTGTATAGTTGTATGGTCAAGATTTACTCATCTCACACTCTCACAATAACCACTCCTCATTATGAGAGGGTGAGAGGAGTTAATCTTGACCATACAATCATACATAGATGATCAAGATTAAAAGTTACTTAAAGGTCATGTGACCACTTAAAAAAGTCACATGCATTTATGTTCTAATATAGACCATTCATGTAAAATCCAATGGTCAAGATTCACTCCTCTCACCCTCTCATAAAAAACACTCCTCTCACCTGAGTAAAATCATATATATATATATATATATATATATATATATATATATATATATGATCTTACTTTCTATTTGAGAGGAGTGTTTATTGTAAGAGGTGAGAGAAGTAAATGTTAACCATTAGATCTTACATGAATAATCAAAATTAGAACATAAATGCATGTGACATTTTTAAATGGTCACGTGACCTTTAAGTAACTTTTAATCTTGACCATTCATGTATAGTTGTATGGTCAAGATTTACTCTCTCATCATCTCATAATAAAAACTCCTATCACTTTAGATATGATATATATATATATATATATATATATATATATATATATATATATATATATATATATATATATATATATATAATTAAATCTGTAGCTATCCATTTCTCTCAAAAACATTAGATGAAGATTTCGGTCTTTATAAAGTTATAATTTATAATTTTCTAAAGACCGAAATCTTCATCTAATGTTTTTGAATTTATAGTTGTATGATCAAGATTTACTCTCTCATCCTCTCACAATAAAAACTCATCTCATTAAATATGTTAATATATATATATATATATATATATATATATATATATATAAAAATTAAATCTGTAGCTATCCATTTCTCTCAAAAACATTACACTACTAGAATTTTGGCTGTTAGAGACCGATTTAAATCGGTCTTTAAAAGCCTCGTCGCTAAATATTAGAGACCGATTTAGAGACCGATTTTTTAGAGACCGATTTTTTGGTTTCTAAATTCGTCGCTAATTTTCGGTCAAATTTTAGTCAATTATATTTCAAAAAAGTACATTAGAGACCGATTTTTTAGAGACTGATTTTTCGGTCTCTAAATTAGTCTCTAAATCGGTCTCTAAATCCGTCTCTAAAAGCATGAATATATTATATATTTTATAAAATCGGTCGCTAAATCGGTCTCTAGTTTAGAGACCGATTTATCAGTCTCTAAAATCGGTCTCTAAGTCAGTCTCTAAAACTCTGAATATATTATATATTTTATAAAATCGGTCACTAAATCGGTTTCTAATTAGAGACCGATTTATCAGTTTCTAAATCAGTCTCTAAAAGGTTGAATATATTATATATTTAATAAAATCGGTCACTAAATCAGCCTCTAAATTATAAATCAATTTATCAGTCTCTAAATCAGTCTCTAAAACACTAATTTCTCAATCTCTAAATCAATTGCTAAATGTCATTTTTTTATATATTCAGACCCTAATTCGATCTCTAATTTGTGATATGAATTTATAATTATTTTTAAATTTATTAAAATTTAAATTTTTAAAACACCTAATAAACAACATCAATAATCTCATATATAACAAAACATATAAATAAAAAATAACATAAACTAAACTAATTCAGTCTTGAAATATCTCATTTAAACATCAAGACATTCTAGAATAAACTAAACTAAGTATTGTCTAGAATAAACTAGAATATTTAGTTGGCAAAAGGAATGCTTCATGAATATTACTCAAATAGATCTGCCACATACTGGTTCAGGGAGCAAACAGTCAGTGTGCACCTACGTATTAGAGAAAGCTTCAATTTTTTGAGTAGTTGGCAAGGACAAAGACAAACTGCATAATAAGAATGCTTGGATCATCAGTATTTTTCAACAATCTGAGACTCTTCGACCGCAACTCAAGGCAGGCTGCATAATCTTCAATCAAGCTGTTTGCAGCATTAGATTTTAGCAATAGTTGAACAAGCTCAACCATGTGAAAGCTGTCACCCCAAAACAACAATATATCAATTACATAAGCATGATATCCTGTTTACAGAACTCATCAAATTACAAATCAAGAATAATAAAATGGGAATCAATTAAGAGTGCCTTAAAATACATGATTTTGACTCATAAAGCATCCTGTTTGGAATAACTCAAGATCTACAAATCATAAGCATGCTTATGCTTAGATTACATATTAAAGAACACATTAGCTAATACATCAAGCTATATAATATATTACTATAAAACAGATCATATGCCACACAATCTTTCATCTGTAACAAAGAATTTTTTATTTTTTTTTTTTTTTTTTCATTTTTAACAACCAAATTGCAAACTTACCAATTTCATTTAGTGTAAGTAAAGGCAAATCCAAATATAATAATCCTGTTAGGACTTAGGAGCAATAGCAAAGCTAATCAAATTTAAAATTTTTAATGGAATTACAAAAATAAATGTAGAAAAATAGGTAATTGAGTGGCAACAAACCTAGAAGCACAGATTCATGTAAGAAAAATTCATTTACTGGTTTTTAGTATTTGCAGCTAATGAAGACTTTCAGCCAGCGAATCTACAACATTTATCATATTATTATGGTAGATTCTTAACTCTGTTTTCAAACTTAAAGTTCACAATCATTTTGAAAAATGTTGTAGACATTCAAGATGCATAAACTTTTCCTATTCTGAATGCAGTTCATGTTCACAAAAATATATATTTTAGAATCCAAGTGTCATAACAGGTTTAAGCCTCAAATGCTTAGCCTCAAGTGAGATTTCTTCCTTTATTACCCCAAACCAAACATAGCCTAGAAGAGCAATTAAGCACCTTCAAAAAGTCAGCAGATAAAGTTTGAAGAACGCATAAGGGCAGGATCAAGAATATCTGCACGGTTTGTTTCTGCAATCACCTGCAATTTACAAGAATAAATGAAAATGGCATTTGAATCACCTAAATCATAACTGAACAAAAGTCTAATACATTTGGTGCCAACTTCTAAGTTCTAAATCTAAGTAATCACTATTTGACTTGTTACACTTCAAAGTATAAATAAAAATAAGTAATGTGACGTGACTAGCTTCCAAAGATGAGTTTTAAGATATATTCTAATATGTTTAACCGAAAGACAACAAACTTCTTTGGAACTTATTTTTTATCACATCAATCAGAAAAGATAGACACACAAATAAGAAGAATAGAAAACAGACCTTAATCCGGTCATCACTACTAAAACCATCAAGCTGTTGAGCAATTCTAACATTGTCCGCTGTACCTCCCTGTCTCCACTTACTTCACTGCAATCAGCCACCCAATATATATCATAAGGTTGCTGAACCGCTTTAATTGAAACAAGACCAACCACCACTCTCCCAAACATGAAAAAAAGAGGAGCATTATTTAGAACATTTTGTGTTATATAAGCTGACTGATTATTCGAACATTTAGAACTTTTTATTCGAAAGAAAAGCCAAAATAAAATAACAAACCATTTCTTTTTAACAAAATATTATTTCCTTTATTATATTTTTCATTTACCAGTCTGACGAAAAAATACTAGGCCTCACAGGAGCAAGTAAAAAGCAGACCAGGAATATAAGGAATGAACATATACGTAAATTTTCATTTGGCATTTAGGGAGAAGATAGAGATGCTTAGACATCCACATAGAATATGGCCAATTAGTGTAGCAATGACACAACATTCAGGTACATAGCGTTGCAGATTGGCAGGGGAAGGGGCTAAGGTATGGGCCAGGAGGTAAGAAAACTGAATAAAGAGTCAAGGTTACGAGTGTTGTCACTGCAAATAATTGCATGCATGAACAAGTCACCGACACACACAAACGCCCCTACCCCTTTTCCTCCAAACAAAATAAAAATATCACCTGCTCAGCAGTTTGTGAAAGAACCTAAGCAACAACAACACCCCTCAGCACAATTTTGAAGGTATACTAGAGGATTTACGTACCCTATTGGCAATGGCATCTTAACATGGTAAATAAAACTGAAGAACCACACCACTATGTAATTAGAACCATACATCATTACTCAAAGCAATTAGCAGGCCACAGAGCATGTAGCAGATTTTACTGGAACTAAAACATCACCACCTACAGATTGGACACTGGCAGCAACTTCTAAGCATTCCCATGTTATTCTTCGCCTCTCAGCTGCAGCACTTGACCTTGAATCTTCCTCCTCAAACTTGTGTTGGCAGGCAAGTGCCAGATCCTCATACATCTGAGAGAGCATCTTCCTGATGTTCTGAGTCAGGTTGAGCACTGCTTGATTCCAGTGATTTTGGGAGTTATGTACAAGCGCTGAGAAGACAAGAGGCAGAATCACCTACTGGTTTTGCGTGATAAGATTAAGAAAGTGCTCATTGTTCCACAGTAACTGAGATCGTTCAGCCACCTAAAAAAAGACATGAATATAAGCTGACTGATGTTCGTTTATAAAGGCATTAGCATTATAACCATATAAGTAAATACAAACTGCATGACATGATCTTCAGAGACCACATCAATGTCAACAGTTGAAATGCTTAGACATTTGAAGAACTCTACAGGATTCATTTGAGTTTACAAGCTCAAGCTCAGGTTTGAGAAAGAAAGATACTACAATCAATTACATTAGAAAACCATTCAATCTCTTTAGTAAACCCAAAAAAAAGATAGTGGCAGAATAACGGGACTTGCTGATTAATTGAAAGTCATGATTAAATAACCAACTTCCAATTCTTTAGAACTTAAATGTATATTCTCTTAATCGGGTGGAAGAAAAGATGCTGGTGTAAAAGGATGAGATTTAGAATCAGACATAAAAGTAGATTCTTTAATTAAAAAAGAGACTAAAAAGAGAACCAACTTAGCAGAAACTACCTGGTAATGAGAACTATTAAGGCAGCAACCTATCCGTCGAAACAGTGGGACTATAATCTTCTGAAATTCAGCCATGCTAGTCATTTCCAAAATCTCTTCCAACTCACTTATGAACATAAGCTCCTTTTGGCTATTTGTTACTGGCCAGTACTTTAATAGTCCCTTTATCACAGAGCTAGCCAGTCTCTGATCCTTATCTATGAACTGTACAACACAATATGTTAACTGCTGATGATAAATACCAACAGATTTAGGTTTGTGTAAAGGCTCAACACCACAAAATCTTATTCTCTAAGAAACATCATGAACTTGAGTTATTTAGAACATTTAGCATAAAAAATTGTATCCCACTCTAAAGATTACTCATGAATGCATGTCATTTGTAAAGAAATTAGAAATTGACAAAAGAAATATCCCCAATATGTGAATGCAATAATTCATATTATTTCAACAAGAACTCAATGCATAAATGCTAGGATTTATATGTCAATTTCAAATAAAAAGTTCATTGAGGTCCAATAATAATATAGTAATTAGGAAGTTAGTAACGATGCAGCTACGACAAAGTATATTCAAAATTCTAATTACAATAACATTTCCCCTTTTTCAAATACAAGGGTGGAAGTTCACCCAAAAAAAAACAAAGAAAAAGACACAAGGATGTAAAACAAAAAAGCTTCTCATTGTATCTCCCTATATAATTATCAGCATAAAGGGTGCGGGAAAACAAGAGTAGCTTAAAGAACCACATCCCATCTTTGTTAGAATTAAATCATGGACATTCATATATTTCAATAAACAAAGCCGCATAACACAAATGAAAAAAAATGGTATTTTCATTATTATATTTATACAATGATATCTATAGCTCCAATCACAAATTTCCAAGTGATTTCCAGCGGGTGTGACTTTGCTACTGGAACAGGGACATTGGGTTGCTGAATGGGTTGCTCAACTAGGTAGCAGTAGCTAGGTGTGACTTCCACTGGATGTAACTTCTACTCAGCAGCACCAATACAAAAATAAAGACAATAGGTCACTCAATGAGTTGCTCGACTAGTCAAATAACACAACAGAGGTGAGTTCCGCAACTCAAGCAAGAACCCATATCGAATTTTTGAAGAACAGATGGGAGGGAGCATTATTTATTTAGGTGATTTAGGTTTCTAACGTAGGGTTGATAATTGATACTGAAATAACTTAAATAAGGTGATTTTTTTTACCTTAAATGGTGCGTTTTTCTCCTATCCCTGGCTTGCCGTGTCGCGGTCGTGTCGTGGTTGGGCACGAGCAATGTACCGGATCCATACCGGGCGCGACGACGGTGGTTGAGGTGGGGCGATCTGGTTCAAGATGGAATGGTGGTTCTTGAGATTATGATATGGAAGGAGACACGGTGGTGTTGCTCCGATAGCAAGCATTGCGGTGCGGCGAGAGTGAGAGGGCGAGAGTGAGAGGGAGAGGGCGAGAGTCTGAGAGGGAGAGGGAGAGCGCGAGAGAGATGCGGTAAAAGAGTGTGGGAATTCCAAATTGAGTTTTTTTGCCATCAGATCATCATTTTAGCGACCGCATGTTCGGTCGCTATTTTTTTTAATAATAAGACATAATTTTTTTTTAATTTTTGTTACATCATAATTAGCGACTGAATTTACGGTCTCTAAATATTTTTATTTTTTTAATTTTTTTATTTAGAGACCGATATTTCGGTCTCTAATAATAAGATACATTTTTTAAAAAATTTAGTTTATATCATAATTTCAGTCACTAATTCGGTCTCTAAAAAAAATTTAGAGACCGAATTAGAGACCGATTTTTTTTTTTGTAATTTTTTTTTATTTAGAGACCGAAATATCGGCCTCTAATAATAAGACACATTTTTATTTTATTTTTTTAATTTTTGATAGTATAATTTCGGTCTCTAATTCAGTCTCTATAGAGACCGAAATAAATCGGTTGCTAAATCGGTCTCTAAAACTCAAATTTAGAGACCGAATTAGAGACCGATTTATTTCTGTAACAAATTCAATTTTTTTTCTTAATCGGTCTCTAATTTGATCTCTATAGAGACCGAAAATAAATCGGTCTCTAAATCGGTCTCTAAAACCCAAATTTAGAGACTTAAAACCGATTTTATTTCGTTAATTTTTTTTCTTAATTTCTCTATTTCGATCTCTATAGAGACCGAAATAAATCGTCTTTATAAAGTTAGATAATTTATATAATTTTTTTCTAAAGACCGAAATATTCATCTAATGTTTTTGAATTTATAGTTGTATGATCAAGATTTATTTACTCTTTTATCTTCTCACAATAAAAATTTATCTCATTAAATATGTTCCATATATATATATATATATATATATATATAAATTAAATCTGTAGTATCCATTTCTCTCAAAAACATTAGATGAAGATTTCGGTCTTTAGAAAATTATAATATATTATAATTTTGAGAGAAAATTATAATTTCTAAAGACCGAAATCTTCATCTAATGTTTTTGAGAGAAATGGATACCTACAGATTTAATTATCTAAAGACCGAAATCTTCATCTATTGTTTTTGAGAGAAATGGATAGCTACGCACAGTAACAGATTTAATTAAAAAAATTATGCAGCAGGAAAAAGGCAATACACAAATATAATTTTTTAATAATTTATATTTATACGTTAAAAAAGTTAGCATACAATAATAAAAGTTAATTCATAATTTTTCTCTAATTTATATCATTAAATATTTATGCCTCAATACACTTAATAATTCACTAATTATACAAAAATATTATTTAAATTTATTTCCCCTATAGGTTATTTTGATCCATATAGGGTCTGACTCATGACAAGACGAATAATAAAACCTACTTGTTATATAAACCACCCAAATTCCAGCTCAATCCACTGTGTTTTACAAAGATTAAATGATCTGTCTCATGGGCCACAACTCATTTTATTAACTTATCTAATTAATCTATCTTACATTATGAGGATTTAAAAAATCATTATAAATTTAAAATTTATGACGTGATTTATTTTTTTTGTTTGATACACAAATTCAAATTTCAACAACCCCGACATTATTAGCTACAACAATAAAGCAATCTTTAGAAGAGGTTCTGGCCAAATTTGAAGGTTAAAACCTTGGCACAAGCTTCTACTTGTGTTGGGGGTAAAAATACAGGTTTTGATAAAGATATTCTCGATAGATAGTTGACATTCGACGAAGATGGATAATTCGAGGAAGATGATTTTTCTGTGGTCGAATGATAACATTGAGGTATTCGACAAAGAGTTTTTTTCGACAACTAGACGATGATCTAATGTTATAGTCAGATGTTGGTTTTTGTCAAAATATCTCAGTTGCTTTTAGTTATTCGTCTTCAATTCAACAGCCAGATGGTGATCCAAGTGGTGATCAATTATCAAAAGGTCAAGGGATGGTTTCGTCGAAAATAAAGTTACCAATGCTATTGACGAAAGATGACATGACTGCTCTCAGTTGAGCAAAATATTAGTATAGATAAACATGATATAACTGCCATGAACGTGGTCAGTTTTTAGGAGTCAGTTATTTTTATATATTTGCCTATAAATACTAGTATTCACGATGTACAAAGGGTGGTTTTACTGGATATACAATCCTAACATCTCACTCAAGCAGATTAATGGATTTGACTCCAAGTATGACTTCCATTTTCATTTCCAGCAATTTACATTAATGCAATGTCTCTTTAAATTTCTTTACTTTTTCAGCACTTTAAATCCACTGCACTTTTACATTTTTGCACCTTTAAAATTTCTTCACCTTTATTTTTTGCATTTCGATCTTCAGCACTTTAAATTCACGTTCTTTGCATTTTTTGTACCTTTACCTTTCTGCACATTTTACATTTCTTGCAATTTAAACTTCTTTGCACTTTACATTTTGCACGTTACTCATCAATTTCTTAAAAGTTTATTTTCTAACGAGATTACCACATAACTCATGAACCCACATTCGTTTTGATACATTTATTTATTTGTTGGAATTGATATTAAATCTTTAAACCAAAATTCCACTTAAACAACTTGATATCTACTCTGCACACGTTGCCTTCCTTGTAGGCTATGTAGCATTGATACGTAAGAAGCCCCTCTCTTCTGGTATCCAAGTCATGTTCGTGTCGGATACGAAACCGCGAGGATGCAGAGCTGTGACTGTTGGACATATTTTGGATACAACGAAAGGTTGGGAGGAGGCAGAAATTGTGAAAGGTGAGTGTAAGATAGATATTTTCATATGTATCATGCACAACAAGTTGTTGGTATAAAAAAATAAAATATTTTTTGATTTATACTATTTCGATAGTTTAATTTGACATATATATATTTCTTGATGAATTTATAAGTTTTAAACTGGAATTGAAGCTGACCGATACATAGATTTCGATTGGTCATTTTCATCTCACATTAAGAATGATAATTTCGATTTTTAATCGAAACAGTAGGCTTGGAGAGTAACTACACTTAGCAAAATTTCTGAAAAGAAGAGACCTCAAGTAAAAAATTAACAAAGGTTCGAAGCATTTAAGTTTGAGTTCAAAAAGAAGAATTTTTTAATTTAAAATAACAGTTAGCAGCAGTTAGAAATAAAATCAAGACAACACATAGATTGTTGACAAAAATTGAGCAGTTGTTGATGGCACGAAGATTGCTAACAAAGATTTGATGATTATTAGACAAAGAATTACCAATCATTTAGACAGTTATCTTTGTTATAAACACATGTCAAAATCTTGTAAACTAGGAAGTTACTTAGTAAGTCTATAAATACCAAGATGATGGAAACATTTAGGGGTTGGAAATTCTATACTCACAAACACTTGTAAACTCACGCTCTCACGTTCATTGACATCTCGAGCAAACAGCAAGCAAGTCTAGTCTAGTATGTTTCCATCCACTTTCATTTATGTATTCTTTACAAATTCAATACAACCTTAAATTCAGTTCATTTTACTTTTCCAGTTGTTTACTTTCTTTGCAAAAATCTCTTCTACTCCCGATCAAGTGATTTTTTTAAGGATCATTTGAGTTCTGTTTATTACTTTTATTACTTTTCTGCCATTTTATTTTCATGCAATTTATACACTTGCACATTTACTTTCCATTGCATTTATTTCAAACACATTTACTTTTCTCTTAAGTCTTTTACATTATTTGTCATTTTCACTTCGAATGCACTTTTATTTTCAGTTATTTACATGTAACTTATTTTCATTTGTATTAATTTTCTTTTACTTTTTGAAAATAAACCTCTTTTGGTTGTTTTAAACTGATTTTTCTTAAGTTAAACTTACACAGGAAACATTTGATTTTGAATTTGTATAACTTCTTGAAATCGAAACCATCAATTCCATTCCTTTAAGATATTCAGGCTAGGACCCAAAGAGGAAGCGATTCCCTTCCCCGAATTGAGATCGAGAATCAAACTTTGTCCATAAACAAAGGGTTTACCATAGTTTTTTTTTAAAAAGTAATTGAAATATTTTGGTAAACAAATTAGCACGTCCTGTGGGACAAGTCAATGGAATAAAATCTTAAAGGATTTTTAATAAGTATATGCATTTGAGAAGTGGTAGATTACTGCAAAATATGTCTGAAAATACATCTTTGAGTGCTCAGAACTCACAAACAGGGAATAATGGTACTAATGGCAGTAGAGACGCCATAGTCTCTGTAAATTTACCACAAACCATAGACCTCGTGATCAGTGAAATCACAGGGGGCCCTGTTTCGAATCTAGAAACCAAGACTCTTGGGGTGAACAGAATTGCACCTCTGTATGGATTACCCCTTGGATTTGTTCCCCAAAGCGTCACATAGAACGTAGGGACTGCCCAAGCCACATACACAAGTCCTATACCCAATATTTTACCAAGAAACCAAATGATGAATGCTGGTGGTCAGGGTGCAGGAACGAGTACCAATCAAGTTGATAGACAAAATATGGGAATACCAGTGTTCCCTAATATGCCCAGGGATATATCTTCGATTCCTTCAGGGAATATGAATACAGTCTTGAACAATATCAGTCAACAAATTGATGAAAGTAAGCATGAGATGGTTCACATGTTAACTCAGCAGATGACTACATGGATAACACCACTCGTAGAATCAACCAATAATACTTATACCACGTTGGCTAGGCAAATGGGTAGGATTGCAAATGTTTTTGGTAACCCAGAAGATTCTGTGGGCAATCAAAGGGTAAACAATCAACCTGTTTATCAAGAAAATGTTCAATTGGTAAATAATTCCAATGCTAACAACACAGTTGAGGATAACCAGCCAAGAGAAATTCCACAAAGTCCAAACCTAAGATTTCGAATAGTCAATCGAAATCAGGATGTTGATAACCTTCTAGAAAGAATTAGACTTAGTAATCTTGGGGGGGCAACAGAATATCAGCCAAGCAGTGGAGCAAGTGCTGAATAGGTATGGTTTTAATGTGGGATATGCAAATAGACCCTATTTTGTGTCAGCTTTCCCTGAGTTTATCCAACAAGCAGAATAACCTAAGGGGTGCAAAGCACCCAAAATCTCTAGTAAGTTTGCTGGGGAAAATAGAGAATCTACTGTAGAGCATATTGCTCGATACATAATCAAAGCTGGAGAAGCAGCCTCGAATGAGTATTTAAAAATGAAATATTTTCTCAGTTCTTTAACCAAGAATGCCTTTACTTAGTTTACAACCTTTCCACCAAATTCGATTCACTCTTGGAACCAATTGGAAAGAAATTTCCATGACCAGTTCTTTCGAGGTGAGACAAAGGTAAGTCTCATAGATTTGTTTAATATTAAAAGAGGCCATGAGGAATCCATAGATGATTACTTGGCTAGGTTCAGGCAAATGAAAGCTAGGTGTTTTACTGTGATTCCTGAATCTGAGGTGGTCAAAATGACTGCTAATGGATTAGATTATTCCATTAGAAAGAAATTGGTTACCCAGCAAATCCTCGACATGTCTCAACTTGCTGATAAAGTAAGACAAATTGAACAGTTAAAACTCGAAAAGGAAAGGTTTAGGAAGAATCTGAGAAGAAAAAATTGCTTATGTTGAAACTCCTGATATTCAGGATAAATTCTTTAAGAAATCGAAAGATAATAAAGTAGCCTATGTCAAAATCGATGAAGGCATAGATGATGAGGAAAATGAGGTTAACATAGCAGAACTAAAGTCTGGACCTCTCTATACATGTTCATCTTTAGTACTTAACCGAATCAAGGATAACATGAAATCTTCTACTAGGCCAACTTATGATTTCGACATATCTAAAACTGATTTAATTTTTGATGTCTTGTTAAAAGATAAACAAATCAAACTTCCTGATGAACATAAGATCCCTTCGATAGAAAAGATAAATGGTTGAAAATATTCAAGTATCATAATAGATATGGTCATTCGACTAACAATTGTATACGTTTTAGGAATTTAATTCAGAAAAGCATCATGGAAGGAAGATTGATTTTCGATAAGAAAATCATGAGGGTGGATACTGATCCATTCGAATTGAATGCTAGCTATGTCGAGCTTGTTGGCTTCACCGAAGTCAATATGGTGGAGTTGGGGGAATCAGGCGCAGTTCACACAGCTAATGAGAGTCTCGAAATGTTCGAGGCTAAAGAACAGGAGGTTTTCCCGAAAGCTGGGGAAATGTTGGTCGAATTCCTTCTCAGAAAAAAGGAAGATGAAAGGGAAGTGTCACTGTGTCCTCGATGCAACGCTGTTTTCGACAGATTGGCTGCTAATGCTTACCAGGCAGCCAAAAAGCTTAAGCAGAAGAAAGCCCCTGTAGGAAACTCGATCAGCATAAAAAACCAACCAATAAACCATAATTCTGTGGTAGTTCATGATCCAGAAAGGATCGAAAAAGGCAAAACCAGAGTGCCCCCTTCGAGTGTGGCACCTAATCAATGGGTGAGAAATAGTCCACATCCTCACAAATTTCAGAATAGGCCGTTTTGGCCTAACTTGGAGCATGGTATGATTCCCTTTATGGGAAGACTAAATACTTGGTCTCGGGGAGAAGGTTCGAACTCGAACCAAAGCTTTAATCTATTCCCCTCGAAATCTTAATAGCGGAAAGCCCAGAGGTTTCGACAACAACAGCAGGCATTGGCCAAATTGCAACAGTAACAAAGATCATATGCCCAAGTGGTCCAAGGACCAACCCTGAGAAAAGAAAAACAAAAACCTCCAAGTCCAGTGGAGGAAGACGTCATTACAGATTCTTTCGAATCTGGTTTTAAGGATGACCTGGGTAACATTTTAGCATCAATATGGTGTCCCTTCTCCCTTATAATTTTTTTATTGCAGGAAGTCAAGAACTGAATCAAGAAGAAGACTTCGAAGATAGTTCAGAGGAGACTAGTTGGTATTTGGTCGAAGAAGACACCGTCAAGGTAATGGAGAACTCCGCAGTTTTCAACATTCCCTATCTCGAAATGAAGAGTCACCTGCGCCCACTGTTTATCAAGGCAACGATAAATGGTAAGTTAGTGGGCAAAGTGCTGATAGATGGAGGGGCCACTATTAATTCGTTGCCAAATTTTTTTTAAGAAAGTTTAGCAAGATAGTGGCAGATTTATTGCCTCACAAGATGGTGGTAACAGATTTTAATGGCATATCCTCCACATCAGAGGGAGCTGTTGTTCTCGAAGTCAAGGTGGCCTCAGTCACAAGGTCAACCTTGTTCATAGTGGTTCCTTTGAAGGCCAGCTATAATCTTCTTTTGGGTAGAGAATGGATTCATGCCGCAGGTGCTGTCTCTTCGACTGTTCATCAGAAGATATTCTTGTGGAACCAAATAGGAGAGCTCGAAATGGTGGAGGCTGATGATACTCTCTGCCATGTAAACCAAAATTATGTAGATCTGTAAATATATGTACCTGGTGTCAGACCATTCTGCATATGGGATTCGACAGCTCTCGACAGGAAGGGAGTCGAGATGGTGGCCATCACACTAACAGGTTTTTCTATTATATCAACGGCTAATTCATTTCAGCTTCGAAATTGTAATGATTCTAGTGCTTATAGACGTCTGTTTAACATTCCTGGCCGAATATTGTAATATAAATGGAGGAACTTAAGAGCCACATAGCTCGAATTGCAGCCTATATGGCTGAAAATTGTACTAAAAGTGCAATCTCGAGTCATGAGACTCGAATCTCAGCCTATATGGCTGTGAAATTTGGTATTATTACAGACACTAATTTGGATTGTATTTATGATAACTCTTCTCTAGGATTCGAACAAGCGCCTTTATTTTCTGATGTTAAAAAGATAGAGGTACAAGATCCTTTAGAAGAGATTAATCTAGGTGATGATGTAATATATAGACTTACTTTTATTAGTAGTTTAATAAAACTTGATTTTAAGTATGAGTTGATTCACCTGCTCGAAGAATATAAAGACTATTTTGCATGAGAATACGAGGAAATGCCTGGGCTCAGTTAAGATTTGGTAGAACACAGACTACCAATTCGAATAGGACATAAACCAATCAAGTAAGCTCCAAGAAGATTTGCCCCTGAAGTGGTCTCGAAGATCAAGGAGGAAATCGAGAGGTTATTAAAGGCTAAGTTCATTCGAACTGCCAGGTACGTTGACTGGATCTCTAACATCGTTCCTGTTATGAAGAAGAATGATAAGTTAAGAGTATGTATTAATTTTTGAGATTTAAATTCTACTACTCCTAAAATTGAATATCCAGTGCCTATTGTTGACATGTTGATTGATTCAGCCTCAGGTCATGAAATTTTAAGCTTCATGGATGGTTATTCTGGGTTAATCAAATTTATAATGCAGAAGAAGATGTGCCAAAAATAGCCTTTCGATGTCCTAGAGCAATTGGCACTTTCGAATGGGTAGTTATACCATTTAGTTTAAAGAATGCTGGAGCCATGTATCAAAGGGCCATGAATACCATTTTTCATGATATTATTGGTAAATTCATGGAAGTTTACATTGATGATGTGGTGGTTAAATCAAAATCAGAAAAAGAACACCTGGCAAATCTAAGACAGTCATTCGAAAGAATGAGGAAACATGGATTGAAAATGAATCTTATCAAATGTGCTTTTGGTGTTTCTGCAGGGAATTTCCTTGGGTTCTTGGTTCAGAAGAAAGGAGTAGAGGTAGATCAGAACAAAGCTAAAGCTATTTTGGAAACATCACCTCATTTGAATAAAAAGCAATTCCAGTCTCTACTTGGAAAAAATAATTTCCTGAGAAAATTTATTTCGAATCTGTCTGGGAAAACCAAAGCCTTCTTTTCACTTTTGAAGCTTAAAGCTGAAGAAGAATTTCGATGGGCAAAAGAACAGCAAGAGGCATTCGAACAAATCAAGCATTATTTGACCAATCCTCCAGTAATGACACATCCAGTGCTTGGACGCCCCTTGAAGTTGTATATTTTAGCATCAAATAAAACTATTGGGTGCATGCTAGCCCAGGAAGATGAGAATGGAATCGAAAGAGCTATTTATTATCTTAGTAGGGTTTTAATAGATGTTGAAACTAGATATAGTGCAATCGAAAAATTATGTTTAGCTTTGTATTTCTCTTGTACCAAGTTAAAGTATTATGTAAAACCACATGATGTACTTATTGTGTCAAAAATTGATATAATAAAATACATGTTATCTAAACCTATTTTGCATAGTAGAGTGGGAAAATGGGCTCTTGCTTTAACAGAATTTTCTTTAAAGTATGTACCATAAAAAGCTGTGAAAGGCCAAGTGTTGGTAGACTTTTTGACTGACCATCCTTATGTTGACATCGAAGAAAATGACATTATGTACGTTGGTTTAAAACTATGGAAGTTATTTTTCAATGGATCGAAACACAATGGAGGTGTTGGTCTTGGAGTTCTAATTGTTTCGCCAATTGGAACTCCAACTAAGTTTTTATTCGAATTAAAACATGGGTGTTCGAATAACGAAGCTGAGTATGAAGCTTTAATAGCTGGCTTACAAATTTTGATTTCACTTAAAGCTAAAAATATTAAAGTACTGGGTAATTCCCAGTTAATTATTAAGCAATTAACTCGAGAATATAAGTGCATTAACCAGAATTTATTTAGATACTTTGTTTTTGCAGCAAGGTTATTGTGTGAGTTCGATGAGGTTATGTTGCAACACATTTTGAGGGAAGAAAATCTGAAGCTAATGAACTCGCTCAAATAGCTTCAGGATACAAAATTTCGAGTTTTACTTTGCGCAAACTTATCGAAATCAGAGAAAAGTTGTACAAAGTGATTCTTTTAAGGATCATTTGAGTTCTGTTTATTGCTTTCATTACTTTCCTGCCATTTTATTTTTATGCAATTTATACACTTGCACATTTACTTTCCATTGCATTTATTTCAAAGCACATTTACTTTTCTTTTAAGTCTTTTACATTATTTGTCATTTTCACTTCGAATGCACTTTCATTTTCAGTTATTTACATGTAACTTATTTTAATTTGTATTAATTTTCTTTTACTTTTCGAAAATAAACCTCTTTTGGTTGTTTTAAACTGATTTTTCTCAAGTTAAACTTACACAGGAAACATTCGATTTTGGATTTGTATAACTTCTTGAAATCGATACCATCAATTCCATTCCTTTAAGATATTCAGGCTAGGACCCAAAGAGGAAGCGATTCCCTTCCCTGAATTGAGATCGAGAATCAAACTTTGTCCATGGACAAAGGGTTTACCATAGTTTTTTTTAAAAAGTAATCGAAATATTTTGGTAAACACATGTATAATGTATTTTGCTGCAGCCGTATCATACATTTGATTGATATAGTCATATCACCGTATCGGGATTGCATCGTACTAGTATCATTATTTTTATGTGTGGAAAAGTGGATGTCCTAGTCCCTATCATGCCAACTTTTGATGTGGTTGAGAAGAGTTATTGAATGTCTAGGTGGGGGATAGGTTTTCAAGCAGATAGATGACTGAGAGGGAACCATTCTGAATGATAACTTTATTATATCCCTGAGACCAAGTCATTTGTAACCCCATGAGTATAACCCATAATTCGACTTTTCAAAGCAAAGCAATGCCCAATATTTGTTGGAGAAGCCAAGATGCATTCGCCCTCATGGTTTTTGAGGATTCCTCCACATCCATCTTCCCT
Source organism: Ormosia emarginata (assembly GCA_029884605.1). Lineage (NCBI taxonomy): Eukaryota > Viridiplantae > Streptophyta > Magnoliopsida > Fabales > Fabaceae > Ormosia > Ormosia emarginata. Next base: position 59,552,431 of record JAQQTP010000082.1, on the reverse strand, counting down.
CAAGGAACCTTTCGATGCACCACCTGTGTTGCATTTGACCCATCTAAGGGGGAGGGGCATACCGTTTAATGTATGTAATGAATTTCGACTTAGTGAGGGCTCTGGCTTTGTCCTTAGCTTGAGATTTATGAACATCAATAACATAATCTGAGATGGTTTTATGTACCAAAATATTTCAACTAGTGTAAATTTGTCTATGGTAAACCTTAGTCTATGGATAAAGTTGATTCTCGATCTCAATTCGGAGAAAAGAATCGTTTTCTCTTGAGAATCTCATGATCCTAAATTGATCTTTTAAAAATGTCAAAAGATAATTTCGAATAAAAATTGTGTAAATCAAAATCAAAATATTTATGTGTTATATGAAACTTAGTAAAAATGAGTAACAATAAAAGAGAGACTTTGTTTTGAAAAGTAAGAAAATAAAAATAAGATAAGTTAAATGACCTGAAATGTAAATGACAGAAGTAAAGTGCAATTAAATAAATGTGACAAGTAATGTAAAGTGTTGAAATTAAAGAGCATAAAATAAAGTAAAACAATGTAAAAGACAATGAAAAATAAACTTACAGATGTGTAAAGTGCATGAAAGTAAATTTGCAAAAAAAATAATGAAAGCAAGTAAATTAAAGTAATTAAAAAGAACTCAAATGATTTTTGAAAAAATCACTTGATCAGGAATAAGAAAAAGAGTTTGCAAAAAAAATAAAATAATTGAATATAAATGAACTAATAATTAAAATTGGATTGAATTTGTAAAGTGTACACGAATAAAAGTGGATGGAAACATACTGGACTAAACTTGCGCTGTTTGCTCGAGATGTCAAGGACGTGAGAGCATGAGTTACAAGTGTTTGAGTATAGAATTTTTAACCCCTAAATGTTTCCATTCTCTTGGTATTTATAGACTTTCTAAGTAACTACCATTTTTACAAGATCTTGACATATGTCTAAAATAAAGATAACTGCTAAATGATTGATAATTTTTATTAAGTAACTGCTCAATCTTCAGCAACAATCCTCATGTTGTTTTAATCTTATATCTTCAATTGTTGTTAACTTCCATTTCAAATTCAAATCCTTTCATTTGAATTTAAACTTGAATCTTTGAACACTTGCTGGCTCCTAGTCGATATCACTTGGCTAAGTGTAGCTACACTTCAACTCTAATGTTTCAAGACCAGCTCGAAATTACTACTCCTGTTATGAGATCGAAATGGCCTTTCATTGACGTTAAATTAAAATCAATACTTCGATAGTTTTAAGTCTTTATTGCAATTTTGATTTCAATCTAAGTTAGAAATTGTATAAGTCCATAATGAATTGTATCCATGTCAAACCTTGTACTACACTCTTAAAATTGTACTAAATCAAAAAAGTGTTATTTTTATACCAACAAATGTCCCCTAATATTTATTCTCGAAGTATGAAAGATAAATATTTATATTTTCGAGCATTAACTTTTCGATTGTAACTAACTTAGAGTTTTATCTTCTCTATATTAGTTTTGCATAGTACAAACAATTAAAAAGAACTCAAATGATCTTTGAAAAAATCACTTGATTAGGAGTAAAAAAAAGAGTTTGCAGAAAAATTAAATAATTAAATGTAAATGAACTAATAATTAAAATTGCATTGAATTTGTAAAGTGTACATGAATGAAAGTAGATGAAAACATACTGGACTAAACTTGTATTATTTGTTCGAGATGTCAAGGACGTGAGAGCGTGAGTTACAAGTGTTTGAATATAGAATTTTCAACCCCTAAATGTTTCCATCATCTTGATATTTATAGACTTCCTAAGTAACTACTATTTTTACAAGATCTTGATATGTGTCTAAAACAAAGATAACTGCTAATTGATTGGTAATATTTGTCAAGTAACCACCAAATCCTTATCAGCAATCTTTGTGCCATAAGTAACTACTTAATCTTCAGCAACAACCTTCATGTTGTTTTAATCTGATATCTTCAACTGCTGCTAACTTCTAATTCAAATTCAAATTCTTTCATTTGAATTTAAACTTTAATCTTTGAACATTTGTTGACTCCGAGTCAAGATACCTTATGTTTTCAGAATTTGGCTAAGTGTAACTATTCTTCAAGTCTAATGTTTTCAGACCAGCTTGAAATTAATATTCCTGTTATGAGATCGAAATGACCTTTATTTGACTTTAAATCAAAACCAATACTTCGATATTTTTAAGTCTTTGTTGCAATTTTGATTCCAATCTAAGTTAGAATTCGTATAAGTCCACAATGAATTGTATCCATGTCAAACCTTATACTACACTCTCAAAATTGTACTAAATCAAAAAGTATTATTTTTATACCACTAGATGCCCCCTAATATTTATTCTCGAAGTATGAGAGATAAATATTTATGGTTTCAAGCATTAACTTTTCAATTGTAACTGACTTAAAGCTTTATCTTATCTAAATCAATTTTGCATAGTACAAGCAAGTGAAAGGTCAGATGGCACAATATGTAATTTTTTTTTTCAAATCTCCACTTACCTGTACAACTATTACGTGGCCACTCCCCCATTAATCGACTACCTCCACTACTTGGGGAATCACAAAGCCAATGATGACTCTTAATGTATAAAATGACTTCAGCCGTATTCCCATCATGTCTGCATTAAAGGGGTATACGCACGTTCTTCCTTCATTTCTCTCTCTTTCGTTTTTGAAAACTCTTATTTAAAGGCTTGAAAAAGGTTTTCACCCTTTTACGTTTTCTTTCTTCTGCAAACCTGCACCCCCTCTGAGTTGTCTCTACGTGGCCTCTGCCATTGCTGAACTTTGCAGCTTCCTGACAAGCCCTATGTTTTCTCTTTTCATTTCCCTAAAACTCCACGTTCCTTGAAGCACTCACACATCAATGGCTTTCTCTTCCTCTAAGACTGCCTCTGCTCAAGCTTCTTACTCAAGCATTGAGATGGAAGAAATGGTGGCTCTTCCAAACACTGCCACAGTAACTGCTCCAGTGGAGAAAAATGAGATCTTTTATGCTCTGGACCCTTCCACTGACAACTTTGAGCTTTAGAAGACTCAGGTAATAATCCCTTTCACTATTGGCAAAGAAGAACTAGCGTCTTTTGGTCCAACCCTTCTCCTAGAAGAATATGAATCCATTCGATCTTACTTTCCTTGTATTGAAGGAGAATCAATCTCAACTTCTGATTCTTTCCTAAACTTTGATTTCTTCGATTACTTTCCCAAGACCTTTCGAAGCTCACCACCTTCTGGTTCTCAAACCAGATCTTTATATTTTAGTTGGTTAAATCGAATCGAAAGTGCCAAACAAGTTGCGTAGAAATCAACTGGCATCTTCGATTTCATCTAACTGAGTAGGGAGCACATGGAATATAATGCCCCCATGTTGACTAGTTCCTTCTTTTTCTGGAATAAGTCTACTAATTCACTTCACATCCTTTATGGGGTGCTAACTCCTACCCTCTTCAATATGGCTTCCATCACTGGCCCTAAGCCTATAGGAATGGTAATCACCAGCACAATGAGCCCTAAAACAATAGGTGAGCTTAACTTCTTAAAATTAACCTACACAGCCTTAATCAAGAATAACTATCTCAAGACTAATCAAGTCTTTATTGAAGAGCATGTGGCTTTCCTCATGTTTTGGCTTAGTGTCTTTGTTTTCTACACTAGGTCTCTCAAAATCCCAAAATCTCTCATTCCTTTGGCCATTCTTCTTCACGAGGGTTCCCCTCTTTGTTTGGGCAAATTGATTGTTGCCCAACTTTATGCCTCAATGACATAAGCAGTCAATTTTCTTCAATCAGAATATAAACCCGTCACTAACCTTGGGGGGCCTTTCTAGTTGTTGTAGCTTTGGCTTAACACCATTCTTGAACCTCATCTTTAGAGTTCAATCCCTTCAACTACTTCCAATGCAATTGAAGGTCCTTGATTGTCTCAACTCTTTTATGCATCGAAACCATGCAGGCAAGGATGCTGAGGACTTCAAATTCTTCTTTTCACTGTTCATGACCATGAAACATCATTTAGATAACTTTAATTTCAATCTCTTCACCCTTCAAGACTGTAGCCCAGAATAGTTTCAATAACCATTATTCTGTAAGACTCCTGGGGCACAATCTGAAAGCCTAAGTATTTGGGGTAACATCTTTACCACCCAAATCTTATCTATTGGCCATCCAAAGTCAAATGATTATAGCCTCTAACTTTACCTTCCCCCTTGCGCCTCAAGACAACTTGAGTTTTCTCAATGCATTCCTTCTCCCATCTCCCTTAAAGACATGCACCAGATATGCGAGTCTAAGGTTAAGGACTTCGAACAATATAAACGCTTCTTGAAGAAGAATGCTACAAAGAGAGAAGGATTCAAACCTTTTGAATGTGAACTATCATTCTTCTCAACCTTGGGGTTCGCAAACTGGTGGGGGATGTATTATTCTACACTGAAGCTTTTATTCAAAGTTTGCTTACAACAGTTTACTAATGCAAGCTCATCTATGCAGACTGGGGCATCGAACAAGAAAACCAAAGGTATACATCTTAAAGAAATTTCTAATTTTGAGAAATTCTCTAAAGTTAAGTACGAATGCCAAAAATTTAAGACTGGTGATTCGAGAGGCTGAGCAAGTCTTGAAGCAAAAGAGAGCAGAACACTACCAAAAGTGATATGTTTGTTTCATTGGTGCGCTGGTTTTGAATTCTTTAGCTTTGCTCGAATGATTCGAAACTCCACTAAAGTTTCCTCCACTTCCCAATGCTTCTTTTGGTATGGCTAACCAACATCCAAACTCCAAAAGTGGAGCGTTGTGTATAGGTAAAGATTTAAAGAAACGAGAGATGACTTTTGTCAACTGTTATCTGGACAACTGTCAAGTTCCAATTTATGGATACACTCTAGTAATAAAATATCCACCACATGATAAAGTCTTAAGTCTTTAACCTTTTTTTATTTATTTTTTATTTGACTACTAATTATATATTCATTTATGCAGTCTCAAAAAGGACTAGGGTAATAGAGCATTTAGACGAAGGTGAAAATTGGGAATATGAACCTCTGATGCCAAAGAAAGCCTAAAAGACAACATCGAAAACCTCGGTGACGACAACATGTTTATCCCAACCTTAAAAAAACTTGCTCCAACTCCCCCTAAACCTAAGCCAATCGAAAAAAAAGAAAAGAAAAAGAAGGTGGTTGAGGCCTCTATAGAAACCATTCCTAAAACACCCAAGGTAAAATCTATTTACCCTTCGATATTAATTATTAGTTTCATCTAATATTCATGATTTTGATTCTTTAATTTTCAATAAAAACCCACTGATGCAAGCCCAATGAAAACAGGACGAGTTAAGCACATGGCCTCGAAGCATAAAAAAGTCTTAGTTGTTAACAACTCTGATGAATCCCTAATGAGTATGAAAAGCTAATTTCCTTGAAAAGTGTCAAGTCAACTTCAGCCAGTCTGAAGACTGAACCTTTAGTGGTAATATTTTCTCTTAGTCTCTTTTATTTGAAATCTTTTAGTCCTATACTAATTTTCAGCTTTAAAACAGAACTATCCCCCACCATCTCTCAGGGAAACAACTCCTGCAACCTCGAGGAGGTTCAAGATTCCATCTCTAAACCCCTCTCCTCCAAGGGATTTGATTCCTACCCCAGGTGTACTTATACCTAGGCCTGAAGTAACGTCAGCCTTAAGTACTCGTTTCAAATGACTGTTTGACATAGAAGCCCAAATCGAAAAAGAAACGAGTACTGGGGCACAAAACCTCCCCATCGAGACCAATGTCCAAGTTTGATATTTTCCTTTGTTAATTCAGTTTTACTTGTCTCGAACTGCTCTAAACTTCGTTTACTTCTTTTTAGGAAAACATCATTCCTGAAGCTAGCCCCACACCATAGGTTCCTATCGTCGAAACTGATGCTTAGGTTTGATACTTTTCTTGGAATAATTAAATTTGAATGATTATAAAATTCTTATATGAAAATTATAATCCTTATCTTTCAATGATACAAGAGAGCATTAATCCCCCAGTCGAAACAAATATTCCTGTTGAAGCTGAAACTCCTACCACAATCGAAGTTGTTCAGCCTTTCAAGACTGCCTAAGCTCAATCAGTCCAGACTGAAACTACATTTGAAGAGGAGGTAGAAGCCATGTGCATAAATGATGATGAGGATGAAAATGACATCATGAAGTGTCTCGAAGACATCTTTTCTAGACGATCCTTATCCTCGAAGTCTCACCATTCGACAACTCACTCAGAAGTCGAAGTCCAAAGCGTATCTGCCACATAACAACTACAAGAGCTGGTTGATCTTTTAAAACTTGGAGTGGATCCAGTTATGGGTGCTAAAGACAAGAAGTAGAAAATATTGGGTCTCCTTGATCAGCTAAATCGAAACAAACATTTCTGAACTTGAACGTTCAACAAGTTGTTCAAGAGCTTATAGACCTAGTAGAGGATTTACCAACCAAGCTCCCTAGTCCTGATCAAACCATTGTCAATCATCAGTAATTGCTCAAGACAAAAGGTCAATTGATGATGGATCTTTCCAGGGCCAAGAAGAAATGATCGAAGCTTACTGTTGTTCTTTCAACTACTCATGAGAACATTAATTAGAATGAAGAGAAAATTGTTGAGCTCGAAGAGGAACTACAAAAACTTAAACAACAATAAAGTGAACTTCAAGTTCTTGCTGGTGATTGCATAAACCAAGAGTAGAAACTTAAATAAGATTACCAGAGATGGGCTGTCGAAGGCACAAACGTGATGCAAGCTATTCAAGATTTGGCTCCAGCTTTTGAAGCAGCTTCAACAAAGAAGAAGAAAATAGTAGAAGCTTGGGAGTCTTTCCGTTCGAGGCTCCAATAAACATTTCTTCTTTTGAATGTTTGTATATATAATGACAATTTAAATTTCAAATGCTTGTTGATTCGAAATTATTATGACATTTATTATAATGAAATTTTTACTTCATGAATTGTTGGTCTAATAATTTCAAACATTTACCATTTATCGAAGCAATTCTTTCGTTAGAATTAGTATTTATAATCGAATAAGCATTATTAGAAAAAACACTTTCAATTCAATATGGCCCTTCCCACTTTGGGGACTATTTTCCAAACAACTTCATTTTTTTCTCCATAGGTAATATAACTTTTTAAACAAAATCATCTAAGTTAAACTCTTTTCTTTTGACTTGAAGGTCATAAAACTTTGTAATTCTTTCTTTCTGTTGAATCAAATTTTCAAGAGTAATTAACTTTGTTTCATCTAAGTGATTTAATTCATCAAATATCAAATCTCAATAATCTTGAGTAGGGATTTCATCTTGACATTGTAATCTAATTGATTGAAGATTAATTTTGATTGACAACACTGCATCATGACCATAAACCAAATGATATAATGTAGTACTAATAGCTTCCTTAGGAGAATTTCGATAAACACACAAAACTTGGCTCAATGTTTCATGCTAGTTTCTTGGTTTTCGACCAACATGTTTCTTAATTAAACTAATAAAAATTTTATTAGCTGCCTCAACCTGCCCATTAGCTTAAGCATAATAAGGAGTCGAAGTAAGTAGCTTGATATTCCTAGATTTAACAAACTCAGTTATATAATGACTAGTAAACACAGTTCCTTGATCAGTAGTTAGAGTTTGAGGAATACAAAGCCTATATATAATATTTTCTTTAACAAAATTTATAATATATTGTTGATTAACATTCTTCAAAGGGATTGCCTTAACCCATTTTGTAAAATAATCAATGGCAACTAATATATACTTGTGCCCTTTGGAAGATGATGGATAGATTTGTCCAATCAGATCAAGTGTTCATCCTCGAAATGACTAATGTTTAATAATTGAATGTAAATCACGAGCAAGAACATGTTGAATGTTTCCATGTTTTTGACATTCTTCATAAGAGTTGGCATAAGAATGACAATTCATAGCCATTTTAGGCCGATAAACTCTCTGTCTAAGCAGAATCTATTTCATTTTCTCACTAGCCTGATGAGCACCACAAATGCCTTCATGTACTTTTGCCAAGGTTGTGTATACTTCATTCTCACTTAAACATGTTAATAAACTTTCATCTACTGACTTTTTATAAAGTGAAATACCCATTATAACATAATGTACGACTCTATATTTTAATTTCATTTAGACTGATGAACTTGAATTTTGTAAATAATCAACAATTAATTTTCTCTAATCAGAATCATCCATATCTTCGATTGAACATACTTTTAGATTCTCGAATGGATTCAACATTTCTTTAATTTCGATTAACTTTGACAAAGTGTCACTCAAAATATTGTAACCTAAAGCTAGAAGTGTTCACGGGTCAGGTTGGTTCGGGTTTAGAGGTAAAAAAAATCCAAACCAATTAGGTTTCGTCGGGTTGGGTTGGGTTGGTCAGTTTTGAGTTAATTTTTTCGGTTAACTCGAATCGAACCAACTTGATTACAATTGGGTTGGTACGCATCGGGTAGTCGAGTTATGACCAAAATCAAAATTATACCCAGAAATTGCATTAAAAACACAATCAAACTCAATTTTTCATAATCAAAAGGAATGAGCTATTGACAGTTCGTAGTTCATACTTCATACAAATATACTTAACCCAAAATAATAATAATAATAATAATGATAATAAACCAAATAAAATGGAACCATAAAAGATGTAAGTATTCCACTGAACTCATACGGTGAATTTGATATCACCCAAATCACACCCAGAACGAACAACAATTATCCCAAACCTAATTATGAAACCAGCCACCAAACTGGGGTTAAGAACTAGCCACCTGCTTCGCTATCTGCGCCAAGTGCAGCGACTCCAACTTCACCACCGAGCTCACCACCGTGAACACCGTGTCTGTCAACATGTTATACACAAAGTCGAACTTCTTTGCTATCTCCTTGATAAGATTAATTCTCTTTCACGCCCAAGGAGCTGTCGTCCTCCGTCGCTCCCCTCCATCCGCGCGAAGCCACCGACACAGAGGACAAGCAGGTGGGAGGTCAGATCTGTTCAGATCTGCTCGTCAGATCTCTGCTCAAATCAATTCATATCTCGCAGAACTCGCGTCACTAACGAGGCAGCGACGATGGTCTGAACGAGCAACAATAGTGGTCTGAACAGATTGAAGAGAAAAATAACGAGTGAGAAAGAGAAGGCTGAGACCGAAGAAAGTGAGATTTCACACTCCACTAGAGATGGAGAACTCCCTGGCAAAGGAGTTAGAGGCGAATCAGGATGAGAATAAGAATCCACTTGCGCCGATAATATACCTGACGGTGAACTTGCCCGGGTAAGGTTCGGAGCAGGAGTTGTATGGGACAGAGAATGAAAGATTTGGGTAATGGGGTATTGAGAAAATGAGAGAGACAAAGAGCTTTAGTAAGATGAATGGGTAATGGTGGGTAATGAGTAAATGGGTTTTTAATCGGGTGATCGGGTCATTGGGTTGGATTGCTGAACCCGTCACCTGAACCAATAAATGGACGGGTTAATCGATTTAACCTGAACGAACCAAATGACCAGAACCAATCTGGATATTTTATATCGAATCTGGTTGGTCGGGTTCACGGGTCGGACCGGACCCGTGAACACCCCTACCTGAAGCTATTTGGGTTAATTTGTTAACTTCATAATTTTCTTCTCTTAGAATATGCTACATTACAAGTTCATCGAATTCACATAATAACCTAGCTGCAAAAATAAGCTACCTGAACAAATTCTGACTAATGCATTTATTTTCTCGAATCAATTGTAAATAATTAACAATTGACTTTTTCCAGTTAGAGTCATCTATATCTTCGATTGAACATACTTCTAAATTCTCGAATGGATACAATTTTTCTTTAATTTTGATTACCTTGATAAAGTCTCGCTCGAAATCTTGTAACCTGAAGCTATTTGAGCAAGTTCATTAGCTTCATAGTTTTCTTCTCTTGAAATATGTTGTTTTATAACTTCATCGAATTTACATTACAGTCTCCCTGCAAAAGCAAAGTATCTGAACAAATTATGATTAATGCACTTATATTCTCGAGTAAATTGTTTAATGACAAATTGGGAATGATCCAATACTTTAATATTTCTAGCCTTAAGTGAAATTAATGTTTGTAAGCCAGCTATCAAACAAATTATGATTAATGCATTTATATTCGAACATACATATTTTAATTCAAATAAGAACTTAGTTGGAGTTCCAATTGGTGAAACAATTAACACTCCAAGACTAACACCTCCACTATGTTCCAATCCATCGAAATATAATTTCCATGATTTTAAACTCATGTAGTTAATATTAGTTTCTTCGATGTTAACAGAATGATGGTCAGTCAAATTTTTTTTCCAACATTTGGCCTTTTATAGCCTTTAGTGGCACATATTTCAAAGAAAACTCAGTTAAAACAAGAAAAACCCATTTCCCTATTTTACCATGCAAGATAAACTTGGATAACATGTACTTTATTATATGTGTGTTCAAAATAACAAGTACATCATGTGACTTTACATAATACTTTAACTTAGTACAAGAGAAATACAAAACTAAACATAGCTTCATAAATGCACTATATCTAGTTTCAACATCTATCAAAACCCAACTAAGACAGTAAATGACTCTTTCGATTCCATTCTTATCTTCCTGGGTCAACATGCACCCAATTGTTTCATCTGATGATGAGATATATAACTTCAAAGGACGTTCAGATAGTGGAGGCATCATCACTGGGGGATTGGTAAAATAATGCTTGATTTAGTCAATGGCTTCTTAGTGCTCTTTCTCCCACTGAAACTCTTATTCTACCTTGAGCTTTAAGAGTGAGGAGAAGACTTTGTTCTTTCTTGACATATTCAAAATGAACTTCTCAGGAAGTTAATCTTTCCTAGCAAAGACTGGAATTGCTTCTTATTCTAAGAAGGTGATGCTTCAAGTATAGCCTTAGCCTTATTCTGATCAACCTCTGCTCTTTTCTTCTGAACTAGGAATCCAAGAAAATTTCTTACAGAAAATCCAAAAACACATTTAATATGATTCATTTTTAATTCGTGTTTTCTCATTATTTCGAATGATTGTCTAAGATTTGAAAGATGCTCCTATTTTGACCTCAATTTGACTACCACATCATCAATGTACACTTCCATGAATTTACTAATGATATAATAAAAAATGGTATTCATGGCTCTTTGATATGTGACTCCAGTATTCTTCAATCTGAATGATATGACTATCCATCATAAGTGCCAATTGCACCAGAACATCGAAAGTTTGTCTTCGATACTTTCTCTTCTGCAATATAAATTTGATTATACCTAGAATAATTATCCATGAAACTTAAGATTTCATGGTCTGAAGCTGAGTCAAATAACATATCAATAATTGACATAAGATATTAATCTTTAGGAGTAGTAGAATTTAAATCTCGAAAATTAATACATACTCTTAACTTGCCATTCTTTTTCATAACATGAACAACATTAGAAATCAGTTAACATACCTGGCAATTTGAATGAACTTAGCCTTTAGTAACCTTTCGATTTTCTCTTTGATTTTTTAGACCATTTTAGGGGCAAATCTTCTTGGAGCTTGCTTGATTGGTCTTTGTCCTCTCGAATTGGTAGTATGTGTTCTTACCCATTGGTTGGGAGCCACATTCGGAGGAGGCACCCTCATCTTGCCTTTCCTGATCCCTTCAGGATCTTGCACCACCACAAAATCATGATTTGTTGGCTAATTGTTTATGTTGATCGAGCTCTCTGTAGGGGTCTTTGTTTCTATTTCTACTTCAAAGTTGCTTGATAAAACTTAGCAGTTAATCTATCGAAGACAACATTGCATCGTGGGCAAAGAGAAACTTCTCTCTTATCCTCATTCTTGCTGAGGAGGAATTCGACTAGAGTTTCCCTAACTTTTAGGACAACTTTTTCTTCATTAGCCTCAAATGCCTCGAGGTTGCAGTCAGAGGTGAGGACAAGGGTAGCTTCCCTTACTTCCACCATTTTGACTTCTGAGAAGCCAACTAGCTCGATGTAGCTGGCGTTCACCTCAAATGGGTCAATGTCAATATTCATCTTGTTTTTATTTTCAAACTTTAATCTTCCCTCCTATATGGCTTTTTGAATTAGAATCCTGAAACAGATACAATTGTTAGTCGAATAACCATATCGGTTATGATACTTACAAATTTCTTTATCCTTTATTTATTCAACAGAAGGGATTTTATGTTCATCAGGAAGTTTGATTTGCTTATTTTTTAATAATACATTAAAGATTAAATCTACCTTCGAGATATCGAAAGCATAAGTTGGCCTATTAGGGGATTTCATGTTATCCTTGGTTCGATTAGGAATTAAAGAAGAACAAATATAGGGAGGAATAAACTTTAATTCTGCTATATTAACCTCGTTCTCCTCATCATCTTCAACCTCATTGACTTCGACATAGGCTACTTTATTATCTTTCGATTGTGCGAAGTACTTTTCCTAAACATCAAGACTTTCGACATAAGCAACATTTTCTTTCCTAAGGTGTTTCTTAAATCTCTCCTTTTCAAGTTTCAATTGTTTTGTTTGTCTCACTCTATCTGCAAACTGAGATATGTCTAGGAGTTGTTAGTTTATTAGTTTCTTTGGAATTTAATAATCTAAACCACCAACTGTCATCTTGACTACTTCAAATTCAGGGATGACTGTGAAACATCTACCCTTCATTTGCCTAAATCTGGCTAGGTAATCATCGATGGACTTTCCATTACCTCTCCTGATATTAAACAAATCCACGAGACTTACCTTAGTCAATCCTCTAAAGAACTGATCATGAAAGTTTCTTTCTAACTGGTTCTAATAGTGGATCGAATTTGGTTGAAGAGTTATGAACCAAATAAAGGCATTCTTGGTTAAAGAGTTGGGGAAATACTTCTTTTTTAAATATTCATTCGAGGTTACATCCCTTGCTTCAATGATATATTGAGCAATATGCTCTGCCATAGACTCTCCACTTTTCCCAGCAAATTTGTTAGAGATCTTAGGCGCTTTGCAGCCTTAGGCAATTATGCCTGTTGGATGAATTTAGGAAAGACAGATACAAAATAGGGACGATTTGTATATCACACATTAAAGCCATACTTGTTAAGCATCTGCTCAACTACTTGGTTGATGTTTTGCTACCCCCCAAAGATTACTTAGCCTAATCCTTTCTAGGAGGTTATCAGCAACTTGATCTCGATTAACTATTCGAAATCCTGCATTTAGGCCATGTGGATTTTTTCTTGACTAGTTATCCTCGATTATGTTATTAATATTGGGATTATTTATCAATTGAGCATTTTCTTGATAAACAGGTTGATTGTTTCTCCTTTGATTGCCTATGGATTCCTATATGTTGCCAAAGACATCTGCAATCCTACTCATTTGCCTAGTCAATGTGGTATAGGTGTTACTAGTTGACTCTATGAGTGGGGTTATTACAATGATCATCTGCTGAGTTAACATATGGAACATTTCATGATTACTCTCATTAATTTGTTGTCTGATGTTATTCAAGGTTGTATTCGTATTGCTTTAGGAATCGAAGACATATCCCTAGGCAAATTAGGGAACACTGGTGATCCCATATTCAGCCTATCAATTCAATTTTCACTGGTTCTTGAAACTTGGCCATTTATATTTACCACTTGGTTTCTTGGTGAAACGTTGGGTATTGAAGTTGTGTATGTGTCTTAGGCAGTGCCTATATTTTGTGTGACATTTTGGAAAGTAAAACCAAGAGGCAACCTATATAAGAGTGCAGTTCTACTTACCCCAAGAGTTCTGTTCTCTAAGTTCGAAATAGGGACCCCTATGACTTCGCTAATTATGAGCTCCAGAGGTTATGGCAAATTTGCAGAAACTATGGTATATCTACTATTATTGGCTTCATTGTTCCCCTATTGAGGGTTTTGAGCACTAACTGATGTATTATTAGACATTCTTGATAGTATTTTACCACTTCTCAAGCGCATAAGCAAATAGATTTCTTCAAAACACCAGTCTTTCGACTTGGCCTTCTGGGAGTGCCAATTTGTTTACCAAAATAATTCGACTAGTGGCAATTTGTCTATGGTAAACCTTTGTTTGTGGATAAAGTTGATTCTCGATCTCAATTCGGGGAAAAGAATCGCTTCCTCTTAGGATACTCAAGTTCCAGACTAATATTTTAAGAATGTCAGAGGATAATTTCGAATATAATTGTGTAAATCGAAATCGAAATGTTTATGCGTAATATGAAACTTAGTAAAAATGAGTAGCAACAAAAGATAATTTGTTTTGAAAAGTAAGAAAACAAAAATAAGATAAGTTAAATGACTTGAGAAATGTAAATGATTGAGGTAAAATGTAATTAAATAAATGTGACAAGTAATATAAAGTGCTGAAATTAGTGAGTATAAAATACAGTAAAGTAATGTAAAAGACAATGAAAAATAAACTTACAGATGTGTAAAGTGCAGGAAAGTAAATTTGCAGAAAAAGTAATGGAAGCAAGTAAATGAAAGTAATTAAAAAGAACTCAAATGATCTTTGGAAAAATCACTTGATTAGGAGTAGAAAAAAACGTTTGCAGAAAAATTAAATAACTAAATGTAAATGAACTAATAATTAAAATTGCATTAAATTTGTAAAGTGTACAAGAACGAAAGTAGATAGAAACATACTGAACTAAACTTGCATTATTTGCTCGAGATGTCAAGGACGTGAAAGCATGAGTTACACGTGTTTGAGTATAGAATTTCAAACTCCTAAATGTTTCAATCCTCTTAGCATTTTTAGGCTTTATAAGTAACTATTATTTTTATAAGATATTGACATGTGTCTAAAATAAAGATAACTGTTAAATAATTGGTAATTTTTGTCAAGTAATCATCAAATTCTTGTCAGCAATTATTGTGCCTTAAGTAACTACTCAATCTTCAGCAGCAATCTTCATATTGTTTTAATCTTATATCTTTAACTACTATTAACTTTTATTTCAAATTCAAATCCTTTCATTTGGATTTAAACATAAATCTTTGAACACTTGCTGACTCCTAGTCGATGTCTCTTATGTTTTCATAATTTGGCTAAGTGTAATTATACTTCAAGTCTAATATTTTGAGACCAACTCGAAATCACTACTCTTATTATGAAATTAAAATGACCTTTCTTTAATTTTAAATCAAAACTAATACTTTAATAATTTTAAGTCTTTATTACAATTTTAATTCTAATCTAATTTAAAATTCATATAAGTACATAATAAATTATATCAATGTCAAATCTTATACTATACTCTCAAAATTATACTAAACAAAAAAATATTATTTTTATACCGACAGTGTTCCAGGTACTTGAAGTTATCTCCATGGAATTTCTTATTTCGCCATGACCAGAACATCCAGCAGGTGGTCATAAAAAATGTCCTTCCAGTCAAATTCTGAGCTAAGGCTGAAATTGCTAGTACAGTTCACCTCTGTCCATTCTTGAAGATTCATACTGTAGAAGAGGACAATCTTAGAGGATCCAACGAGGCAAACCCATAGCCTAGAGGCCATTTGGCAAATCCTTAGAGCATGTAGCGTGGTCTCCAGAGTGTTTTATATGTAAACGTTCCAACGTAGTTTTTTTTTGTCGGATGCACAAATTCATGATTCACGTGAAATACGTTAAAAACCAAAACTTACGAATCGGTTTTTTTATCACAATTTTTTTATATTTTATATTATTTTTTATATCATTAAAATTAATATTTATATGTCAATATTTTTTTTAACTTAATAATAATTATTAAAAAATAATATAAAAATTATGTAAAAAAATTGACGTGAGATTATCATTTTTTCAAAATTTAATATTTATTTTTAGTTGCAAAATAGTTCCAAAAGACTTGGTGTGGGGAGGGGTCAAGGTAAATTAAGGTAAAGATAAAGCGGTCCGATTAGGTTTTAATGTCGAGATTAAGTAGTCTTCTAAAAAACTTGGTGGCTACTTGAGGTGTGGCTCTTGAGTTGCAATATTTAGCTTTTAGAATAAGTGAAGGATAAAAAATATTACTGAATAAAATTGAATTTTTTCTTTAATTCACTCTTATATAACAAGTTAGAGTATATTTTTTTAAAAGTGATTTAATCTCTTTTTTTTTTTTTTTTTTAAGAATGACATATGTTATTATTAATTTTTTAAAAAAAATTTAAATTTAAATTATCTTTTTTATTAATTATGTATTTATTTTTTTATAATTTTAATTATTATTTTTAATTTAATTTGTATTTTTTAAAATTCTATCTGAATAAATCAATTATAGATATTTTTTATAATTTTAAATAATTTTCTTTTAATTTAAATTTATTTAGATTTTATCTAAATTTAAAAAAAAATCTGCAATGCGCGTGATACTTACTAATTTCCTCTATAAACCAAAATCTTTGTAATAACAAGAGGAAATTAATTTTTAACCTTGATTAGTAAAATATACTCCTCCACAAAAATGGTCCACCAATAACTTTTCTTGTCATGTTTTCACTTTTATTGCTTGTAAGTTATTACTACTCTTTATGCCTATCCGAAAAAAATAAATTCAGAAATGGAAATCTCACAAATTTATTACAATATCAGAGATTTGGATTTGGGTAAAATTATATATAGACTCGATTGCAACTTACCACAAAGAATCAAAGGTTGGTGATCCATTCCACTTCTCAAGAATCATATGTTCGAGGTATGGGGATAAATTTTTATATATTCTCAGAATATTATATTCAACTATTGAGATTTAATTTAGATTTTATTATTTAGTATTCTAAACTTAATTCAATAATATATATAGTTATGCTGTTCATGTAATATAATTTTAGTGGATTGAGTATAATACTATGAAAATACATAGAAATTTTTACATATTGGGCAACAACTAAAACGAATGCTGTTTTGGCCAAAAACTTGAAACCATTTGATTGTAGAGACAAACGTATATCCAAGCTACAATTCACACACGTAACACAGTGTACCAGCCAACAAAATCTTGAAATGGCCTAGTCCCATTGCCCCACGATTAAAATGATCAAAGGCGAGAGTTACATTTCAATTTTTTCTCTGTATACAGCACATTCTTTTAGATATTTTTTAATAATTATTTTATTATTAATTTAAAAATAAATATTATTAATATTTTTACATAATAATTCTTTTAAGCATATAAAATAAATTAATAATAAAATAAATATGTAAAAATATATTTTAAAAAATATATATTTTTAATATTATTCTTTTAACTTTTCAAGATATACATAAAGTGCAGTGAAATATTAAATTTGAAAAAGGAACAACATTAATTACAGAATAATTTTCATTTATTCATTTAACTATTATATACATTTCCTTTTTAAGATATGATAACCCACAATTGAATAAAGAGGATGATAAATCAAAATTAAATCTTAATAAGAATAAATGGATAATGGTTGGTCGTATTAAAAGTTGATTGTGACTCTACACTAATTTTACTTATAATGTGAGATATGTAAATTTTGGATTCGTAATTTTAATTTTTTTTTATCTAATTATCACTCTTAATTTAAAGTTATGTAAACAATTATAATGTACTAAAATATGAACAGAAGAAGGTAGTTAGTTACGTGTCGCCAAGAGTGGTCAGTGAAGTAAGGGAGCAACAGAGCTGGCACCAGACATGGAAGCCAGGCAGAGATACAAAACCCAACAAAATCTGTTGAAGTGTTGATAGATGCAGACGCTTCTTTCTCATCCTCTGCGCCAGTTTTTTCTCCACTCACCAGGATCACTCCAATTCTATGGTGCACAAAATCCGATCAGACCTTGATTCAAAACGCATGGCTACACCGAATGGACCCCACAAAGCACAAGGCGTTTCGAACAACAAGCAAAACACCTTGATATCCTTGAACCTGGTGTGGGGCCGAGTCAGCTTGTGTTGTATCTCAGTCCTAACTCTCATGTGAAGCAAGGGAGGGGTATTTCAGGTAACGAAGCCTAAAATATGTCATACTGTAAAACTTTAACTCCTCCTATAAATACCTCCCTTTAATTTCGTCAGTGTAGATGTCTGCAATATTGAATGAGTTGAGTTCTGACAGTGTGTTGTGCTTTTTCTTTCATTTTGTCTGTCCCTTTCGGATCTTTCTCGGTGGCAGAGAAAATAAAGTGAAGAAACCTCACTGACTCTTTCAATATTCAGTAAGATCTCTCCCCTTCTCTTTCATGTCTTTAATTTATTGATTAATACCATATATGACTCCTTCAGTATTTTAATACCAGTTCCGGATCGTATAGCTCTGCCCAATTCAACATAAGCATGTTGTTTTTGTGTTTCATCTCAGTTTGCGTTGAAGTTGAACCTCTTAAAAGCATTAAAGCAATTTAATTTTCAATCGTTTTATTTACATGCATGTTTATATTCCATCAAACTTTTTTTCATCCAAAAATTTCGATTCTGCTTGCTTCTACTCTTGTTATTCTGATTTTTGTACTGATTATATGTATGGAGACATTAATTTTGTGCATATAATTTTAAAACCTGCCTTTTATTTGTTATAAGATATATATATAGATCAGATGATTTCTGGATATCTTTCTTGCTTAAGCCGTTGATATGTAATTGTTGCACCCCTTGTCACTATTCTCGTATAGAAAAGGCACAGTGTTATATATACATGTACGTAGTCATAAGAAGCCATGGTCCTGAGTTTTCTCTCTTAAATTTGAAAAGAAGTGATGTTTGAATTAATTTGTTGCACGTCTTGAATAATCCGCTTCTTCGAACACATCAAAAGCCATCATTTTCAACTTTAATTTTAAAAAAACCAGTCTAGCTTTTTTTATTTTTCTTTTTGTGTTATTCTGATTTTCATGCTCAAGACACAATAATTCTCTTTTTTCCTCAAATTTTTTGGCCCCATTCGCTTTTTTGTTGTGCTACTGCTTACAGTTTTCCCCAAATAAGGGTGCGCCGAAAGCTTATGCTGGGAATGCCCCTTCTGCTGAGGAAGACGAACACACAAGAACGGTGCAATGCACATATAGAAACAAAAGACAGCGATGCATAGTGGAACACATATATAGCAAAAAAACTATCACTACCACGCGTCCACACCATGTTTTCTTCATTGTGAACCAACTTGTCGTTGCCACAGCCTAGTCTTTCCCTTCATTTCCATTAATTCAAATCCGCAATTCCTTCCAAATTTAATTTCATGCATTTATTAAATTAGTAACGTATCCTAATTTCCTTTAATTCACTGCCAGCTAAAGCTAACCAATAACGTTTTAACGCATGTGTAATTTACTTCTTTCATTTCTTGCAGGATAATTGCTGACTAGGTGAATCCGGTTCAATCTTCTCTCAAAATATTTCCAGTTTCAAAATGTACCTTGAAACTGGGTAGGGGATAAGAGGAAATCAACAAATTAGTAATTGTCCTTTTTCACAAGACACATGGATATCTTAAGCAAATATTTACCATGCAAGGTGTTGCACATAACTTCATCTCTGTATAGCAGCATATTGTTATGGACAGCCAAGTTACCATTCCCCTTGAAAAATAACTCAAAGCAGCACTCTCCAGCCATAAACAAAGGTGATCTCAAAGTAGGCCTCAAAACCCTAATTCATTCAAAAGAAAAACTGCCCTCAAGAGTTGTACATTGCTACAATATGACCCCAACATCAAAACCATGTTCGCCGCCGCCACCACAGCGATCATCATCATTGTGGTCAACATCCCCATACGTGTTCCAGCCCACCGTGATGGGCGACGTGATTGGAACGGAGAGTGGGGACTGCATGATGTCTGAGGTAGTAGACTACGCCAAACCAACGATGACTCAAAGTATGGTCAGCAGGCCCAGAGAGAAGAGTAGAGCAAGGACGAGGCAGTTTCCACCACCGATAACGTTGCTGAGAGAAACGGGACGAATGCCTTTGGTTTTGAAAAGGGAATGTAACGATGATGGAAGGCTGATCGTGAGGATAGTTCAAGAAGAGCATTACACTGTTTACTGTGAAGAGTGTGGATACCCGATGAATGAGGAGGAAGAAAAAGAGGACTTGGAAGATCTTGAATTTAACGAAGAGCCTGAAGGATTGGAGTGTGATAAGGAGGAAGAAGAAGAAGAGGTTGGTTTTGAGTTTGAGGAAGAATTGGCGGCGAAGGAAGGTTCTAATTTGTCAGAGAAATGTAGTTTGGAGAAGGAGACTGGGGATATACGTAAAAGCGTTACATATAGTGGTGGGTTGTTTCTTCAGGATTCGGACTCCTTCTGGAAAGATGCCAACGGGTACTTGGGCCGGCCTGGTTCAGCCCCTCTTCTTCGGCCCATGACTCCTGTCATGTGAACGCTCTTCTTGTTATCTCTTGTGCAAGACAAAGAAAGAGACACACACATGATTTCAACAACGGAGAGAGACAGAGAAAGAGAGGTGCCGGGGGTTGAAAAAATTGAATTGGTACTTTGTACTTACTACTTAGTAGTAGCTAGTGGCTAATGGTAGTGTGTTTTTTGTTTTTTTTCTGAAATTTTTTCTTTGGCATGTATGTACCGTATGCGATGCAAGAGCTCCTACATTTTGTTAAAAATATATATTACATAACAATTTTTATATTTTATATCAAATAATATATACACTTCTTTTCATATTTTATTTAATATTATTTATTATATATATTTTTTATCACTTTTTATCACTCAATCACATATCTATTAAAAATAATATAAATAATATTTATATTCTTTTTAAAAGTATAAAATGATTATTTTTCATTATATAATTCGACGTTGGTCAGGAAATTAGGTGGAGCTTTTAGTTA
Organism: Ormosia emarginata; assembly: GCA_029884605.1. Classification (NCBI taxonomy): domain Eukaryota; kingdom Viridiplantae; phylum Streptophyta; class Magnoliopsida; order Fabales; family Fabaceae; genus Ormosia; species Ormosia emarginata. Next base: position 59,531,552 of record JAQQTP010000082.1, on the reverse strand, counting down.
ACTGGATGTTTGTGAATTGATGTTTCTAAAATAATCACTTGGAAGTATACCAAAAAGAAAAATAATGATAGATAAAGTATATACAATATCATGAACTTAAAACGTGACATAAATATTACGATATTAATGAAATTTAAATTAGAGTAATTGTTCTCGTCTCCGAATCTTTTACGTCCCAATCTCTCTTGTATGATCAAGTCGAAGTCTCTAGGCTCTGAACAAGCATCGAACTCCAACTCGAATAGCCCCAAATGGGGGGGAAGAACTTCCAGAGACTCCAACATCTAAGTCAAAGAAAAGGGTCAGACAGAAAAACACTTAAAAGGAGAGAAAACGTATCCTGGAAATAGGGAATCACTCCCCTATTTATAGGACTCCTCATCTTGAGAGATTGGGTTCCTTAGCTGGCGTCAGTTTCCGTCAGGCTTATCTCCCATTAAAAAGGAGACAGGCGTCCCTAATCATAACAGAAAAATGCTTGGAATCTTTCTCATGGTATCTGAGGATTCCTCCACAGCTAGCTTCCTTCAAGAAACCTTTGGATGCACCATTTGTGTTGCATTTGATCAATCCCAAGGGGCGGGACATACCATTTAATGTCTGTAGTGAATTATGACCTAATGAGGGCTCTGGCTTCCTCCTTAGCTCTAGATTTATGGATATCAGTAACATAATCCGAGATGATTTTATCCGTATGGTCCAGTCACTTAAAATTATCTTCATGGAATTCCTTATTTCTTTAGGACCAGAGCATCCAGCAAGTGGTCATAAAAATATCCTTCTATTCAAATTATGAGTTAAGGCGGAAATTACTAACACAGTTCACTTCTATCCATTCCTGAAGATTCATACGGCGGAAAATGACAATTTAAACTATATAACATGTCTTCTCTTTTTTTTAGTCGGTGTTGATATAAAAATAACATACTTTTCGATTTATACTATTTCGATAGTTTAAATTGACATGAATATAATTCTTAATGAATTTACAAGTTTTTGACAGGAATTGAAGCTGATCAAGACATAAATTTCGATTGGTCATTTTCATCTCATATTAAGAGTGATAGTTTCGATTTACAATCGAAACAATAGGCTTGGAGAGTAGCTACACTTAACAGAATTTCTGGAAGGAAGAGACCTCGAGTAAAGATCAACGAATGTTCGAGCATACAAGTTTGGATTCAAAATAAAGAAGTTTTTGAATTTAAAATAGAAGTTAGCAGCGGTTGGAGATATGAAATCAAGACAATACATGGATTGTTGACAAAGATCGAGCAGTTGTTGATAACACGATGATTGCTGACAAAGATTTGGTAGTTACCAGACAAAAATTACAAATCATTTAGGTAGTTATCTTTGTTGTAGACACATGTCAAAATCTTATAAACTAAGTAGTTACTTAGGAAGTCTATAAATACCAAGAGGATGGAAACATTTAGGGGTTGACTATACTCACAAACACTTGTAAACTCACGCTCTCACATCCATTGACATCTCGAGCAAACAGCACGCAAGTCTAATTCAGTATGTTTCCATTCACTTTCATTTTCACTTTCATCCATGTACTCTTTATTTTCCCTTGTTAGGTAGCCTTGATTGACAACCCATGCTCGCGGAGCTAAATACCGGAATAAAATCCTTATCGGTCGATGACTTAAGCCTCTTTAAGGGCTTTTCAAGAGTATCTTTGAAGAAGGAAAAACTCTTTTTTCAACTTCAGTCTAGTTTGCCACAAGGCATGCAAGCGAGGCCTATGTGGAAGAAAGCTCGACAACAACAAGCGAATGATCTGATCGGGGGGGCGTACTCTACGATTCGATGCAATTTTAAATTCAGTTCTTTTACATTCAGTCTTTATTTTCCTTTACAAATTCTCTTCTACTCCTGATCAAGTGATTCTTTTAAAGATCATTTGAGTTCTATTTATTGCTTTCTTTTAATTGCTTTCTTTACTTTTATGCAATTTTATTTTCCTGCAATTTACATACCTATTCATTTACTTTTCATTGCATTTACTTTGAACCATTTTTTACTTTATGCTATTTAATTTATATTGTCATATTTACTTCGAATGTTTTCTTTCGTTTCAGTTATTTTAACTTATTTTCATTTATATTACTTTTACTTTATTTCTCGAAAACAAGGCTTTTATATTTCCAAACTTGTCTTTTATCAAAGCTTGGCATTTGCATAAAGTTTTCGATTTTGGATTAACCTAACATTTTGTGAAATTGAAATCATTAATTTCACTCCTTTAAGATATTCAAACTAGAATACAAGAGGAAGCAATTCCCTTCCTCGAATTGAGATCGAGAATCAAACTTTGTCCATAGATAAAAGGTTTACCATAGTCTAAGTAGTGATATTCGAAATATTTTGGTAAACAAATTGGCACGCCTAGTGGGACAGGTCAATTGAATAAAATCTTAAAGGATTTTTGTTAAGTATATGCGTTTGAGAAGTGGTATAGTACTGCTAAATATGTCTGAAAATACATCTTTGAGTGCTCAGAACCCACAAACAGGGAATAATGGTACTAGTGGCAGTAGAGACACCATAGTCTCTACAAATTTACCACAAGCCTTAGAGCTCGTGATCAGTGAAATCACAAGAGCCCCTGTTTCGAATTTAGAAACTAAGACTCTTGGGGTAAACAAAATTACACCCTTGTATGGTTTGCCTCCTGGGTTTGTTCCCCAAAATGTTACACAGAACATAAGGACTACCTAAGCCACATACACAAGTCCTATACCCAATATTTCGCTAAGAAACCAAATGGTAAATGCTGTTGGCCAAGGTGCAGGAACAAGTAACAGTCAAACTAATAGGCAAAATGTGAGAATATCAGTGTTCCCTAATATGTCCAGGGATATGTCTTCGATTCCTTCAGGGAATACAAACACAACCTTGAACAATATCAGGCAATAAATTGATGAAAGTAACCATGAGATGGTTCATATGCTGACTCAGCAGATGACTACTGTGATAACACCACTCATAGAATCAACCAATAATACGTACACCATATTGGCTAGGCAAATGGGTAGGATTGCAGATGTTTTTAGTAACCCAGAAGATTCTATAGGCAATCAAAGGATAAACAATCAACTTGTTTATCAAGAAAATGCCCAATTGGTAAATAACCTCGATGTTAACAACACAGTTAAAGATAACCAACCAAGAGAGATTCCACAAGGTCCAAATATAGGATCTCGAATAGTCAATCGAAATCAGGATGCTGATAATCTTCTAGAAAGGATTAGACTTAATAATCTTAGGGGACAACAAAATATCAGCCAAGCAGTGGAACAAGTGCTAACTATGTATGATGTTAATGTGAGATATGCAAATAGACCCTATTTTGTATCAATTTTCCCTAAATTTATCTAGTATGCAGAATTACCTAGAGGGTGCAAAGTACCTAAAATCTCTAGTAAATTTACTGGGGAAAGTGGGGAATCCACTGTAGAGCATATTGCTCGATACACAATCGAAGCTGGGGAAGCAGCCTCAAATGAATATTTAAAAATGAAATATTTTCCCAGTTCTTTAACCAAGAATGCCTTTACTTGGTTTACAACCCTTCCACCAAATTCGATTCACTCTTGGAACCAATTGGAAAGAAATTTCCATGACCAGATCTTTAGAGGAGAAACAAAGGTAAGTCTCATAGATTTGTTTAATATTAAAAGAGGCCATGAGGAGTCTATAGATGATTACTTGGCCAGGTTCAGGCAAATGAAGGCTAGGTGCTTTACTGTTGTTCCTGAATATGAGGTGGTCAAAATGATTGTTGGTGGATTAGATTATTCCATTCGAAAGAAACTAGTAAACCAGCAAATCCTCGACATGTCTCAGCTTACTGATAAAGTAAGACAAATTGAACAGTTAAAACTCAAAAAGGAAAGATTTAGGAAAAATATGAGAAAAGAAAAGATTGCTTACGTTGAAACTCCTGATATTCAGGATAAGTACTTCAAGAAATCGAATGATAATAAAGTAGCCTACATCGAAATTGATAAGGGTGTAGATGATGAGGAAAATGAGGTTAACATAGCAGAATTAAAATCTGGTCCTCTTTATACTTGTTCATCTTTAGTACCTAATCGGATCAAGGATTATATAAAATCCTCTACTAGGCCAGTTTATGCTTTCGATATTTCTAAAGCAGATTTAATTTTTGATGTCTTATTAAAAGATAAGCCAATTAAACTTCCTGATGGACATAAAATCCATTCAGTAGAAGAGATAAAGGGTCAAAAATATTGCAAGTATCATAATAAATATGGCCACTCGACTAACAATTGTATACGTTTCAGGGATTTAATTCAAAAAAGCATTATGGAAGGAAGACTGGTCTTCGATAACAAGAAAAGCATGAAGGCGGATGTTGATCCATTCGAAATGAATGCTAGCTATGTAGAGCCTGTTGGCTTCGCTGAAATTAACATGGTAGAGCTAGGGGAATCTGACACGGTCCACACCGCTGAGGATAACCTCAAAGTGTTTGAGGGTGAAGAATATGAGGTTTTCCCAAAGGCTGGGAAAACGTTGGTCGAGTTCCCTCTTAGAAAGAAGGAAGATGAGAGGGAAGTGTCTCTTTGCCCTCGATGCATCGTCGTTTTCGACAGGTTGGCTGCTAAGTCTTACCAGGTAGATAGGAAGCAGAAGCAGAAGAAGGCTCTTGCAGGAAGTTCGATTAGTATAAATAATCAATCAACAGACCACAATTCTATGGTGGTTCAGGATCCGAAAAGGATCGAGAAAGGCAAGACCAGGGTGCCCCCTTCAAGCGTGACACCTAATCAATGGGTGAGAAATAATCCACATCCCCATAAGTTTCAGAATAGGCTATTTTGGCCCAATTTGGAATATGGGATGAGTCCTTTTTGGGGAAGACTAAACACTTGGTCTCGAGAAGAAGGTTCGAACTCGAACCAAAGCTTTAACCTATTTCCTTTGAAGTCTCAATGGAGAAAAGCCGAGAGGCTTCGACAACAACAAAAATAGGCATTAGCCAAGTTGCAGCAGCAGCAAAGGTCCTATGCCCAGGTGGTCCAAGGACCACCCCTGAGAGCAGAAAAATATAAACCCCCTAGTCCAATGCAGGAGGACGTCATCACAGATTCTTTCGAATCTGGATTTAAGGATGATCTGGATACCATTTTTTGCATCAATGTGATGTCCCTTCTCCCTTATAATTTTTCTATTGTAGGAAACCAGGAACTGGACCAAGAAGAGGATTTCTAAGATAGTTTAGAGGAGACCAGTTGGTACTTGGTCGAGGAAGATACGGTTGAGGTATTGGAGAATTTTGCAGTCTTCAACATTCCCTCTCTCGAAATGAAGAGTCATCTACGCCTACTATTTATCAAGGCAACAGTGAATGGTAAGTTAGTGAGCAAGGTACTAATAGATGGAGGGGCTGATATTAATCTATTGCCAAAGAATTTACTGATGAAGTTTGGCAAAATAGAGGCAGATTTGTTGCCTCGCAATATGGTGGTGACAAACTTTAATGGCAGATCCTCCATGTCAGAAGGGGTTGTTGTTCTTGACGTCAAAGTGGCCTCAGTCATGAGGTCAACCTTGTTCATAGTGGTTCCCTCGAAGGTTAGTTATAATCTTCTTTGGGTAGAGAATGGATTCATGCTGCAGGTGTTGTCCCTTTTACTGTTTATCAGAAGATGTTCTTATGGAACCAAATGGAAGAGCTCGAAATGGTAGTGGCTGATGATACTCTCTGCCATGTAAACCAGAATCATGCAGATTTGCAAATATATATACCTGGTGTCAGACCATTCTGCATATGGGATTCGACAGCTCTCAACAATAAGTGAGTTGAGATGGTGGCCATTACACCAACAGGTTTTTCTGTTATACCGAAGGCTGATTCATTTCAGCTTCGAAATTGTAATTATTCCAGGGCTTATAAATGTTTTTTTAACATTCCAAACCGAGTGTATTCGGCCTCAAGTTGTAATTTAAATGGAAGAACTTAAGAGCCACGTGGCTTGAATTACAGCCTATATGGCTGAAAACTGCACTGAGAGTGTAATTTCGAGTCATAAGACTTGAATCTCAGCCTATATAGTTGAGAATTTGGTGTTATTAAAGACACCAACTTGGATTGTATTTATGACTACTCTTCTCTAGGATTCGAACAAGCCCATTTATCTTATGATGTTAAAAAGATAAAGGTACAAGATCTTTTAGAAGGGATTAATTTAGGGAATTGTGTAATATATAGACCTATTTTTATTAGTAGTTTAATAACATTTGATTTCAAGTATGAGTTGATTCACTTGCTCGAAGAATATAAAGATTGTTTTGCATGGGAATATGAGGAAATGCCTGGGCTCAGTCGAGATTTGGTAGAACACAAACTACCAATTCGAGCAGGACAAAGACCAATCAAGCAAGCTCCAAGAATATTTGCCCCTGAAGTGGTCTCGAAGATCAAGGAAGAAATTGAAAGGTTATTAAAGGCTAAGTTCATTCGAACTTCTAGGTATGTTGACTGGATTTCTAACGTTGTTCCTGTTATGAAAAAGAATGGTAAGTTAAGAGTATGTATTGATTTTTGAGATTTAAATTTTGCTACTCCTAAAGATGAATATCCTATGCCTATTGCTGACATGTTGATTGACTTAGCCTTAGGCCATGAAATTTTAAGTTTCATGGATGGTTATTTTGAGTATAATCAAATTTACATTGTAGAAGAAGATATGCCAAAAATAACTTTTTGATGTCCTGGAGCAATTGACACTTTCGAATGGGTAGTCATGTCATTTGGCTTAAAGAATATTGGAGCCACTTATCAAAGGGCTATGAATTCCATTTTTCATGATATTATTGGAAAATTCATGGAAGTTTACATTGATGATGTAGTGATTAAATCGAAATCAGAAAAGGAACACCTTTCGAATTTGAGACAGTCATTCGAAAGAATGAGGAAGCTGGGATTGAAAATGAATCATATTAAATGTGTTTTTGGTGTTTCTGTAGGAATTTTCCTTGGATTCCTAGTTTAGAAGAAAGGAGTATAGGTAGATCAGAACAAAGCTAAAGCTATTCTGGAAGCATCACCTCCTTCGAATAAGAAGCAGCTCCAGTCTCCACTTGGAAAAATTAATTTCCTGAGAAGGTTCATTTCGAATTTGTCGGGAAAACCAAAGTCTTCTCTTCACTCTTGAAGCTTAAAGTTGAAGAAAAGTTTCGATGGGAAGAAGAATATCAAGAAGCATTTGATCAAATCAAGCATTGTTTGGCTAATCCTCCAGTAATGACGCATCCAGTGCCTGGACGCCTCTTGAAGTTATATATTTCAATATCAAATGAAACTATTGGGTGTATGTTAGCCCAGGAAGATGAAAATAGAATCGAAAGAGCCATTTATTATCTCAATAGAGTTTTGATAGATGCTAAAACTAGATACAGTGTAATCGAGAAATTATGTTTAACTTTGTATTTCTCTTGTACTAAGTTAAAGTATTATATAAAGCCACATAATGTACTTATTGTTTCGAAAATCGATATAATAAAGTACATGTTATCCAAGCCTATCTTGTGTAACATCCCGAAAAATATCTGTTTAAGTATAAATGATCATTTTATATTATTCTTGATTTTTAGGAATTTTTCTAGAATTTTTCGGAAACGATGAATATTTTAATATATTCCTCATTTTGCGTGCACATTGAGCTGAGAATTGCCGAGGTCAGTGTAACGCTCCGGAAATTAGTTATTTCACCACAAATAGTCATTTTCTAATATTTGTGATTTATGTTAATTTTTCTGGAATTTTTCGGAAATGATGAATATTTTAATATATTCCTCGTTTTGCGCGAATATTGAGCGGAGTCGGGAAAATGACTGTAATGCTTCAAAAATTAGAAATTATATGACGAATAGTCGTTTTATAATATTTGCAAGTTTTGAGAATTTTCTGGGAATTTTCCGGAAATGTCGAATATTTTAGTATATTCCTCGTTTTGCATGCGCATTGAACAGAACCAGAGAAACGTGATGTTTTCTCTGCGAACCTTGGACTATGGACATGTTGACGGGGGATCTTCCTAAACCCGAGACTAGACACAGTTTATGAAGTTTCATGTTTTTCGAGAAATTCTAACAGATAGAATAAAACAATACTGCAAAAAATTTATCTGTCAGATTAATAAAATACTGACTTCTGTCAACTGTAACTATTATCCATTGGATAATAACATGTAACAAAATCCTATCATATTATCCAAATGAAATCCACTTTATGTCTAATCAATCCACTTTAATTCAAATTTAATGTTAAATAATCAAAGTTTCTTTGAGAAGCTTTGATCAAACAATAACTCAAATGCCCTTAGCTTCCAAGGGAAGCCAAAAATTCCTCTCCCTCCTCTCTCTCTCAAGCTCAGCAGCAGCCCACTCAAAGGGGGGAAATTATTTCCTTTCACTTAATCAATTTACCACACTTTAATTCATAATTTCTCAAGACACTTTCTCTCTCTACCCTTTCTTCTTCTTCTCCATTTTTCTTCTTCTCTTCCTTCTCTCTACCCATTGCTACGGCAGCCCCTCCCTCTCCCCACTCAATCTTCACAAAATTTACATCTAAATACATTTCCTAAATCCTCTCATCATTCTAAACACTTTTTCTTCTTGGAGTTTCTTGAAAATCCATCGACTTCAACACTTTCTCCAAGCTTCAAGTCTTGAGCTTTTTGGGTAAGTTTCAAGACCTCTCTTCCTTTCTCTTCATTTTCGTGGTCATGGTCTCTTTGGTGACCATCCATGGCTTATTTTCAAGCATTGGTGTTGATTTAACAAAGTTGAAAATTTCTAGGGCTTGGTGGAGCTCAAATCTGAAAATCTACAAGAAGATTCCTTAGTGTTTCTTTTGTTCTCTTCATTTGGGTAAGAGGAAGACACTCCTCCTCAACCTCTCTTAGCATCTAGGAACCTTGATTGTGTTGGTTGTGGAAAAACCCTAAAGAGGGTTATTCTTTGATTTAGTAATTAGAATGCTTGTGTATTGATTTTATGTTGTTTATGCTATTGGATTGATTTGTTGTATATGGTGATATATTGGATTGGATTATGTGATTGATAATGGAAGAAAATCATTTTAGTACCCCTCTTGGTGGCCACGGTTTTAGGCTTAGAAAATGGTGTAAATTGTGAACAAATTGTAACAAGCATAAGACTTGAATGAATCAAGAATTAAAATGGAATTAATGGAAGAAAACTTGAGATTGGAACTCTTGGGGTGGCCACGGTTTTGAGCCCAAAATTGGAGCTATTGGTGAGCTAATGTAACAAGTAAGGATGAAATGAATTTAGAGTGTAACCTATAATGTGATGAATTGGAAAGAATTAGGAATTAAATTCCTAGAGAGGCCACGGCCTCTAAGGCCTTTTGGGGCGTAATGTTGTGACTTTGGTAACTTGGAAGCATGAGCAATTAGGTAATTAGAAACTTATGTAATGAGTTGGATAATAAATAAATCAGAAGAATTTAACATAATTAAAGATTATGTAAATTTTAAAGGACTAAGAATGTGATTGTCATAAAACTTAAAGTACTTCCAAGTGAGTGAAGAATAAGAGAGTGTGAGGTCTAAGAGCTTAAATAATTTACAAGTTGCGAGAAATTAAATTACCTTGGGAGATTTAATTAATTGTGCAAATTGGATTGGACATGAACCTTAAAAAGGGAAACAAATTCTAAGATAGAATTCATAATGGACCTAAAAATGCACCAATTGATTTGATGCTTATGTTGTAAAGTTATGGGTCCATGTGAGTGACCATTTGTATATTGATGCTTATATTGGCCATTGTGGCATATTATGGAATTGTATGAGATTGTGAATCATACATGTTCATGCATAGAGTCTTATGCATTGTGAATGTCCTTGTGGACTGTTATAAGGCCAAGTTGCCTAGGAGATTGAACACACCTTTGTGCGGGTGCGAGTAGACTAGTGTGGGTCTTGTTATGACCTCGGGGTACGGGTCCTTCACAATGGGCAGTTGGTAGCTCCTCTGCCCGTGGGGCAAACTGATGCAAATGCACCGACGATCCGGACTTGACACTGTCCTATATCGTGATCGAGCGCGGACTGTCTGTACAATGCCTGATGTGCGCGTAAAAATTATTGATGAATAGCACTTTGGCCGCGACAGCCGAGTTACAGACACGTCTCCTGATCTTTCTCTCCGACTGTTTGAGTCTAGCTCCATGGAGTAGGAATTCGGGAAAGCATACATGTGTATCATGATATATTCTGTCATTATAAATCATTATTTTCCATAACTATGACTTGTTTGATCATTACTGTAGTGAATGTCTGCCTGAAACTGCTTATCTGATTACTGTTGAATTTATTGTTTATTATTTTGATATACTGTTCTTGAATTGCTACTTGGGCGCGTTACGCCGTTTTGTTTCTAGCTGCTATAATTGGTAATGATGATAGGATGTCTTACCTCTTTCTTGTATCTCCATTACTTGTTGTATGTGCATGTACTGTATTGATCGAAGATGACGACAAGGAGACGGAAGAGCCCGAGTTTCCCGGCTTCTGGCCCGAACAAGATTAGCTTCTACTGAAACGATGGCAGCACGCATGCACGGATTTCTAGGTGATGTGCGTCTGACCTTCCTCGGAGGGCTAGAGTGCTGGCATATCAACTTGAATTCCGATCGGTGCGTCTACCTGGGAGATGTGTTGATTACCCTAGCCTGGAGACGTCATGAGGCGCCTGTCCTTACCTGCCATGTCAGCCTGCGGCTGAAGTTCTACCTACCCATCCGAGAGATGTGGGGTGATCATTACTACACCCCTTGGGAGGACTCTTTTGATTCTACTGCTCAGGCTCCTGCCCGTGGTTCCGTGTTCCCATGGAGGTTTCCTCAGAAGAAGAGGATCCTGCTGAGGACCTGGATACGGTCCCTCCTCATCTGAGGGACTGATTTTACTGGCAACTACTGATGGCTACCAGTGTTTTATTTTGAGGGCCTGATGTATTATTTTTGGTGGACTGTATATTTTGATATCTCTGGGGTATATTTGTATAATCCTTTGGGGCAGGTATAGTTTTACTTTTTGGATATTTCAGGCTTGTATCTGAGTATAATTGATGTCAGCACATTATATATATACCTATATGCATGTTATTCAGATGTGAATTTTGTCTACTATTTTATTCTTTACCATTATTTATATTCCGTATTGTTAAAATGATTATCAAAAAAAATATACTGCTATTTTTGCTCACGTACTTAAGCATCGAACAAGTTAAACTTAAACTAAAGAACCGGGTCTTGATTTGTTAAAACTTTACTTTTTCGCATTTTCTTTTATTTGACAATGTGACGTTCCCTCCCAAAAAGGGGCGTTACATCAAGTTAGTATCAGAGCCCCGGTTTGTGTTACTTTGGGTCTTGTGTGTGAGTCTGTCTTGTTTGTGCTGTGTGAAATCTTTGTTGTTTGTGTTTTGAAATGAATTCCTCTCACTTACCTTATGGTTTTCAATTAACCTGATTTGAGAAAGAGTAAGATGGCGAGAAGTGTAGAAATTGCAGCTGCTGTAGAGGCGATGCAGCAGATGGCTGAAGTCATCGCTCAGCAAAATGAGCGTGTGGCTCAACAACAAGAAAGAGCTACTCAACAGCTTGAGGCAACTGCTGATGCACAAAACTTAGCGGAGTTTCGTCGTCACAACCTTCCACAATTTAAGGGCGAATTTGATCCAGACAAGGCTAGTCTGTGGATCAAGGAATTAGAGAAAGTCTTTCGTGGCATGAACTGTGCTGAAGACAAGAAGGTGAATTATGCTACTTTCATGCTTGTGGGCAACGCCGAAGACTGGTGGAACGGAGCTCAAAGAGCACTGGAAGCCGAAGGAACTGACATCACATGGGATATGTTCAAGAACAAGTTCTTGGACAAATATTTTCTTGCAAACGCGAGACATGTGAAAGAGATGGAGTTCCTCAACCTGAGGCAGGGGAACATGACCGTCAGTGAGTATGCAGCCAAATTTGAGAACTTGGAGAAATTTTCGACGCACTATCAGCATCAGACAGATGAGTCTTGGAAGTGCTGGAAGTTCACTGAGGGATTGAGGTATGAGGTGAAGAAAGCTGTGATCACCCTGAAGATGAAGGTATTCTCATAACTGTTAGACACTTGCTGTGAAGTTGAAGCCTTGGAACAGGCTAGAGACTCGAGGAACAGGAACTTTGGGCCTATACGGTCCCAAAGAGGTGGAGGCAGTGGTTCAAACCGCTTCCAAAAGAAACCCTATTCCCGACCAACGGGAAATCAGCAACAAACTAGTGGAGGTTTTACTGGGAACCGAACTGGTCAGAATGTGACATATCCCTCCAAATGTCTAAAGTGTGGGAAGGATCATCTCACAAGAGACTGCATGATTAAAGGAATTATCTGCTTCAGATGTGGGAAACCGGGCCACATGTCCAGAGACTGCAATCAAGCGAAGGCTGAACCTTCAATCAATGCAACCCGAGCCAAGAAACCGCAAGCCAGAGGTCGAGTCTACACCATGAGTGGAGCTGAAGCCTCCGAATCCGAAGACTTGATTCAAGGAGAAGGCACCATAGAAGGTAATCTTTTAAAAGTACTGTATGACTCTGGGGCAACCCATTCTTTCATATCATATGACTGTGTGCTACGACTTGGCTTACCTGTGTCTGAACTACCTTTTGAATTAACTGTTTCAACCCCCACTGATAAACCGGTAGTTACTACCAAAGTTTGTTTGAAGTGTCCCTTAACTGTTGAAGGTCGAATCTTTTCTGTCGATTTGATCTGTTTACCTCTTTCACAACTAGATGTAATCTTAGGGATGAACTAGTTATCTTCCAACCATGTTCTGTTAGATTGCTCTAGAAAAACCATAGTCTTTCCTATGGATAAGAATTCTAGATACTTGACTGCCAACCAAGCACGAGCTTTCTTGAAAGAAAGAGCTCAGGGATACATGCTACTATCTTCTTTGAAAGTCGAGAGCGAGGCTGATCTAGACACTATTCTGGTAGTGAAAGAGTTCTCTAAAGTCTTTCTAGAAGAAGTATTTGGTTTACCACCGACACGTGAGATCGAGTTTGCTATTGATCTGGTACCGGGAGCTGGTCCCGTGTCTATAGCACCTTATCGGATGTCGCTAACGGAATTGGCAGAGCTCAAGAAACAGCTAAAAGAGCTTTTGGAGAAACAGTTTGTTAGACTGAGTGTGTCACCATGGGGAGCACCAGTATTGTTAGTTCGAAAAAAGGATGGTACCTCAAGATTGTGTATGGACTATAGGCAATTGAACAAGCTGACGATCAAGAACAAGTATCCACTCTCAAGAATCGACGACTTGATGGACCAACTGAAGGGAGCAACGGTATTTTCGAAGATCGATTTGAGGTCTGGGTACCATCAGATAAGAGTGAAAACGGAGGATATACCCAAGATTGCTTTTCGTACCCGATACGGTCATTACGAGTACCTTGTGATATCGTTTGGTGTGACAAATGCGCCTGCTATCTTCATGGACCACATGGACAGAATCTTTCGTCTGAACTTGGACAAGTTTGTTGTCGTCTTCATCGACGATATCCTGATTTATTCCCCGAACCGGGAGGATCATGTTGAACACCTCAGCATAGTTCTCCAGATTCTGAAGGAGAAAGAATTGTTCGCCAAGCTGTCGAAGTGTGAGTTTTGGCTAGATGAGATTAAGTTTTTAGGCCATGTGATCTCGAAGGAAGGGATTGCAGTGGATCCGTCGAAAGTAGAGGCAGTGCTACAGTGGGAAAGGCCGAAGTCAGTGACAAAAATTCGTAGCTTCGTGGGATTAGCAGGATATTACAGGAGATTCATAGAAGAATTTTCCAAGATTGCTGGACCGCTCACTCATCTGACAAAGAATGACCAAGCTTTTGAATGGACTGACAGCTGCAAGCAAAGTTTCTAAGAATTAAAGAAACGGCTAACTACCTCATCGGTGTTAGTGCTACCTGATCCAAATGAACCATTTGAGGTGTACTGTGACGCCTCGTATCAAGGATTAGGATCTGTTCTTATGTAGCATAGAAGAGTGGTAGCTTATGCTTCACGACAGTTGTGAGTGCACGAAAAGAACTACCCGACACATGATTTGGAACTAGCAGCTGTGGTCTTTGCTCTAAAGATATGGAGACATTTTCTCTATGGAACAACATTTAACATCTTCAGCGACCACAAGAGCTTGAAGTATTGGTATGACTAGAAAAAGCTGAACATAAGGCAGCGGAGATGGCTAGAATTCCTGAAGGATTATGATTTCCAACTGTTGTATCACCCTGGCAAAGCAAACGTCGTGGCAGACGCCTTGAGTAGGAAGACTGTCAGTGTTTCTGCCCTGATGATTAAGGAAAAAGACCTCATAGAACAGTTTAGGGATGTATGGTCGTTTGTTAAGTTGGAACACGGAAGAATTTGTATGAATATGGTCACCATCTCAAGTGAGCTAATGGATGACATACGGGAAAAGCAGAAGGTTGATGAATTCTTGCAAGAAGCGAGAGAACTGATGAGGCAAGGCAAAGAGACGGAATTTGAAGAAGGAACAGATGGAATTCTGAGATTCTGAGGTAGAGTTTGTATTCCCCGTGACCAAGAGCTTAGGCGATATATTGTGGAACATACTCACACCAGCAAGCTGAGTATGACCCAGGCATAACTAAGATGTATCAAGATCTGAAGAAATTGTTCTGGTGGCATGGAATGAAGAGCGACGTCACTAGATGTGTGTCGACTTGTTTAGTTTGTCAAAAAGCTAAAGTGGAACATCAAAGACTAACAGGATTGTTGCAACCATTGTCTATTCCTGAATGGAAATGGGATAGTATTGCAATGGATTTTGTTATGAGTTTGCCAAGGACAAAGAAAGGGCACGATTCGATTTGGGTAATAGTGGATCGACTCACGAAGTCAACCCATTTTCTCCCGATCAACATAAGGTACAGTTTGGAGAAGTTGACCCAGCTTTATATTGGAGAGATCGTTAGGCTTCATGGTGTGCCTACGAGTATTGTTTCGGATAGGGATCCGAGATTTACTTCAAAATTTTGGCAGAGTTTACAAGCATCATTGGGAACAAAGTTACGTCTGAGTTCAGCGTACCATCCACAAACTGATGGTCAATCGGAAAGGACGATCTAATCTTTAGAAGATTTGCTTAGAGCTTGTTCTATGGAACAGATTGGATGTTGGGATGAAGTTCTACCACTGATAGAGTTCACCTACAACAACAGTTATCATTCGAGTATAGGGATGGCACCCTATGAAGCTCTGTATGGACGACGGTGTCGAACACCATTGTGTTGGTACCAAGACGGTGAGCGTCTCATGATTGGACCAGATATCATTCAGCAGACAACTGAAAAGGTCAAGATGATTCAAGAAAAGATGAAGACTGCTCAGAGCCGGCAAAAAAGTTATACAGATAAGAGGAGAAAGCCTCTTGAGTTTGAGAAAGGTGAGCATGTGTTCTTGAAAGTCACACCCACGATTAAGGTCCGCCGGGCTTTGAAATCTAGAAAACTCACTCCAAAATTCCTTGGACCTTACTAAATTCTTCGCCGGATAGGTCCAGTAGCCTATCAGATAGCCTTACCCCCTTTTCTTTCAAACATACACAATGTCTTCCATGTGTCACAGCTTCGTAAATACTTGCCTGACCCAAGTCATGTCATAGCATCAGACACAGTACAGTTGAAAGAGAACTTAACCTATGAGGCACCTCCTGCGAGAATCGAGGACCGACGGATAAAGCAACTTAGAGGCAAGGAGATTCCATTGGTGAAAGTGATTTGGAAAGAAACAACTGGTAACGCAACTTGGGAGCCGAAAGACAAGATGAAGGAGCAACATCCAGAACTATTTTGAGGTATGTAAATTTCGAGGGCAAAATTCTTTTTAGTAGAGGAGTGTTATGACATCCCGAAAAATATCTATTTAAGTATAAATGATCATTTTATATTATTCTTGATTTTTAGGAATTTTTCTGGAATTTTTCGGAAATGATGAATATTTTAATATATTTCTCGTTTTACGTACACACTGAGCTGAGAATTGCTGAGGTCGGTGTAACGCTCCGGAAATTAGTTATTTCACCACAAATAGTCATTTTCTAATATTTGTGATTGATGTGAATTTTTCTGGAATTTTTCGAAAACGATGAATATTTTAATATTTTTCTCATTTTGCGCGAATATTGAGCGGAGTCAGGAAAACGACTGTAATGCTTCAAAATTTGAAAAATTATATGACGAATAGTCGTTTTGTAATATTTGCAAGTTTTGAGAATTTTCTGGGAATTTTCCGAAAACGTCTAATATTTTAGTATATTCCTCGTTTTGCGTGTGCACCGAACAAAACTGGAGAAACGCGATGTTTTCTCCACGAACCTTGGACTATGGACATGTCGACGGGGGATCTTACTAAACCCGAGACTAGACACAGTTTACGAGGTTCTACGTTTTTCGAGAAATTCTAACAGATAGAATTAAACAATACTGTAAAAAATTTATCTGTCAGATTAATTAAATACTGACTTCTGTCAACTGTAACTATTATCCATTAGATAATGGCATGTAACAAAAATCCTATCACATTATCTAAATGAAATCCACTTTATGTCTAATCAATCCACTTTAATTCAAATTTAATGTTAAATAATCAAAGCTTCTTTGAGAAACTTTAACCAAACAATGACTCAAATGCCCTTAGCTTCCAAGGGAAGCCAAAAATTCCTCTCCCTCCTCTCTCTCTCAAGCTTGGCAACAGCCCACCCAAAGGGGGGAAATTATTTGCTTTCACTTAATCAATTTACCACACTTTAATTCATAATTTCTCAAGACACTTTCTCTCTCTACCCTTTCTTCTTCTTCTCCATTTTTCTTCTTCTCTTCCTTCTCTCTACCCATTGCTACGGCAGCCCCTCCCTCTCCCCACTCAATCTTCATAAAATTTACATCTAAATACATTTCCTAAATCCTCTCATCATTCTAAACACTTTTTCTTCTTAGAGTTTCTTGAAAATCCATCATCTTCAACACTTTATCCAAGCTTCAAGTCTTGAGCTTTTTGGGTAAGTTTCAAGACCTCTCTTCCTTTCTCTTCATTTTTGTGGTCATGGTCTCTTTGGTGACCATCCATGGCTTATTTTCAAGCATTGGTGTTGATTTAACAAAGTTAAAAATTTCTAGGGCTTGGTGGAGCTCAAATCTGAAAATCTACAAGAAGATTCCTTAGTGTTTCTTTTGTTCTCTTCATTTGGGTAAGAGGAAGACACTCCTCCTCAACCTCTCTTAGCATCTAGGAACCTTGATTGTGTTGGTTGTGGAAAAACCCTAAAGAGGGTTATTCTTTGATTTAGTAATTAGAATGCTTGTGTATTGATTTTATGTTGTTTATGCTATTGGATTGATTTGTTGTATATAGTGATATATTGGATTAGATTATGTGATTGATAATGGAAGAAAATCATTTGAGAACCCCTCTTGGTGGCCACGGTTTTAGGCTTAGAAAATGGTGTAAATTGTGAACAAATTGTAACAAGCATAAGACTTGAATGAATCAAGAATTAAAATGGAATTAATGGAAGAAAACTTGAGATTGGAACTCTTGGGATGGCCACGGTTTTGAGCCCAAAATTGGGGCTATTGGTGAGCTAATGTAACAAGTAAGGATGAAGTGAATTTAGAGTGTAACCTATAATGTGATGAATTGGAAAGAATTAGGAATTAAATTCCTAGAGAGGCCACGGCCTCTAAGGCCTTTTGGGGCGTAATGTTGTGACTTTGGTAACTTGGAAGCATGAGCAATTAGGTAATTAGAAACCTATGTAATGAGTTGGATAATAAATAAATCAGAAGAATTTAACATAATTAAAGATTATGTAAATTTTAAAGGACTAAGAATGTGATTGTCATAAAACTTAAGGTACTTCCAAGTGAGTGAAGAACAAGAGAGTGTGAGGTCTAAGAGCTTAAATAATTTACAAGTTGCGAGAAATTAAATTACCTTGGGAGATTTAATTAATTGTGCAAATTGGATTGGACATGAACCTTAAAAAGGGAAACAAATTCTAAGATAGAATTCATAATGGACCTAAAAATGCACCAATTGATTTGATCCTTATGTTGTAAAGTTATGGGTCCATGTGAGTGACCATTTGTATATTGATGCTTATATTGGCCATTGTGGCATATTATAGAATTGTATGAGATTATGAATCATACATGTTCATGCATAGAGTCTTATGCATTATGAATGTCCTTGTGGACTGTTGTAAGGCCAAGTTGCCTAGGAGATTGAACACACCTTTATGCGGGTGCGAGTAGACTAGTGTGGGTCTTGTTATGACCTCGGGGGCATCGTGGTGCGGGTCCTTCATAATGGACAGTTGGTAGCTCCTCTGCCCGTGGGGCAAACTGATGCAAACGCACCGACGATCCGGACTTGACACTGTCCTATATCGTGATCGAGCACGGACTGTCTGTACAATGCCTGATGTGCATGTAAAAATTATTGATGAATAGCACTTTGGCCGCGGCAGTCGAGTTACAGACACGTCTCCTGATCTTTCTCTCTGACCGTTTGAGTCTAGCTCCATGGAGTAGGAATTCGAGAAAGCATGCATGTGTATCATGATATATTCTGTCATTATAAATCATTATTTTTCATAACTATGACTTGTTTGATCATTACTGTAATGAATGTCTGCCTGAAACTGCTTATCTGATTACTGTTGAATTTATTGTTTATTATTTGGATATACTGTTCTTGAATTGCTACTTGGGCACGTTGCATCGTTTTGTTTCTAACTGCTATAATTGGTAATGATGGTAGGATGTCTTACCTCTTTCTTGTATCTCCATTACATGTTGTATATGCGTGTACTATATTGATCGAAGACGACCGCAAGGAGACAGAAGATCCCGAGTTTCCCAGCTTCTGGCCCGAACAAGATTAGCTTCTACTGAGATGATGGCGGCACACATGCGTGGATTTCTAGGTGATGTGCGTCTGACCTTCCTCAGAGGGACAGAGTGCTGGCATATCAACTTGAATTCTGATCGCTGCGTCTACCTGGGAGATGTGTGTTGATACCCAATTTTGTCCATAAAATTTTTGTTGCTTGGATCATTCAAACATTTTAATTCATAATAAAACAAAAGAAAGAACAAAAAAAGAGAGAAAAGATGAATGAAAATCCAAAAGAAAAAAGAAAAAAATGAAAGGAAAAAGAAGAAATTTGAAATGCTAAGGTGTCTTCTTATATCACAAAGTCCCACATTGGAGAAGTCATGCTCCTTCCCCCTCCCCTCCTCCTATATAAAGGGGTGGTTCTCAATGGTTTTGGACATCAACAAAATTTTACACTCTTTGGCTTAATACTAAGTATAGGAGCTAGAGGAAATTATACTCTTGGGCTTAATACTAAGTATAAGAGCTAGAAGACTTTAGTAAAAAAAAATTTTCTTGCAAGTGAGTTGTTTTTCAAGGTTTGATTCGAAGAGAACGTGTGAGGCTTTGTGCACCAACTTCTTTGAGCATATCATTTTTATACACCTTAGAGGTAAGTTTGCTTTTTTTTTTTTGTCTTGTGTTATTATCTTTCATTATATATATGTGTTATTCATTTTAGCTTATTCATTTATTAGTTTGGTTTATTTATTATTATTATTATTATTTTGTAAACTTTTTTCGTTTAAAATTAACTCAATAATAAATTGGGATTAGCTGAGTTGTGACAGCTTGTTAATCCTATAACTTTTATAATCATCTGAGTTGTGACAACTTGATGATTTAAGTTTTAAACAAAAAAATCAATCAATAAAAATGGAATTAGCTGAGTTGCGACAGCTTGTTAATTCCGTAACCTTTTTTAGAATTATCTGAGTTGTGACAGCTTGATGATTCGTCTTTCTAAAATAAAATAAAATAAAATAAAGATAGTTTTTTTTATAAAAATTAAAAATATAAAATAATAGCTAACTCACAATTATTTTCTAAAGAACTACGTGACTTTGAGTTCCTCATTGCACCCGAGGATACGTAGGAGCAGAATTCCAATTCTGTCAAGCCAAAAAAATAAATTTTCATAATTTAGTTGTTTCATTTTTTTAAAAAAAAGGTAAAATAAATACATTTGAGATTATTAAAATTTGCATAACTAACTTAAGGTACCGTTCTTGTAACGGGCAGTGTAGGGTGTTAATATCTTCCCTACCTGTAATCGACTCCCGAACTCAAACTCATTTTTCAAAAGATCAGTTTTGCCTATTTTAAGGGTTTTTCTAATGTTTTCCCAAATTAAATAAACATTGGTGGCGACTCTATTGTTTTTCAAATCTTAATTCTTTTTCGGTCGTCGAGCGCGATTTCGGTTGCGACAGCTGGCGACTCCACTGGGGACATTAGAGAGTCAGGCCTATTATGTTAGTTATGTAAATTATTAATAATTTTCATTTATTTATTTTACCCTTTTTGTCTTTGTTTTTTATTTATTTGTGAATTATTTTTATATAAATATTTGCTAACATTATTCTATGTTTTTTTTTTACTTGTATATATTTTTTGTGCTTAATTGTTGAAACCTTAGGGTAGATGATTGTTGGTTGTTGTTTGTATGCTCTATTTGACTGTTATTTTGGCAGGGTGATGTTAATTCTTCTGATTATGGAGGTTTGTATGTTCCCTACACCCACTCCACCTACACGTTTATCACACACATTCAAGTGGGGCCCTATACCCGGGTCTGAGTGAAGGACCCATAAATCCTTAGGATAAAACTCCTCAAATTTAAGGAATTTCCTTAGGACACAAAGGGAGCTACTTCTTCTTTATCCATCTCTTTCTCATGTCATTCATCCATGCATTTTTTTTCTTATGACTTGCATTTACCTAACATTCTTAAAAAAAAAAAAAAGGGTATATCATCTTGCATCCTCATGGTTTGCATTTTCATTCATTCTCACTTCTTTTTCAGCTCTAAATTTGATACATCATCTTGCACTATCATGGCATCCATAACCTTAAAAAAAAAAAACCATCTGCATAAATAGTCAGTGCTTTGCATACATGCATTTAGTCATTTTTGTTCAGCCAATACTAATAATTGCATCATGTTTCCTCGAACAGAAAAGTAGACACTATAGCAAAAAAACTGCTTCCACGACACCCTTACAGGACTCGTTCCCAAGCAAGGATCATGGATGAGATAGAGCAAACTCAAGAGTTGAAAGATGAAGTGAACCAGCTTAGAGAGCAAATGTCCAAGATGATGGAGCTGTTGCAGTCTATGGAGAATAGAATGAGCACAGATGGGAATCCCCCAACGGCAAACGAAGGACACCCAGCCACACCTCTTCACCCGCCTGGCTTCTCTCCAACCCCTCTGCAATATCAAGGCCTCAACCCTCAAGGAGTTATGATGCCGCTAACTGTTTACCCAAACAGTACCACCCAACCCGCTGTCACCAGTTCTCAGGGAACTCAAGTTCCATTATTCCCACCATATGGCCTCCCTCTTGGGTATGTACCACCATTGGCCACAAATCCTCTTGATAATGGCACGTCAGCAGTAACATCGATTCCAAACCCGCCAAATACTACTGAAACCCAGGCTACTCAGCCAAGTGCTAATGAAACTCCACAAACACAAAGACCCATTCCCTTCTTTCTTCCACCATATGGTTTCCCGGCTGGCTTTGTACCATCCCAAGTGACCAATCCCGCAGACGGCAGCACACCCGCTGCTAGCTCTTTGAACATGACCCAACCACCGGCCAACGGAACCTTGCCAGCGCAGCATTTTATCCCCACTTTTATGCCACAGTACCCATTGAATTCTTCTGTCGAAAATTCCCAGTCCAAAGAAAAATTGGAAACTCTAGAAAAAAGATTGCGAGCCATAGAAGGGGCAAGTAGCTACGGTCTCTTTGATGCTTCAGAACTCTGTCTTGTCCCTAATGTGGTGATCCCACCGAAGTTCAAGGTTCCAGATTTTGATAAATACAAGGGGACCACTTGTCCAAAGAACCATCTGACGATGTATATCCGCAAGATGGCTTCGTATGCTCACGATGACAAGCTACTGATTCATTTCTTCCAGGACAGCTTGACTGGGGCAGCTTCGAATTGGTACACGCATCTTGAGCGTGCTCATGTTCGATGTTTCAAAGATTTGGCTGATGCTTTCTTAAAGCGATATAAGTACAACATTGATATGGCACCGGATAGATTGCAGCTACAGAATATGAGTAAGAAGGAGACTAAAACCTTTAAGGAATATGCTCAGCGATGAAGAGAAATGGCTGCTCAAGTAGAGCCCCCATTGACAGAAAGAGAAATGGTGGCCACGTTCATTGACACTCTGCAACCACCCTTCTATGACAAAATGATAGGGAGTGTGTAGTCAAATTTCTCGGACATGGTCATCATCGGAGAAAGAGTTGAAGGAGGAATGAGAAGTGGGAAGATCGTTGAAAGTTCAACAGGAACATTTAATGCCAAGAGGCCCCCGATGGGGAAGAAAAGAGAAGGAGAAACCCATGTTGTTACCTTCGACCAGAGAAACTTTACCCAAGGGAGATATAACCAAACACCAGTGAACCATCAACCATCCTTCCAAACTCCTTACACACCTTACCACCCGTAATTTCCCATTACTCCACCGATTCCATATCCCCAGCCTTATCTCCCCCATGTCACTAATGCTTCACACGTTCCTCATCCTCAACCTCACCACCCAATGAGGCCTCACCAAATGCCATCTCATCCTCAATACCAGACACCCTCTACCTTACCGCCTCAAACAGCTCAACCATGGACCCAAAATCCAAACACAAACCAAAGAAGGCCACCAAATAACCAAAAAAGGAAGTTTGTCCATTTCGACCCAATTCCTATGACCTACACCGAGTTATTACCTCAACTCATCCGTAACTCTCTTTTGGCTCCTTGCCTAATGAAGCCATTGGAACCCCCATACCCTAAAGGTTTTGACCCAAACACCAAGTGTGATTACCATGCAGGGGCCATAGGGCATTCCACAGAGAATTGCAAAGCGCTGAAGTTTAAGGTACATGATCTAATTAATGCCAAATGGTTGAATTTCAAGACAAATACTCCTAGTGTGGGCCACAACCCTTTGCCTAACCATGGGAATCCTACAGTCAACGCTATAGAGGAGTGCTCTGCCCAACTGCTTATAAGACAAGTGGCAGATGTCAAAACCCCCATGAGGGTCATTTTTGAAGAGTTGTGCAAATCTGGGATGATAGAAGCTCATATTGAAGAAAAAGGGGGCGACGGTGATGAAATAATGTGCAATCTCTATGGGAATATGGGGCATTCTATTGAAGAATGTGGTAAGTTTAGAAAAATCCTCCAAGATCTAATGGACATGCAACTAGTGCAAATAGGTCATCTATGTGACAATGGTGACATAGGCATGGTGGATAAATGTGATGTTCCACAGTTTCAAGAAGGTCAGGAAACCATAAACTCTCTGGTCCCTTCTATTGCGAATCTGGCTATCAAACCGTTGGTTATCTATTACACTGCAAATGCGCCTTCGCCACCTCCATGTGGCCCGAGGCCCATCACCATTCAAGTTCCTAGTCCTTTCCCATTCAAGGACACCAAAGCGATCTTAGTGGAATTATGATGTACAAGTCCTTCGAAATAGTCTAACAAATGATCAGTCAAAAGTTTCATCTTGTTCGACTTCTAGTGTCACTAATATATCGGGGATTGGAGGGATGACACGAAGCGGTCGCATTTACACTCCTGATGAGTTGCGAAAGGGGCAAGAAGAAGAAGGAAAAAGAAACTACAAGGGGAAGAGCAAGACAGGAGAGACTTCCATGGAGAATGCCGTGAAAGAAAAAGAAGGGTCGACAAAGCCAAATGAGTATAAGAAAGAGGTATCTGAGGAAGAAGCTTGTGAGTTCTTGAAGTTCATCAAGCAGAGTGAGTATAGGGTAGTTGATCAGTTGAATCGCACCCCTGCAAGGATATCTCTCTTGTCCTTGTTGATGAATTCTGAGCCGCACAGGAAAGTGTTGATGAAGATACTAAATCAAGCCCATGTGTCTCATGACATTACAGTCGACAAGTTAGGTGGCATTATTAGTAATATTACTGCTGATAATTATGTCACTTTCACTGATGATGAGATACCTGCTGAAGGAATGGGGCACAACAAGGCGCTGCATATTTCCGTCAAATGTCAAGATCACATAATGGCTAGAGTGCTCATTGATAATGGTTCATCTTTGAATGTACTGCCAAAATCCACTCTCTCTAAGTTGCCTTTTGATGGGACTTATATGAAACCAAGTACAATGATCGTGAGGGCTTTTGATGGGACCCGAAGAGAAGTGATGGGAGAAATAGAGATCCCAGTTCAAATTGGACCTACTACTTTCCATATACTTTTCCGGTAATGGATATCACACCAACTTACGATTTGCCTCTTGGGACGACCCTGGATTCATTCTGTTTGGGGCGGTGCCATCCACTTTGCACCGAAAAGTGAAATTCATAGTTGGCAATAGGTTGGTGATTGTCTCGGGTGAGGAAGACCTTTTGGTGAGTAAGCTCCCATCAACTCCTTACATTGAAGCTGCAGAAGAGGCTCTTGAAACAGCATTCCAGGCGTTTGAGGTTGTCAATGCTATTTATGTGAAGGAGGGAGCTCAAGTTCCAAAACCACGGTCATCTAGTGCATCCATAATGACGGCTAAGGTTATGCTTGAAAGAGGATATCAAAGTGGAAATGGACTGGGAGTGAATAAACAAGGCATTGCAAAGCTTTTGCAGCCATGTGAAAATAAGGACAGGTTCGGGTTAGGATATAAACCGACTAAGGCTGACAAGAGAAGGGTCATAGAAGAGAAAAGAGAAAAGAGGTTAGCTCGGTTGGAAAATCGAGAGCCTAAAACTGAGGGGATCCCCATTTGTGACATCCGACAGAGCTTCCGAAGTGCAGGATTAGCGTTTCTGAACTAGGTGACCGCTATCAATAATGATCAACCCATCGATCACGGTGTTAGTCTGGTGTACCCTTGTTCTCCAGATGCAGAGCTCAACAATTGGGAGATCGTCGATTTTCCCATGACTTTTGAAACTGACTCAAAGTAATTCTGTAATGCTAATCCTATTGCTCTGCCCAAGGCTTTAGGAAGATATTTTGTAAAAGCGGGCTCACATGTTTTCATTTCAATATTTAATATCAATAAAATGCATTTTCGAATTATCTTGCCTTTCAGTCTTTTGTTCAACCATTACATTAGCCTTTATTCATTACCTTTTTTTTTACTTGTGTTGACATCAATAAATGCAGATCTGAAAGTGATTCTCTTGAAAATGACAGTGCTATGACCCCATTATATGATTTTGACCATCCCGTTAATCATGTCGATGAGGATAATAATGATAATTGGGAACTCTCTTCTGAGCTAATGAGATTAATAGAACAAGAGGCCAAAGAGATTCAACCCCATGAAGAACCAATTCAAGTGATCAATTTGGGGACAGAAGATGATAAAAAAGAAGTTAAAATTGGCACTTCCATGAAAGAAGAAGAGCGAAGCAAGTTGGTCAAGCTCCTATCTGATTATCGTGATATTTTTGCATGGTCGTACCAAGACATGCCAGGGCTGGATGTTAGCATAGTTGAGCATAAATTACCGTTAAGACCAGAATGTCCTCCCGTCAAGCAAAAGTTGAGACGAATGAAGCCAGAAATGTCCCTAAAAATTAGAGAGGAGGTCAAAAGGCAGTTTGATGCAGGTTTCCTCGCTGTCGCAAAGTACCCTCAATGGGTTGCCAACATCGTACCTGTCCCGAAGAAAGATGGAAAAGTACGCATGTGCGTTGACTATAGAGATTTGAATAGGGCCAGCCCTAAAGACAACTTTCTTTTACCTCACATTGATATTTTGGTGGACAACACTGCTCAACATGCATTTTTCTCCTTCATAGACGGTTTCTCGGGATACAATCAGATCAAGATGGCACCTGAAGATATGGAGAAGACCACATTCATCACTCTGTGGAGGACTTTTTGCTATAAAGTGATGCCATTTGGATTGAAGAATGCCGGAGCGACTTATCAAAGGGCGATGGTAGCGTTATTCCACGATATGATACATAAAGAAATAGAAGTTTATGTGGATGATATGATTGCAAAGTCAAAAACAGAAGAAGATGACATAACCGATCTGCAAAAGCTCTTTGAACGGTTGAGAAAGTTCAGGCTCAGACTGAATCCTGCTAAGTGTACTTTCGGTGTGAAATCAGGCAAGCTCTTGGGGTTTGTGGTTAGCGAGAAAGGGATAGAAGTTGATCAAGACAAAGTTCGAGCAATCATAGAGATGTCAGCTCCTCGCACTGAAAAAGAAATTCGTGAATTTTTGGGGAGGCTGAACTATATTGCTAGGTTTATATCCCAATTGACTGCAACGTGCAAGCCAATTTTCAAGTTATTGCGTAAAAACCAGACAGTAGAATGGAATGAGGATTGTCAGGAAGCATTTGAGAAGATCAAGCAGTATCTGCAAGAATCCCCAGTTTTGGTACCTCCAGTGTCAGGAAAGCCTCTCATCATGTACTTGACTGTGTTGGATGAATTCATGGGTTGTGTATTAGAACAACATGATGAAACCGGTAAAAAAGAGCAGGTCATCTATTACTTGAGTAAAAAGTTTACCAACTATGAGGCAAAATACTCATTGTTGGAACGCACGTGTTGCACTTTGGCATGGGCGGCCCACCGTTGAGGCAGTACATGTTGTGTTACACCACTTGGTTGGTGTCCAGAATGGACCCGATCAAGTACATTTTTGAAAAATTTGCCCTCACTGGGAGGATTGCACGCTGGCAAGTTTTACTATCAGAATATGACATTGTCTATGTCACCCAAAAAACAGTCAAAGGCAGCGCTCTGGCAGATTTCTTGGCTAGTCAACCAGTGGAAGATTATGGGTCTATGCAGTGTGAATTCCCTGATGAAAATATAATGGCTATGTTTGGAGAAGAAGAATCCTCGGAAAAAGAAAAGTGGACTTTGTTGTTCGACGGAGCTTCTAATTCACTGGGGCATGGAGTTGGGGCCATACTGATTTCCCCTGAAAACAATTTCATTCCAATCACTGCTAGATTGTGTTTTGACTGTACGAACAACATAGCCGAGTATGAAGCATGTGCCATGGGAATCCAAGCAGCGATAGAATCAAAGGCAAAAGTTCTTGAGGTATACGGGGACTCTGCCTTGGTCATCCATCAGCTAAAGGGAGAATGGGAAACTCGAGATGCCAAGTTGATCCCTTATCATGCTTACATTAAGGAGTTAATTGAACAATTTGATGAAGTCACATTCCATCATGTTCCTCGGGAAGATAATCAATTGGCTGATGCTTTAGCCACCTTGTCGTCAATGTTCAAAGTAAGCCATGATAAGGACTTGCCACTCATAAAAATGGAAAGTCGTGACCAACCGGCATATTGTCAAATGGTAGAAATGGAGTCAGATGAAAAACCGTGGTACCATGACATCAAATGTTTCATCAAGAGCAGAGAGTACCCTCCAGACGCTTCAGAAAATGACAAAAGAACCCTCAGAAGACTTGCAATGGGTTTTTTTCTAAATGGAGAAGTTCTCTACAAGAGGAACCATGACATGGTACTACTAAGATGTATTGATACAGTGGAGGCAGAGAAAATCATCAGAGATGTCCATGAAGGTTCTTTTGGGACTCATGCAAGTGGACATGCAATGGCAAGAAAGATACTAAGAGCTGGGTACTATTGGTTGACAATGGAGACGGATTGCTTCAATTATGTGAAGAAGTGCCACAAATGCCAGACATATGCTGACAAGGTTCATGCGCCACCCGCACCTTTGAATGTTTTAACAGCACCATGGCCATTCTCGATGTGGGGAATGGATGTCATAGGTCCGATTGAACCGAAGGCCTCAAATGGACATCGCTTTATTCTTATTGCAATTGATTACTTCATAAAATGGGTCGAAGCTGCTTCTTATGCCAATGTGACTAGGAATGTAGTGGTCAAGTTTATAAAAAAGGAGCTGATTTGTCGCTACGGTCTGCCAAGCAAAATAATCACTGACAATGCCACTAATCTGAATAATAAGATGATGAAAGAGATGTGTGAGAGTTTCAAGATTGAGCACCACAATTCCTCACCCTATCGCCCCAAGATGAATGGGGCAGTGGAGGCGGCAAACAAGAACATCAAGAAGATTGTTCAAAAGATGGTTGTAACTTATAGAGATTGGCATGAAATGCTACCATTTGCACTACATGGCTATCGCACGTCTGTTCGTACTTCCGCTGGGGCAACCCCTTTCTCTTTGGTTTATGGAATGGAGGCGGTACTCCCTTTTGAAGTAGAAATTCCATCATTAAGAGTGCTGATGGAAGCAGAATTAGAAGAAGCTGAATGGGTCCAAACTCGACTTGACCAGTTGAACCTCATTGAAGGAAAGAGATTAACCGCATTGTGTCATGGCCAGCTTTACCAGAAGAGAATGATGAAAGCCTACGCGAAAAGGGTGCGTCCACGACAGTTTCAAGAAGGAGACCTAGTACTCAAGAAGATTCTTCCCATTCAAAAGGATAATCGAGGAAAATGGACTCCAAACTATGAAGGACCTTATGTTATAAAAAAGGCTTTCTCAGGAGGAGCTTTGATTCTCACAAACATGGATGGTGCAGATTTACCACTTCCAGTAAATTCGGATGCAGTCAAAATGTATTATGCTTAAAAAAAACAACAACAACAAAACAAAAAAATAAAATAAAAAAAGAAAAGAAAAGAAAATAAAATGGCTCGCTAGGCTGAAAACCTGAAAAGGCGGCCTAGGCAAAAATTAGAGCGACCCGCTAGGTTGAAAACTCGAAAAGAGCGACCTAGGCAAAAGTTAGGGTCAAAGATGGTTCTTGACACATCCGGAAAAGTGAGGTTGCCTCGAGTCACAAACTGGGGCAGTTTGAATGAGAAGTCTTGTCAAGAATGCTCCCAATACGTGGAAACTGAGTCAAATCATGTTCTCAGAGACAGACAAAGAGGTGTTTAGAGTTGTATACATGGAAAATTAGCACTGATCATCCTAAAGAGTATCACTGGAAGAGCTGAAAAACTCTACTCCAACATTCTTTTATAAACTTTTCAATTCTAACCCTTGTGGTACCGCCTTTCCTGTACTTTTCCTTTCCATAATGACAGTCTATTTTCATTGCAACCCATTGTTGATTCAATATGCATTTATCATGATAGATTTATATTGAGATGTGAAACATGTGATCATATTGCAAATGCATTCAGATTTGTTTTAACAATCTTGAAAGGTCATGGAAAATGCGATGAATCTCCTTTAAGAGTATTGATGAGAAAATGAAGGATAACCAGACAAACCATAAATCAAGTTTTGTTACTGTTTAACCTTGATCCTGCTAGGGGAAGAAGTTCTTAAGAGTGTTGTGGAACCAGGAGCAATGCAGCTAAAGCTCTAATGTGTCGATCTTTGTTTACCCATTTGTCCATCAGAATCTTTACAGTATCATACATCCATTGCATCATTATGCATCCATTACATCAAGAATCAACTCAGGCATCACATGCATATAAAAACCAAAACAAAAAACAAAAAAGAACCTTTTTAGCTCTCAAGGCCTTATGCCTATCTGCCTTTAGTCTCCGGGTTCCTGTACCTATTTGCCTTTTTCTTTCTGGGTCCTCACACCCAGCCCTTTATCTTTCTGTCAAGCTTCGACGGGTACCCTACCCCGCAAGCTTTTTACCTTTCTGTACAGCTTCGATGGGCACCCTACCCCGCAAGCTTTTTATCTTTCTAAGCTTTTTATCTTTCTGTCCAAATCTACTTTCGACAGCACCTACTACCCCGCAAGCTCTTTATCTTTTCTGTCAAGCTTCGACGGGCACCCTACCCCGCAAGCCTTTTATCTTTTCGTACAGCTTCGACGGGCACCCTACCCCACAAGTTTTTTTACCTTTTTAGCCAGCTTCGACGGGCACCCTACCCGCAAGTTTTTTACCTTTTTTTGCGTTAATCTGCTTTCTAAAAAAAAGAGAAAAAAAAAAGAGAAAAAGAAAAAAAAGAAAAGAAGAAAAAGAAAAGGAAATGAAAATTTTCTGTAGCATTGTCTTTGCCTCAATAGTTTAATATGTTAAGTTTTGATGATGACAAATACAATACAAAAAGAATGATGCTTATGCTTAATAGATGTTCTTTATAGATGACAAATGCATCACAAAAGAATATTGATCATGTTACATATATGTGCTTAAAAGAGATATATTGGATCATGCATGATTATGTACTTTATTTAGTTATACTTCACTTAATAATCATGCAATGAGATATATGCAACATTCTTATATGCATGTTATACTAATTAGAGTTATACATGTATAAATCATGCATATTAAGATATTAAGTTATGAATTTGGACTAACTATGCTTGTTTTAAGTGAGTAATACTTTGTAGGATAGTCCAAGTATCAAGAGTGAGCATTGCAACAAGAAAGCAAAAAATCACAATCATGCTCAACTCAAGAAGAATGACAATGATAAAGATGTTCCAAGTAATTTACAAGATTTGAAGAGAAGAAATTTGTGGAAGCTTGGATTACATCAAGAATTGATATGGCAAAAGATCAAGTCCCAAGGTTCTTCAAGAATAGCTTATAGGACTTAGATCTTGTGTAAAGGTAAAAAGGAATCATACTAAGCTCAAATATGTTTCAACATCTTTAAAAGTGTTTCTTACATGTTTTAATGGCCAACAAACTGTTTTTGGAAAGTTAGTCTTGATGGTAGTTCAAACCTTTGAAAAATAGCCAAGTTTGTGTTTTGCAAAACTGACATTTAGTTACTATTTTGATCATAACTTTCAAAATACTTTGAGTTTTGTTATGAAACTTATTTCATATGAAAATAGACTCAAATATCTTTCTAATGAGTGGTCATTTGCTTTAAACGGATAAGAAATGAAGAAGTTATGACCATTTAAAGTCAGTTTTCAAAAACAATCAAGTTTGAGTTTTGAAAAGTTGACCTTTAGTCACTCTTTTGATCATAACTTTCAAAATAATTTGAGTTTTGTTGTGAAACTTATTTCATTTGAAAATAGACTCAAAGATCTTTCCAATGACTGGTCATTTGCTTTAATCGGATAAGAAATGAAGAAGTTATGACCTTTTAAAGTCAGCTTTCGAAACCAGAAATGTTGTAATCGATTACACAAATCATGTAATCGATTACAACGTTGACAAGCCACAATCGATTACCGTAAGTGTGTAATCGATTACCAAGTGCCCAGAAACGTTTCTAACGACTATAAATGGCTAGTTTTCATAAAAAATCATTTCTAAACACTACCAACGGCTTTTTATCATTTGGGCTCTATATATAAGTGATATTTGAAGTATTTACATCCTAAGAAACACAAGAACACTATACTTGATCCTTGAATCATCAAAATCATATTTTGAGCTTTAAAGTGTGAATCCTTGATACCCATAGTTCTTCAATTTGTATTATTCATTCTTGAGAGAGTTTTTATATCATCTATACTTTGTTCTTCAAGTTGTATATCTACTCTTGTGAGAGTTTCATTCTATTAACCTTGATTGCTTTGTAAGAGAGGGTGAGGTATCCCTCCAAATTGTAAAGGGTGAGGCATCCCTTTGTTTGAAGAGACTCAAGCTCAAGGGTGAGGCATCCCAAGGAGTTGAGTGCTCAAGTTTGTAAAGGTCATCAAGCACCTGTGAAGCTTGAAGAATTGGAGGCTCTAGCACAAGGGTGAGGTATCCCAAGGTGTGAGGAGTGCTCTTATTTGTACAAAGGTTTTCCTAGCACCCGTGAAGTCTAGGAGATAGTGAAGAAAATCTCAAGTTAAGCTTGGGGACTGGACGTAGGCTACAAGTGGATTGGTGGTCGAACCAGGATAAATATTGTGTTTGATCTTCTCAACTCTATCTCTTTACATTTGTGCCTTAATTATATATGCTTGAGTTGAATTTGATATCTAGTTTATTTACTTGATTTATCCTATAGCCCAAGTAGTATTTGTGAAATCTATAATAGTTGCACCTTTGTTAAACTTATTCCGCTGCATTTATTAATTGAGTTATTCAAAATGCTTAATTTCTCAAAGTTGCATTAAAATTTGTAATCACCCAATTCACCCCCCTATTGGGTGATGGTTGCCATGACAAACATTTTCATGGACAAAATTGAATCAATTCCTTTGCTTCCCATTTAATTTAAATGGAAAGCAAAGGGGGGCAGCTGTTGATACCTAATTTTGTCCATAACATTTTTGTTGCTTGGATCATTCAAACATTTTAATTCATAATAAAACAAAAGAAAGAACAAAAAAAGAGAGAAAAGATGAATGAAAATCCAAAAGAAAAAAGAAAAAAATGAAAGGAAAAAGAAGAAATTTGAAATGCTAAGGTGTCTTCTTATATCACAAAGTCCCACATTGGAGAAGTCATGCTCCTTCCCCCTCCCCTCCTCCTATATAAAGGGGTGGTTCTCAATGGTTTTGGACATCAACAAAATTTTACACTCTTTGGCTTAATACTAAGTATAAGAGCTAGAGGAAATTATACTCTTGGGCTTAATACTAAGTATAAGAGCTAGAGGACTTTAGTAAAAAAAAAATTCTTGCAAGTGAGTTGTTTTTTAAGGTTTGATTCGAAGAGAACGTGTGGGGCTTTGTGCACCAACTTCTTTGAGCATATCATTTTTATACACCTTAGAAGTAAGTTTGCTTTTTTTTTTTGTCTTGTGTTATTATCTTTCATTATATATATGTGTTATTCATTTTAGCTTATTCATTTATTAGTTTGGTTTATTTTTTTTTATTATTATTATTTTGTAAACTTTTTTCGTTTAAAATTAACTCAATAATAAATTGGGATTAGGCGAGTTGTGATGACTTATTAATCCTATAACTTTTATAATCATCCCGAGTTGTGACAAACTTGATGATTTAAGTTTTAAACAAAAAAATCAATCAATAAAAATGGAATTAGGCGAGTTAAGCGACAAATTTGTTAATTCCGTAATCTTTTTTAGAATTATCGAGTTGTGGATAACTTGATGATTCGTCTTTCTAAAATAAAATAAAATAAAGATAGTTTTTTTTATAAAAATTAAAAATATAAAATAATAACCAACTCACAATTATTTTCTAAAGAACTACGTGACTTTGAATTCCTCATTGCACCCGAGGATACGTAGGAGCAGAATTCCAATTCTGTCAAGCCAAAAAAATAAATTTTCATAATTTAGTTGTTTCATTTTTTAAAAAAAAAGGTAAAATAAATACATTTGAGATTATTAAAATTTGCATAATTAACTTAAGGTACCGTTCTTGTAACGGACAGTGTAGGGTGCTAATACCTTCCCTACCTGTAATCGACTCCCGAACTCAAACTCATTTTTCAAAAGATCAGTTTTGCCTATTTTAAGGGTTTTTTCTAATGTTTTCTCAAATTAAATAAACATTGGTGGCGACTCTATTGTTTTTCAAATCTTAATTCTTTTTCGGTCGTCGAGCGCGATTTCGGTTGCGACAATGTGTCGATTGCCCTAGCCTGGAGACGTCATGAGGCACTTGTCCTCACCTGCCATGTCAACCTGCGGCTGGAGTTCTACCTACCCATCCGAGAGATGTGGGGTGATCGTTACTACACTCCTTGGGAGGACTCTTTTGATTTTACTGCTCGGGCTCCTGCCCGTGGTTCCGTGGTTCCCATGGAGGTTTCCTCTGAAGAGGAGGATCCTGCTGAGGAACCGGATACGGTCCCTCCTCATCTGAGGGACTAATTTTACTTGGCACTACTTGATGGCTACCGTGTTTTATTTTGGGGGCTGATGTATTATTTTTGGTGGGTGTATATTTTGATATCTCTCGGGGTATATTTGTATAATCCTTTGGGGCAGGTATAGTTTTGCTTTTTGGATATTTCAGGCTTGTATCTGAGTATAATTGATGTCAGCACATTATATATATACCTATATGCATGTTATTCAGATGTGAATTTTGTCTACTATTTTATTCTTTACCATCATTTATATTCCGCATTGTTAAAATGATTATAAAAAAAATATACTGCTATTTTTGCACACGTACTTAAGCATCGAACAAGTTAAACTTAAACTAATGAACCGGGTCTTGATTTGTTAAAACTTTACTTTTTCGCATTTTCTTTTATTTGACAATGTGACGTTCCCTCCCAAAAAGGGGGCGTTACATCTTGCATGGTAGAATAGAAAAATGAGTTCTTGCTTTAACAGAATTTTCCTTAAAGTATGTACCATAAAAGACTATGAAAGGCTAAGTGTTGGTAGACTTTTTGACTAACCATACTTGTGTTGACATCGAAGAAAAAGATATTATCTATGTGGGTTTTAAACCATGGAAGTTATATTTCAATGGATCGAAACACAGTGGAGGTATTGACTTGGAGTTCTAATTGTTTCGCCAATTAGAACTCCAACTAAATTTTTATTCAAATTGAAACATGAGTGTTCGAATGATGAAGCTGAGTATGAAGTTTTAATAGTTGGCATACAGATTTTCATTTTACTTAAAGCAAAAAATATTAAAGTATTGGGTGACTCTCAGTTAGTTATTAAGCAATTAACTCGAGAATATAAATGCATGAATCATAATTTGTTTAGATACTTTGCTTTTGCAATAAGGTTATTGTGTGAATTCGATAAGGTTATGTTGCAACACATTTCAAGGGAAGAAAACTATGAAGCTAATGAGCTTGCTCAAATAGCTTCAGGTTACAAAATTTCGAGTTTTACTTTGCTTAAATTAATCAAAATCAAAGAAAAGTTGTATCATTTCAAGAATTTAGAAGTATATCTAATAGAGGATATGAATGATTCTGATTGGAGAAAGCTAATTATGGATTATTTACAAAACTCAAATATAGGAGTCGAAAGGAAATTAAAATATAAAGTCTTACACTATGTTATATTGGGTCAATTACTGTATAAGAAGTCAGTAGATGAGAATTTATTAACATGTCTAAGTGAGAAATAAACATTCACAACTTTAGCAGAAGTTCATGAAGGCATTTGTGGTGCTTATCAAGCTGGTGAAAAAATGAAATGGGTATTGCATAGGCAAAAGGTCTATTGGCCCAAGATGACTAAAGATTGTCATTCATATGCTAAGTCCTGTGAGGAATGTCAAAAGCATGGAAACATTCAGCACGTTCTTGCAAGTGATTTATATTCGATTATAAAACCTTAGCCTTTTCGAGGATAGGCTCTCGATCTGATAGGTCAAATTCATCTACCATCTTCGAAAGGACACAAGTATATATTAGTTGTCATCGATTATTTTACTAAATGGGTCGAAGCTATTCCTTTGAAGGATGTTACTCAACAAGATATTATTAATTTTGTTAAAGAAAATATTATTTATAGATTTTGTATCCCATTTTGTATCCCTCAAACTTTAACTACAAATCAAAGTACTGTGTTTACTGGTCATTATATTACTGAGTTTGCTAAGACAAGGAATATCAAATTACTTACTTCGATTCCTTACTATACTCAAGCTAATGGACAAGTCGAAGCAGCCAATAAGATTTTAATTGATTTAATAAAGAAACATGTTGGTCAAAAACTAAGAAGTTGGCATGAAACATTGAGCCAAGTTTTGTGGGCTTATCAAAATTCTCCTAAGGAAGCTATTGGTACTACACCTTATCATTTAGTTTATGGGCATAATGTAGTGTTACCAATCAAAATTAATCTTCAGTCAATCAGATTACAATGTCAAGATGAAATTCCTACTCAAGATTATTGGGACTTGATGTTTGATGAACTAAATCAATTAGATGAGGAAAGATTAATTGCTCTCGAGGATCTGATTCGACAAAAAGAAAGAATTGCAAGATTTTATGATCATCGAGTCAAGAGGAAATAGTTTGTTTTAGATGATTTAGTTTAGAAGGTTATTTTACCTATGGAGAAAAAATAGAAATCATTTGAAAAATGGTCCCTAAATTGGGAAGGGTCATATTGAATAAAAAAAAATTTATTTCGGTAATGCTTATTTGATTACGAATGTTATCACAAACGAAAAGATCACTTCGATAAATGGTAAATATCTAAAAGCATACAAACCAACCATTCATGAAGTTAAAATCTCACTCTAAAAATCATGGTTTCAATTCAAAGGTAATCAAAAATTAAATTTGTTATTATAGAATAAAAATACAAAGTATTTATTGGAGTCTCGAAAACAAGGAGACCCAAGTATCTAAGATCCTATCTTTTTCTATGGAAGCTGCCTCGAGGGATAGAAGTAATTCTTTAATGGCTTGCTTCACTTGGTTACCCTCAGTTGTCAACTGTGAATACTCTTTATCAAAAGTTTATTCTTTACTAGCACAATCCTTGGCAAGGGCTCAAAGTTCACCTTGTTGATCTTCCAGTAGTAGTAGTACTTATTTAAGCTCAGCAATTCGTTCTTCGTTTTGATTAATGTTTTGCTGAGTAGATAAAAGAACAGAGGTGAGCTTCGAACGCTTTCTCTTGACTCTAGCAATAATCACCATCAATTGTTTCTTCTTTTCGAGCAGTTACTGATTGCTGGTGATGATTTGATCGAGATTGGGAAGTTGGATTGGCAAATCTTTGTTAAGGGTAACCAAGTTTTGAATAATTGATTGGGCATTCGAATCCAGCAGATGTTTGTTTCGATTCAATTGGTCAAGAAGCCCAAACAATTTTTCTTGTTTGTCCTTGACAGCCATAACTTGATCTATCCCTAGAATGGAAAGATCAACCAGCTCTTTTAATAGTTGGGGGTAGAAATGCTTTGGATTTCTGCTTCAAAATGGGTTGTAGAATGATGAGACTTTGAAGATATAGATCATTTAGGCAAAATATCTTCCAGACATTTTTGGACGTCATCCTCGTCTTCATCATCATCAAGGCATATGGCTTCTGTTTTTTCTTCAAAAGAAATTTCGGTTTGTCCTGATTGGACTTTAGAAGATATAGATATGGATGGCCTCAATTGAGACAAAATATCTTTCGGGGGAGAAATATTCTCCTGAAAATAAGAAAATTCGATTTTAGAAATAATCGAGTAATTCATGAATATTTAATTTCGATAAATACAAACCTCGAGCGATTGTCTTATTATGGGGACTTTATCCAGAGATCAAGGTTTCAAATGTAAGAACAAAATTAGCAATTTTTTTTAGATTTATACAAAATGAATGTCTTAGGTGACAAACCTCAACATTAGCTTCGACAGGGATATCTTGAGCCCCAGTGCTAAATTCTTTTTCAGCCTGAGTTTCAGCATCAAACATCTTGTCGAAACGGGAACTCAAGGCTGAAGTTGCTTCTGGCCCAGGAGTGAGTTAGTCTGGAATGAAATTTGAATCCCTTAGAGGATAATGGATAGGAGAATGAGTCCTAAATCTTCTTGTAAAAATCGGGATAGATTCCCTATGTTCTTTAGGAGAGGATTCCCGTTCGAAATAGAAAACATTAGTTGTATTTTAAATATTTCAAAAAATAATTAAATAATATATATATATATATATATATATATATATATATATATAATATAACTCACCTGTGATGGGTCAGCTCTTTGTGCGTTTGATACTAGTCTTGCATCCTTTGAGGAAACGATCTCTTCCTCTCATTTCGAGGATTCATCAGAGCTTTTGAATAAAACGATTTGCGTCTGTTTCGATGCGACATGCTTTATGCAC
Organism: Ormosia emarginata; assembly: GCA_029884605.1. Classification (NCBI taxonomy): domain Eukaryota; kingdom Viridiplantae; phylum Streptophyta; class Magnoliopsida; order Fabales; family Fabaceae; genus Ormosia; species Ormosia emarginata. Next base: position 59,493,654 of record JAQQTP010000082.1, on the reverse strand, counting down.
CCAGTTTTTATTGGGCTTTAAGCAATTGTTTTTTCCTAGAAAGATGAAAGGAAATCGAAATCAGGGACATGACAAGTTCATTTAAAAATATATAACGATGATAAATAAAATCATAAATTAAAAATCATTTACCATGGATTGTTGGGGAACAACAGGTGTAGTTTTTTTTATCACCTTTTTTTCTTTTTCTCAGTAATCTTTGCTTTTGAAGGTATTGGAGGGGGTTTTTCGAGATATGAAATGATAAAGTTGCCCCTGAGACTTTTGATTTAGTTTTCTGAACTTTGCTAGGTCTCTGAGGTTCATCATCCCAGTCTTCTTCAGCCTCCATTACTTTAGTCCCTTTTAAGACTACAATATATAAAATATATATATAATTCAACATTAAGATTTTGATCGAAAACAAATAATTATGAAGTGGTCTCTGGTTTTTACCATATGGTGGGTATTTTATTATTCGAGTATATCCATTAATTGGAACTCGGCAGATGTCCAAGTAGCAGTTGGCAAAAGTTACTTTTCGTTTATTCGATTCCTTAAAAATACCCAACACTCCACCTTTGGGGTCTGGATATTTGTTAGCCATGCCAAAAGGAGCATTGGGGAATGGAGAAAACTTTAGTGGGGTCTCGAATCGTACAAACGAAGCCAAAGGATTCGAAACCAGCGCACCAATGAAACAAGCGTAACAGAGTTGATAATATTCTGCTCTATTTTGTTTTAGTACTTGCTCAACCGCTCAAACCACAAGTCACAAGTGTTTAGGATCATATTTAATTTTAAGAATTTCTCAAATTTGGAGATTTCTTTAATATGTATACCTTTGGATTTCTTGGTTGCTACTCTTGTCTCCACAAATGAAGTTGAATTAGTAAAATGTTGGAAGCATTCTTCGATTGTAGGCTTCTGAGTAAAGTAATATTCTCTCCACCAACTTTCAAACCCTTGGGTCGAGTAAAAGGATGAGGAGCACTCGAAAGGATTAAAACCCTCTCTCCTTTCGATATTTTGCTTCAAGAAAAATTTATATTGCTTGAAATCCCAAGCTTCAGACTTACATATTTGATACTCATCTTTTAAGGTAATAGGAGATGGAATGTACTGGGAAAACCCAAGTTGCCTTGAGGCGCATGAAAGGAGGTAGAGTTAAAGGCTGAAATCATTTGAGCTTGGAAGGCCAAGGGATAGTATTTGAGTGATCAAAGTATGAGCCCAAATATCCAAGTTTTTGGATTGAGTCACTGGAGTCTCATAGAAAAAAGGTTCTCGAAACCACTCAGGACCACAATCACGAAGAGCAAAAGGTGAAAAGTTGAAATTTTCATATTGGCTTTTCATGGTCATAAATAATGAGAAGAAAATTTTGAAGTCTTCAACCTCGTTGCCTGATTTCGAGGAATACTGAAGTTGGGACAATCGAGGGTCTTCGATCTTTGTGTGATTGGTGATCGAATTTGCAATTTGGAGGTACAGCTCGAAAATAGAATTAAGCCAAAGTTGCAATAGCCAGAAAGGCCCACCAAGGTTGCAGAGGAGTTTATCACTTAATCGAAGTAGGCCTACTGCTTCTGACATTGAAGAATAGAGTTGAGCAAGGATCAATTTGCTCAAATAGAGAGGAGTTCCCTCATGAAGAAGAATGGCTAAGGGAAGGAAAGACTTTGGGATTTGGAGTGATTTGGTACAAAATACAAAAGCACTTAGCCAGAAGATGAGGAATGCTACATGCTTTTCATTAGAAACTATAGTTGTTTCGAGATAATTCCTCTGAATAAAAGGAATATAGGTTAATTTGGTAAAATCAGGTTTGATTACGGTTTTGGGACTCAAGGTGCTTTTGATTATTCGTCCGACTAGTTTAAGACCAGTGATAGCAGCCATATCAAAAAGAGTTGGAGTCAACATTCCACAAAGGACATGAAAAGAGTTGGTAGATCTGTTCTAGAAAAAGAATGAACTTATTATCATAGGAGCATTATAATCGAGACGATCCCTGCTCAGCTGGATGAAATCGAAGATACCAACTGCTTTCCAAACAGATTCCTTGGCATTTTCGATACGGTTAAGCCAACGAATATAATTTGGTTTCATTTGGTTACTCACAGGTGGTGAGCTTCGAAAGACCTTTTAGAAATGGGCAAAGAAATCAGTTTTGAGAGAAGAATGGAAAATAACTTTTTTTCTCCTTTTATACAAGAGAAAAAGGATCAAATGGGTTCGTACTCATTTATGGGAAAAGTTGGACCTAAGAATGTAAATTTTTCTTTGTTAATAGTGAAGGGGATCATTACCTGAGACTTCTAGAGTTCAGAATGATCTGTAGAAGGATCAGGGGTGTAAAAGATCTCGTCTTTTAGCGAAGGGGCAGTCACAGTGGTAGCTTCTGGTAAAACTATCGTTTCTTACGTTTCAGAGCTTGAGTGTGAAGCTTGGGCAGAGGTAGCAGTTTGGTTGGAAGAAGAGGCCATTGAATCCTGAAAGTTATGAAAGTTTCTGAGAGAAAAAGAAAAAACAAGAAACTAACAAGGGAGCTTCAGGAAACAACAATGGCAGAAGATTGCACAGAGCGAAAGGGAATAGAAAGTAAGAAAGGCAAAAACACTTTTTCACACATATATAGGGGTTTTACAGAGACAAGAAAGAGAAAGAGAAGGAGAATGTGCATAATAAACTCTCGTTAATGCTGACGTGATGGAGTACGCTTGAAGCCGTTTTTATCCATTAAAATTCATCATTGGCTTTGTAATTCCCTAAAAAGTAGAAATTGGTTAATTAATGGGGAATGTCCATGTAATAACTGTTCAGGTGAGTAAGGATTTGGTTTTCAAATTACAGATATTGTCATTGGACTTTTCAGTTACTTGTATTACGGTAGACTGAGATAGAAAGGCAAAAAATTTCTAAGTCCAATTATAGTCGAAGAGTAGTATTCGAAAAGTTAAAATATTTATCTCTCATACTTCGAGAATAAATATTGGGGGACATCTGTCGGTATAAAAATAAATACTTTTCGATTTATACTATTTCGATAGTTTAAATTGGCATGAACATAATTCTTGATGAATTTATAAGTTTTTGACTGGAATTAAAGCTAATCGAGACATAGATTTTGATTGGTCATTTTCATCTCATATTAAGAGTGATAGTTTTGATTTACAATCGAAACAATAAGCTTAAAGAGTAACTACACTTAGCAGAATTTCTAGAAGAAAGAGACCTCGAGTAAAGATCAACGAATGTTCGAGCATACAAGTTTGGATTAAAAAGAAAGAAGTTTTTGAATTTAAAATAAAAGTTAGTTGTAACATCCCGAATTTAATAACCATAGTATACTACCACAGTTACTAGATTCAGACCTACTACTTAACAGCTATGGGATTTTCAATATAACATAACGACATTATATAGAAAATATGAGTCATGAATGAATATATAAATATTACATCACAACAGTATTCCTCATCAATACCATACATACATCATTTCAAAATAAACTACCTAACTACACTAAGCTTAGCACTCCAAGCTCATGTCTTCAATCACTTCATTTCCCACAAAGCTTCCTCCCTGGAATCATCATAGAAACACACACAGGGGGTGAGAATCACGCATTCTCAGTAGTTCCACGCCCATACAATTGACATGCTATGCCAAATTATGTCTAATATGTATGCCTATGCAATAACTTAAGTATGAAATGAATAATGCATGATACTAAGTCCATGGTAATGTCATGAATGCATGAGTCCTGAATAAAGTAATGGAAGTCACATCCATAACCTTGGACAAGCACTGGAAGTCCATCCAGAAAACAACACTCCAAGTAGTGAAATCTATCATCTACACGGTCTTCAGGAACAGAGAGGAAGTCCATCCTCGGAATCATAAGAAAATACATCTTTAACAACATAACAAACATAAGAGTATACCATTCACCTCAACCATGTTTCACAATCACATCATGCATAACAATTACTAATTACATCACATAATTAGTTCCACAATTGATTTATATGCACATCAAGTTCATTTTGCAACACATTTTATCCAAATACACTTAAAAGTAATTCAACACTCTCAAAAGAGTAAACATGAGTGATTCCAACACTTATGGAAACTCACTTTCTTAATTCACATTTCACAATATACATATGTATATCCATGCCTAATTACCTCACATAAATAGCATTACAAATTACTTTGATTTATCACATTCTCACTTCATTAAATACCCTTATTAAGGTCTCATCACACTTGTAAAGACATACATGAAAGGTCTCAACACTTAGGAACTTCCAAGAATATCAAAACACATTTTTTGAAGGTTCTGGAGCTCAAGCTGCAGCACAAAACTAAACACGCCGCGGCATTCTGCTCTCCGATGCAACTATTGGGCAGAAAACTGCCTCACGCCGTGGCATGCTCACGCCTCGAGCCACGCCGTGGCGTGAGCTTGCGACAGCAACTTCTGCAAAATTCTGCAGAAGCATATTACTGTTCTATTGGAATAAAACCCTCCTCCAATCACTTAAAACTCAATTCTAAGTGATATTCAGCATCAAATAAGATCCATTATCACATTTAAACTTTTAAATCACTTTAATTTCACTCAATCATACCTCTTTGTGAATCAAAATCCACACATAACATAAACCCCCAAATATGACCTAAAATGGGAGCTAAGGTATTCCAAAGCTGAAAATCCAACTTCTTGCTTCCATCAAATCAAAAACATGCTATTCTCTAGCTTTCTAACAAAATTCATGCATTTACTAACATAAATACAATTCTCACACTTCAAAACCCCATTTCCTCCATTAGGTCCCTATAAACTAAATGAAGAAGATGGATTCAAGAAGTAAGAACAAGTTTCCCCCTACCTCTTGTAGACAAGATGAAGATGAAGCCAAAGATGAGCCATGGAAGAATCAAGTTCTCCCTTCCTCTTTCCCATTCTTCCTCTTTCTCCTTCTTCTTTCCCCTTCACTTTTTCCCTTTTCTCTTTCTTTTCTGTTTCTATTTTCTCCTCATCTCAGCTGTAAGCCACTTATAAAAGGGAAATCAAATTTGACTTCTCTTAGATAAGCACTAAAATCCCGATCTGTTAAGAACACTCAGATTTCACCAAATTTAGTTCTCTAACCTCCAACATACTTAAAATAAATATTATGATTCATTAAAAATCTATTTTTACCATTTTCATATTTTTTCATATCTGCTGGCTGTCAATCCGGTATTAAAACATATAACCAGTATGCTTAATAATACCAAACTAACCTTGATAAATCTCAAATTTTAACTGTAGCACAGTTTACATATTTGTGACCTAAAAATAAACTCTCCACATTTATTTCCACAAACTAAGCAATTTAAGCCACTTCCGGAGCTAAAAATAGCTATTTTTCACACATAGCGTTGCAGCAAAATGTCTAAACGTGCTCAGACAGTCACAAAACTTAACAGACATGTTAAGCAAGTATTATGCTACTTCCATATCCATATACAAGCCTAACATGTTTTTCCAGGGTGTTACATTAGCAGCAGTTGGAGATGTAACATGAAGACAACACATGGATTGCTGACAAAGATCGAGCAGTTGTTGATGGCACGAGGATTTCTGACAAAGATTTGGTGGTTACCAGACAAATATTACTAATCATTTAGGCAATTATCTTTGTTGTAGACATATGTCAAAATCTTGTAAACTAAGTAGTTACCTAGAAAGTCTATAAATACTAAGAGGATGAAAACATTTAAGCATTGGAAATTCTATTACTCACAAATACTTGTAAAGTCATGCTCTCACGTCCATTGACATCTCTAGCAAACAGCACACAAGTCTAGTTCAATATGTTTCCATCCACTTTCATTTTTACTTTCATTCATGCACTCTTTACAAATTCAATGCAATTTTAAATTCAATTCATTTACATTCAGTTTTTATTTTTCTTTGTAAATTCTCTTCTACTCCTGATCAAGTGATTCTTTTAAAGATCATTTGAGTTCTGCTTATTGTTTTCTTTTAATTGCTTTCTTTACTTTTATGTAATTTTATTTTCTTGCAATTTACATACATGTTCATTTACTTTTCATTACATTTACTTTGAATCATTTTTACTTTGTGCTATTTAATTTACATTGTCATATTTACTTCAAATGTTTTCTTTCGTTTCAGTCATTTTAACTTATTTTCGTTTATATTATTTATTTTATTTCTCGAAAATAAGGCTTTTATATTTCCAAACTTGTCTTTTATCAAAGCTTGGCATTTGTATAAAGTTTTCGATTTTGGATTAACATAACATTTTGTGAAATCGAAATCATTAATTTTACTCCTTTAAGATATTCAGACCAGAATCTCAAGATGAAGCGATTCCCTTCTCCGAATTGAGATTGAGAATCAAATTTTGTCCATAAATAAAGGGTTTACCATAATCTAAGTAGTGATATTCGAAATATTTTGATAAACAGTCAGATACACAAATTCAAAATTCACGTAAAATACATTAAAAATCAAAATTTAATATTTGTTTTTGGTTGCAAAAGAGTAATTGTTTATAAAATAATCACACACAAGTATACCAAAAAAAAAAAATTAAATTTAACTTTTAGTAAAAAATGGCAAGTGCGGGGACGTTTGTTTTCTCTGCAAGTGCGGGAGCCAAGTGCGACTCCGGGAAAGAGCCGCCTGATGGTGGTGGTGGCAGACAACATAAAGTTTCTTTTCGGGACATGGTTTTGGGCAGTAAGGGGGTTCCTGCTTTGGTTCCTCCTTTACGGCAAAAGGTTGACCTTCTTAAAGAGAATCTTGCACGAATCGAGTATGAAGACGGTAACCCTCTGAAACCGATGGTTCACATTGATGATTCAGTATTTGAGGGGTTGTGTGCCCCTTGGAAGGATGCTTTGGTCGTTAAATTGCTTGGGAAAGAGTATTGGTTTTAATACTATGAAGGATCGGCTCTCCAGAACATGGAAGTTAGGGGCAGGTTTTGAGATTTTGGATATAGGCAACGACTTTTTCATGGTGAAGTTTGATGATGATGCTGATCGAACGAAAGTCATGGATGGGGGACCATGGATAATCTTTGACCATTACCTTACTGTCCAAACTGGTCTCCTCGATTTTGTCTCGCCAACTGCGAGGATCGATAGAACGTTGGTATGGATCAGATTTCCAGGGCTGAATCTGTTTTATTATGATGAGAGTATTTTGATGGCTTTGGCTTCTGCGGTGGGGACTCCAATTAAGGTTGATCATAATACCTTGGACGTGAAGAGAGGCCGTTTCGCCAGAATCTGTGTTGAGGTTGATCTCACTAGGCCTGTGGTTGGGAAGGTGTGGCTCCGGAATCACTGGTATCGGATTGAATATGAGGGCTTACACAGGATATGTACCTCCTGTGGTTGCTATGGCCATTTGGGGCGGGATTGTACCATTAAGAAGTTGCCTCATGATGGTACTGTCAATGAAGCCGGTGGTGCTGGAGGCGCTGGTGTTCCTCGGCCACCCACACCCACGGTGGTGCAGCAACCCTTGGCCAATAATGACAGTATCGACATTAATGAGCATTTACCACGGGATAATCATATGGCGGTTACGTCGGAGGATTCTTTGCATGGGGACTGGATGATTGTGAAACGTAAAAAGCGTAATAGCCAGGCGAAAAATAAGGGAAAAGATACGGTCAAGAATAAAGGCACAGTCAACCATTATGAGAGGAGAGAGAAATCCCATGCAACCAAAAGCACGCTGCAGTCTCATGCTAAAACGGCGCAACATCTTTCGTCGCTCGGGGATTCTTCTTTGCCGAGGAAGGGTGTTTTGGCTAAGACTTCCACAGCCAAAAATAAAAGAGCCCGCAAGGACCATGATGTGGGGCGCACTTTACCTGAGGACGAAGGTGCTGCTACACCAAAAATGGTTATTCAGAAGGATTTTCCTCCTGCACCTAAGGTCTACGACCTTGGATATGGGGCTCAATCAACCGTGAAGATGAAAGCGATCTCGGCTAACAGTTTATTCTCATTGATGATGAGACTATCAATGGTCATGGTTATATGGAGAAGCCCTACGATATGGAAGAACCCATTCAAGTGGGGGACTCGGTTGATATGGTCCCTGAGACTCGGGTATGGACAACCATGCAGCAGTGTGTAGCTCTTGTCCCTACTTTCTTCTTCTTGAAGTGTCTCATGGAAGTCTTTAAGAATTTTTCTATCCTCTCCTGGAATGTTCGAGGTGCTTTGGGTTCTGACTCTCGGCGCCATGTCCGTGACATTATTGCTGCTCACCATCCTTCAATGGTGCTTCTCTTCGAGACTCATGGTCCCTTCGCTAAGAATGAGTCTATCATCTTCAATAAGGAAACATTTGGCAACATTTTTAAAAAGAAGAGGAAGTTGGAGGCTCGTATCAAAGGGGTCCACCGCCAACTTGACTCGTATTCTTGGAATGATCTTATCATTTTGGAGAAGGACTTGCAGACTTCGGATAATAAAGTGTTAGCGCAGGAGGAAATGCTCGGTATCAGAAGTCTCGTGAGAATTGGGTTAAGTTTGGTAATAGAAATACTAAATTTTTTCATACCCAAACTATTATTAGGCGCAGGAGGAACACGATCTCAGGGCTCAACATTGATGGTTTTTGGTGTACTGATGAGGATTTCATTAAGAAAGAGGCTCAATGTTTTTTCAAGAATTTGTTCCAAGCTCCCCATCCATGCCAGCCAGATAGCTTTCAATTGAGGTGCATCCCTCGTTTGGATCAAAATGTTTATAACGACCTCATTAAACCTATTTGTATGGTTGAAGTCCGTGATGCTATGTATGCTATGAATTCGTATAAGGCCCCGGGTCCGGATGGCTTTCAGCCTATTTTCTTCAAGACCTATTGGCCTATTGTTGCTAATGAAGTGTGGGAGATGGTTGCTAGAGCCTTCACTACAGGTTTTTTCAATGAGGGCCTTGCAGAAACGCTTATTGTTCCTATTCCTAAGGTGGATGCCCCTTCTTGTCTTAAAGAATTCCGGCCATAAGTCTATGCAATGTGCTCTTCAAACTCATTTCTAAGGTCTTGGTGAACAGACTCGGCCCCATCTTGATAGCCTTATCGGTCCCCTCCAAAGTAGTTTTCTGCCAAATAGAGGTACTGTTGATAATGCTATTGTTGCCCAGGAGATTGTCCACTTCATGCATAAGAGGAAAAAGGGTAAGAAAGGCTTTCTTCTTTTCAAAATAGATTTTGAAAAAGCCTATGATATGGTGAATTGGGACTTTTTAAGAATCACGCTTAATGAGTTTGGATTTCCGCCTCAAATTATCCAACTTATTATGAATTGCACTACTTCTACATCATTGTCTTTGAAGTGGAATGGAGAAAAGCTTGATCCTTTCCAACCCAGCAGAGGTCTTAGACAGGGTGACCCAATGTCTCCTTATTTATTTGTTCTTTGCATGGAGAAATTGGCCCTCCTTATTCAGGAGAAGGTTCGGACGGTTTCGTATTAATAAAAATGGGCCACCATTTCTCATTTGTTCTTTGCTTTGATGATTGCTTGCTTTTTTTTTACCGAAGCCAAGACGTCTCAAGTTAGAATGGTGCTAGAGACTTTGCAATCCTTTTGTCGAGCTTCAGGCTTGAAGATCAATGTGCGAAGTCTCGGTTTTTGTCTTCACAGAATGTCTCCAGAGCCAAAATCTCAAAGTTTGAATCCATTATAGGATACCATCACACCAGGAATTTAGGCAAGTACCTTGGTTTTCCCATGCTCTCCGGGCGTGTCAAAAAGTCGACTTCGCTATATTCTTGATAAAGTTGGTACAAGAGTAAGTTAATCAATAGAGCGGGAAAGATCACCCTTGCTAAATCAGTTATGACTTTATCCCAGTGTATACCATGCAGAATTATTGGCTCCCCCAGGGGGTTTGTGATAGCATTGATACTAAGGTGAGAGGCTTCATTTGGGGTGGGAGGTCATCTCATTGGGTTGACTGGAATACCATTACCCATAAGGGTGGTCTTGGCATCGGAAGGCTCGTGAAACCAATATTGCCCTGCAGGGAAACATATTTGGTCGTGCTTACATGACCAGGGACAAAATTTGGGTTAACTTCTTACTTCTAAATATCTTAAATCGACTCACATTTTTAATACGAATCCTATTAACGCATGTCTTATACGTGGGCTTCGATATTAAAAGGCTTGAGTGGCTTTCGGATGGCTTTATCAAAGATTGGGCAAGGGGAAGTGTCTTTCGGTATGAGAAATGGCTTGAGGAAGGCCCGCTTTGTAATGAAGTGCCCTTTGTTGCTATTCATGATTCTCGCTCTTATGGTCCTGGGATGTTTTTTATGATGGTTATTGGCATTTTGTGTTACTTTTCTCTCTTCGATATCAAGGACAAGATCAGTGTAAGTTTATTGATGGGATTTCGGATGATGTTTACATTTGGGGTTCGTCTAGAGCAGGGAAGTACTCAGTTAGCTGCGCTTATGATTGGCTTATATCTCATAATTCTGGGCGAGCTCCGGGAGTGAGTCAATGGACCTAGGTTTGGAGGCTGCACCTACCCGAGTGCATTAAGCATTTTGTGTGGCTTTCATTGCATGGTAATCTTCCTACGAACCAGTTTCGCAACTTACCTCACGCACGATGCGTCCTGCCCTCGATGTGGGGCAGCCTCGAGTCTATTTTACATGTTCTTCTAGGGATCACAGTCAAGACAGATTGGCATCGGTTGCATTTGGACCGTGGGCCTCATTTTCGATTCAAGACGTCTCTTCTTGGTTGCATATGCATATAAACGGAAAACAGGGGGGTTAAGTTCGTTGTTGCATAAATCCCGTAATGAAGAAATTTTCAAAGATACGAGATGGGAGATGTGGTATGTTGTTAATCAAATTCAAATATAGTCATCCCAAAATTCCCAAGAGGTGTCGTGGGTAGCTCCCCCCGCCGCTACTTATAAGCTTAATGTTGATGGGAGTTCATTGGGCAACCCGGTCGTTCGGTTTCGGGGTGTCATACGAGACAAAGTTTGGTGCTCTGGTTTCTCGAGTCTTGTGGCATTACCACTATTTTAAACGCCGAACTCTTAGCTATCTTTCATGGCTTACGTCGGCTTGCGGGGAGGCTTTACTTCTCTTATTTGTGAGAACTCCAAGTGTGCTCTTCGACTTATTCAATTTGCATCGGTTGCACCCGTTCGCTCCTTTGATTAGGAGTATTCAAAGCTTTTTTCTCCTTGGTGGTCTCGCAACCTTTAGAGAGGGAACGGATGCGCGAGATTGGTTAATATGTTTATATCGCTTATACGATAAACTCCCTCAACCTCTGTCTTTGGTTTTGCTCGGCGACGCTTCGGTTGTGTCCGTAGAGTGTAGCCCACTCTCTGTTGTTTTTTTTTTTTCCTTTTTTCTTCGATTTCCAACTGAAAAAAAAAAAAAAATAAATAATGACAGATAAAGTATATACAATATCATGAATATAAAATGTGACATAAATATTATGATATTAATGACATTCAAATTAAAGTAAATTGTTCTCATTTCCGAATCTTCTGCGTTCCAACCTTTCTTATATGATCAAGTCGAAGTCTCTAGGCTTTGAACTTCAGCTCTTAAGCCTCGAACTCCAGCTCCAATGGCCCTAAATGGGTGGGGGGAATTTGCAGAGACTCCAATGCCCAAATAAAGAAAAATGGGTGACATAGCAAAATGATAAAAAGGGAAAATGGGTGAGACCAAAAATCAATAAAAATGAGAGAAAATGTAACCTAAAAATAGGAAATCGTTGTCTTATTTATAAGGCGAATAAAGATCATCTTATATTTTTTTTTTAGAGATATAGAACTATTGATACTTTTTTAAAAAAGTGTTAATTAAGTAAAAAAATATAAAAAAATATGCATAATAAATAATAAAAAAATAATTTGAAAAAAAAAATAATAAAAAAATTTTTTTATAAGACTCCTCATCACGAGGGATTTGGTGCCTTAGCTGGCATCACTTTCCGGAATGCTAGCTCCCACCCAGAAGGAAACAAGTGTCCCTAATCCTAATATAAAAATGCTTGGAATCCTCCTGCTGACGTGGGCTGGGTGCGGGTCAGTCCATTGGACCGATTTGATCGAGTCGCTCCTCCAATCAGGCTCCTTGCCCTTGAACTACTAGGCCCCAATTCGGTACAGTCCATTAATGATATTTATATAGACTTTATCCTCATACACTCCTAACAAACTCCAATGTGGACTCATCTAAGCCATTTAAAAAAGAGTAGCACTAGAGAGCTTAAATGATAGCACAACAAATTCACCCCAATGCACGTAGTTTTCATAGGTTCCAATCACTGCACATACATGTAGATTTTAAGAAAAAAAAAAAAACAACTGTGTAGATAGAGTTTGTTTGTTTTTATAATTTATGTATGACTAATGCTACACAACCAAAAAAAATTACCAAAATTTTCATAGGATTAAAGGGTGATTATTAAATGAAATAAAGTTGTAAGAACTATTTAGATCCAAGAGTTAAATATAGTGTCAACTTATTTTGTGAAAAATTCTGGCTAAAGAATTCTGTTTGTCCAACAAAGTCTCCTTAAACAAAAATGGCAAGTTCGCATAACCCATTCCTTGCACGAAGGTAACAAACTAGCAGATTTCCTTGCCAATTTGGCTCATTCTTTCCCAATGGGTGTGCACACTTCGGATCGTCTCCTAAATGGGTGTGGGAGAATTCAGCTTAAAGACCTAGCTACTGTCTCTTTCCTGCGTAGTGTAACTTAGGTGGGGCTTTGCCCCTACATGTAACAAAAAAAAAAGATCTTTATATATATATATATATATATATATATATATATATATATATATATATTAAAAGAACTAAATATGCTTTGTTTTTGTTGATGTGAAGTCTCTTTTTACAATGATATCATTTCATTTTATATATTATAATAAATAATAAATAAATTTAATCTAGTGTAGCATAAATGCTAGGGTGGATGAATGAAGACAAAGAATGGGTTGTTTGATGAATGGATGGAATATCTTAGGTCATAATCTAAATTTAAGGGGGTATTTGATTTATTTTCTGTTTTATTTTCAAGTTATATGTTTTCATTAATAATTACAAAAATTTCATTTTATTTTTATTTTGTTTGTTTTTATTATTTCTTTCATAAAAGTTAAAAACATGAAATAAAATGAAAATAAGATAATATTTTTATAATTACTAATAAAAATAGATAAACTAAAAATGAAAATAAAAATCAAACCAAACTCTCTTTTTAAATTGGAAGATTCATATATTCTTATATGGAATATTCATATCTATTAATTTTTCCCGCAGTTGTTTAAAAAAAATATATTCCTTTCTAAGTTGTAAATTGTAATGGACTTGGAATTCCAAGCCCGCACAGTAACAGACATTAGAGGAGACCGACCGGGGTCCGCATCCATGGGCCGTAGAATGGAATCATAAAAATCAAAGTGACAATTGAGCTTTGAGCATTATAAGCCGTAGAGAAATTATTGTATATAGATGGTGCACACACAAAACACACAAGTCATGTCTACAAAATTAATTATTATTAAATAATTTTTTTCTGATCTTAACTAATATTAAATAATTACATAAAATTTTGTTTAATATAAAATAAAGTATCAATTGTTGATTGAGCGTATCACAATAATCTGTCATCATAAAATTAGTAAGTTGAAAATTCAATTCAACCGTACAGCCACGTGTAGTGTTAATTTGTATAGTGATCCTATTCCTATCTATTTGATATTTAGTAATAGGATAAAGTTTACTTCAAATTTTTTATATTATTTTTATTTAATTCTTAAATTAAATAATGATATATGATTTTTTTAATTTAATAATACATATTTAACACTCCTAAGCAGTGGTTAACTAATCCTAAAGATTCTAAATTTCGCATATCATTATTTAATTTAAGAATTAAATAAAAAATATAAAAAAAAACTTAAAGGTAAATTTTTTCCTTAATAATAGTATAAGTATTAAGTATTAAAGGTGTGATAAGTGGATGTGGAAATTTCGGTGCTTCAACTTCAAGTTCAACACAAGGACTGTATGTGAACGTGATGGATGCGAATGCCGATGCGATGTCAATTTCATTTCCCACGCTTTTACGTTTTCATCATTCCACCCTTTCCTTCCTTCATTCCATTCTTTAATCCTTTTCTTTTCTTTACCAGGTATTCCTCTTACTCTTCTTTTTTTTTCTTAAATCATATCGGCCTTTGTCTCTGAATCCGTATTTCTTTTTATATTATTATTATTATTTATTTCACTGTAAGTATTTCTTTGCCTTAGATTCATTGGCTTTCTTATGTTATTTGAATAATTTTGGTTGTGGGTTCTTGAATTTGTAACACCAATTTCACTGTTCAATTTCAATGCGCACAGATTTCTGCATATGTATATGTATATGTATGTATATGGATGAGTTACTTCATTCATTTGGTGAGTGGTGTTCATCTGAGTCTGTGTTAAGAGAAAGAAATGGTAAATCACGGGAAGGAAACAATACATTCATACAAGACAAGTGCTGCTTGTGATCTGTGTTATCTATGTTTTGCACAAACTAGTTTGAAAGTACTGCTGTCCCCCCTGGACTACAGCAGGGTGAAGGTGAACTTCTGAAATATTGTTTGGGTGTTTCTTTCGGTTATAATATACTTTAGCTCTGGGTGGTGTAGGATCTACATCTTTTCATTTCATCAATGTTGTGATGTGTACTTTTTAATTTTCTTTTTAATTTTTAATCAAATTTATATTGCCTTGTTGAAATGAAAAGTCTCTGGAGGGATTGTTTGCAGTTGCATTGTTCTCTCATTTTATTATTATAAGTGATGGGTTGTTGCCTGCTTATACTACTTCTCCGGCTCTTTTTAATTTCCAATGGATAGATAGATGTAATTTGATGCTTACAATGGCTCTAGTTTTGAGAAATCAAATTTCCTCTCTTGGTGATTTGGTTTTGATGCAGATATTGAGTTTTGCCAGATATGGGTTCATTTTTTAGTGTGGCGAATACCAAATCCAAATCTGATGGAAGTGAGTGGAATGAAGTGTCTCCAAATGAGAAATGCAAGAGGCAAAGAATGTCATCCCACTTTGATGAGGAGAGTCTAAGACTAATTCCTAATCTCCCTGATGAGTTATCACTGCAGATTATTGCTAGACTTCCTAGAATTTGTTACCTCAATTTAAGGCTGGTGTCGAGGAAGTGGAAGGCAATTATCATGAGTTCGGAGCTATATAAAGTAAGAAAAGAACTTGGCACAACTGAAGAGTGGCTATATTTGTTGATTAAGGTTGGAGAAAATAAACTACTGTGGCATGCTCTAGATCCTCGTTCTCGGATATGGCAGAGACTGCCTATTATGCCCCATGTTGTTGTTGAAGAAGAATCTAGAAAGGGTTCTTCTAGGCTTTGGATGTGGAACATGGTGGAAGGCATCAGAATTGCTGAAGTTATTAGAGGCTTTCTTGGGCAGAAGGATGCATTTGATGAAATGCCCTTTTGCGGTTGTGCTATTGGAGCTGTTGATGGATGTCTCTATGTTCTAGGTGGATTCTCTAAAGCTTCAACTATGAGATGTGTCTGGCGATTTGATCCAATACAAAATACGTGGAGCAAGGTGACTTCTATGTCTACAGGTAGGGCATATTGTAAGACAGGCATCTTAAATAACAAGCTTTATGTTGTTGGAGGGGTTAGTCAAGGTCAAGCTGGACTGGTTCCTCTTCAGTCTGCTGAAGTTTTTGACCCCTCTACAGATACATGGTCACATGTACCTAGTATGCCATTCTCGAGAGCTCAAGTCCTGCCCACCGCTTTTTTGGCTGACATGTTAAAGCCTATTGCCACGGGATTGACCTCATACATGGGAAGGTTGTGTGTTCCACAAAGTTTGTATTCTTGGCCCTTTTTTGTTGATGTTGGGGGAGAAATCTATGATCCTGAAACAAACTCATGGATAGAAATGCCAATTGGAATGGGTGAGGGTTGGCCTGCACGGCAGGCAGGTACAAAATTGAGTGTTGTAGTGGATGGTGAATTATATGCTTTTGATCCTTCTAGTTCTATGGATAGTGGAAAAATCAAGGTATATGATCAAGGAGAAGATGCTTGGAAAGTAGTTATTGGAAAAGTCCCCATATATGATTATGCTGATTCAGAGTCTCCATTTCTACTTACTGGTTTCCATGGAAAGCTTCATGTCATTACAAAAGATGCCAATCATGATATTGCTGTTCTGCAGGCTGACCTGCGAAATAATTGGGATTCTTCTCCATCAACCTCAACTCTATCACACAGTTCCTTGCATGAATTTCCGGAATCGGCTGCTGAATCAGAAGCAGTTGTTTGGAAGGTAGTTGCCAGCAGCAGGGGTTTTGGGCTGGCTGAACTTGTCAGTTGCCAAGTTATTGATATCTAGCTGGATACCAAGCAATAAATCTGACAACCTTTGATGGTATCAGGTTGTTGGAAGTTACATGAATTAACCTCATGGGATTGAGTCCGTTTGTATTTTGAGTCAGGTGTCAGCAAAATGATGAGTGCTGTAATAGTTTGTATGTACCTATTGATATTTTTTTTCTGAGATAAATAAGGCCCATAGGAACTGTCAATTTCGACAGTGATATACTTGTTACTAGTCAAATTGGTTAGGCAGAATACTATTAGAGCAATTCATTATCTATTAGATATATTAAATAATGCAGATAACAATCTGAATATGGTATTTATCATCGAACTCGTGGCACAGAATTCAGCCACACTTTTGTAGCCTCCTATCTGTTTTTTCATTTAATTTTAAACTTGTTATCAATGTTAATACATGTTCCATCCATGCTGATAGATTTTGTTTTTATCTCCTAAAGAAGCGTAAGTAATGAAAAAGTTTTTATTTTCTTGTATGTGAGATTAGAAAACGTTTTCCACATTGGCTCAACACTAATTTATTGCCTTGAAATATCAGACATCCACTAATTGAAGCAGTGAACACTATGATCTTACTGGTGTGGGTGGTTCACAGGTGCTAAGCACTTGCATATTGAGAAATTTTCTACCAACAAGACATAATCATCATGTGATGGGTGGGACAGAACTCAGAAGAGACAGATTATTTGCAGGTTATCTGCATCCGACGGAACCAGACGAAATTGATTGGGGCGTGCAAATGATTTATAAATTTAGTATTAGTATAATTTTTATACTGTACCTTTAACCAATTTTATGGAGGAATATTTTGTCCTGGAGGTGCGGCTTCACCCCTCAACCTTAACGAAGTTCCGCCCCTGTAATGATGCGGAAGGAACTTGTAATTTTCATAAGAAAAAGTGTATTTGTACACTTTTTACACGCATAATAATTTGTGTAAATAATTAGTGATTGATATGTATTATATGATGATTATAGATATATATCAATGTATAAATAACTAATAATTGACTTGAGTCATAACATAATATATGTCAATTACTAATTATTTATATGTTAATCACTAGTTATTCACATATCAATTAATTAATCATTAGTTATTTACATGTCAATTAATGTTTATAATCATTATATAATACACAAGGATTATCACTTATTTACTCATTAATCATCAATTATGTAAATAGTATGCAAATAGCATAACTGTTTTAACACACACACACAGATCACTACTTATTTATTCATTAATCATCAGTTATGTAAGTGGTGTGCAAATAGCACAACTATTTTAACACACACACAAATCACTACTTATTTACTCATTAATCATCAATTATGTAAGTGGTATCACACACACAGATACTATTACACCTGTTTTAACACATACACACACAGATCACCACTTATTTACTCATTAATCATCAGTTATATAAGTAGCATCACACACACACACTATTACAAACACACACACGAATCACCACTTATTTACTCATTAATCATCAGTTATATAAATGGTGTCACACACATTACTTCACACACACATACTATTACACACACATACTATTACATACAACTATTTGTGAAATAGTATGTGTGTATAATAGTTGTGTGTGACACCACTTGCATAACTGATAATTAACACACACAAACACTATTGCACACAATTATGTGTAATAATATGTGTGTGACACCACTTACATAACTAATGATTAACACACACACTAACTATTATACACACATATATATATATACAAGAAGAGAGAGAGAGACACACACACTAACTGCTACATACACACACACACTATAACACAAACACACACACACTAACTAATGTCTAAATAACACATTCATAAAATAAATCATACACTGACACTCCCAACTATCCCGGCGGTGGTCGGCACCCACACAAACTATAACACATATTCCGGCAGGCGGCAATGATCCAGAGTGGTCCAGCATTTCTGCGTGGTCCCAAGCGAGCGGCCCAAGCGGCGAGCGGGTTGGACATACACACACTAACTATGGTACGTACACACTCCTTAAAAATAATCTAAAAAAAATTTCAAAAAAAAAACCTAAAAAAAAAAAATGTCAGGTAACACACACATACAATATAATACACCCGCCACTGTAACACCCACACAAACTATAACACACATTAACTATTACATACACACACACTATTATTACACACACACTAACTAACTATAACACACACATACAATATTACACACACACAAAACTATACTATACACACACAAACTATAACACACACACGCACATATAAGAAGACACACACACGCGCGCGCACACACACACACACACATATAAGAAGACACACACACACTAACTATACACACACACACATTAACTATTATTACTAGAGTTATATGGGGTATTTTTAGTTAGAGAAATTTTTATTGTGAGATGATAAGAGGAGTAAATTTTGACCATATAATCATTCATAGATGATCAAGATTAAAAGTTACTTAAAGGTCATGTGATCACTTAAAAAAGTCACATGCATTTATGTTTTAATCTTAACCATTCATGTAAGATCCAATAGTCAAGATTCACTCATTTTATCTCTTACAATAAACACTCATCTTATCAGATACGTTATATATATATATATATGAGTAATGTTATATCTTCCTATCCAATCATCATAATACTAAATAAAGAAAATATTAAATAAAAAAGTAAATGCATATAATATTTTGGAAACATAAAAAGCATTCAATATTTTTTTTTTATTTAATAATTAGGAATATTAATATATATATATATATATATATATATATATATATATAAAAAAGTAAATGCATATAATATTTTGGAAATATAAAAAGCATTCAATATTTTTTTCATTTAATAATTAGGAATATTAATAATATATATATATATATATATATATATATATATATATATATATATGAAATCTATATCTTCCTATCTAATCATCATAATACTAAATAAAGAAAATATTAAATAAAAAAGTAAATGCATATAATATTTTGGAAACATAAAAAGCATTCAATATTTTTTCATTTAGTAATTAGGAATATTAATAAAAAATTAAATAAGAAGATAAATCATCTCTCTCTCTCTCTCTCTCTCTCTCTCTCTCTCTCTCTCTATATATATATATATATATATATATATATATATATATATATATATATATATTGCTAACCTCCATACCTTCATATAGAGGTTAACAACTTCCATATTTTATTTTGGACCAAAAATTCATTCTCTTATTTCTTTAAACAACTTTAAAGTCATAAGTAATTATGTCATTTTATTCAAAATACAATCATCTAATTTAATAAAAAGAGAGAGAGTATTGAATGCTGACATTAAGTAAGAGAAATAATAAAGAAATATAACTTTAATAAAGAGGGAAGTATTGATTATTAATTTTAATTATTTATTTAAAAAATGATTTTAATATATAAAAATTAAGAAAATATAATGACATTGTTAGTGGAGAAGAACGTCATTTAATATTAAAATGTAAATTTTATTATAAATAACGTGGTTATACATAAAATGAAAATGAAGATACTATGTATTTTAAACGAAAATATATATAACTATGTTAGGTAAAATAAAAATCTTCACATTATAATATATAATATTATAATAATTCAAATTAGCATGCCGTACGTTCATATATATATATATATATATATATATATATATATATATATATATATATATATATATTATCAAAGTTTAATTTATATCATTTATCAAATTGTAAAATAAAAATATCATTTTATTAAAAATATCATGTTAGCATTAAATAATTAGAGTTAAAAATAAAAAAAAATAAAACTTCTCTCTTCATTAATGATATAGTTCTCTATTTTCACTCTTTGTTAATGTTGACATTTAATATTCTCTTCCTTTATTAAATAGGATAGATGATAATAAAAAAATAATAAGTTTTTATTTAAAGAATAAAATAATAAGATCCAAAATGTAAATATTGTAACATTCATTATATATATATATATATATATATATATTGTATAACATAACTTGATATTATTTATATATATATATATATTTTTAATTTATATCATTTATCAAATTGTAAAATAAAAATATCATGTTAGCATTAAATAATTAGAGTTAAAAATAAAAAAATAAAAAAATAAAACATTATTAATGATATAGTTCTCTATTTTCACTCTTTGTTAGTGTTGACATTTAATATTCTCTTCCTTTATTAAATAGGATAGATGATATTTTGTATATAATAAAATGACATAATTATTAATGACTTTAAAATTATTTAAAGAAATAAAATAATAAGTTTTGATCCAAAACAAAATGTAAATATTGTTAACCTTCATATATATATATATAAAAAACGTATTTAGTGAGATGAGTATTTATCAGTAAAATGTGATGATGAGTGAGTTTTGGTCATTAGATCTTATATGAATAAATAATATTAGAAACATAAATGACATGACTTTTTTCGTCGCATGACATTTAAGTAACTTTTAATCTTGACCATTCATGTATAGTTACATGGTCAAGATTTACTCATCTCACATTCTCACAATAAAAACTCTTCTCACTAGATATGTCTCCTCCCACACACACATACATAGATATATAAGAGAAATCAACTTATACGAATGTAAGTCTTTTCTTCTTCTATCTACTTTTAACTATTGATCTCAATTTAATTTTTATTATATAAGAGAATGTGAAAGGGTGAGAAAAGAGAGGCTGGCAGGGTGTCGAGGAAAGATAAAGTGAAGAAAATGGAAAAATAAGTCACGTGAGGCACTTTAATGAAATGTTTTAGACCATTGGATGAACTTCTGGCTAGCAAAAAATGGATAGGGAGTCTATCAATTTGTCTCACATTAATATGGAGACTAATCTCATTTTGGATAATAGACTGGTATCAAAATTTGACCTTCTTGACATGCCACAATCTTCTATTGTTAAAGAACTCAATGTTGAGTCTCATGTTGAAATGGAATTTGATTCTTTGAAAAAAGTTGAAGAATTTTATACATTATTTGCTAATTCAAAAGGGTTTGGGATTTGTATCCTCTCTAGTAAACAGAATTATTGCTTTTTGTATGTGTTAGGGAAGGTGAACAGAAGATAAAAAGTGGTGACAATGAAGAAATTAATGGCAACATGGGAAAAGTTAGGAAAAGTTGTTTAACCATACATATTGGATGTCAAACATCACTTAGTGTGCTAAAATATTGGAACCAAGACATATGAGTTATAAAATCTTTTGACAATAATCATAATCATGTCATGGCTAGTCTTAAGAGTGTGTCTTATTTGAGGTGTCAAAGAAAAATGAATAATACTACAAAAAACCTTGTTGAAAAGTTTAGCGAAAAAAGTTTACCTACTGAAAAAGTTGTTGCAATGTTTAATGGTAGACAGAACTAAATTTCAACTTCATTCCTGCCAACTGAAGTATCTCACCCTAAAACTGACTCACAAAAATCCGATCCTTGTCAGTAATAATGGACCTCGAAAATCCATGCAATCACACCACCTCCTTAATGAAAATAGTTGTCACTTCCTTGGCTGAATATGGGTGAGTTAGTGGAATAAAATGGGCATATTTTGTCAGACGATTAACTACAACCAAAAGAGTATTAGCCCCCTTTGACTTGGGTAACCCCGCAATGAAATCCATGGAGATATCCTCCCATACTCGATTTGGGATAGGCAGGGGCTGTAATAATCATGCTGGCTGAAGGGTTTGGTACTTGTTTCTTTGGCAAATAGCATATGTTGTTACAAAAGCATGAACATCGCTTCTTATTCCATTCTAATAGAATACCACAACCAACCTCCTGTAGGTCTTTTCAACTCTCGAGTTTCCACCCCAAGGGGTGGAGTGAAATTCTTCTAACAACCTAGGAATATTTTTGGATTTATGGGGCAGCACCAACCTGTCCATGTACCACAAACACCTTTTTCTTATGGTAAACCTGGGGTGGGATGCTGGATTGGATAATAGGTCCTACAAAACCTTCTTAGTGAAATCATCCTTCAAAACCTCCTCAGATAAAGATTGTAAATCTGGACTAGCTAGTGTAGTCATCTTCTTAAAGTCCATGACTCTAGAGATAACATCTGCTACTCTGTTTTCCACCCTTGGTTTGTACTAAATGTCAAATACATATCCCAATAACTTGACAATCCATCATTGCCGCCCTTCTGCCATCAGTCTCTGCTCCATCAAAATCTTCAAACTCTGTTGATCAGTGCGAATAATAAAGTGTTTACCCATAAGAAAATGTCGCCACTTCTGAACAACAAATACTATAGCCATCAATTCACGTTAGTAAAGTGATTTAGACCTTAACTTTTTTGAAAATGCTTGGCTAATGAAAGCTAGAGGTCGACTATGCTGCATCAAAATCGCCCTTAATCCTGACCCTGATGCATCAGTTTCTACTACAAAGTTACTGTTAAAATTAGGTAAAGCCAAAATGGGCAGATTGATCATTGCTGCTTTGAGATCTTCAAAAGCCTGCTAGGCCTCCGCAAACCATTGGAAATCATCCTTCTTTAGTTGCTAGGTCAGTGGTCTTGTAATCTGCTCATACTAACGCACACAATGCCTATAATAGCCCGTTAGGCCTAGGAATCCACGCAGCCCTTTGACATCCTTAGGAATTGGCCATTGCTTCATAGCTTCAATCTTAGAATAGTTTGTTGCCACCCCTCGACCCGAAATTATGTGACCTAAATATTCTATCTTAGATTCACCAAAACTACACTTCTTGTAGTTTTCTAACAAAGCATTCCTCCTTAACACCTCCAATACCATTCTCAAGTGAGTCACATGGACAAATTTATCTTGGCTGTAAACCAAGATGTCATAAAAAAAACCAGCATAAACCTTCAGAGATATGGCCTGAATATGTCATTCATCAAGGCTTGAAAGGTGGAGGGGGCATTCGTTAATCCAAAAGGCATTACCACAACAATAGTGGCCTTCGTGGGTTTGAAAGGCTGACTTCTTGATGTCATCATCTCTCATCCTTATTTGATGGTATCCATACTTCAAATCCAATTTTGAGAACACCGTAGCTCCCTCTAACTCATCCAGCAATTCATCAATGATGGGTGGGTATGGGAAACTTGTCTGGTACTGTAATGTTGTTTAAGGTGCAGTAGTCAACACAGAACCTCCAACTCACATCCTTCTTCTTCACCAAGATTAAGGAACTTGAGTATGGGTTGGTGCTGAGCCTAATCATACTTGTAGACAGCATCTCCTTTACAAATTTTTTGATCTCCCCTTTTTGATAATGAGGGTAACGATATAGATAGATGTTTGGGATTTGGGTCCTCTGCTTCAAGGTGATTCTATGATCATGTTGTCTCTGTGGTGGTAATGAAGTAAGTTCTACAAATAAGTCTTTAAACTCCTCCAATAATGCCTTTATTCCCTCGTCCTCCATCTCTTTTTCATTCTCTACCAATTTGATCATCCCTAACTCCACATAATACCCTTCACCATTGTTTTTTAGGGCTTTTGCCATGGCTTTAAGAGATGCCATGATTCGGAACAGAGATGGGTCCCCTCTAATCTCCATTTCCTCCTCTTCCCATTTCACTTTAATAATCAATTCTTTGAAGTTAACCCTTATCTCTCCTAATTCCTCCAACCATTCAAACCCCAACACAACATTTGTCCCTCCCAAATTGAACAAGAAGAAATCCTGCACAATGACTAAATTTGGTATCGCTAACTAAACTTTCTTGCAAACTCTTTGGCTGTGGACCTTATGCCCATCTCCAACTTCCACAGAATAGCTTCTAGTTTCCTCCCTTGGCAGTTGTAATTCTTTGACTAAATAATGGGATAAAAAAATATGGGAGACTCCCGAATCTATTAAAACAATTACATTTTTCCCCTTGATGGTTCCCCATAGCTTTAATGATTTTTTTAACGTTAAACATGCGATACTGTTCATATTGAGCTTCATAGCTGCATCCTGCTCCTCCTCTCCTTTCGTTCCTCCTAACTCTGAGTTTCGTTCTTGACCCAGCTCATCTGGGCTTAATAATAGCACATTCAGGTGCTGATTTTGGCACACATGGTTGGGAGTGTACCTAGCATCACACCTAAAACAAAGATTCCTCTTTATCTTGTCTTGCATCTCCGGATGGGTCAGGCATTTGAACCTTCCCCCTATTCGAAAACCTCCAATGTTTGTTGTGTTACTCCCTTCTGCTCCTATTCCTTCAACACTCATTCCTCCACCAACAGCTATAGGTTATGCTTTCGAGCCTTGGATTGCAGTATGGGTGTGGAAATTATATAAGAAATGTTCAAATAAAGAATTTGGATATTGGACATGCACAAGTTGTTTCTAATTATTGCAAACAAAAATAAACTCAAAATTTAGATTTTTTTTTCTATGCAATACAATGTGATGATGATGCTAAAATGATAAACTTTGAGTGGATGCTAGATCGAAGTTAACTTGTCAATATTTTGGAAATATTATTACTTTTGATATCACATATAAAACTAACAAATATAGCATACCATTTACCCCATTTACTGAATTGAACCAAAATCTTCAATCAATTTTATTTAATTGTGCATTATTACAACCAAATAATGCAGAAAGGTCCAGGGGCAGCACATTCAGGAATAGAACACATCCACTGACACTGTTGGTGTTATCAACAACTTAGCAACCATTTCCCCTTTATTGTGGGGCACAGGGGAAGGAATGAAGAATGATAAAGCAAATCTATATAGATTCTTAAAATAAGAAAAAAGAATACCAATTATGCTCAACTCTTTAACTTAGTGTCAATTCCTTGCTATTCAGTCAGTAAAATCATATTATTTTTTTGTCATCATGCGTTAGGCCATACCCTAATTTTAATCAATATAAGCCTGCTATCTCTGGAGAATTTCATAGCAGAAAATATTATCATTTTCTCATGAGATCATTACTAAAAAATCTTCCTCAACTACAACTCATCGCTTTCACCAGCTTGTGATGACATCTGCCACTCATTTCTCATTTTCTTTTTCTTTGCTCCCTTGAAATGGTGAGTCACACAATGCCACCTAGTTTTACATTGAACCAATAGTTTTCTCAGCAAAATTTATTTTAAAGGAAAAGGTCATCAAATATAGTCAACACCACCAACATGGATCAATATAGCTAACACCCCCTCATGGATGGGAAAGCATAATACAATAAGAATAAGAAACTCAATAAACGATAAAGATTGAAGTAATAAAATTTGTGTATTTTTTTATTAAAAAAAATTCAAACAAGGCAAGTTTATCTACAATTTTCTCCCAATAATATCAAGTTAAAAAGTTCAGGAAGCTCATTCAGCAAATGTTTAAGTGACAATTCACATGAATTTTCATACCCCATCTCAGCACAAATTGACTTTAAAATCGAACATCAAACTTAGTATAAATGAAAAATGCACAACCAAAAAAGGCATTTTTGCTAGACACTACTTATATCAGAAACTAAAAACAAAAATGAGAGGGGAATCAATGATTTAGCTTGAAAATATTTGAAAATGCATACTCCTTATCTTATCCTGATCTCCCATTTAGGTAAACGAGTCGACTCTGTTAGATTTTTCTCTCAAAACTTCAAAGCTTGAGTGTTTTGATATTAGAAATGACAATTAGCCTTTAGGAGAATCAATTCCATCATTGAACAAAATATCACGCAGAATTGATTCTACCGCCGCTCCCTGCCTTGCCGGCAACCTCTGTGGGAGAGAGAAAGTACTGCTATTTAGTGAGAACAAAGAAGAGAGGGTGTGTCATTGGAGAGAGAGAAAGTGGAGAAAATAGAAAAATAAGTCACGTGAGACACTTTAGTGAAATGTTTTAGACCGTTAAATATACTTTAAGATCAATAGTTAAAAGTAGATGTAAGAAGAAAAAATTTACATTTGTATAAGTTAATCCTCTCTCTCTGTCTCTTTGTATATAAAAGCAATAATTTCACCTAGTGAGAATTTGAAATTAAGGAACATGCTGAATTTAGTTTCTGTAATAATTTCACTTATCTTGAAGACCGAAGCACAAAATGAACGGAAAAATTAGACCGCAACAGTAATAAAAGTGGAGTTTTTGTATGTTTCAAAATATTTTTTTTATAACCAAAATAATTTTTTCCCTTATATTTATTTATCAATGTGATAGAATGTTTTTTCATAGTCAAATTTATTTTCTTTTTTAGTCTTTTTACACAACGAAAATAAGTCTCATTTTCTTTCAAGTTATATTGATGTAGTAGTGAGAGGGGATAAACTTCAGTCACAGAAGCCCTCGATTATGTATCATGTATGTGACTGCTTAATGCAATCGTTAGTGTGAAATTGAGAGAGAGAGAAAAAAAAGAATCTCACTAAAAGAAATTGATAAAAGAGAATTTATTTTCGGCTACCACTTGCCAGGTTCAAAATTGGACTTGATTTTGATTCTCACCTTACAGCTAGCTTAACTTTTGAAGTTAATCATTAACTCAACTCCAAAGATTATTCAAGATGTGGTTTAACCTGATTTTAATTACAATGATATACATCAAAATTTAAAACATAGTTGGTTCAGCTGGATAAAAGAGGGGAAGAGAAGAAACAAGTTGTCACAAAAAAAAATTTAAATAGAAATAATTTTGTAAGATATTGTTCCTGTACATGAAAACAATTACAGCACTGAGGCTCGGATAAAAGATGTTACAGGGATATATACTTGGATTCTAAGAGCCAACGACAAACACTATTTTATTTACACAAATTATTATCTGCTTCTTAACTTTGAAAATGATGTAATACCGTACCAACCCTTGCAAAAATATAACTCACTATAGCTGATGGGGCCCCTTATATAGCATAATCAATATAATAAACAAGATGGAAGACATGATGGGGTCACGAATATCTTAACCAAGCATGAATTATTAGCCTGCGCAAGGGGGGTAAAAAATGCTGCCTTACTGTGGTTATAAGGAATGGTCCCTGAAGGAGGTTGATTAGTTTGGAGCCTTCTTGGCTGCACGAGTATTCTTAAGAGTCATCTTGAGTTTTTGTCTCTCACTTTCAACCTCTGCAAATTGAAGACTTAATTGAGAGTAACGGTCATGCATCTCTTTTAGTTCTGTCTCCACAGCAGAATGTCTTGCCTTTAGTTCTAACATGTCTTTAATTAGCTCATTGATATCCCTGAAGCTTCGGAATACTGCTTCTTCATCACTGTGTTGTTTCGAGAAAGAACTGGAACATAGGAGAAAAATGTCTCAAACTTTGTGGTTGAATGATCTCAATGCAATTTTTCAATAGATGTTCATGCATGTCAGAGAGTCAACTACAACAGAAATGCTGAACATTACATTTACCCACTTGCAAAGCAATACTGCACTGCTGTACACAAAAAAATAAGCATAGCATTGGTCTTAATTATTTGATAGTAGGGAAGAAACACTCCAAGACAGTAAGCAGGTATTTGTCATGTCATGTATATGGTTTTATCTTTATTAAGTTAAATCATAATACACCATATTTAGTTGTATGTTACATTTAAAGTGTTATCTAGCTAAATTGGGATCCTAATTAAAGAAATTTGGCTCCTGTTGGAATTGATTATGTGCCACTGGTAACAGAACTTTAGTGGAAGCAAGAAAAATATTGACAGCCAGAACAAGAAAAATATTAAAATATTATCCTCTTTAGGTAATTGTTTAATGTAATCAGCAAATTACTTGTCTGAAAATGTCATTGACAGCCAAAACATGAAAACGTCAACGCTGCATTTTGCAGTGCTTGTGGAAAATTTAATAGCTACCTCACAGTTTAAGTAAAGAAGTTATCATAAATTCAAAGCAAGATAAAGATAAATAGGAAGAAAACAGCAGATATGAAATAACTCAAGGTAAAAGGGTGAGATTAGTTAAAAGAATGGGATCTATTTCAGACACTATGAGATTCTGAAGAAGCGAAGAGGAATCACACAATACATATAACAGTTTAGTTAAACATATGGAAACTCAAGCAGAAGAAAACAACCAATATAGTATAATAAACGATGGCCAGATTAATAATCAGAAATATACATGCAAGTCAAAAGAAAAGCTCGTTAGAAACACTATCTGATTTTTTTAAAATATATAACCTTACAAAGACAGGAGCCTAGACCGGAAATGGTTTGATGACAAGACGAAACAATGCTGGAACTTCACAATCAACTGTTACTGAACGTAAAGGGTGGCAAAGTTTTTTAATTAGGTGCACATATCTTAGAATAAAATATTTATGAACTACGCAGCAGTCTAGCTATAGGTCTTGTAACATGAATAGCATGGCATACTCCTTGAGTGAGCTTCAAGGCTAAAGCTTTTAGAGCCAATTGGGCCTCCACCTAACAATATAATACGCTTGGGATAGTCTGTTCTTGACATTGTATCAATGCCTATACAACCAGGTGGTCAGAAGTTCAATCCTTGCTGCCCCCATTATTCTAATTAAACTAAATTTCAGCACAATGTAAAGTGGGCTTGTGCTTTGCCCATGCTTCAATCCCAAAGGGCTTTTGTGAGAAGGGGCATGCTATACTGCCTATACATACTAATAAAAAGAAGACACACTTAATCCTGCACCAAACAACTTAAGCTTTTGGAATAATTGGTTCTTGACAAATCATTATTCCAAGTAATTTACTGAGTGAAACTTAAGTGAAGGAGCTTTTGATGATCAAATGATGCATCTTACTAGTCATCACTCATCACATTTTAATTGAGTGAACAAAGAGAACAGGAATCTTAAGGTGAAGTGCTTCCAAAATGGCAACTGTATTTGTCAGATCTCATTACTGTTGCAAAGGAGAGTGTACCTCTGAAATTGGATACTTGAATTCTTCTTAGCCTGCAAGGCTTCAGCAAGCTCAATCTCCAAAGCAAGCACCCTTTCTAATGCATTACCACCGACAGAGATTTCACTGAACACAGGGAATATGTTTCCTAACTCTTGATTGGCCTGAGCAAAGTACAAAATTGATAAGAATCTGGACAAAGATATGTTTCATAGCAATCAATGCAACAAGAATCATTTACCTCATGTAGCTGAATCAATTCTCTTTGCAAACCTGGAAAACTTGGCTCATGGCTATGACCATCTACTGGAGGAAGCAAATTATCGTTTTTCATTCTTTCCAACTGCAATCAGAAGACAATACTTAGAGATCATATTGGCATCACACACAACTATAAAAGTAGTAACTCAAGGACCAGGAAAATGCAAATGCTATCTATATTCCTTTGTGTATGCTATTAGACAAGGAAAGTACTACTTTTATGAGTAAGGGAAATAAAGAAAAAGAGTAATGGAAACTAGAATTGATGAAAAAGGGACAAATAATGAAACCTAACATGTTTGTGCATCTTAAAAAATTACCTCCTTATTCAAGTGGTCAATGCTAGATTTCAAACTTTCAGTTAAAGCCACGTGCTTCTTTTCTTCATTTTGTTGCAAGTCCTCTTCAGTTCCAAGAGTTTGGCATCCATTTATAACTCTAAATGCAAGAGGATCCTATCAAATGATTATGCAAATAAATTGTTAAGGCTTACCACTAAGATAGATGAAGGAAGGCATACATTAGATATTGCACTAAGAAAGTACATAACCTTTTCCTCAAAGTTAAAGGCTTTGCTTAGCTTGAGAACAATAGTATATAAAGACAAGAGGAAGGAAAAGAAAACAAAAAAAGAATTGTCATCGATTCCAAAATTTCGTCACTCCATTTCCTTTCTCTCCTCTGCGTACTCTCCCTTTTTATTCCAACCATGCAAATTCTTTGAATGAACTTACAGAGACACACATTTCATCAAGTGAAAAGCTATGTGAATAAGTCAACCAATTTTCTGCTACGCATGGGAACAATCTATATTGCAAGAAATTTTTTTAGGATTATTCAAAATCTCAGATATCTATTATAGGCAGTTAAGATTGTCAACAGAGGAACTCCTGTTTTATTTTATTACGTCATGGATAAATAACAATATGCTCAATTCATAATAACTTGATAAGAGGGTTCTTAACTTCTTATAATAGATGTACAAACCACTTGAAATTTTTTTGTTTTTGGCAGACAAAATTCCCAGACATTGGCATTTAATTAGTGTAAATACTTTTAGACAATAATTATCATTTTCTTGGTTGATACTTATTTTTGATAAATTATTTGTGGCAATCAACTTGTCCAGAATCACTAGCTGAAAGAAGAGGACAAATTGGGGTGAGAATGCCTTGCATGTAAGTATAGTTAGATTCTGTTCTAGGCAAGCAATTGCAATCATGCACAATGTATTCCAAAAACTTTAGCTCTAATATGATATTTAATAAATAGTGTGGGTAGCTTTAGTAAATTTCAACTTCCAACGATGATAAACAGCCCTAATTGAAACTTTTATAATTTGATAAAGGACTGAAATTATGATAATATGATTATATCACCAAAGCATACAAAAGCTGTAGAGCAAGAATTATTAAAAGCTTGAGAGAATAATTCACCTAGTAAAATAAAGAGTCCTTTTTTGATTAAGATATCTTTCTGGACACTGAAATATAACAGCTAGTACCCCAATTCATAAGAAATTTGGTCGGTCAACATTTTTTTGTAATCAAAATAATTTTTTTATTACTGTATCAATATATCATCCTAGAAATAAGGTGATTTCTTCTAACATGAAGTGATAACTAAAGATGTTTTTCCAAAAAAATAAATAAATAAATAAGTCAGTTACCTCAGGTTGCATATTGATGAGTAAATTTGCACTCTCTGGCTCTTGACTGCAAGCTGAATGAGAAGATTTTTCTTTAGGATTCAATGAAGAAGAGATTGTGTCATTGCCCTCATTCAGAACATTCACATGAGATCTCAAATTCTCAATTAATTCCTTTGCCAAGGTAAGCTCTACTTCAATTTTGGACTTCTCCTCATTGCATTTTAAAAGAGAAGCTTCAAGCTCTTGCTTTTCTTGCTTGCAGCATTCAAGGGTTATCATTGAGCACTCCTTTTCAGCCTTTACCAGGTCATAAGCATTTAACAAATTGCGTTTGTCAGAAAGTACAGCCTGTAACTCATCCTCCAATTCCAAGATCTTCATTCCCAGCTCTTCATTTATTTTTATGTGAGAAGCTTCAGATTTTTTTCTATTCTCAGTTTCATCAACTGCATCTTGTAGTTTCCACAGCATTTCCTCACTATGCTTTTTTGACAAAGAGAGTTGCTGTTTTAATTCTTGCAACTTAGTTTCATATTGTTCCTTGATAAATGCAATTCTCAAGGACTCCTGCATAGCAACCGGTGGTCCTTCATCTCCTCTTCTGTCACGAGCATTAAGACACTCAGCTTCAGCCTTGTCTTTCAGTTCCTTCAAATGAATAGACAAATTCTTGAACTCCTCTGTCTTAAAAACCTGTTCAGAAAGCCTCTTGGTAAGCTCATTACATTGGTTCTGCAGCCTTATCAGCTCACGGTCTGATTGTTTTAGTAAAATCATTGCAGTTTCCAGTTCATCTAATTTGGCCTGTAGAACTATACATTTGAGTTCAGCTTCTTCCTTGGACAAAAAGAGTTCTTCACCATCTCTGCTACAACTTGCCAGCAAGTGCTCCAGCCTTGCAACCTCAAGAACACACTGGCTTTCACGTACATAAACATTGCTGACAGTCACTGTCCTACTCTTGTGCTCCTTAAGCTCTGATATTATTGCACTATTTTGATCAATTAGTGCTCTACTCTGAGCAGTAGAGGCCTCTAACTCGGATTTTAGTGAGTCAAAACTTGTCAACAATCTTGTATTTTCTTCAATGTGAGTCAATTCTCTGCAAAGACAGCCATTCAGTTTAGATTCTACATCAAGATTCTTCTTGTGAAGCACATCCAGTTGCCTGCAAGTGGAATGAAGTTTCTCAATAAGCTCCTCTATATGACCCTCAAACTGAGCTCTGGTAAAAGTCATAACAACCTCTGTAGCTATTGAAAATTCATGCAGTTCAGAAAAGTGAGTTTCCAGACAACTAATAGAAGAAGATTCTTTTAAAGCATGTTTAAGACGTTCTTCAGATTTCTGTAGAAGATCTGAGATTCTTGATTTCTCAAATTCTAAGTCTGTCACCAGTTGCTTGAGATGGACCACTTCTTGTCTGTTCAAATCAGAATCCTTCAGCTGGCATTGCTTCTCATTCAATTCTGTGGTTAGATTTGTAACTGTTTTCTTCAATTTTTCTCTGAAGGTTCTCTCATCATGCAACTCATTGTGCAGAGAATGCAAGCTTTCTTTCAAAAAATTAAGCTCAGATGAAATCTCGGCAGATTCTTCTGTTTTCTCCTGCAAAGACAACTCCAAAGCTTTCTTTTCCTCTGTGATTGCTGCTAAGGTCAGCTTACACATTTCGAGGTCACTTGATAAAGTATCTAACTTTATAATTTCTTGAGCAAGGTCCTGATTTCTGGAATTAAGTTCTTGTCTGTTCATATCAGAATCCTGCAGCTGACATTGCTTCTCATTCAATTCAGTGGTAAGATCTGTAACTGTTTTCTCCAATTTTTCTCTGACGGTTCTCTCAGCATGCAACTCATTGTCCAGAGAATGCAAGCTTTCTTTCAAAAAATTAAACTCAGATGAAATCTTGGCAGATTCTTCTGTTTTGTCCTGTAAAGACAACTCCAAAGCTTTCTTTTCCTCTGTGATTGCTGCTAAGGTCAGCTTACACATTTCGAGATCACCAGAAAGAGTGTCTAGCTTTATAATTTCTTGAGCAAAGTCCTGATTTCTGGAACTAAGTTGTAGTAGCTCAGCTTCCAAATGATCAAGACCGGACAAAAATTCTTTGTGATGCTGAGAATAAATTTCTTCAGCTTCAAAACCAGCATTGACCCTGTCAACAATCACCTCAAAATCTAACTGAAGTTTCTGCAACAGGGAACCAGACAGACTTATATTACTTACCATCTCTTGTAAATCATGCTCAAACTTGTGTTTCATAACTAGAACATCTGATTCTGCCGTATTTAAAGATACTTGAGCCATATGTTTTTCATTCACTAAAACTTTCTTCTCTTCAATGAGTAGCAAGATCCTATCACATGCACTCTGTTGCAGCTCTTCTAGTTGCAATAAGAGACCTTCTAAGTCTTTACATTCTGAATCCAAACAAGCAGATCTACTACAAAGAGAAAGTTCATTGTATCTATCATCATATGATGCCAGCAATTTCTGCAACTTATTAGACAAAAAGCTGACATTATTCTGCAGATTATCCTTCATAAAAGCCAGCTCATCAAATTTAATTCTGATAACTTTTAACTCTTCCTGCAAAATGGATATTTCATCACGAAGATGACCATTTTCTAGGCTCTCTTTTTTCAATAAACTCTTCAAGTCTGAGTTTTCTGCACTGCATGCCATGTATTTGCCCTCACAACTTCTATACTCTGTCAGAAGAACTTCCAAATCATTAATTTTCTGAGTAAGAAGATTGTTTTCATGAGCAAGATCTTTTAAATTTGCTTCTAAAATTTGGTTCTGGTGAGCAATATCGTTGCTCTTCGCTGTGCAAATCTCCTTGTACTCATTTTGCAAGACAATATCATTCATAGCATTCTGCAGCCTTAGCACCAGTAACTCATTGGATTCATTTGTGAGCTGCAGCTGCTGAGAGAGTTGAACAATTTCCTCTTTCATGAGTTGAATGTCAAGACTTGCTTCAAGCAATGTTTCTTGCAGAGCCTTTGAAAACACATCTGAGTATATATTTACAAAATGCATTTGGCAGATTTCTTCTTCAACCTGTTTGTATAACCCCTCTTGCAACTGAAGTGATCTTTTCAAATCGCTTAGTAAAATGTCTTCACCCAAATGTTGTCTATGTAAGGAAGAACTCTTACTTTGACATAGCAATCGATTAGAAGTATGGCCTTCTGAATTTTTTGGATATTTCACTGGTTCTGGGCAACCATCAGTGTTTGGAAGTGAAGAATCAGAAAAGGTCTGCTTTATGAGATTCTCATTTGTCTCATGCATAGAAAGAACCTGGCAAGAAAGCAGCTCGAGATCTTTTTGCAATTGACCAACAGCAATAGAATAGTTCAATCTTGCCCTTTTGAGGGCTGCTTCAGCAGAAATAGCCCTTCTTTCAAACTCATTGTTGAGAGACTCCAAAATGCACTTGTCTTCAGAAAATTTCATTATCTGCTCGTTCATATTCTGGTGCATTCTCTCCATCTCAGCCTTACCAGCAGAAATTGTGTATAGGCAAGTAGAATGTTCATTCCTGAGGTTCTGCAACTCAGCCATCATCTGCCTTTGATTCTGCTCAAGTTCCTGAATAAGAGCTTCATAGTAGCACTCCATCTGGTCCATTTTCCTTACAAGGCTTTCCCTTTCAGTTTTGGACTCATCTAGCTCTCTTAGAAGTTCAAAAAATTTTCCTTTCATAGCAATGGTAGGATCTACCGAATCAGACTCATGAGACACAAGGTCAGGTATGGTAAGATAATGAGCCATGCCTTCTGGTTGAAATAGAGCTGCATCAGACCCGATATCTGTTAAAAATTGCTCACCTTTATGTAAATCCATTTTCTTCTTCTCTATTCCATTAGCAACATTGGTCCCTGAAATTGGCCCTCCAGATTCTTGTTTGAGATCCTGCAAAATCTCAATCAGTGCTTCTAACTCCAAGTTAAGGAACCTAAAATCCCTTTCAGGAAATCCCACAGACACCTTCTGAATATCTTTTAACTTATCTTCCATGAGCAAAAGCCCCTTAAGCCATTTAAGCTGTAACTTTTGAAATAACTTATCCCGATCTATCTCACTAGGTTCTCTGATAGTATATGCTAAGCTTAACTTAGAACTTTTAAGCTGCTCAAATTCATCTTTAAACTTCGAGGACTCTGATTTTAGTACAACAACCTCTTTTGCTAGCTGTTCTCCTGACAAAATCTCAGCAGCAAGTTGCTCAGCAAATTTGTGTGTTTCAACACCTATTTCATCAGCATGATTTTGCAAAGAGCTCACCTCCAGTTTTAGATCAAGAATAGATGACTCAACTGCCTCTATATTTCCTTTAAGTCTGCTACTGGTACTATCTTCCGAAGCAGCAGCCAAATTATTGGCAGCTGAATAGTCTATGCTCCAACCATGGACCCAATCACTGCCCCGTGATGGAAACTGATTATCAGGTGCATCTCCTTTCTCTGGCTGTGGACTTTGACTGAGGGATAGTCCACCTAAATCACCAGAGATTGTGCTTTTAAGGCTGTCCACTTCATGTGTACTAGAGATATCATGCTTCTCAGTATATATGCTTTCTGAAGTAGTAGAAGAGCCATCAAATCCAGCAGCTGAGTCTGCATACTCTTCATTTACCCCTGATTCTCCTTCGAGTGAGGAAATACAGGGGAGATCTTTAGATTCTCTTTTCAATTTCACTCTTGAATTGACCTGATTTGATGAAATAAATAAGGGAGAACACGTCAAGAACATGAAAAAAGAAATGATTAATTTTTAATAAGTAAACCAAGCCAAAAACATGATTCCTCATATGGATACTCGATGGTACGTCTTTACTTTTTTTTAAAGAAAAATTATATTTCATCACCAAGAACATAGAATTGCTAATGAATTATTACTAAGACTTAAAAAAGGGGAAAAAAAGGAACAACATTCTGTCAGCAAAGGAACAACATTCTGTCTGCAAATCTGTTTTTTTTAGAGTGCATTAGATCCTTTGTCAAGTATCAAATAATTTGTTAATCTTCTTCCAACCAATGGATAGCATGAACTAACAAGAAGCACCAAAAGTAGAAAAAGAAAATAGACATATATGATTTGAACAGATAAGTAACAAATAAGAAAATCCACACAATTGTGTCATATGCACAGGGAACAACCAGAATTCACAATCTCTGTAAATAAAATCTTCCATCTTAAGTAGGACCGGGAAAGATGAGAGTTCTATAACATAATTTTGTCTCAGAAATGTGTCTGATTAACCCAATGTATTAACAATTTCAACATGCTTTTGATAGAACAACTCCTAACAGAACAGTAAATATCAGAAATATCAGTATAGAACAATAAAAGGAGAGTATTTTGTAGCATCAATTCTTAGAGCAACCAAGAGTTATGAATCATGTAGAGAACATAAATACAGAAATACTTGTAAAGGAGAGAAGGTATGAAACCTTATTTATATGACTATTGACATTCTGGTCAGGAGATGACTCTTTGCTATCAGCAGATTCATCATGAGTACCTTGGTCAGAGGTTGTCTGTAGACCCTTTTCTCTGAGTTCCCTCTGCTGCTCAAATTCTCTGAAAGTAATAATAACGTTAAACAAGTATATTATTTTCAGCTAAAGCACATCCTTAAATGTCATAACTCATAATATGGTACCTGAAACCAGTTTTGGAAGTGAGCAGCTGCACGGTGACCTGGCTTCAAACAAGAAGAGAAACAAAACATTAAATGTGATACCAGTGATATATCTAGCAACCGAAGAACTCTCAACAAATATGCAAGAGTGATATGCCATTGCCATGTAAACAGAAATGCACAAACTATTAGATTGTACTGCAACACAACCATGCTAGTGCATAACCAATGAACTAATAAACACGAGAAAATTACATCAGAGAAATATGAAGTTCAGAGATCCTCACATGTAGTGTGGTTCCAGGCTCACTTCCGTTCAGAGGCAAAGCAACAGCTGTAGGCTTCAAGGCATCAACAAAATCAGCCAGATTGATGTTGGCCTCACCAAGGATGCTAGATCGTGAAGAACCCTGAAGAGTTTAGGCCAAAAAACAAAGTTAGTACAGTTCTAACTTCTAACAAGACTAATGGCCACAAGAGTCTCTCTTATTGGAAAACACAGACAACGCCTAGGTACTTCTGATGGTGGCAATCAACAATGGAGCTCTGTAAAAATAATGAAAATCAAATTTTACAAATACTAGTGAAGTTGTTATGTTCTTTAACACGAGTCATAGTGTTAATTAGATTTTATTCCCAATGTTAAGATCCATTCAAAATCTAATTATTTTGAATAAGAAACTTCTTATATAAAAAAAGAATGATTCAAAAGTATCTTTGATTATTGTATCACACTATTAGAGAATATAATCAAGATCTCAGAGCATAGATTATGTATAGAACCCAAAAATAAGCTTATACAATATGCACCATTGATGTGAGTGATATAGTGAAGGTTTTTGCGTGAAGTCGAAAATGATATGGTTAGTTTTGTCTAATGCGGTTTCTGCCTTTCACACGTGACACTTCTATAAGTGCTATGGCATAATAGAATATATAAATTTAAAAGTCAGAAAAGAACGTTACCATCCCCACAACAAGTTTATAAAGCTTCTCCTCATATTGTCTTGTTTTAATGTCTTGGAGGAGTCTTGTAGTTTCATAGATTGGATCTGCCCATTTGCAGGTTCCATTTCTCACATTTGCCTTGGTTGTCTTTGCTGTAGCCTTCCCAGAGTCAGCAGGGATTAAAGAGATAAACAGTTTATCCCATCCAGATTGTGGAATCTAGACCATGCAGAAACAAAACTTATCATCAGTAATTGCATAAAGAAACAGATCTAGAACTATAACAGGTAAAGGAATCAACAGCAATGACAATAATTCAGTCACAAAGGAAAGCCGATTTAATAGAGTCCTTCCAAAATTTTCAACAAATCATAGTGACTGCTTAAGTATAAATTCTCTCCAAGATATCACACGACCAGAGATAATAAGTTTAATGCTGACCATATTAAGGGCTATGTAACTTTTTACCAGATACAAAACTTGAAGTATCTTCTTTCATATTACATTCCCAAAATGGCATTTTAAAATGGCAAACAGTCAAGATAGAGGTAAAAATAATTTGAAACAACTAATGCAAATGAGTTCAAGAGAACTGAGTTGATAGAGAAGTCAATACTTGGATAAAGAGACCTCAGATACTTTTAGAGCTTGATTAACTTTTCAGTTTTCAGTAAGACAGGAGGAAGTTGAACCTAATCACTGCTGCAGTATGCTAAGCTTGGTCAAGAATTTTAAATCTTCTTCAACAATTGCAAAAATTTAGAAGTGTTCATTCCTCATAAAAAGTAGATCACTTTAGTTTTAATTATGTCACAGTCTAAGAGTCCTTAACCCAATAAAAGTTTAGAACCACTATCAAACATAGATGATTGAGCCATCATGTAATTGGTATAGAATATTTCTGATATGAGCGCCATTTATTTTAGGTAAAGCCATAGACTCTGTAAATTGATACTTGACAGTTGACACTTTTACTTAAAGTTTGGGGGGCTGGGGCCAGTGAAAATATTGTCACTCTACTTTTAAACAGGTTACTTGGTCATCTGCTTCTCTTGCTTAAATTTTTTTCATGAAAGATATTTAAGTGGATCTGAAATTCTATAGTGAAGGTTTCAACTAAGCTCATCTAGCTAGGTCAAAAGGTAGGGGGAGAGGAGGGAGCAGCAAAAACACAAACTGTCAACAAGTCAAGAGGTCGTATTCTCTAATTCTGCCTTTTCCTATCTTTTTTGCCTCCAATCCAAAATTCTTTACTCTCCTCTATCCTCGTTTCTGGATCATTTTATACACATGCTTGGTCCTTATCTCCACGTCTTCCTCAATGTAAGGAATAATCAGTAAACATTTTTCCCATGGCAATTTTCCATTAAATTTCATGTTTTGAGCATGCCGTGTTTTGAGGATGCTTGAGGACCAACTTGATAGTTATAAATTTTAGTTCCAAAATTTCTATATTGCATTCATTATTTCTGTATTGCATGTCATCAAATGGTATAAATACATTGAAATGAGCCTTACAAAATTGAGAAAGCTATATGAATTCATATGCAAAACAAGATCGAGTTTTCTGTATGAATTCTCTTTTATCATTAATCCTACCTAGATAATTTCTGTCTATCTTTTTTTTTTCTTCGATAAACTATTTCAGTCTTTTTTATCCATGTTAGAATTAAGTCGTGTTTCACATGTTTCATAGCTGACTCGTAAGTGATGATTACTATATATTGTAATCATTACTTCATAGGAATTAGTATTTACTTATTTAATGTATTTACTTATTAAATGTACCACTTCTATATATAAATATCAATATACTTGTGTGTGAATTTACATCCAAGTCTCTCTAATTCTATATGGTATTAGTAGTAGGATAAGATCCTCAAACCCCTGTGCATCACACCAATGGTTTAAAGTCTTTTTTACCTTCCAAACAATCGTGCCTCCACTGGCTGCAACTTTTCCAGCTACACCATCCACCGCCGGTGACCCCAGATCGGAGGCAGAACCCACCCACCGACCCACCACCTCCAGCCGCCGCACGGACCTCCACGGGCGGGTTCAAATCTCTATGCGTCTCTCCACGCACCGGCAAGGGTGAGCGCGTGGCCCACTTTCTGACCACCAAACTTCGTCGGCAACACCTCCAGCCACCCTCCAATCCTTTTCCGACCTTGACTTCTACTTCTGAGATCCAAAAACTTGAGTCTTAACCCTCTCTGCCCGCTGCCCACTACTCCTCTTCATTATTTCTAGCAACCCTAGACCTTCCTAAGTCCTATTTTTCACCCATACCAGCATGTCTACCTCTGACTCACCTTCAACCGTCAGCTTCACCACTGTCCCGTTGCTCAGGTGCAGAACCAAGGCCAACCAATAGTATAAAACTGGTTGCTCAAGTTGTCCCATCTGACTCATTTGACGAGGTTTCCCTCTCTGCCGCTGAGTATAATGAGTACATCCGGCTCAAGGCAGCCATGCAGTCCACTACACTTGTCGCTCAGACTGGTAATCCTGCAACCTTTCTTTTACAGTCTTAATCATTGGGACCTTGGATCCTTGATTCTGGCACTTTTGATCATATGTCTGGTAATAAATCATTTTTCTCCCACCTTACCTATACAGATACACTATCTAGTGTTACTTTAGCTAATGGTTCTCAAACCAAAGTCCAAGGCATTGGTCAAGCTAATCCCCTTCCCACTCTATCTTTAGATTTTGTACTGTTTGTACCTGGTTGTCTTTTTAATTTGATATCTATAAGCAAACTCACTCATACCCTGTCTGATTTTGTTATCTTTGCTAATGATACCATTCTTGTACAAGATCAGGGAACCAGATAGACGATTGGAGTAGGACGTGTCTCTCGAGACTTGTATCACTTCATTGTTTCAGCATCTCCTATTGCTTGTTCTGTCATTAAGTCACCTGAAATCATTCATCAGCGCTTGAGACATCCTAGCCTATAGAAATTATATGTTATGGTACCTAGTTTTTCTAAAGTGTCAACACTAGAGTGTGAGTCTTGTCAGTTGGGAAAGCATGTTCGTAGTTCATTTCTTGAAAGAGTCAATAAACGAGCTAATGCTCCTTTTGCTTTAATGCATTCAGATATTTGGGATCCTAGTCATGTCACTTCTATATTGAGTTATCAATATTTTGTTATTTTTATTGACGATTTTTCTCGTTGTACTTGGTTATTTCTAATGAAAAATCGCTTTGAACTTTTTTTTTCCATATTTAAAGGTTTTTATTCAAAAATCCAAACTCAATTTGGTACCTCTATTAGAGTTCTGAGAAGTGATAATGTCCGCGAATATTTGTCTACCTCATTTCAATCTTTTTTGACTTCACAGGCTATTTTACATCAATCGTCATGTGTTCATACCCCACAACAGAATGGTGTAGCCGAAAGAAAAAATCGACACCTAGTCAAAATTGCTCGTACCTTGCTCCTTCACTTCAATACACCACTTCATTTTTTGGGCGAAGCAATCATGATTGCATGCTATCTCATTAACCGCATGCCTTCTTCTATCCTCCAAAATCAAGTGCCCCATTCTCTGTTGTTTCCCAACCAAGATCTTTATTCTCTTCCTCTTCGTGTTTTTTGTTGTACTTGTTTTGTACATGACCTAAGTGTCTTTTCTTAAGTTACTCTCGATTGCAGAAAAATTATCAATGCTACTTCCCATATCTCAAACGATATGTTGTCTCTGCTGATATCAGCTTTTTCGAGACCCGTCCCTTCTTTCCATCTACCTCTATTGGGCATCATGACCTTAACATTATGCTCCCAGTTGGTCCTTCTCTTGTTCAGGTTAGTTCCACACTTGTCCCGGTTCTTCCCTTGATCACATATCAGCGGAGACCACATCTACATCCTGTTGATGCATCCATCAACCTAGTTGATCAGACAGACATTCATGTTGCTTCAGATCCAATCTCCAGCCTTCCTTGTGACTCATCTTCTACTCCATCAGACTATTCAGCTCTGCCTCCTGCGCCAGAACTGCCCATAGCACTACACAAAGTTATCAAGTCCACTCGTAATCCTAACCCTATTTATGCTTGTCATTTGAGTTATCATTTTTTATCACCTTCCGATTATACCTTTGTGTCCTCTTTGGCCTCTGTTTCTATTCCCAAAACTGTAGGTGAAGATCTATTTCATCCAGGATGGCGACATGCTATGGTTGACGAAATGATTGTTTTACACTCTAGTGGTACTTGGAAACTTGTCCCCTTACCTCCTGGTAAAACGACTGTTGATTGTCAATGGGTCTATACTATTAAGATAGGTCCTGATGGGAAAGTTGATCGCTTGAAAGCCTGCTTAGTGGCCAAAGGATACACACAGATCTTTGGTCTTGAAGTTGCTCAGTCTCATACAGGAGTTGTCATCACGCAAAGACAGTATGCTTTAGACATACTTGAAGAAATAGGAATGTTGGATTGCTGCCCTATTGATACTCTGATGGATCCCAACGTCAAACTACTACTAGGTCAGGGGGAGCTACTAATAGACCTTGGCAGATATAGACGTCTAGTTAGTAAACTTAACTACCTTACAGTAAGTAGACTAGACATTACTTTGTTGTAAGTGTGGTAAGCCAGTTTCTAAATGCTCCTTGTGATAGTCATTGGGATGTCGTGGTTCGCATTCTTAGATACATCAAGAGTGCAACAGGAAAAGGGTTACTTTACTAAAATAAAGGCAATGCTCAAGTTATTGGTTATTCTGATGTTGATTGGGCGGATTCACCATGAGATAGAAGATCAACCTCAGGGTATTGTGTCTTTATTGGAGATAACTTAATCTCATGGCGGAGTAAAAGCAGAACATAGTTGCTAGATCTAGCGCAGAAGCCGAGTATCGCGCTATGGTAGCAGCAACATATGAACTTACATGACTAAAGCAATTGCTTCAGCAGCTGAAATTGGGAGATGTCAAGGAAATGAAACTAACTTGTAACAACCAAGCTACTTTACATATTGCTTCTAACCCAGTTTTTCATGAAAGGACCAAACATATAGAGATTGACTGCCATTTTGTCAGAGAAAATGTTTTTTCAAGTGAGATTACTACTACATTTATCAACTACAATGAACAGTTAGTCGATATATTTACTAAGTCCCTTAGAAGGACTCGGATTGATTTTATTTGTAACAAGCTTGACGCATATGACATATATGCTCCAGCTTGAATATCAATATACTTGTGTGTGAATTTACACACAATTCCTCCAATTCTCTCTAATTCTATAATCCATATCAATCCTTCAAACCTGTAACTAACAACAAAAGTAGCAACCAATTAATTATGACACAAAACAAATTCAATTACCATTGAATCCACAGTTATTAAAGCAGCTTTATTGCTTCGATTAAAAAAATGCTTTACTACAAAGTAGATGAGAACATAGGGGCAGATTTTTCGCATGGCTACATTAGATAACGGCTAGTCAAATGTTTAACTATAGCTATGTGACTAGAAGAATGTGTATATTCTCATCTGTGTCAAATTAGCAGTCATTTATGACAGGTTATCTGCAATCCTGCATATTGTCCCATGACATGGTGCTGTTTCTTCTCCATAGTTTTCTTTGACCTTGATAAAGCATTGTTTCACTTGTGGGAATCTTGAGAAGCTGATAGATAAATGTTAGCAACCAAAGCACAGCCACATGATTCAAAAAACTAATGCCTGCACTGGGACATGCTTCCCATAAAACAACCAACTGCCTATGAATTTGATGTTTTAATCATGTTCCACATTGGCCTAGATGGAGATTATCTCAAATGATAAGCTCATGAATAAATTTTTCATTTTTAGTTTTATAATAATTAGCCAAAATCTCAGATGTTTCCATTGAAGGATGGAACAAGAGGTTGAAGATGGAGGATTAGACAGCAATAGAAGTAGGCTGAATGTGACCTTTTAGGACCTGTTAGAGGTAGTCACTACTCACTAAATATATGATTGTCATAAACTGATTAATATGATGGAGAATAAAAATCAAAATCAGACAATATACCAGAGAAAAAGAAGTTTACATATTGGTTGGAACATAAGATTGACAAAGCAATATCATATTAGTATGTTTGAATTAAACTTAACAGAGATGGCAGAATCATAAGACAAAATAAACAACTATTAACACTCACTCAAACACACGAATACTAGACAGCAATCAGTATGACTAATGAGAGTGTCAACCATCATACACACTTGCATAATGACAGACATGCAGAGTATAAGATAATGCCAACTGAACTTTGAATAAATTCTGAGAACTGTACGTTTGAATGCCAACTCAGACCAATTGTGCAATGCACTCTGATCATGTTTAAGTGACAGATTGGAGTTCTCTACTTCAAATAACAAGTTACAGGGATTATATTTCTCCCTTTCCAACAACCGAAAAAAAAAATATTGTTGTGAAATTTGAAATTATCAACCCAAAGAATAAAAGAAAATTTGTGTAGATGGGAAACCTACATGTGTAGCATGGAATTGGAGCCGGAAAACCACCTTTACTTTTGTCTTCTCGATCTTCCACTTAGTGACTCTCGACATTGTTCAGAAAATTAATCACGCCTAACATGTATTACTGCATAACTCGAGTCTTGAGGGTTCCACTTTCATTCCCAGCTCCCACATCCAGTTAATTGTTTGCTAACATAGCCATCAT
This sequence comes from Ormosia emarginata, assembly GCA_029884605.1. NCBI lineage: Eukaryota > Viridiplantae > Streptophyta > Magnoliopsida > Fabales > Fabaceae > Ormosia > Ormosia emarginata. The sequence goes on along the minus strand of JAQQTP010000082.1, from coordinate 59,449,086 downwards.
GCAATGACAGTGATTATAGTCACCTGAATGCAAGAGAAGGAAAGAATCCATGTTCACACATATCCTTTCTTAGGCATAAACTTAAGTAATTCTACTCCCATGACTTCATGCTCAATTAAACAAACTTCAAAAGCAACTCAGCTATTTAGAAAACCCCTCAAACCAATTTAGAACCCACTGATCCAGAATTACAAGCAGCACGTCAGATAAAGAAGTTAAAATGGCTGAGATGGATTAAACATTTGTTTTAGTCAGCAAACATGCAGAGCTATAAGGGCAGATCCAGCACACATTTTGAACCAGCAAATTTTTGGGGTGGAAGAAATTCAGTAATATAATTATGAAGGTTATCTTCGTATTACTGTAATTCGTAAATATTAATAAATTCAAAAGGTTCAGCTGCAAGAGGCAACAATTGCATATATAGGAACTTCTAGCACTAAGAACCTACAACTGTGAACTGACTCATAATTTCCAACTTCAAGCCAGATGAAGATAACCCAAAATATTAGAATAAAAATACTAGATCTCTAAGCCAAAACATCAGACAATGCGTTTGGTTCCTGAGAAAGCATATATAATAATAATAATAATAATAATAATAATAATAATAATAATAATAATAATAATAATAATAATAATAATAATAATAATAATAATAATAATAATAATAATAATAATGTGAGTCAAGCTCATCTTCCAATCTGACAAGAGTCCTTCCAACTGAGTTGAAACACTGTTCTTTCTGAACACACATGGGCTAAACATTTTTCACCAGATGGAACAACTAAATCCAACATTTTCTTCTCCATTTTCAGAACAGAAGATAAGAAAAAGAAGAAAGGGGTGGGAGCAGAATAAGATTAGAATAAAAACAAAACCTTTTTTCCATGGCATAGCCATTAATACCTTTGCTGAGAGGAGAAGAAAGCTGGAAAATCTCACGGTGAAAATTCGCGGATCGAGTAGAAAGAATTCGAATTTGAGCGGAACTGGAAGTGGAAGATGGAAAAAGGAGGAGGACCCAGAAAGATGCTGATTTCAGACAATGCCACTACTATATAGTGAACCCCAAAAAACTCAGAACCCAAGGACTGACAAAAGCAAAGACTAAAAGAGAATCCTAAAAAAACCCAAATGATACAAAGCTAGAAAAATGATGCACCTAAAATAGCACCTTTTCTTTTTTGTATTTTCCTGATTATAGATATTGACACTTGCAAATGCAACCAAATGCAGTATATTATATATCAAATTGAAACCAAAACATTTCCAACGAGGAATTACCATAGGGAAAAAAATCAAACACCTAACTAATGCCACTAAAAAGCTGACACCTAAGGTTTGTCCAAGTTACCAGATGCAAGTTATGTATTTTATTGTTATAATAATAAGTGTGGGGGGTATTGGAGGCTGCACTGCAATGTGGGTATATTGGGTAACTTTTGTTGCTGCAGATCTGTGCCTGCTTAAGAAGCAAGAAAGATTGAATCTTTGGAGACAAGATTGTAACTTTGTAAGACCCACTAGGGGAAGAGAGAGAGAGAGCTAAGAGATACACGGATTTGTTTGGGGTGTTGTAATGTAACTGTTGTTTGTGTGTGTATTATGGGTTTTGGATTGTTAAGATTTCAAAGAAAGAAGATGAGGCGCTGACGTGGCGTGAATTAGCAGTAAATAAATATGGAGTTTATCGTCATTAATAAGTAAGGTGAAATGGAGCTGTGAGGGATTAGATGGCCTATCAACTTCAGAAACCCGCCAAAGCCTCGTATTAGTGATTATTCTTCAATTATTGTCTAATTAAGCAAAAAAATAATAATGATAAGGGGTTTTGTAATTAGATTCTCATTCCTAAAATTCTCTTGCATATTGATTTTTGAGTGTTACCTCTGGTTCAGTGATTCTAGCTAAATTGGGACATGATGAAGACAAAGTTTCCTTATCCCTCCTTGATTTATGGCAGGCTTTAGGGATTAGGAGGAGCATAAAGTCATTTCATTTTGGTGTTGTTTATATGATCAGTCTATAATATGTTTGCTAACCAAAAAAAATGAGCAATTTTAAAATTTCTTTCATGTTTTTATTTTTTGGTGCAAAGAAAATTTATGGAGAAAAAGATCTTTTTATTCTCCAAAAATTTGTTGCTCTTCTTAAAAATAAATTATTAGCAGCCTAAAAACTCAAGACGCCATCCACTATTTATTCAAATCTAAATTTTCATTCTACCAAAAGATGTTTAATTGTTTAAATTAGTCCTTGATAGTCAATTGCGTGTGGCTTTTATTTTGCGTACACTAAATATTAACAAATTTTGTAGCACGTCTTGGAATATAATATCTAATTTAATTGAATATGTTAAGTGGCTTTATGCCATACCCGCATAGCCTCATCTATCTGATCACTCTGATCTGATGCCAACCTTTCTTGTTGCTCTAGGAATCTTTATTGGTAATTTGAAGTCTGAAACTGCTAAGGAATTGCATAGTCCCAGGTATGCAGTTAGTTTCAAACAAATGAGATTATGAGTAGCAAAATCAAATCCAGGAACTAATCAAATTCATTTAGATATATGTAAACAAATCAACAGATAAAACAAAAAAAAAATCCATTGATGTTGGAGACATGCAGGCAAGTGGCTTCAGCCAAAGATGTATATGCAACTGATGTTGCTTGATCGAGTATGTGTATGTGGTGAATTATGCTTACCGTATAATAATTTAGAGGCGGAATAGGGATTGTGGGGGTCATCTTCAGTGGTCTCAAAGGTGCCCCTGCACATGGGTTTGTTGTGATGGAGCCTCTATTTCAACTCTATAGTCAGAGGAGTATTGATCATGTCACACAGCTAAGCCAATACCCTTTATCACGTGATGACCTTCCCATCACGTGCATCATTCACGTGAAGATTTCAAGGACACATCGCACAAGTGCTAAGATGGCGGTGCGGTGCCTCTCTCGCTATTGTTTTGTGGGTTTTATTTATTTATATATATGTAATTTGTTTTTCTTATGGACCTTTGAATTAATGCTGAAAGATGAACATTTAATGAAAAGGTGTAAAGGCTTTACTTGAGCGAGGAAGGATCACGGAAAAGAGATACAATTATGTGTGTAAGAAAAGCTTGACATAAGGTTGGTATTAGATGTTAGATAAGACATTATCTTATGGGCCCTGCCCTTCACAAACGACATATTAGCATCACCAGAAGTCAATTTCATGAGACCATCAACACTTTAATTCCACTTTAATAACTTTAATCCTAATACTTATAAATAAAGTTGAGCGCTTTATGATTGTAGAATTTAAACACAACAAATTAGTATATCATAATCGTCACATAGGAAACAGTTTAAAAAAAAAAACATTTTAATAAGTTCGATATACTCCTCAACGAGTGTTTATATGTCATTGCGTCATCATATCGCATTAATTAATCACGATACTAGGCCCAATTTGACATCTAGAGGCAAAACGTATAAAAAGCGTTATTTTACGAATTAATGATGATTTTGTAATTATACCCTTTACCTACTTGAATTCCATTAGAATTATCTAATTATAATCTAATCTTGTTACACAAGACAAAAGAAAAAATTAAATGTAAATATGTTTAGATATAAACTTCCATTGTCTTTCCAACCAACACAGTTTTTTTTGTTCACCAAAACTAATTATGTACCATAGAATTGACTCTGAGGATAATTATCACACGCAATAAGGCTACACGAGTTTTAGGGCAGGTTTAATAAGCTATAACATTAGGTTAAAAAATTTTATATTTAAATTGTTTTAAAAAAATTTATATATTAAAAATTATTGAATTATGAATACATGTCTTAATAATTCTTTAACTAAACAAAACAGAACTCACAGGTTTGTAAATGGGTCTTACCCGTGGGCTTGGCCCTGTAGAATGGCCAACCTGAAGAAGCTTGCGATGCAGACTTCAAAATGTGTTTTTGCAGTCTTGTTGGTTTGAAGTTTGAACTTCGGACCCAAAAAAACCAAAAACAAAAAACTTCAAAATTCTCCGGCAACCTTGGTGCCGCTGCAGCGTAACAGGTTGCCATTTCCTTTATGAGTTTTGCTATAGAATAATTTTAAATAATTCTAATAATATTCTTAATTATTAAATAAATAAAGTATTTAATACTTTTTATGTTGATAACATATTAACTTCAATTATGATTCATAATAGTACCTTGAGATAATTTGACAATGAAAATAATCGGAAGCAAAAAAAAAACTTAACAACATTTTATTCTCAACTTAAATTTCTACCTATAAACATAGTCCCCAATTTAATTTAAATTTCCTGGATTCATCGCAACGGCTGAGAATTTGGGCAATAGACTCATTCTAACCCTAAGAACAAATGGCATCAAGGATTGGCATTGGAATCTGTTACAAGAGCATTTTTCCAGCACTCCTACTTGGAGAGTGAGAAACATCGACATCCACTTGACGTTTTGACATCTGAACCCGTACGTGATTGTTGTATGGATATTGGTCTTGGCCCTTCCCTCTTCTTCATTCATTTTTTCCTTATGCAGCTTTTGTATCACGTATGTTTTAGCGAGACCAAAACCCTGCCATCGATATGGCTAGCAGAGCAACCAAGTTTTGTGGGCACTTCACACTTGTGCAAGTTTGTGAAAACCAGGAAGAAAATTTGGTGGAGAACGTTACTGGGAGCAAAAGTTTATCAAAAAGGCCTTTTTTGTGAGAATGTGAAATTTGTGGCTCAAAGCCTCAAACCATCCTCAATATGGCCAACTCAGTCATAGGGCTGTACAGCATGCGAATTTCACTAAGGCTATGACCGAAAAAAAAAAAAAGCTTATGTCCTTGCTTAAGGTAGATGTTCATGCATGCTAATGTAGATTACCCAAATCAATCCAAGATCCTATTAAAAACCACCAGTAATTAGTTCCCCAACTTAAGATGAAGAACCAACCATTTAAAGAAAGCAAGTAATCCTAGTTGTGAAAAACTAAAAAAAAAAAAAAATCATTTATACTTTTAATGTGAAGTGTAACTTAACTAACATTAGAGTTGATAATGAGCTGACTTGAATCGAATTTGATTAAATTTAAGGTTAATTTGATGAAAATTTGCTTGATTCAAGCTTAACTCACTTTAAACTCACAAGCAGCTCGAACTCAATGAATCAACTCATAATATAAAAGATCGAATTTGATTAAATTTAAGGTTAATTTGATGAAAATTTGCTTGATTCAAGCTCAACTCACTTTAAACTCACAAGCAGCTCGAACCCAATGATTGAATTTAATTGTAGTTTATATTATAATTTGGATACTTAATTTTTAATATGTTATGCATATGTAACATGTTATGAATTTAAACTATTTAAATGATTAACAATTTATTTTAAAGAAATAGAGAAACCCAAAAGAAAAAGATAAATATTTTAGATTAATCAAACTATGTATAAAAACATTGTACGTATTAATTTTTGTATTAAGTTGTCCATAAAAACTTTCTATTTGATTAAGCAAATTAATCAAAAAAATAAAGAATTGATTGATATGGAATTAATTGTCTTGATAGTTAATAGAAAAACAAAATAAGAAATAATAATGTAGTGCATACGAAGAATGAAAGGTTGAGACAAAAAAGAAATTACTTGACAGATAACGGAGATGAGGAGAGAGAAGATATCCCACCTCAGTGCATGTTAGTAATTAAAATAAATTTTATTGAAGTATATACAAGTAATTTAAAAGTAATTATCATATACTTAAATTTGGGAGGATTTAGAAGGTTTAGTGCAGAGAATACCATTGGGAGAGAAGATTTTTCTAGGTGGGGACCTAAATGGTCATGTGGGGAGCGAATCTAGGGGGTATGAGGATTTGCATGGGGGTTATGGTCTAGGAGTAGTTAATGCAGAGGGCGAAGCGATTCTAGATTTTGCGGTAGCGTTTGATCTTACAATAGCTAACACTTGTTTTAGGAAGCGGGAAGAAAGTCTTATCACATATAGAAGCGGGAGTTCTTTCTCTCAAATTGATTTCTTTCTATTAAGAAAATCGATAGAAAGATTTGCATGGATTGCAAAGTCATCCCTGGAGAGAGCTTGACTACCCAACACGAGTTTTGGTTATGGATGTACGAGTTAAGATGAGAGTAAGGAGAAATTGTCGAGACAGAGCCAAGGATCAAATGGTGGCAACTAAAGGGCGGAAAACAAATGCTATTTCGAGAGGAGGATTATGGAGGAAGAGATTTGGGAAGTACAAGGGAGTGCTTAATGATATGTGGAACGAGATGGCTAAAGGGATTAGGAAGGTAGAAAAAGAGACACTCGATGAATCAAAGGGCTTTGGACTCAAGGATAAAGAATCTTGGTGGTGGGACACAAGTGTACAAGATAAGGTTAAGGTTAAAAAAGAATGTTATAAAGCTTGGCACGTGTGTAAAAATGATGAAAATTGGGAAAAATATAAGGCAGCTAAAAAAGATACTAAGAAGGCGGTGAGCGAGGCGAAAGCTAAAGCGTTTAATGGGTTATATCAATCGTTGGGCACCAAAGACGGAGAAAGGTATATCTACAAGCTTGCTAAAAGTAGGGAAAGGAACACAAGAGACCTGGATCAAGTGAAATGCATTAAGGATGAAGAGGGTAAAGTCTTGGTTACGAACAAGACATCAAAGATCGATGGAAGGGTTATTTTCACAAGTTATTTAATGAGGAACACGGGGCATTAGGGGACTCAGACATTCTAAACACTAGAGAGGAAGACCAAAATAAAACATTTTATCATAGAATTCGGGAGTTTGAGGTAAAAGAAGCATTGAAGAGGATGGATAATGGAAAAGCGGTCGGACCGGATAATATACCTATTGAGATATGGAAGTGCATAGGAGATAAAGGTATAAGTTGGCTTACAAAGTTGTTTAACGAGATATTGAGGTCTAAGAAGATGCCAAATGAATGGAGGAGAAGACTTTAATCCCTATTTATAAGAATAAGGAGATATACAAAATTGTGCAAATTACAGAGGATTAAGCTCATGAGTCATACTATGAAGTTATGGGAAAGAGTCATTGAAAGGAGACTAAGACAAGAGACTCATATTTCAGAGAATCAATTTGGTTTTATGCCTGAGAGGTCAACCATGGAAGCAATCTATCTTCTACAAAGATTGACAGAGCAGTATCGGAGGAAGCAAAAAGACCTACACATGATTTTCATTGATCTGGAAAAAGCCTACGATAGGTACCGAGAGAAGTCTTGTGGAAGGCTTTGGAGAAGAAAAGAGTTCGTATTGCCTTTATATTCGAGCAACCCAAGATATGTATGATGAGGTTAAAACCAGTGTGAGAACACCGAGTGAGGTCACAGAAGAGTTTCCTATAACTATAGGATTGCACCAAGGGTCAGCTTTGAGTCCTTATCTTTTTACCTTGGTCTTGGATGTCTTGTGATCACATATATCCAAGAGACAAGTCTTGACAATGCATACTTTTTGCAGATGATATAGTCTTAGTTGGAGAGTCGAGAGAGGAAATAAACGGGAAGCTAGAGTTATGGAGACTGGCTTTGGAAGAACATGGCTTTCGTCTAAGCATGAATAAGACGGAGTATATGGAATGTAAGTTCAGTAAGAAACATGTTAATGCTAGCTTAGCGGTAAAAATTGGAGATCATACCATACCACAAGTTACACAGTTTAAATATCTTGGATCCATCATACAAAATGATGGAGAGATAGAAGGAGATGTAAACCATAGGATTCAAGCTGGATGGATGAAATGGAGGTGTCTTGGGAGTTATTTGTGATATGAAAGTCTCTCAAGCTTAAGGGTAAATTTTATCGCACAACTATAAGGCCCGCAATGTTGTATGGTCTTGAATGTTGGGCGGTAAAAAAGCCAACAAGGGCACAAGATCGGTGTCGCGGAGATGAGGATGTTGCGTTGGATGTGTGGCCATACTACTAGACAAGATAGGATTAAGAATGAATGCATTAGAGAGAAAGTAGGGGTAGCACCTATCATGTGAAAATATGGGAGAATCTCGCCTTAGGTGGTTTGGACGTGTAAGGAGAAGACCCTTAGAAGCCCTGTAAGAAGAAGAGTAGATCGGATGGAGAATAACCCAATAAATAGAGGTAGAGGAAGACCAAGAAAGACTATAGGTGAAACGGTTAAAAAAGATCTAGATTTGAATGGCTTTTTCAAGACTTGGTTCACGATAGACACATAGCGTCGTTTGATCCATGTAAGGCAAATTTAATCACCTAAATGAAAAAAGACTTGGTTATTGTTGTTATATATAATATCTAAGCAATTTGTCTCTTATAATATCATCAAATAATTAACCATATTTTTTTTATATGCTGTAGTTTTAAAAGTTCAAAATTGATTCAAATTTCATTTATGAATGGTTTGATTTCATTTAAGTGAATGATATAAAATTAATTTAGGAAAAATTAATAGTAAGGAACATTACAGAGTAATATTTAATTTAAAGGGATAAAAATTAAAATTATTAAAAAGAATTATTTAAATTTTTTTTAAAAAAAGGACCATCTAATTTTACCTAATGATCCTTTGCAAAATATAGTAGGTTAATTATCCTTACTATTTAAATTTTAAATTAATTTGTACATCTCTTATCTTTTTTTGGTACAGATATATCTCTTATCTCAGAGTAAGGATATAATATCATGAAGAAAAAAAAAAGATATAATATAATTATTTAACATTTAAATATAAATTTTAATTGAAAATGACACTAGTTTGTGAAGAATCCCGAACCTTCTTATTATAAATACCACAAGAGAGGCCACTAGTTTCTTCTATTAATTATTAGATATCACTCACTTCTTGTCTCCATGCATTTGAAGAACTTGAACTTACTAGCCCGAGAGTGATGCCGCCGCATCACAAGTTCAAGCTCTTCATGCAGAGTACATTCGATGTACAATAAAAAGTACGAACAAGTAATTGTAGAAAGACAGCAAATAGAGAACAGGAAATAGTAAAAACATATTTTCCTCAAGCTCCATTTGTCTACCTCATGTACCATTGTACCCTTCAACAGAGATGTATGAAATGGGAAGAAAAGTTAACATATGACATTGATTACTTAAATGGTAATTTTAATAGAAAATCAGTATCAATCTGTGTCGTATTTACAACACTTTGTATCTTCGATTAGCACACGCTAGCAGTTCAAACCCCAGTCATAAGGCTGATATGTCACCTTCAACTCCGATGTGGCAAGCAGGTCCAATAATTCTTCTGAATCAGCTGGATCTAAGTAGTTTGACACATGCTTGAGTAACTCTACCTCGCTCTTGCCAAAATCTATACTATACCTGAGAATGAACAAGGAGAAAGAACTATATTCAGATTTCAAAATCACCTAATAAAACTTTAATCTTAGCACTGCTCATTGTCAAGTATTTCATTTAATAACCATTGATAATAGTGAACGCATGTACATATTTAAGTTTTACATATAATATTAAACATTAGAATGGACTTTTACCAATATACCGTGCATTTGCAATTATGCATAATCCTTTATGTATTTATAAGTTCAAGTGATACTCCCCGCCAGTCCTAAACTTCAAAAAATAAAGGTTAAATACTTTGAGTTTGAACCATTCACCTAAGTATAGAATTTCAAAGGTTCGCCTTCTCATCGTGAGAGAATGTGCTTGTGTACAAGAAATATTCAATGAGTAGTTCTTTGTTTAAATTTACCAAAAAGCACATCAATCATATTCAGAATCCACCCCTGAACGAACTTACCATTTAAGGATCTTACTAGCATATGCAGCCTTTGCAGTCAAATCAATTACAACGCCTCCACTTCTCAAGAAATTACGGGCTGCATCCATTAATTCTTCATCAATATTTCCAGGAGAATAGCACCGAAGTGTAGGCCCAGATCGGGTACCACATACCAAAGCAAAATGAATAAGAGGCTCAGGGTAAGGGAGTGCTACCTGAGAAAGAAAGAAAAGTGAGTATCAAAGTCAGTATGCAATTCAAGTAATTTCATGAGGAAAGCATATGCGCCAAATACCAAAAGTTATTGTGAAATGCTGGGAAATTAATTTCTCTACATGTAAGTGGGGCGCGCCCGGAAAGGGATTTAGTATCACCAAAAAAAAAACTCTATAATCAATATTAATTAGAAAGTACTTTTATAATTACAGAAAATGCAATAAAAACTAATTAAGCTAAAAGTATGTTATTTTCTAATATGACAGTTGATTATATGATTAATATATAAAATATATTTCATAGTTAAAATTGTTTGAACTAAATTGTATGACTAGTTTAAGTATTACTAACAAATTTAATTTATTAACAACAAAAAAAATATTTAAACCACTAACAGTAACTAATAAAAAATATTAATAGCTTACCCTTAAGCGTTTATCTTTTGCACCAAATGGCTTCTTAAGGTTATACGGTGGTCGCTGGTTTCCCCTCAATATGCCATTTTGAATAGCTGAAAGTGAGTAGGTGGACCCACCAATGACATATCTGAACTCTCCAAATAATTTCTTTCTTTCCAGTGCTCCAGCTGGATGACCCAATACTAAGATTGCATGGATGGCCATCATATTATAAAGATTAATAAAGAAAGCAAGCTTCTCTTCTCTAGACAAATCCCATATTTCCACTCTTTGGAGCTCTTCGACTATTCTCAGATACCTAAAATGATAATTGTATAAATAACAGTGAAAAATTCTAGAAATAACTGAATGGATTATCAGGATTGCATGGCACGTCTAAAGACAGAAAACGTTAAAGAAACCTTGCGAACTCCTCACTTCCATGCATACTTGTATAATCAACACGACGTCCATCTTCAGAAACATAGGCTTCAAACATTGCATAGGACAGAAACCTCAGCCTTGATGCAATTTCTGCTATAGGCTTGGGCTTCACAGTAATTATGCCCCTCGGAATGTTGTGACATTGTGACGCCACAATTGGATCATCATCCAAAAACCGATATAAATGATTACCATCCTCAAATAGATTCTCACTAAAGCAAAACAAAAATCATTGAAAACCGGGAAGGGTTGTCAAATCTGTAACAAAACATAATTAAAACAATGGAAAGTGGAAACACCAAATAAAGTACTTGGACTCACTCAAGAACATGTTGAAAGAAGAGTTTGCTAGCAAGCTTTCGTGCAAACTCAACAGCCTATACCACCAGACAAGAATTAGAAAGATAGCAATGACATTATGAAGCTAGAAATTGTATTAAACGAATTCGTGGGATATTCAGTGGATGATTAGTTTGATCATGTGATTGAAAATATAGCAAAGACCAAATTTTATGCAATAAATTATTACATATGATATGAGGATTCATACATGGGTTGTTTTACTTAAGATCAAGCTTACCTCTTGCCTTTCCAAATATTGATCTTCTGATAGGAAGTCCACGGCCTTTGAGGCAAGAAAACAATTAGTGAACCTGCGCATTTTGTAAAATCGGTCCTTCACCAAAATAGATTCTTTCATTTTGCGGACAACTAGAGCCATTTCATCAAGTGCCCCACTACTGGACACATCATCCTCTCCAGGAAGAGGCGGTGATGGGGCTTCAAAAAATGGTGCTTCAGTAATAAGAAAATCAATCTTCTCATCAAGCTTGCCAGACTCATTTAAGGTCTTTAGCTCACTCAAGCCTCCAATAAGTATTTCATTGAAATAAACCTTGGGAACAGAAGTAGATCCAGAAATCTTCTCCAGCTCCATCGTTCTGCTGGGGTACACATCTATGTTGATTTCAACATATCTAAGCCTTTTCACATGCAAAAATAGCCTAATCTCTTTAGATTCTTGGCACCCCAGTTTTGTGTACAGTACAATCCTTCCTTTCATGGCTATGGGTGGTGGGGAACCTTCGGTTATTGAATCCCTCTGCTCAGTTTTGTTTTCCACATCAACATCAGATGACTTCTTAATATAATTTAAGGGATTCCAGGCAAATTTATCCACTGCCTTCTCAGAAACGGCAGTGGATTCACTGTCTTTTGAGAATCCTGAAACATCTTTACCTTCATCATCAGAGTTACCCACAGCACCTTCATTGCTTTTTCCAGAAAGGCGACGCAGCATATGGGAGACTGCTACTGTACTTTTCTCCTTAACAAAATTTTTAAGAGCCACTGCCTTCTCAACCACACCTGGAGTCTCCTGATCGGCATCCAACTTATTGATAGATGTGCTCCGGCAAGCTTCCATCCCAGGAACCTCTGTTCCATCAAATACAGGCTCCAAATTTTGGTCCTCACTTGGAATTTCATCTGTTGTTTGATTCATCTGCGTTGATTCCATGTCGCTACTGTCATCCTTCTCTTTAGCCAAGTCATTCTGTGCAGAATTTTTATCTCGATTTCCTTCTTGACTTTTAGGCTTAAAATCTCCTCCGGCATCCACCTTATCACCAGAATACTCTTGTCCAACAGTATTGACTTGAGTTTCAGATTTCTTGAAATTACTCTCAACAGTTTGAGAATTTGCTTCCTTTGTCTCCCCTAACTCTTTATTTTCCATGGTGAAAGCAAGCTAGACCAGCAAGAAATCAGACAACATATAGAATTAATAAGAGTGTACTCTAATGACCAGGGCATAAAAAATAACCCAAATCATCTTCTTGATTAAAAAAAAATGACAATGAAAATGAATCCAGTTACACATATAGCAAGGCAACATGACCAGTACTGCTATATATTAAAAATTGGATTCTTCTAGTTTTAAATGGTAACAGAAATTTAAGAGTTAGAAATTTGCAGGTAGACAAAGCTCCAATTTAATATCATCACAGCAACTCATTGCCTTAGCAAATTGGTATCGTAATTACCTTCTTTCTGATCTATATTTTCTGTTAAAAGATCCAGAAATCTAAAGGAGAAACCCTTCCCTAACAATCAATCCAATCCAATCCATTCCCTTCCAAGTGTAATTAATTATAGAAGAACGAAAGCATTACACAGCAGGTATATCACTCAATCAATCGTGTGTCGCATAATAATAATAAATAAAATTTTTAAAAAAAAAGGACATAGGAAGCGAAAATGAAAAGGGAGAACTTACAGTTGCAGATCTGAAGGGAATTGAAAAGCAAAGTTGAAGGAAGGATTAGGAAGATGGAAAGGATTTTATGGGTTTTGATTTTGAGTTGAAAGTTGAAACCGCTGCTTGGTTGACATTTGACAATATTATTATTCAGACAAACGGAAGAGAAGCGGGAAGTCTGTGGGGGCGGGGCGGCTAAGCCCAAAAATAGTTATATTTGCACCAATAATGATAATAATATTCTAATAAATTTCTCCTCATTTTCTTGCACTGCTAATTATGCATAATGCAACTGAGATAATCAATATAGATCACTTTCACAATATTTATTGTTTAATGTATTTATTTATGAATTTAATTTATATATATTATCAGTATAAAAAAAAATTATATCATTAATTAATTATATATTATTATGTTATTAAAAATATTTTATTCTTATAATAATTATTTTAAAAGTTACATATATAATAATATATAATTGAATGAAAGTATAGTATATTAAAATTAAACTCTTTATTTATATAAGAATTAAAAAAACTATTAAATAACTTTAATTATATAAAAGTATAATTAAATTTGATTAAATTACATTTTATTAAAATATTAAAAATATTTATTTAGTAATGCTTTTGCTCATTTTATTTAATAAAAATATTAAGAGATATAGATAAAATTAAAAATAATTAATGTCTTTTTATTTTTTAAAATAAGAAGTAAGATAAAATAAAATTTATTATCTAAAGCAACATATATTTTAAAACGAATAGAGTATTATACTACTTTTAATTTGAGTGGAAGGTGTTAGATCACTTAAATATGCGATTTTAAGTTCAATATTAATATTTATATATATATAAATAATATTATTAAAAAAAATTCTTATTTAGATGTTTGACTTTATTTCAAAAATTAATCTTTCACTTATTAAATAAAAATAATTTTAAAAAAATAGTATTATAGTATTATTAAATGAATTGAAATTAGATTTATAGATGACTCTTCTAATAAATATGGAAAAAAATATTATATAATATATATTAATACTATAGAAAACAAATAATTTTCCCTTCATATTTCATAATGATTTGCTTTGTCAATTCACGTGAAAAAGCACGGCATTCATTGTACTTTGTTCCAAATAAATTAGATTTCTTCCAGAGAAAAATTCCAAATAAATCATCACATCTACAAATATTTTAAATTATTATTTTGACATTTATACTTTCTATTTATTTTTTATTTAATTTTTAGAGTTTTTTTTAATTAATCATCACATTTTTAATTTTTTTAAAATAATTCTTATTATTAACTTTTATTATAATACTGTCAATTTAAATATTTTACATATAAAAAATAAAATCTAAAAGAACATCTATTAAACAAAAAAATACTTACTCAAAAGTTAAAATCATCTATTAGAATAACATAACACTTACATAGTGTTTTAAAAAAATAAAAATAAAACTACACCTATTGGACAAATAAACTATTACTTTGTTAATTAACTCACGATGTGATAACTATATTATAATGGAAGTTGATGACAATAAGGATGTTTGCGAATTGGATTAGATCGATTTTGAGAGAAAAAATTATCGGATTCAATCTAATCGATTTTTTTATTTTATCATCTGATCGATTTGGTTCAAAATATGAATCTAATCTAATAACATCTAAATCAATTTAGATTAAATCGATTTTTCAATTTTTTATACATAAATTTATCATATTCATCAAAATATGAAAATTCAAATTTATTAAAATATATCAAATATAAGTTTAAACTAACTCATCGAAAGACAACAAATATAAGTTTAAATTAATTCATTAAATATAAATCCAAATTATAAATAGGACTCTAATTAATTGTTAATCTTATAATAAATGTCCAAATTCAAAAGAAATAATTAAGCTTGATTTGAGGAATAGAATAAAAGTTTAAAATAAGTATATGTTACATAAATTTTTTTTTAGATAAATATTATTTAAAAAATTGTATATAAAATTTCAGTTCGATTTGGATTTGATTAGTTTACAAATTTGAATCCAAAATTCAATCTAATCTAATTAATTTTTTTAATTTTTATTTTATTTTTTCAATCTTTTGATTTTGATTGAATTGGTTCTGTTTTAAACACTCTTAAATGACATAAACTATTATAAAAATATTTATAAGTGAGAAAACTAATTTAAAAATAAAAAAAAACTATATGAAATAAATTAAAAACGAAAAAAAAACTATAGGACCAAAATTATAATTTAACCTAATAATTACTTTAATTTGCAAAATATAATATGCCCCAAAATCAAAAGTATTGATGCTGTGTTTAATTTGCTATTTGTATTAGCACCTTCTTTATATAGAGAGAGACACACACGTGTTATAATGTCTTGTTTTTATTTTAGAATATCTCTCACTTAATATGTGAAAGATTAATTTTTTAAAGTATAATTATGCATTTAAATAGAAATTTTTCTTAATCATATTATTTATATATATAAATTTTAAAATTAAATCTAAAACTATATGTTTAAACAACCTAAACTCCTTTAGGTCGGTTCACAAAATTTTCTTGCTAATTGCTCTAAGTTTGATCAAAGGTTTGAATTTTCGTCTAACTTGGCATTAAATTGTTTCTTAGTAATGATACTGGAATTCTAACATTTAAGAGCATTCCTAACACGCGTTAATGGCAGTTATTTCTCAAAGGCTTGTGCCTGGGTTGGCGCTTCAGTCTTGGGCTTTTGTTAGTCCAGTGACAACTTGCCATGTAATTGGTCAGTTCTATATGTGGGCTGCCATAATTGGACTCTCTACCATCCCAGATTAAAATTTTAAATTCTTAATGCTTGCAATTTGGATAGCACGAAACGTGGCCCTGCTTTCCATCTGTTAGAATATATTGTGCAGCAGCTGGCTGATATTGTTGAGTTTATCCAATAGCATATATGTATAACTCTGATAGGATGTAGACATGATAAAAGTTTGCGTCAATAGAGCAACGGGTTGATCCTAGATTAAATGGTTGAATTAAAAGATTTAAATAAAGAAAAATATTTTTATATAGAATTATATTAAAAATTATTTCATATACAAATATTATATTAATCAAATATTAATAGTGATAATAATTTATTAATTAAAAAATAATATAAATTAAAAAGTTGAATATATTACTTTATAAAAATATGTGATCTAATAGTAAAATATATTTTATTATAATAATTTTTTAGGTTCAATGTTCAAATATTACAAATTACATTTTTAAAATATCAATAAAAAAGATCAAGTAAGAATTGAGTCTGACTCAGTACAAAAGATTCACTAAATCACCTAAGTTTAACCGGATTAGTATGAAAAATCGTTACGAACACAAATTAGACCAATTCGCAAGTCAGACTAACCTACTTAATTTGATTCATACAATCATGATCAATAATATTAGCCTACATTGATCTATATCAGCTGCCATACAATCATGATATTCATATATTAATTTTTTTTAATCATTTTTATATTACTTCTTATATCATTAATTATAATTTTTTTTATATTATTTTTTTTATTTAATCATAATCATTAAAAATAATATAAAAATATTATTTTATGAAAATGATTAAATTTAGACTTCATTTCTTTATATTCATTATATTTATTGTATGAATCAAGTTATAATATGTATTTATTAATATTTTTTTCTTATTTTTTTTTTAAAAAATATATATATATTATAATTTAATTAATAAAATATATATAATAAATATAAAAAAATTGATCTAAGTTTTGTTCTTATAAAAAATGGTGTATGAATATCATTTTCCGCTGACATAACAATACTTAATATTACGAAAACATCTAAGGGAGATCTCTCTGATTATGTCTTTCTCTCTCAGCAATTCAGCTCCGATAAACCGTCTCAAAAGTTGAATAATCATTAATAACGTGAACGTTAATTTAAAGGGGAACAAAGTTTCATAACAGATAAAATAAGATAAGATAAGGCACTTCCTTTTTATATGTACAAAATTAAAAAATTTTAATTTTTGATGCACTATTAATATAAAAAATTATATTATTATTTAATCATATACTATCACATTGTTAAAAATATTTATTTTTATAATAATTATATAAAAAATTATATATATGATAATATATAATTAATTAATAATATAAAATATTTTATACTGATAATATATTAAAATTAAACTCTTAAATTTTTTAAAATGATAACTGTATATAAAAAATCATATATATAATAATATATAATTAATTAATAATATAAAATATTTTATAATAATATATTAAAATTAAACTCTTAATTTTTTTTTAAATGATAACAGTATGCAAAGGGATAATAATACTTTGTTTTGCTCATGTCTTTCATTGTCCAATCGTCCAAGGCTACAACAAAGAAGAATTTAGAACATTTTCATTTATTATACAAATGGATAGGTTATAAGGTGTATATCAATTTAGCTGGCTTTTAATGCAAAATTCCCAAGCTCCTTGAATATGTAAAACATGATAAATTAGGTGAGCACAATTTATTATATTATTATTTAAATACTTAAATTATTATTTGATATGTATAAAAATATTATTAATAATTAATATAATTTTATAATAATTTATATTATTTTATACATATTAAATAATAATTTAAATATTTTAATAAACAGTATCCACCTAAAAATTACTAATAAAACAGGGGTAAGTCGCTATTAGCCCATTAGGACGTTTATTCCAAAACAAGTAGGAACCTACAGAAGCTGTCAAAGAATATGACATTGTGAAGGCCAAAAGAAGATAAACGGTCAATTGTAGGTAACTTATGAGAACTGAATGTTTAAGAGAAATTCTGGGCCAGTTGTGGCATATCATTGAAAAATATTCTGTGTATAACGGTCATGATTTTTATTCGGTACCCCTTAATTCGTTTCTTTTATGTACATAGAAATAATTTCCACTAGTCCCTTTTTCAGAATTGTTTCATGTGTGTAGTTGTACTGTGTGCGAAGCTTTTATTAATAAATTTTATTATTTGTCTAATTAAAATAAATTTAATTTAATTTAATTATAAAAATTATTTTATATATCACAAAAATATTATAATTATATATAATATAAATTAATATTTTTTATATTAATATATAATATAAATACGATATATATATTTTAATATATATATAAAATATTTTCTTTTATCCATAAATTAAGATTAGTTGATAAGGCTGACAGAGAGATAGAAACAAAGTGGCCAATTTGGCCAAACAAGTTGTCTTTTTACCAAGGTTCCAAGAGATGCATTTACTTATTTTAGAAGTTATCCCAATTTTGAGGTTTTTTTTTAAGTAATGGACATACATATCAAGTGTAGTAAGTGCAGACAGTATGAAATGTCATCAGTGGAGAGAGAAAGTGGATAAAAAAAAGCACCATCACCAAAGTAAAAGTTTTGCAGAATGACCTACCTTATTTCATGTTCTTCTATATAAATCTGAATATAGGTCCTTCCATTTGTACAGTCACTTATATATAATTCAAACAAAATATTCGGTTGTCATTATAAGCTCGTTTTGTGCTAAACACTTAGGAGTACAACATGGACTTTGTCATATGTATATGCATGCGCGTCATTAGTTTTAGCTCCATCTCAAAGAAATTATTGTTGTTCCTAAATAAATTAATGAAGTAACCATGACCCACAAGCCAGATCGCCTTCTTGTAGTGGAGAAATTCTTAAAGTGATTCTGTAACAGAAAAAAAAAACTTACCATTAATTAGCAAAATTTTGGTCCAGTTCACTTTGACAGTAGCGTGTAAAATTACAATTGTTGATAAGATAATGAATTTAGAATTTTATAAAATATAAGTACTTACATAATATATCATTGATATGTGATAATTTACTCTCTTAATTTTTTTATCAATAAAAGTAGAAATGTCGAAACAAATCAACCTGCGCAAAGTCAATTAGATTTTGAGTTGGGCTAAAAATATTGTGAGTTAATAAATTATTGACTAAGTCTAACTTGATGCGAGTTAGACATGACTATCTCGTTAGTCCGCATTATATTTTTTTTATTTTTTCTTTAGTTTTTATTACTTAAAATTTTTTATTCCTATGTTTTAACAGTTTTTCTTTTGCATAATTTAAATATCATAAAACATTAAATAAATTTATTTTTGATCAAAATATTAATTTAAATTTAAAAAATAAAATCTTTATACATCAAACAATTTTCACAATAATACTTTAATTAGATATTAAACTTCAAATTTCTAAGTCACCCTAGGCAAAAAAAAAATACATTAATTTTTTTTAATTTATCTATTTTATCAAATTATTTGTACTCGATCCATTTTAATATCCTAACTTATAAGATGCACTCTTTATTTTAGAGAATCTAAAATATAGTTAGCAAATGACCAAATATTATGTAATACCACTTGAAAATGGATTCAACCTATTTTAACACTCTTACTTTTAAGATGCACTCCTCGCTTGAAAAAAATCTAAAATACAGTTAGCAAATGACCAGGAATAACAAATTACCACTTGGCAAAGAAGTTATTACTTTTCCTTTTTAATCTGTTCTTTCTTTAAAGAGTGTTTGATGCAATCCTTCCTTTTTATGTCAGCAGTTTGCGCGTAAAATACAATATTATATGAAAAATGATAATTTTATATTATTTTTTACATAATTTTTAATAATTGTGATTAAATAAAAAAATATTAACATATAAATATTAATTTCAATTGTATAAAAAATAATATAAAAAATATAATAAAAAAATCAGAGTTGATATGATATGTACCACGGTTTGTCTAGGAAGTTTATATACAAGTACGGATCAATTATATATGCACTCCTATACACGAATCATCCGTTAATTATTTTTCATTTCAACTTTTTAAAGAAAAAGAAAACTTACTTAACAAGCTATGACTATGTATATGAGGAATTAAAAATAGTTGAGAAAAACAAGCCAGTGAGAGGGACATAATTCAATTTTAATTTTTTTATATTATTTTTTTATATTATTTTTTACATTACTTTTCATATCATTAATTATATTATTTTTTTTATTATTTTTTCTTATTTAATCACATCAATTCAAAATAAGTATAAAAAAATATATAAAAAAATGATGTATAAACATCATTTTCTGACATAATTTATAACGTTTATTGATAACGAAAAAATCTACAGTTACTCCAATAAAATTTCAAATTGCATCTTAAAAATAGCATTCTTATTGTTAAGCTAAGTATCATGGGTGCTTCAACATAGATGTTTTAACTGATGAAATTTCAGTGATGTAAGATCCAGGATAAGAGATAAACGATTCGTTAGTATATAATTTTTTTTATATACTCTTTAGTATATAATTTATGCATGAGTGTATGGCAATTGAAATCGAGTGATGAGGTAATGTAAAAATTAAAGAATAAAAAGTGTAAAATTGAAGATGTTATGTATAATATACAGATATTTTGATATTACAATATTTCATTAGTTGGTTATTTGTAAGTTTCACCTTATAATATTCTCTTTAAAGCTTATAGCATGTTTTTCAAAAAAAAAAAAAAAGCTTATAACATGTTCTGACCTTAAAATAAGTCAACTTCCACTTCTCTTAAACTTTTTGTACCCAAAAAAAAAAAAAAATCCTTTAAAAATCGATATATATAAAGTTATATAATCAATAAGTTTTAATATGGTAAATATAAAATAACTCAAACTTTCACAAGATAATACTTATTATATTATAAAGCTTTTACATATATCATTGTAAGTTTTAAAATTTTCCAAAATATAGTATCATTGTCGTTAATCTCAATATATTAATAAGTGTCAATATATACTGCAAATAAGTAAATAAAATTAATAGTAGATAAAAATGAGTTTGAATTTTTTAATGATAAATAAATAAATAAATAAATATATATATATATATTGTAAATGAATTTTACCGTTAGAATTGATCAAAATAAAACTCTTTTGAAACATGCATGAAAATCTGCATTAATAGCTAAGGCTAACTGGCTAAGGGTCACAAATTCAAACTTTTTGTTATTCGGCTATTCGCGGTGGTTATCTAGGCATGCAGGGCTTTTGGTAGCAGATTAAAAGGTGACCTATAAGAAAAATCTAAATCCACAAGAAATGTAGATGAAATACGAACTTGATAATTGATATCACAGTTAACGAAGCCAAGGGAAATTATTGGTTAAAGTTGAATCCCTTGTAATCGCTTTTTTGGTGATGGAAAAAGGAGGAAAAGAAAAAAATAAAGAAGAAAACTGCCTACTTTAATTTTGGAAAATCTTTATCTTCTCCTTTATAAAAGCATGTGTGAATGTCGTGTATGAAGCACCATACCTTTTCCCTATGAGGTGGGAAGAGGCAACTTTGATCGAATCTACGAATTGAACAGTTGGCATGATCAACTAGAGTATTATTATATGTGACTTCATTATTATTAAAGTAGAGGTGTGAGGTGTGTATTACTTTAGTTAAACAACCTATTTAGCTAACTAAATCTTTCCTTTTCCAAAACAAATAAGATAAGGTTCATTGATCGTTCCTTCTCCGAGTTTGAGGATAAATATATAATAACAATCATGATTGATTAAGAATGACAATTGGATTAAGTCAATATCTAATAATTTTATCTGCTTCAGTCTGGTACTCTACTTGAGTACAACTAAATCTGTATGGGTTCAGTATTTTTTTTTTGTGTGGGGCTAAAATAAGGTTTTTTAATCATTTTTTTTTTGTTTTGTTTTGTTTTTAATTTAATCTTTTTTTTAATTTGATATTTTATCTTACAAATTATTTATTAATGTAGTCGTTGTCACAGTTCTATTACATATCATAATGAATGTGATTATAGGTCATTAACGATAATAATGTATCACTGATAATGATGATGTAAATATAATATTATAATGATGTGATACAATTATCAAGTGACGCATCATAACTTATGTTATAAAAATGATAGAATCATGATAAAAAAATAATATTGATAGACGATTTATAAAATAAAACATTAAATTTAAAAAATAAATTATATTTGTAAAAAAATTAGAGGACTAAATTTAAAAAATAAAAATAAGAAAATAAAATATTTATTTTACTTTTTTTTTTTTAAAAAAAAAGAAAGGACTGCCACTGGGATGGATACTAGGGGAAGGCCATAAGGGGAACTCACAAAGAGGGGAAAGGATAAGGGGATGGATTAGACTATATATATATATATATATATATATATATATATATATATATATATATATATATATATATATATATATATCCTAAATTCTACCAATTTAACTGTTTCAAAGAGACGAGTAAATATTTTTTAGTATGGACTTATTTTGGTTGACTTTAAGTTTAGGTAATAAATTATTCAAACCCGACCAACACACGCATATGTTAATATAATATTATTTATTAATAAATTATATAAACACTTAATTCATGTAAAATGTTTTTATTTATTTAATAAATAATAGTATGTTAGTATTTTATTAAGAGTAAACACTCATTTTTTAAATTCTAAAGTCGTCATTTGAAAGAAAATTTTATTTAATTATAATTTTGACTCAAAATTATATGAGTAATTATTTACAAAAAATATTTTAATCTAAAAAATACATGAAACATAAATTTGATCTTTAAAAAAAATTAACATTAAGTTAGTCCCTAAATTGACTTCACTTTGTATGAACCCCAGGAATGAGTGACTATTTAATGTCAATTTTGCATGATTGATGAATTAAATTAATATCATTTTCTTTAGACAACCAATTAATTTATATTTCTATAATTGAAAGATTAAATTAATGTATCCTTTTAAGGACAAACTGATATCACTTATATTTTTAAATATCTTTAATTTTCTCATTTTATCAACTTAATTCACATAAATTTATCTTTATATATTAAATTAGAGTACTTTTCTTTGAAAGTGACTTAATATACTTATACTATTTTTTTTCAAAAAATAATATATATCATTCTTAATTTGACCTTTTTATCAAAAATAAAAAATTCAATTTCAATTTTTTTAATCTAATTATAATTATAGATATTTCCTGATTTAGTTTTAAATATTTTTTCTTTTAGATTATAGCTTATTTTTTATAATTCAATTATAAATTTTTTATCTCTTAATCCCTATTCTTTTAAAATGCTAACTAAATTTATAAAAATGCTTGCAATTAATGTACTGAATAAGTATAGTAAATAAACAAATTCAACACGTAAGTCACGGACTAGGCTACGAATGAATCACAATCGCCTCAAGAAAAGATGTGACATGTGAGTTAAGTACTTTATTCAGTATAACCTTTTTAATTGAAAAAAATAATTTTTGTATTATTAAATTTAATATCTTGTATAAATATTATATATTGATATAAGTATAAATAAATATAGAAATATAATATATTATTTAGTAAAATAAATATATTATATATTAATATAAGAGAGATATAAATTACATGTCAACTTTTAAAAATACAAATAACGAGATTATTTCATTTATATAATTCACTACTGATTTTTTTAAATGCAGTCGCACAGTTCCTCTTGAAGTGGGAACGTAACGACGTTAGCAAGTTGACGCTTCAAAATATAGTTTTCTAAACTAAGAAGAAAAAGAAAAAAGTTGTGATTACAGATTAGTTTTATAATCATGTTATTTAAACAACTAAATCTCAATACTTACTCCTTACACCTATTTTTTATGAAAAATATATTTAAACTAATATCATTTTCTTCCTCTCTTTTTTTCTTATGCAAAAATAGTAGCTGTAAGAGGAGGTATAGAATTTGGAGTGTAGAAATTATTGTCAGTTTTATTTACTAAAAAGCAATTATCTCACTACTTTTTTTTACATTATTTTTAATGTTAGTTAATAAAATATAAATTTATAGTTAATCACATAAATTAATTAATTAATAAAAATTATGTGTATTGATTAATTAATAAATTATTTATTAATTAATTTATATATATAATTAATTATAAATTTATATTTTATTAATAAATATAAAAGTGATATAAAAAAATGACGTGTGAAAATTGAAGTTGTATTTATTAATAGCTTTTAAATTGCACTTGTTATTAGTCATAGCGTTGCTTTTTTATAGCTTGTTTGCATGCGGGAGAATAATGATATTAATTCACAGCGACTTCGCTAGTGAGTTTGTCAAATACATATATATATATATATATATATATATTCAATTGTTCTGAGCATCAATCAGGGGTCTTTCAAGGACTAAATTTGGAGGTTGCAGGTTCTATCAAGCTAGCTAGCTAGCTATAGGTTAGTTTTCTTCAATCTGTAGTAGTAGCAGTAATATGTATTTGGTGTGGTTCCAGTTTCGATTCACCCAACTTGAAATTAAGGTTGTCGTTTTGAGCTAAAACTTGGACTCAAGTGAGTCAAACACTAGTCTAGTGCTTTGACTGATTTCTGTTTATTTCTGGAAAAATTATCAAGTCATGCAAGACTTTGAATTTTCTTTGACAGAATGAGTATGAGTGTATGACGGTTTCGATTATTTGAAGCTGAACTCTCTCTTTGTTTCTTTTTTTATTTTATTTTCTAAGGTGTTGTTGCTGTTGATCATTTTTTTGGCTGCTGGAACAATTACTCTGGTGTGATTCTGGGTAGTGGTTGAGAGTTTTGTTTACTTGACAGATTTTGGCGCCATTTCTGCAAAGAGAGGCGTTGAAATACGTCGTATAGATAGAGAAATTTTTATCTAAACATGGTGTATTAAAGTTAGGTGTACTAAGTCAATCAAGACTTAATATTTTTATGGATCTTTGTATCTCACAATTAATTTCACGGTGTTTTATGAAAATATTAAGTCTTGATTAGTTTAGTGCACCCAATTATATGCACCATGTTTAGGTAAGAATTTCTCGTATAGATAATAACATATATGCTGTATTGACTTCCTTCTTTGCTACAAATTTTTGGATCAAACTGCTGATACTATTACTCTACTAGTCTTTCTGTTTTCCCATTTGTGTGTGTGTGTGTGTGTGTGTGGGGGGGGGGGTGGATGGGGTATAATTGAACTTTTTGAGTTATTGAAATCATACTAAATCAGAATTAGGAGACTGCTGTTGATTATCTCTTTTCAGCTTCGACCTCTTGATAGTGATTTAGTTTACCATACCAGAAGTCTCTTGTTTGATAGTAAGTGACTAAGTGGCATCAAATTAATGTATTTTTTTTTCTATTATTATTTAGAAAATTCTCCTATTTTCCTTTGGACGTTGCAAGAGATAAAAGAAAAATAATGGACAAATATGAGCCATTCCAGCAAGTTAGCATGTGGTGGGACAGCGTTAAAGTTGATGGCAGCCTGAATTCAATTGCTTCCCCAATGTTACTAGTGAACACTAGCATGGAGACCAAGGTGAGAAAGCATGAATTTCTCCTTCTTTTTTTTAATTTATGTGGGTTAGCTCTATTTTATGTGAAAACTAGATTATAACAATCTTTTGAATTTGAATTCTCCAGTCTGAATATATTCCTCATGAACCGAGGGAGCCTTCTGGAAATGATCAAGAGACTACTAACAAAGATGTTAGTAAGGTGATGAAATTTCATCAGGATATGTATCTCTATTTGAGCTGTTTTCTTATCTCTTCCTATTAGTTACCCATGTTTCATTGTACATTATTATCATGGTTTCTCTCAAACATTTTAATGTTGATAAAAATTGAAATGCATTCCTGACCATTAATGCTTTTGAAGATATAATATCAAACATGAATGATTTTGAGTTGTGTCTGACATTATAGTTGCTCAATATTTATGTGTAGGTGCTAAGACGCCTAGCTCAGAATCGAGAGGCTGCTCGGAAAAGTAGGCTGCGGAAAAAGGTAGTATAAATGAACTTACAGGAAGGTAGCCTGTGTTTGTCATCTGATTAATTTGTAATTTTGTTATTCATAGGCTTATGTTCAAGAATTAGAAACAAGCCGTTTGAAGCTCATGCAATTGGAGCTGGAGATTGGGAAAGCAAGAAAGCAGGTGGACCAAAACTCAAAAATCATCACCCTTACTTCTGCTGTCTATTGTGATTTATATTCCTTCATCTGTCATGTTTAAGTATATACTAAAATGTCTACCTGCAGGATCTGTACTTCGGCAGTGCATTAGATGCCAGTTATATGGGATCATCTGGAACAATAAACTCAGGTTTGTGATTCTTAATATCACTTTTAACTAATATTCCTTAAAATGTGTTCTGCTGTTAGTTATTAGATATCACTTGTTCTTGTCTCCATGCATTTGAAGAACTTGAACTATGATTTTTGTCCTTTTAAGTTTCTATATGGGATGTATCATGTATATGCATATTTTCCTTGTTTTACACTGTAATCAATATATCAGGCATGCATCTACAGTTCATTTCACAGTATCAAATTGCCTTTGCTACTGACAAATCTCAGTGAATTTAATAGAAATACATCAATCAGTCAATGAACATTTTTCCCCCTATTTTAGTGCGAGTCATGTTTGCTTAACTAAAGTTTTCAACCTCCTGTGGAAAGATGTTTCATTTCTTCCTTGAACTTTTCTGAATCAGAGCTAAGGGAAGAGCCCAAAAGATTTCAGGGAAAGGGTTTGAGCTGATCATGCTTTATCACTGCTTTTGCCTCATCCATTTCCTCAGCCTACCCTCTTAAGGAACTATAATTTTTCTTGAATTTCATGTCTTAGTGCAAAATAAGTTGTCAATATCCTTTCCCCAGAAGTCCTTTTGGTATCATGTGCATATAGAATCCCTTTTTTCGTGCCCTCATATCAGACTAAAGGTGAAGTCGTGAAGAGTGAGTATGATGCCCCTTTCATGGATGTGTTCCTTCATTTGTTATCCTCTTTTGTATAATTCACCTTCATTAATTCTTTTTTGTTTTTCTTTATAAAGTCTCAAACTCGACCTCAACCTTTCACATGACACGTCAAGTTTCACCTTTTCTAAGTGACAAAATCTGTTGGTTTATATATGTTACATTTTTATGCAACAGATTGTTTGCAACTCTATTTCTTGAACTGCTAAATAGAAACCCCTGCATCTAATATTGCAGTATGTACTATATCATATTCTATCAACTGTTCTTTCGTGTGCTTCAAATATGAGAAAATTCAGTAGCAAGTGTTGAACAACACGTTATTTTATGTTATGAGTTGTCAAATGTCTATTTAGATGTTAATTTATTTGCCACTTGACTATTTTTTCTATGTATGAAGCATTGTGCTTATAGCTTGTTAGTTATTACATTCTTCTAAGTGGCCCTTCTGTTCTGTGAAGCAGGGATTGTCGCGTTTGAAATGGAATATGGACATTGGGTTGAAGAGCAACATAGGCAGAATGAAGAACTTAAAAATGCATTTCAAAATCATGCATCTGATGTAGAGCTTCATCTACTTGTTCAGAGTGTCTTGAACCATTACTCAAATCTTTTCACAATGAAAGCAAATGCTGGAAAGGCTGATGTCTTCTATTTAATCTCTGGTGTGTGGAAAGCATCAGTAGAGCGCATTTTCCTTTGGATTGGAGGATCTCGCCCGTCACAGCTTCTAAATGTACATACCACAGACTAAATCTGATTCTGATAACTGCTTACATTTTCTCTTCACTAAAAGTGCAAAATAGAAGCTCTATATTCATTTTTTTTTCTCACGTAGCAATCCATTTAAATTTTATTGAAGTTCAAAAACTTACATAAAAAGAATTCATTTGGTATGTTTAAATAGGATGTTCTATCTGATGTTTTGGTAATACAACTAATGTCTTTCCATCTGGATTTGTTGCTTGGATTGCTTCCTGACAAGACTGGTAGTACTGTTCATGTCATGGTACATTTTGCTCGTTATTAAAAAATAATACTGTGGAAACCTCAATAAACCACTTGATCTTTCATTACAGATCATCGTGCCACAACTTGAGCCTTTGACTGATCAACAAATTGCTAGTATTAACAACCTCCGCCTATCATCTCAGCAAGCTGAAGATGCTCTTTCACAAGGATTGGATAAACTCCAGCATAGTCTGGTCCACAACATAGCAGTTGATGGTGTAGGAAACTTCGGGTTTCAGATGGCTGTTGCCATGGAGAAAATTGAGGCACTAGAAGGTTTTGCAAACCAGGTAATGTAACATCAGATATTGGACCTTTCTGGATTTGTTCTTACTGTTGGAAAAACACGTGTGTGTGTGTGTGTGATGGTGAAAGTAGGAAGTCCCACGTTGAATAGATGAGAGAAAGATGAATGCCTTATAAGTCTTGGATTGGACCAAAGACTTTGAAGCTAGCTTTTTTGTCTAAGAGTTCCAATTCAAGTGTTGTGGGCTTCATACTCCTCCAAGCCCAAATCTATGTCATGTCAATGTTCAAAATTTCCAACACTTACTCTCAGTTATAATATGAGAAACCTTAGGGACATTCTGTATAGTTTACAGTCAAGAAAAGTCTTTAGCAAATTACAATAGAACTGGATGCCTTTTGTTTTTTTATTATTCTTTTATAGATAGTAGTAGTAACCTCATTTGAGAAACCAATTATTTAATTCAAATAAGAATAGCCTAGTGTTACCGTAAGGTTCAAAGACTGAAATTCTGGTGTTTAAATTCTAACTATACCATTACTCATTATCAGGATGACACTACATATTCTGAGTCAATTACTCATTGCTACCACAACTTAAAATTACCATTTTCACTCAAACCCTGACCACCTCAGCTATCACCAAGTGGCTTCATCATTAAATTTCTGATCCTAGATTGCTGTAATTGCAAATGTGTCCCTGCATGCAATGTTTGCCCCTTTTTTGTAACAATGTTAATAACTCAAATGCAATATCTTCTCCACAGGCAGATCACCTTAGGCAACAAACTCTGCTGTATATGTCACGCATCCTGACAACCCATCAAGCTGCTCATGGATTGCTGGCTCTAGGGGAATACTTTCACCGTCTTCGTGCTCTTAGTTCACTTTGGGCTGCTCGTCCATGTGATCCTCCCTAGTCTCTCAAACTTAGGCTCCTCAGGAATCCAAATCACCTAAGATTGCTCCTTAGAGGAGACCTGCTTCTGCTTGAACCTCAAACTGGATGATCTGCTATGTAGTTTACAGAACAGTAGCTCAAGTTTTGGATGATTATTATATGTGTATATATGCATGAAAATTAATGTTGTGTACCATGAAGCAAAATTATGTAATTTGTTGCTCTTCAGAGTATGGTTGTACATAAAGAGTACATCACCTTCAACACTGTATATTATGAAAATGCCTTTACCTTTTTAGTATCTTCTGAAAAAAAAATGTTCAAGTGTCCATTATTTTACTTATTTTAAATTGATTGTTTGTGCTTATTATTATTATTGAAAAGAGAAGAAAAAAATTATTTCAATTCAATGGCACATGTAGACTTCATACAAATATTTTTAATTATTTTTAAAAAATAATAAACTATCAATGCCTCCCAAAAAGAGAGAAAGATAGATAAATTACATGTTACAAATTATTGGTTGATTTGATAGAAAGTAAATAAATAGATTTGACATAAAACTCTATTAATTGGGAAATGCAAAACTTATAAATTCTCAATGTGTAGCTCTATATACTTTATTGAAAAATATAAATTTATGATATTTTTAGTTAGTTATTTTGGGAGATGGACATGGGCATAACGGAAATACCAACCATTAACTGTCAAGATACATCATGATACAGGAAAGAAAGCCAAACCGTCCACAAATTTCCCGGGAAAAAAAAAAAAGAGATTCCCGGCTATAATTCATTAAAAAATGACAAAAGAAAATCAGAATTTCTTGTTTGAGAAAAATTACAGAAAAAAAGAAGAAAAAAATAAAACTGCAAAAATTCAAAGATTCTGTCAGATTCATGGGTGTTGGTTATCATTGAGGACCAGAAACCCTTCTCTTCCTTCACGTCTTCCACGACCAAAAAGAAAGGATTTTTACATCTGGGTCCTTGTTGATTCTTGAGGGAGCGTCTCATTGCTTCAAAAATCGGAGGGAGCTATGAGTAATCTGAGAATCCTATGTAGGCCTCACACAGTGTTCTCCTTCATCAGTTGCAGACACCAATTTCGATCCAGGGCTTCGTTACGGAACCCTAATTGCAAAACCCGTTTGCCATCGCCGTCGCTCTATTCTACATGGCTCGATTCTTCTGGTTCGAGCAGGACTAAGCCCTGGTTTCGTGTGAATCAGAGGAGTACCGTGGCCAAGGCATCAAACTGGGCTGAACAAAAATCCCCATATGAAACTCTTGGTAATTGTTGCTTAAAGTTTGTTCCTTTTCCCTTAACAATTCTCGTTACTGAGAAAAAGGAAGAAAAATTCCCCTAACAACACTGAAAATTCCTTGGAAAGAGGAGAAATGACGTATTTGGGTCTGTCACTATCAAGCATGCTTGTGTAATGTTAAGCCTTTATTGTAGGGAGAGAATAGGGACGGAAAATTCCTATGCATACTTGTTTTGACAGTTCCTTCTTCAATTTTCTATGATGAAACAATAGAATTGGAAAGAGATGCGGATGAGGAGCAGATAAAGAATGCTTATAGACGTTTGGCCAAATTTTATCATCCAGATGGTATGTATCTTCATCTTAGCTGCTACTTGTTTTCTTGAAGTGTCATATGAACTTTATCTGTCAACTTGCTATTTCATAACGCTGATTATGGTGGCCTGCTCCTTTATTTGATCCTATATTAATCATATCTGCAGCAATATGTTAATGTGTTCATTCAATATGAAGCTAAGCAACTGCAACTACTTAGCATTTTGTCTTTTACATCTTGTTTTAAATGCTAGTCTGCTAGAACGTGTGAGATATATATATATATATATATATATATATATATATATATTATTTCATAAGTATGTTCCTATGAAGCAGTTGTGGCTTGTGAGTATTTGTTTTTCAAGTGTTTCTCCAACTGTGTGCTATACAACGTAGTTGTGAAATAGTTCTGCTGTGCTGCTGTTGTTTCTTAAAGACGAATATAACCTCTCGATATATAATAACTCTTTTTACTTTGCTCTTCAAGTCTATAATGGTAGAGGAACCCTTGAGGAAGGTGAAACTGCAGAAGCTAGGTTCATCAAGATTCAAGCTGCTTATGAATTGCTTATAGATGAGGAGAGGCGAAGACAGTATGATATGGATAACCGAGTCAACCCTATGAAGGTAATATTTTTATGTGCCTGATTATCTTGATGGTTGACTGGGTACTTGTTCTTTATCATTTATATAGAGGAACTTTAGTATTCTAATTTACACTTTGTTTTGTACTTTTCCCGAGTTTGGAACTTGTTATATGGGATTTTAACTGGATCATAATATGCTCTGTGATTACTAGCATCAACCTGAACAAATTCTTTACAGCTTTAGTGTTGCAGTGTCTCTTTCAATTTCTTCTTTTATTTTTCAAGCTGGTCAGTAAAACTAATATCTATTATTTGAACTGTTCGGCAAAACTAAATGTTAAGATATTAATGAATACTAATGGTAATGACCAATCAAACTGCTTCATTTTTTTAATCCTATAGGAAGGAAAGACATGTTATGATTTTCTACCCTTTGTGTAAGCATGGCAGACTGAGATGAACTTCAACAAATAACTACTGTTTCATCTTTTGTACAGAGAATACACTTTGAATGGTTTGCTTTCCATTTTTTTTAATCAGTGATACAGCATGAAACGGCAGTATCTCTAAGCATTGCTTTGTAAACTCTTAAAATGGATAATGGATGTATTCTTTCTTTTGTAATTAGAATACATAACTTTTCTTATTCTTGATTGATGTGGTGTTTTGTTTCCTTCAGGCATCTCAGGCATGGATGGAGTGGCTTATGAAAAAGCGAAAAGCTTTTGATCAGCGGGGTGATATGGCAATTGCTGCTTGGGCTGAGCAGCAACAGCGTGAGTTGAATATTCGTGTGCGTCAACTTTCTCGTTCAAAGGTATTGGGCTATGCTTGAAAATGTTGCCAGCTTACTGTAGGCTTGAGTGATTGTGTGAAGAAGTGGGTCACAGAGTTTTGTCAAATTTTCTTCTGCCAAACACGATCAACTTGGTTTTCTTTCTTACAAATGAAGTTAGAGTAAGTTGCTAATTGTCACTTCCATGTTTGTGTGAATTTCAAAGAATACATGATCCTAGCTTCACGCATAACATCACAGATAGTTGTTTTTTACCCAAGAATGGGTGCTTAGAAAGTGCCAGTATCACATATTTCATCTTTGTTCAGAGCCATATTCCTTTTTTTTAACCTTGTATCTGATTGCAAGTATTTTATGTAATCTCAGATTGATCCAGATGAAGCAAGGAAGATCCTGGCAAAAGAAAAGAAGGCTTCTGCTGAATATTTCTCCAATACCCTTAAAAGGCACACACTTGTACTGAAGAAAAGAGATTTGATGCGAAGAAAGGCTGAGGAAGAAAAGAAGAAGACTATCACCCGGCTCTTAGCAGCAGAAGGTCTTGAGCTTGATTCAGATAGTGATGAGGCGCTTTAGTGAACATGGGACTTGGTTTCCACTTACCAATAGCTAATATTTGATTCAATACCATAATGTCTCCCACCAAGAATTTAATTATTATACAGAAGATATGTGTACATATATTTTGTAACTTCCAGTCTGAAATGAATGAGAATTTTACTTTTCAATTATAGCACACTACAATGATGATCTGAAATTTCGAGAAGCCTGAGATAAATATCTAGTAACGTCTACACCAGATTTCTGCCTTCATATGACAATTTATTGTTGAAAATTGTGCTAAGTTGCATGATTAATATGTTCCGTAAGGGTAATTTGGAGAGAAGAGAATGAAAGGGTAAAGGACTAATATACTTGGATTAGTTTATATTTTTGCCTTTCTTTTTTTCCAAATCCTTCATACTGGAGAAGGTATACTGTAAAGGAATCCATCGAGTGTATCCGTAAACATCTGCTTCCTTGTGCTTGTGAAAATAGCATATGCACATATTTTTAACTATTCGAGAAGTATTAAGGAGATAAGAAAAGACTATATAAACTATTAAATTGTGTGTAAATTTATATAAAAAAATTTCAAAGTGAAACCATACAGGTCAATAAATTTAAATAACATTACTCATTATTTCAAATGATCATCACTTTTTTTAGAAAGTCTCTTAGTCATGATAATGACTGAAGAGTTAATCTCATAACAATGTTATAGGGATATCTTAATCAAAGATAAAAAAGTTGACCATCACTTAAACCGTTTAAGTTAAACCAAAATTTTGGCTTAGTGATTATGTCAATTGTTCCCATAATAACTACCATTTCTGACAACTCATGCACGTCTACCTAAAATCCATGAACATTCAACTTTTCGATTCAGTCGCGGTTTTCGTTGCATTTGCAATAGCACCACTTGCTTTATAAATCACATTTACCATTTAATTACAAATGAAAAAGAACTTACAAAGTCAGGACCACCACCAGACATCATGTATTTAGTGATGACAGCACATTCCAATGATTAATACAGTAATCAAAAATTTCTTTCGTCTTTTTTAATGTTAAAATACAATTTTCTGTTGAAAACAAAGGTTCATGCGTCATGGGAAGTTCACATCTCTTAGACCTTGGGTAATATTGCACTGTACATACCTTTTTTTATTTTACTAAAGGCATCAGTTTATCTTAAACCACCAACTCCATTAAATCCTGAACCAATGGTCTTAACTTTAACATTACCAATTAATATGACAAAAGTGAAAGCCCAATTGGCAAT
The DNA here is from genome assembly GCA_029884605.1 of Ormosia emarginata. Taxonomy (NCBI): domain Eukaryota; kingdom Viridiplantae; phylum Streptophyta; class Magnoliopsida; order Fabales; family Fabaceae; genus Ormosia; species Ormosia emarginata. The sequence continues at coordinate 59,415,136 of JAQQTP010000082.1, read as the reverse complement.
GAAAAGAATCACAAAAATATAATGCAAAGTTCATACAGAGCAGAAATCTCTCAAGGTACGGTGAGAGAACTGTTGTTTTCTATTACATTTCTTTTCTTTTTTGCCTTTGTATCTATGTTGTCTAATTCTTCTCCTTTTTATTCTTGATCCCGATTTATTACACGCAACGAGAGTTATAGTGCCCCGGAATTGCAAGGGGAAAAAGCCAAAGGTCAGAGCCAAAGTGATTCCCTAGACTCATCTACTGGAATCCTCAATGTAAGTGGAATGTCTCTCCGAAAGAAGTTTAATAAGGGGATTCTCTACATCATTACCAGAGTGACTCTTATCTCGCTGAACACTAATCTTCTCAGCACTAGTGACAACCACCACTTGCTCTCTGCGAGTTGAGAGCTCATTTGCAACAACTGCATGCATCTTGTACTTTTCAAGAGCTGTATCAGCCTTATGTAGAAGAATGTTTGAATCTGTCTCTAACTGTCAATCAAGGAGGAAAGGTAAATCTTAATCAACCCAATTACAATATGTCAAGGTATGTACAAGTCATTTATTTCTTATGTTTTGAAGTCTGCTGTTGAAAAACAGAAAAATAACCTCGCTAACTTGAATACATTATCATTATCAGGCAGGATTTGGATCCTCTCACAAGGGGTGCTGTTTCAAATCTCAAACTGTTCATTTTCATTTCTACATATCCTTAGTGGAAAGCATAGATAATGCAGTTCATTTAGAAAATTAGTATCAATAATGTTAGTCTAATCTTCTGTAACTGTGGAAAGGACACTTGCTGATATGCGAGGTATCATCACATGTAAGGTTAGACAACTCTTTTTCACTCATGTTCTTTGAGCAAAACTCTCTCAACTTCCCACATCAAGACATTTTTGCTATGTTAATTAGTAATGACTGTAATTTAGTATTTGTGAAAATAGTATAGGTCCATATAGATTTTTTTTAAAGAAAAAAAATCAGTATCTACTTGGTTTTTGCTCCTTATAATTTTTCCAAATACCATCAATACCTTGAAAGATATGCAGAAAGCCAGGGGAGCCCAATCTTTCCTAAGCACTGATAGCATCTTTGGCACTTGAACTAGTTTCACGTCCAAGAGGTAAGATCCTGACTGAATTTTGTGCTCTACCTACAGGATTAACGTATAACAAATTGACATTACCAAGTCAAGTAAATCTTATCATTGAAATGTAATAATTTCAACCTCCTAGCATTATAGTGCAACTTTTATGGTAATAATCAACCATACTAAACAATTTTGATTTTTCCATAAATGTATGTCTGCACATCTTGACATCTCTGCTGTACTTATCAATCTAAAGCAGTGGGGAGTTTTAAAATTCCACAAACTTCTGGTACATGAAAAAGGACCCAATATCATCTAGAATGGTTCTAGAAAATCCCTCTAGTTCTAGGGTATTGCAAGGCAAGCTATTGCCTTACAAGTCGTACTACCAGTGTAGCACGCAGTCACCACTCATAAATTCCATGCCTTATTAAAATAGAAGCAAGACTAGTTAAGCTATATGACATTCCCTATGTTTACAAATGAAGCTATGGGCAAATTCTCTAAATAATGTCAAACACAAGCACAAATTTTATCTTTGATGCAAGCAGCAGCGCAAAATTATTCGTGGAATAATAAATTTCTTGTACTTCAACCAACCACAAAATTATTTAAATCAATATTAAAGTCAATACTAAAACTTTCATGGAATGAAGAACTAACATATCATATTTATACCATGTCCTTCCAAGGAACATAATAGTCAGACACTGCAGCAGCAAGATAGAACATTGCACATGGGCCAAGACACCTCATTGACGTTGCAATCATTTGCAACATCTGCAAAAACAAAAGGCAATTAACAATGAATAATTTGCACCAACAAATCTACTGATTAAACACCTACAACTAAAAGTTACAACAAAACAAGAAGTTGATCTATCTTGCAATCCGACAAACACATGAAAATCAAAAGATACAATAATTTAATCCAGCTGCATGGTTGATTGCTAGTAAACACCCAGACAGACAGAGAATGAGAATATACCCCATATAAGAGATTTCATTATTTGTTGCATCAAATGGATACTTACAATTTACAAACATCAACTAAAGCTAACCTGAAGATACTCAAATATGGTGTTGAAAGGAAGTTTTAACAAGAGACCACCTGCCACTGCCTGCAGTAGAATGAAAACCCCAACGAGGCTATAATTATATCCAACTACTCTAAAGCTTACCATTAATTAAAAGAGGCAAAATGAAATCACAGGGGAAATAAAAGAAAAAGATAAATGCAAAGCACACAATTCAATCTACAGATCATACGGCATGATGATCGACGATAGCCCTCTTCACTGCTTCAGAATAAGCCTCGCAAACTGAAGCATAGAACAGAATTCAGCAAAATCCAGACAACCCCAGTTGTTTGTATAAAATAGCAATATAAGAAAGAAATGAAGTAGGCATATTAAAATTGTCTCAAAATTGCCAATTTAGTATAATTCTCTAAGTAGCCTTCATCTGAGGACAACAAAAAAAAAAAAAACAAAAGGCACACTTTATGATGAAATTATATAGGTGCACTTTTGTTAGCCTTCAGAGAATCATGATACAGAGTAAGAATCATCCAGAAAAAATTAGCTCATGAGACACATAACACCATCATTTCATACAATTAATAACATGCATTGTCAAATATTTCAGTCTATCATGATATCAAGTGCATTGCAAATGTTATCTCTAATGTGAAAGATTGCTTGTAGGATTATAGGTATTGGCATTGCTTTATTTATCTTTTTATGGTGCGAGAATAGGAGAAAATAGAAATTGAAAACCTTGAATGTTTAACTCATTGGTGGGCTTGAAGCATTCAAGCAAGGGATCATCAGGAAGGGATCTGCAAAATGGCTGGAAACTTCCCCTGCATTAATATTTATAGGTAATCAACAAACCCAAAAGAAACCAAACAAAGGCATAAAACATAGGACAAGGTTACATTGCAGGACTAGAAACTCACCTCCGGTGCAGAAAGATGACAGCATATCCAGCCTTCAGAAAATACCTACAACATAACCAACAGTCTATTCTTCTCAAGAGAATTAACATGAAGGTTTACAAAAGTTCTTTAACAAGAACAAGGCAAGTGCAACATACTCAGTGGACGTGGCTCCTCTATGACCTGAACTGAAGTTGTCAACATAGCGGACACAGCGTTGCTCCAATGGAGCAGTGGTACCACCAGACGTCACACAAACAACTCTCCTAGCTTTCCCATTTGCTGGGGGACCAAAATCCACCACACATTATTTAGTAATTAAAAAAAATGCATAATTCAATGTTATATAAGTCAACTTGCCTAATGGTGAATGATTCTGTTGAATGAAATGATTCAATTTTTGAGTTATTTGATGACTGTTTTGCAAAGGAGGAGCAGAGTCAAAAAATGCTTTGACTTGTGCTTCAAGAGCTTCCGATCCGTTTGCTGCATCCATCAAAATGGCCTACACTTACATGTACATTGTTTTGTCAGAAACACATGCATCCATCCATCATAACTTGCATGCAAATCCATCCATGCAGAGAATCAACATTCAAAATTCACCAAAATTTACCTCACAGAAACGGAATTAAAAACAAAACAAAAAAGAGCAAAATTTAAATTTTGGGTGTAGAGAAAATTTGGGAGTTAGGATAAGTGACCGGGCAGAGAAGGATTGGCGAGTGGTGAGTGGTGAGTGGTGAGTGGTGAGTGGTGACAACTAAGAGAAAGAGTGAAATTGGCATGATATGGTAATGGTATGGCATTGGCGTAGGACTTTATTTATAGTTTATTCCCAAAATTAACAACAATAAAATTGGCATCAATAGCCGCCAATTCTAATTGGCGCCAATATGATATGATATGATATGATATGACATATATCTTGATTTTTGGGCTAATAAAATCATCTAGTTTGGTTGTGTGGGTGTGGGGCATGTGGATCACTTTTGATTAGACTGATTAACAAAGGACTAAGGAGTAGATGGAAATGCTTTGCTTTTAGTTTGAGGAAGATGATTAAATAAATAAATAATACTAATAATAATGGAAAAAATTAACAACTCACCTGAAAATGAGGGGAGAGGAAGAAGATGAAGTCAGTGTTCTGGGGGATTGGATTGCAAAACAAAACAAAGCTGGGGTGGGGTGGGGGATTAGATTTAGAGTGAGTTAGAAAGCACCAGAAATGGTGATCTGATTGCTGTTGCGAATGCCACGAAATATTATGCAGTAACAAGAAAGTAGATACGCAGCGTATTCCACAGCGAATTAAACTTTCTAAAAAGATAGACCATCCTTTATGACATGATAATGTGAACACGGTAGTGAAGTTTTCAATTTTATTTTTTTTTGTTGTCACTTTCAAATTGGTTTGTTATCAGTTATCTCGTCTAAGAAAACACACACAATATATGTGCATAAAAAAAGAGAAAAAATTTAAAATATTTTTTAAAATAAACATGTGATAAAAGGAAAAAAAAACAAAAACAAAGAGAGAGTATGACATGTAAAAAAGAAAAGTGTTAATATCGAAACCACAACGTTATTTGTTTACAAAAATATTTTTTTTAAATTTATTCCTAAATTTATTTTATATTTCATAGAAATGTTACAATTACATATAATATGATTTGATATTTCTCTCACATAAATTTACGGTGTAAATACGATGTATGTATTTTAAGTATACGAATAATATTATCTTTATCAAAATAACTATGATTTTCTTATCATTTTTTTTTCTCACATTATTTTTTACACATCTTCTCATACCATCCATTATATCACTTTTTTCTTATCACTTTTTTCACTTAATCATAATCTTTTAAAAAAAACTGTGAAAATGAGTATATCTTAAAAATGATGTAGGAGTATCTTTTTCCTCATAAAATTTTTTTATGATGTTACAAGTGTTGGATAATTAGTTATAATGATGGGTTTCATAATTTAAAAGTTGATATATGTGGCAATAATTTTTTTTTACATATTTATAAAATTCAATTCATAATATTTACTAGTTAGAATTACTCATATAATAAAGAAATGGAAAACATAAGCAAATAAATAAATAATATCACGACTTTTATTATTGTGAGTTATTCATTTTCTAAAAAATTAATAGAAAAAGGTCAGTTAAGAATTATTTTCAATTTTCTGTTAAAATATGAAAATAGAAATCTATTCATAATATTTACTATTTAGAATTACTCATATAATAAAGAAATGGAAAACATAAGGAAATAAATAAATAATATCATGAATTTCATTATTGTGAGTTATTCATTTTCTAAAAAAATTAATAGAAAAAGGTCAGTTAATAATTATTTTCAATTTTCTGTTAAAATATGAAAATAGAAATCTATAGTAGAGTTATCTTTAATTTTTTTATATAAAAAGGAAAATTTATAACATTTTGAAACTACTTTATTGCACATAATTTTTTTTACATCATGTTTACACATTTCTTGTTTGGAAAATATATTTTTATTGTTTTATTATCTAAAAAAAATAATGTCTAAATATCATTACTCGTTTTTTTTTTTTTTGATCTACTCTAAATATCATTCCTCTAAAAATAATGTGTGCAGGACAGTACTAAATCATGTACTGTATACGCAGCCCAATTAGAAGGGGAGTCCAGTCCAAATGCCCACGTTAACAAAAAGGATAAAAATTGAACCCGACGTGAATCAAACACGCAACCTTCTGATCTGGAGTCAGACGCGCTACCATTGCGCCACGGATCCACTTTGGTTACAGAGCTTAATGAAAATAAATATTATTGCTATTCTTTACTTCTCCAAAACAAAACAGAACAAACCAGCCCAGAAGAAGAGAAAATTTCCCGCCAAGCTCAACTAACTAATCAACTGTTTTCTCTCTCTCTCTCTCTCTCTCTCTCTCTTTCTCTCTCTTCCTTCAAAGATACAATCTTGAATTTTCCTGGAAAATTCGATGGCGGCAGAAAGTTCCGAATTCATCGACATCAAGCTTTCTCCTCCCAAATTCCCACCCGAATTCACCGACAATCCCCAAGATCCGAAGATCGCCTTCGCCAAACCTGGACCGCGGCGGCGCCGCCCTGCCGATACGTGGGTTGTGTCGGTGTTCGTGATCATCCACATTGGGGTGTTCATAGCCACCATGCTCGTCAACGACTGCTGGACCAATTCTCACGGCGATTGCACTCTCCCAACCCTCGGAAGGTTCTCCTTTCAGCCTCTCTCCGAGAATCCCCTCTTAGGTCCTTCCCAGTCCAAGTAAGTCTGTTTCACTTCCATTCCTTTTCTTCCTTAATTCCATTATTTTCACTTTCTGATTCACCATAACAATTGATCTATGAATATTATTTTACTCTGGTTTTCATGAAATATTCTTTCTTGATTCTATGGATTAAAGTTATCCTTACTTACTAGTTACTAGATTGACTCCAGAAAAAAAATAAAAATCTATAGTTTAGGTTTCACAGCTATTTGGTAAAAGTAATTAAGTAACAAGTGAAGCTTGAGATTTAGTGGCTCTGATATTTTGTAGTTTAAAGGACATGACTTGTTATCTATTTCGTGTGCAAGATAACTTTGTTTTTGTTAAAAATGTTTGAGCCAGTTCTCACCCAAAGGAAAACACAAGAAATTTGGGTTCCATTTGACATGCAATGATGGCTAACGTAACATTCTTTAAAATGTTCACCGTACTAATATTCGATACATATAATATTAGATATTTTAATATTTTAATATACTTTTTATTTATATGTCTTTTATTTATTTTTTAAATTTTTATCATATCAATATATCTATATTGTATTATATCCATATCTTATATTTATATTTGTGCTTCCTTACGTACCATTTGTTAGTGCAGGTTAGATGAAATGGGGGCTATTCGACGGACCTTTTTGACAAAATATCATCAAACTTGGCGTCTTTTCACATTCCCGTTTTTGCATGCTGGACTCTTCCACCTGCTCATCAATCTCTGCAGTGTCATCTTTGTGGGAATTCACCTAGAGCAGGAGTTTGGACCACGTAATCATTTTTATTTATTTATTTATTTTTAGGTTCACATTTCCATTTCAAGTGTTAATTTTGATTAAAGTGATACAACAAAAGATATTGAAATGCTTTTATAATGTTCAATTTGTTAAACGCTTCCTTTTGTTTGCAGTGAGGATTGGTATAATCTATACACTTTCTGCTTTTGTGGGTGCCTTGGTGGCTTCTCTTTTTGTCCAAAACACCCCAGCTGTTGGTTCTTCCGGTGCTTTATATGGATTACTGGGAACATTACTTTCCGAACTTATTTGGAACTGGAAATTTCATACCAATAAGGTGCTTCTTCTTCCGCTCAGTGTCTTCTCTCACTGTTCTGCTTGAGTATTGATCAATTTTCTATTTTTGATGCAGATTTCAGCAATAGCATCATTAGTCCTTGTCTTTGTGTGCAATTTCTTCCTTGGTTTTCTGCCTTATGTAGACAACTTTTCAAGCGTTGGAGGTTTTATATCAGGATTCCTTCTTGGATCTGTTCTTTTATTCAGCCCTCAGCTCCAACAACTAGCTCCAAATAAAGGAGGTCTCATTGATTATGGTGCCAAAAGTTACATCAAGTTAAAGTTGAAGCAAAAGCTGGACAGACCAGTTCTCAGGATTGTTTCTCTTATCCTCTTCAGCCTGCTGTATGTTGTTTTTTCTGCTTGTTTTTTTCTATTTAATTTGCATGGCTAGCAGTCTTCTATCACTAGTGCTTTTTGGCATGCGTCAAATCTTAGATGAGAAGCTTCTTCGGTTTGCAGATTGGCTGGTTGTCTTGTGGCAGTTCTTCATGGAATCAACATCAACAGTTATTGCACATGGTGTCCATATGTTGACTGTATCCCTTTTACAAGCTGGCACTGCAAAGACATAGAAACCTCTTGCGAGGTATACAGCTTACTATTAGCATTTCCCAAATTAAAAATATCTAACAAAATATCTATCACAAAGATGAATTCTATTTTGCAACTTCGTATGAACAGTATACCTAACACAAATATGAATTCTTATAAACGGAATTCCACAATAAGTTTGGCGTTGTTTGCCAAATTGTTTACTATGAAGATAAGTCAATTGTTAGTTTGTTACCATTAACTGCTAGGTAACCACATATCAAAAAGAAAGTTAATTATAGAATTAAACAAAAAGGAAATGCCAACATAGATGTGCTCACTCGAACTTTTCCTTATCTTCTTGTTTACCTGCTTTGGTAACTAAGTTTAAGTACATCAACTTCCTTTCCACACTAAAAATGTTTTGGCAAATTAACTGGCTATTTAATATTTAGCAATACACCATTATTAAATATTAAAATCACCAGGCATGCACTCTATTAAGTTTACAGGAAGTTGTTAATTCCTGAAGCGTAATTCTTCATGCTAATGCTGGTTATATGCTACAACTGCAGACAATGGTGAGCAATGATCAGCTGACAATGACCTGTATGGGGAATGGCAACTTCAGGGTCTTTCCTTTTACCAACATCTCTCGGGCAAGGATTAATGATTTGTGCAATCTGATATGCGTCTGAGACAAGTTGTTTCAATGATTCTTTTTTGCCTCAAATTACCAGGAAAAGCTGGATAGCTGAAGATAGTTTTATATCTTACCAATTTGTCATATTCTTTATCTGAATATAGAGAAATAGAAGCTTAATTAGAAGCTCGAGGAGACTGATCTGACACAATTTGATGTATGAGTTTGTGGAGCTTCTTTGATTGTGAATACCACTAGGGTGTAACATTTCAAGTTCTTGAGCAAGATGAATCCTTTTCATGCTTGTAGAAAATTGAAGTTGTGGAAAAATAAGGGATTTCTTTTCTTTATTGTCCTTTTTAATAATTAGATAAATAAGAATTTCACTTCAAATGGCTTGGTTTTTCCCACTTTTTCTATTACAGGCATATTGTCATTTTCATCCCATTTTAAAACCTTGAGTAACAGCTATGACAGTTGGAACCACTTTTTCCGGCACCTTTGAATTCCGGCTCCTTCTGTTTTAACTCTTCAGTATCTACCTTCTTTCTGCCGTAACTGCATAATTACATGCAGGTGCGGCTGTTGAGTATCCTATACACCCGCAGCCGCCGCCTTTACAGTTAAAGGCCATCAAGCCACAGTGCTGTAAATGAGTGCACTAAAGACTTTGCAATCCATAGCGTGGGCCTATGAATTTGTATTGGGTTCAAAGTTTCTGCACATAGAAGTGCCAAAGCCTTCTGACCAAATTGTAGATCCATTAAGTGAATAAAGTAGGTTTGTACATCGTACTCATTGCCAACCAACCAAGCAGATGAACCCAATAACTTATAAGAGAGATGGATAGGCAGACGATGTGGAAAAGAAAGCAATCTAGTTTTTTTTTTTTTTAATTTGGAATGGAAAACAATTGCAGGGCTCCACTTTTCTGTTTTTGTAATCAGATTTCGGCTGAAAAATTCAAGTCCTTTTCATTGGTCCGTGGTACTGTCGGCTAAGAAAATATACACACTGGACCAGTGTACCTCTAGCGAAAACCATTAATATCCCCCCAAATACTTGAACTGTGCATTTAAATATGTGGTGGATACTTGAACTGTGCATTATATGGTGGTAGCAGTCTTTGCCCACTTAATAGCCCACTTTATATCTATGTGCTGGAACAGCTGGTTGCTGCTACATGTCAACTGATCCGTCAAATTTTAAGTGGAAATTCAAGTCCCTAAAATAAACAACTTTGATTGGTCTAAATTACAAGATTTTAGGCTATCACAGGGACAATTATCTAAAAGCAATTGCCTGAATGTTGAGCTGTAAAAAAGACCAATATTTCAGGCACGGAAAAAAAACAATATTATATAGACGAAAGGTTGGTTGTCCTAGAATCGTTGGGTCCCTCCTTATCAAGATAAACTGGAGTGTCATCTATCAAAATTGACACTGCTGAGTGCTAACTGCAGCACCCAACAAGGCACAAGCCTCATGCACCAGCACCATTCGGTGGTAGCCATTAGTTTTGGGGACATGTGGCATCTTCTCATCACCAAGTCACATATGAGGTAAAGATTTTAAATACTTATTATTATAAGTTGAAGAAGGTAACTTCACATATCAAAGTCACAATCATGAAAAAGGGCAGTTCCAACACCCCCGCCTGCCCACATAAAAAGCCTCCCTAATATGCCGCATTTACAAAGCCTAGGAGCACTAGCATTCCTTGCATTACCATAAATGCTTAGTTGATGGTTTCAAACTTTCCATATAATTATAGAAGCCTCCCTTTTTAGGGGAGGAAGAAAGGGACTAAAAGATAACAATAGTGGGAGGGAATCCTGAAGTGGGTGAGCGTTTGCTACCCTAGTTGAACCAAAAAGATGTGCCCCCAAAAAAAAAGAGAGAGAGAGAAAAGAAAAGAAAAAGCCCTGGTTTGATAATCTTTCAACATCAATGTTAGTCAAACATGGCAATAGGTTATATCATAGTAGACCCAAACCCAAGGCATACACTTAAAAATTTGATCATTGGGTTCTTTCTTCTCATACAATAATTTCAAACCCTTTTACTTGTTTCTTAACAAGTAATATGCTAAATGGTTGACCCTTAACGAGTCCATTCCCTTTTGCTTCTCTTGTGTCTCACACACGCGTTCTCGAGCACAGAGGCAAAACTAGTCCCACATTCACAAATGGACCCATAGATATCAACTAGATGCTAGTTGAAAGGTGTGGAAATGATGGAAATTCACGTATATGCTTAGGAAGCCATGAGAATTAGATGATAGTGGACGTGTTTGCATACACAGTAACCCTTCTCTTTAATATTCTCTAATCTCTGTGCCTCCCACTGTGTCGTTGATAAGTATTCAAGTAATCGCCCAAAATGATGTTGGAGGAAGAAATTGTGAGTCTGACTCCATCATCCATGCGTTGGTGATTAATAAATATATAAAGGAGAGTGTACTACACTACTTTATAGAGATATTTTTGTGTATATATAAGATGTATCACATTATATTTATATATAGAGAGAAAAAATGAGAGAAAGAATATTAATGAGTCTCATTAAATTCACTCATCATAAAAAATTATCTTCTTTCTCTTATTTTTTTTTCTCTCTATATATAAATATGACATAATATATTTTATATACATGTAAAAATATTTCTTACTTTATATTATCAAGCATCTCTCACCCTCTATCTCAGTTATTTTACTAGTATTATGAAAATGAAACTAAAATAATCATCTTATTACTTTTTTCTATGTCTCTTTTAATATTAGTTAATAAAATATAAATTTGTAGTTAATTAAATATATTGATTAATTAATAAAAATTATGTGAAATGATTTAGTTAACATAATACTTATTAATTAACTTATGTATATAATTAATAAAGAATCTATAATTCATTAATTAGTATAAAAAAATATGTAAAAAAATGATGTGAAAAAATTTGAATTGAAAATGAAATAACATTAATAAGAGAGAGATAAAATTTTTAAATTTCCTTAGTTATTTAAAAAAATTAATATAGCGGTAAACAATTCAGGCGTAGGAAGGAACAGAGCACCCAAATAATTGCACTACATGATTGGCTGCAGAATATTTATTTTGTTTTCATTAATTTAGTCTGTTTCCCGAATGAAATATGAAGTGAAGTTTTTTATAATAAAGTCATTAGAGGTGGCCCAGGCCGAAAGAAATCTTTAACTTTACAAGGTTGAGAATATAATTATCATCCAGTTGTTTAGTTTGTGTGGGTGCCACCTGCCCCATAATGCTAGCTACATATGACACTTTTACCTTAGCTTTAGAATACTTTTCCTTTTTCCCAAACAGGGCAGGGAATAAGTTGCTCATGTTTATGATAAGTTAGTAGTGGGAAAACATCTTTCTCCTACAAATACAAAATTGCCCTTTTTGATTAATTAATTGACAAAAAATTTAAAAGACTAGCTAATTTTATTATTATATTGAGATGAGCCTTGTGATGAGTGAATGTTCAAAAACAGGTGGAATCGCATGTGGCTTCGGGTTTGAATGAAGTAAATGTGGTTAGAGTCATGCGATCATACATTTGAGTATGATTAGTTATTTAGTTTCATATTTAAAAGGTGTAAGGACATTTCGTATAAGAAACCAAAATAAGAATAATAATAATAACAATGGATGCTTAAGTAGGTATTCGACCTGGTACAATTATATTCTCATTTTTTGGTAACATTTGTTTTAAAACAAAGGATCTAATTCTATAGAATAAGAATATGAATTAATAAATTAGAATAAGAATCTTATTCTAAGTTTACAATTTAGTAAGATTATAAATAAAATGACTTAAAAAACAATTTCATAATTTGTTATATTAAATACAATATGATAAAAGTTTAACTTTTTATTTTTTCATATATTATATATAAGATTTAATTTAAATATATTATTAGTGTAAAAAATTATATTATTATTCAATATATATTATCACGTTATTAAAAATATTTAATTCTTACCATAACTATCTTAAAAGTCATATATGTAATAATTTATAATTAGTTGACAAGATAAAAAATTTTACATTAATAATATATCAAAATTAAACTCCTATATATAATATGTAAAAAAAAAAAGTTAAACATATATATATATATTTATCTTTTATTCTCATGGTGAGAAGAATATTTATTGTAAGAGATGAGATGAGTAAATGTTGGCCAATTAGATCTTATATGAATGGTCAAAATTAAAAAATACATGCATGTGATTTTTTAAGTGATCACAACTTTAAATAACTTTTAATTTTACCATATATGGGTTATATGGTCAATTTATTCTTCCTCTCATATCTCACAGATATAAAATATATATATATATATATATCATATAAATATATTATATCTCTATATATATAGTCTATTGTCACTCCCACTCAACTAAGTTTATTTAATTTCTCTAAAATATCATTCTTTCCTTTTTTTAATCAAACCAATAGCCTATTGCCACTACTAATTTTATTTAAAATCTTTATTAATAATTTAATAATTTTAAAAGTGAACTTTTTTATATTACTTATTTTTTAAGTAGGTTGTATGCTGATTTTCATCCAAATCCGTTATGCTTTATTATTTTCGGCAAAATATCCTTAGTTATTTATTTATTAAATTGGTAGTGACACCTAAAAAACACTTCAATGTGACATGCATATTAAAACCCTTTCAACGTATTATAACATGATTAACATATGATTATGTAACCACAAAATGAATACACATATTTTTCCATATAGGATATGTAGTTAATTTCATTTAAAAACCGAATTATTTAATACTGAAATGTATACATAAACTTTTTCTTTGTCAATTACAGATATTAAAGAAAAAATTTGCATAACTTAATTAACTGAATTTTAATCATTTTTTTAAAACTTTGTTTTTTAATTTTAATGTGAGCAATTTTTAGCATTTCATGAGAAATTGTTTCGGCTAATAATTAGTTTTTTTTTAAGTAAAACTCAAACATTCTAATGATAAAAATCCATATAATTAATTAATCAAATGAAAAATATAGTAGCGCTACAACAATGTCCAAACCTAACGTGTATGCACACTACCAATTCCAAAACACAAGCTAGTAGAATTAATATCTGAATCCAATTAAGGGTAGATGATGTTTACTACTTAACAATGACAATTATTTTCGAAGATAATATTTTTTGCTTCAGAACTTGAGACATGATTGTTTTCTTATGTTGATTATCTTATTAAAGCAAACTACGAGAGTCTAGATATATTGGACCCAAGCTACTGTCTAAATTTTGTTCAAACCAAGAAAAAAAATTTCAAGCATGCACATAGTAGCCGAATCAATTTCCAATAAACAATTAAAAATTATAAGTAAAAGAATTTTGCAAAACATGTTAATTAGTAAAATTATGATTCCAAAATTAAGATTTTTAATATAAGAAATTTAAATAAAATTAGGAGTGGTAATAGATAATGAGTTTGATTAGAAAAGAGAAAGAAAAATGTTTTACAAAAATTAAATAAAAATTAATTGAATAAGAGAGACAATAGACGCTTTATATATATATATATATATATATATATATATATATATATATATATATATATATATATATATACGTGCATCTTTAGGAACAATACTCAAGATTAATCTTCAACAATATTTGATAACATTTTTTTTTGAATGACTTTTTACCTTCCTCATGGCTCTATGCCATTGGTACACTATAGATTTTAGTATTATACATGATTTGAAGATTTTAAGAAAAAAATTAGATAGAAACTATGATTAAAAAATCCAAAATATTAAAAAAATAACAATAGTTATACAATAATATGAAATGAAATTACACCATAAAAATGTTATAAGTAAAATATCCTAATGATTGTTTATGTCTCTCAAATATCTAGTTCCCAACTGGATTAGGAATTTGATTTCAAAATTTGGTCCATGCTCTGTAGTAAAAAACACAAGCTGTCCAGTACAGGGACATTAATCTACCAAAATGATAAATGCTTAAGGTTAAGAGTAATTCTAAAGGAGAAAAAAAAACACCAAAAAAGAGGATCAGAAGAAATATAATAGCTTGTGTTTTTTTATCAGAAAAAAAAAAGGTAAATGCACATAGAGCCGTTTAACGTAATAAATAAACTTAAATAATTATTTTTCACCACTTATATGTTATCAGATCATAAATAAAATTAATTCACGTAATAATTAAATAAGTAATGAATATTAAAAAAATAAATAATAATTTATGTATAAATTATGATGATTAATGATTTAAACTTAATTAGTTGATACTATTAAAGACTTACATGTTATGTAAATACTAAATAATTATTTTAGACTATTGATTAATTTCAGATTAGAATCAACAGCACTAAATGCTTAGAAGATTAGATACTCCCATTGTATTATAAAAGTTTATGAGCACATTAAACTTTTCCTATGCACTTATAAAAAAGATCACGTTTGTTAAAGTAAAAAGATCTCCACCAAATAATCCGGGGGTTTACTATATGTACTCGTGTGTCAATTTACAACAATTTTAAAGAAAATTACAACTCTATTGAATAAAGTTACAAGAATTTTAGTAAAAGTTGTATAAATTATGAAGATAAGAAAATTAAAAATATTCTGTAGCTACAATAATTTCAACTTCAAATGTTATTCTCATTAAAATTCTTGTAACTCTAATCAAAAGAGTTGTACTTTTCTTTAATTTTGTTGTAAAATAACGCATTATGCGTCATTTTTGCAATAACGCACCGTAGTTATCCCCAATAATAAAGAATGAAGAGTTATAATAGTTGTTAAAAAAAGTTGTCCAACTCAGTCTGTGTGAGAAATGTACACCAAATTGCAAATTGTACGCGCAAATAGTATATTTCTTTATCAAATCAACAACTAGCCTGTACCTTTTTTCTTCCATAAGCTAGCCTATACTAATCCACGTGTTTTTTCTTTTTCTTTTTCTTGAAGTACTTTTTATCAGTTTCTTAAGTAGCGTTGCTCTAAAGTTAACAATCGTGTAAAAAAAAAAGGACTGCATAAAAATACATGATTGATCATAATATATGTATGCTCTCTAACTTAATTAATTTCGTCAAGCAAAGTACTAATTCATGGGATTCACCAAAAAAAGAGTACTAATTCATGGAGAAGAAAATGTATAATCATAGTGCAGATGATGATTTCATGGTGTTGCATAGAGAGGATGTCAAGCATCAATTGCTAGTTGAATCTTTTTTCCCCTCTAGTAGTTTTGATTTCTATTTTCGCTTTGGACAGCCCTGAAGAAAAATAAAAGAGAAGAACAAATCATTAACAATCATTGAAACATCTCCGCTTAAGTTTCTTACCAAGTGCATAAAAGAAGCTACTACAATTTTTTACTGCAAGGTGCTGTGATTGAATTTCATTTCCAAGTGCATTAGCACCATCGCCATATATATATCGTAATCCATTCGTCCAAATCCAAATCACATCACATTAATCACGATATCCCCTCAAACACGCACATATACAGAGAAAACCAAACAAAAAATTGGTATAACAAACTCAGTTTTCACTAAAGAACAGCCACATTATACTATGCCTAAGCCAAGCTATAGCTGAAAGGGATACACAATTAAGCAAGCATTTTAGGTTTGCTTTGCTATACCCTTTAGAATTGTCCTAAACCAAAGTGGGCTTTTATAGAAATTCCCTTAACAGAATTTAAGACCAAGAGGAATGAAAGAAGTGTTAGTGGTCCCCTAGAAACCCAATTAAATTGATAATTAATATGATAAGCAACCTGTCAATATTAGACTTGCCAAGCTACAACCTCCCCACACCCTCTCACCAGCCTTACTGCCTGAACTGGTTGGATATATATGGTCTCTCTTTCCAATCCTCTCTATCCCTTGATTTGCTTTCTTTCAATTTTCCAACTGAATTTTCTTTTTTTTTTTAAACCATCTAGTATTTGAAAGTCACATTAAATATTGACTAATTCAGAGATAAGTTGAGTTGGATTACAAAAATGTAAAAAAAAAAATTAGTATTAATTTTTTTTATTTACAAAATTCGAACTCAAAACTTTATTTTAAAAAAAAAAACAAATGCTGAACTACTTAAATCAACCAAACATCTAACTAAATTTTCTATGTAAACAATCATTTCTCTGTATCATTTTCATTTCTTAGAAGCTGTGTGGACCATCCAGTTGTGTCCATCTAAGAAGAGCATTAAGAAGAAAATGAAATATTCTTCTACAGAGACTTTCTAGGTAAAAATCATGATGAGGATGAAAGAGATTTGGACAGGCAAATCCATCCGTCGAATGTGTTTACTTTCGGTCACTGAATGGACCCACATAACATAAGGATTGCCACCGTATATTAAATGCATATTATTGCAAATTGCAAAAAATTGCAATGCATGCACAAAGGCTCGTGGATTACATTTCATTGACTCCTCCTCCACCATGGGGTATTTAAAGTAAATACCAATAACTTCCCATTGTTCCTTTTAGTTATTTTCATTGATTCCCCACATGGATCATTGGAGTTTTCCCTATCTGATTGAGGAAACGAAACCTTTACCATAGATGAACAAACAAGCCCTTGTCCACCACCAGATCCTATATCCGCAACTACTCCTTTTAACTAAGCAACGTTTGGATTCTCATTAGTTTGTTTTGTTTGGCACGCAAGATTGGTAAGGTTTCTTGAATTTTTTGTTAAGTATGAAATGGCAGCCTTAAATACACGAGGTTTACATTTGCAGGTACTACCACTAGTTTGTTTTCCTTTTTATTTTAGGGAGGGTAAATACTTGTACTTGCAAAGCCTATTGATTCTAAGGTAATCCACGAGATAAAACTATATTTGATATTTATAAGAAGGATTACAATGTTAAATTTGCACCTTAGCTATTTAGCTACTAGCTAGTTTGAAATTAGTGGTTTGTTGAGAATTTGGACGTCCAACTGTCAACATATAAATATAATAAAAATAATAATAATGAAGAGAAAAACACCATTTTAGTCTAAAGTGCTAACTAACTTAGCCGTAAAAATTTTTGCAATTAGTTGTAAGATTGTGATCAAATCATTATCCAAATATATATATATATATATATATAGAGATCGATTTACATATTTTTTGATACATAACTATATTCACTTTCATCTAATATTGATATTTCATTAAAAGTAATTATATGGATCTAACAGTTAAAAATGAGTGTAAGTTAAAAAAACTTACACCGAAAGTTGATCTCTCTCTCTCTCTCTCTCTCTCTCTCTCTCTCTCTCTCTCTCTCTCTCTCTCTCTCTCTCTCTCTCTCTTCTCTCTCTCTATATATATATATATATATATATATATATATATAGTGAGGAAATGCCTTCAACGAGAAAACACTTTTTTATGATTAAATATCTACTCATTTCATACTGGAATCATTTTTTTATAACATAATTATCCCATTGATATTATTCCAAATCTAGCAGAAATATTTTGGACATTTTTAAGGATGATTTTGTTGTTTTGAATGCACCAATATTACAAACACATGAGAATTTGCAAGTGCCAATTTCATTTTCTGAAATAAAAAGACTCGTCTAGTTTGAGGCTTTTAGCAATACACTCTGGTTTATGCGTAATATACAAAGATGTAAAATGATCAAAAGAAAAGATGTAAAAAAGAAAATGACTCATATTATACATGAAAAAGCATTTATATTTTTAGCTACTTATATATATATATATATATATATATATATATATATATATATATATATATATATATATATATATATATATATATATAAAGAGCGTATTTAGTAAGATGAATGTTTAATATAAGAGGTGAGATGAGTGAATCTTAACTATTGAATCTTACATGAATGATCAAGATTATAGCATAAATGTATGTGACTTTTTAATTAGTCACATGATCTTTAAATAATTTTTAATCTTGATCATTCATATATAATTATATAATCAAGATTTATTTTCTCACATTCTTATAATAAAAACTCTTTTCACCAAATATGATCTCAATTTATATATTTATATATATATATATATCACCAAGTTTTCAGCATCACATCAATAACTTAGTATAAGTTAGAGTGTATTTATTTAAGATGATGACAAATTTTAAAGCTATATAAAATTTTATTTATTTTATAAAATATTTAAGACGAATGAAAGTAAATTATAATTCATTTACATTCAATTTTACAATTTTTGGTCACTTGTATAATATGAAATTAAGTTAAAAATATTTTCACCCTTCGCATAGTAAAAATGAATCAAAAAATCAAAATCCTTTTTTTCACTTTAGTTTCACTTGCTTTCCAATTTTCTTTTCCCTAACAAGCACAACTTAAGTATCATATGAATCCAAATTCATAAGAGCCTACAGTTTCTACCTGGAAGATTAGGTTACTCATTTTCTTCCAGAGAGAGAGAGAGAGATCGATCTTTACTCTTACTAATGAAATAAAGGTCACGAGAGAGAGAACTTTACTATTACTAATGAAATAAAGGTCACGAGAGAGAGAACTTTACTATTACTAATGAAATAAAGGGCATCAAGTTGCCTTTGGTTGCGACACACAAGAGGGGTAATGTTCTTGAACAATCTCTTCTTTACCTGTCCCCAATTCATTTTTTACTTTCCAATGAAATCTTAGAAGACCAACATACTTCTAAGATGTCCCATTCTCCAAAAATCCACGAGCGCTCGTCTCAACCAAATTTAATAAGATGTTACATAACCCAATGCATAATATAGATTGATTGCTTAGTAATGGTCCCCCATTCCCGTCTCTCCCAACTAGGAAAATAAAAAATAAAGAAAGTCATCCATATAAACAGTAATTAGAGTATATATATAGAAAAAAGAGAGAATCGCATACCATACGGTATACTTTGCCAATAGAATAAAGGAAAGGAAAAAATACTTGTGGTATCTTTAAAATTAAATTAAACATTTCGTGGCCTTCAATTAGTGATTAAAAACGATCTATCAATTAAAACCCATTTGGTACGATGCACATATTATGGGACCCAGTTGCAATACTGAACAATCATGAAGCTGATGCAGCTAAAAATCATTTTTTTCTACCAATATCTGTCGCTTGATGGGTAGTAAGGCCTACTCAATCAATGGCTTGGATATATAGTATCTATTTTGCTAATGGCATGAACAATGTATAATTATAATTATACTTCGGATTTGGATTATACTACTTAGAAGTTAGTGCTTGGAATTAAATATAGTCAATACTACATGGGATTAAGAGGGGTAAAGGGTATGAGGAAGCTTCATCCTTTTTTGTCCCAAAACAAAGGTAATGAAATACTAATTAATCAATTAATTAATTAAACTGGTAAAAGAGCATATATGGCCTCAAAAGACTGATTTATGTATGGTAGAAGATTACGAAACACATAAGTACAAGCAGCCTCATCATTCCAGTTCTCCTTTGTGGAAAAATCAATAGAAGAATATATATCTAGGAAAAACAAAACTGCAAACTTCAATAGCATAGAGTTGAAGAAGAGCCAGCAAATTCAGTAGCTCGAGGAAGAAATTGAGGAAAGAAGAAGCCAAATAGCACTCAAAACAAAAGCATGACCTGTATCAGAATGGAAAACTGATGTAGTAGAAGAAACAGCCCAGTCAACCAGTCAAACTTTGCATGACCCAGAAAAATCTCAATCTCACTTAATATATATGTACATAAATAAAATATCAAAATCTCACTTGCTTGCACCCTCTTCTACGGTTTCTAGCCCTTAATATAAATAATATAAATAATAGAAGTAATTTGAATGACTTTGGAGAATTCTTTGTGTAAAGGTTGACAGAAACACAAAAAGAGAGAGAAAACTGAAAGGCAATTTAAAGATGATTTTGTGTCATTGACCTGGCTAATCTTTCTCCACCTCCTCCCATTCATCTTATTTCCCTCACTGATAATTGTCTTCCTTTTTTTTTTTTTTTGTTCTCTTTATAAATTTCCAACCTCTTTTAATTTTTGATTTTTACCTCTCTTCCTTTCTGCCCATTAAACAATGAAAATGGCATATTACCCATCATCCTTTCCCCTCTGTAGGAAACACCCATCATTGCCCCCAACAATCCTTTTCAACCTTAGAAACCTGAGCTTCTAAGATATTCCCTCCCTTCCATTCCATTCCATTCTTCCATTCTATTCTTTTTTTCACTGTTTTGGTTCTCCTTTTTTCCTTATGCTTCCACTCTCTCTCAATTTAAATATCTTCCTCAACACAACCACCTCCTCCCTCCCCTTCCCCCTTCCCCCTTCATCACTCCAACCATCCACTTTTTCTTTCTTTTTTCCCATTTATTAATTCCCATAACTTAAAAATGGATCCTTCATCCACCAACTCTGTAAATGGTTTCTACTCCTTTCTGACCAGAGGAATTGACGATCTAGAGAGAGTGTTCCTCAGCAACAACTTCATGTCAATCCAATTCCTTCAAAGGGCACTCTCTCTTCTCCGATCCTTCCACAGCCAATTGACCCTTTTGGTCCAAAAGCTTCATCTACCAGGCGGTGATAAGTGGCTTGATGAGTACATGGACGAAAGCTCGAAACTTTGGGAAGCATGCCATGTCCTCAAGTCTGGCATTTCAGGAATCGAAAACTACTACTCTGCAGCCATAAACATCACTTCCTCTCTCGATTCTCATCGCCACATCAGCCCCCAACTCTCCCGCCAGGTCAGCTCCATCAATCACAACCAACAAACAACATCAAAATTTGATTTTTTTTATATACCCCAAAAAAAAATTGATTTTTTTTGCATGTTGTATGAACAAAACATAACAAAAAAAGAAAAAAAAAAAACAACCTTTGCAATTGTTTGAGTTGTGTTCTTTTGTGGGTATGAATCATTTCATTGAGGCATGTTGTTTATTCGTCACAGGTTATTAGAGCAATCTCAGGGTGTCGAAGAGAAGCTGTGGGGTTGGAAGAGGAGAATAGAGCTTTGATGGAAACGAGGATTCAACCTCTTTCTCTACGTTTCGATGAGAGGGTATCGATCGAATCAAAACTCAACGGGTTCAACGGGTTCAGGGGAGTGCTTTACGCAATGAGAAACGTGAGTTCGTTGTTGCTCATGATTTTGCTATATGGGTTGGTGTATTGTTGGCCTGAATCTTCGGATTCCGTCCTAGGAGGCTACGAGGGTTGCTTGTTCCTCGGATCGGCGTTTATGATCTCAACGGCGAGGTTGCAGCAGAGGGTGGCAGCGGAGATCAGCCAGATCAATGGGGCGCCAGGGATATTGTTATATGAGTTCAGGAGATCCAAGGTGGCTATGGAGGAGCTGAGAGGAGAATTGGAGAGGAGGGGTTCACAGGGGATGGTGGTGGAGTGGGAGAATGAGGTTGGTATAAGAGAGAGAGTGGAGAATCTGAGAGGGTGTTTTGGGGTGCTGAGATCTGGGGCAGAGAACATTGTTGGCCAGCTTGATGATTTCTTTGATGAGATTGTTGAAGGAAGGAAGAAGCTGTTGGACTTTTGCAGTCATAGGTGAAAACAAAACAGAAGTAAAAAAAAAAAAAAAAAAAAAAAACAACGTAGAGGAACAGTTGATGATGGGGTTTGTTGTACCTTTTTTTATTAACCCTTTTTTTTTATAATTTTCTTCCTTTTCTCTTTTGTGGTCTTTTTTTTTTGGTTTTTCACAGTTACCGTAGTTGAAACTTGAAACTTTGGTGCTAGTGGTTAGTCTTTTTCCCGCAGAAGAAGCCTGTGAAGAAGGTTCTCAAATTGAATGTGGTTCTGGTTTTGAAAACAACATTGACAACACATTAAATTTATCTTGCATGTGAGCTAAGTTCATAGTGGAATGTTAAGGGAGTATATGCTGTGAAAGTAGAAAGTATTTATTATAAGAGATAAAATGAGTGAATTTTAATTATTAGATTTTATATAAATATTTAAGATTAAAATATAAATATATATGATTTTTTTAATTAATTATATAATATTTAAATAATTTTTTAATTTTAATTATTTATATATAATTGTATAATTAAAATTTATTCATTTTATTTTTTCACAATACATTTTTTTATTCTGGAATGTCAATTGCTCTTCTAATTACAGCCAGGGAAGAAAAAGACAAAAGTAGAAGAGTAACCAAAAAAGTTAAAAAAAAAAAAGAGTTAAAAAGAATCCCACATTATTGTCTTCGACATAAGAAGGTAAACACTAATGACTAAACAGTGTCAGGTTAAATATTAAATTCCTTATCTTTGGCAGTGATTGATTTTTCTCTATAGTAACATTGAATTTGAAAGAGTGCTCTCGTGAGCTATGCCACAGAAAATGACTAATCATTCTAGTCCTGAAAGAATAATGGAAAGAGAGGCTTAGGACTGCAGAGAGCAATTTGAGATTCCTGGACTGCTTTAACGTCAAAGGCAGCTTCTTTTTAGCTCTTGGGAAGCTTTTGTCTGATTCGGTTCACTTTGAAAGCAATGGAGATGATGATGAAAACTTCTTCTCACCACATTCTCCCATTGCCTGACAAATCTTTCTCTCTGAGAATTTTTGTTGTGTTTCAAAATTCTTCCAACTTCCCCTTTTTGGGGTTTTGGGATGTTTAATATATCACAAAAACTTCAGCGGTCACTTTCTCACTTCTAACCGTATCTCATGCTTTTTGTCCCTTGCCGGAAATTCATGCCTTGCCTCCTCATAAGGGTTCCATATGAGTACTGCTTTAAAAATTAAACAATAGAATAATGCTCAAAGTGCAAACATACAGACAAAAAAGATGAGTACTATATTGGCTATAATCCAGCATGCCGGATGGCAGAAGGGCAGAAATGGTGATCAGCCGAGCCACCCTCCAATAAAGCAATGGCTGCCTTATGCTGAACCAGCCATCATCCGCATTAAAAGTACCATGCTCAATGTACAAACAATGACAGCTTCTCAGTCACAACAAAATATAAAACTTCGGTAGAATAGTATGGTGGTATTCTCATATTTTAATTCCTATTGCTATAAGCCTATAACCCATGCATTAGGCTCCATAAACAGGAACAAGCAGGGTAAAACATATCCAGTGATGACTTATGACTATAAAATGATCCCATGCACATTTCAAATAACATATCAAGATGAGCAGTGAATAGTAACACTTTTCTTTACGTATTTCCTGTTATAGCAGTGTAATGTGTAATTACTCAAGTTTCTTCATACACAAAGGACAAAAGTTAAAGAAAGGCAGCCACAAAAATTGTGGTTGAAGAAAAGGGTATCACCCTTGAATGATTTGTACAATGTCAAAGTAATAAGCGGATAGTTGCTGAGTGTGATGTATGGCGGTGGCATGATGATCTGACTTCCATTTGCATCCAAAATCTAAAGGAGCTTACTTGACAAAGAACTAAGTAAAAAAAAAAAAAAACCGATGGATTACCATGCGAAAATAATTCAAATTCAAAAGGTGGTAAGCCAAGACGTATCATAATGATGTCATGGATGTATAGAGGCTGCCTGCTTTACAATTTCAAATCAAATATCGAATCCTGGCATTGCAAACTGGGAAGCAAATGCCTCAACCCGATTTCTGAGCTCAGAAATATCTTTATTATTCTGAAGACCCTTGAGAAAATCTTTGCATGATTTCCCATGTTCCCTCTGTATAATGCTGGTAACCTGAGCTGCCCTCAGAAGAAAATCAGCCATGGTCTCAAAATCTTCCTCTAAACAGCCTCTTGATGTCATTGCAGGAGTACCTGAATACCAATGAAATAAAGGGACTTGAAAATAGGAATAAAACATAAGGGCATTCAGAATACCCAAAGAGTAATTTGTTTAAACATGGAAATGATATAGCAAAATAATTGACTTGAAGTCCAAGAATAAATGTGACTTAAAAAATAAACAGATCATCTATGCTTCTCCAGCACATGGAAGGGCTAGGATGTAGGTAAGACAAGTTGGCAAACTGATAAATGAATGTTATATTCAACTGATAGAAGATTACAAACTTTATATACATAACTGTAGTTAGGTAACTGTAACTGTGGTAAACTAACTAAAGTTGATATGGACAAGTAACAAACTAATCTGTAAGTGATTAACTAATTTGGTGAGGAATCAACTAACTCCGCTAACTGAGCTAACTAAATAACTGATAAATTAACTGATAGAGTAACCAGCAGCAGTAGCAGTAACTGACCAAGTAGGTCGTTCAGCTGAGTGTTAGGAGGTACATCAGTGGGTTGGATCTGGTTTTGAGCTGTACCTTGGGTTTGGTTTTGGGCTGAGGTGGTGTACTGTTTCAGTAGGTATGATAAATACCGATTTTCTTTCTTTGCATCAATTCCCTAGAAAATAAGGGATTTGAAGGACCATTTACTAAATATGTGGAAGTTGGAGCTAATAGGAATTGATTACATTTAGAGGTTTGGATCAAAGACTTGCTTCCAAAAATGAATCATAAGCTAAGCATGGATTAGCAAATCTTAAATCAAATGGTATGGCTATGGCAAACATAAGATATTTCCTGCAACTGCAAACATATTCAACCAGAAAAAAACACGTAAACTGAAACTAAACCAATATCATAATTTCAGACGTACAATATGAGAGCTACTAACCAATTCTCACTCCTCCAGGAGAAATAGAACCATAAATGGCACATTTGTTGAGAGTGATGTGACACGCCTCACAGACCTTCTCATAGTTTCTGTCTGCATTGCATAAGAAAATTATTTAGAGAGCGTGCTCAAGTCAACTTCAAGGACATAATTTATAAGAGAAGGAAAAAGGAGTATCGAAAAGCATGAGTAACACACAGAAACACATGCATACCGGAATTCAAAATTTGAAATACCCAGTAAAACAAATAGATTAGCATCTTTACTACTCAGGTCGAAACAATAGGGGCTGACATTTCATATCAAACTTCTTCTTTTCTATTATTTTCTTCCGCCCTGCCCCCTACCTTTTTCTTTTTTGGATTACTCTAATCTTATAAACCAAACTTCTATAGGAGCTTCATGAATATAGCCACAGGAAAAAATAAAATGGACACAGATATCCCTAAAACAAATATCTTGAATTTGCAAAAGAAAACTTCACCTATTAAATTCAAGCTGGAATTTCATGTAACAGTCTAAATCTATCCATGATTTATCTAGTAAACACGAAAGTTTGAATTAAGTTTATATATATAGAATCCAAGACATGGTCTAGAGTTGCAAGTACAGACATACTTGGACTCGTGCTGATAGAATCTCTTGATCAGAAAGTCAACAAGAAAAATATAAGGATGGCCTGAATATCAAAGCAACTGATCTAGCAAAAACCATGCACGATTCCATAACACTTTTATATGAAAATTTCTAAACACATTTATTTTAAGCCTTGGTCAATTTAGATATCATAGGCATGACACCTAAACTTTTACTCCATTCTTCTTCAACTTAGCCTGGTCCTAGATCATCATTGTACAGCTTTCAAGCCACCCCTCTTCAAGCATACCTTTGATTAAACTTTAATCCACCAAGTTTCGTGGCCTTAACTTATCCGTAAATCTTAAAATCTTACCCCAACCTCTTAATCTTAGTTGCTGTTTGACATCAATTAAGGAGATTAAATTAGGAAAGACCTAAATAAAATAAATAAAATATGATTTTAGAAACGAAGGATCCAATTCAGTTTATCTAAAACTATGAATTTCATCTAGAGTGTAATCATAGTTGATGTCCAACTCAGTCATAATATCCCCAATCACACCCGGGGGTGGTGTGGGTTTTACTTATTTTTTTCCTTTTAAAAATTTAAACCACTTGTGTAGCTGCATCATTTCCACTGCCAGCACACCAAATAATAACTAATTATTATTAACAAAAAACAGTATATTCATTTCAAATTCAGTTATAACTTTAACATATATTTGAAAAAACAGAGGCAGATTGAAAAAAAATACCAATTAAGCCGAGTGCGGTTAGATCCCAGAGCAACAGATGATTGTCAGTCCCATCAGTCACCAATCTGCATTTTCTTTTCAACAAGGCAGATGCTAACGCCTGTGCATTTTTCTTCACTTGCTGCATGTATACTTTGTACTCCAGAGTTGCAACTTGTTTTAAAGCTATGGCTAGAGCAGCAATGTGATTATTGTGAGGACCTCCTTGTAATGATGGATACACAGCAAAGTTTATCTTCTCCTCAAAATCATAATTACTATCGTCTCCAAGGTTAAGAACCAAGGCTTGCTTCCTTGGTTTAGTCCCTCTTCTATAAAAGATGATACCTCCCCTTGGACCTCGGAGACTTTTGTGGGTTGTTGAGGTAACAATATCACAGTAATCAAATGGACTAGCTAGTTCCTGTAAAGAACAACTGTCAATATTAGAAGCACGTTCACACACAGAATGTGAAATTAAAATCCTATACAAAAAGCCGAACAAATAAAAAGAACAGCACATTTGGCACAAAAGCATTTTAAAAAAAGAAGGAATTCCAAAACTGTACCAGAGTTCAAACACATATGACATTTCTTCAATTAACAATATTATATACCAGAAACCTAAGACCAAACTAAAATCAGAAACACAAGCATAATCAATGCATACTTCCTGATCCACATAAGCAATTTGACTTCCACCGAACATATGTAAACAGTAAGCCATGCCACCCTTAGTTTGCTTCATGAAGGTGATTAAATGGAAATAAAAACAATTATCCAGTTTCATATAGAATTTTCATTCACAAAGGCAATTTCATCAAAATTCAAGAATGAAAATATTCAGGGGAGAATAGGAAAAACAAAAGAAGAGGTAATTTTGCTGTTGATGTTTCCTTCCTGCTTTAAGAGCTAAACAGGTATCTGTATT
Organism: Ormosia emarginata; assembly: GCA_029884605.1. Classification (NCBI taxonomy): domain Eukaryota; kingdom Viridiplantae; phylum Streptophyta; class Magnoliopsida; order Fabales; family Fabaceae; genus Ormosia; species Ormosia emarginata. Next base: position 59,387,646 of record JAQQTP010000082.1, on the reverse strand, counting down.
CTTGTCTCCGGAGATATTACTAGTATCTGCTGTGGTTAAATGCCAAAATGTTCTTTTAAATTATTTTTTCTTTTGTTAGATTTAGACATATAGTAAGACAGGAATATGTCTTAAAATGTTGATGTTGATGCAGGCAGCCTAATTGTTCTATGCCCCAGTTAAAAGCAAGGAACTACATCATACAAGTTCTAACGCATATAGCTACCTCTACCCTCCATTGAAAACTAAATCAGAGCTCCAATTATCTCAAAAAAGGCATGAAGAATTATAAAATTCATAATTTGGTTGGAACGGAAATAAGTTAAAATTATAACATAACATGAGCGAGAAGATAGAGCACCTTAGCCGCCACAAGACCGCTGATATGAGCCATGTCACACATCAAGACTGCCCCAATTTTATCAGCAATCAGCCTGAACCTCCCATAATCCCATTCTCTAGGATACGAACTCCCACCACAAATAAGTATCTTGGGTCGAAAATCAAGTGCCTTTTCCTCAAGCTTTTCATAGTCTATGTACCCAGTTTGAGGATTAACCTTGTAAGGCAGGGTCTCAAAGAAAATGGATGCAGCAGAAACTTTCTTCCCACCCATAATATAATACCCATGACTCAAATGCCCACCCGACGGAGAATCCAGACCCATGATCCGATCCCCAGGATGCAAAAGACCAGTATACACAGCAAAATTTGCAGAAGTACATGAATAAGGTTGAACATTCACACCCCACTTGTGAGGATCAAGATCAAAGGCCTCCAACGCACGCTTACAGCAAAGAAATTCAATCTGATCAATGTATTGATTACCCGTATAGTACTTGGCTCCGGGCATTCCCTCAGAGTACTTATTGGTCAAAGGGCTACCCAGAGCTTCCATCACTGCCTTGCACACGAAATTCTCAGAAGCAATCAATTCGATTCCTTTGAACTGTCTCCGTTTTTCCTTCTCCATGATATCGTGAATTTCAGGGTCTGCAACATCGAGCGACTGGTTCCCCCATGCCTGAACCCAAGCTCGCCTTGCCTCCAGACCCGAATCCACCGCGAGACGCTTCGAATTCGAAGGGAAACAAGATTCTGCGTCTATCTGCCTCTTCACGCAGAGAGTCCGACCCATGAAGTTGATGGTTTCGTCCTCCACTTGTTGTTCCTCTTGTTCTTCTTGTTCTTGGTGTTGGTTTTCTTCTTCTTCTTCTTCTTCTTGTTCTGGTTCTTCTGGTTCTGGTTCTGGTTCTGGTTCGACCTTGTCGTCTTTTTCATCGAGTAATTGCCAGGGAAAAGAACGGGTTGTTGGGATTGGATTGGAGGAAGGACGGGAGGGAAAGGAAAAAGAGTTGTCAGTGAGTGGGGATGACATCTGCGCGTTCAACCCGAGAGATAGACCAGGTTGAGCATCCATGGATCGACCCGATTCGAATAAGACAAAAATTTTGGTTTTTGATGGGAATTAAGGTTATGGGTAGGTGCAGACACAGCAACAACAGGGCAAGGATGACGATGGGGAAGCGTTAGAGGAGGAAGCAGAAGCAGATGGTTGCATAGAAATGGAATGCATGAGAATGGAGAAGAGGGTTGTGGTTGTGAGGAGACAGAGCAGAGGAAAGGGAATGAACCTGGATGTGATTAATGGTAAAGTTTGATAGAGTGTTGTTTATGTTGGTAAGAGTTAGATGAGAGAAGAGCCCATATGCCTATGCGAATGCAGTGATAAAATTTTTCGGGTCTAGGTTAAGGTTTAGCTTTCACCAGGATGGAATCGTGTCTAGGTTCATTTTCGGGTGTTCATGTGGGTCGTTGTCAACATTTCACAAGGTTGCTCCTTTTTTCTTCTTTCTTTTTCTTTTGGGAGCATTCTTCTTTTGGTTTTTCTGTGTGAACCATGGTTAGAAGCATTAAGCCATTACATTAATGATATAGGTTTTTATTTTAATAATATTGTTACTTATATGGAAGGGGGGAAAATAATGCGACTTACCTAGTAGTGTATTTTTATGGGTTTGAATTTTTGATATTATAAAAGTCTATCTATCACTATCACTTAACTCAAGTTTACTTATTATTTGAGCTGCAACATATTAATCTTTATTTTTGTTTTATTTTTGTAATTTGAGCTTAGTTTTTTTTTTTTTTATTGGCTATAAGAATGGTGGTGGTGTTACTATGTGGTGTTGCAAAGTACTTGATGTTGCAATATGCTCACCAGCAACCAACAAAGAAGTAATGAAGGAGAGAGAAACTAAGGGAGGGGGATGTTGCTGAGCTGGAAAACTTAGCTACATGTAATTATTTAATTTGGGAATTGAAGGACAAAAATATAAAGAACTACATGTAAGTTTTGTCTTTAATTAAAATCACATTTATTTATAGAATTTAATTTCAATTTATTTTAATTTTTTATTACTTAATTATTTAATTATGCATTCTTTTAATAATGTATAGATATTAGATGTATAAAATTATTGGAAATTATTTTTTTATTTATTATCTTTAGTATATGCTATTTTTTTTTTTGTTATTTCACAATTCAAAGGTTTAAAACTGTATTAAAAAATGTACAAAAAAGTTAAATTTGATAATATTTTTGTATTTTATATTTATATGTTTTTGTACAATGTATTTTATAACTTGTTAACTTTCACATCAAATATATATTTAGAAATGAAATAAGGGTCCGATGGTAGGGTTGTGGATCAGATTATCCAGATATTTTATTGTCCAAAAGTAGGAATTGGCTGAGGTTGAGATCGGTACGTAATGGGCAATGAGTCGTTGTCGTTGTCGTATTCGCATTCGCTTTCTTTTTGGGGGTTTCATCGTTGCCCTCCTTTCGTTATCTCCTTAGTTTTTGAGTTTTTGTGGGTAAATTTTCATTTCTCTTTCTCTGATTCTCTATATCGTGGATCACAATTTGAATTCATCTAATTCCAATCGCCACGTCTGCCACCATAGATTTGCTATGTGAAAATACGAATAGATGAGTTATTACTTCTTACATGGCGATTGGATTTGAGTGTAGGTTGGCTATTAGCATGAAAGTTGGTCCTAGTTCACGTTACTTTGGTGCAAGATATTTTCGGTCTTAGGAACAAACCTCTCCAATCCAAACCGCCAACTGTTCCCATCTCTTCAATTCAATTTATTATAGTTAGATGTATTATACGCACCAAGTTAAAAACATTTTCAACCCCAACCCACTGATTGTTTTTGTCATCCTCCATAAGTTCTTTAAGAAAAACTCTATAAAAAGGTAGTGTTCCCTAACAAATGTACTAACTATATTATATAAAATATCATTGAGGTGACATAGAAAAAGAGGTTGAAACTATAATTCCACATAGTATTTCAGTTACGGTCAACCAAAACATGATAAAACGTTATTGACACTCAACAAAAATCTTTGCAAATTAAAGGAAGAAAAATATTAGTCCTAATATATCGCAAGCATCTGAGAACAAAAATATGACTTATTAAAAATCTAAATCCCGACATTATCATCATACTCCAATCAAAAAGAATGAATCTAATACCAATTGAGCTATAGACTGGTTTGCATGATTATGTAAGTAAAAGTAATATGTTGTCTACATAAAAAGTAATATGTTGTCACTAACAAGAATTCTATTCTGTAAATTTAATCAGCTTTGCCTCATGGTTTCATGAAATGTTTAAAACTCTGCATCAAGATGTGGGACAATAGCACCAGTCTATAAAAATATGACAAAAAAAAAAAAGCAGTTTCAAGAAGAAAGAACCATTTCTGGCTATCGTAAAAATGGATTGCACAATAAATTCACCATTTTCTCGTTATCAAAATGAAATCCCTTTTTCCATGATGAAACAAAAAATGCAGCGCAGTTGGACACAAGTTAAAACTTGTGAGGTCCGTACTACAAGTGCTTACAGTCACTTGGCTCCAAAATACCGACATATTGAACACTAGAAGCATTTCAAGTTGATCAATGAAAAGATATCAGGTATGCAGGTGGAACTAGACTTTTAATAAGTGAGTGAGAAGTTCAAGAGACTATCTTTCATCTATACCAGCAGCTGTTGAAGTTTGCTCCTTGGACTTGTCAGGAGCCACTATAGATTTCTTATTGCCAGGCCCTAAGGAAACCTTGACAAGTGCTGGCCTTAGAACCCGATCTCTGAGCAAGAAACCACGTCGGGATTCTTTAATTATAATCCCTTCCTTGAACTCTTGGGACTCCTCACGTGCAATGGCTTCATGTAGCTAAAACAGAAGTAATCAAAAAACAAATTAAACAATAGTCATGTGGATAACTTTCTACAAGCTTCAGTTGCTTTTCATCAAATATGCTTTCTACAGGCAGGAACAACATCCGCATTTGAGTTTCAAGCATGATTTCATGGTGATGGCCCCTCTTATGACAGGTAAAACGAGCAGTATGGTGACAATGAGAAGAAGCAAAACTAGCAACAAAATAATATTTTCACTTTCTAGAGGAATAAATAATATGTATGAAGTTCTACCTGTGTTCCTTTACCACAGGAGTACAATCAAAAGGCAATGTAGTGCATCTTTGGGAATGTGGTAGGACGACAAAGAATCACATTTACCATAAAATAAGGTCGTCTAAAAAATATTCAAAACTGTGATTGGTAAATTTGGTTTGCAGCATCAATGCATTAGACACAACACTCTAGATTTTAATTTGACCTCTAACTCCCTGAAAAACACAACTCAAGGAACACACTTTTGATGAAAAAAGCCAATCAGAGATGATATTCTTGTATCAGTTCCTGGATGTAAAATTCTTGTCCTTCCTTTTCCTTTTTTGTGGTGGGTGGGGGAATGATTGTCTGATATTGAACACAGTAAAAATGAATGCTGAGGCATCCTCTCTTTGATTGAAATTGTTTCAAATACCAATCAAAAACAAAAAGGAAGACATTTCTTATATAAGATCAACATAGGTGTTTTCAAATTTCACTTACTAAGGGATTAAAAGGCTTGCCCACTGTTGCTACCACCGAAACATGATGGCTCCTCATAATCTCTACAAATTGCTTGTAAATACCTTGATAGCTTGCATCAATCTTCTTCTCTTTCTCTGTTACTGGTTTATTTAGTTGTTTGGCTCTCTCAAAGTTGTCCACCATTAACAAAAGCTTTTCAATGACTTCTTCTTGGGTGTCAGATTGGATGCTGAGTCTTTCTTTCTCAAATCTTTTCCTAAAATTATCAAAATCTGCTTGTATGCGAAGATATTTCTCCTTAGAAGCAACTTTCTCTGCTGATAAAGTTGATACTTTTTGAATCAGCTTATTCTTTTTATTTGCCATTGAATGTATTCTCTCTTCAATCCGAGATACAGTTTTTTCATCTCTGTTAAGAAAGGCTTCCTTGTATGCTTCAAAGAGGACCATTAAACTGGGTAAAGGTTTTTGATCTTCATCATCATCAGTCACTCTCACATCATTCTGAGTGTCCTCCTTTTCATCATTTGTCTATGGAAGACAAAACAGAGAGAGGATTTAGCTAGGGATTTAGAACAGGAACAACTACTGAAACAAAAGTAACCTATTGCAACGTAAAATAAACAAACATCATGAGAATTAGTAATTTTAATTTTTAACACATGCAGTTTATAATAGTGTTGATGAGGAAGAACAAGAGGCACAAAATAAAAAATAAATAAATAGGTAAAAGCAAATGAATCTGTATACTTCAAACTTATTTCTGTAATGATGGTACCATATCAATATCATACAGGTACAAGAAGGTAAAAGGCAAAGAGAAATATTGAGTATTCATTAGAGCAATACTATTATACTTTTATGACATGGTACGAAGGAAAGTAGTACTGTCTCATAGTTACAAACTTATAACAAATCCAAGATATAACCCTGTGTGTTGACTTGCATATTGAATATTGACGAATCAGACACACGACATATTAAAAATGCTTTTATTATTTTGTTGAAGCATACACCAACATTTACCAAGTGGCGGAGTTGGTTAGTGTTAGGATAGAGTTAGGAGATGTATACCTAGAATCCATTTATTTTGAAGATATGATTTATGATTGCACACTAAAGTTTTAGGACACTTCCATTAGATAGAATGCCAACTGACACACGATGTATAGTTGGTTGCAAGTTTATAAGAAAAATATGAAAGCATACTGACAATTTTGTCCAGAATCCGAACCCGCATAGTTGTCCATCACCCCCTCATCTTCATTGTTCATTACTTTCTATCAAAAAAAAGTCAGGCCCTTAAGAACATCATCTCTACTAGAAAAATACAACTCAGTACATCTAAAAGAATATCATAATACAAATAAATATAATCTTATTTTTAGGTAATAGTACATCATCATGACATTCTACAAAGCAGAACACTTTGGTATCACTCTGGTTATTACATATTATGTTACCGCTTACCACTGCAGAGCTACACCAGAAGATCAAAATAAATATCTTATTTGAAATAGCTGGTTTCGGCATTAGGAAGTTAGGAACTATATTACATAAAATGCAAAAATTGAATGATGAAAACAACATTTATGAAACTAATAGAATGAGAGAGATAAAGCGTACAGTTGGAAGGGAATCCTGCAAAGCGAGATAAGACTTGAAGAGGGTCCTTCGATTAACGCAGGAAAGCGGGGAACACTTGGTTGGAAACCCTAACATAGTAGTTAGGTTGGGGCGAGGAAGTTGGGGACGGGAAAGAGATGGGAAAGGTAGAATTTTGGGTTGTAGGGTTTGAAAGGGCTTTGAAGAGAATGAAGTGGAACAAGGACAGAAAACCAGTGGAGATTGATTGGAGAGAAAGGCAGTCATTGCTCCTTTGTTCTTGTGCTGTGCTTGTGTTTGTGTTTATGTGAGGGTAAGATGAGGTTTAGCAGAGCCCAGAGATGTTTGCATTTGGAATAAAAGAGATTGCGAGTTTTGGAGGCGGCTGTTCTGGAATCAATCGTTCGTCGTGTTTATTATTTGGCAGGGGAAAAAGTTAACAAAATGGAAAACTTGTGGTGTTAATTTTAATTTGTAATAAAATTTTATAGTAAGTATCAGAATAGATAAATTATTTATGAGATTCGAGTATTTTTCAAAAATATTAAATACAAATGACATATCTCTCTAAAATTATATATTTTTTGTCTTCTAATGTTTATTATTAATAAATATTATTTTTGAGTAATTCTGTATTTTAACCTCTTTTTTTAAGAAAATTATTCTTCTATTCCGTTTATCTAATAGATTAATAAAATACATAAAATCATATGCACGATGACGCGTTGGTAACTTCCGGAAAAATGGCTGCAAGTCAGGATCCCATAGTTGCAACTAGTAACAGCCGTTCGCTTTCTGGTGGAGAATCTAACTTCTGGAAGCGTTATTTTGAACTTTATATTGCAGAGTTTTACACCCCAGCTTGTAAAAATAGCTCCTGCTGAAATGCCTATAGGGACGCTAAAACTTTACTAGACTTCCTTAGTTCGGATGCGTTAACTGAATATACTAAAACTAAATTTAGCAAATTATCCTAGCACTTCGTTTTACATCACTTTCTATAACACACTACACAAACAATAATTCCTGTGCAAGACTCCCTTTCTTGTGTAGAAATTGTAACCGCGTAGAAATGATGTCAAAAAATAAGACAAAATTTGAGGCCGCAAAATATTCGTTAATCCTAAAAAGATAAGATAATAAAACTTGTATTTGAAAAATATTAAAAATTTGTCAGATATTGACATATACACTTAACCAAATATCACGAAGTTAGTTTCTTTGTTCCAAGTTTCAACAAGACAAACAAAAGAAAACTGACATATACTACTACTGCAAGGTCAAAAGGGTAGTCAGCTTCCTGCCAGCGTGAAGTACCTGCATGAAAGGCAACCAAAGTTAAGCAAAAAGTTAATTGAAACATGAATTTCAATCACATAATCCTGGAGTGCCCTTAAACCAAACAACAAATCAAGCTAACCAGGATAAGGTGTTCAATAATATGAAGGCACTCACTTCGGAGGCGAGAATTACAAATTCTCGATTTTAGCCATTGAATTTCATGCTATGAGAAGCTGCACCCTTTTTTCTCCCTAACAAAGTACTGAACAATCAAAATAACATTCATTTATTGTCTTGCATTCATGCTAGTTTCAAAAAGGGTAATCCTACTCTTGCATTCATGCTAGTTTCAAAAAGGGTAATCCTACTCTCACAACCAAAACTTTCAGCGGCCCACTGAGCCAGTTAGTCTTAATATATACTAGTTTTGGCAGTGAGATGCATTATTCTCAAAAATGACTTAGACAAGACAATCTTGAGTTCTACATGGATTAAAAACTTCTTTTCAACTCAGATAATTGGCAAACAGGTAGACAAAGAACATGTTCAGAATGCTCAGGAATTTTGACCAGTCATCTATCTGCCACGATGCAATAACATCTAATTATCTAATTTAAATATGCAGTGATGACAATAATCTAAATAAGGAAGATGAAGATGAAATTCCCATTATGGTTTCCAATTTACCGTATTGCAAACAAAGCATGAATTATGACTTTGATTCTATACATTTGGTCAGAATCTTTAAGACCCCATGTTCAATATCATGAACATGCTAAAGGTAATCCAGTTAAAAATTATTATTGAAGTCAATCAAAACCCACCAGTAATAGAAGCATCATAAATATATTACCTAGCACTTGGTCAGAACAATCCCTCATAAAAATAAGTTGTGCGTTCAAATAAGATTAGAGACAGTGAAATAAATGCCATTAAGCTTACACAATACATTTCTTCAGTACAAAATTAGTGAATAAAGCATCAATAGCTGATTTTATCATTTGATTCGTTTCTAGTGAGAAATTCAATTCACTTGGATATAAGCATACCTGTACAGCCATTTATCTGCTTGACATAGACAACTACTTTCACAAATAACAAGCCTCAACTGGCGAGGCTCTTTGGCACTGGTCATCAAGCCTGTCAAGCAATTTCGAGTAAGTCAAAGAATCATCCAGTGAGTTGTCAACGCCTTCAGTTTCATTGCAGCCCTTACTGCTATCATCTCCTGTGCAACCAGTACCATGCAAACCACTTTCAACAGGCTGTTTTGTTTGAATGGTTGCACCAAATAGCTGAAATGAACCAGACCCAGGTTTCATTGAGTTGCAGTTGCGGGACCCAACAAATTCTGTGCCAAAGGAATGCAAACTACTCTGGCTATCTGGTGACAAGTCGTCAGATTGAGAACTGCCAATGTTTAGCTCTGTTGACAAAGTTTTCAACCTAGGCTCTGTGTTGATCCCAAAGGAATTACCCATACACAGACGAGAGTTATCACTTGAAAAGTTGGAAAAACTAGATGCAGAAAATAGATCATGCCTGGCTCCCTGCATGCCAGCAGGAAAAGTACCATAACTCAACAATGTTTGGTTAAAGTGTCCCATTGTTGAATTAGTGAATCCTGTCACGGAAGAGAAGGGGTCTCGCTCTCCATCAGTTAATACCCCAGTACCCTGAGCAGTTCTAAACTTTTTTGCTGGGGGAAATGCTGTATAAAGTGCAGGTGTGGTGGACATAAGTTCGACCTGCCAAGGGCTGACCCACTTTGCATTCTGCAAGACTTCAGGCTCATCCCATGCAATCTATGATGTTAAAGATCAGAAATGATAAAAAGCCAATATCAGTCATTTGAGATAGATGATAACTTCTAGAACTATAACTTCTGTACAAAAGTTTCTTTCAATGAAAAGAATATTTTGTCACAACAGACAAAATACTGAGATTCATACATTATAAATTAATGGGGAGACACAGATCCCCTAAGAATTTCCCCTACACAAGTGCTAATACAGATAGACAGACGCATAAAGGGAGAGAATCCCAATAACACTTGTTGACAATTTGACATGACAAGTATAATCAAGATTCACTCATAGAAACACAAGAAAGAAAACATTTATTAATTGCTCTTCTGATAAAGACTGCAATGAAGACTGTGTATTTGGTACAACCAGAGCAAATAAATATCAAATATTAATGCCACGGGCAGATTCCTTCAAATAAATAATTATGAAAAAGAAAATATGCCCTTTGTGAAACTATGAAGGCACATGAACTGCAAGGTTAACCTTGCTTCACAAGTGGTAATCTAAATTTCTGTGGCCTCTGAAATTTAAAAGTGATAGTGAAGTAGTCATATTTGCCATGCATCATTTCTCTTCTCAGTTAAATTTTCTTATTGTTCACCCAGTGCCCTCCATGTCTAAAGTAACTATGCATCCCTTAACTCTCCAAACAAAGCACAAAATAAGTTACACAAAATAGAAGTGCAACTAATCCTCCAAATATGGTGGCAAAAGACATTTTTAGCCAATTCACCAAGTTTGATCTAGTGAAATTTATTGCTGCAAAATTGAAGAAAAATGTTTTGCCAAAGATGATTATCCTAAATAAAAGAAATATATGACTTTCAACCTGAATTTCCAAAAACAACCAAGGGGGCAAAACAAAATCACCCCACAGAGACAGAGCTATATTCTAGCAACTTCATACAACAGTAACAACCAAGCCTTTTCCCACTAGGTGGAGTCGGCTACATGGATCAAACGACACCATTGTACCTTATCATAAACCAAGTCTTCAGAAATGTCATTCAAATCTAAATCTTTTTTAATCGTTTCACCTATAGTCTTTCTTGATCTCCTCCTACCTTTAACTACTGGGCTATCCTCCACCTGATCTACTCTTCTTACAGGGGCTTCTAAAGATCTTCTCCTTACATGTCCAAACCACCTAAGGCGAGATTCTCCCATCTTTTCCACAATAGGTGTTACCCCTACTCTCTCTCTAATGCATTCATTCCTAATCATATCTTGTCTTGTGTGGCCACACATCCAGCGCAACATCCTCATCTCAGCAACACTGATCTTATGCTCTTGCTGACTTTTTACCGCCCAATATTCAGTGTCATACAACATCGCGGGTCTTATAGTTGTGCGATAAAATTTACCCTTAAGCTTGAGAGACACTTTTCTATCACAAAAAAGGCAACTTCATATGTCCCAAAAATGGCATCCATTGGTTTGTTAAAATTTTACTAATCTTAAAATTACTTCTTCTAACCCACCCAAGTGTCATGAATTAAACCGAGCAGGGTAGAACATCTGGACAAAACTGTAGAAATTCGAGAGGCATAAAAGAAGCAAGACTACAACGGGACCACATAACAAATCAAATGTAAAAATGCTACATAGTACCCTTAAACACAGGATAACGTTGTTATCATATTGGCATTTTCCCAGTTCAATCTCTTCATGCATTTACAAGATATAAGCTAAATGCTAAATATAAACTACCTTGAACCTTCTACAATGTTCTTATGCCCAAAAACACATACCACTCTTCCGTTCTCATATTTCATAAACAAATAAAGTGAATATATTTTCGGTTGCACACATACCATCATCATCTTTAAAGCAACATTAAATAGAACCATTAGCCACAAAAACATTCTCAGTCAAAATCCATTGTAAGATAAGACATGTAAATTCCATATGAATTTCACTCCACAACAACAACCAGCCTTATCCCACTACGTGGGGCCACCATCATGGATCAGATGACACCATTAGGCTCTATCAAACTAGGTTTCAGCCTTTAAGCATCAGTTTTGTGTTTTCATAAACCACAGGTACCTATATTCAATATGATGTTAATGGCAAACATAATTTTTGTGAAAATGAGAGGTTATTGACACTCCATAACAGACAAAGAAGCATATCCTGCCCATGCCAAAACATTTTCCAAGCAAATGCAGAGTTTTAGGCAGATAGCTCTTGGCGGTTGATTAAAAACTTTTTTCCTTTCTTCCTTCCTTTATAAATTCAGCTAATGAAAGACTCAGTGCAATTCCTCATACATAAACTTACTGTTCATTAAACTTTTACATCGGAAATCAAAAGTAAAATTTAACCAACAAAGCGAAATCCACAATCTGGCCAAATTTTGTATATAATATAATATCACGCACACAATACATAGAAACAAAAAAAGTGTGCAGGCATACCTGAAGCATACGCCAAGGAGAACCTCGCCAATGAACATTATCAGGAATGGACACTGAAGACACTGTCCCCTGAAACCAGGTCATCCTGGAGGAATCCTCTGTCTCCACAGCCATTTTCACTCTCATTCCGGGACTCCACACAACCCTCATTGCTTCGTCGACAACCTCTGCCTTCACCACAAAGTCCGACCACCCAGCACTCGGATAATACACAACCTCAAACGGCATGTTCTGTGCCGCCAATTCAGCCGCCTCCGCAACCGCCTTCACCGGCAACTTCCCTTTCCCGTTCCTCGAAAACCCCTCTGTCACCCTCTCTTCCTGCTTCTGCTCCTCCTCAACCCTACTCCTCACCCCGCCGATCAGCGAGCACAATCTGGCGCCATCACCGCTGCTGTTTCCGTAAGCAAACCGCAATGCTCGGCGAATTCCGACAAACATCTCTCCCTTGGAATTCTTAATGAAAACCACGGAATCGCCGGCGACCAGCTTCTTCTTGTTGACGAACTTGCTCCAGCCAGTGGTGAGCAGGTGCCGCCTCGGCGTGCCGCGGTAAATGTGTCGAAACTCCCACGCGACGCCGTGGACGTCAGTGACGGAGAGGTTCTGGACGGGCGGGTCGGCCTGGAAGTTAAGCGGCGGGAAGATGGAATCGGCGCAGAACCTGGGAACAGAGAATCCACCGCCATTGTTGGCATCAGAAGGGGTAAGAATCTTGGCGAATGAGACGACGATGTTTTCGTCGTCGGGAGCGTTGCCGGAATTTTCGGCGCCGGGAGGGAGGAGGTGAGGAGCGGAGGTGTTGAGAGGGTGAAGGAGGAGCTTGGCGAAGACCTCGTCGGTGAGGGGATCGGCGAGGAATTGAACGGCGACGATGCGGCAGGGAACGAAGGGGGTGGAGAGGAGGAGAGGGGAGAGGTATTGAGGAGGGGAAGAGGCTTGGTGGAAATGGCCCTGGGGGAAGTAGTAAACCCTAGAATGAAGGGTAGGGATTTGGACGGAGGCACCGGCGCATGCTCGCCAGATTTTGGGGTCGAGAGGGCGAGGCTGCGGCGGCGGTGGCGGCGGGGGCGGGAGATTGCGACGCATGTTTGTTGAGGGAATGTAAGAGACAGAGACAGAGAGATTGGGAATTGGTAATGGAAGAGTGAAGAATGTGGGGTTGATTAGGGTTTTCAAACATAAGGAGTTTGTGTGTGACTGTGTGGTAATGTGTGTGAGAGTGAGTGGAAGTTTGTTGTGTCTGATTGAAATTTGAATGGGAGCTAAAGCTAAGACCTCAGTCAGAGAGAGACGTATTGGGGTCGGAGAACAGGCACGGAAGCAAATGCACTGTGTATATGGAATTAAATTCTTTCCTACAATTACGCTTTTGGCCATCACCCTGTAACTAACTACATTCCATTGTCCAACAACGCTTATCACATTCCGCCTCTTCGCTATACTTTGTTTCATTTATTTGTACTTAGTAGGGTACCCAATGCTCGTACTCTTGCCTTTTTAAGAACTATAAAAGATAATTATTTCAATTGTCAGAAGATAAATATTAATAATTAATGTCACTTTATCTGTAATATGGTACGTTTATCAAAGATACAATTTATAGGTGCGTACATTAAGAGTAACTATTGGGTTTTATGTTTTACTTTTCTTCTATCCCTGAATTGCTTCATTCAACATGGTGCGATTTAGCAAGAAAAGTATCATGTACGAGTTTATTATAATTTTATAGTTAATGTGAACAAACTTTTGTAAACCAAAAAAAAAAAAGTGAACAAACTTATAATTTAATTGCATTAATCTAAATCTTTAATACTTAAAACGTGATGATGATGTGGGATGTTAGATATTTTATCAATCTCCCTCTCTTATTGAAGTGTTTGTATTTTCACTATAATAATTCAAAAATTATCTTTTTTATATAAACATTAAAAAACTATAACTAATTGTTCAAATCTAAAACAATGAAATTTCTTTAATTTTTTTTTTTATCTTAATCTATCTTTGCTATATAAATACATATTAGACAAAAGAAGTGTTAATATTTAAAAAAGATTAACGAGGAATATGTTTGCGACATCCTTACAAAGGATCTCATTAATTTTATTCTTCTCTTTTTCTCATTAATTACTCCTATTTTACTATTTATCTAATAATTAATGTAATCTTTAATTAAAATAAAAAATAGATTCACGTTGATTTTAATTTTCGTCTGAGAAAGTAATTTACTCTCTCTTTCTCTCATTAATCTCTCTTTCTACCATTCAAGAATTTCTCCTTACGCATACGGATACCTTTGATCCATTCCTTTATGCCATATAAAGATACTTTTTATCCTTTTTGTTTCTGGGCAACATTTTGCAATCTCCCTCTCTTGTTGACCATTTATCTAATAATTCATGTAATATTTAATTAAAATGAAAAATAAATTAACGTTGATTTTTATTTTTGTCTGCCTAGTTGTCAAATGTAGGCTAAAGGTTATTAAGAAAGTATTAACTTATCGAAAAATAATTGTGATATATAGGTAAATATATAGTTATAACTTTAAATATATATTTTCTTTTAGATTGTAAAAAATATTTTTATAAATTTTTTAGTCTTAATGTAAATGACTTATTTTTTTTTGATTAGATTGAAAAAGTAAATTATTTAATATACACATAAGTAATTTGACTTAAACATTATCTGATCAAAATATAAAAAAAATAATAAACCTTATTAAGAAAGTGTGATATTAGAACTTTTTTTATTTCAATAAGTTTTTAGAATATTCTATACTTAATAAGTAAAAAATTAATCTCTTAATATATGATTAAGCACTTAAACAAACCTCTCTAAACTTTTTTTTTATCACACATAATAAACTGAGGGACCTAATATCTACTTTGAGAGTAACTTTAAACGAACTCAAAATCATTTGAAAAAATGTCAATTTTGTTGCAAACAATTGACAATATATAAATTTTTTTACCAGTTGCATGTTACATTGTTTAAATAATAGTGTTAAAAATATATAAATTTAAGATAAACTTAATATTTTAACCATTTTAATCTTACCCAACAAATAACTTTTTTATACACCTTGAACACTCCAAATATTATAAAACAAACAAAAGAAATTAAAAAAAAATATTCTATCAATGATGACATGATAGCCAGAGTTCATAAAAGAATTTTTTCAATAATGATATATGATAAATAAATATAGGATGTAACATTTACAACAAAATGAGACATTCACGTTAATGTTTGCAACAATTTTATATTCAAAATTCCCAAATAAAGTAGAGAGTCTCAATATTACTTACTAACAAAATTCAATGTAAATACAAACATGTTAATCTATGAATGATCAAAATAAATCTCTTTTCACAATTTAGCAAACTACACATTTATAAAATTGATCATTGCATATCTTCAGATTGGTTTGATAGCCTCCAACCAGATGAGCACGATTCCTAATTGCCAAGCAAGAAAAAAATTATAACAAAGTTGCAATAAATTAACAAGAAGAAGCAAAACATGAGTAAATTAAAAAAAAAAAACAAACAAACCTGAGTAAAATGATTATTAATAGAGTTCACTCCTTGCAACATGTTAGTGAAAGGGATGTTTGGAGCATTAATACTTAAATTGGTATAATACATTTGCGGGTGAAACATGCTAGTAGCTGGATACACAAAACTTGTAGAAAGTCCCTAAAAATTAATAAAACAAGTTACAAACATAATATTCAAAAAAAATTTAGAATTAAGAAGTACTATAGGCAGTCTTACTTGTGATGATGTATATGACAATGACTGGGGAGATGAGTTAATCTTGGGTAGATTGACCATGCTATTGTCCACTTGTTTTCGTTTTTGCTTAGGTGGGTTGGCCACACTACTATTTTTTCCTATAGTAGAAAAATATATTAAGACAAATTAAAATGCTATATAACATAATATAATCAAAATAAAATAAGACCATAAAAATATAATCAAACATATACCTGAATGTCTCTTTGAACCGGAGGTTGTTTTCTTTTTCTTCTCAAAGTGACCTTTGAAGCGAGCATTGGACATTCCTTTTGTTTTAGCACGTGGAGGATTTGAAATTAGAGTTTGTCTGATTTCATCATCCTCAACCACCTCATTTTCCTTATATGTTTGCTTTCCACTCAAATTCAACCTTGTTAAGCATTCTTAAACACGTTGAGTTGCTTCTTCAATCATATTCCATAAAATATCTTGTGTTTCCTTATGGTCTTGGGACTTAAAAACAAGGTCATAACAAGACCGCATAATTGCATTGCGGTATACTAGTCTAGAATCATCATTAGTTTTTCTAACCTCGACATTAACAATGTCATCAAGTTGTGAACAATCACCATCTCTCTTTTCATGTATATTTGACCTTGCATTCTTGGACCAACGCCTCAAGAAGTATTGTTCTGGTATTCTTGTAATGCCCTGTGCATCATAGATTCTCAATGCATGTGAACAAAGCACTCCCATGGATTCAAACTTTTTACAGCTACAACTAATCGTCTTGTTATGACAATTAAGCTTTACAATTACTTTTTTGGAGTTCCTTCTTCCATCAACTTGAAATGAAGAAACATCACCATTTATTTCAATATCCTCATGAGACCCACCTAAAATATTTAGATACTCTTTTTCAAAAACTTTGTACATTTTGTGCGTATAAATCTTACTTGCTTGACATAGCACCTCACTAGTCTCTACTGCACGAGGAGGCACACTTTGGTTGCATTTGTAGTCTTCTTCATTTTCAGATTGGCATATCTTCTAACTATTTTCTCAAATGACAAAAAAAGACCATGAGCACGAAAATGGAGGAGAAAGTCCGTGAGGGAAGTTGTTTTATTACCTATATCCCCCAAGACATTGTTTGTGCTCTCACTTCTTTGTGATGATTTAAAGCCACCGGAGAATGTATCTTTACTAAATGCAGTAGACCATTTAAAACGCAAACTGTGCATCTTATTCAACCAAACATGAGTATGAAGATTGTAATCATTCATCATTGTCTCCCATGTTTGATCAAATTCTTCTTCTGAATTGCATGCACTCATGCATTTGTACCACAATGAAAGAAAGCCAGGTTGAGAGTTCAGACTGCCAAAATGAGATGGGGCATTTTTTGATATATGCCATAAGCATAGGCGATGACGAGTATTAGGCATCACTTTTTCAATTGCAATGGCCATAGCACCATCTTGATCTGTCATTATTGTTTTTGGTGCACTATTCCCCATAGACTCGAGAAATTTTTCAAACAACCATATAAATGATTTGCTAGATTCACGCAACAAGAATGCACACCCAAACATGACATTTTGCCAATGGTTATTTACTCCAACAAATGGTGCACATACCAAGTCATATTTGTTAGTACGATAAGTAGTGTCAAACACCACTACGTCTCCAAAGCAATCGTAGTCAAGTCTTGATCTACCATCTCTCCAAAACACATTAGTTAAACCCAATTCTTCATCAAATTGAATACTATAGTAAAACAAGGGATCTTCTGCTTGGCGGCTTTGTAGGTGATTGACTAGACTTTGACCATCACCGACTTCTATCAATTTAAGTCTTTCGTTGTTGACAAAATTGTAAAAATCCTTAGATATGCCACCAACTTTGTCATAACCACCAGCCTCTTCACTCAAATAGCGATACACTTGATTAGTGCTTATACCTGCATTAACCATTGACTTTATAAGGTCACCCTTAGCCTTTGAAATATTCCTCATTGAGGGCATTAAGTGTCTGTGTTCTGGCTTTACTAACTCATGATTGTGCTCTTTAACCAAATGTGTGATTTTCCATAAGCCAGCAGTGTCTACCATGAATTGAACCATTGCTTTACATCCCTAAAGATGTTGAATGTCGCGAATCGGCCTAGAGTAAGATGTTTCAACATATGGCTCATTGTTCTTATATCCTTCCTTAGAGCAATAAAAACGCTTCATGCGGATATTTTTAGTCCCGGCATAAAAAGCTTGTTTCCCTATCCTGACATTGAAACCCATTCGATAAGCATGTGCTTGATATAAGGTGAGAGCTTCTTCCTTATTGTTCACTACTTGTCCTCGTAAATGTCTTCAACAATCTTGGAAAATCCTTCTATCATCTTGGCCAACAAACTCAGGATTTAAACCTACATCTGTAGATTTCATGCCTTCATTTTTTCCGCTAATGGATTCATTAACTACAAATGGTTGATGTTCATTTTTTTCCATCTCCTGCAACCCCAAGAAACACATCAAGAATAAGGACAAAAGTCTCGCAAGAGAAATGATTGTAAAAAATTATAATCATTGTTGTACCACGTACAACATACCAAATTCGCTATATCGCGTACTGCGTACCAGATTTGTCATAAAAAAAGTCTTGTAATATAATTGAAATAAGTGACAAATCATGTACCATACCCGTACTGCGTTTCTAGTAACTATGGTCAGGAAGCATCTCACTATTAGTTACATTGCTTGCATGAATCTATTATTTTAGAACTTTTTCATAACACTAAAATAACAGTCTAAAATTTCCAAACAAAAATTCACAAGAAATTAAAAAGCAATCATATTGGGAAAGTTTTAACTAGACTAAGCTAGTTATTTGCTGCCCATGTATTCAAAAATCCTAACTTCTAAACAAGTAGTAAGTAACCGAGCTAAATACACTCTGCACACAATACCCCATCAAATTCAACACTTAACAAGGAAAATAAACTAGCAATGCCAAACTCAAATTTTCTTCACTCCTTTCACAACATTTTCAAGGAAAATGGGGATACAAGAGGGGATTAAATTTAAAGGGAAAAACTAATAGAATAAAGGGAAACAAAAAAATTGGGATACACTTCATGAGAAAATTGGCTTTACAAAGAAAAGGAACAGGACACAATAGCATTTGCAGATCCTACTAAGATTGCTAAAGGGCCCTTTATACTCATACATTCCATGTTAACCACGTATAATAATACTGATAAGATGAGTATTTGCAAGTTTAAGGTGATGAAATATCACCCATTCACTCATTAAAGTCTAAAGGTAACTACTTTTTTCTGTTTCATTTAAAAAAAGAAAAAAAACATCATCTCGAGTCGCGTTGATTTGTGAATAAACACATTCGAAAAACTCAACAGCAGAGTCCTGGTGCATATTACCATTGGGTTGGACGTGTTTCTTGTTTTAATAAGTACAATCAATTAATATATTGCAATCAAAATAGTGATATGGAAATAAAATCAAAAGCCGCTAAATACAGAACAAGAAGAAAAGAAAACACACCGATTAGAAGCCCCGAAACCAAGGTCGCCGAAAGCTCACAAGCTAAACAAACAAACAGTAGTTGTGGTGGTAATGTGTATTATATTTTTCTCTGGGGTTGAATTTTCATCGTCACTTTCGGGGGATTTTTCTCGAGTTTATGATTGGATTCATGGGAGGGAGGAGGCAGGAACTCCAGCTCTCTGGTTTTAGTGATAATTTGAAAAATCTAAAGACTAAAGGTTTCTTGCTTTTCACTTACTCTCTCGACGTTGCCCAAAATTAAAATCAACGTGAATCTATTTTTTATTTTAATTAAAGATTACATTAATTATTATATAAATAGTAGATCGGGAGTAATTAATGAGAGAAAGAGAGAGTAAAATTAATGAGAGACATGTGCGGCCTCTTATATGTACACGTGTTTATTTAAATGGCGATGCCTTCAGAGATCCTGGTCTACAAGAAATTGCAATTTCTCCATTCTCAATTTCTCTTTCTAAATCAATAGCTTATACGAACATAAAAAGAGTATCAAATACTCTTGATTGTACTTTCTACAGATAGTTACCCGCAAATAAGTACCGACAATTACTACATAAATAAGTCAAATACTCTTGTTTGTAGAGGTGCAAGCGAGTGATTTAATTTGAGTTTTAAAAAAAATAAATTGAATTAATTAAAATTAATTAATTTAATTTGTTTTATTTTTGTATTTTTTATAATTAAATTCGAATCAAATCAAATCGAATATTTATAAATTAATTTGGTTTAAATAATTTGATTGTTTATTTTTTTACACAAAAATATAGTTAAATAATTAATTTTAT
Organism: Ormosia emarginata; assembly: GCA_029884605.1. NCBI lineage: Eukaryota > Viridiplantae > Streptophyta > Magnoliopsida > Fabales > Fabaceae > Ormosia > Ormosia emarginata. The sequence continues at coordinate 59,367,479 of JAQQTP010000082.1, read as the reverse complement.
ATATAAAAAATACATAATAAACCTAATTTTTTTAAAAAATAGAATCAAATTTATTTATTTCAATAAGCACATTATAAAATACAACAAATAAATAAAGTCTAAACAAATAAACAAAATTAAAATATACCTAACAATAAATACTAGTACAAAGATAAGTACACAACAACACTCAAACTTATGGGAACCACGGAACAAAATATAATTAATATAATTAAAGAAAACACTAGTACATAACATAGCAATGGGTAGCACCAAAAGTCAATCTAAACTTAATACAAACTCAATCTAAACTCAATTCAAACATAAAAAAAAACATGATTCATCAAATATCATTTATCAAATCCAACTTATCTTTAAACTTCATTTACATCATGCAAAAAGCACAAATAAAAATGTTATGGTCTTTCATCTTCATTTCAATAACCAATGTCGAAAGATTTAACAATGGAAACGTTATGGTCTTCCAAAATCATTCTCGATACCACATTGACTTATCCACCCTATAAATAATCACTCACATATCATGTCACATCTTATTATTTTATCCTACCATATGTCAATGGATAATATAACTAACATATTATCCTATTATAAGCATCCAATTCCGTAAGCTTAAGAAACCACAACAATAAGAAAATAAATATTAACAAGTTTCTCGACTTTGTTAAAAACAAAAAAAAACCCCCACTATGAATTAGAATGTTACACCAAAAATCACTCCATGGATAGACGGTCGGAGAAAAGATCAATGGGCGAGGCATTATCAATAATTTTTCTCGTGCACAATCATGGCAAATCAGAAAGAACATATTCACCATAACACAAAAAATGGAATTGGTGAATTGCATCAACAATTTTGGATTGGGGCTGACTGATTAGGAATGAATAAGATTAGACAGGGAATCGTAGAGAGAGAACAGAGAAAACAATTATAACCAAATTAATTATATGACTCACTACTAATGATAAACATTAATATATTACCTTCAGTTATTGTGACTTTTGCAAATGGAGAGTATTGAAGTAAGAAGTTCAATACTTCATCTAGTACATGTGGATCAAGTTCACGTCTCACATTCAATGAAATCAAGTTACTGAAGTCAATAGGTGTAATATTGGGAAGATCAAGAATCAATGAGAATATATATACATATATATATATATTCTCATTAGTTTAGTTTGGTTTGATTCTCAGATTTTAAATCCAAAAATCGAATCAATTAAACTTTATTTAATTTGAATTTTACTCGAATCAATTAATATACTTGAATTGTAACACCCTGAATTTCATTTTTTCTGAATAAATATGAGTTTTATATTTTTGTGATTTTTCTAGAATAATGATTATTTTAATATTATTTTAGGCTACGTGTAGGCCCAAGGGGTTGTATGTGGCCCCAAGCGGGTTCGGAAAAGAAAAAAAATTTCAGAGTCAAAAAATTTTGTACTGTTGACACGGGGTCGGGGGATCTTACTAAACTCAAAACTGAAAATAATTTTCAAAATTTTCTTTTATAGTAATTTTTTTATCTATTTATTATCCATTGGACAATAGATACTAATTTTATAAGTTGTAGCTATTAACCATTGGGTAATAGCTACTAAAAAAAATTTAGATGCTAGTGAACAATGATGGTTATGACATCTTTATATTAAACCAATGAAAAGCTAGTCTTCTTGTTAAGGACCAATAAGAACTAGTCAACAAAAATGGCTTGGACTCTCTAAACTACACCATTAGATGGAAGATTTGGAATGAGAAAACTTTGACCACCACTTTGCTAGAGGAAGCTACGGCCAAGGGCTTGAAGGAGAGGAATTCAGTGGCTTAAAATTCATTCTTATCTTTGTAGTAATATCTTGCCTCCACAAATATCTACCTAGCAAAAATCAACATAAAATATCTCACTTTACTCTCCATTCACTTCACGGCAATAGCTATAGGGAAGGGTCTTAAATTTCATTTCATTTCTATCATTCAACTTCATCTTTTACTCAAAATAAAACTATCATAAAAGCTGGCAAAATTCTTTCTCACTTTGCTTCCCTAACCCCACGGCCAAACCCTTTAGATCATACCTCCACTCTTCAATAATTTTAACCAAGCTTACTACTTGATCTTACATCTACATCCAAGACACTTTGTAGTTGTAACCAACTTCAAATTCCATCATCTTCTACCTTTTCTTCAAGCTTCAAGTTTGAAGATTTTTGAGGTGAAGTATTTCAATCATCCTATTTCTAACTATTTAAAGTTTTAAACCATGATTTGAATCCATGGTTGTCTTAAAGAAGCCTTAGGTGTTAATATTGTGTATTTATTTTGTTGCTTCAAGAATTAATCAGTGGAAAAAGCTTGAATCAAGGAGCAAAGTAAAGAACAAGAGATTACATCTAAGGTAAGAGGAAGATTTATCTCACCAACCAAGTATGGTGGTGAGAGATGAACTTGTATTTAACAGGTGGTGAATCCATGTGGAGATTCATTCCCATAGTTATGTAATTTATTTATTTATGTTTATGTGTTTTAAGTTTATTTATTTGTGTTTATTTATTTATGTGATTTATAGCTTTAATATGATGCATGATTATGTGATAGTAGAGATATGATGATATATGTGTTATGTATATTATGATACATGTATTGAAAAGAAAACAAATTTTGGGCTTCAATGGCCTAGGAGGCTCACGGCCTCTACACCTTAAAAATAGAGGTTTCAAGTCAAATATTTTTATAAATGATAAAATGAGATGAACAAGAAACAAGGAAATGAATAAATGATTTGGTTCCAATGGCCACCTAACTCACGGCCAAAAGGCCTAAATGGAGTAGTTTTGAGCAAAAATATTATTTAACAATGGTAACTTAGTTGATTAGGTGTAAGGAAATTAATTCAAGGATTTACGAAATAAAAATGGAAACAAATAAATTATTATTTTGAAAAATAAAGAGATTTCGATTTTGATGGTGAAAGAAAAATGAGGTTGAAAGTGTTTGAACCTCAAAATATTTTATTAAGATAAGTTCTTAGGACATTTACTGGAAGAAAGTTTTTAAAATGATGATTAATTAAAAATAATACAATTTTGACGTCAAACGTAAGAAAATACTCAAAATAGGGATTTTTATAAGAAAAATTGTAATAACTGTTCAAAATTCGTATTTTATTGAAAAAGTTTCAAAAATTAATTTAAAACGTCAAGAAATATTTTATACAGTAAAAAACAATATAAAAACCTTACTCGTTTCAAAAAAATACATTTTTGAACTACGCGATTTAGAAAATGTCAAAATATTTTTATGCGATTAAAAATATAGTAGAATTACTGTTGGGCTAACGTGTGAGACCCATACATATGAAATTATGATTTTGGCCTGTAATTGGCCCGTGTGCATTAAATATGCATTGTAAAAGTCTGATGGACTATTGTTAAGGTCAAAGGCGTAGGAGTTGAATTACACATTTGTGTAGGTGCAATAGGCATAGTATAGGTCACTTGTTGACTTTAGGGTTTTAAACGATTTGAATCCATGGTTGTCTTAAAGAAGTTTTTAATATTATGTGTTTATTTTGTTGTTTCAAGAAGCCCCATCGGTGGAAAATAGAATCGGAGCAAACAACAAGAGACTACATCCGGTAAGAGGAAGATCTATTCTTAATCCAAGATCTGAGAGATGTAAATTGTCGTGTACAATGCCGATGTGCAAAAAATGATGAAAATTATAGCATTTATGTTTAGTGTTTTAGAGATATTTGACCAATCTTCTAGATCATTCTTTATGTGATAGTTGTGTTTAGTTGTTATGTATATTATGATACATGTAGAAAAGAATTTGGGTCGATGCATATGCATAATCTGTATGTACATATATATATATATATATATATATTTGTGATATTTTATTTGTTAATATTCATTAATGCTTGAGGCCATGATTATATTCACTGTTTGTTATACCTGTATGACATTACTGTCATTTTATCTCTTTACTGTTATGTTGGTACTGATGTTGGTAGTCTCACATCTTTGTATGTTATTCTTGTACTATATTTGTATTTGGTAAAGACGGTGAGGAAGGCAGTGAAGAGCAAATTCCTTTTGTTGACGCTGATTTCTAAGTTGATGACGTCGAGACCTAGTTTCTTTGGGTACGTGAGACTGCTGTTTCGTGATGGCGCTGAAGTCTGGCGTCTTAGTCCTGATGAGGAGGGTCTTATTTATCAGGGAGAGTTGACTGTCTCTCTGAGTAGAATCTACCACGAGGATCCTTTCTTTTCTATTAGACAGTTTTGGAGTGGTCGTTATCGTACCCTTAGGGAAGTTAGTGTGGTGTCGTCTGCCCGAACTTATATCCATAAGACTACTTATCACCCAGGATTTTTATCTTCCGAGGAGACGGAGAAAGATCTTGAGGAGGACCTATCTGAGAGTTTTGCTCCATAGGTGTGTATCACTTGGGCCAATTGTAATGGTTATAATAATGTTTATTTCTATTGAAAACTTCGTCTCGATATATTCAAGTTAGTCAATACCTATGTTATGTATATGATGTATATTATTTTATGATACTATTTGGTATTTTTATATTCTAATAAATTTATATTATTAATATCAAAAAATTTTAAAACTCGTATTGATATTATAATATATTATTTTATAACTTAAGATAATTTGATAATAATTAAAATAAAAATATGATACTTTACTATGAGTGTTATATAAATTAAACTAAATTAATTTAATTGATTCAATTCAAATTAATTAGATTAATTAAAATATCTGAATTTATTTATACTCTACTTATTTGTATAACAAATAACTTATAACTAGCCATCAACTCATTTAAAATTACGTGAACAGTTCATCGTAACACCAAAAAATAGAAATAGATAGGTAGCAGCTAGAAAAAAAAGGAAATAGACAGGTAAACACCGATGCAAGTCGAATGGAGCATGTTCTTGATGTACATTTTCCGTGGGATGGTACATTTTGAATGACGAAAATGACCTTAGCCAAAATGTCAATGTCGTCTGTATATTACAGTTGTACTTGCTATGCCGGGCATGCATGCACGCATCGATTGTAGCGTGTCTGATACTGATAACAGTGTGGTACTGCCACTACAGAAACAACCACAGAAGTAAATCAGTGATGATGATCATGAAGGCGTGCAGTGCATTTTAAAAAACAAATAACTAAATGAAAACCGAAGGGTTGATAATTGAGATTTGAGGTATGTATGTATGTTTTATATGCCATTCATATGATAATATCATGTTCATTGTCTGTTGTACTCCACCGAAAAAGGCAGGCGGCATGGTATGCTATTTTTTTATTTAATAATAAAGAGGATTAATAAAAAGTTAAATAAAAGGATAAAACATTTCTTTTTTCCCTATTATTTCTCTCTCACACCTGTTAGAGATGAGCCCCCGTGGCAGATATTGCCACTACTAGTTCTACAAGCTCCGACGAGGTTCACTTATGTCTGACATTATCAACTACTAATAATATCACCTCCTTTTCTTCTTCTATTATTAATAGTATTATTTATGGATAAATTTGGTTAAGATAAATTTTAAAAAATAAATATATTTTATTAATTAAATATAATTTAAAATTATGTGATAATTTCATTTAAATTTTTTTAAAAAATAAACTTAAAATAAATAACAAAAAACTTGTAAAACTGATTATAAAAAAATAAATAAAATTGATAAATAACTTATAAAATATAAAGTGCATAAACTTTAAATTGCATTGAAAGTAAATGTAAGAACTTAAAAATGTAGAAAATGTAAAGGTATAGAAAGATAAAGAAATTTAAAGGACAAAGTTTGAAAATAAAGAAATTTAAAAAACATTACATTAATATAAATGATTGGAAATAAAAATAAAAGTCATACTTAGAAATCAAATCTGTTAATCTAATTAAGTGAGATGTTAAAATTATATATCCAATAAAATCACTATTTGTACATCGTGAATAATAATATTTATAGGTGAAAAATATAAAAAATAACTTACTTCTAAAAATTGACCACGTACATGGCAGTTATGTTACATTCTTACAAATATCTTACTTAATTTTCGATAATAACCAATTCTTAGACCATTTAACATTTGTACTAGCCGCTAGAGTTTTTCAATATCACCATTTAACCGTCGAATTTAAAATTGATAATTTTTACTTTCGACAAATGCTGACAGCAGTTATAAAATCTTTTCGACAAAATCACTTTTGTTGAACTAATACTTAAAAAAAAATTTCAATGTCATCACCTAATTGTCAAAAATTTCTTTGTCAACTGTATCAAGACTATCATTTAGCTGTTAAAACTCTTATTCGTTGAATCATCTAATTTCATCGAATATCACCTATCTATCAAAAATATCTTTATCAAATTAGAACTTGTGTATTTTTTACCCCCCAACAGGTATTAACTACTAACGTTTTAGCAACTTCTCCCTCTCACCCACTAACCGATCCCCTTCCCTTCCCTCAACTGATACGGGTGCTCGTGGCTCTCGATCACCTGATAATAGGACTAAGTTGAAACAGCACCCATTTCTGAACCAGCTTTGGGCCGTCGAGTCCGAGCTTGGTGTCACTGGGGTTCGACTCATAGAGCGAACGAGCCAAGAAGTTGGACGTCACCGAAACTGGCTTTTCCTTTCGCAACATGCTTGTTCTTGAGGGTCTCGAGGAGTTCAGTGTAGCTGGAATAGAACTTGGGGATCATGTTGTCGTGACAGGATTTCAAGAGGAAGAAGAACATGAGGTGCTTTTAGCCAGCCATGCTTGGGTTCGGAAGGGTCCAAGTAGGGTAGGACCCTGTAGCCACATGTGAGGTCAGTGGAAGGCGTGAAGGTTACAGTGACCACGTTTTTAAGGAGAGGTTGGAAAAAAAATCACGTGCTATTATTTAATTGTAGTTTGGCAACCTTTAAAATATTTTAAGATAAATTAATCATATAAATTCAAATTATTTTGTAATTAATTTTAATTTAGTTTTAATTTAGAATTTATCTTAAACCAATTATAAAATTTTAAATTTAAATATTGAAATAAAAACAAAACATGAGAAAGGAAAAAAAAAAAGAATAAAAAAGATGAGATATATGTTACACAAAAAAAAAAGATGAGAGAGAGTATAATAAAAGTTGGACTAGAAAAAAAAACTTTAAAATAGTTTTTTATGAATCAATTTTATCTCAAAATTGATTTAGATAAGAATTAATTTTAAAAAATTTAAGTAATTGTCAAAACACATCATATTTAAAAATTGGCTCAACTGTATTTAAATATTTAATTTTTAAAAACTTCTAAACACCTCTTAAGTGTTGCTAAAAAAAATTTCTACAAGGAAGAGAAAGAAAACATGAAAAAAAATTATTTAATCCTCTTATCAAATTATGTTAATAATCTTCTTAATTATTAAACACTTTTTATATTCTTGAAATAATGATATTTTTTTATTAAATATTAATAAGATATTTATAAAGATATGGCAAAAACTCACCTAATAATTGCTATGTTTTTTACTACATATGCATATTTTTAAAATTGACGTGTGGAGTCACGTTGAGACTTTTCCTAAGGCTGTACTTATTAGACCAAGACCATCCCCCGGCTCTCAATCAGGAAAGGAAATGCCATGGTAATGGTAGTTTCCGATTGCTTAGAGGGTAGCACGCAAGAACCCACCCACCTCCTTTAAAATATTGTAATTTATCATCGTGTCCTTGTAAGACATTCAAAGAAACCTAATTAACCGTTGACTTGTTCATTGGCAATTAGCTTTAGCCGCTGACAAACCCTTCTACGTTTCTTTGTATTTGGAAATACAAAGTCAGAGACAATTAGTCTATTAAAAATGACATGGAGACTATTAGTGAATAGTGATATTTAGTTATTTGTTGAAGTCACAAAGAATAGGTAAGTGATAACAAATTTGTGTAATTTATCAGTGCTTTATTTAATCATTATTTTTAATTCGAAATTACAATAACAATTGCTCAAATATATATATATAAAAAGATTTATAAATCGTAAATATAGCAGAAAAATATATTTAGATTTATGTTATACTTAGTTTGAATATAAATATAACAAATTATTTTCTTTTTGTGTTCTCAAGTTTTATAAATTATTAATTGTTGAGAACTCATGTAAATTCTTCAGAAAACATGAGACAGATGGAAGGGACTTCTAAACTAAAAAGGACAACCCCAAAAACTACGTTGAGAATAAATCATTCGAACATATTTTTTAATTTGTTATTCTTCCAAACTATTTAGTATAAATTTATTTTACAAAACAAATTTCAAAAATAATAAAACATATTTGAAGGAAAAAAAATTTATTTACATCAAAATATGCATATTATATTTATATTATATATTAATATAAAAAATATGTTAAATTATGTTATATATAATTATAATATTTTTTATGATATATAAAATAATTTTATAAATAAATTAAATAAAATTAAACGTATTTTAATTAAATAAATAAAGAGATGAATTCGAAGACACGTCCAATTAAAATGGTGATGCGACGAACACAAATCTAAACTCAAGGCTTGATTGACTGGCGAAAAATGAGACACCGTTTCTTACGAGGCAAAAAGTCGCACATAAGTGCATAACTTAGCTGCCAAACCTTTGACAATAACATAGTGCGTCGTGTAATGTCATGACTGATACTGTAACTTGTTTATCAATTATCATCATTTACAACACGCTTAAATTCCAAATCTTTATATAAAATTACACAATTAACAATTAATAATAATAGTATGTGTAGTTGTATACGTATCTCCATAACTATTTGCTATCTGCTAGTTGTTAAGAGCCATTAGACCAATTTCTTGTCTGACATTCCCAGCTAAGTTCCATATCCATACCATAACTCCCTTCTCTTCTCTTCATCTTCATCTTTATCTTCATCTTCCATTCTTCCCTCACACAGACCCAGAAGATGAAGACTCGTACCTCTACCAAAATCTCTGCAAAATGGATTCCCATTTTCTCTGTTTTTTCCTTCCTTCTTGGTATGCTCATCACAAGCAGGTCTTTCTCTCTCTCTCTCTCTCTCTCTCTTTACGTTTTCATTTCATATATGGATTGTTTTGAGTTCTGGAATTGGATTGCTCTAAATTGGAAACTTGGGTGTTGGCTTTGTTTTTCAAAATTTGAACTTTATGATCCGATCCTGGAGAATTTTGGGTGCAGGATGTGGGAACCACCTGAATCAAACGGTCTGTTTATTTCCCAGCATCGGCATGATCAAGAACTGCAAGTGATCTCAGGGGACTGCGCTACCAAAAAGGCATGCTTTTATAATCTCAAGTTTGTAATTGCATTTGTTACAAGTGTTTTATTGTTTTTACTTTAGTTTTGAAATTTTTTTGCTTCCCACTTTTGGAATGTCAGAAGCAGCCTAAGGACGCAATGGACGAATTGTACAAAACCCAAGAAGCCATTCAGTGAGTGCTAACTAGAATCTGTGTCTATTTTGCTAGATTTAGTTGCAATTGAAGTTTTAAAAAATAATAATAATAATAATAATTGGTTTTTCATTTTTTGGGAGGCATGTCAGAACTCTAGACAAGCAAGTTTCCATGCTCCAGAACGAATTAGCAGCAGCTAGGAGTTCTCGTGATACGGGGATCTTGGACTCAGATGGCTCAACCAACACCTCCGGGGAAGGCCCTCCCAAGAAGAAGGCATTTATAGTGATTGGCATAAACACAGCTTTCAGTAGCAGGAAGCGGCGTGATTCAGTTAGAGAGACTTGGATGCCTCAAGGTATATCCTATTCCCAACAAAATCTGTTTTAGTCTAAAGAGTCAATTTGGTATCCCCTTAAAATTGGGGTGAAAAATTTGAGGTCAATTTTTCCTATTCTCCCTGAGTTTTTCATCCCTATTTTTAAGGGGACATTGACCCTAATAGTGATGGATTAATTTTTAAGAACTAATGTTTTTGACCCCCGTTTTGATCAGGTGAACAACTTCTTCAATTGGAACGCGAGAAAGGAATTGTTATCAGATTCATGATTGGCCACAGGTAATTTGCCTGTATGATTCCAGTTGCGTCAAATACATGGAATTATGAAAAGAAAATATGGTGTGAATCAGGAGAGAATTACAATAACACCTTCAGAGAGTCACCAAATAAATTTATGTGTACAATATGAAGATGTAGGAAGTTTCTTTTGTTCAAGGGAACACTGGTATTCACTATTTCAGTTAATATGATAACACAAAAAGATCATTCCTCTTTGCTAGAACAAACCTATCTCTTTTAACACTACTTATCTGACTGCTAGATCCAAAAAATGCACCACGTTCCAGTGGTCATGCATAATCAACTAAGGATTCGTCAGCTGACTCTTTTCCTTGGATCATCAAAGCATTTTGTTTTGAATCCTTACCTCAAAGAACTTTGATTGACCACGAAATCGCTTTCGCTACCATTGTCATCCCATTAGTCCTTTGTTTTTTCTACCTGAGTCAATCCATTCTTGCTGAGAAGGCACACTTATATCCTCTGATTGTAAATGATCAAAAACTCCTGACGGCATCTCGTTGAAGTTATCCCTTCCTTTGAAGTTTGAATGCATATTGTTATTGCTCAATTTCTATTAGTGTTATTACTTGTTATTTAAGATAATCACTTATTTTTCTTCAGATATTGTGCCTTATTGAAGAATTATGGGTTTAGGATTAAGAAAATGAAAAGAGAGAAAGACGACTAAACAATAGTAAACTTAGAATATTATTGATAAGAATTAGATGTGATACAATTCCATAACCTAGTATTCTTATTTATACTAATACTTAGGTCAAATACTAACACTACTAGTACTGGCCCAAGCCCACTAGTATAAGACTAATAACCTAATAAGTAATAACCCTAATATTCTCTAACACTCCCCCTCAAGTTTAAGCTTACTAAACTTAAGCTTGTTACAAGTAGAAAACCTATAAACATAAAACAAATAATAGAACCCTATCTTTATCCGAAAGCGAGAAAAGAAACTCGGTACAGTGACGTTGAACAATTCAAATATGGCATAAGGAAGAAGAGAAGATGTTGAACCATCCAAGCGTCCAAGAAAGAGGAAGAGAAACTAGGAAACTTTTGCTCCTAAATCTACAACACCATTGCTAGTGAGAATCTAAGGCGGCTCCACCTCGCTGACAGCCATTTCCTCCTGGAGGCTCCATCTAGCGGGCAGCCCTTTCCTCTAACATCTCTGGGGCGGCTCCACTTCGTTGGTTGCTTTTGCCTCCAAGCGAGCAGCCCTTCCCTCCAAGTTCAAGGTGCACCAAGAAAATCCACAAGAAGAACAAAGAGACACAAGATAGAACAACAACTTCAGCTTGCCTCCTTTAAAGGTGCCAAATTAACATAACCATAACCCAACCGCCAAGCTTCCATCATAGCAACAAACCAGAGTCCAAACTCACAAATCACAAGATAAACTTATAGATTAGAAGCCAAATCTCCCCCTAATTAGAGTGGTTGTCAAACCAATTGATGAAAGAGAGAACAAAACCATCCAAAACCATACCATCATGCTTGAACCACACCTCTCCGAATATCTCATAAGAACTTAGACCACCGATAACCTAACCTATGCTGGAAAGTAAAGTACCCAGCCATGAACAAACACCCAATCAATTATCATTATCAAACTTCAACCCAAAAATCAGACCTGAAAGCATTGTTGGAAGTCTCACCGGAGAGGGAACCTCACTCGCTAGAGTCACCACCAACCGAGCACCACAACAATCAAAGAGGCGAGAAAACACCAACCCACTGCTAGAAAACCCCGAATAACACCTTTCTAGCTTCAACCCAACTCACAGAGTGCAAAGATGGCATCGGGCTCAAGGAAACAACCCCAAACAATGCTAAAATCACCCAAACATCGTTGAAACCACACCTAACCAATAAACCGGAGATGTCACCAAAGCTTCGGTCACCGACGACCACTTCTGGCTGCCGGCCGGCCTTGTCTGTACCAGAAAAGTACATGCCCAGCCACAAACAGGTCCTAGAAAGCTAGAACACGTGTGCGCAAACTGAAGCACGAACCAACACCACCAATGTGCGAACCCAGCACCACTGTCGGCCACTGCTCCATTCGTAGGACCTTCTGCAGGCGCCAGTCGACCACCACCGCCATCCATTTGTCACCAGCGACCGCCCAAAGGTCGCCTGAAAACCAAAATAGTAGCCATCTATAGCACATAACTAGCACAACCGATAGAAACGCGCGACTCAGCTTGCCGCCGATTGCCACTCCCACCACTGGCCCTCTTCTCGGCATCGGTTAAAACTTTTTTTTTTCAAACTAAGCTATCAAGAGAACAAACATAAGACAAAAACTAGAGGACATAATATACAATCGAGTTCCATGAACTCGAAATAGCGGAAGGGAGAAACTCTCTTCAAGGTGGATGATACCGCTCTAATACCATGTTGAAGAATTACGAGTTTAGGATTAAGGAAAAGAAAAAAGAGAAAGACAACTAAACAATAGTAAACTCAGAATATTATTAGTAAGAATTAGATGTCATACAATTTCATAACTTAGTACTCATATTTATACTAATACTTAGGTCAAATACTAACACTACTAGAACTGGCCCAAGCCCACTAACATAAGACTAATAACCTAATAAGTAATAATCCTAATATTCTCTAACATGCCTAAAGCATCAAATATTCCAAATTTAGCAATTAAAAGGTATTAGGGAACATGTTTTCAAAATCTTGTGTTAATTAGAAATGGTTTGGCAAACCTAGGCTAGAATTATGAACTGAATTACGGATGCTCATTACACCCATAAGTCTTCTCCTTTGAGTGTACCTTGGCTGACCTTGGAATATGTGATGATTGTTTCTGTGTTATATAGACTGAGGGTATGATGGTCATATTTTTCATATTACTATAATCCACGCTCTAAGTAATCAACGATATCCATGTTTTCTTATTTACTACTTGTCTTCTAAGTAACTTGATTCTGCATCATACGCTTCATCTATTTTATACTTGAATATAATGAGTTTGGGGTCAAAATTTTAGAAGTTAAAACATCATATGATCAACTGTCTATTTGTAATTTTGTAAAATTGGGGCATATGAAGAGTACTAGCGTGTAATTCAATTTCTTTACCTTACATTATAAATGGCCACATAGCTCTGTGCTGGCAGTGGAAGGTGGAGGCGCTATTATAACTGCCAAGAAACATTGTGATTAATATTTTTTTGAGGGTGGGGGGGGGGGGGGGGGGGAGGATGTTTATGTGCCAATTTTGTTTGTTTATTACCCTATCTGAAAGCTGATAATATTTATATGAGTTGCTACTTAATGGAACTAACATGGGTGATATTGCCATTGTTGTCTCAGTGCAACTTCCAACAGCATTCTAGATCGAGCTATTGATTCAGAAGAAGCCCAGCACAAAGACTTCCTTCGCCTGGTAAGGCAGATCATAAATCATAAGAATTGTTTATGTGAGAAAAATCTGGATAATCTGGTTGGTATGTGATCTTCGGTTATACATTATCTTGTAGGAACATGTTGAAGGGTATCATGAACTGTCTGCAAAGACAAAGATTTTCTTTTCTACTGCAGTTGCAATATGGGATGCTGATTTCTATGTCAAGGTGGATGATGATGTCCATGTCAATTTAGGTATATGCCGTCTCAGGATTCTTGACATCTTTCTTGTGTTTCCTTGCCATAGTTTCCTTTACCACTTTCCTCTGTCCCATTACGCTCACAAATAAGCTTTATTCTAACATGTGTTGCTATTTAGGTGTCCTGGCAACAACCCTTGCTCGTCATCGTTCAAAACCCAGGGTCTACATTGGGTGTATGAAATCTGGACCTGTTCTTTCTCGAAAGTAATTCCACTGGACTTCTATGTATATATATGTATATATTAGGAATGAGGCTACTCCTCTATGCCCCATGTTATGTCTTTGTATTTATCTATTTTGTTTCTAATATCTAGGGATGTCAAGTACCATGAACCTGAGTTTTGGAAGTTTGGAGAAGAGGGAAACAAATACTTCCGACATGCAACTGGGCAGATATATGCAATCTCTAAGGATCTGGCCACTTACATTTCCATCAACCAGTATGTATATGGTTTTTCATGCAGTACTTAATTGGCTATCTTCTGATCTCTAGGCAATAGCCGAGTATTTTTTGCTGCATATTTTTGTGCAGGGATAACGAAATCAGCAATTGGTTACTATATTTACAGCTGAAGAAAATTTTTTGAATGTGAAATTAAGCCTTAAACTACATTTGTCTATGTGCAGTATGATAATTCTGCAGATTTTATTGAAAGCAAAATACTTATTTTGCATGATTTGATTAAGTAAGAAACTTTTTTCATGACAAGTTAAAATGTTTCCAAATATGAACTCTCAACTCATGGATCAGTCTATGTTTATATAACCAGCAAGAATCTGTTATATGTTTGGCATAGAATATTCTGCCTTAACAACTATACAAATTTTCATGGGGATCCTTATTGTGACTGCAGGCCGATTTTGCATAAATATGCTAATGAAGATGTCTCACTTGGTTCATGGTTCATTGGTCTTGAAGTTGAGCATATTAATGACCACAATATGTGCTGTGGAACTCCTCCAGGTATGGTATCTGAAAATATGTTACTAGCAAGCACTATCTACCTATACTGCTTTTGCAGTCAGATTGTCAGCGAAATAGATAGATATATTGTTTTCAAGTACTACTAAAAGTTCTGACACTTAGCATGTATGGTGTCACTAGATGACAGATTTCCTAAAGATTTCTTCCATCAAATTTTCTTCTTATATAGCTCTTCATATCTCTTTCTTTAAGTTGTCCTTGATAAAAGTTGCTTCAGCTTAGGAAGCTGGCAGCAATCATAAAGCTCAGTGGCATCTTCATGACTCTAGAATTTAAAGCTGATTTGAAGTTCAACTCAGTTTCTTAATACCCCTCCTCCCCCTTTTTTCTTTTGGCTATGATTCTCATACCTCATTTATGATTAATGTTTTTGTAGACTGTGAGTGGAAGGCGCAGGCAGGTAACATATGTGTTGCATCGTTTGATTGGAGCTGCAGTGGAATCTGCAAGTCAGTGGAGAAGATTAAATATGTCCACTCAAAGTGTGGTGAAGGAGATGGAGCTGTTTGGAGTGCTTTATTTTAGATTGATTCAAAGGAAGAGGACTTTTCCTGGTTGGAAGAGGGACTGATTGTTTAATTGCAGCTAGAACAAAGGCAGTTTTTGGATTTGAGAGTGAGAAATCTCTGCAAATAGAAATGTCATGGAAGATCTCTTCAGCCATTTAAAGCTGGAAAGCAAGGCTGGTTGACAGTTTCTGTGAAAGCTGTTCGTTGAAGGTAGCAATTTTGCATGAACGTGGATTTAAGGATACAGGTCTGTCCACCATACCTTCCGGTCTTATTTTTAAGTGTGGGAGCATATGACAACTGTACTCGATGTTATGTAACATAGGCCTATTCTATATTTATAGTTTTGTTGCTTTTACACACTGTTTTTGTTGGTAGTAGTGTGAGGTCTTTTTATTGTTCTTTGTAGTGAAAAGCAGTGTATTGATAGTTCTGCTGATACGTTAAATGTGATAATTCTGATGTAATGAAATGACAAATTCCAGAAGTCATATGTATTTACGTTTCATCATTTAACTAATATTATGTCAGAAAATGCAGAGGTTAAAGCAATAAACTGTTTCTCACATCAAAAGCACAAAGAATCAAATATGTCTGCTTAATAGAGAGACAAAATATTAAAAGAAGCTATAAAGCTAAAGCTGAATAAGATTATTTCCACTTCTAGGTAGGATTCAGGAATATTTGTTATGATTACTGTCTTGGATAGGGTGGTTATGTACTTATGTTATGATAAATTCATAATAAAGTGTGATTAATCAATCTGTAAAACTCTTATATGGATCTTTGTGTTGTGGAAGATGCTATTTATAGGGATTATATAGGGAAAATTAATGCTAAGGACTTTTAAGGAACAATATTTAATTTGAAGCGACAAATAAAGTTAAAATTATTAAAAATGATCATTTAAAATTTAATTAGAGAGAATAATCATTTAATTTCATATAATAGATAATAATACTTTTAATAAGTGGTTATTAGTCATTTTTTTATTGAGTGATCATTATTTATTATTAATTGACTAATAATTTCAAATTAAATTCTATATGAAAGAAATTTGTGAATGGTTACTATTTTTCTTTTCTTTACATTGAGTGTTCAAATAAAGTTCAATATATAAAATACATAAAATTAAGAAAAAAATTGTAAATGATTATTATCTTTTATGAAGTTGTCAAATAAAGTTTAATATATAAAATACATGAAATTAAGAAAAAAAAATTATAAATGATTATTATCTTTTATGAAGTTGTCATTAAATTTTATATGAAAGAAATTTAAGTGATTGAATAAAAGTTTCAAATTAAGTTTCTATACTATATTAAATAAAAAATAGAAATTTACAAATATTCTTTTTATTTAATTATTATTGAATGACTTAATTTCAAATTAAGTTCTATTGAAAGAAATTTGTGGTTATTTATTGAGTGGTTTTATTATCACCGAGTGACTAACATTTTCAAATAAAATTTTTATTAAGAAATTTTGACTATATAAAATTAAATAGTCTTTCTCTTTATTAGAAATTAAGGATAAATTTTATGATTGTTTTTCATCAAGTCTCCCTATTATATAATTGCTGTTGGGGAAGAGGCGTTTTGTTTTATAGTTGGAGATTGTAAACGTACGTTTATTGTTATTGAACGAAATTTTTGGCTTCATTAAATTTTATATGAAAGAAATTTTTGCTTCTGAATTCGGGTTTTATCCGTTTTTATCTTATTGAATACCAACCATATTTTCTCTTTATTATTCTTGCCGTTGGTTTCGATCTGCACCAATATTTCTTCTTCTTCTTCTAACTATAAAGTTTAATATATTAAATACTACCGATGAAAATAGAAATAAATTTGCCCTTCTTCTTCTTCTTCTACCTTTATTCTTCTTTTTATTAAGTGATCATTAATTATTAGCTCTGAATCAAATAACAATTTTAAATTAAGTTTTTATATAAAAGAAATTTGAGGTTTGTTCCTAATCGGAATGATTTAACCTAGGTTAGAATAAGTTCTAATCGGTTAGTCTTAATAGAAGAAGGAATCCATAGCTTCTGTTTTCATAAATAACCAGCTTTACAAATCTTAAGCTAATTTATTATGTCTTCATTGATGTATTGAAATTTTAGTTGTCTTCATTTATCGAATCAACTATGAATATAATTTAACGTTTTGTTTCAAATAAAATTTTTATTAAGGATAATTTTGACTATTAAATAAAATTAAATAGTCTTTCTCTTTAATTAAAATTAGAATAGTCCTTCTTAATAATTTAATTTTTTTATCCCTTTAAATTAAATATCATTCCTTAATAGTCCTTATTATTAATTCTCCCTGTTATATAATTGCTGTTGGGGAAGATGGCTAGCAACGGCAATGTCTAATTATAAAGTGATTATTACAATTTAAATAACTACAAAATAGATATATCACACGGTCAAGTGGATAGATTTAATTTACCAATAAGAGATGGGTGCAGTGCTACGCTAGTAGTAGACCAATTATTAATAATGTTTTTTAATCGCGAAGGTATTCAAGAGTTTGTTTCATAGATGCTTGATCAAAAACTGAAAAATGTGGATATATTTAATTTAATAGGAAAAAATTTCTTTTAAAGTCAATTTGTCTTTAAAATGAGAAAATAAATGTATATTTATCATTAATTAAATTTAAAATATATCATGATTTTAACTCACTAAAATTTAAAGTTAGATATGTAATATCATATTTTTCATAACATATTTGTATGAAGAATAAAATTTTAATATTTTATTTTTATTTTACAATCGTTGTTACTTATAAGAAGAGATTAGATAAAATTTTTAATAATTTAATTAGAATAATTGAGATTAACTTTTTAGATAAATTGATAATAGAATAAAAATTTTGAAGTTAAAAATACAAATTTATTAAAATAAAATTTAATAATAACAATAAAGATTAGAAGTATTTTAATATATATATTCATAAGAATGTATTTATGAAAAAATATATTATAAAAATATATTTATGAATTAATTATTATTTTAATATAAAAATTTATCTTAAGTATCTTTAATGTAATTATTACCTGAATAAATATCTAATAAGTAATCATGAGGTGCAATGTGCACCAATAGGGAGTACGTGTAACCGAAATGGCTATAAAAGGATAATAAGAATCATGGGAAATAAAAAGAAATGAGAGAAAAAGGAAAGAAAGAAAAGAAAGAGTGAAAAGATACTGATTAACTATGAAATCAAGAGAGAAATGAGAAAAAAGAAATGAGAGAAAAAAAGAAAAAGTGAAAAGATACTAATTAACGGTGAAACTAAGAGAGAAAAAAAAAGAGAAAGAGAAAATGAGAAAGGAAAAAAGAGAGGAAGAGAGGGAGGAGGTAGGAGAGAGAGAAATAGATGAAAAAAGAAGAAAGAGGAAGAGAAAATAAAGAAAATCTTTACAAGGTAAAAACTATTTTTTTAAAAAAATAAAACTATAGCATCAAATATATTTATAGTTAGTTAGTAATAGGTATGATTATATGCTTTATTAGTAATTTAATAATGCTAATTAATTTATTACTTTAGTATTTTGTGCACATTATTATTCTTGTTAAATTAATTATGCACATTTAATATTGTTAGATTATAATATTTGCTTTCATGCTTAACTTTGAATTTCTTATGGTACTTGATAAAATTTAGAGTTATTATAATTTGAATATTAATTTTCTCATGGAATCGATATTATAATCTTTAAAAACTAAATTATTATTCAAAACTTAAGCTAAATAAATATTCTTAATTACATTGAAATATTGTTACCTTGGCTTGAGAATATTTTATGACCTTTGCAAAGAAAGTACTATTGTATAATGAACTTATGTACTTGATTTACATGGATTTTATCATATTTATCTTAACTTAAGAGCAATTTTATGACTTTTATATTGACATTTGCAATGAAAGTACTTTTGTGCAATGAATGCATTATCAAGACCATGACAAACTATGAATCATGATAATGACCTGACAAAATATGAATTATGATAAGGACTTGATAAAACTATGGACTATGATGTGGACTTTTAAAATAATTATTAAATTAATTTTTTTAAAATCAAAGTTTGTCCCTTGAAAAATTGACATTTAAATTTAATGACTCTAAGTTTTGTGAATTTTATTTAGTTGTCATGATTTATTTGAAAATATACTTGTATATAATGAATTTATTTGTGATATATTAGATGATTTGTATTATTTATGTTTGTATTTGTGTGTGATGACAAACAAGTGATTCAAAGAAAAGCTTGTGCCTAATCGTTGAGAAGGCAGATGGATATATTTATTTTTATGTTACCTGCCTCAGTTAGTGTGGATGTGTCTGATTTTGTCATCACGATATTAAAGTAACACCAGAAATATGGTGGATTATCTATGTAATTGAAGACCTTCGAATGATATGTGAGGCAAGTAGACATGAAAAATAAATAAAATTTTAAATGTGGATTCTCTATGATAAAGAACTTGCTTGTTGATGTTTGTATATAATACTATATTACATGATTTATTTAGCATACTGAATTATTTTATTCTTGTCATACTTTGGTTGCCATGTAGTTTTCTATGTATTTTACATAGCTGAAACTCATCATGTGTTTTCAGACATTTTATTACTATTCATTTCCTACTGAAAATTTTTATTTCTCACTCTGTTCATGATAATTTCAGAGTAACATATGACGTATTATTGTTATTATCATTCAGATCGACTATGCACGGATTCTAGTTCCAGATGAGGGGCGATATATTAGAATTGTTAGAAATATGTGTATATTTATTTTTGAATAAGCACTATAACTGATGTACGGGGTTATTTTGAAAAATTATATATGTCTATTAAGACTTTGTGTTATCCTATGTGTCGATGTCTATTTCCTTGTGTATTTTGGTTATACGTATTTAGTGATGTCTATTTTATAGCCAATATTAATATATGTATATTTGAATAAATAATGACTTTGATATATATAAACTATTGATAAAATAAAATAAAATTCCTTAGATTCATTTTTGTTAATTTATGTAATAATTTTTAATCATTCACTTAATAAAAATTGAAAAATTTTGTTATTAGTTTAAATTTGTATGAAGGGGTTATAGGATCCACTTTTACTTTCTAACTTTAAAAACAAATTCATTTCAGAGAAGTTATATCAAATTACTTAATAAAATATAGTTATTAGAATTTAATACATTTTAAGAGCATGTTTAGTCACATAGACAGTTCCAAAAATATTTAGAAAAAAATTAATTTATCCTGCTCATTAAAAATAATTTCTATTTTTCAAAATCCAAAACTTTGCAGGATAGAAGAAACATTATGATTTTTCTTTACTAAACATGATATATGATTATTACTATCATTAAGTATGTCTCGATCAACTCAATAGTAGTTGGTTGTGGTAGAAACGACTTGTAACTTTAGATGAATTTTACTTACAATATTAAAAATTGAAATCTTTGAGTCATTACTTTAGATATGTTAAGAAATAAGGTTATACTTAACTATCACGGTAGATTATAAATTATGTGAGCAATTACAATTTATGGGAAAAAAAATTATGCATCGGTGAATATTGTTAAAATAATTTTATTATATTATTATTATTATTTAATTGTATCACATTATTTAGAGAATTTAAATATAAAATTAAATTAAAATTTTAACTTCTTATAATTTTTACTTATTTTTAATTTAATTTTATAATTTTTTTAAAATTAATCTTTATATTTATAAAAAAAATTTAAATAATCTCTACCGTCAATTTCTATTATAACATCATTAATTTAATTATTATTAAATATTTTATAAAAATAAAAAAATTTAAAAAATACATATTTAACAAATGACATTTTAAAAAGAAATAATTATTTATAAGAACACTTATTAAAAAACCGAAGCATTTATTAGACATTTTATTAAAAAATTAATTAATGATGTTATAATAAACTATAATAAAAATTAACGATAAAAATTATTTTAAAAATATTTATAAGTGTAAAAATAAATTTAAAATAAAAAAATTTATATGAGCTGAGTGAAAATTGTAGTAACTAAAATTTTAATTTAACCTATGATAAGAACTAAAAAGTGTCTAGTTAAAATGTTTAATAATCAACAATAAAAAAAGTATAGATGAAGGTGAAAATGTGACATGGTAATTGCATTCGATCGCATCAAGAGGGAGCGTCTCCGTCTTGGTGTTGTCAACGAAGCTGCAACACAACACTCAGGCTGAGAGGCTGAAGCGACGGAGAATGGAAAACGCCGACGTATTCTTGGGCTTACACGACTTCTTGGAGCGCATGCGCCAACCCTCCGCAGCTGATTTCGTTAAAGCAATCAAAAGGTTATTGTTTCAATCGATCATTTTTTTTTTGTTTCATGTTTAAATTAAGCACCTTTTTTCAGATTTCCTTTTAATCTTCAATTTTATGGTTTATATTTATTATAAGCCTGCTGCTATAATCACAAATGAGTTGGGTTAGTTAACAACACATAGCTCTTAATTATGATTTAGGACACTCGCTTTGGATATGAGATACAATACAATAGAATAGAATCAAGTGAAATCAGTCTATTTTGTGTTATTGCAGTTTTATAGTTTCATTTTCAAATAATGCACCTGATCCAGAGAGGGACAGTGCGGCAATACAGGAGTTCCTTGCCAATATGGAAGCAGCTTTCAGAGCTCATTCACTTTGGGCTGGCTGCTCTGATGACGAGCTCGAAAGTGCCGGTGAAGTCAGTTCCTTTTTAACTCTACTCTCCTTTCTTTTCTTTTCCCCATAACTCTATCTTATTCTTATAACTAATAAGATGGTGTTTCTAATTGTTGCCCTGTCTTCAGATATCATAGTTTTGATTTTGTTATGCAATGCCATATTTATATTTTCAACCCAAGTTGAAGATTTTTTTTTTTTTTCTAAATTTTCACAATAACTAATCAACAATGACCTGACATTGGTCCTCCTGATCTTTTCCCCTTGATATCTGTGCCCTGCACATCTGTCAAACTATGGTTGATAACTTGATATGAAGGAAAAATATAGAAATAATGGGAAAAAAAAAACAAATGATGATATGGCTATCAAATACGCCATTTTTGTTTCTCAACAAGTCAGCATTTTATCTGACTTACACTATATTTATATTGCAGTTTTGATCTCTCCCCTGTATCTTGGGATGATTGAATTGAGTTATCCATCTGATGACTACAGCCCACTTCTCCTCCTATGCCCCATTTCTAAAGGGCATCTCTAGGTTTCCTTTTTCAATAATGGTGAATTCTGTGTAAAGCACAAGTGAAGGTCCAAAATTGTAAATAAAAGTTAGAATAGAAGACTTACCCACCTCTACCAATAAAGGCAGCAATGTTGCCTCTAGCAATGCCAAGGGCTGATGTCATGGCTGTTGGACCGTGTTAAGGAAGACCAGCCTGCCAATAGCAGTATGGCATGCATTAATAAATTGCAGTTCTATGATTGTTGCTGATAATCAGAGGTCTTAATGCCATAAGTGATGACTCTAGCATTTTTCATTCATAAAGCCATGGAATTTGACATGTTCATGAGCACCAGAAAGCTAGTGAAATGAAATAATCTGAATCCTCATCTCAAAATCTCATCAAGGGACATATTTATGTATTGTTTTAAATGATTTGAAAATGCAAATTTCATTATGGGATAATCATTTTGCTCTGATACAATATATTTTCACATAAAAGATAACGCTGACAAAATGATGTTCACTACTAACAATATTATGCTGGGGAATAAACTAATCAATTTTTCAGTCACTGCTGGTTCTCATTTTTCCCCTTAGCCTTCTTAACATTTACTCCTTTGTTTTCCTCAGCATTGTCAGAAATATTTATGCTTTATCCTATTTTTTAATCCCTTGGGTGAGTATTGGCTTGCAAACTTGATTTGCCCTGGACATAACCTCACAATGAGACCTAATAAGGTTGATCAAAGAAGACATTTAGGGATGTACAGTCTAAACTGTATTATGATAGAGAAAATCAAAATGAATAAAATTATTTCAATTTCTGTACTCTTTTGAATTTTACTTAAAATATATGGTGAGATACAAATTTATGTCAAAACTTGTTAGCCAATGTATAAAAGGTTGTTATCCTCCAGTTACAATATAGGTAAATAAAACTTGGACTTCCCTGGATGTCAACCTAACAATGGGACCTAGGTTCAGTGATGCATATTATGTATATTCTAGTTGCAAAGTGTTTTCGAATAAAAAGCAAGCAAGTTCAAGGCACATGTATTATTGCAGCTTACTAGTAGTTTATCTAGTCAATCTATCTGCCTACTTAAACACCAACAACAACAACAACCAAGCCTTTTCCCACTTGGTGGTGAATGCACCAGCTGGGAAAAGTAAGGTGTGATCATACTTAAACACCAATCGTTGCTATTTCTGTGAGGAAAGTAGTTTTAAGAAAGCTCATTCTTTTTGGTTTAATTAAACTCTGGCAGTTATACAGGTTAAATAAGTTTCATAATTCATGTGGTTTTTCTGGAATTCAACATGAATTTTTTCAACTAGAGAACTGAATGTTAGCCCTGCATCTATGTACTTTGTTAGTCATAGAAAAAACATTGTTCCATGTTCTTCTCCTGGTAAAATTTGCTGTTACTATATAATGCTTCCTATATTGGTTAATCTCTTTACCTCTGGGTTTCGGTCATTTACAGGGGCTTGAGAAGTATGTTATGACAAAGTTATTTGCTCGTGTATTTGCTTCACTTCCAGATGATGTAAAACTTGATGACCAACTTTCTGAGAAGATGGCTTTGATTCAACAGTTTATTCGACCAGAAAATTTAGATATCAAGCCAGCCTTTCAGAATGAAACATCGTGGTTGGTGAGTATATAACTACACATTTGAAACTATTTTTAGTTAGCTCTCTGTATACAGTTAGGTCAGCTAAATTCATGTTCCTCATGTTAACAACATTTTATCATTTAAATAGGGGCAATAAATGTAATATGTTGAATGAATTCTTTGGATTGTCAGCCAACATTGCTAAAACATCAATCTTAAATGCTACCTAATTCTTCCCATGTCTCTTGTAGTTTGGTTTTTAATGCAACTGTAAAAGTTTTGGTGTTGTCCATAAACCTATAATTGAACTTTTTGAGAAATACATAATTAAATTCCAAGTTTGAGCCCCACACAACAACGACTTGTTCTTTGACATGGGACATAAGCACCTTAGGCTATGTGGTCTAAGTTCATATCCTAGGGATCCCTAGTCTAATAATTTAGTTTTAGCACATGATAAGTGATGATGTATGCTTTCACCTCATTTCACTTACTAGTTACTACTTATTCTTTGGTCTTCATTTCCCAATGCCTTTAGATTGAGTGGTTCTTGGGTATGTCACGTTGGATTTTAATGATTTTAGGTACATGGTTATTGGGTTTATTCTAAAATTTGATGCATAATATTCTTGATTGGCCAAGCTTTTCCTAAGAATCGGTTTTCTGTTTGATGTATCCTTTGGCTCTCACTAGTCACACTATATTAGTTTGTGAACACTGAATTTGTCAATTGCAAGCAGAAACGTTGGAAGAATTCTTCCTAACTTGTGTTCTTACTACAGCTTTGGCAACTGAATTACAATTTTTACTTGTTTATGGTTTTCTGTATATACTCCTGCTTCCTTTAAATCTTATATTTTCTGTCTTATTCTTATGTTGGCAGCTTGCACAGAAAGAATTACAGAAGATCAACATGTACAAGGCACCCAGAGACAAACTTATATGTATCCTGAATTGTTGCAAGGTTATCGGTAACTTGCTGCTTAATGCTTCTGTTGCTTCCAAAGAGAATCCTCCAGGAGCTGATGAATTTCTTCCTGTGCTAATTTATGTCACCATAAAGGTACTCTCAACATTTCATCACAAATAGATATGTGCATAATTTTTTGAGTAGAAGTAGTTCGGTTTTTAAAGTATGGTGTTATTGTTTCCTGCACTTTCTAAAAAAATATGGGTATGACTTATGAATATGCACTTCTACATGTAGTATTACTTTTGTTCTATGTCACTTTGCTTTGTTTTTTCACTCTATGAACTTCACTTTTACAAATAAAGCTTGTGATTCTGTGAAGTTATGTAAAGTCACATGTGACTTATTTCACAAGATAAAATTTAATATGGGTGTTGAAATATCATGTTGCATGCGCTGGTCCATTCATCATGGCATGACCATATTGCCCATAAATATGCATATCCTTTTTGTGGGGTGTTGGTTGCATTTTTTTTTGCTTTAAAGAACATAGTCCTTTGAACTGCTCATGGTGCAGAGTTATATGACCTTATCTTTTGAAATGTTTGATATCAAAGTTGTTTTTTCTTTTTTGCTCAAAACTGAAGATGATGAAACTAGACAAGTGATACAGACTGCTGTGAGAGACTTAATATACACTTGTATATTGTGTTTGTGCATCCTTGAATGATGGAATTTCTCTTTTATACATGCTACCAAAAATTAGCAAAATATATTAATTATGCATAACGACCTAATATTCTCATAAACTCTCTTGTTAGGTGCCATTTTAATGTGGGCATACTTCATTTTACTGTTGAACAAAATTTCTTCTACTAATGATACTATGCAGGCAAACCCTCCACAACTGCACTCAAATCTACTGTACATACAAAGGTTTAGACGCCAATCTCGATTGGTTGCGGAAGCAGCATATTATTTTACAAACATGCTCTCTGCTGAGTCCTTCATCTCAAACATTGATGCAAAAGCCATTTCAATGGATGAAACTGAGTTTGAGAGAAACATGGAATTTGCTCGTGCCCTTCTTTCGGGGCTTTCTGTTGATACTCAAGATCCCACTTCACCTTATCAAAATTATGGACACCATCCAAGAGCAGAGCCTACTACGCACAAAAATAAAGCTTTGAATGATAACAAGGACCCTGCATTACGAACCGCATCATCTGTTGCAAAATCCGAAAGTAAGAAAGTGACTTTTGCAGATGAGTTATTGATCACAAAAGTTCCATCCCTCTCGGATTTGGAGAATAAAGGGGCAAGTATGCTTTTAAAGGAGGATAAGGTGAATGAAGTTTTCAGGGAGTATCCATATTTGTTTGCTAGTGTAGGTGACCTAACAGTAGGTGATGTTGAAGACCTGCTAAATAATTACAAACAACTTGTTTTCAAGTATGTATGTCTTTCCAAGGGGTTAGGCGTCTCTCCTACGTCTCATCCTCCACCTAATCCACAAAATAATGCCCAAGACCATACTGAAACGACAATAGAGTCTTCAGATGGTGGACCTGTAGGTGCCAATGATAAATCAGAAAAATCTACTGATACAACAGAGGATAGTTCAAATGAAGTCTCAATTCTTGAGGAGAAAAAAATTGAATCTGTTCTGCCACAGGATGAGGCAGTTGCACCTGAGGGTGGGGCCAACATAGAATTTTCCAACCAATTGTAACTAGCTACAATCATTTATGTTTCTTCATTTTTATCCCTTGTTTTTTCACTCTCTTTTTCATGTAAATTTATTTTATATTTTCAGTTGTGTGGTAGCTGGCCCTAACTTTCCTCATGTTAGGGATAGCAATACCATGATCACTATGCCCTCTGTAACATGTTCTTAAATAGATTTTAGAACTGCAATGAAAATTTTCTCACGAACAATTAGAAATTTTGCGTTCAGTTTTGCAAGGGATGATAAAAAATGCGAAGATGCAAATCTAGTTTTGTTCGATTAACCCTGTATGTGGTGAATATTGGTGATGGAGATGTCAGCTTGTTCATACATAGACACACCTTAACGAAAGTTTTATGTAAGTTATCTCAGTAAGTTGGATTTCAAAACATTGGGAATGGTGCTTCCGTCCATCTCACAGTGGCAGTAGTGTTTGGTTGATGACTCTAAGCTGAGGTTTTCCCATTTTGCTCGATCTATTATTGATCGATTATGGTCTACTTCTACTATATTGCAATTGTATATTCAGTTCCCAATTCTCAAATGCCTCGTGTCGAATATGCAATGTGTTGGATCAAGAAAAGTGATATCTAGAGGGGGACAAGTTGGGTCTTAACTTGTCGGAAACATTGTATTTGTACATGAAATGCAAGTTGTAAGTTACAGTTTACTAACTTCAACAAAAGAAGAACCAAACTGCGGAATGGGCTGTGAAGGAAATTGGGCCATCAGAGCTGGAAACTCAGATCACCCTCCCTTTACAGTGCCTGCTTCATGCACCGACTGGATCTAACCAATTATCAATATATCATACATATAAAAACAAGAAAATAAAATAATCTGAGTGAAGGGACATAATGCATATCCAGTTCTATCTTTCCATGAGTTGTTTCTTTTCCATGTTCTAACTTAAGGGAGATTGATTGGAAATTTGGAATGGATATGTTAAATCTTGCCCACCACATCAAGAAAACAGGTTATGCTTCTTTTGACAACGCTGCATGGCACCACTGCCTTGTCTCTTTCTCTTATATTCTTATAATAAATTTTATTCCCTTAATTATGCAAGTATTTATACAAGGTATATATATGGAGCCTCACCACACACCAGTCACCGCCCTCTTTGTAAACCACATATATTAACTAATAGTTGTGAGCTAATTGTGTGTGTGAGGTTTTCGAATAAATATTTCCCTTGGTTGAGTTTCACTGTTTCAGGGTGGGGTTCTGGGTCAAATAAACTTGCCTCACCTACCTAGAAGCAGGGCTGAATGGGCTTATGCTGGATAGAAGCCAAATCCGGTTCCAAATAAACTTGCCTAACCTACCTAGAAGCAGGGCCTGGGCGTACCAACCTGCAGGCTGCAGCTAATTAAGCTTCTTCTTATGCTTACACCCTGCCACAGAGATATCAATGGCAAATGAACAATTAATTGGACACTTATAATAATCTATAAAGTACGTGTAGCCTAGCAGATAGGGATCACACTTCACAGACATGCATGTCCTCTTCTTTGAAGACAATCTTTGCCAATAGCTATGTTTAATTGTTTACAATTAGGTTCACTTTCACTAGTCGGATTCATGCCTGTTTTACTTTACTATTGCACTTTATCAATAATTGTTAATTATCTTTTCTGGCTGTTTCCCTTGGACAATGTTCCTTTTTATTTTATAAAACATTTCACTCAGGATTTTTTTTTTCCCCATTTCTTTAATTTGGGAAAATCTACTAAGTTTTAGTTCTCTCTACACCTCAATTTTCTCAATTCCAAAAGAACAGTTATGAATTTGTATTGATAACAGAGAAAGTTGCTTCCAGAAGCAAATTCTCTTGCTTTTCTTCGAAGTTTTACAGTCATGATAATACAAAGCAAGATATTATGAGGGGGAAAGGTGACATGACCAAAATATATAGATAAGAAAGCGTATGAAACATGGCAACGGGAAAGACTATGCTAAGCGTGACTCCAACTTTCTATAATTCTAAATTCTCCATTGTGTTCTGTTCTCGACAAGGAGAAATTTTAACATAAATTTAGATCACTGAAATTGTATGTATTAAGTCAATTATAATATTAATTAAAATTATTTATTAATTAATTCTAATAGTTATTATTAATTAATATTATGATTGGCCTAATAAATTTAACTTGGAAGCAGTATCTTTATGCAAAAAAATTTCCACCAGTAGATATATTGAGTTATATAACAGATGTTTCTCTACTGTGGTGCTGATATTTTAATACCTTTTTGATCTGCAAATAAATAATTTTTCTGTTCTTTCTTTTCTTGGAATTAATGGCAAATATTTTGAGTATAATTTTATAATTTTTTTAAAATTTAGGAATTAAATTGATTCGTCTTAACTTGGAAAAAGCTCTAATTTTTTGGATAATTTGAAAGTTTACATGAAGTTCATAAAAATATTTAAAAAATAAGCAAAATTAAAACTATAATTTTCATGAATTTCCCCCCTTAATGAGTAAAGCAAGTTTTTATGGCAACAAGGTCATTAGGAGATCACCGAACAAACCTTCCATGTATAGGAGGTCATTCAGTCTAAAATGAATGTGATATTAAATTACATTTTAGAAAATCTTCAATTAAGTATTAGTTTGATATTAATTCTGTACCAAAAAAAAATTTTATATATTAATTACACTTAAAGATTAAATCACTTAAGATGTTTATATAATTGAAATTAGTGTAAAAAAACTTAAAGTTTTCTTACCTTTTTTTTTTTTTTACAAAAAGTTTGCTTACATTTATTTATAATACAACCTAAAGACCAACAAAGGATACAAAAAGTGTGTGGTCACGTGCCTCCCCACATGCAGAGTGCAGACATTGATGGCGTGTCGGCCGCAAACAAATGCATCAACAAACGTTCTCAATCAATTTTCTTCCCATGTGATTGGTTTCCAGTTTTAGATTTGTTTTTTTCCTTTCATAAGGTGTCTATGAGTATAGGACTAATCATCATTAAAGCGTTTAAATAAATTATCATGACCACAAATGATTCCAATGAAAATTGAACTCTTGCATTACAACTAAAGTTAACCACACACATGTTACCGATTAAGCCATGTTTAAGTGTTCAATTTCATATCGTCCATAAATTTTTATTTTCCTTTTTTCCTTTGGTAAAACAGTTTTCTTTTTTTTTTTAAATAAAAAATGTTATCTGAAATTGTAAATGGACATCGATTAAAATCTAAAACCGTTTTGTTGGGCAAATTTGTGCAACAAATTTATATTAACTATGACATTTTTTTGAACTGTATTAATTATGATATTTTATATAAAATCCAAATTAAGTTTAATATTATTTTAATAAGTACACCCATTATTTTTCTATAATAATAGGTAGTGCATTATTCTTTACATATAAGAGTGAAAATAAGATGGACTTCTATACTTTTTTTTAAATAGATTTAAGTCTATTATGTAATATGTTGACTTGAATTTGATTTATTATTTGTTATAAACTTTTTAAAAAATTTTAATTTAATTTTTTATAAAAATATAAAAATCTATTTTGACCTGAAAATTTATTTAAGGCTTATATTATATAAAAGTTTTTATACAAGTAAAAATAAATAAATTTTTTAATATTTAAATAAGTTTAATATTTAATAAAATTATTATATTATATATAAAATAAATATATTATACTAACATGTAAGTTGTAAATTATGTAAGTATTATAAATTATTAATTATATATATAAATATTAAACAAATAGTTTGACCTAATAAATCAAATAACATTTTTTAAGAACCTAAACTTAATCTACATAGTTAAATATGTCTATTAAAAAGCTTAAATATGACTTATTTTAAATAAATCAAGCCAATGTAAATAAAAAATGAGTTAAGCTGTAAGTTTTTGTTAGACCGTTTAATCTATTTCTATCTCTATTTTCATATACACGTGAAAATTATATTCCAAAGTAATTTATTTTTTTTGGGATTGAATATTGCAAAGTACTTTTATTTATAGAGCTGCGTAGCATTCAGCTTGAAAATTGTTGTATGGATGTAACATTAACGTGGAATATTTTATGCTATAATTTTTAAATCTATTTTGACAAAAAATCAAAGGGTGTAATTTTAATCTATATTTTAAATCCACTTGTGGGGTCTAAATATAAGCATGAATCATGATTTTAATATTTTAGAATCTATTTTTTATATTTTATGTTCTAAATATTAGAATAAATATTTAATAAGATAAAACTATCACTATCAACATGATAAATTTATTTTATTTTATGTTATGTATTATCAATACGATCAATTATAATAAGTCGCACACCCATATTTAAAAAATACAAAAATAACAAAATTTCATGCTCAAACTACTAAATAAAAAAGGAATGGAGTTAAAAATAAAAGACTTAAAAGAAATCAATAGTTAAACTGTCATATCCGATTTAGGTTTTAAATTAATTTAATAAGAGTGTAAAAAAATTACTTTATGAATAAAAAATTCATATGAATGTATTATTTATTTAAAAAGATTTTATTTACAAGTGTTTTAAGAAATTTAAATAAAAAAAATTTAAATAAAAATAAATATTTAATATATTAAAAATTTAAAAAAATAATTTTATATTTAAAAATTTTATTTTTATTTTTATGATAGTTGTTAATAAAATCTATTTGAAAATAAAAAATAGCCCACACATATTGACATATATTGCGTGGCGAGGTTAGAAAAGACCAGGTCGGATGAGTACTGTGAGCATGTCATGACATGGTGGGCCCAACCCCGCAAAACACGCGAACTGGATTACCACACTTTGACTGCGAAAATTCAAGTCAAATCTACCAAAAAAAAAAATTAACTACACATTTCAAATTTTGAACCCAGCAACCATATTTATGACGCATTGGCACTTCGGCGGCAGAACGAGAGATTCATTCATGTATACACTTAAAGAGTATAATATTTTTTTTTTTTTTTATTAGACTATGTATTTTTATAGATATTATTATTATTATTATTATTATTATTATGAAATTAAAACAGAAAACATATAGTCTTAAAAACAGAAAATAAAATAAAAATAAGGTCATATATTTTTTAATTAAAAATAAAAATATAAAACAAATCAAACACTACCTAATTATTTCATATCTTCTTATAGTATACAATTGTGTAAGCTTTAATTAAATTATTTATATTTTACATATTTAATTTACAAATTTAAAAGAATAGCTTTCCTCAAGTTAAATAAAGAAAAGCGGGATATAAAGACAAACACAGTAACCATCTTTCATTATAGTTTAGGGTAGTTCACTTGATGAATTGTGCATTAAAATAGTGTCCTCCCCGGATTTTGGCTTATTGGTGAACGTGGCTCTCCTCATAATTCGTGTTACCATTACTGAGATTATTATCTTTGACTCATGGAAACAAAATTCAGAAAAATTTCGTTGCAAACACCGAGAATCTTCAATAATTGTTAAGTTTGAATTTGCTTTAATAAAACAAATTGCAGCAGCAGTGTAACATCACTAATTATCCTAAATTGTTTATGGGTTTTCGACGAAAGAATTGGCAAATTGGCATCGAGGGAATTGAGGGATAAAATCGTAAAACTGCGTTGTACTTACCCTAGGTTCAGTGAACTAATTTTTCCATTATGATAATAAAATCTATTTCAGATTACTTACTCAGCAAAATAACGTATTATGCATGAATATCACATTACTTTCCAACTAAAAAATAAGCACATGTAACATTGAGTAATTACCTGAAGTGGACCATAAAGGGGACAAAGGGTTGGTCAGCCTATGATTTTACCACTATAGTAATAGTAATTAGCGTGTGTACTTTATCTTACCATTATGTGCAAAAAAATTTAATTAGATATGATTTATCTCTTCATCTCTTATAATTTATGTATTTAAATTATTATTTAATATGTATAAAAAATTTTAAATGAGTTTAATTTTGATGTGTGAAGTTTTTATATTAACAATCAATTATACATAAATATATATAATTTTTTATATAATTATTATAAAAATTAAATATTTTTTATGATATAACAACAAATGATTGAATTATAATAAAAAAAAATTAGTGCATTTAATTAAATTAAATTTTTTTTTAAATATAAGTATAATTCTATTATTATTTCTACAACTTTACACATAAAATAATAATTTGAGTGATTATATTCCTACCAAAGAATTATTTCCATTATCAATTGGTTTGGATTCAGATCTCACCGGTCACCAGGGAGGGAAAGAGAGAGAAGAGATGCAAAGCTGGAATCATTAGTCCTTTCCTAGCTATCATAAATTTGTATTGAAGAGCTTAATCACAGAGACAAAACCCGATCTCTGCTAAATTCCAAATAAAACCAATACAGAGGTCCACAGTGGTCCTGCATCTTGGTCCTCTCCATTTGAGGCATGTACCAGTCTTCCACGAGGCTCCTTCTTTGCAATGAATAATCTCTTCTATTCTATTTTGTCCTCTTAATTGTTATTTCTTTACTCTAAAAAAGAAGGACCGAGTAAAAGGGTCACAAAATTACACATGAGCTTGTTTGTACATATTTGACAAGCTCAAACTCCCAGACCAAGATGTCAACACCCAAAACACCTACCTAAATGCTTTGACATCTTACCAATTTCCTGTCCTGCCATTTTCCAACTCTCACTTTGATCTCCAATCTTCTCCCCCTTAGGAAACCATCCTCAACACACACACACACACACACACACTCAGCTCTGAAATTGGTTACTCTAAGGATTAAGAAACATGGGTAATGAAAATCATCATCATCATCACCACCATCACTTTTACCATCAGAACCTGCACATCCATCACAGAAGCACATTCCTTCCAATGCTTTGTTCACGGCCATCCATCAAAGATGTGAGTCTTCCACGGTGGAGAGACTGTCCAGAGTTCTCATGTGATGACCCTTTGTCCCCAAGAATCGGTTGCATGGGTCAGGTGAAGAGGAACAACAAGATAGCTGGGTTCCCAACCTCACACAGATTCAGCCTCACCTCCAAAAGCAGCACCACCTCCCCAATTGTCAAGTACTCCAAGCTCAGGAAGCTCTTCTCTGGCAAGAACTTAAGCACAGCCACAACTACTACCATCTCCAGGTGTGGAACTAGGCAGAGAGTGGCAGTCAATGGTGGTGTAGAAGTGCCCAAAAATCAAAGGAATGAGAATCTTGGTTCTATAAGCATTGAGGATATGGATCCTCCTTTGCCTGTGATCAAGAGAATGCACAAGTTGGAGGAAGGAAGCCAGGTGGATAGTCTTTGGAAAAGGAGGTCAGGTGGGCATGCACTGAAGAGTTTACAGCTTCAACAGATTCACCATCCAAGGATTTGTCTTCAGCCTACAAGTGTTTAATCAATGGGAATGGGATCAGATAAGACAGATCCAGAATTCTTCTTTTTCTTTTTTCTTTTTTTAGTTTTTTCTTCAAATTTTTACGTACATCAGATATAATGTAAATGGTTTTCCTTTTTTAGTTTTCTCAACTTCCAATTTTTAAGTGTTGCTTGATTGATTTCTTGGAGTATCTCACATGGCGGTGATGCAGAATATCATGGTCATATTCTTATGGGATATATCAGTGAACAGGTCAAACTGTCAAAGATCTAGGCTTGTTGTATATTTACCAAATATATCCCAAAAAAAAAAACTACCCTGAGATTTGTTTGTAAAAGTGACAAGCTTTGCATTGAGAAATTAGCTAAACAGATTTGCTTTGTACACGTCAAAATGCAATGAAAGGTGATATTTGCACACAAAATTTGTTCACTACATTTATACTTTGTTTGAAAAATAAAAATAAAGAGAGAATGAGTTGAATTGTGTGTGTTTTCATTTTATTATCTAAAAAGATAGTATAAAAGTAATGTAAGAAAAATGTTATGCAAATGATATCATTCCACAAATGCAATCTAACAAACGCCGTGTAGTGGTCAACAAGCACCGATGACAACATGATACAAACAATTGGGAACATTACAGGGGTCACTGTTCCATAGAAAGGACGGCCGTTTGTCTGGACTTTGGAGCACCTCGGATAGGCCAAAACAGTGGGAAATTAGGGTGCAATATTTGAATTAAAGGCCACGGTAGGAGGTTGGAAGTCTGCATTTCCACATTGTGAAAGCGAAATGATAAAATCAATGATTTGTGAAGCTGAAGAGAAAAGTTGGAGGATCACCCAAGACTAGTATTCAAGTCAACAACATCATGCCATAATATAAACAGTATTTAATGGACAACAGCAACCGTGATCAGCTGTTGACTACAAAATTCAATTGGAATGAATGTGTAATTTTGCAGGAACGGTGTGGATCAACACTACTATACAAGATAAAGATAGGAATTAACTATCACAGTTTTGCTTCCAATTTCCATCAGCAGTGCATCACAATATTGTTTTAATATCTCCTAGTCCCACGATGGATTTAAGTCATCATTGACAATTGAGACAACCAAAAACAAGTAAAAAAGAAATATGAGGGCATGCGAAATTGTGTATACTTACCTCAAGTTGACAACATAAAACTAACAATCACAAGAATAACTTTTTCCAAATTGTTTTACTTAATTATATTTATATCACCACTGCAACGGTAGTTGGCAGATACTATACAACATGGAATAAACCAACAATTTTAGCTCTAGCATAAATCATTATTTGGCAACTCAACTGCCTCAATTCCTATAAGATCCAAATTTTAGCTCACTGCAGCAATTTAGGTGGAGAGAGAGAAATAAAACAAGAGGATTTCACAATTTAAAATTAGTGAGACCTATTTTTCTGTTTCTTTCTCTCTAGCACTGCGTCAGTGACTATAAGATCCAAAATTCCAATTCAACATTAAGTAGCGTGCACCCCATTAGGGCATTATTCATGTAAGACGAATTAAGCCGCTTTTGGTAATATACATGTAAAGGTTTCTACGTTACACCTTGGATTATGCATGGAGATTTATGTAATAATAATCTATTAATCATCAATAATATCAACTGGGCAGAAGTACCACAGCAAAGAAGTACGATAGAATTCTCCATGTACATACGTCAAATGGATTATCTTATATAACTAAGAACCTTGGCCTAAAATCTCTGTCTATACAAGCACAAGACAAAGTGTTTCCTTGATGGATAAGCCACCATCAACCTTGTTCTTTATATGGAGTGCAGACCAATTTTCTAACATCAACCTCCAGAGTCCCCTCTGCCAGCAGCTTTAAGATGGAGATCCAAAACTTTAGATCTGTGAAAATAACATGTTGCCCTTTCTAGTACTGAATCATTTCTTTGCTATCTTCTGCTTTAGTGGCTGTCGTGTCACTCAGCTCCTAGAGCAAAGCAGCTAAGTTAGTAAAAAAGCCTTATAATTATCAACAGACATAACACCATAACCCTCAGTATTAGGAAGACAATACCAATCCCTGAAAACATAATAGGAATAAGAAAATATAACTATTGCCCCCAATAAGAAAATATAACTGAACCCCCATGATTATTGAAGCCCTAGTAATAATAAAAACCCATGTTAACTAAATCCAATAACAACAAATTCAACATACAGACCAAATAATCAAACGAACTGTATTTGTAAACAGATAGAAAATCTTCTTGATTTCATTGTTGGCTCACATTTTACGAGAAGAAAGAAATAGATATATGAATAGAAGGAAATGGAAAAGATGCTTAACTTACCTTCATCAAAATATTACCCATATTCTTTTTCAAATTGTCTAAAAACAAAACCTGGTCCTACACCCTCTAACTAGCAACGTAAAGGTTTGAAAGGGGGTATTTCAGTTGTGCCAATTTTGGTCTCCATCTCGGATAGTTCATATGCTGCTCCATGATCCATCTTTGAAATAGTAACAAATTTTGATCATATATGGATCAAATACGTAGAACCCATTTTCCACATACAGCAAGAGATAGAGCTTACAAAAAGCAATTAAAAAATTGCCATAACCTTTTGATATGGTGGAAGGGTGAGGACTAAGGATCCATTCCAAATTATAAGATTCCTCTAAATGTTTTTTATTTATGATAAAAAATAGTAGTAATGCATATTAATGAGGTTATGTATCCAAGTACAAAAACATTAAGGAAGAAAACAGAGGAGATAGCAGACATTTAATTTTAAATTAGAGCCAGATTCGTGCTTCATGTCACAACTAAAATAAAGATATGTTTTTGAACAACACAACTTAACTCTTCCAAAGGAGAAGCTCATAAATAATTAAACAAGAAGCTGTATGATTAAAGGCTCTGCTCCTTTAAAGGCAGTTTGAATGTGATCTAAATCCTTTTAAAATCATAATGCTAACTGCATGATATAAGAAGTTGAAGCATCTCAGGACAAACCAAAGCAACATATTGACCTTGAGGTGTCTTCAATCATCACATTCACATCAAACATAGAAGATAAAGAGGATAACATCGTGATAGAGAGTCTTGTGGTCACGAAACAACAACTGCCAAATAACAAAGGTTCTGCCAATAAACCTTATTCCTTTTGCCAACCACCTCTTTACAGACATATGGTGATATTAAACACAATTTCAAAATTCAACTTACTATAATAGCTAACCAAATCAAAATAAAATAAATATATAAATGTTGAAGGGAAAGTTTGCCAGACAACACAATGTTCACCAAGGTTAGTTAACAACATAATATTATAATTTCCGAATGTAAACAATTTCAAAACCAATAACACAATATTAGAATTTCAAATATAAATAGCTAAGAGATTGTAGGAAGTTCATTTGGTCCATTGAAAAGTGTACTAGCAAACAAGTTAATCAGAAAGTTCAATACACCAGTGTACAACCGATAATTCATTTCAGACTATATAAATTTAATATGATGTAAATATGGAGGGGCTTGCTGAGAAAATAGAAAGAAAAAAACTTAACTTTAAGAACATTGGGGAGAGAATGTAAGCTCCGTAGGAAGCTAGTTATGTGATGTAGGTGTGGATGAATGATTCGGTAGATAGAACTTGGACACAAACTGTTTCTATGCACAATCAATGTGGCCCTTATTGCTAGCCTGAGAAGCGTTTGATTAAAAGGCTTAGAGCTGTCAGCGAAATCACAAGAATCTCTATCATTATTCAAAGCTAAGAAATTCCATTCTAATTCTATTGACTTGGCAATCACACAGAAAGCATGGATTCAAACATTAACTTGCGCAATAAACAGAATGGCTACGCAATCGATAGCCAATAATTACTTGTCGCAGAGTTTGTCTAAAACTGCACCCGCACCTCCAACTCCAAAAAGAAATTAACCAGAGGGGGAATAGAAGAAGTACAGGAGAATGCCTCAATGCAAAAATACTTGATGAAAGCTACCCCGAAAAATTAAATTATTTTCATTAAACACAACTGTGTAATCGACTATAAAAGCTACAAACCACGTTACTTTGATTTGTCTCTTAAAACAAATTTAAAGTTTCTTCTCTTCCTCTCCACAATGTTCTATCAGTAATCCTATTTTATATTACTATCAAGTGGAAAGTTCTAATCCACAAACAATGTATTAGTTCATGTAAGCCTTTTTAATTTTATTCAACGTATACAAGTTGAGGTCCATAGAAGGAATCTTGCTGGGAAAAAGAGCAAGGGTTATCAACGATGAAAATTGAAATAGGATCAATTATCATCTACTACATTAAAATATCAGGGAATTTAGAAGTCACAATGATTACAAATGACAATCAGCGCTAATACTCATAACAGAAATGCAGTATGAGAAAAATTTAGGAGGAGATGGAAGGTTACATAATTTATATGCTCAGTGAATCTGATGCCGAGCACAATCCTTTCAGAATTAATACGACTGTCATAATATGTACACCAACTTTACAGAAAAACAGGTGATTCCCTGATCTTTCCTTGTATGGTTACAAGAAGGAATGCTTCTGTTCCGTCCTTCCACCAGTGTCAATAAAACGGAATGCATGTCCCTTCTATTACAAGTAAATGCAAGAAATGCTCATCCACTGTACAGTTTACTCTCATAATGAATGTACAACAATGCTAGCAAAACTTTCCGCCCTCCAGAGCAGAATGCAACGTTCGGCAACAATACAGTGACCAGAGCCCTTTCTCTACATTTTGCCATTCTCAAATATCCAGATACAACAACTCCACGTCCAAAATGGCATCGAATATTGTGGATGTCAGCCGCATCGGCAAATAAAAAACCAGGCCGGGATCCAACACTCTACCCATCATGTTCCACTGGTCCACTAGCATATACATCCTCGTTAGACTGCTTGTCATTTGACAGGCAATCAGCAGGAACATACGCATATCCTTTAGGTAACATTAAATTCTTCATAGATGCTTCATCTGACGTCATAACAAGCTCTTTTCCGAATGTCTCTGCGTGCTGTAATTGCAAATAAGCATGAGGACTCGTCCCACTAAATCCAGAATTCACCCGCCCACAAACTAAATATTCCAAAGTAAAAAATGAGTGAAAAAAGAAATAGGACGACATAAAAGTCCTAAAGTCAATGCACACCTTTCTAGATTTGGATCTCCTTCCACCCTCATCTGAAAGATTACGTGATGTGGGAGAAGCTCTATGAGGAATCTGCTTGCCAGAAAATTGCATCCTCTCCAGAATCTTGTGGTTATAGTGGCTTTGTGAGGTTGAGCAGTCATCATCCAATTTTGTGTCTGTGTCCATGGATACAGCAACTCTGACACGGTGCTTAGCAGAAACTGAACTGTCCACAGTTACGTCATCTGATCTTTGGACTGCTTCACTGCATGATCTGTATCCCTCTGTGTTCCCTTTAAGGGACGTTGTAGCTGATTCTGAACTACCATCTGGAAGGATGAAAGGGCTATGAACCAGTACAGACCTAGCAACATGATCTCTT
Source organism: Ormosia emarginata (assembly GCA_029884605.1). NCBI lineage: Eukaryota > Viridiplantae > Streptophyta > Magnoliopsida > Fabales > Fabaceae > Ormosia > Ormosia emarginata. The sequence continues at coordinate 59,327,796 of JAQQTP010000082.1, read as the reverse complement.
TTAAAGGCAAGTATATCATGTGAGCATAGAACCAATTCTCGCTGCAAATGTCCACAAGACCAGAAGTTTATCATCAAAATGACTATACAGACAGCTAAGTGCAACAAAATCCAGACATTAGAATCTACAGCCTAACTGAAAATACTAAATAGAGATTCCCCGTATTACTCTAATGCCACAAAATAAACAATGTCAAGAATGTAGTGCCCGATGGTGGAAAACCTCTTGGGCCATGACACAGTTTTTAAAAAAATTACCTTTATTTTTTCACGTTTGACAATTCTTTCACAAAGGAGACGTAATCTCTCTAGTTCGACCTGTTCAAAAGCATTTAGAAAGAATCAAAGAAGAAGCCACATCACTTACAATTAGCAATGCTTGTAAATACAGAAGAGATCTCTTGATAACTGTTATACCTATTCCTTTACATACATACACTTTTCCTGAAAATAAGTTATGGTTGGTGTGTCCTTATTCTAAGTTTCAACTATTTTATTTACTCCTATTAATATATAAGAAAAGTTGATTGGCGTGCACACAAGTGAGGATCAAGACACTACTAATTTTAACCCACCAAAATCAATAGTCCTCCCCATCTCAGATCATTATCAACATTCCACCCACACCAACTCATAATTCCCCACATTGGATTTATAACTCTGAAGAGGCCTACATTCTATGATGCACGGATATGAGTACAGGTATCGGATACGATACGAGTATAGTACAAAGATACGACTTTTGTTAAAAAATTAAACTAAAATTTATCAAGTATCCAAGTATCTGGTACGGTATCGGGTACATATCCGATACAAGTACAACAGACATTATGAAATACATGTGCTTCGTAGCCTACAATTTATAGAGATATTTGATTGTCACAACGGCTGGGAGTTTTTTCGTCAGACAAAAATGCCAGGATACTTAATTACCACAATAAATTTTTTGTGGGAGACTATTGTCATCTTGGTAACACTATTGTTGTCCGCAAAATGCTTGTTAATATAGGAGTATATATTTTCTCCACTCTTGATTTTCATAAATCACAATTCTAAATTTGAACTTACTAAAAACAAACAAATAAATGATACCCAGGTTCAGAGACAACAAAAATAACAAGAATTCCCTTAAAGAATGGAAGTAGGAGCTTTAAGTGCAAAACAAGACGCTTAAGGACCCAAGGAAGTTAATAATCATTTGAGATGTGTTGGGAGCTATATGATTGTACTCAAGACGAACCATGTAGCAGACATAATGCTAGTTTTTCAAGTACCCGAGGAAGTTATGATTGTACTCTGCCACCGTATCCTAAGCCAAAATAACCATTTTACAAGATACTTACTAACCCCATAAACCTTTCAATTCCCTCACTAAGGAGAGACTCAGCAATCCCATTACTTGATTTGACTCAAGATTAAAAGGTGCAACAAATGCCACCACTATTACATCCTAGTAATAGGGCAACCTGCCACAATCATAAAACAAGACCAAGGAAGAATCTTACTTTGCCCAAGAGATTTTAGCCAGCTCCATATTTTTAGTGAGCTTACAAGTTCACAACTACAAATTATTCCAATTTCCAATGACAAAAATAATATATTATATTATCAAGCCCTACAAAAAATGAGGAAGGACTCAAGGAGAAAAAGATGGGGAGGAAAGTCTCACCCTAATTTGCTTGATACTTTTTAACTCTTCGATTCCATGTTTTTGAGTTTCAGCCTGAGCAAATGAGGAACACAAACATAAGATACCATTATGCCAGACCAACAAAGATTACATTTTACCACCAAAGACAAAATCAAACCTTTGCCCTCTGCTCCAAACTATGCTTTTCACAGTAAGCCTTGTGTTGCAGCTTGCCACCAGCAGTCCTCACATTCATGTACAAACCAGCACTTCTAGCACAGGATGGATGGAATGTGGTTTGACAATGGCCATAGCAACACTGCATTCACCATGTTAACATTTGCTTGGCAATCAGGAATATTAATTCAAAAAGCTTGCTGATTGAAAGATATGAAAGAGGAAAATAATTTCTGATGTTATCATTACCTTCATGCATACACCCTGCTTGCGGCGGCAGATACAACAAATATCAACTCCCTTCAGCACCGTCTCCTGGGATTCAACAATATACATAGATATAAGTGCTAGACAAGATAATCAAATGCTCCCTTTTGAGGTTAAACCCCCCCCCCCCAAAACAAAAAGACAAGGAAGAGAGAAAGGGGTTGGAGTTCCAAATTTCAAGCTAACACTTTTTTTTAAAAAAAACTAAGAATTATCAGTTCAACCAATGCGCGTACCGTTCCTTCAACAGCATTTATTTGTCCTCTTCTGAATGTTGACTCAAAAACCCACTAGTACATATTGCAAATATCAGGAAGTTAACACCTAAGCAAACTAAGGTATTAAAGGATGACAAGAACACTCCCAAAGAAATCAAACGAGACTAATAAACCTCAGCACAGAAGGCATGAACCCATTGACCATCAGAAGACTTCCTAAAAGCTCCAGTAGTACCACCACAGAGAGCACACTCTGCAACAAAATAAGGCTTCTCCCAGAAATTGATAGCAGATGCCATAGAGCTTCTAGATGATAAATCTTCACATAATTCACAGTACCATGGACCAATTGTTTCTTTCACACTACGATAGCAATCCAAGTGCACTGCAACCTGCAACAGAAAAAAATTACTGAGGGACATAGATCAGACAATAAGTACATGAAAAGGAATCAGGGCTGAGGCCTAAAAACCTTGCAACCAGAGCAGACTAGGATGGGGTTTAACATAGTCTCGGATCGTCTACAGATATCACATGATTTAAATTGCTCCTTAGAAAAATCTGAGGTTTGGAGGCCAAAATCTGAATATTTCTGTGATGAAGTTCTTGTCACAGCTACTCTTGAAAGTGTCTCTTTGGCTCGTGGCATTGGCTGAGAACAAGCGCCAGTCCTCCCACTTAAAGTATCCAACTTTAACAAATTCTGGAATTAAGTATACTCTATTGTCAATAAGAACAGCTACAAGTACAATTAGCTTATCATAAGAGTGTTGAGAAAACAAAAGCATATATGACCTCCTGTTGCATGGATTCTTCTAAGGTGTCTTTTCGGAAAGAAGAAACCCTAGAAGATGCTGCAGCAGCAGCAGTTGCAGCAGCCAGTACTGCCTGTGCTTCCTTGTGCCTTCTTTCTTTTCTGCCCTGCTTTTTTGCCTCCCTAAGGTCACGCAGATATTGATTAACAGTCACAGCATTCCATCTTTGCTGATGTGCTGCATCAATCTCCTGTGGCAAACTCTTGGCAACTCTGTAGATTAAGTTATCTGCAATAACAAAATCAAGAACAATCACATATTGCTATAATTTGTAACACAGCGAAAAAATTTCCCTAGCTTCGAATTAGAATGTAGGATACAAAACAAATGATATTACTAACTTAAAAAATAATTTAAAAAAAAACAAGGAATTCAATGATAATCCATGTAAAACTGAGGAGACACACCAGTTAACCTCTTTTTTGCAACTGCATTCTGCAATAATCTATACTGAAAATATATAAGTTCCCGCTCCAGTTCATCATCTTCTGAAGAAAATTCCAAAACTCCCATTTTTCTAGCCCTAACCAACTGCTCCATATTTACTTGATCAGGCTTGAAAATGTCAATGCAAGTTAATTGCTGATTTTGGCTACTTGAGCAGCCACTAGCACCTGAGGATTCAACCAAAGAAAAATTTCCCTCCTCCCTTGGACCTGCTGAGTGAGGAATCTATTAGACTATTCCAATAGCATTAAATAAAATACTAAAGAGCTGTTTGGTATGTGGTCATTCTAATTTCCAAATACTAGGAAACCTATTTATTTTATACTTGGGTATCAATACCATCCCAAAGTTGGTTTCGACATATTCTACTTCATGTTTTGGAATTTTTCATATATCCCATACCCAAATATCATATAAATAGGTTTACATGTACTCAGGAAATTAGAATGATCATACCAAACGCCTCCCAAAGATATTCAAATCTATCTCACATATAATGTCCTCCAAGGGCACCCCATTATGAATCTGCAGCAACTTCTTGTTGATGTATGGGTGAACGTAACTAGAGACTGCTTCCATCTTTCTGCATTACAAAAAATGAAACTTGGCTTTTAAAGGAGAATCCCAACCTAAGCAAGTCACATCAAAGATTGTCTACTATCACACAATCAGAGACAGAAAGCAGTACATGCTGCAAATAACAAAAATAGCCACTTTGAAAAGCTCACATGAAACCAGAATCAGGTGGTCGTGAAGCAGAAAGAACAGGACAGTGCTGATCAGAAAGCATAGAAGCATTCTGCAAACAAGAAGTGGACTTCTCTTCTGAAACACACCCAGATACGCTGGATTTGTAGGGTTTATCAGCATTGCCTGCATAATGTAGCTGTACACTTTTAAAAAACATAAAACAGCAAGAGAAAAAACACATTAACAATAACTGAATATAGGAACAAAAGATGCCATAAAGACACCTTAGCAATTAAAAGCAAATCAAAATCCTTAAAACCTAAGCATTTCATCATATATACAACCATGCTCTTCCTTTTAAAAAAAAGGGGTGGGGGGTGGAAGGGGGCATATTGGAAAGAAATCACCACAAACCAGTAGCTCTTGAATTCTTAAAATGACAGTTTCAAGATGAGGCCATACCTTGAACTTCAGGAATAACATCCTCAGACTTGGTAAAATTCTGCACCAAAAAAAAAAAACTAAATAACATGTCTTCTTTTTCCACTTTTGGTTTGTGTGGAGCAGATGGCAAAGAGAAGCCCTCAACTATAATGTAAAGACACAACAAAATATACCTATGACACAACGTAGTCACCAAAGTATTGAAATTAGGGGAACCAGTGGAATGAGAATATAAATATACTTTTGAAAATTCCATTTCTTTCATCATTAAACTTCCAAACAGGTGAAAAATAATTTCATTCCATCAAGTTCAACCAAAACATCCAAACAGACAGCCTTATCAAGCAGCATATCTTGTCATCCACCTCTTTCATAACATTTCTTCTCTCTGATAGAGTTTCTTTTTATTCACTGCCCATGTCCTTCCATCACAAACTTCCAATTGGAAATCATATTCTTAGACATTAAACAAGTAAAAAAATATTGAAACCTTGAAGCTCATCAACCCACATAATTCAAATGAACAATCAACACCATACACCAGTTCTCACAACAACATCATGACCAACTTTCCCAAAACCAAATATAGCCAAACAATGTCATGGAGATAGAGTGGTCACAAGTCAGGCAAATCAATATTCTTGCAAGTAGACAGGGCAGGAAGGAGGAACAAAAACAGAGAAAGCAGAAGAAAACCAGGCTTCTACAAAACTTATTTTCTGAGTCCTGAATACATAAACAATCTGACAAACATTGGCAACACTATTTTTTCCAGTTCAGCATCACACTTCACATGCAAGAACTAAACCCAAAAATGAATGGCAAAAAGCTGATGTTGCTATGATTATGATCATATATAGAACTCAGGTAACGGAGGTGTGCAAAATCTATATTGAAAAATTCAAGAATGTGACTGCAAAGAAACCATTTTTTCAGAATTCAAGATGTGACCCCACATATCACATCGACAATATGATTGTGAAACCTACTCAAGGTTTCTTGGGAGGTTGGTAGGAAAGAATTTATAAGTGCCTAACTGGCAACAACTTTTTTTTTTGGAGGGGGGGGGGGCAACGGCTTTCCAAAAGCTAAAATTAGTCTATGCTAACAACATTATGAAAAAACATAACTATATTTAAATGGAATTGGTAATTTTTTCCAATATATTTGAGGAAAATTTGATAGAATCTAGTTTAAGATGGTTTGGTCATATGAGAAGACCAATAAAATCCCAGTAAGAAGAGTTGATCAAATAGAGGATAACCCAATAAATAACGGTAGAGGAAGAACAAGAAAAACTCTAGACAAACCATAAAAAAAGACTTAAATCAAAATGGTCTTTTTGAAGACAGTTTTTAAAAGAGCACAATGGCGTCATTTGATTCATGTATCCACCTGGTGGGAAAAGGCTTTTGTTGTTGTTATCATTGTATAATGAGTTCAAACTTTGCTAGGATTTCTCAAGACTGAAACATAAACTAACCAACCAGCAAACAACAATCAGGCCTTATCCCACTAGGTGGGGTTGGAAAGAAAGAATGAAAGAAAACCATAATGAGAAGTGGAAGTGTGAAGGTCAACATCAACTGACCATCACTCACTACCATAAAGTCTACTGTGTATTGTCCCCTGAGCCTAGCTCACTTGGTTGGGCCATTTGCTTGCAAGTTCCCACTGCCCCTCCCTGGCCCCCTAGTGGGGATCCCTAGACCCCACCCTAGTGATGGAGCCTCCCCCCTTAGGCCCTAGTAGGGTCTAGTACCAAAACACAAAAAAGTTAAATGTGCATTTAAACAATCCTTGCAAAAATATCAATAACATTTTGGGGGAGGGGTTACAAAGTTCAAAAAGGAAGAAAGAACAAAAACAGAATTGGCCGTGTGGCTCAAGATTGACAGAAATATAAATGGGAACAAACAAATTATTATATAGATGTCATGGAAGATATTAGATGTCATTAAACAGGTCTTGAAACTTCTAGGATAAGGTAAAGGCTTAGCCTAACACCAAATCCAAAAGCAAACTTTGGTTGCTTTGTTATACACTTAAAACACAAAAAAACCTCCAAATCATCCAGAATTATCTATTAGAAATTAGAAATTTAGAATAATATTCAATTACTCAAGGAGTCAAAGGAAAATAACTTCTAGGAGATAAAACTACCATTTCAGTTGCATCAGAAATGGATGCTTCATTGGAGCTTCCTGGATTTTCATGGTCGGACTGACGTACTCTGAACTTGTCCATTGGCATCCCATTCTCACTAGTCACCCCCTCAGATGAACATATCACTTTATTATCCTTTAAAATCCTAATGTTGCCGACAGTTCTTCTCCTTGGTGGTACTGACTTAACAGCAACAGGATCCAGCAAGCCTGAATCTGATATTGGTAAAGTATCAGAACCATCAGCTGCTCCATTTTCATCCTTGGATGCATTGGCTGGGTTTAATTTGACTTTTAAATCTTTCTGAAATGCGCTAGTATACACATGGGCTTTTAGCCAATTGACTATTTTGTCTCGCACATCAGGGGCCATATGAGCTTCCTGCAAGGAGAAGGTTTGAGACATAAAAACTAATAAATATAAATGGAGGAAAATATAATACTCAAAATAATAATTTTCCACAAAATGGACAAGATAAATTTTGAGCATTACATTAATATTTGCCGTTAATGTATCTGGTGAAATGCCAATCTCCAACGCTACATCTTTTACATCAACTTTTCCTCGATCTATCAACTGCCAAAGAGTAAATTTAGACTTAAAATAAGCAGAGAATAAGAACAATTGTTTACAAAATGATAGTTTCATCCTAAACACATACACACATGCATATACTTATAATGCAGAATACCTTCTTCAAAACAAGTGCAAAACTAAGGGAGTCAGATGCATCAACATTCTCATTGGTCCTCCCTACCACTCCAATATTATGTTGCTCCACAGCACCACAGCCCAACACGTCGGGAGCACTTAACCTACAATCAGACAATCCTCCATCTTGTCGTTCATTATGGTTCAATTTGTCTGGAATACTATCAGACGCTACCCCTCCATTCCCATAACCAAATTTCAAATTGAGTTCACTGTTCACTGGCAATGTCACTGGAAGTCCGTTGGCTTCAGAAAATTCACTGCCAACAGCAATAGAGTCTCCCAATTGCAATATGCTTCTGTTCTCTTGTAGATCTGAGTGTTTCAAGCAAAAAGCCCGCAACTCAACCTGACAAAACATAACATAAGAAGGTACATGAAAAATTAACTCCTGAAACACTAAAGTTGAAACACTTGTGACTAAAAAAATAGGACTACTGGCAATTTAGGAACTGTTCCTAACTTCCTATATTGATCTTCAATATCTTATGTGATTCATTTTTTACCTTTTTTTCCTGGAAAGGGGAAAAGGGGATTTGGATTGGAAAAATACAGATCACTCACATTATCATTACCATACTTTGCCCAAACCTCCATCCTATGTCTAGCTTCCCTTGCACATAAAGGATGGAAAGAAGTCCTGCATGTTCCTGAAACACCATCCAGAAGGAAAGGGTTACAAGCTAAAAGATTTTGAAGAGCACAACGTAGTTATGAATGCCAGCATCCAAATACAAATAATATACCACATCAAAAGGAGCCCATCAATTGAAATATCTACTACTTAGAAACATGGTAACAATAGCTGAAGTAAATCAAATAACTGGTAGTACCATAAAACCTTAATCAAACATGACACTTGAATAAACATGAAAAGAAAAAAAGAAATAAGTGCATAAAGAGGAAGGCTGCATATTTGTGGTCACTGATCTGAAAATCCTACGTTGGCAATACTGAACCAAAAATTCTATATCACAGCAGGTCAAAAATAAACTTACAAAACACCTATCTGTGGTTGTTAAAATAATCATTTTGGAAGCCTAAACACCCAGCTTTCACAACAGAACTAGTTGACTCCCATGGTTCACATATATCACCTTGTTGATTTTTATAAAGCACGTATAATGTTACTTACACCAATGTTGAACCAAATTGATATTTTAACAATAACCACTAGAATTAGTTGGACAGAATAATTAATGTTCTTTAATTTTAATCAGCATTCGGTATTCTAAAACTTAGTTTCTTTTTTTTTTTTTCAATCTGATGTTTGAATGCTTGATCAGTACAAGATTACCTTTGTGGAAGCCAGTACTTAAGTCTTAATGAACAACAAGATTTTGCAAGCCAACTTAAGTCTTAATGAACAACAAGATTTTGCACAAATATACAGCAAAGGTGTTAAAATGTATGGTCTGCACCATGATAACTAATGCATAAAATTGAGAAATTGTGCAACATAAGGATCAAACATTAATCAGAGAGTAAATTGAGCTCATTTTCATTCACTAAACCTACTTTAATACACATCATTTTAGCACAAAAATAACCCAACCATCTTATTACCTGCAAGCAAGAAACATACAAACTAAAAAATCGAAGGGCAACAGACAAATACAAAATTATGCGACTTCAAACATTGCTGGGCACTTTGCAAACACTATCATGTTTGGTGCATAATTTTGTATTGAAACACATCATTTCAAAATTATACAAAATTTCAAAACACTATCATGTTCTCGACAATACCAGCCTAGGAAATTGAAATTGCACTGTACAAAAACGCAACAAAACATACCATGGCTACACCGAACACATGCACCACACTTCACTTTGCAAACATTACACACTAATTTTCTCCGGTTTTCCTTGATTCCTCCCATATTCATAACAGGCTCCATGTTCTTCAAATCATCTATATAAACCTCGGGCATCCACAAACAACAAAACAAGTGCACGAACTGGACAGATCCAACACTTTCCACACTGCCATTAACAGGTTTTAAAGCGCCATCCTTCTTCGGGCAAAGCACACAAGGATTCACCGAATCATCAATATCACCCATTTGCTTACACCAGGAGCACAACCAAGACTCATCTGCACCATCTTGCACGCCATAGCACTTCTGATGAACTGCGACTTTACAAGAAGCGCAGACAATTAACCGATTGGAATCTCCGCCAGTGTCTCCCCTGCCACAATAATGACAGAAAGGTTGGTCCCCCTCACAAGGACTAGTCATTAAAACTTTCTCCAAACCAGCATCACCACCCAAAAGCTTCCTTTTCTTCGAAGGGCGCTCAGAAGTTAAAGAAACCTTATTCCTACAACCTAAAAGCCACTCTAAACTAACACAAGAATCAGAACTAGCGCGATTCTTGTCATCCCGAGGCAAATCTTTTTCAGCAGCAACATTGTCCATTAACTCAGTTTCCAAGAAACCGTCCTCATTTTTCATAACCACGCCATTCGCGTCTTCATCAGCATTCTTTTCATTCTCACTACTAACCATGTCGAATCTTGGAGCAGTGTTCTTCTCATCCTCACTAGTACCTACATCGAATCTCGGAGCATTTGCTAAAATCGGAATCGAAAAACACTCCCTTGAAGCTAAACTAGAAAGTGAAGAAGCCTCAAACAAGGTGTCGATATCAGACAATGTCAAGTCCCTAAAGTACACCTCCGTCTCAGTCCAAATGTTGGAAACGCGCGACTTCTCGCCCGCCCTAGACGACGATTTCTTCTTCTTGTCCCCACCAGAATGAGACTTCTTGTGGCGCCGACGGTTATCGGAGTGGCGGTTCAACAAACTCGCCAACCCACTCGGCAGAGTAACCGCACTCGAAGTCGACGTCGTTTCTTCAGCAACATCGAAAGGCGAGCGCTCACAGAGCGCTTTCCTAGCCTGCGAGAAGTAATCAATTTCCAATGCGGCGGAGTCCTCCGGAATTTCCGGCTGGTCCGCCGGAAAATCGGCCGTGCACGGCCTCTCCTTGGCGGCCGCACTCCCTTCTTCGGCCATGTTGTTCCGCCGGTGACATCGGCCACCGGTCATCGCCGGCAACAACAAGGTACACAAGAACGAAAGCATTCCATCATAGAAATCGAAACCCTATCGTAACAACAAGCTGGTTAGGGTTCAGTGGAGACGAACCCAATCGAAGTTCCTTCGGTTTTTCAGTGTGAGAGAAAGGACGAACGGAGAAGGAAGAAGAGGATAAGCCCCGTTTTTTCTAGGGTTAGGGTTCAGTTATTGTTTGGGATCCGTTTTTTTAGAGTCGCAAATATTTTTGTTTTGTGCAGAGTACGATTTCGCTTTCGAGGGGCAAGAGAGAGAAAGAAACAAAGGGAACGGGAAAGGGAAGGAGAGAGAATAAAAAAAAAAAAGAGAGAGAGAGAGATTCGCGTTTTTTGCAGGCACTGTTGGTGGGGGGTTCCTTTTGGAAGATATTTTTATAGTAGAGGGTAACTCTTCGGTGTTGTAACGCCATACACTTCATTTCGTGTGCCCACAAACTAATGTACACGTGGCAAGCATGACGCTGAAGGGGTGCAAACCTGCTCCTCACCCGCTACCTACTGTGTCAACCAGATATATAGCTGCAATGAAGAAGGGGAAATGATTTTTATTTTATTTTATTTTATTACACAAAATTCAGAACATTGAACATTCACTTTTTTTTATATTTATGGTAATCGACTGAAACCGGACATTTCATTTCATAAACATTAAACAAAATTGTTTTATGCTTAAAGCCTGACTATTCTAATTTTCATAAATAAATCATAAACTATACGCGTACAAAAACAAGGAAAGATGAATTATTTAAGGGAAGAATCCAAATCCATGACACACGAATTATGGAATGAAATCGTTTATTATAATTCACACGGTTCCAATGATGAAAATCTGGATTTAGATTCATTGGAGTTCGGTGAGAGATGTTCAATATTAATAATTATTAATTTAAAACTTGTTTACAAAATATAAGCATATGTATAATAAAATATATTTTGTTAAAAATATACTTACTTGACTTCTTCATGAGATATTACTAATTGTATTTATTTTTAAAATTAAATTTTATAATTATTAGAATTGACTTTGTAACCGCTAAATGGAAATGATTATGACAAACTTGCCATTTTTGTCTTTTATTATATTTTTAAATATAAAACAAATAAATGTATGTTGATATGAGTTAATAAGACTCAAGTCCTTTAACTATATAATTTTTTATTTGATTCTTAAATTTATGTGTATAAAAATAATATTATTAAATAATTTTTATTTAAATATTTAATTATATTTTGATATATTAATTTTTTACTTATCGAATAAAGATATATTCTAAAAAATTAGAAAACAATTTGTACTATTTTTTTATTTTTATAAGAGGACTTATCCAACATACCACTTTTTATTTCTATATTTGATTTTGTTTACTACAAAAGGCTTAGTCTCATTATTAAAAAATTATTGAAGAGATTGGTGATTCATGAAATCCTTGTAAGTAAAGGAAGCTCATCACTATCTAATATATTATTTGTTGATGATAGTTTGATTTTTACTATAACTAATTTGACTAAGCGTGTGTTTGATTCAAATTATCTAAACCATCTAATAGCTTTTTTCAAAAAAAAAATTATTGTATGAGAACGTGTTTGGCAATTTTGGACGAAAAAAGTAACAGCTTTTAAGACGAGAAAAAAGTTGTTAGACATCAAGAAAAAATTTGAGTTGCTTTAGAAAAAGTTGTTGGGATTATTTTTAACAGTCAGATGTAAATACTATTTTGTCCTTAATCAAATAATTTTTTTAATAGATCAAATAATTTTTTTAATTATTTTATACTTATTTTAATAATTTAATGTATAAAAATAATTTTTTTATATCACTCAAATGAAACAGATTAACTTAAAATTATTTTTCAGTTAACATATCCAAACATGATCGATTATTGAAATAATCAAGTTTTTACAACTTAATTATTAAAATAATCAATTATTAAAATAATCAAACTTTCACATTTATTTCAAATACAAATTAATAACTTAAATGTATGAAAGATTATTAGATCTGGAAATTAACTTAAACAAATTAGCCATATTCTTCAGCCCAAATTGTGAGTTATATTCTTCAGCCCAAATTGTGAGTTATCTTTGAAACGAATGTTAATGTAAATAATAAGTTGTTTTCATCGTTGCCTTTTATTGATATGTAATTAAGGCTGTCTACTTGACTTTGACATTCAATAAACAACTATTTTTAGAATATAAATGAACAAGTATGGAAACGCATTTAGGGTTGAAAGAAAAATTTCTCTATAGGATTGAGAAAGTAAATCCTTATTAAAGTTGTAGCTTAAGTCATACCTTCTTATGCTATTCCAATACTCATTTGAAATGAGTTGTCTATTATAACGTATTAACTAAAAATGAATGAAGCACTCTGTTAATGCTTCTACATAATAAAGATTTTGAAAATTCATAATTTTCACATATTCATATCATTATATTAAGGTGTACAAACTTTTAGGGTTCGTTTGGTGGTCAGGATAAGATAAGAGTAGATAGGATAAGAGAAGCGAGGATAGAGTAGGATAGGATATTAGCAGGATAAAATTTCGTTATCTTATCGGACGTTTAGTGTCATGATGATAACCAAACGTATAACATTATAATTTTAGTATGATTTTAAATTTTTTTTTTTTTATTCGAATGTTTTCATATTTTATTTGATTTTATTTTTTTATAATTTTAATTTTTTTAAATTATATAAAAAGACAAATTTATCCTTATGATAAAATTACATATAATTTTTAAAATTTTGAAAATATTGTTTAACTTAAATTAATTTTTTATAATTTTAAATATTCATTTTTGTTTTTATTTTACATATAGTTAAATTATTAGAATAATTTTATATTTTTCAGTTTTTAAAATAATATAAATAACAAAATTAGCCTTGAGACAAAATAAAAATAATTTTTAAAATTAATTATTAGTATTTTTATTATTTTAAATATTTTATATTTATTATATATTTTTTTGGTAACCATGTTATATTTTATTATACTTTAATTATTTTATATTTAAAATATTTTTTTATATCATCTTTAAATCACTTTATCTATCCCTTGCTTGAGTTCTAACCCGGTCCTCCCTCGGATATAATTTGAACTAAATAGTCGGGATAGGATAAGTGATGAGGATTAATTTATCATATCCTCTATTTGGCCACCAAACAATAGTTTCAGATAGGATATGATAGTTTATCCTATCCTGTCTCTCTTATCCTGACCACCAAACGAGCCCTTATACATGATAAGAATTGGTACTTCAATATACAGATATTGATAGAGGTAGAAACTCATTTCTCTCTATTCTCCTTCTCTTCTCTACGTTTTTTTTTCTTGATAGTAAACATAAAACATAAACTATACGAGAAGGAAAGATGACATGTTTCTATTTGCTTTTTCATACCTTAACAAAATACTTCTATCAAGCATTTAAAGAGATTAAGAAACCTCTTCCCAACCATCATCAATCAATTATCATTTAGTCTTTACTTATTTATTAAATCACATAGTTTGTCACATACACACATTAGACATTTCTTACATTCTCTCACTTGGCTCATGTGATAAAGTATCATTTTATGATTTAATAAAATATCAATTATAATGCGCATAAACAAGGCTAAAAGTTTCATACATTAGTTGCATCATAAGTCATAATTAAGAATAAGAACTAATAAGATTCATGGTAGTTGTATATCATTATATCGACATAGTTCTTTTCATGTATTACTTTATTAGCCTTCTTTCTAACATGACACTTTAATGGGAAGTACATAATATGTCTAACAATAATATCTTTATCAAAGATAAATCCTGTTTTCAATATTATTATTCATACATGTACACATAAGTTTGAAAATAGGAAAATTCAGAAACTTATACATTAATGAACTCAGAGTGTCAAATACACATTAAAACAAAACAATAATGTTCATTTTTCACTAATAAATATAATGCACATACTTTTAACATGACCAGTAAATGTTTTGGGCGGTAAGCCTTTTGTTAAAGGATCAATAATCATAAGATAAGTGCTAATATGCTCTATTGACATTCTATATTTCTGAACTTCTTCTTTAACAGTAAAGTATTTCAATTTCATATGTTTAACGCCTTTGGAATACTTGTTATTTTTAGAAAAGAAGACAACTGCGAAATTATTACAGTAAATTTTCAGTAGCCTGGCAATACTATCGACTACTCAAAGCCCTAAAATAAAATTCCATAGCCATTTAGCCTGAACAATGGCCTCAAAGCATGTCACAAATTCAACTTCCATAGTGGATGCAGTAATGACAGACTGCTTCACACGTTTCTATGAGGTAGCCCCTCCAGCTAAAAGATACAAATAACCAAAAATGAATTTTATTGTATCCACACAACTAACAAAATCTGAATCTGAATATCAGATAACTTCAAGATGATCAGACCTCCTATAAGTAAGCATGTGATCATTCATTCCTTGCAGATATCTCAGAACTTTCTTTGCAGCTTTCTAATGATCTAAACTAGGATTACTCTTGTATCTTTCCAACATTCCAACTACAAAGCTAATATCTGATCGAGTACAAGTCTGAGCATACATTAAACTCCTAACAACATATGCATACGGAATTGCTTCCATTTATTTTTGTTCCATATCATTTATTGGACATTTCATGAGACTAAATTTGTCTCCTTTTTTAATTGAAACTGAAGATGCTGAGCACTTTTCCATTCTGAACATCTCTAACACTTTATTTATATATGTTTTTTTGAGACAAACCAAACAATCCTTGTGATCTATTACGGAATATTTCTATCTCAATCATATAGGTTACCTCACCCATGTATTTCATTTCAAAGTTATTAGAGAGAAAATTCTTAGTCTCACTTAATAGACTAAGATCATTAGTTGCAAGCAAGATGTCATCAACATACAGAACTAGAAAGATAAATTTACTCTCATTAACTTTCAGATATATACACCAATCAACAGTGTTTGCCTTAAATCCAAATGATACAATAGTATCATTGAACTTGATATACCATTGTCGGGAAGTTTGTTTAAGTATGTATATTGACTTCTTAAGTTTACTCACCATGTGTTATTTTCCTTCTTCTATGAACCCCATTGATTGGTCCATATAAAACTCTTTATCCAAATTCTCATTTAGAAATGCAGTTTTCACATCCATTTAGTGTAATTCTAGATCATAATGAGTCACCAATGTCATGATAATTCTGCGAGAATCTTTCTTAGAGACCGGTGAAAATGTCTCTTTATAGCCAATGTCATTTTTTTGAGTAAACCCTTTTACAACTAGTCTGGCCTTGTAATGTTCTAAGTTACCATTAGAGTCATGTTTGGTCTTAAAGACCCACTTGCAACTAACTCGTTTAAAGCCTTTTGGTATCTTAACAAGATCCCAAACCTCATTCTATTCCATAGATTTCAACTCATCTTTCATGACATCTAACCATTTATCAGCATTATCATTATTCATGGTTTGTGAAAACGTAACTGGGTCATTCTCTATTCTTAAGTCAACTTTAGACTCTTGTAGATATACCACATAATTATCATAAATAGCTGATCTCTTTTCTCTTTGAGATCTTTTTAATGCTATTTGTTGTGGTTCTTCTACTATAGGCTCATTTACTATAACTTCATTGTGAGTAATGAGATCATTTATTTGTTGTTCTTCATTATTGTTAATCGGATCAACAACTTGAGGAACAACAACTTTATTAGAAACACAAGTCAAAGGAACTTGCACTCTCGATTCTTGAATCTCCACCTTACATGGTGTTTCACTCCCACTAATTTCGCCATTCTCAATGAACCTAGCATTTCCAATTTCAATAATCCTTGTAGTATGGTTAAGGCAATAAAATCTATACTCTTTTTACTTTTCTGGATAACTAATGAAATAATCACTGATTGTTCTTGCATCCAGTTTCTTTTCTTGCAGATTGTAATATCTAATTTCTGTCTGATAACCCTAAACATATAGGTGTCTTAGACTAGGTTTCCTTCCAGTCCATAGCTCAAAAGGAGTCTTTGGAACTGCCTTACTAGGAAGCATATTTAACAAATACATGGAAGTCTTTAGAGTATAAGTCCACAATGAAATGGGTAAAGAAGAATTACTTAATATACTTCTAATCATATCTAACAAGGTTCTATTTCGCCTTTCTGATACACCATTTTGATGTGGTGTATCTGACATTATGTATTGAGCACATTGATGCGGATTAAATGATGCAAATTCAAGTGCAGGTTGTCTCAAGTAATAAATTTTTCTGGAGTCTGAGGTCGATCCACAGGGAATTGATGAAGAAAAATTCATTCAGGTAAGGAAATGCTTTGTCACAACAATAAATATATTAAAACTTGTTCACAATTAAATTAAAGAATTTGCTTGGACTAGGAGATCCACTTTTGATAATAAATCAATGACAAGATTAATTCTTTTTATAATTCACTTGAAATCGATGTTCCAATCAGAAAATAAAACATTCAAAGTCCATTTAGAATTATATACGTAGTTATATTATGGTTCCTTTAATTATTTCCTAACACCAATACTTGTAAATGAGTTCAAGCATTCATTATATCAAACCACTTGTTTACAATGAATCAAAAACTCTACTTTACAAGGAGGGTTTTTAAATTGATTATAAATAAAATACAACATATATAATGATTACTTGATAATATATCATTTAAGCACAAGAAAGAAATTAATCTAATATTATTTTTATTACCAAAAGTATTACCCCTTCACCCAAACAAGATGAAGATTAGTTACCAATGAGTAAGAAGAAAAAAGAAAGAAGAAGAAGAAGAAGAAGAAGAAGAAGAAGAAGAAGAAGAAGATCATAACATCTATTTACAACAAAAGAAAATTACAACATTAAAATAACATAATAAATAATAACATGATCTTATTCTCCAACCAAGATTATCCTAATAGGCAGCCAAGACTGTCTTTTATAAAGCATCATAAGCAAAAAATGACAATGAGTGAGACAATGAATAAGTAGATAATTAAGGAGTGGATGGATAATTAAGGAGTGAGTGGATGATTAAGTGTATGATTGAGGAGTAAGTGGATGATTGCAAAAAATGTTTGTCTTCATTTGCATAAAATAATTTGGTGTCAAACTCGTGCTTGCGAATAGATTCTCAGAAAGTGGCCTTCATGAAAGTTGTAGGCATTTGTCTTGGCTATCAAATGCCCACTTGAACCATCTAATTTAGCCTCCTACAGCCTAATATATGACCCAATCATTGCAACTGCTTAAGCTTAATTTTAACTCCTCTGTTTTGACTTGCAAACCCAATATGACCTACTAGACCTCAGAATCTTGAAAAGTATTCTTCATGAAAGTTGTATATTTAGGTCTTCACTATCAACCATCAAAATTTCAGCCCATCATCATTCCTATAACCCGAGATACGACCTGATGAGTACACAAAGGTCAAGCTGTCAGGATCAACACTCTAGTTCTTGCTTCAACTCCAATTTGAGTTATCCAAGCTTATGATATGGCTCTTGAAGTCTTCATGAAAGTTATAGGGAATTGTCTTAGCTTTCCTACAACACTAAAATCACATGAATTCGATATATGTAACTCAAATTATAGCTAATTTACTAAACACTGTCGAAGAGATAAATTAAGGCTAATTCATGCAATAAGTCTTTCAATGATCCAATTAGGTTCAATATCATAAGATGTGACAAAATAAACTTAATTAAACCTAATTGAACCTTAAGAAGCCTATTGAGAGGGTTATAAAATGTATAAAATATATTGTTATCACACATATGTCACGTTTTTCAAGGAATTTAGCAAATGGACCTGAATGTTGTCCACTTTCATCATATCTTTTATAATACTCATCACCTTTATCAGACCTGACAGTTTTCATTTTTCTATCTAACTGTCTTTCTACCTCATCAATATAAATCTTTAAGGCATTTACAGCCTGAGATTTCTCATACAGTAAATAGACATAACCATAACGTGAATAATCATCAATGAAGGTGATAAAGTATCTTTCTTTATTGAAAGAATTAACATCAAAAGGTCCACAAATATTAGTGTGTATAATTTCAAGAAACTGAGTACTTCTTATGGCCCATTTCTTTGTGTGTTTTGTTTGTTTACCTTTAATACAATCCACACATATATTCAGATCAGTAAAATCTAAATCGGGAAGGATTTCATTCTTTACTAATCTTTCCATTATTTCTTTGGAAACATGTCCCAAATGTTTATGTCACAAGTAAGTAGAACATTCATTAACTAAACTATGTTTAGTACCAATATTATGATGCAATGTTAAGAGTGTTTCAGCATAAAGAGTATCAAGATTTAACTTATATAACACATCACATAACTTACCATTACCAATTATGTAGTTATGTTTATACAAACTGAAATTACCACTACCAAATTTAAAAGCGTATCCAGCTTTATCAAGTATGGATAATGAAACTAAATTCCTAGATATACTAGGTACATAAAGAGTTTCACATAAATCCAAATGATGTCTAGTGTCGAGGATTAAACGATGCGTCCCGACAGCTTCTATTAGAGCTTTCATTCTATTGCCCATAACGACAAACTTTTCATTTAGCCTCTGTGGTTTAGGTTGTAAGGAATCCCTGTATCGTATTAGAAATATGAGTTGTACAACCAGAATCAATCCACCAAATATTATAAGGAACTTTAATTAAATTTGATTCGAAACATATATAAGCACTAGGCTTATCTTTTTTTTCGAACCAAGCCTTACGTCTTGGACAATCCTTTTGGAAATACCCAGTCTTTTTACAGAAATAATATTTGTTTTCATTTGGTTCCTTTTTGTGAATTTGAGAGGAAGATGCCTTATTGATCTTTAGGAGTCTTTTTCCTTTCTTGTCATGTTTTCTGCTAGTTTTCTTTCCAGCCCCTTGATGGTTAACATAATTGATAGAATGACTTCCTTAATTCTAGAGTCTGGTTTCCTCCTGAACTAGTATACTGTGTAATTCATGCACATTATATTTGTCTTTCATGATATTATAGTTCATTTGAAAAGGACCATACTCAGATAGTAATGAGTTCAAGATGAACTACACAAAGAAATTTTCATCCACATTCATTCTTAATAACTTAAATATTGCTGCAATATTTATCATTTCAATGACGTGCTTATGCATAGTATGAGAACCATCAAATTTCATGGTAGTTAAGGTACTCATCAGTGTACCAACAAGAAACTTATCAGCAGTTTGGGAGTGCTCTTCCACAAACTTCATCATTTCTTTAGCACTTTTAGTTTTAGGAAGAGCTGACTTAATGTTGCTAGCTATACTCATCCGCATATACATCAGACTCAATCTGTTTGACCTTTCCCAATTTTTATGATGGACATTCTCTTTATCAGTGCTTAAAACAGTAATAGCATATGATTTATCCACTCGAAGAGCTAAATCCAAATACATTACCTCAAGGTAAAATTGGATTTGCTCATTCCATTAAGAAAAGTTCAATCCATTAAAAACTGGTACAAATGAGAGATGCGAATGTAAAACAACAAGTATTGCAAGCGGTAGAGATTTAAAACATTAATGCTTTGAGTTACATACTAACATGCTACACAGATTCAAAAGAAATACTTCATACAATGTATGTTGATGTCCATCTTTAGGCAATCCATCAAAATACCATATTCAACATAATGATACTAATAAAACTTATATAATTTAGCAATGATATGTACACTGACTAGAAATATTTATTATATTTGGATATATAAATAAAACTAATAGTGCACTTACACTACTAACATTCATGCTCATTAATTATAAGAACAAATAATCAATCTTTGGGTGATCCTTAACTGTCTTATAATAATGAACCTCAATTTACTCATATACTAATAATTATTATGTCATTCACATCATCCATTTTATATGAGTAATTGAGATAAAACTATCATACAATTTAAAATTAAATTAACTTAAATCTTTGATCATTTTGGTGATTAACAAATATATCATACATTTAATTATAAAATGTTGACACTTCATAAACATTAGAGGAAATAAAATTCCACATTGTCTTTATTAAACATAGTGCTATATTCGTACAGTGCAGCGGAAGAAACAGTTATATCATCGTGTCAATTAATAAAATAGCACATAATACAAAAAAAACTATTAAAGTGGAAAGTCAACACTTCCTAACAATAAACCATTAAAACATTGCTACGTTGGTTTGTAAAACTTTAAAAACAACAAAGTCATTTAAGGCTTTATAGCCTTTCCTGACATTTTTTTTATAGGCTTTATAGCCTTTTGACTAAAATGACATATAAGACAAAGTTTATTAAATGAATTCTTTTTCTTTCTTGACATTCAAGGTTTTATAACATTTTGACTTATATACACACTTTATCAATTTAATATATATAATAAATACACATCTATCAATTATAGTGAAACACTTTTTATTTATTTATTTATTTATTATTTTTTGTATTCCTTTTGAAATCTCAAAATCTGAAACATTTCAAAAGACATGTACAATATAATCGCAGAATCATAAAGGTAAAACATCATACTTTTTCATGTAGCGAAAAACATAATTAAAATCTCATTTTTCACATTTAGGGTTCATACAAATTGGGATAATTAATCATCATTAATGGAAAATTTTAAATTCCTAAATACATGCTCTGATACCATATGTTAATGCTTCTACATAACAAGAATCTTGAGAATTTATAATTTTCACATATTCATATCATTATATTAAGGTGTACTAACATTTATCCATGATGAAAATTGATGCTTTAATATGCAGATCTTGATGAAGGTAGAAACTTATTTATCTCTTTTATCTTTCTCTTCTATCTTTCTCTTCTTTGCGTTCTTTCTTTCTTGATTGTAAACATACAACGTAAACTATACGGGAGGAAGAGGGAACAAGTTTCTATTTGTTTTTTCATACCTTAACAAAATGCTCCCATTAAGCATTTAAAGAGGTTAAGAAACCTCTTCCCAATCATCAGCAACCAATTAGCATTTAATCCTTATTTATTTATTAAATCACATAGTTTGCCACATACACACATGAAACATTTCTTACACACTCGGTTTTACATATCCATGATCTTTTAACTTTGTTTTTTTTTGACAAAGTAAGGTTGGCACATAATTAATAACCGATTTCTCTATGTGCCCTTACTTTGAAAGCCCAATATTTTCACAAATACTCCTCCTTGGATGCTAAATTAGATAATAATCTGTAATTTACTTGGAGAAACATCATTAAAAGAAGCTTACTCCTTCTTTAAAAAAAACTTGAAAAAAACATGTAAGAGTGGGTAAGGATAACAAAAATTCTCATACCTACGAGAATATGCAGGAATTACTTGCAATAGAGTGGGGGTGATTACTTGTTTAATAAATGAGTGCGAGATCAAGTCATAATATTTACTAACGAGTGCCCATAAAATATATTTTATCATCTAATATTCTACATATTAATATTATTTTTCTTTCACTTTGAGATGAGATGAGAATTTATATATTATTTATTATTTTACAATACATTTTTTAGTGAATGATTCTATAATAATAATCGTTAAAGAAATATTTTTTATTTATATATTTTTTTATTTTTTAATATAAATTGATTATTATAAAATATAATTAAAGTTAAAATGTTATTTGTGATATTATTTTAATTTTGTAAGTTTATTGTGTGTAATATTTAAATTTGTTTTATTTATTTTATAATTTTTAATTTTGTAAGTATTTTAAAATGTTTAAAATGTTCAAATTGATTATTCCATGTAAATATCATAAATGAGTACTTACATTAGAGACAATGACAAGAATGGAAGAAAGAATACTTGTCCACGCCTAGCCCTCTTGATATTAGTAGGAGTGGGCTATAACATTAGGGTGTAGGATGATTAATAGGTTTTAATCTCATGGACTTTCAAGACATGCACACCATCATTTTGAATATAGCCAGTAGCTTAACTACTCGTTTTTGCACTAACTTGGATGATCTGGGTTGTCTCAATTTAGTAGGTATCTTAGACTTCTTTTATAACAAAAGAAAATGATAACTAAGGGAAAAAAATAATCTCTCCTAATTAAGACTAATAATTTATACATATGACCTTTTTTTACAGGAAGGTCCCATTTTAAAGTAGTACCTAAGGTGTCCTATCAGGCTTAAGGGGAGGGAGAAAGTGAAAAGTGCTACACCATCTATTTTCAAATAAGTTTAAATAATATTTTGTTCTTTATAATTTTTAGCTATTTGAGTTTTAATCCTTAAATTTTTTTATTGGAAATCCGTCTTTATATTTTTACTTATTTAAATTTTTGTCTCTATCGTTAAAGTAACAATTTTTTTGTATATTTCATTTATTTAGATTTTAATCTTTATAATTTTTATTTATTAAAATATTACTTTTTATTTTTTATAAATGATTAGTCCTTATTGTTTCAATTTATTAAGATATTAGGGACCAAAACCTAACTCAATAAAAATATATGAATTTATATCAAAAATAAAATTATAAGAATCTAAAATGAGTGAAATTATAAAGATCAAAACAAAATCTTATTTAAATATTTCAAATATATATTTGAGTTAAATTAACGTGTTTTAGATGTAAAAAACTCTTTCTCAAATGTCATTTGAACTTATTTTTTCAACATTTCTCCCCTTATATGTTGTCACTTCGTGTTTATGTTTAACTAGTCTTTGAATCCTTGCAATGAGTGGAATTATATTAAAAGTAAAAATAATGTAAATAAAATAAAATAAAATTGTATTAATTTTGGAAAATGAATTCTTATATGCTTTTAAAGAAAAAATACAAACCTTTAGATCTATGTAATTTTTATTGGCTTTATGGATCTAAACAAATATCCAATATTTCTTCCTCTAATATTATACAAGAACAAGAATCTCTGCACAAACTTTTCTAATTCTCTCAAAATTTATATATTATATTATTCCTATTTCCTAAATATTTACCTACAATCTTTAAGTTTCCAACGTTCTATTGTTAAGAATTTTTTTTTTACGTTACGAAGTATGAATCTTAATTTCTAGCTTTTTTTTTAAACTTAATTGACTGTATTTTATTTAGAATAAAAAAATGATACAAAAATTTGAATCGAACCCAAAAACAGAAATGTAAATTGAAATGAAGCACAAATAATATAATTTTGCAAAGTTGAAAAATTATAAAAAAATAATTAAGGAGAGCAATTAAATAAAAACATATTTGTAAACCAAAAAATAAAAACGTATTTGGAAGAGAATAACAGGTGGGCACATGATTGACTGCGTGTGATCTTACCTGCTCCCGCTGCAACAACGTCATTGGCTTTGCGTTGTTTGGGTTTTGGCTGAGAAGAAGGAAAGGAAAGAGAAGATGGACTTAATGGAGTTATGGGCAATCTTCGGCCCCGGCGTAGCAGGCGCTATCTTCGGCGCCGGCTGGTGGATCTGGCTTGACGCCGTCGTCTGCAGCTCCACCACTGTTCCCTTCCTTCACTACCTCCCTGGTTCTCTCTCCCTCTCTCTTAGTTTTAGGGTTTCAATTAATCAATTATGCGTTTGATTGTTGTTTTCAACTTCTTTTTTGTTTTTCCCTCTTTCTTTTTTAAAGGAATTTTCGCATCTCTTGCGGCTTTGATGTTCAATTGCGTTAGAAAAGAAGACATTGATTATTCTCCCTATGACGAAGGCGAGTGGAGGTGTGTCATTTACTTCATTGCTTGCTTTTTCGCTTTTGTTTTCAAATTAAATCCTCCTGTTACTTCAATTCAGTTCAACCATTTAAGCGATGCATACTAAAATTACAATCAACCCTACGTTTTCTTCCTTGGTGATTTTGGTGATATCATCCGAGTTAGAAATTGGTAGAGAAATTATAGATTGACGATTCATCACGTCAATGGCTCTGAAGACATAATCAGGTTTTCTTTAGGTTGGAGTGTGACTAGTGATGAGTAGATCCCTAAGTTCGTCCTTGAGAAATTTAGTGTCAAACACATTAAATTTAGTGCCAAACACATTAGTCCCTGAGAAATTAAAACTCCCAACATGGTCCATAAGAACCTCAAATGGCAGCCAAATTAGTCCCTAATAAGGACTAATGTTGCTGACAAATTAGTGGCTAAGAAGGACTAATTTGACCGACATTTGAGTTTCTTTAGGGACCACGTTGGGAGTTTTCATTTCTCATAGACTAATGTGTCCGCCACTAAATTTCTCAAGGATGGATTTGGGGATTTACTCTATTTTTAATTAGTTTACACGACTCAAGAATTCAGAACAGAAGCAAGCGAATAAGGTCATTCGCCAGGTACTGGGTTGCTGAACATGTTGTCTATCTAATATCTATCTCTATGAAGAACTCCCTTTTGTAGTGAATTTATAGTTTCCCAACACACGAGCTGAGGTCTCAAGTCATATTTAGGAGAAAGTGTTGTCAAAAGTGCCTGAGGCAGCTGCCTAGGTGTTGAGGCGGGGTGGAAATCATCCTCAGCGCCTCGTATTGCCTGAGGCGGGGCGGGTTCACTGATGCGGGCGCATCATGGTGATGCAGCTGATGCAGCCTCATCATGAAACTCGGCCAAAATTTCCATCCTACCCTCACTTAAACACACATCAGCCAATGGGCTTCCAATATTAAGGGGGGTATTTAGTGTTGTTTAATTGTACCTGAAATGAAACAGCAAAAAAATGTGAAGTTTGTAGCGTGCTAAGCATTGCCCTTAAGGATTATTTCGGTATAAACGAAAATCCCTCAGGGTACAGTAGGCTCTTCTTGTTTGTCAGGGATTCAAGAACTGCAAGAGATTTTAATAGTAAGTAACCCAGACATAGAAGGTGAAGAGAGTGTAGAAGCAAAGAAGAGAGAAGAAGAAAACGGTGTGTCAAAAACCACAGTCAAAAAACAATATTTATAGAAAGCAAAAAGAGCCGTTTAGAAAATATGATCGTTGGTATAGTAACGTTGGAAAACGGATCTGGTTGTTGAAAACTAATTTACCCGTTAGAAACTAATTGGTACGTTAAAACAAATCTGCCCATTTGAGAAGACCAAGTCAAATACGACCAAGTCAGTTTTGACTTCTTCAAAAATCTTATTTTCCTGATAAGCTCAAAAAATTAATTAAAATTTGACAAAAGATCTGGGCTTCATGATATCACGCACAAGGGGGGCAAATCGATGATTTGCACTAGCCATGAACTTTTCAGCCCAATTTTGTGCGCGCAAGCCCACCACCTTATTTGTTTCTTACAAAGTCCAAAACACATGTTGAGATATAAACTCTTCCAAAGACTTACTTCCAACCAATGTGGGACTTATTCTTTTGAAAATACACTTTTCACAACAATCCCCCACATATTTCAAAAGAATATTAACATAAAAACAATAAATAAAACAGAATCTGGGTTACATCATCAGTGCAAACGTTTCGAATCTAGTGTCTTCTGGACTATGAACCAGACTTAGATAAATAGGACTTTAACTTACAATGTAATTGATGAAGTTTAAACTTGTATGAACCAAAACATTTTTCGTGTAAATTAGAATCCCATTTGATCACATTTACACCATCACTTATCTCTTGTGTTAATGCCGTTTTGCACTTTTCGGCCATGTGCCTGCCTGGTTGTTCATGAGTGCTCTAGAGACTATGCCATTATCTCATAGAAGCCCACTCCACCCTCATATAGGTGATTTCATCAAGTGTATACTGCACTTTATACACCACCCATAAGGGATATGAAATTCATTAAAAGCATTTAGCTTATCCTTACAATAAATGCAGTCTAGCACTTGTCACACCATAGGAAGGGACAAACACAGTGCTAGCAGTACTAACAAGTGACTTGTTGCTACTCATATGAACTTTTTCACGGGATCTCCACTCATAAAAGTCGGGTTACTATCACTGTTAGTTTCAAATTGGCTTAAGTCTCATTCCCCTCGATGTGGTGTATATTAAGTTCCTTCCCAAAGGCTTAGTTAGAGGATCGGCCAAGTTCACTTCTGACTTCACATAATCAATGGATATAATTTCATCTTTCAGCAGCTGTTTTATCACTTCATGTCTCAACCTAATGTGTCTGCTCTTACCATTAAAGGTTTTATTGCTTGCAATAGATATTGCCGCCTTGTTGTCACAATGCACAGACACATAAGGGGTTGGTTTTATTCCTAATGGAATATTTTCTAAGAAATTTCTCAACCACTCAGCCTCATTACCGGTTTTTTCCAGAGCAATAAACTCTGATTCCATGGTGGATTTTGCAATTATTGTTTGTTTGGCTGATCTCCAAGTCACCGCACCACCACCAAAGTTGAACACATAGTCACTAGTGGATTTAATCTCATCTGAATCTGAGATCCAATTAGCATCATTGTATCCTTCTAATACAGCAGGAAATCCACTATAAACAATACCATAGTTCATAGTACCTCTCAAATATTTCATTAGTCTAGCCAAAGCGGCCCAGTGATCATTATTGGGATTATGTGTATATCTACTCAATCTGCATACAGCATACGCTATGTCAGGTCTAGTGAAATTCATCAAATGCAACAGACTCCCAATAATCTGTGCATACTGAGACTGGGCAACAAGATTACCTCTGTTTTTCTTTAACTGAGTGTTAGCATCACAAGGGGTACTCACAGATTTGACATCAAAATGTCCAAACTTCTTTAGAAGTTTCTCAACATAATGTTCTTGTGATAGTATTATACTATCACACTACCTTATGACTTTAACACCCAGAATTACACTAGCTTCACCCATGTCTTTCATGTCAAATTTAGATGCAAGAAAACATTTTGTTTGATGCACTCTGTTATGGCTAGTACCAAAAATTAGCATGTCATCCACATATAGACAAATAATCACACATTCATCATTTACTAATTTTGTATATGCACATTTATCAACTTCAACAGAAGAAAAACCATCACAAATTAAAGTTTGATCAAACTTTTCATGCCACTGTTTAGGTGCTTGTTTTAGACCATATAAAGATTTGAGAAGCTTACATATTTTATTTTTTTGTCCAGGAACTACACACCCCTCAGGTTGTACCATGTAAATTTCTTATTCTAAATCACCATTTAAAAAGGCTGTTTTAACATCCATTTGGTGAATAACCAAATTATGTACAGAGATTAAAGCAATCAAAACTCGAATAGAAGAAATTCTAGTTACAGGAGCAAAGGTATAAAAAAAATCAACATTTTGTTTTTGAGTAAAATCTTTTGCTACTAATCTAGCCTTATATTTTTCAATTGATCCGTCGGGGTTATATTTCCTTTTAAAAATCTATTTGCAACCAATTGGTTTTGCTCCAGGAGGTAAATCTACTAAAACCCAAGTATTACATTTTGTAATTGAATTAATTTCAAAATTAATGGCTTCTTTCCAAAAAGGTGCAACTGGTGAAGAAAAAGCTTCAGAAACAGTTAAAGGGTCATCATCAACAAGATATGTGTAAAAATCATTTCCAAAAGAAGTTTCTTTTCTTTGTCTTTTACTTTTTCTCAAATCATATAAATCATCAGATAAATTTTGTACTGGAGCTTCAGAAATATTTTCTAATTTTAAGGGAAAAACATGTTCAAAAAATTCAGCATTTTTTGTCTCAATTATAGACTTGCAATCAAGCACATCACTTTTTAAAACTAAAAATCTATATGCAAAGACTATGATCAAAGATACCCAATAAACATACAATCAGAAGTCTTAGAGCCTATTTTCCTCTTTTTAGGTTCAGGTAACATCACTTTAGCTAAACACCCCCACACTTTTAAATATTTTAAGTTAGGCTTATAACCCTTCCATAACTCATATGGTGTTTTACCTGTTTTTTTATAGGGAATTCTATTTTGTAAGTGACGTGCAGTTAATATGGTTTCACTCCAAAGGTTATCAAGTGCATTAGAACTAATTAAAAGGGCATTCATCATTTCTTTTAAAGTCATATTTTTCCTTTCAGCTACACCATTGGATTGAGGTGAGTAAAGGGATGTAATTTCATGAATTATTCCTTTTTTTTCACAAAAGTCATTAAATAAAGTGTATTCACCACCTCTATCTGATCTAACTCTTTTAATTCTTTTATTTAATTGATTCTCTTCTTCTGCTTTATATACTAGAAACATATCAAAAGCCTCATCTTTATTTCGAAGTAAATATACTTTAGTGTACTTAGAAAAATCATCAATAAAAGTTACATAATGTTTTTTATCACCTCTAGTCATAGTTTATTTTAAGTCTCCTAAATCAGAATGAATTAATTCAAGAACTTCAGTTTTTCTTTCTACGGATAAACATGATTTTTTAGTTATTTTTGATTCAGCACATATTTCACATTTATTTAAGCATGTATCACTAAAATCAGAAATTAATCCAAGATATTACATTTTCTTAATATAAACAGCACTAACATGTCCTAATCTAGCATGTCACATATCAATAGAGTCAATCATATACATAGAAGAAGTAGTATTTTCATTAATTTTAGCAATATTGAGTACAAACAGGCCTTGATTACAATAACCCTTCCCAACAAGGACATTATTTTTGGTCATCACTATTTTGTCAGACTTAAAAGATACCTTAACCCCAACCTTTCCTAGCAAGGCCACAGAAATTAAATTCACCCTTATGCTAGGTACATGAAGCACTTCGTTGAGAGCTAAGGTCTTGCCAGATGTGAGTTTCAAAAGAACTTTTTCTTTTCCAAGAACTTTAGCGGTTCGGGAATCACCAAGATAAACTTGTTCTTCTCCATCCCCTACAGAATTGTAGAAGTTAAACATATTTCTGTTTGCACAGATATGTCTGGTAGCCCCAGAGTTTACCACCCAATCGTTCACATTGGCCATTAATAAGGCTTGAGAAATGATCGCAGCAATTATATCATCTCCTTCGACCAAATTTGCCTTAGGAGGATTGTCATTTCTCTTCTTATGTTTGCATTGAGCTGCCCGATGACCTGGCTTGCCACAAACATAACAGTTTCCTCCACTAATTTTGAAAGTGGGATTATTCACTCTTGGCACGTAGTTAGGTTTATTGTAATCAGTCCTTTTGTTGGGTTTATGTTCGTATCTTTTCTTATTGACTTGTACCATATTTGCCCTTGAAGCCAATGCTTTTGCCCTTGCAGCCTTGATCTCGTTTCTGTTCGTGTCCTCAATGATTATGTGGGTGATTAGATCAGCAAGGGACAACTGTTTGTTTTTATACTTGAGTTGTTGTTTGTAGTCCTTCCAAGTTTGCGATAGTTTTTCAATGAGCAATCTTGCTACGAATTCATCAGGTAAGGTGATGTTCTCAGCCTTCAATTCTTCTAATAGCTTGTGGTATTGGTTGATTTGAGTCTTGATATCAATTTCATCCGTCATCTCCCATCGGTAGTAGTTTCCAATGACGAACTTTTGTTTGCTAGTGTCCTCAGAAGTGTATTTGAGAATCATAGACTCCCAAATTTTGTTGCTTTCCTTTTATGAGCAATAGACATCAAACAATTCGTTAGATAATGTGGTTAGATACATACCTTATTGGCATAAGTCCAATCGTCAAGTTTTTTCTGATCAGCAGATGTGTCAGGCATTTGATCCGTGAGTGCAGTAGTGACGCCGTGCATGTCTAGAACAGAGTAGACACATTCCTGCCATCTTTTGAAATTCTGCCCTCCGAACATTTCGATTTTGGAAACATCTGGGAATGGCTTGGCATATGTAACTGCGACAACAGTAGGAGGCGGGTTTTGTGGGGTAGCATTGTCAGACCCATTGTTGGCTGAGAGAGCAGTGTTTTGTGGTTCCATAATTCT
This sequence comes from Ormosia emarginata, assembly GCA_029884605.1. NCBI lineage: Eukaryota > Viridiplantae > Streptophyta > Magnoliopsida > Fabales > Fabaceae > Ormosia > Ormosia emarginata. Next base: position 59,297,249 of record JAQQTP010000082.1, on the reverse strand, counting down.
TGAGATTGTTGTTTAATTGTACTTGAAATGAAACAGCCAAATAATGTGAAGTCTGTAGCGTGCTAAGCACTATCTTCAAGGATTATTTCGGTATAAACGAAAATCTCTCAGGGTACAGCAGATTCTTCCTGTTTGTCAGGGATTCAAGAACTGCAAGAGATTTTAATAGTAAGTAACCCAGACGTAGAAGGTGAAGAGAGTGTAGAAGCAGAGAAGAGAGAAGAAGAAAACGGTGTGTCAAAAACCACAGTCAGAAAACAATATTTATAGAAAGCAAAAAGAGTCGTTTAGAAAATATGATCGTTGGTATAGTAACGTTGGAAAACGGATCTGGTTGTTGAAAAGTAATTTACCTGTTAGAAACTAATTGGTATGTTAAAACAAATCTACCCGTTTGAGAAAACCAAGTCAAATACGACCAAGTCAGTTTTGACTTCTTCAAAAATCTCATTTTCCTGGTAAGCTCAAAAAATTAATTAAAATTTGACAAAAGATTTGGGCTTCATGATATCACGCGCAGGGGGGGACAAATCGATGATTTGCACTAGTCATGAACTTTTCAGTCCAATTTTGTGCGTGTGAGCCCACTGCCTTATTTGTTTTTTACAAAGTCCAAAACACATGTTGAGATATAAACTCTTCCAAAGACTTACTTCCAACCAATGTGAGACTTATTCTTTTGAAAATACACTTTTCACAACATTTAGATCCTTAAACCCTTTCTGAACTGATTATGAAGAGATAAAAAAACTCTAAACCCTTACACACCCATCAGCCGTTGCATGACTCCAGACTCGAGAGACCCAGCGCACACTCCATGCCTCCATCCAAAGCTCCATGCTTCCATCAAAAGTCCTGAAGTTGTGTGAATAGGCCAGAAACTGAAGCTGCGGATCCACCAGAATCCAGAACCAGAGGCTCCCTGCTGTAGGTTTGCTGAGTGGCTTTGGATTTTGAAGCACCAGCTTCCTGCTCACCTAGTCACCTGCGGTGTGTCCTCTCTTATTCCCTTGATCCCTTCTCTTCTTCACAGCCCCATAGTCATAAGCTTTTCCCTTTACTCTCTAATCTTCAACCTATATTCTCCACTTTTTGCCCATACTCTATTTCACACTCTCACCTTCATTCTCCAATCTTCAGAAATTGATTTTGATGATGATGAATAGCAACTGTCTTAGGAGTTACAACTTAGGAGACTTGCTGTCTTCTTGTGTTTTATCTTTTTATGTCTTGACTTGCATTTGTTGGATGTGTGAACTTATTTTATCATGTTTCTAGTATTGTCTATGTGGATTGCTTTATGTTTTTAATGTTATTGTCATGACTTAAATTTATTTTGGTGATGATTTGCTGTTAGAAGCATAATTTTCATTTTTTTTTTAATATCTGCATCACTTCAATGATGCAGCCGCATCGCCTCACCGCATCAAAGTGATGCGGTTTTTGGGCTGACCCTTCAACCCGCTTTTCGCCTCGTGACAACACCTAAGGAATGTTGTTGTCCTTGTACGTCTGGAATGTGTTTGTGTATATATGTGTCCATGCTATTATATTTTAAGAACAAGTGAGCAGTGATACTCTTTGTCTTTTAAACATTACTGAATTATTGATCTGGCACTTTATGTTTTTATTTACTATGTTCATTACTTGAAATGCATTTTTTTCCCCTCCTAAAATACTGAGGACTAATTAAATGTTTTAAGTGGTAATAGATGTCTGTTATTCTCCCTCCAAAACTGCCATCAATGAGAATAGAAAAACAATGTACTATCATGCCACCTCAGTGTACTATCATGCCACCTTATACCCGTCCAATTTGAAGTCCCAGCATTGCAATATGAGGAGATATATGGTAATCATGTTACTAGCTTTGTCTGTTTAAGCAGATAACAGACTTGTTAAATTATGCGCATCAGTGTCTCATCAATACTCATTACTCTCTCTGATAGAGGAAGGTGAATATGCAATAAGGGAAAGGTGGAGTATGCCTGTGTTATTGGTGCATGTAACCCCTTGTATAAAGTCAACTAGATGAAATAACTTATGATAATCCTATGATTTTTTATTCCCATTAGCTTCTAACCAATAACCTGAATGAAGTGGGAGGAAGTTCATATATATATATATAAACTTCCTCCCACTTCATGCAGGTTAGTGGTTAGTTTTGCCTTGGGCCATAATATGTCTTGGTTGTTGAATTAAAAGATGACAAAATAAGAATCACATGGCTCTCTACTCTTTGTTGTCTTGAGAATTTGTTTTAACCACGTCCTCTTCTAAACAGACTGAAGCTGTGGCTCTTCATCGCATATGTTGTATCCTTTGTTTCTTTAGCCGGATCATCGGGTCTACTGATCCAAGATTCAATTGATAAATCTGCCCCTTCAGTGTGGACTGGAGTTGCGGGCGTTTTGCAGTGTGTTTTTGTCTTGATCAGGTAAGTGGTGTTTGATCATTTAATGATTCATCTATGCCCTCTTCATCTCTCTTACTTCTCTTGAATGCTGTTACAATTTTTACATGAGCTTATTACTGTCTGAGAACATCTTTTTCCCTTCAATTGTAATGCATAAGTGCCTTGCTTTTGTAATTAAAGAAATAAAGAAATTGTGTGTTGAAAACCATCAAAAACAGAAAATATTGAAGAAGCATTCACGGAAGTGAATATTTAGAAAGCTGTTTTCAAAATGACTTTCAAACAGCAAGCATTTCAAATTTCATTAGTGTTGAAGAATTACGGGTAAAAAGAGAGAAAGATGGCTAAATAATAATAGACTAAGAATATTATTGATAGGAATGAGATGTGATACAATTCCATAACCTAGTACTCCTATTTATACTAATACTTAGGTGTACAAGCCCAAGCCCACTAACACTAAGACCAATAACCCTAATATCTTCTAACACTCTTCCTCAAGTTTAAGCTTACTAAAGCTAAGCTTATTACAAGTAGAAAACTAATAAAGGCATAAACTGAAAACAAAGAACAACACCAACATTTAAAACTCAACCATCTCAACAAATAACTAAGGAAACTAGTGCTCTCCCTGAATAACAAAGCCTTGGCAACGACTTTGGCAGATAGTTCCTTACTTCTCCTTGACACACATCCCAAGCAAATGAGACCGATTTTGGAGTCTTCGACCTTTCTCCTCATTGGCCTCCTCAACCTCCAAATTGGTCTCCAAAATGCTGAGTCGGGTATCATACCACCCAGCAATGACCTCCAATCGAGTCTTCGAAACACTAAGTCGGGTATTATACCACCTAGTAACACAAATGAGAGTCTTTTACCAGTGTCTAAAGTCTTCAATCCGCAAACCCAGCAACCAAACAAGCCAAACATAGGCTAAACAACAACCAACCAGACCATTGCCACCAACCAAACGCTGCCACACATTGTCAACGGAAATTGATGGAATCACTTCCAATCAAGACAAAACCCCAAAAAAAAGAAAGAGAAATAGAATTTGCAGACACAGAACAGAGCACCCATGTCAAACAAGCCAACATCTCAGAAAAACTGGGAAAAAGCTAAGCCGATCTGACCCAAAATTGTCTCCCAACTTGAAACACCCCGGAGCTCCGGCTAACTGCCACCATCATCACCGGCGAGCACCACTGACCATTCACTGGTCCTAGCTGCACCCGGCCATGGTAGCTCTGGCCACCCAACTGGTTGTTTGTAACCAAAAACAGCAAAGCGCACAAACACCTCCATGAGCTGCTACGCCCACCGCTGGCCACCATGAGTCCTGCTGGTCCTCCTCCAGCTCCAGTCGAACACGGCCGACCAGCACCCTGCGCCGGCTGCTACTGGTCTCCTGAAATCAGAACTACAGTGCAGCGGAAGGCTGCCAAAAGCAAAAACAGATCCTTCCCAATGGAGAAGGTGCCACCACTTGCCTCGCTGGCCATCAATTGGCACCGGCCGACCACAACGGTCAGATTGTCACCAGAAACCACCAGTTGGTTACCTGAAAATCCCAAATGCAGCCCATGGGATGGAAGAGTTCTATAGAACTCAACACGCATAAAGGACAGGCCCTTCAAGGTGGATGATATCGCTCAGATATCATGTTAAAGAATTAGGGGTTTCGAGTTAGGGAAAGGAAAAGAGAGAAAGACGGCTAAATAATAATAGACTAAGAATATTATTGATAAGATGAGATGTGATACAATTCTATAACTTAGTACTCCTATTTATACTAATACTTAAGTATACAAACCCAAGTCTACTAACACTAAAACTAATAACCCTAATATCTTCTAACAATTAGAAATATGTACCTAATTTTTATTTCAATTGTCTATTTAGGATAACCTGAATCTGTTATAATTCCGATTTCTGAAAGGTCTTGACTCTTGATAAAATTTTCCATAGACAGCTCGAAAATGCAACCAAATATACCTTCTGTTACAATCGTTCCGTGAAATTGAAATTTGAAAGCATAATCTTGTGACACTCCTGATTCTATCCCTTTATGCTAAAAGCTGAAAAGTGAAAAGGATTGATATTTCCGCTTATGTCAATCTTGAAAATGGGTAAACTTTTACTGCCTTGTTGATTGATGATGACTTCTCTTTGTAACACGATCGACCCCACCCTTTTTTTCTTATTGATTAATTGTATTGTAATTCAAATTTATTTGCTTGCAGTGGACTGATTTATTGGACTGCTCATCCTGAATAAGGCGAACCAAGATATGACTTGGAGCTTCAAATTATACCAGGTTATGTTCACCCATGTATCATCTTGTTTATTTATTGTGATGGGAAATAGCTGGCCTCATGTAAATCAGTAAATGTAAATTGTGCTAACAATCTTGAGCCTGAGTATATTCATATTGCTTGTTACATATTGTTGATCAAGATCTATAAATAGTTATTTATTTATTTTTCTAAATAGTATACCAGGAAGGAAACTCTTATGGTAATAACTGGGTATAACTCCACAGTTGGCTGCATCTAATGTCGCCCAATCAACGTAAAGGCGCAATCTTGAACAATGGTATCTAGGGTGCATGATGAGATGCCAATATTAGGTGGATGTTGAGCACTTGGGAAATAGAAGATGCCAATCGCAAAAGAAAAATGGTAGAAATCCCACTTCAAGAAAACAACCAGATATTTCAAAAGACCGATGAGTTGTTGGGCACATTTTGAACTTCTTATAAAAATGCAAAACTAGATCTATTCTTTATTTTTGAAAAGGTAAATAGAAGAAGAGGGGAGGCAGTTTAGTCCGGCATGTTGGAAGGCGGTTTGGTCAAGGATGGGAGGGGTTTGGAGGCTGATGCTAGTGAGTGGTGGTCGTGGTTGAGGCAAGATGGTGGCTGCAGCCTACTAGAGGAAAATAGAGGGCTAGAGCTGATTTGGAATTTAAGTATTATATTTTTATTAGGTCTTATCAGTCTATTTGAGGCATAATAAGTTTATTTTATAATTATTAGGTAAAAATGGGTGAACTAGAAAACTTAAATAAGGTTATTTTAAAGTGAATTTTTTTAAAAAAATGAGCAAGTAAAAGTGTATGTATTATGAATTTAATAAAATATATTAAGATTTTAATTCATTAAATGATCTAAAAATAAATATATTTTTACTTGTTTATTTTAGAAACATTCACTTTAGAAGTCTTTTTTGGATAACTTTATCTTATTAAATACCACACTAAATATATAATAAAAACGTTTCATATAGTGAAAAAAACATACAAGTTGGCCTTATATTATGTACCAGACAGGCTAGACTCCATACCTATCCAGATAAAAAATAAAAGAATGCATCCCTATCATCAAGGCTAGGCTAATATTATTAAACAAATTTACGGCAAAAGAAATGTCAAGTAAGGACAAGGGATATTACTGTCACTCTTGAATCTTGATTATCTTTTCGTCTTAATGGCTAACCGTATTTGTGAGACAACTGATAACCTTTTGAAATTCACCAATATTAAATGTCTCAAAAATTTTACTGAAACTTTTATACTAAATAATATGAAACCAAATCAACAATGCTAAAGCATCAAATTATTTGTTTTTTTTTTTTGTAAAAAAAGAATAGTATTAGGTTGTTATTTAAGTCACCGCTGAGATTTGCAGCATACTCATACTTTAAAAAGGGACAACCTCTCATCTACTTGTTTTTACGAAAAAAAAATGATTTATAATTATACAAAATTATTTATATAAATAAATTAAAAATAATTATTCACAATCAAAATAACTTAACATTTGTATATTTTTTATTTTCTTGACATCAATTATACCTTTTTAATTGTTGATAAGATGTTGTTTATAATTTGATTGACACATCATTTTTGTAAATAATTTTGTAGTAAACTTTCACTTTGATCTCTGAAATTGTATGCTCCAATTACATTCGTCCCTGAAATATGAAAAACTCAACTTTAATCCCTGAAACATCAATCCGTACAATCAGTTTGGTCCTTATTGGAGACTAATGTGACAGGGTTAAAATGATCAAACTGACTGTACGAATTGATGTTTCAGGAACTAAAGTTGAGTTTTTCATATTTCAGAAACGAATGTGACCAGTACATACAATTTCATGGATCAAAGTGGAGGTTTACTCATAATTTTGATATAAACCTTAAAGAGTGTATTTTCTACCTATTATTATATCCGTTTCTGTCCATGTGTAGCTATTGTCAGATTTTCTCCCACTTCTACACTTCTGAATTGAAGGATTTCAAGTTTGGTAGGAACCAAAAAAAAAAAGAAATCAAATTATTAAATCAATTTATTTAAGAGGACATTAGAAAAATTACGTTTTTAAGTAGTAGTACCGTCTATCAGCACATATCATTCGAAGCCATGAAGATTCTTGATTTGTAACTCTTCCCATCACACTCCTAAACCTTAAGAAAACTTTCTTATAATGGTATATATATTTCCTTTAACATTTACAATTAAACTTTAAAACTAAATGCCTCACCTCATTTATATATATAGAAGTTTTACATCTTCATGCAATGTATATAATAGTGAAGCTTTTATTACAGTTAGAGATCACTAGTTAAATTTACAATCTCTACCCAAAATTCTATTAATCTAAATTTAGATTAGCAAGCAAGTTATCATGAACTCCCTGTGGGGAAGAAGGCTGTTTGTTATGGCAATGATTCTACTAACTCGACACTTCCACCTTGCAAGTACTATTATGTTCAGTTGCAAGAGGTGGTGACAAGCTCTTTAGACAAAATGATCCTTACTGCAACAACTTTATTCGAGTGTTAGAGTAAAGGATTGAGTACTTACAAGACACTTCAATGCTCAAGTAAGATAAAGTACAAGTTGATAACAGTGTTTTTAAAATCGAACCAGAGATTGAACCGACAAAGCCTCCAAGTCATGGTTCGATTTGTTTAACCGGTCAAATTCATGGTTAAATCGTGATTGAACCATGGTTGAACTAGAAAATACTCAAACCAGAGACATGCTCAATTTATTGTCTAATCGGTTCAACCGATTGGTTTGATCCGATTTTTAAAAACATACTTGATAGAGAGTGAGAGAAAAGATTCTTATCATAAAAATTACTGTAATTATTTATAAGATGAATGTTTCTTCAAGACCAAGTAATAAGTAGGGGTAGATTGGTCATTCCAATATAGATGCTTGTAGGAAACTTCTCAATACCTTCCTTGACCTGTGTGCTGACCATTGATTTGTTCCCTTAGGGGACCATTTCCTTTGTAGAGCACGTGTGGTCTTTGTCTCATAGATAGTTGGACTTGGCCTTACAAGACCAAAACTCTAGTATGGATCAAGTACATTCCACGTAATTCTATGTTCTGTTATATGCTCTTGTTCATAAATAGTTATAGAAACCTATCATGTACATGATTAATATATCATTTATTTTGTTGCTTTACGTTGCAGGTAGGTGTGAATTTTGGCTTCAGTGGAGATACCGTCCTCCCCCAGCACAGGCTGTAGGACTCTCTATGAGAAATGCCAAATAAGGTTTATTATCCGAATCTTTGAGCTAAAGCATGACATGTTTGAACCCCTGCGAGGAAAACCTTGACACAAGAAATAAAAACGTAAAGATTATAGTACAAGACCAAAACGCAGCCAATGCATGGGTCAATACCAATGTCCTTCCTTACATAAATGACGTTAATTTTGGGTATATAACTATAGGTAATGAGGTGATACCAGGGACTATAGCACCATATGTTGCTCAGGGTATTCCAAATATAATCAATGCTCTTAATAATGCTGCTATATACAAAGATATAAAGCTATCTGCAATTCTACAAGGTACTGTCTTGTCAACTTCTTCTCCACCTTCAGTTGGAGCATTCACCGATGAAGCAGCTAATTTCGTGAGACAGACTGCGCCAATTTTGTTGCAACATGGTTCACCCATGTTAGATATATAAAATCATTCACATACTTTCATGTAATAGCTTAAATTTTTGAGAAAATTGATTTATGACATAATATCAAATTTTTTATGACTAAATTGTTTAGAGTTTGATGCTTGTTATTTTTATTCTTTTAATAAAAAAGTTGATTTTTAGCACAAGATAAGTAGACTTGTACATTATTTACGCTTCTAACCTAAAGAGTTCTTGCGTGAGGGGACATGTTATAAAACCATTTATTTGCTTTTGTTATCCATTGTTTTAGTTTTATTATAACAAGTTCATATACGAATTCCCATCTATCCCCTAATCCCCAGTTGATTTATTATCTAGATTTCAAGCTATCTGCATCACGTATCATTGTATCGTGGCCCTTGAGACAAACGAGCCCCTCCTAATAAACTAAATATAATGCTTCTTCCTATTATCTCTACTATTTATTAAGAGAACAACTTACAAATTTCAATCTTACGTATTTTGATCACGTTCTTCTATAAAAATCCTCACCATAAAACTCAACTACTTAATATAAAATGATTACAAAGCTCATCTTCCTCTACTCCGAAGTAAATGATGTGTGTTTTTTGAGGAAAAAAAAAACCAAGGCAAAAGAGTATAATTTGAACTTAAATTTATTGTTCAGGAATATTATAATGTATTTTAGAGTTGAGGTGTATTTTTTTTTTTTGTAATAGTTGGAGGTATATTTTGCGACTAAAGATATCTAGATGTGATTCTCGTATCTTTATAGTCAAATTCGAATCTTCACTCACCACTTGAGATAAGATGAGAAGGATGGTATTATACTATTATCAATTTCTTTTTGGTACTGTGTTTTGCGCCATGTTTGATGTATTTATGCTGCTCTTTCGAAAATTGGTGTAGAGGCATTCTTATGCTGGCAATGCTCTCACAGAATTAAAAATCAAATTCTATCTTCGCTAAGTAAAAAAAGAATAGCTGAAAAAAAGATTTTTTAAAAAATAGAGCATTATCCTGTTATGCAACCCACACTCATGACAAGACCAAAAAAAACTTATTATGTTTGGCATGTGACAAAACATAATATTTTTATTTATTTAGTTTTTTAAAAATACATAAATTTATTTATTTATTTTAGGACAACTTTTCTTTTCTATTTTGGACACACAAAAAAAAGGCATTATGTGCTATAATTTTATAGGATCCATAATTAAATCTTAGAAGTATATTCAATGAATCTATTGGACAGAGATGAACTACTTGAGCCTACTTCTATGATATAATCAAAATGCGACTGAACAAAATCAAGTGGTCACATTTTTTTCATTTCGGGGCTAGCCGGCTGGACAGTACAAAGAACTGGCTTACTTCTCACTGATACGATTCTTATAACTCTTGGCTTAGTGGACTGGCCTATTGAGGTCCAACCGTACAAGGATCTTTTATATACAAACACCCAAGGTTAGGCGGAGGCCTATACTGTTGAAAACAGAGAAATCTGACATTGTTATGAATAACGAAAAATAGACATGATTATAAAGCATCCTTTTCTCAAGATTGGGTACCGTTGTAGTGAGTACTGTGGAACAGATTTCCCATACATGTTTATGCGTGTATGAGCTATCCTAGAGTCCCGAGGGAAAAAGGAATTGGTATTGTGCCAACTAATATTTCTTTTTCTTCCCCGAGCATTAAGAGGTAAGTTGATTTGAAATTTGACAATAAATAAAATTCAACGGAGAACAGATAATATATAAAGTTAATCTCCATTACGTCCCTCATTTACATGCATGTGAATTTTGATAGCGCTACGAGAACAACGCGGAGAAGGAAAAAGGAACTCCCAGGAATAATCATATCAACATGCTTTAAAATTAGAAGTAAACTTTTAATTTTCCTTTTTTTTTTGTAAAATTGACCAAAAACATCATAAACTTTATCATGTAGAATCAAGCCCGCTTGAAAGAAAAACGGATCAAAATACCCCAAAAGATGCAATTGCCCAGCACCTTCCACTGCAGACAAAATAGCCCCTACGCTACTCCCTACCCAACCAACCTATAACTTTTAACCCAAAAAAACAAAAAAATCCCCTGTTAAGCAAGCAGGATTGAGGCACCTGTAACTTATTGCAATATTTGCAAAATGCAGGGTTCCAATCAAAACCCACCCTCTTCTTTCACTCCCAAATCATCAGCCTTCTTTAAAAACAAAAGTGAAGAATGTTACTAGCCATCTGCCATCAAAAATTGAAACTTGGATCTATCCATGATAAAACAGAACATCAAGCTTCAGATCCGGAGTCAGTAGAACTCAATTCAGCAGAAGCTCCATGCAAGTTAGTGGCATAAGATTCAAACAACTTGGACAACTTTGGCTGCATGCCCTGGCATAGCTTCAATGTAGTGGTGCCCAATTTCATGCACTACAAAACAAAAGTCAACAAAGAATAAGCCTTGCTAGACACCATAAAATTTACAACAATTTGCTTTAAAATGCATCACTCAAGCATGTAATTTGGTATAACAAATCACTTAAGCCTTGCTAGACAGAAAGGGCAGTTTAAATTGCATCAATGCGTAAATAAACTAAAAAAAAAACCAATTTATAATGATCTCAATTAATAGAAAGCAAGATCAGGGTAAGAGATGCTCACCTCCTGGTAGAAGGCATTGATCTCCTCTTCTGTAAGGCCTTCATCCTCACCAGAATCCTCCACCCAGCCAAGAGAACGAAGGAATGCAGCCTCTTCCTCATCGGGAATTGTATCTTTCTCTTCATTATCAGGAAGTCTTTGAACCTCCACATGGGCATTACCATTGCTAGTCACTTCAGAACCATTTCCAAGATCTTGAGGATTTGCAGGAGGGCCAACTATTCCCCTATTAACTTCACCAGATTTCTCCATCGTGGGAGATGAAACCACTGGGTTAGAATCTGGAAGAACTGTGGAGGAGTTCATCAGAGTTTTCTTCTTAATGAGATTGAAGAAATCATTCCGGCTCTGGACTTGAGAAAAAGAATGTTTCTTATCCACAGTGGAACCTAATTTCAGATCCAACGAAGCTGGCTTCCTCTCTGTGGGGGATTTAAGGTTATTGGGGCTCCTCAAAGGTATAGAAGCAGCAGCTGCTGAAATAAGGGCAAGTTGATTTCCAGGTCTGCTGTTAGAATAATTTGTTGGACTTGAAGCATCCTTGGAGGTTGGGGAAACACCGTTTTCCCACACCACTGATTTAAGATCAGTAAACTTTCCAGATGTCTTTGGAGCATCACCTTTGGCATTTCCACTGCGAACAGATTGATTAGCAACATGCAATGCAGAGGGTTGCTGCGGCACACTCTTGGTAGCCATATTCATCTCAGCATTTCTGACTGTAGTTTTGGGCTTTGATTTATCAGAAGAATTATTAACCTGACAAGAAAAGTATCAGAAAAACACCTAGGATTTAAGAAATAACCATCATTTAAATACAATACAGAAACATAAAAGATTCTAGATTATAGCAATTTTCAGTATTTTTTATGTATGAATAAAACCTAAGAAATATTATTCAATTTTGATATCATTGACAGATTAAGAACAGGAAAAGTATCATTTTACATAATCCAAATCAAGCACCCTCCACAGATTTTCATATATGACGCAAACACATAGACCATTATACCATCAAAGTCAATTTTGACAGTGTTGAAAGATATATGTAGCACATTTTACAAAGTCAAAATCAAGTGCCCTTCACAAACCATCATCAGTCCCTCCAGAGGTGCAGGAACCAGAGTGAGCATGCCAAAAACAATGTCAAGAGATCACATAATGTGAATGTAGTAAAATAGGTGAAACAATGTAGTATTTGTAAAATGAACTGCCTGTTCTTAAACTGATTGGTGCACAATGTGCATGCAAGAATCTCTATAACAAGAAACCATCTGAAGGTACTAGTGAACTGCTTCATGATTCATATTTAGGCTACAAAACCAATCATAAAAAGGAAAATTTCAAAAAAAAATCAAAATCATCTACTTGGCTAATGAATCACTTCTAATGCAACTACTTAAGAAACTTGGTTCATACCTAAGAACTGAAATTGCTACAAGGCATTGCTTCAAATTATGATGAGGATAGATATTAGAAACATTAGTTTCATGAAGCAATTTTTTATTAAAAAAAAAATAGACGAGGGATGCCAAAAATGCCACTAGATATTCTAATGATAAAAAAACGCATGTGCCCTTTACAGAGGGAGGACAGCTGAGGGAGGGTAATACTAATAACTAATAAACAACTTGTAGGTTCCGTAAATACCACTCTGTAGTCATATATTTGTGTGTTGTGTGAGAAGAAGCAATCAAATATATCCGATAAGGTCCAGCGGATTGAAACTTAAGTTCAACACAACAATAGGACAACAACATTTCTGTTTCTTATTAGTTTTGTTTATCCAAAACAAATATAAATAGAATAAAGCGGAATACAGCCTGTGAATAAAAGTTACATCACACATTTCATAGAAAAATAAATAAAAGAGATAATTCATGACCACATTCTGGCAATAATATGAGAAATACAACAGTAGAGCAACACAAGATTGTAAAAACACTAATTTGTAATGATGCACTAATTCATGACCACATTCTGGCAATCATTAAATGATAAAAACACTGTTTGTTATTATAGATAATATCCTTATCTTTGTAAATAATATCCTTATATCTCATCCCTAATTGTATGCTATAGTTATCTCTCATCTTATCCCTACAATTTAGGAGTTATCTCAATGTAAGAGATAACTCTTAAATTGTAGGGATAAGAGATAACACCTATATTGTAGAGATAAGAGATAACACCTATATTGTACGGATAAGAGATAATCCCAACATTGTAGGCATAAGAGATAACTATAGCACACAATTAGGGATGTTGAGATAAGGATTTTATCTACAAACATAAGAATAGTATCTATAATAAGCAACAAACACAATACCAAACAAAACTGAGTGAGAACTTTTCCGTCAACTAATTTCTTCAATCTTTTTCTCTTTCTAAGTCTAATTTCCTCCCAGAACCCCACACTCACTAAAGCATTTCAGGTTGTTCACAAATCACAACTTCAAAATTTCTGGTACTTATCCCAAATTCTCAACCTCAACTCAGTTGTTTACCATTAAATAACACCACCTCACAACAAAAAGGAATGGGCCAAGAACAACCGCAATACCAAGTTTGAGAAATCAAACTAAGAATTCAAATGTCCTGATAAAATCTAAAACAGACAAAATTTTGCAATATATGACTGATAAAACAATATTTCACAAGGCAATTTCCTCACCAAAGCCTTAGGCATTGATGGTGTTACTGGAATCAACTGTCTTGACTGCTTAATAGCCAGCTCCTCGAGCCTTTGGGTTTTGACTGACACCTACAATTGATTAAGGCCTTATTAACTGATCAAGAAAATAAATAAAATCATTATAATTATAAGAATAAGAACGAAGAAGATAGTGATAGAGACAACTAGTTCAACTACCTGAGGAGTAGTACGAGCTCGGGATGGAGTCTGTGCCAAAGCTTCAGCCATGTTAAGACCAGTTGTCGTACTTGAAGCTGAAGACCCAGAAGTTGGAGTTACAGTTTGTTGCACCGTTGGAGATCCAGTATTACTGCTTCCAATTATTGTAGGCACCTCTGCTAGTGCAGATGTCCATCCCTCCCCGCCAATCAAAGCTGAACTGCCAACAGGTAGACTTTGACTAGCAGTAGCACCCAAACCAGGAGATGAAACTCTCCCTATTTCAGGGATTCCCTGCCTCTCTTCAGCTCCAAGTGATGGAAAATCCTTGTCAAACACAGCTTTCTGAATGCTACTACCTATACTACCCCCAGAAAGTATGCCATTGCTATTGTTCTGGTTGCTGTTGCCACCAGATTTTGTATCTACTGCAACTCTGTGGGGTAAAAGCTCACTCTGTTTCCTGGAAACCATTGAATGAGAACGCCGCAAAGTATCCCTCTCTATCCTACCAGAAAAGAGGTTGGCCAAGGGTTCAGAACAGTCACGATCCCAGTGATCTCCAAAATTGGATCTATCTTTCTCTCTATCACGGTCCTTATCACGATGACTTCTGTTGAAACTGCTGTAGGCATGCTTGGCAGAACCGTTGATAGAATTCCTCCGAGAATGTGATGAAGATGTCCGCTCAAGAAACACAGAACGAGGGCTATCAAAATCACTAGTGGCCTTAGAAGATCTATTCCTTGTGTGATGAGCTACATAAGGAGCATCTACACAACAATTGCAACTGTTATTAACTTGTGATTCTTTTCCTTTTTATATGGAGATAACACGGTTATAAATTTATAAAGTCCAAAGACCTGTGTTTCTAAAATATATGAATGCACAAAAAAAGGAATAAGATTCTATCATAAGAGAAAATACATAATATTCTGAATCAATTAATCTAAAGCATTAATTTTATCCAAAAAAATAAAAACCACAGCACTAAAATATGTAAATAGTTCAGGACATATTGAATATACCCGTGTGAGTAGATGGGGATGCAAAATGGTGGGCTGAACTGCCAGCCCCGGCAACACTTCCAGTACTTCTCAACCATTGTGGAACTAATGCAGGTTCACTTTTTTCCATAACGAACACTGAACATGATCAGAAGTAACGCAAAAAGCACGTGCACCTTCTTCACCACCCCTGCCCCTTGAGAACAGCACCGTTAAACTTGAATACGAAACTACAAGCTCTAACTCGCACCCCTCATCTTTCTTTCCTCTCGATGCCAAAACTAATCAAGAAATAACCTGCCTAAGCACAATACTGTCCCAAATGGAAATGGCAGCACATATTAATCCACAAATCAGTTTAGTAACAGCAGCTTATCTTCACAAAAGCTAGAACCCCGGAAATTGGTTAGCCTTCTATATTAAAAAAAAAACTGCAACCTTCCGAAACGGATACTCTACAAAATTAATCACAGATTCATGGCTGTAACTGCTCCAACAATGCTTAACTTAAATGGGTCGTTCAACAAACCACAAACAAACACTGTTTCCTCTATTCCGCAATCAAGCAACGCGCCAAAACAAAGGAGACAGAAACGAGAGCCCCGTGACTTGAAACACAAGACAATGTTGTGAAGGAAAAGCTTCTCTACGCCCCCATCTTCAGATAAAAAACATGGATTCGCATGCGACTATGAAACACTTAAGAGAGGCATCATTGAAAATTTTTTTGAAAAGAAATCGATTCCAGCACCAAAAAGCACGACTACGAAATCAATGGTAGAACTCTAGAAATCGTTAAGGCAACCATCAAACAGTTTCAGCACCCAAGAATTGAAGGAAACAAAAGAAAAAAATAGAACCCTATAGGGCAATATAGGTTGAGAAAATAGAAACCCTAGAAGAAACGCATGTGGGAAAATAGTCGTCGAGAACCTAGGGTTAAAGAGGGGGAAAATTTTGGGGAAATTAGATAGCGAAAGGGAAGAAAGCGAAATAAAGGAAGGGAGAGAAACTAACCCTAGAGTTTAGAGGGAGGGAGTGATCGATGAGGATAAGGAAACGTAACCGTTTCGATAACCGGCAAACCTAGCCAGTGGTATTGCCGATTAGGAGAATGCGTTTCAGAGGGAAAGGGAACAAGAAGACGAAGAGTTTGGGAGCTAATAGCAAAGTGGGATTGTGGAGAGAGCGAAATGGGGGTTGGATGGAATAGAAAGAACGACGAAGAAGAAGAAGAAGAGACACAGAGAGAGTGTGGGAAACAGAAAATAGGGTTTTGTTTGTGCGGAGTGCGGGTGAAGAGTGCGATGTGTGGGTGGGTGGGTGTGGGTGTGGGCGTGTGTGTGTGTGTATTTGTGAGAATGAGAGAACGCGAGACAAGGTATAATTTCTGTTAGTTTGGGATACTCAGGATGAGACGTATGAAGAAGACCGTCTTCTCCTTACCGCTGCTATAAGTCTATAACAAAATCAAATCAAATTAGGATATTAATATGAAAAAAAATATATTAAATTAAATATGTATGTGTTTTTTTTTAAAAAAAAAAAATTCTTACGTTTCCTTCGCTGCGCCTTCCAAATTCCAAATTTCCATCCCTGGCCTTCTTTGAACCTTTTGTTTTTTATCTTATTTTATTTTATTTGTGATCTCCTTTTTCTGAAGCCCTAAAATTTGATGTATTGATATTTCTTGACCATTAACGGACGGTGCGGCATCCACAACAGCATCTCACTAACCTATTAGATTTGAATCTTTTGTTCTTCTGGTTGAACTCGAAGTTTTTTTTTTTTTTTTTGAAAACAATTAGAAGTTTTCACCTAACAAAGATAGACACAGTCAATCGTAATACTAATATCTTTATCTTTATCTCTACATGATATATTCTTATAAAAACTTTGATATTAAATAATCCAAATTTTTATGTATCACATAATATATATTTTATTTTTAATTGAAACAAGTGCTTAGTGTATAGTATAACTGTACATTACGTTGTCAAAATTAGGTAAAAGACTTATTCATATTCAATTTTAAAAATTTATATAGAACTCAAAATACAGATTAAAATAAAGAAAATGATGATATGCATAATTAGATTGATAGATAATTCAAATTCGAAAGTTAAATAATAAATAAAATTTTAGAATAACATATATTATTATTTGTTGAAGAGTAAACCAATAAATTCAGAGACTCTTAAATAAATATATTCTAATTTAATAGATAGAAATGGATTATCTATTAATATTAACAATACCTTATCCTTTCATTGGGATTATTGTTAAAATACTTAATTGTCATCTTATCTCTTTTTTTAGTGGTTACATTAGAGATTATCTTATTATATCATTTTTTTTTTATCATAATCTGATCATATTATTAAAATACTTAATTGTCGTCTTATTTCATTTTTTTAGTGATGCATAATAAATTATCTGAGCGTACTAATATGCTTCCTTTTTTTTTTGTTGCACACTAATATGTTTCCTTTGTTTTCTAAAAAAAATGGTTTCTTCTTAAATTTTTGTGGTTTTAAAATTTTATTATTGTATATCATATAATGTAATTTTTGTGGGTATCAAAATATAAAATAGATATTATATTCATATTCATATCATATCAACCGAAACAAAAAGATATTATGAAACTTACTGATTTAAGTTTTTAAAAATAGAAAAACCGACAATGATATTTTATAGAAACTGAATGTTTTTAAAATATTAACTTCTTTTTAAGCCTACATCAACGTTAAACACACTAAGGCACTTTGTAATGACTGTTCAAAAAAAAAAAACTTAATAAAAGGTTTTATAACTTATGATCACTTTGACTTTTAAACACACCACTAATTATTAATTTTCAAGATCGAACTAATCTAATTAAAATCAGAAAAAAATAGATCTAAAAATTAAAAAATTTAAATAAAAAAAATTAAAAAATTAATTGGATTAGATTAACTTTATACTTAAATCTGATCTAATTCAATCCAAATAAAAAAAATTATATATGTCTTATAAACAAAATATTTTACCTAAAAAATTATTAGGTTGCTCAAACTTATTTAAGAACTTTATTATTATACTTTAAACCAAATTTAATTATTTCTCTAGTTTTATAGTTTAGACATTAGATTTAGACATGTATCATGGGATTGACTATTAGTTTGAACTTATATTTAGAATTTAGACTTATATTTTTTTAATGTATTTTAATGAATTAATTTAAATTTATATTTATTACATGTTGATAAATTTGGATTTGTGTATTTTATTTGATTAATTTGTGCATTTTTAAAAAATTGACAAAAAATCAAAAAACTATTAATCAAATAATAACATAAAAAAATCGATTAGATTAAGTCAATTATTTTTTTACTTCAAAATTGATTCAATCCAATCAAAAAATACTAGAAGTTTAATTTATTTATTTTTGGTGAAAACAACTAGAAGTTTTCACGTAACAAAGATAGACACAGTCAATCGTAATGCTGATATCTTTATCTTTATCTCTAAATGATATATCTTTATAAAAACTTTGATACAATGTCTTCAACATTTGTGTACTTATTAACTTTAGCAAAGAACTCATTCATAGTTTTAGGTTCTTTTTTGGTAAGACAAAAAGATAATGGTAGGCGGAGTCATTCTCTCGTGTTATGTAGTCTGAGTCTTTCATCTCAGTCATAAATATTTGTGATTTTTTTATTGAACTAAAATATAAAGTCTCAGAGAGATTTTTTTTTCTTATTTAATATGAGAGAGACATGAAATGGATTTTGACTACACCTTACTTATGATAAAATGTAGTAAAAATCTCAAGGACAAGTCTTTTAAGTTAATGACAATTTTATGAGTAAAAGTGGTGAATCATTACAGGGTGATTTTTATTTTAAAAAAAAAGAGAAAAAAAAGTGTGTCACGTGAGTGGATCATTTCCTTTAGCAAATAAGAGAGCATAAACATAAGCATATAAGTGTTCTTGAGGGTCTATGGTCTCATCATAAACTTTAATATTTATTAGATATTTAAAACGTTTAGAGATCTCATAGGCCATCAATTTGTCAGATAAATGTTGATTTTGTTTAATCGATTTCCTTAATCCTTGATCATGCTCTTTGTTTCCCCAAACTGAGATCTCAGTTCTCTAATTGGGTTCTGTGATCCTGGAATACTCCAAATGACGTATCCCGTCACTGGTTTGGTCCCTTTGATTTTCCTAATTCCTGTTTAGAATTCAATTTTTGTCTTGGTTGACAACTCTCTCCAACTTATGAATACGCTAATCCTGTAGTCTAACAAGAGTAATGAGCCATTCTCTAGATAGTTCTAGGAGATCGGATTCACCCTGGTGAGACCGAACTTCTTCATTGTCCCCCTTTTATCTCAAGTGTTGCAAAGCTGATACCAATTGTCTGGTATCTCCAAAAGGCACTCCTTACAGACTAAGTCATTGCCACGGCAGAGGGGAGAGATTTTCACCCGTATAGGAAGTCTCTACCCCTTTCTGTCGGGGTTCCAATTGGGTTACGATTGGCTCCTGAACTATGTAATATTTATAATTATATTACATACATTTACTACATTGTGTTGTGTTTATAGAAGTGTAACCCCCTTACTAAAATAATAACTCTAAACATATCCATAATAATATTATAAGTAAATTTACTTCATAAAAATTTACAAACAAAAATTAAAATCAAAATAAAAAATATATAAAAGAAAATAAGTATCAATATAGATAAAACAAAGTTGTAATACATATTTATAATTTTATAAATTAACATTACATATCGGTCATACTTGTTTACTCATAAGTAGATGTACACATATTTTTAATAATTTTAAAATTATATATATATATATATATATATATATATATATATATATATATATATACCATAAATCGAGTGAAAATTTAAAATTCTTAGAAAAAATGAACAGTTATAAAAATATTCGAAAACACATAGTGAATTTCAGTTGTGTAAGATACACAGAAAATCACATGACAACCAAAGTATAAAAATAACAACACAATTCTAACTTAGTAGAACAAATGCTAAATAAATCACGTAATACAACCATATATATTATTATAAAAAAATTCTTCAAATATCAGCAAATAAGTACCAATTATAAGTATCTTCAATCATCAACAAACAAATTTTTCATCACAGGGAATCTACCATTTACTTTTTTTTTCTTTTCACTTGTCTCACATTTTCCTCGAAGGTCTTCACTTCTATAGGGAATCCACCCTATTTCTGGTGTTATTTAAACATCATGACAACAAAGTTAGACATACTCACGCTAACCAGACAGATAATATAAAAAAAAAATCATCTATCTACCTCTCAACGGTTAGGTGCAACTTTTTTCATGAATCACTTACTTGTCATCACACACAAACATAATCAATGCAAATCACCAATATACAAATAAATCTATTATATAAATAAATCATGACAATTAAATAAAACTCATAAAACTTAGAATCATTAAATTTAAATGTCAATTCTTCAAGGGACCAATTATCATTTAAAATTAATTTAATGATTCTCTTAATAATCCATATCATAATTCATAATTTATCAAGTCTTTATCATAGTCCATATTTTATCAGATCTTCATCATGGTTCACAGTTTATCATGGTCCTAATAGTACATTTATTGCACAAAAATCTTTTTATTGCAAATGTCAAAATAAAAGTCATAAAAATTACTCTTAAGCCAAGGTAAATATATGTCAGAATAAATGTCATAAAATTACTCTAGAGTCAAGATAAATATAACAAAGTTTATGCAAATCAAGTACATATATTTATTATCTAATATAATTAAAATATTTATTTAACTTAACCTTGGGTGATATTTTAATTTATTATATTAGTCTTATGAAAGAGTCAACATTTAAATTATAATAATTATAACTTTTGTCAAATATTATAAATATTTTAAAGTCAAACAAATATTAAATTTTTATAACATTACATGTGTATAATAAATTTAACAAAAATAATAATATATACAAAATATTAAAATAATAATTTAACTAACAAAGCATATAAACATATTAAAAGTCATTGTTTTATTTTTTAAAAAATCTCAGGTAATAACTTTTGTTCTTTTCCTTCTTTCTTTTCTCCTTTTCTCTTTCTTTCCTCTTTTTAGCACTCTTTCCTCTCTATTTTTTTCTTTGCTTCCACGTAATCTCACCCCTGTATATAACCATATTGAATGGCTTAAGTATTTATTATAGTGTGCACGTTGCAGCATTTGGAACGTTGTACCTGTTTTATATATTTTATTTTATTTTTTTCTTCTAAATAAAAAATAATGATAACATTTTTAAATTTTTATATTAAAATAATAATTAATTCATAAATATTTTTTTAATTATAAATATCTGTTTATAAATATATATATTAAAATATTTTTAATATCTTCTAAAAAATAAATAATCCAAATAATGATATGCATAATTAGATTGATAGATAATTCAAATTCAAAAACTCAAAATTCAGTATAAAATATAAATAATCCAAATTTTTATGTTAAATAATAAATAAAATTTTAGAATAACATGTATTTTTATTTGTTGAAGAATAAACCAATAAATTCAGAGACTTTAAATAAATATATTCATAGAAATGAATTATCTATTAATATTAACAATAACTTATATTTTCATTATGATTATTATTAAAATACTTAATTGTCTTCTTATCTCTTTTTTTAAGTGGTTATATTAGAGATTATCTTATCATATCATTATTATTTTTATCATAATCTGATCATATTATTAAAATGCTTAATTGTTGTCTTATTTCACTTTTTTAGTGATGCATAATAAAATATCTGAGCTTACTAATATGTTTCCTTTTTTTTTTTGGTTGCACGCTAATATGTTTCCTTTGTTTTCTAAAAAAAATATGGTTTCTTTTGAAACTTTTGTGGTTTTAAAATTTTACTATTGTATATCATATAATGTAATTTGTGGGGTATCAAAATATAAAATAGATATTATATTCATATTCATATCATATTAAAAAAAAAAATATTATGAAACTTACTGAAGGGCTAAGATTGTCTCCTCTTCATTTGAAGCCTCAAAACCAACAATCTTTCCCACCTTCCAAGTTTCTTGAGCCTCCTCAACACCCTCTGCTTCATCCCTTGTGCAAGATGCTGAGAAACCTCCAGAAGTTTGGTTAGCAAATTCATTCTGATTCAAGCATTCCACAACAATGCTATTCGGTGATTTTTCATTAGAGCCCGCTGGGTTGGGCCCAAAGCCAGGGGATACAGATTTGAAGATTTTGTTTCGTCAAACCAAATGGGCCCATGGTCCATTTCACTTTCATTTCTACCACTTAATAAAATTGTCTTTACGTTTTTAGCTGTCGTGGGCCTAGGCATACCCAATTGCATTTTGTCAATTACCTCCTTTGTCCTTCTATCTTCAGAAAAACCTACTATTACTACAAAAAAATTTGCAAAAAATGACGGTTTATTTACAGCGATTTTTTAAACTGTCACAATTATGAGTGGTTTAAATTATGGTTTTATTAATTGTCACAAAATTTAATATTTTGTGACGGTTTAATATTATTTAGTGACGATTTATATTAAAAAATTAAAATATTAAATGTTATGGCGGTTTAACAGTCTTTAGTGGCAGTTTATATTTTAAAAAAAAGTTACACATCGTTTTTTTCTCAAAATTTAATTCCTTCCGTCTTTTTCCCTCACCTATTTTTCTCTGCCCTAACATCTCACCATACTCTGTCATTCTTTGCCCTCTCATTCAACAGACAACAACGTATCAACAACAGTAATCCACGCCTCAATGCCTCAAGATCTCAGCAGCAGCGACACCTACCACACAGGTTTGATCCAAATTTAGGAATTAATTGATGAGTTTTTTGATGATGTTATATCATAGTTACCAAATTCTCTAAGTAAACCTGCGAACCATGTACCAGTTCTCGCGTACCATGTACCAAATCATGGTACTTCACAGTGTAAAGAAAGTCTTATAATTATATAGTAAAAAGTTATGAACCGTGTACCAATACAACGTATGTGTACCAGAGAGTACTACAAACTTGTTAACTATGTGTTATATATCTATGAGTAATTGTTTTGGTCAATGTCATATCAGTCCTTAGACTGATTTTAGATAGCTAAGGGAAGGTGGGGTTGAGGTTCAAAGAGGGAATAGCGTAGAAGTATAACTATGTCAATCAGTCATATTTCCCTTCTATCATGAAATAAGCTAAATTCCTGTATTGATGGGTTTTTTTTGGTTTAAACTAATTAAATGTTTCTTTCATAAGATTTTGCTACTTGTTTGTTAGTGAAGAACTTTAGTGTATTCGGGGGATTAATCAAAGTGGAAGATGGAAGTGCTTACTCCAATCCTATATGTTTCAAGTAGTTTTTGTTGTGTTTGTTTTACCTTCAACACAACAAAATTAGAGAAGTTTTAAAGTTTGAACTAGAGTGAGTTGTTGACTTGGCTGGTTGGGGTTATTCTAATATGTTAATACATATTGTCAGATTTGCTATGCTCTGTTTTTCACATATCGAATTTGTGAAAATGTTAGGAATACTGAATAGAAATTGACTATGTTCTTCATGTTATGTTTTCTTTTTTTTTTCCTTATATAATTGCCTTCAAGAAAGGAAGAAAAGGATTCTAGCAGTTCCTTTAAGGTTTCTTATTGAACTTTAAATGGTAAAGGTGTTGAGATTATAGTCTGGACAATACTTTATGATTAAGAAAATTATGTTAATTGACTTTGAGTCATATGCTAACTAGGTCAATAATGCTGACTTGGAAGTGTAATTTAGTGGTCTCAAAGATCTCACTTCTCACCTACTCTTTATCTCTCTCATCAGGCACCTTCGATGAGTATAAGTGCAGAGATATATTGGATTATCTCTGTTTTGAATCAAATACCTTGTTATATCTACTACTTTGTAACATCTATAGATTTACGATTAATGGAGTTGAAGTCCAAGGGAATTACTTCAGAAGTCATGAGAGTACTCTGTCTCTTCATGTTTTCAAAATTGAAATGATTAATGAAGAAGTAAAGTTAATAGCAGGATTGGCAAACCACTCTGTGACCATCTTAGAGGTGATTCATTAGATATAACTAGTGTACAGTGATAAAATTTGTTATGAAACTATTATAAAAAATGCCACTTGTTTTAATGAATTTTGTTTCTCTTTTTCTTTTCAACATAGAAGTTATAGCATGGTAAAAGTTACAATTCATATTGAATAATGACTAAATGGAATTTACATAACTATATAAATTTCAATTAGTGGAACACCTTTGGGTCATGATTGATTTACTTTCATACTAGTACTTGGCTCTTGGCATATGATAGTACTGAGCTGTGACTAACAACAAGTGTATATGCACTAAAATATTTATCATGACAGTTGCATTCAACTTCTCATTGACTGAAGGGTTAGTAAGTTTACCTTGTAGTTATGACCAGAATTTGTTTTTCTGGTGTAGGAAAATTTCTCTAGACTGCATGTTCTTGGAATCTCAGCACATAATTGATTACAACCTTCTGTTGGGATTACATTTTAGAGCTCTAGAGAATCTAAAGGCCTTAGTGGAACCTCCTGGATCAATGCAGCGTCAGGATAGCTTACCTTATGGAGATGGTAAATACCTCCTCTTATGCCTGTTACTTATAATGTGATATAGAATTTTTCTTGCAAAAATTAATGATTATATTTTGACATAAATATTTTTAATGAACATATTAACATCTTTTACATTTATTGTTTTTTCATATATCCTATAGATGGTAAATATGACATTAAGATCACTAGGAATGTTTTGCAGTGTAGAAAATTGCTGTTGTATTGTGAAGTCAATTTGAGAAATAAGGTATCTTAGTCAAAAATGGATGAAAGCTTTTAAGGGATGCCAACTGCATTCCAAAAAAAAAGTTAGTTTCGCTTAGGCATCAAAAACTAAAATTTTTAGTAGTTATAAACATCTAAAACATGTATAATGGTTAATCTGTTAACCTGACTCTCAGTAATATCTATTGACCCTCTAAAGCTTGACACCAAATATAGCCTTCTGATCTCAAATATAGCTAAACTGTCGTCATGTAGTTGAAGGCAGCCAACAGATTATTATGAGAAAAAAAATCCTATATATATTATTAATATATCCTCATATAATTATAACTGATTCAACTATATATATATATTATTAATGGGAACCATGTAAGTTAAAGTAGAGCATTGCTGGGTCACTTAAAAGAAAATTGAAAAGTGTAAGTTAAAGTAGAGCATTGCTGTATAAATACTGGCTTATAAATAATGGGCATAAAACATGGAGTTAAGGAAACTAGTCAAATAATTTGTTATATATATATATATATATATATATATATATATATATATTAAATGGGAACCATGTAAGTTAAAGTAGAACATTGATGTATAAATACTGGTCTTATAAATAATGGGCATAAAACATGGAGTTAAGGAAACTAGTCAAACAAATTTGTTAGTATGTAGTTTATTAATTTGGATATTTTAAATTGAGGGAGGATCAGTGTAAGTGTTTTTGACTTACAAAGTTGTTAGATTTATTTTCATCCAATGGTTACTTTTAATGAAATAATCTCAACCATTAGATGAAAGTAGATCTAACGATTGAAAATGAGTGTAAGTCAAAAAACACTTACACTAGTGTAAGTCGATCCCTCCTCTTTTAAATTATAAGGCAAAGTGTTTGTTGTGGTCCCATTTGCTGAAATGGGCCTATATACAAATAATATGGTGACATAAGGACCAATATAAGTGACATGGTGGCATGAGACCCAAATTAAAAAGTGAGATGGTGGCAGAATGCAAAGATTAAGGCAAATGGGCGTAGTGGCTCTAGCATAAATTATATGTGCAATTTGTGACTACTTTAACTTACATGGTTCCAATTGTTAATGGCAAACACGTTTAATTTATGTTCTTCTGATTAGGTGGCTAGAGTTAATGTTGTTTTAATAATAATGAGTAAGTAATCTAATAGTTGGTTTCTTTTTTTTGATATTCCATTTTTGTTATTTTGAGAATAAAAAGATGTATATGCATGTTTATTTTTAATATATCAATAAGAAAATTTCGTATGGATCTTTATTTCGTATGCATGTGGCTTTAATGTTACAGGTTGCTTCCCTCTCTCAGCAACAACTATATCATTTTTAGTCTCTTTTCTGTTGTTGTGAATTGAAGGATAAGGTAATAAAGATCTTCTTTAGTTTTCATTTTGAAGTTCCCAATTTGACATGCCCTTATTTTAATATCTCATTTTGTTTTAGAGATGGATAAAAGTTGGATTTTAAAGCCACGAACTACACTCGAATATATGGAAGGGCTGTTGAAATTTTTAGACTTTGCATTTGCTAATGCATCGTTTGATAATAGGATAGTGTCCTTGTTCTCATTGTGGGTTTAGACTATTTCAAACTAGAGAAGAGGTGTACGACTACTTGCTTTTAAGGCCTTTTCTAGCAGGTTACACTGTTTGGTTATTACATGGTGAGAGAGATGTAGGAGAAAGTTCTTGTTGTAGACAAGAAATGCAATATAATGAAGCTCGTGAAGATCCAATGCAAGGCATGATTCATGATGTTTTCAACTTCTCTAGACAATATGTTGACGAAGAACATTCCACATCGCATGGAACAATGAATGAATGTGAAGGAAGAATACCACATTTACATGATGGTCTGATGGATAAAGCTAAAGAGTTTTATGAGTTGGTTAGAGATGGGGAACAAGAACTTTATGAAGGATGCTCAAAGTACTCAAAATTGTCTTTTTTAGTGAAATTGTATCACATTAAGTGCATTTGTGGGATGAGTGACAAGGCCATGTCGATGATAATAAAGCTAATTCATGATGCTTTTGAGCATGCAAAGATCCCCGAATCATTATATGAGACCAAGAAAACCATAAAAAAACTTGGTCTTAATTATAAGAAGATACATACATGTCCAAATGATTGCATGTTATATCGGGGATCAGATAAAAGGAGACAAGAATGCAAGCGATGCGACACATCTAGATGGAAGCCAAAGACTAAGAAAAATTCTTCTAATGAGCCTGAAGTTAATAAAAACAAAAAAATGCAACCTGCAAAGGTGCTTCGTTATTTCCCTTTGATACCACAATTGCAAAGATTGTTCATGTCTAGTAAGACATCTGCTGATATGAGATGGCATGAT
Organism: Ormosia emarginata; assembly: GCA_029884605.1. Classification (NCBI taxonomy): domain Eukaryota; kingdom Viridiplantae; phylum Streptophyta; class Magnoliopsida; order Fabales; family Fabaceae; genus Ormosia; species Ormosia emarginata. The sequence continues at coordinate 59,270,082 of JAQQTP010000082.1, read as the reverse complement.
ATTGATAATAATAAAGATGGATTCTTGAGGCATCCGAGAGATGCTGAGGCATGGAAAATATTTGACTCCACATTTCCTGACTTTTCTTTGGATGCATGTAATGTTCGCCTTGTCTTTGCTAGTGATGGGTTCAATTCTTTCGGAAACATGAGTACTAATTATAGCATTTGGCCTGTGGTTCTCATTCCATACAACACCCCTCCTTGGAAATGTATGAAACAAACTTCCTTCATTCTCTCAATGATCATTCCAGGTAAGCGAATGCCAAGGAATGACATTAATATTTACTTACAACCTTTGATCGATGAGCTGAAGAAGTTGTGGGATGTTGTCGAAACATTTGATGCTTCATCAAATGAAACTTTTAAAATGCGAGCAGCATTGATGTGGACAATTAGTGATTTTCAAGGATATGAGACCTTATCTGGGTGGAACACGTATAGTAAGCTTGCTTGTCCCACATGCAACATCGATGCTGAACCTTGTCGACTTCATCATAGTAGAAAATGGTGTTTTATGGGCCATCGTCGTTTTCTAAATGCTAGTCACAGGTTTAGATTGGACAAGGTCTGATTTGATGGTAAGGTTGACAAAAGAAATCCATCTGTACAATTATCAGGCTCAGACATTTTAAGACAAGTTGAGAATATTCGAGTTTCATTTGGAAAGACACCAGAGGTTGAAGTTAGAGGGAAAAGAGGATGTGGGCAGCAAAATACCCAATGAGGTGATTCACATTAGAGAAAGAAAAGTATATTCTTTGAACTTCCATATTGGGAGTTTAACTCATTGCGTCACAATTTTGATGTAATGCATATTGAGAAGAATGTGTGTGACAATGTAATATACACTTTGCTTAATGAAAATGGAAAGTCAAAAGATCACCTTAATGTCTGAAAAGACCTACAATCAATGGGCATAAGATCTGATCTTTGGCCATATGAGAATGGAAAATATCCTCATGCTATTTTTACTATGTCAAATGCACAAAAGGATATATTTCTTAGGACTTTGAAGAATGCGGTTGTTCCAGATGGTTACTCAAGCAACATTTCTAGATGTGTTGATTTGAAGCAACGTAAGTTGTTTGGGTTGAAAAGTCATGATTCTCATATTCTTATGGAGCAACTACTACCAATATCATTAAGGAATGCGATGCCTGGCTTAGTGTCTGCAGTTTTAATCGATTTTTGTTCGTTCTTTCGACAATTATGTGGTAAAGTGTTGAATCTTGAGGATCTTGATAACCTCCAAAATCAAATCGTTCTCACTTTATGTCATTTCGAAATGATATTCCCTCCATCTTTTTTCACAGTAATGGTTCACTTAGTTGTTCATTTAGTTGATGAAGTAAAACGTGATGGCCCGGTGCATTATCGATGGATGTATCCTATAGAAAGGTAAACTTAACATACTAAATTCTTTATTCATTTTTTTGGCTACATATACTCCATTACGTGAATTAATAATCTTTTGATCTTAAATGTACTTAGGGCGTTTGAAGTCTTATGTGCGTAATAAGGCACAACCAGAAGGCTCTATCGCTGAAGGTTACTTGGCTGATGAAATTCTAACCTTTTGTTCAAGATATTTGGAAGATGTTGAGACTAGAATCAATCGGTCGGTGCCTGTTGATGATCAACCTGATGATGTGGAATATCATGAAAGGGACACTATATTCCCAAAAGTTGGTAGACCAATAGGGTTTTTTTTTCATATTTTAAATTGACACCGATGGAGAAGTTACAAGCACATCGTCATGTGTTAGTTAATTGTGTAGCAGTAAACCCGTTCCTCCAGTAAGTAAATCATAAAAGTTTACACAAATCTCATTATAAATTCAATAATTCTACTCCATATTGTGTTAAATTAATTTCTACATATAGGGAATTTAGGACAGAGACAAAAAAAGGTTAAGGAGTCGTACACGGTTACAATCTGAGATAGATAAAGTTGTACATAAAGAATTTGCTGGTTGGTTTCAAAAGCGAGTAAGTGGAAGTTATGTTATCATCTTTCTTCTTATTTAGAGGTTTAATCAAAGCATGTAACTAATATGGTTCATTCTTGATGTTAGATTATGAATGAAGTCAATGAACATTCAAATGAAATTATATGGCTTGCACTTGGACCACTTGACCAAGCCAAACGATTTAGTGCATACAATGTGAATGGATTTAAATTCAGAACTCTAAGACAAGAGCATGGGTTGAAAACTCAAAATAGTGGAGTGTTTGGTACATTTGATACTAGAAGTTATGCAACAACCGTGACAACAATATGACGATTGGAGGTGTTTCGTATTACGAAAAATTGGTGGACAACATTGAGTTGAACTACAATGGACAATACAATGGACAATTCACGGTTACCTTGTTCAAATGTCAATGAGCTAATACCACTACTGACAGAGGCATAAAAAAAGATGACTTGGGCTTTACTTGTATAAATTTTTCCCATTTGATACATCTTGGTGATCGAGAAGATCATGAGCCGTATATATTGGCATCGGAGGCCCAACTTGTATATTATGTAGATGATGAAATAGAAAAAGAATGGAGTGTTGTCGTCCATCTAAAACCAAGAGACTTGTATGACATGGGAGAAGACAAAGATGAAGAGCTAATTTATGATATTGTTCCTTCTCCGCAACAAGACTTGGATAGGTGGTTTCAAGATAGCAATCTAGATTTACGATTGACAAGAGATGATATAGAAGATGAACCTCCAATAAATGCTAATGTTGACAATTGTAACACCTTCCCTAGGGTATCACATGTCTGACTCCCGACTCATAATCTAAAAAGAAGTTCGCACAAAGTTTGAGTTATAAAATATGAGTTTTAAAATTTCTTTCTTGCTGAAACATAAACTTTTTGAAATTCATAAGTAATACGGAAAAATAGATTTAACTGATTTAAAATCATATAACAAACATCACTTAATATTTAACAATTTAAAGAGAAATATAAAACTAACAGACTCTTTTTTTTAACAGTAGTAAATCCCATGACGGGTCCTATTTAATAGCACGGTATAACACTAACGAGAAACTTTAACATACTTATTCCTTTTTCTGTCCATCTTGATGCATCAAACATCTGTTCCTTTGTCAACACTGCACACCTTCGAGTCCTGAATGTCCACTCCTTATTGTTGTCACCAATCTCAGAGTATCTATCGCCCGTTATGTCTAAGACAACTCATTCTTTCTACTGTTTAATTTTAACAATACAAACACAACAAGACAACATAACAAAGAGGTGAGATCACCTACACCAATACCAATATGGCAGCACGGAGATAACACAAACAACATATCATACAGATATATCATACCAGAATTCCAATAATGCACTCAACATTAATCAACTATCATCATCATACCATTAACATTATTATCATCACACAATAATCACAATAATGTCATCAACATGATTATCATCATCATCATCCAAGTATTCAAAACAATTGTCATAGCCAATATTTCTCAATTAATATATCACACAGATATAAATGTTTAGATTATGCATGTACACAAGACTCGATTTTCTACTCCATGGAGCTAAACTCAGGTCGGAGAAAATGATCGAAAAGACCTGCCGGTACCACGTGCCTCAGACCACGTGCTTTAATTCTCATTTCAATTTTTGCACATATAGCACATACACGAGATCTTGATTAAGAATAGTGTCTCGGTCAGGATCATCGGTGTGTTGCATCGGTCTAACCTACGGGAAGAAGCGCGACCAACCACCCCTGTAAGCAACCCGTACCCCGATGCCACCAAGGTCAACAAGTGACTTACACTACGCATATCGCACCCACTCAAAAGGTGTATTTCTCCTAGGTAATCAGCCATATCCAGCCCTCATCGGACCATTCCAATGCATGTATAATGCACTAAATACCAATTACAGGTATAATACCAATCACAGGTATATCTCATAATTTCTCAGATATAGTTTATACAATGCATCAATATGTCAGTGCAAGTCCAACCACAAATGCACCACGTGCCAATAACATGCAAAACTCGTTGTTTTCACAAACAGACGATTGTATGGATGGTTCAACAAGAATCATATTGTATTTTTCAATAACAAAATCATCTTATCATGTTTTCATAGTTATAAAACATGTTGTCGTGTTTTCAAAAATCAACCACATTCACGATTCGTTTTCACAATTCCACAACACTTCACAGGTTCAAAATAAGTAACACTTTTGTTACGTTTTTTAAAATTCCAAAACATGTTTATTACTTTTTCACAATACCATAATACTACTGTTACGTTTACAAAATTTTATAACATTTCTGTTACGTTTTCAAAATGTTGCAATTCTTCTGTTGCACTTTTAAACCACGTACTAATTTTTTAACGTTTTTCTCAATCGCGTAAAAATATCGTTTCTCAAATCGCATAGTATTTTTCAACTGTTTCAAAATGCATAACTTAAAAATCATTCTTTTAAGTCGCGTAAATCATTTTCCATCATTCTCATAATATTTAAAACACTTTCCAAATCACATAACTATTTTCCGTCATTTTCACAATCACTTAAAAATATTCTATCACTTTTAAATCACATATTGATTTTTTAATGATATTAAATCACGTAAAATATTTAAACATAATTCAAATCGTGTAGAAATATTTGAATATATTCCAAATCGTTTTAAGATCGTAAAATATTTTTCATCACAATTTCATTAGAAAGTATTTCTTGACCTTTAAAAATTCCTTTTCAACTTTTCCCAAAATAATATAACTTTATACTTCATTTAATATATTTTCTTACTCAAAAAATCTTTTTCCACACTCAAGAAATTCTTTTGAATATAATTCACAAAATCACTTTTCCATTGATATAAATCAATGTTTCAAAATCTTAAATTTTCTTAACGTCTCCAAAACTTGAAAATAAGTTATCGTTAGTAAATTCTCAAATCACCATTATATTCTTTTTTCTCAAATCAATTTTAAAATCAATTCTCTTCAAAATAAATTAAAGTTAAAACATTTTCAACTTCTCAAGTCTTTTCGTTTACAAAATTTTCTCAAGTGATAAAACATTCTGATTCCCTTTCCAAAATCCTTATATTACACCAAACTATATTTCTACTTTGAAAATTACTTTATTTTATAAAACTAAGGCATTACAAACCTTCTAAAACGCGTAACATATTGAAAATCAAATATTTTTTCTTCTAAATTGATATGATTTTACACAAACAAAACCATTAAAATTTTGTTTTCAAAACCGTGTGATTCATGGTCATAAAAACCAAACCCATTTGTTCAAATTCATTTTCACTTTCTTTGCAAATCCTTAAAATCAACATTTGCCCGTTTCATTTTTTTCGAAATCAAATTAGTAAACACTTAGGAACTTTTTACACAAAATCAATCAATAAAAATCCTTCAAAATTGTGTTCATGTACTCTTGGAAAAACAAATCCTTTGTTTATTTTCCATTCTCTTTTAAAAAAAATTCATTTCCATCATTCATGAAAATATTAATTTGTAAATACCTATTTTGAGGTGTCTTCACCAAAATTCACCATGTTTCTAGGGGTTAATTCCTTTGTTCTTGAAAAATTTCAACATGAATATCTAATTATGGGCATCAAAACCATAGCCCTCTCCTTGGCCATTGAAGCCAAAAATTGGTTTCCTTTCCATCATCAAATCATGGTATACACATACATACATTATATATATATATATATATATATATATATATATATATATATAAAAGCATGCCATATTATCATCATGCATAGTATAAGCATACCATTAAAATCATAAATTCATGCAAAGCATATTAAGCATAGGCAATTAATCAAACCTCATAAACACCCACAAATTAATTACATGACCATGGATATGAATCCTCACATGGATTCAACACCTATCAAATATATAACCATCTCTCACCACCATGCTTGGTTGGTGAGATGGATCTCCCTCTTACCTCTTGAAGATCCTAAAAAACTCTTTGTTTTGCTTCTTTTTCTAAGTTCTTCACCACCAAGGGCTTCTCAAATACAAAATAAAATACATAAAAATTAGTATACTAAGTTTGATTAAGAGGAACTATGGATCAAACATGGTTTAGATCATGAAAAAGAGAGAAGAAATGAAGTCTTCTTACACTTCACCATAAATATTCCATAACATGGATCTTGAAGAAAGTCCATGGAGATGAATGATTTAGAGAAAATCTCCAACATGAAAGTTGCTTAGAATATCATGTAGATTCAAGATCTATGGTTAGATGAAATTAAAAAGTGATGGAAGGTGTTCTTGATGGTTATGGCCGAAACATAGAGGAGAAAAGAAAGGAGAGAAAATTTGTTTTGAAGAGCTTTGGCTTTTTGGAGGAGACAAAGGTGATCAATGATATCAATAATGACCAAAATGGAGTAATAATGGTCATAGAGTTGTTGATATGGTCTTAAGGCCTCCAAACTGTCCCCCCCTCCAAACACTCTCCTAAGGATGCAAACAAATCAATAATAATGCATGTTGACCAAGACAAGTTGATAGAAAATGATAAGAATTGATTTGTAATAATTTGCCTCACAAATAGATGCATTGTCGTAGCTTCCTTGAAGCAAGTCTCCATTATTGACTATTTCTTTGTTGTGTAATACAAATAATGAAACATGAATTTATTGAATCAACTTGGCCCTTTTTTAGCTTTGAATGGCTGTAGCTATGCTTGGAGAGAAAGAAAAAAATATTCTTGCTTTAGGAAAATGATCAATAATGATGTATAATTGACCAATACATCTAATAATGACATAAAGCTTTTTCTTTAGCTCCAAAATGAAGCACAAAACCGTCCCCCCTCTTCCTAATGCATTCATGAAGTTGTCATCATTATTAGCCACCATCTAGAGCATTTCTAGCCATTGATTAATTCAATGGTTAGGATTTAGGTAGACTTTTGATTAGAAGACTTAATATAGGTCATTGAATCTTTCTCCTTTAAATTCTAGTCATTGAATGTGTCTCCAAAATGAAGGGTCAAGATTGCTCCTTCAAACTTTAAATCCAAGGGTCATAATTAGTCTTTATCACTTTTTAAGATTAAATCTTCACCATTGATTAAATCTTCATCCAATGGTCATAAATGATTCTTGTTACTTTTTAAGACCAAATCTCCACCCTTGATCAATTCTAAATCCAATGGTTGTAAATGGTCATAGCCATTATATAAAACTAAATCTCTACCCTTGATTTAATCTCCATCTAACGGTTATAAATAATCCTATTTACTTTTAAGATCAAATCTCCACCGTTGATTAAATCAAAATCAAGTCTCCATCGTTAATTAAATCAATGGTGGATATCCAAACCACCAATATTGACTTAAGCAATATAATTTCTATTTTTATCTGCTAAAACTCCACAAAAGATTATATTTACTGTATTTTTATCGTCTGATAAATAAATACAGTACAAAACACAGTACAAAATTTTTTTTTAAAATTGTTTCCGGATTCAAGTTTAGTAAGATTTCATGTATCTAAAAGATAAATTTTTCTACATGTGTAGAAAAATTTTTTTCTTTGAGGCCACTTGAGCCCACGTAAGGTCACCTGGGCTCACATAGGACCACATTGCTCTCATACTGATCAAAAAAAATTCATAATCATCCACAAAAATTACAAATATTAGAAAACATATAAAAATCAAGTCAAATTATTAAAAATAATTAATAGTCAAGAGAAATAAATATTTAAAGATTTTCTCCAGCCCGAAAATTATTATTTTCCTGACACGGAGTAAATCACTCAAAACGATCAAATAGGCTGACGGAATAAACAAAATAATTTTACAATGCACAGAAATTACTAAACAGTAAAATTCTGTTAACTGTCAAAATTATTGTTTAAGAGATAAGAAATTTGGGGTGTTACAATAATATCGATGCAACTGAGGATTTTGTTTAATTTTTATTTGTTGTAGTTAGGTATTAATGTATTTGGTCAGTTTTAATTTCATAACATTATAATATACATATGTTTTATAATATACTTATCAACTCATAGTGGTGCCCGTTCTGTACCACTAACTCATAATGGATCTCATTCTGTACCACCAACTCATAGTGGTGCCTGTTTTGTACCATCGACTCATAGCAGAGCTGGTTTTGTACAACCGACTCATAGAGGAGCTCATTCTAGGACACCGACTCATGTTGGAGCTCGCTCTAGGCCACACTCAGATGGTAGTGCTTATTTTGAGCCATTGACTCATAGTGGAACTCATTCTGGGCCATCTTCCGATGCCTATTTTATACCATCCACTTATTCATCTGAGCCTGAGCTTGAGCCTGAGCATACTACTTCATTTGATGAGTCTGAGGATGATGTTATTCCTACATATGGTGAGATAGTTACTAGCAGTCGTAAGAATAACAATTATTGGATCATCAATGTTATTGGTAAGAATCATAATTCTTGTATTTTTATTTGCTTGATGATTATATGTATTTTAAATATTACAATTCTTGTTTTAGATGAGGATGGCACCATCAAAGAAGGACGATTGAAGGTACAAGATATTTGGTCACTCCTACAGGAAAAAAGGTTATAGTCACATGCAAGAGCTTGGTCAACCCATAGATGATGCAGGTGGCCTTTTGGGTGGCTTCTTGGGAGATTTAGGATCTGATTATTCTAAGTTTCCCATGTGTTATGTCTCTTGGCATAAGGTTCCGAGTACATATAAGGAGAAAGTGTATGATGATATTATAAAGGTAAATATAAATTATCTATTTGTATTTTATGATCTATATGACTTAGTTATTAATATCTTTTCTTATGTAGAAAAAATTTCATATAGAGGAAAGTCGATTGAAGGGATATATCATGAAAAATATTGGGAAGAAGTGGAAAGATACTAGGCATAATCTATTTCACCAATTTTATGATAAAACATTGACTATGGAGGAAAATGTTACAAGACTCCCAAATGGAATTGATCCCGACCATTGGACATGGTTTATTAAATATCGCAATGATAGGAAAACACAGGTAACATATTCAAAACAAACATGGTCATTTCATTTAATGTAAAATAGTCAAATCAGTTCATAATTGTGTTGTTGTTAATGCAAGCACAGGAGATATGCAAAAAGAATGTTGAAAATCGAAAAAAGCAATTGTACACACACACTGGTGGTTCAAAAAGCATACTTAGGAGGAAAGCTGAAGAGGTTATTAATGTTGAATTTCTTTGATTCTTTATATTTGGTTTTTTATATTATTTAATTTTTATGTATATGATTGTGGTAATAATGATATAGGAACGACAACGTGGGAGCCGCATTAGTAGAGGAGAGATGTGGACTATAGTACACAAGCGAAAAGACGGTTCTTATGTCAATGATGAGGCCAAAATTTTTAGTGTAAGTAATTTAAGAAATTGATGTTGTTTAATTTTTTTTAAATATTTTACCTAATGTATAAATCTAGACTTTAATGGTTGAAATTTTACATGTTTCTAGGAGAAAATTATGAATATTGAGTGTCAAGATGGCTCATCACGATAAATTTCACAAGATGATTCACTTGCTCGGGTTCTAGGGAAGGAGCACTCTGGCAGATTTCGGGGTGTGGGTTTTGGGCCATCTGTTACTCAAATATTTGGCCATACAACTTATCAGTTTAGTGGAATATCTTTAACTCCACCAATTCAAACAAAGGTGGATGAGATGAAGTCAGAGTTAGAAGTTGAGAAATTAAAGGTGCAGAAGCTTGAATCAGTGGTAGAAACTGAGAGATTGAGAAGGCAAGCATTTGAAGGTGCTATAACAAGATATTTACTTCAACAAGGAGGGGATTTACTTGCTGAGTTGGCCGCTATGGTTAATGCAATGGTATGTATTTTAAATTTCTTGATATCATTTTAAAAAGTGAAGTATGATCCTAGTATGTTTTGCTTGATTTTGGCTGAGAGCTTTGGAGATATTCTTCATGCTTAAGTGATCAAATATCACTTGCTTGATGAAAAGTTTGAGTCATAGATTATATCGAACTTGTTTATGTTCCCATTGTTATGTTTTAATTCTATTCTAATTAATTGTGATATGTTGAGGTATTTTTCTAAAATGCTTACTGTTGGTTCTAGTTAAAGCATAAAATGCTTTCTGAATTTGTCTCTAACTTGTGGTAATCCTTGACTACTTTCTGTCATTAACATTAGATGCGAAAAATTCTGTTTACTTGTTTGCATTAACTCATGGGTATCTTAATAATGTGAAAATGATTATTATGTTGATGTATTCTTTATGCTTAAGTGACCAAATACCACTTATTTGCATGAATTTAAGTATGGGTCCATTTGGGATTTGGAAGAAAATGATATAAGATTGTCTTGTAGTGATCATGATTGTCCAAACTAATGTAGGATCAACCTTGTTTATGTAGAAAATCTATGGTGTGTTTGTTTTAAAATTCATGGTGTGTTTGTTTATGTAGAAAATCTGATATTTGGGCTTGGGTCAACTTATAATGTGTTTGTTTTAAAATCTATAGTGCTTTTATCGAATGCATACAACTCATAGTTTTTTATATTTCCAGGCTTCAGATGAAGGAAGTGGGCAAATTTCACCAGGTGCTAGATCGTCTTCCTCAGCAAGTCATAATGCTCAAATTGGACAAGATTCTAATCAGAGTGGAAAGTGAATGTCTCATGATTGAAAAATGATTTGCTATTGCTATATTTTTCAGATATTATTTTGTTTGTAATGGATTTTAGTTTGTTTATTTCGTTTGTATTAGATTTCAGTTTGCTTGTGTACTGAATCATCATTTCAGATATTTATCTAAGATTGTGTTAACAAATTAATATATTTGTTAAAAGTTTAAATGTTTTATTATTTCATTTGAATATGCTAGTTAAGTGTAATGTAAAATAAATTGAAATGTATTAAAATTGACATGCGAATAAAGTTGAGAAAATAAAATTAATTTAATAACCACTGCAAAAAAATGAGCATAAGCTATTTTTCAATATCAGCGGCGGTTTCCAAACCACCACAATAAAAAAATGATGAAATTTAATATTTTAATGACTATTCATAACCGCCGCAAAAAAAATGTTAGCTATTTTTTAATTTTAGCAACAGTTTCAAACTGCCGCTATAAATAATAAATGATGAAATACAAAAATTGTAGTGGCGGTTCAAAACTGCTGCTAAAAGTGAAAAAAAATTACCGCTAAATTACTGCTGCAAAAACCGCCGCGAAAAACCATTTTTGCGACAGTTATTCCAGCGGTTGTCTGGAACCGCCGTGAAATGGTTTTAGGACGCCTATATCAGTGACAATTTCAAAATCGCTGTTATTTTTTTTTGCGGCAGTTTGAACCGCCACTAAATGTAATTTTGAATCGTCGCTAAAGATTATTTTTTTTGTAGTGTATGTGCAATCTAGTAGTTGAGAATCCAACATGTGATATTAAAGGGCAATCACAGGAGGAGCATTCAATATAATCATATTTTCCTCCTTGTGATAAATGAGCCATGTCCATTCCCAACACATCATTAAAAATTAAGCCCCCACCGTCCACCCCTTATCCTTCCCGTTGAGCCTCGCCTGAAAGTACGATCGAAGACCCTGCTTCACCTTCTCCGGTAACATCATCATCTCGTATCCCCGATGAAGATGGACCCATCGAATTACGCTTCATCCTTGTGTCGACACCACACTTTTTCCACATGCACCCTATGTCCCTTTCAATTTCCTTGATATACAAATCTGATCCATTGCCATCTACTGATAGATAAACCCAGCCTCCAATCAAAGGCCAGTATACCGTATCTATTAACAATCTTGCAGCACCAAGGGACAAGGCAAATTCTATTTCCTTGTCGAAACAAACAACCTCACCCTAACACTCACCAATTTTTCCAAGGTTATCATAAGACCAAGCATGGGGAGGAATTCCTATGCATTCAAGCCATACTCTCCTGGTTAAACAAAATTCTTCCTCTAACCATCTTCTATAATCCTCAAAATATTTCTTCAAAAGATTGCCCCCCGATGACAGAGCTTCCTCCATATCTTCCACAAATGTAAATGTTAAAAGGATTTTATGTTTACCCATGTCTCGCAGATTTGTGACTGATGACCATTCACTAATTAGTTTTACTGCGAGGGTATCAATATCAATAAGATAGGAGGTCTCTCCAATTATACTTCCCCTCAATCATCCCAAATTTGCTTCACATACTTCACCTTTAACTACATTCGTCTTTTCCTCTAGGAATTCCTCAATAGTCTTCTCTATTTTCATAACCTTCCTACTATCACCTCTATCAACCTTTCTTCCCCTAATATTCCGATGATGTGGAGAGTCCTGTTTCTCATTTGAGTTGCAGAGTTTGTGATATTACTTGAATGATCAAAATTAAAATATAAATATATGTGACTTTTTAAAATCATCACATAACTTTTACGTAACTTTTAATATTAGTCATCTATATATAATTATATGATCAAGATTTATTCATCTCACATTTTCAAAATAAAAATTTCTCCCATTAGACCTGCTTTCATATATATATATATATATATATATATATATATATATATATATATATATATATATACTTCAAGCTAAATTAATAACCTATCATATAGGTGATTCGAATAACATGTCTACCTCCATTATTTATTTTTCATGCTTATCATTTTCTATAAAATACTCTTTCTTTAATATCTAATCAACTCTCCTAAATTTTTGTTTGTGTTTCTCTTTTTCTTTTCATTCATCTTCTTCTTACCTATCTATTATTACTATTTTTTAATGAAGGGCAACATGTAATCTCCTCCTATTATTGTTGACGTTGCATGTTGTGATGTAAAAATATTAGACGAAGTGCTAAATTTGTTACCACGTGATTACAAAATTTTGTCCTAATGATGCAGATTTGTTCAACTATTTATTGAAGGCCAAGATTGATATTGATTTCATAGTTCATGGTTCGATTTATGATATTGATGTCTATAAGCATTCTCTTCAACAACTCAATGTTATATATATTTATATACATATTTATCATCATCTATTTATTCTTCTTTCTTTAGTTTAATAAATATGCATTAAATGTTTATTTCAATAAATATACAACCGTACAAAATAATGTTCCATAAATAATTGTATTGAATTATTGAAATGGATACTTTTTGTTTCATTGTTGAACTTTGCACAAATAAATATAAACGCAAAGGAGAAAAGCATATGTATTTTTTTTACTTTAAGAAGTTGGAAATACACAAATGGTAATCGTCCAAATCGTACTGCTGTAGACTTTGGTTTTTGGAAGACCAATGGAAGAGATTATTCGATATGCATAAATAGCACTATAATTGGGTTAAATAAGACTAGTATTTCACGTAAGAAAACTTAACCCTGTATTTAGATTTTTTTTATTAATAAAATAGAATAAAATAGGTGATGATGAATCAAAAAAGAAAGAGAAGAAATAGAACATAATTTCTTTCTCTTTGTTTAGAAGATTCATTAACGGGACGAAACAGAACATGTGTTCCTCCCATTCCACCTCAATTTTGAGAAAAACAAAAATTAGACATTTGAGGAAAAGAAGGGAGAAACGATTCTTTATGTATTATATTCCGTTCTTATATATTTTAAAACTACTAAATACAAAAAAATTATTTCTGTTATCTCTATTTTTTTTTCTCTCAATTACCTGTCATCTAAACATAGTATAAAGATGCAGAGAAAATCAATTAGATTGTGCAATAGTTGAGTTCAAGTGCAACTCCTAGTCGCAAGGTAAAATATTAATGATACTATTTTGATATTTCCATTAGGTAGTGTACGAATTAATTTATACACCTTCTTTATTTAGTAAAAGACAGACCATTTATGACAGAGTTATGAAATTCATTAAGATATTCTTTATGATCTGATTTCAAGAAATTTACATAACAAAAATTTGAACATATAATTGTGCACTTATTCATACATCACATATTCGCATGCCACTATATCAACCCATTAAAGTTATATTCATGATACTTTGAAAAATAATGGCACGTGTATTTACTTTTATTCTGAGTTATTTAAATTGATATTGCATGCTAATTATTATGTATTTCCATATATTTTAGTATCTAAAATTTAGGTCACCAATTAAATTATCAAAATTACACATTTAATCTTTCTCTTATAACGTATACTAAAAGATGCCAAATGTCTGCCCAGCTAGCTAATATGTATGAAGTAGGAAAAAATTATGACCATGCTAATTAAGCAGTATTTTTTTTTAGCTGAAATTTAAGCTTGATGGATTATATAAAAAAAGTTTTTTGATTTGATACATTAAAAAAAATAGTTTCATGGAACTTGATTTCAAAATTTTTTTGGTGAGTTCCAGGATAGAAAACCAGCCAAAAACCAACAACACATAAGACTACCCTGTAGGAACGTGCAAGGCTACACCAGAAAGGTCCTTATGCAACACTTATGCTAGTTAGAAACAAAAATATGAAGAAAAAGATTGATAAATTTGTGAATATTTTTGAATGATTGTATACATGAGGGTTAATCTTTATTTATACAAAAAAGATTGTTATACAAAAAAAAATATATAATTATGTACAAAATCAATTAAAAACTCAATCAATCAATCATAATATCAATCACGCTAACATTGCTAAGCATAAAAGAGGGGTTGTCAACCTATGGACACCAAAGCCAGGATCATGGCCCATGTGAGCAAGTTTATCAGCAATAGTGTTAGCTTCCTTGAAAACATACGTAACATCAACTGACCAACTCCTTCGAATGAGGCCTTGAATATCCTTAATAATAGTAGTAACATGATGTGCATTGTCCATTGAGAAATGGATTAACTGCTGGGCTATAAGGGGGAATTTAAAAGTAGGAGATATATTCGTTAATGAGCTAAAAGAGAAACCACAATAGTGAGTCTAACGTCACATCTTAACCTAAAATCTTAAAATAATAAGTTTATCAGTCTTTTCACTTAACTTGTTTTTTTATTAATGTGAAACTTTAACAGTCACATTTTGAATTTTTAACATTCTCCCTCTCAAATGTGAGTCACAACATTAGTATGCTCCATCTCAAGAAGAAAACGATTATGAGTATTCACAGGGTTACTAACCAAGACCTAAGTTTTATCAATGTGCTCTACAACATGGGTAAGAATTGAACCCGAGCACTAACTATCGTCTCCAAATACTTAGACCAAATGAACCATAAGTTCTGATACCACTTGTTAGAATCGAGGAAACCCAAAAAATCGAGAAGATTTGCATTCAATGAGCTAAGCAAAGAACTACATAAGTGGATTTGACACCACTTCTTGACTCAAAACCTTAAGGTATTAAGACTACGAGTCTTTTTCACTTATATAGTCTTCAACTTGTCTATTCATTTTTAATGTGAGACTTCTTTACTTATATCTCACTCACACTTGAATTTCACAACAATTTCTCCCTTAAATGTGAGTTCTTCACACACTGTCACTTCCCCTCAAACAGAAGCTATCGAGCATTTGACAGTATCACCAAGAGCTCTAACTCGCATCCAAAAGCCTCACCTCCTCTAGATCGGGCCATACACATAGATCTACTAACTTGTTCATTTCTTTCTAATGTAGGACTTCTTCACCCACATTGGAAACAAGAGAAATCAAACATTAATTTGTCAATTTCTCTCCATTATGCTTAGGTGCAGCATAAATAAAAGAAATTGACAAATTAATGTTTGATTTCTCTTGCATGTGTTGTAATTGAGCATGTTGAAGATAAGTCAGAGCACCGACAAGAAAACAACATATCTTTTGGATTAATGTATGATGTTGTTTTTCTTGCTACACTACTACACTAATACTTGTTTCAATAATGTTAAACTGTGTTTGTGACTATGGAAAGTAATTGTGTTGATAAATGATCAATGACTACCATGACTCGACATAATTTGCATTATTTGAAGAAGTCATATCGGAGGTGTTGTCTATAGATCATATGTTTTAAAAAAATCGTGGCTACATACTAAGTTTTTTTCTTAGTTGCTCAATCTTAAAGTCATTTTCAAAATAAAATGTTTTTAAAACTAAAATTACAATTGTTACCAAGTGGCCTCAATACTCAAGAGGGGGGGTGAATTGAGTATGTAAAATATTTTCGTAAATCTTTCGCAAAACGTTTGATTGACAATTTTCATTGAAGCTATTGGATGATTGAGGTGAATGGATAAATGAGATTGAATACTTCACTCATAAATAAATAACCTAAGATAGAAAGAATTCACGCAAAGCAATATATCAAACTCAACTCAAGCATATATAATTAAAGCACAAAGAAGAGATAGAGTTGAGAAGAACAAACACAAGATTTATCCTGGTTCAGTTCCCTTGACCTACGTCCAAATTCTCCAGCAAAACCACTCAAGATTTTTCACTAAACTTTAAGCTTGAACGGATGCTTGAAAACTTTACACAAAAGAGTACTCAACTCCTTGGGATGCCTCACCCTTGAGCTTGAGCCTCAAACCAGAGATACCTCACCCTTTTCACTAGAGGGATACCTCACCCCCTTTACAACCTTTGAAGGATACCTCACCTTCAACAAGGGATACCTTATCCTTTACAAACTTTGAGAGATACCTCACTCTCTTTTCTCTGTTAGGATACCTCAACAAATAATCAAAGTGTTTACAAGATGAAACTCTCACAAGAGTAGATTACACAAATTGAAGTCCTATGATGCTCTTCAAGAATATCTCAAATATATACAAAAACAGAGCAAAAGAGATTTAATGATGATTCTCGGATTAGAGTGATTGAAAGATGTTTCTTAATTGTTGGTTAGCCACAAATGATGCCTCAAGAAGTGTATTTATAAGTTTTTAGATCAATAGAGCCGTTAGGGGCTTTTGTGGCAACATTAAATGCTAAGAAAATATAGCCGTTGGACATGTCAGAATGCTGGTAATCGATTACAGGGTTCTGGTAATCGATTACATGACAGTTAGAACGTGTTCTTGACTTTCTGGGTTTGTGGTAATCGATTACAAGACTTGTGTAATCGATTACATGCCCTCTGACTTCATGGTAATCGATTACAATATTGATGTAATCGATTACATGGCCCTTTGAATGTGTTCTTTGATTTAGGGGTTGGTAATCGATTACATGGATGGTATAATCGATTACACGACTTTTAAATCGACTAAACATTGGTAATCGATTACACTATACTTTAAACTCATTTTTCAATCCTAATTAAGTCACCAGGCCATTTTTATCATTGGGAACTTGGACTAACCAAGATTTGCAAATGTTTAACATAATCCAAGATTGAAATCAACATTTCTTTAAAATATGAACTTTGAAAAACAAGTTGATTTATGAGATCTTTGAAAAATCATTTGAATATAATTGAGATACCTTGAGAGCATTTCACATTAATGTTCTAAGACCTATATCTAATATACCTCTTTGATCTTGGTCTTCTTCTTTTGGTCTTGATCTTTAGATCTTGGTCTTCATCTTGACTTTGTTATCATCAAAAACTTATTTGATATGCTTCAAGATATAAGCATTCACATTCTCCCCCTTTTTGATGATGACAAAATAAGCATTGAAAATAGAGAAATATTTGCGTTTATTTATTTATCAAAGATTAAGCGCAACTCCCCCCCGTAATGTATGCATGAGATAGGATAAATGATTTTCATGTAAAAGCATAAAGCTCCCCCGTACACATGCAACATATTTCACTAATCTCTCCCCCGTTGGCATTATCAAAAACAACATAAGCATTCAGCATTGTATATATAATTATTTCAGCCCAGCAGGATCAATATCAGAGTATAAACAGTTTAGCACATCAATATGTGATACCAATGACAAATGCATATAAAAAAAGTCTAGGGTAGTATTAATCGTTTATGCCAATAGAATTCAGAGTCATATTTAAGAGCAAATGGGGTTAGATAGTATACAAGCAAGGAATCATCATGACATAGCTTGATGGTAGATAAAATGTATGTCCCATGAATTTTTGCCTTTTAAAACCTTGTGTAATCAATTACAATGTCTGTGTAATCGATTACACACGTTCTGGATTCCTGGTAATCGATTACATATGTGGTGTAATCAATTACATACCTTCTGGAATTGTTGTAATCGATTACTTGCTTTCTGACTTGGCTTGGAATGCTTGACAGAGCCTTTGTAATCGATTACAATGGTTTTGTAATCGATTACCAGTTTACTAAAACTCAGTTTTTGCATTTCAAACAGTAAATGATTGATTTTAAACCTTTCAATTTTGTTCCAAAGCATTCCAAATCAATTCCAAACATCATGCAAGCATAGAAACTGATCAGACTATGATCCAAAACACATAATCATGCAAATTTGCTTCTTTTACCAAGAATTACATCATGTTGATGGATTGGTGAAGATTTTGAGCTTTTTGAGGATCTTTGGCATGATGTAGTACCTGCAAAATAGCTAAAGGGGAACCTCCAACGCTCAAGTCAGTATTCGATTCATAATTGATTAAATCAAGGTAGTTTGTGCAGTAAAAACACCAAATTATGCAGCAAATTTTAGATTATGCAGCAAAAATGAGTTTATGCAGAAAATTGTGCAACAAGAGTTTGGATGCATGATTAATCCAATATTCCAAGATAAAAAAAATTTATCTAACTCAAGCATTCATTCAAATGCATGATTGAACAATCATTCCTAATTCTCCTCTTATATATGCACTTTAGGGCAAACAATGATCATATTAGGAATGTAATGTCAAGTACAAAGATATTATCATCCAACATACCATTTCAAACAAGAAGTGTACTTATCTAACATATTAACACATATAGAGATATTGTCAAGATATTAAGCTTGAAAAGTACAATTTCAAAACAGGTTAAAACATAAAAACATATCTCCACTTATCAAAAGGTTGCAAGTCCAAGCTTCTTGGAGACAAGGAAGAGAACTTGGAGTATTTTCTGATCTTGTGCTTGCAGCAGCCACTTTTGATATTCCAAAGTCCGTTCTTGGCCTTCAAGCACACCCACAACATACTTCAATTTTTGACTTTTGGTACCCAAATTCTCTTGGGTCCTTGTGTGTTAGTGTTAGGCAAGGTGCCCTTAGAGATCCAAACCATTTTAGTTCCAATCTTGTTATTGATGTTCTTCCTCACATTACAAGTTGATGCATTATGTCCTTTCTTACCACAATGAAAACACTTTATAAAAGGACTTGTTGATGAACTTGAGGGAACAAAGAAATTCTTGTAAAGTTTTTGTTGATTTTTGGGATTGTACCCTAAACCAGCCTTTTGAAACACACATTTTTGATTCCCAAGCAATATGTTCAGATTATCTCTTTCAAGGGTAAATTTTAAAAGAGTATTTTTCAAATCTTCAATTTCATTTTCAAAAGTTTTACATGATGGCAAGAAAAGGATGTAGATGCATTATCAAGTAAAGAACATGTCATGCATGAGAAATTAGCATCAATGAGTCCAAGAGTTTCATTTTCAATTTTAAGTTCCTCAATTTCCTTGTTTAAAATAGAGATTTTGTTTTCAAAAGAGGAAATTATTTTCTTGGATGATAAAACAAGTTTTGCAAGTCTCATAGATTCATTATGCAATTCTTCAAATGCATCTTGCAATTCATCATAGGAAGGAGAAGAATTTGATTCAAAATTTGAGAATGTTACCTCCATGTCGTCTTCATCTTCCTCTTTTCCTCTAGCCATGAAACATAGATTGGCTTCCTCATTGTCCGAACTATCGGTTGAATCTATGTTATTATCATCCCAAGCTATGTAGGCTCTTCTTTCTTTTTTTTCCTTTGAGTACCTCTTCTCATACTTCTCCACTTTCCTTTGATAGATTGGGCACTCCATCTTCATGTGACCCAATTCTCCACATTCATAGCATTTAGGAGTGGTTGAGGTTCCTTCCCCTTTGTGATAGGCATTCTTTGAGGCAAAAGGAGGTCTTCTTTGAGCTCCATTATTTTTGAAGAATCTTCCAAACTTCTTTACTAGAAGGTTAAGATTCTCCTCATTAATCTCCAAGTCATCTCCATCATCTTCATCATCATCATCATTAATCATGGAGGAGGTGGCCTTTAGAACAATTCCTTTCTTTTCCTTCTTGTCATGTTTCTCATTTTGATTGAGCCTATTCAGCTCCAACTCATGCTCTTGCAGCTTTCCAAAAAGTGTGGCTAAGGTCATAGTTGCTAGTTTTCTTGATTCTGAAATAGCCGGACTTCCCTACTCAAACATCTCAACACTTTATTAATAAGATCTTCATTAGGAAAAGTTTTTCCCAATGAAGCAAGATGATTTGTGATATGTATAAAACATTTTTGCATTTCTTGAATGCTTTCACCTTGGTTCATTCTAAAAGGTTCATACTTATGAGTGAGAGTATTTATCCTTGATCTTTTCACTTCACTAGTACCCTCATGAGTTACTTGTAAGGTGTCCCATATTTCTTGTGCGGATTTACAATTTGAGACTCTAAAGAACTCATCATACCCCAAAGTAGTGGTAATGATGTTTTTGGCTCTCAAATTATATTGGACCTTCTTTTTATCATCATTCGTCCATTCACTTCTTGGTGTATTAATCCTTACACTATTTACAACTTGTGTGGGGACAAAAGGACCATTTTCAACAGCATCCCACACATCTAAGTCAATAGCTTCAATAAAAATTTTCATTCTTTCTTTCCAATAAGCATACCCATCCCCATTGAAAAAGGGAGGTCTATAAAGAGAAGAACTATCAGAAAAATCATTTGAAGAGGCCATCACTTTTTCTTGAAGCTACTAAGCTCTTTACACAAGAGCCTAGCTCTGATACCACTTGTTACCAAGTGGCCTCAATACTCAAGAGGTGAATTGAGTATGTAAAATATTTTTGAATAAATCTTTCGCAAAACGTTTGATTAATAATTTTCGTTGAAGCTATTGGATGATTGAGGTGAATGGATAAATGAGATTGAATACTTCACTCATAAATAAACAACCCAAGATAGAAAGAATTCAAGCAAAGCAAGATATCAAACTCAACTTAAGCATATATAATTAAAGCACAAAGAAGAGATAGAGTTAAGAAGAACAAACACAAGATTTATCCTGGTTCAACACCCTTGTGACCTACGTCCAATTCTCAAGCAAACCACTCAAGATTTTCCACTAAACTTCAAGCTTGAACGGATGCTTGAAAACCTTTACACAAAAGAGCACTCAACTCCTTGGGATGCCTCACCCTTGAGCTTGAGCCTCAAACCAGGGATACCTCACCCTTTTCACTAGAGGGATACCTCACCCCCTTTACAACCTTTGAAGGATACTTCACATTCAACAAGGGATACCTTACCCTTTACAAACTTTGAGAGATACCTCACTCTCTTTTTTCTAGAGGGATACCTCATCCCCTTTACAAATAATCAAAGTGTTTACAAGATGAAACTCTCACAAGAGTAGATTACACAAATTGAAGTCCTATGATGCTCTTTAAGAATATCTCAAATATATACAAAAACAGAGCAAAAGAGATTTAATGATGATTCTCGGATTAGAGTGATTGAAAGATATTTCTCAATTGTTGGTTAGCCACAAATGATGCCCCAAGAAGTGTATTTATAAGTTTTTAGATCAATAGAGCCGTTAGGGGCTTTTGTGGTAACATTAAATGCCAAGAAAATATAGCCGACATGTTAGAATCTTTGTAATCGATTGGGGTTACGTAATCGATTACATGACATTAGAATGTGTTCTTGGCTTTCTGGGTTTGTGGTAATCGATTACAAGACTTGTGTAATCGATTACACGCCCTCTGACTTCATGGTAATCGATTACAATATTGATGTAATCGATTACATGGCCCTTTGAACGTGTTCTTGGATTTCTGGGAATATGATAATCGATTACATGGATGGTGTAATCGATTACACGGCTTATGTTTAGCTTGTAATCGATTACTAAACATTGGTAATTGATTACACTATACTTTAAACTCATTTTTCAATCCCAATTAAGTCGCCATGCCATTTTTATCATTGGGGAACTTGGACTAACCAAGATTTGCAAATGTTTAACATAATCCAAGATTGAAATCAACATTTCTTTAAAATATGAACTTTGAAAAACAAATTGATTTATGAGATCTTTGAAAAACCATTTGAATATAATTGAGATACCTTGAGAGCATTTCACATTGATGTTCTAAGACCTATATCTAATATACCTCTTTGATCTTGGTCTTCTTCTTTTGGTCTTGATCTTCATCTTTAGATCTTGGTCTTCATCTTGACTTTGTTATCATCAAAAACTTATTTGATATGTTTCAAGACATAAGCATTCACAACAATTAATTTTGCCCAAGTGAGAGAATGTTTAATTTTTCTTATATGGGTTACAATTAATTGTTATGTTATGTTTGTGAAAATTGGACTGACAATATGATATGAGATATAGACAATCATTGTAAGTCGAATATTAATATTGATCCATATTGTGAGCAATGTATACCGATTTATGAGTTAGTCTGGTTAGGCAACAATAATGTAGGCCCAATTAACCATTGATCAATTAGGGCTTATTTCTAATAGTGTCTCTTGATCAGAGAGTTTGTTGTGGTTATAAATATACAACTAAATCCCCTCCCTTGTACCACCCATATGTTATCTGACTTGCCCCATAAGTAACCACCTATTTCAAGAGGTAGATATGAAGAATGATCGAGTTAGAGGAGCAATCCTTGTCAGTATTTTAATCGATCATCCATGGCCAACGCAAGTACATTTTGTATTTCGTGTTAATTATATCAGTGTCGTAAATTTATATGACTATATAAATTTTACATTAACGTGGTATCATTTTTGGAATCAACGTTAAACTTCACTTATTTGAAATCCCTTTCCTAAACCATGTGCAACCTATGCCACACACCCCAAAGCACAACCAATATAATGGAAGTATAGCCCAAATTTGCCAAGAAGCCTCCCAAAGCAAGACCAGAAGAATCACGAATAACCCCTCCACAAGCGGCCTTGTGATTGCTAATGGCGAAGCCATCAGTATTTAAACATTTTTTTTTTGGTCTTACAAGTGTTCCTTACATTGTATGAGTGTGGGACTAATCCTCACTCTAGGAATTGAGCTTATCCCTCCCTTCAAAAGTTGTCCCACAAGTTCAAACCCTTGATACTATAGAAGCCTTTGAACTGTTAATTTCAAGTTTACTTACCACTTA
Source organism: Ormosia emarginata (assembly GCA_029884605.1). Taxonomy (NCBI): domain Eukaryota; kingdom Viridiplantae; phylum Streptophyta; class Magnoliopsida; order Fabales; family Fabaceae; genus Ormosia; species Ormosia emarginata. The sequence continues at coordinate 59,246,760 of JAQQTP010000082.1, read as the reverse complement.
ATGGTGTTTGATTCCAAATTTATGGCTATACATAGATTATCTCTATATACTTTTTAGATGCAATTGGATGATTGGATCTTACGTTAAATTTATGAAAATAAACATAAAAGAGAAAGTGTGTACATTGAAGAAGTAAATAAGCGTAAAAAAAAGAGTCATAACAATGAAAAGTGGCAATAATTTTAATGAACATGGCTTTCCTCAGGCTTAAGAATTTCTTCTTCTACTCAGGCTTAACAATTGCAAACTCCCTTTTCTTCTTCTAAATCAACATTCTCACACTTAACAACTGCAAACTCCCACGCAAGATGTACCCAAACTCATTTATAAATAAAAATTTGAAATGTTATAAATAAAAATTTGAAATGTTATATCTTCTTCTTCTTCTTAGTCAAAATTGTTAGATAAGTCAAAGTAATAAGATTATTTATTTATATAAGGTGAATACAATTATAGCTCATTCTAACAAAAAATTAGGCCAAAATATTTTAGCTGTCTAATATTTTATTACAATTATGTATTGATAAATTAAGAAGTGTTGAAAAATAATCATAAATGGAGAGTAAGAAGTATCTACAGTTTTATCTTGGTTATATTTGAATATAAATTCTAATTGAGCAATAATATTTGCAATTTTGTTCTATAGTTAAACTAAATAATTTGTCTCTATATTTATACTCAATTTGAATTTTGGTTTTCATGGTTTTTTTATGAGTCTCTATAATTTCACTTATTTAAATTTTAATTACTAAAAGATCATCAATACTTTAATAATTTTTAACTGTAAACTATTTTTTATAAAAAAAACTTATATATTCTCTTATACATGTCAAACTTATAATTTTTTCTTATAAAAAACCAATCTAATCAAAATTTATTAGTTAGTTAATTGGATGATTTTTTTTTTAAAAAAAATTAATTGATTTGTTTCAATTCACCGTTATTCAAACCAACCAATCCAAAATAAATAATGGCCTATATTTGCATCATGTGCATATATATTTTATTTTTTTGAAAAAAGAAAATCCACGCAGACAAATATATTAAAATAAAAAAATTCCAGTGGAGCAATCCGAGTCATCGTTTGGTCTTCTACGTGGCACCGCGTTTTCTTTTTCCAGTTTGCACTTTCCAGTTCAACGGCGTTTACCAGTCGTGTGCAGTGCAGTCTTTCTTTGCTTCCTTCTTCAACCATTTCCACGCGCGCCTATCCCCCATTTCTCTCTGGTCAGCTCCGTTTACTTTCTCTCTCGTCTCAGGGTAGCTTCTCTCACTTGAGACCGAGAGAACCATCAGTTTTCTTATTAGAAGGAAGCAACAACCATAACATGTGTTAGGTCCAATAGCTTTCAATTTCAAAAGCAACTTATTATTCTTGAACCTCTGTTACCGTTTTAGATGGATTTAGATATAGTTTTCCATGTTTCATCATCATCTACTTCGATTTTTTAGCCCTAGCAAGCAAACCAACACCATGGATCCCAAGAAGCTTCGGCGAAAACCCAAGCTGGAGCGCCGCAATGCCGTCAAGCACTTCGACTACGACGCCGTATCGTCTTCGTCCTCGCTCGACGACTCTTCCTCCTCCGGCTCCCTCTACACTCGATCCATGGAGTTCTACGACCGAACAAGCTTCCGAATCGAGGGAACCGAGGGCGAGTTCGACCGAATTTGCCGGAGCTTGGGGCTCTCGGGCCCGGAAGATTTCGCTATTCCCGCGGCGGCGTGGGAGGCCATTAAGGTTCGATCCAATTCGGATATTCTTCCGAGGTTGAAGCTCAACGAGAAGGAAGAAGAAGAACCGAAGGGAAATGAGGAGAGAAAGGGTGAATTGGGAGAGAAATGTGAAGAGAGGGTTAGGGTTAGAGGCGTGGATGGTTCGGCTCGAGACGAGCCCGCTGAGACTAGCGGGTGCTGCAATGAAAGTGGTGGTGGTGGTCTTTGTGGGGGTATCAAGGGGGTTCGTCCACCGATGCTGAAGCCGCCGCCGGGGATGAGGGTTCCGGTTGTTGATAACACGAGCTCCACGTGGGACCTTTTGAGGGATTTTGCTCCGCAAGGTGAAGGCTTGGAAATATGGAGAGAAGCGGAGAAAGAAGAAGAAGAAGAAGTGGAAGGGGAAGTTGGTCTTGATGTTGGTGGGGTGGTAAGTGTGAAGAGAGAAGAGGAAGAGGTGGTGGATAATGGCAATGCACCGAGGATTGTGGAGATTGTTGCTGAGCTTTCGACGTCGTGTTCGTTTAGTACGTCAAATGAAGATGAAGATGATTCTTCTAGCACTACCACGGATCCTAGGTCCAATAATATATCTCCCAACGGCAGAATCAAGCGTATTATTACCACCGGTAACTGGCAAAAGGGTGAGCTTTTGGGGCGTGGCTCGTTTGGTTCTGTCTATGAAGGAATTTCTGAGTAAGTGTTTCGATCTTGTTCACTGTTCAGTTTTTATTTCCCCTTTTCATTAGCACACTTGACTTGACCACTCTTTTTCTTTTCTTTTTTTAATTTATTTATATTATTGGAGGGAGATGTTAAAAATGGTTTTACTTTTTAACTTAGCATGTGTTTGTGTGTGTGTTTTTCCCTGGTAATCTACACAACCAAAATAAATGGTCAAAATATTTGATAGAATACATAGGTAGTTGGTAGATTGAATGAAGTGGTAAAGATGATTCACTTGTTCGAGAGTCAATAAACATGCCACATGATTCTGACAATAAAATTATGGCATTTTAGCATTTTTCTTTTTCCCTTCCTTTTTTAGTTGTGCTTCTTTGTCATGTTTTCCTTAATGGTCGCATGGTAGACGTCTCCATGGGAGAAGGTATTAGATCTAAAAACTATAGAAAATCTATTATATTAGATGCCATTTAGGAAATTCCAATTTAAATTATCAATGAATAGCAGGGTAGGATTAGCATTGGGGGTAATGTTTCTGTTGTTTAGGAATTTATGACTGGGAAGGTTAATTGAAGAATACTGGGTGGGTTTGGATATGAAAACAAAATAGGTAAGGCTTTGCTGTTGTTATGGCTTTCAATGTATTGAGTGAAGATTTTCTCTCTAGTGAAAAAGAGGAGTGAAGAAATACACTTGTTTCTACTTTACTAACGTATACATTTTACTCTCTCATATACTTATTTTCAAAATAAAGAGTAGCTAACCGTCATAGTGAGTAGAATAATAAATGGAATGAGCTCATTGAATCTGACAGGTCAATGTAAGTTGAAGTTTGTATCCTGAAACAGAACTTTGGGGGGTTGTTTGGAAAATATTTTTCACATTGAATAATATTGTCAATTATTTCATTTCGTTTCCTTTCTAAAATGTGTAATTTTTTGCCAGAATAGGAGCATAAGGGCTTTTGAACCCTCCAAACTTCCTTTGAAGTTTGAGCAGATTATTTCCTTCTCATCCAATGAGACATTTCCTTGTATACCCATGTTGATAAGCTTCCAAACTTAGTTTTGAAGTTCCCATAAAATGTAACTTTCTGTGTGGACGACTACTTAAGGCAAAATTTTGGTTGGTCAACAATCTGCTGAAAAAGAGCATGATGACAGCCACCCTTTGTTCTATGTTTGGGGTTCATGCCTTTGTGTCCAATGTTGTCCGTTTGAAGTGAGAAGTGAGATGAAAACCATAGTTTTGAAGGGCCTGACCTTTCTATTGCTTTAATTTTTCTTTGCTAAATTTCCTAGATTCTTTTAAACCTTTGATGGTTCTTTGCCTCCTAGGTATTCCTCTAATGTGGGGTTTTAATAAACTTTGCTATTAGCCTTTTACTGATAAAGATATTCTGAGATGCAATTATGTAACTGTTCTATTGCTTTTCCTGATTAGGAAATGTATTTGAGCTTCATTACACTTGTGTTTCCCGTTAATTGAATGGTGAATTAGGTTGTTCATTTGGCCACTGAGTGAAACTGATGCAGTGATACTGACAGATTCAAGCTGAATAGTTGACCTCTGTGAATGGATCGAAAGCCATGGTAAATGAGAATTGTATAAAAATTTAATGAGGTGAGGGAGCTAGCTATATTTTGAATGGGCAAGGATACTAAAATTGCTGTTTAATGCCACTCTTTTGTAAAACCAAGAGTGAGCCATTAACGCATATCTATAAAAGGAAAGGAAAGAATAAGGGATTGGTGGAGAAGATTCAGCCATAATGGGAGAAGGAGACATTGGGAGTTGTTGCTAATAAGTTGCACTCTAGTAAGTTGTGGCTGGGAAGTTGTAGTTCAATAGGGAGTTGTTTCTAATAAGTTGCACTCTAGTAAGTTGTGCGTAAGAAGTTATAGTTCAATAATTGTAGTTTGTACTTTCTAAGCTAGAAGGTCATGAAGTCGAAAAGGTCTTTGCTTGTACTATAAAAGCAAGACCCCAGCCTTTGTATGGGTGTGGAGAATTTGGGTAATGTTGGGGGGTCTTAGGCCAAGGGCAGAGGTTGTGTATGGCACAGGGGGCTGGCCAGCGGAGTTGACAGGAAATAGATGGAGGAGAGGTGTTTTCTGGCAAACTGCAAATGCTGAATCACAAAAGCAGCAACGTATAGGGTGGTGTTTCGAACTAATCAGCTGCTGATAGTGAATTCGGAAGGGAGAAATGACGAAATCAAGTTGCGGGTAGTGAATTCGGAAGGGAGAAACAACGAAAAACAGAAAAACCTAGAAGAAAAAGGGAGAAATGATGAAGGAAGAACCATTGCAGCTATTAATTAACAGAGGGTTGATGAAAGTGCAGGACGCTTGGGTAATCCCTAACTTTTTCTTATTTGATTCAAGAGGGACTGATATGATGTTGGGGCTGGACTGGCTGAGTGAGGAAGCATGTTGGCTCAGTATAAACTCTATTGATATTACTAAACAACCCCCACTTAAGGTCCTATATGGTAGGAATCCACTTGCCATGTGCTTTAATGTTTTTCCAATATCACAATCAATATGTGAGAATATTTTGAGGAACAAGCATTTCCAGAATTTCACCTTGGGGACAAGGTGGAGCTTATTGGGGCGGGTATTGATGAGCCATTAACGCATGTCTATAAAAGGAAAGGAAAAAATAAGGGATTGGTGGAGAAGATTCAGCCATAATGGGAGAAGGAGACATTGTGAGTTGTTTCTAATAAGTTGTACTATAGTAAGTTGTTCCTAGGAAGTTGTAGTTCAATAGGGAGTTGTTTCTAATAAGTTGCACTCTAGTAAGTTGTGCCTAGGAAGTTGTAGTTCAATAATTGTAGTTGGAGTTTCTAAGCTAGAAGGTCATTAAGTCTAAAAGGTCTTTGCTTGTACTATAAAAGCAAGACCTCAACCTTTGTATGGGTGTGGAGAATTTGGGTAATCTTGGGGGGTCTTAGGCCAAGGGCAGAGGCTGTGTATCGCACGTCTGATTGTTCTTTCCTTTCGCTATTTTTCCATAGTTACCTTTACATTTCCAATTTTCCAGATCTGTAATCGGAGCTCTGCTCCTTGAAGTTCCTACTTAAATCCTTTAATAAAACCAGTACCTATCACAGTCTGAAAAGATTATTTTCTAATTTGGCATCCTCCTAAGCTGCTTATAATAGGGCATAAATTATCATCCAATGTCTTACATTCAAACTGCTGCTTCTTTTGGATTTATTCTTTACAAAGCTCAAGAAAAAAGTTTTACTTGGTGTGATGATTGTGCCTATGATTTAGTCATCAATTTTATGTTATGTAAGTGATAACTACTAACTTGTTATTTATAACTTCTGACTATAACTGTAGAGATGGATTCTTTTTTGCTGTGAAAGAAGTTTCCCTGCTTGATCAAGGGAATCAGGGAAAGCAAAGTGTCTATCAACTGGAACAGGTGATGGATGTACTCTTTTTATTGCTTTATAACTTTTTTTTTTCATACTTTACTTTACCAATAATGAACATTCTTTAATGAAAAATAAAAAAAAGTTTTCTTACATAAATATTTTGTTACCTGTGCAATATCTCATAAATCGTTTGAGAGGTTACTGTCTCCTTCATATTTCTCCTACTATATTTATTTTCTCTCATTTTGCTTTTTCTTCCTCTCTCTCAGGAGATTGCACTTTTGAGTCAGTTTGAACATGAGAATATAGTTCAATACTATGGTACAGAAATGGTACTTTCTTCTTTTCTTGTCTTTTCTTTTTCTTTTATGTTCAATTTGATATTTTCTTGTTGTTTACCGTTGTTTAATCTATGTTGAAAGTTGCCATTACAGATTATGTCAAATGTAATAGGTCCTTATGCATCTCAAACTTTTTACAATGTTTTCAATGTAAGTGGAATGTTTGTAGTTAGAGTGAGGACATGATGTCATGATAGGCCATGAAATGTAGTCTAATGTTTGTATGACAGAGGATCTATAAGACTGCAATAACTAATAATGTAAAAATTCAGAACACCAGGTACTAAATCATTTTTGTAATATTTTGGTCTCTTATTATTATCATTTTAAACTTTTTCATTTGGGGGGCAGGGTTCATTGTCTATATTTTCGCATCTAACAGAGTAAGTGTATGATTCAAAATGAGATTAAATTTCCTGCATTTGGTGAAACTTGGAGAATGCTTGGTTCAACTACCAGGACGATGTGTGCCTGAGTACAACGCAATGTGACAAAAAACCTATGATGCACGGATACGGGTACGGGTATCGGATACGACACGTGTATGGTACGGAGATACGAATTTTGTTAAAAAATTAACTTAACATTTATCAAGTATCCGAGTATCTGATACGATACGGGTGCGTATCCGACACGGGTACGGCAGACATTATGAAGTATCCGTGCTTCATAGCAAAAAACTGAACATTATGCTTCCTTAAGTGTTTCTCATTCCTCTCAGTCTATATGTTTCTGTAAGGCTTGTAATTTCATTCTATAAATACTGTCTTGTGGGAACAGTGGTTTTGTACTTTACACTTTCCTTGATGTTTATGCAGGATGAATCAAAGCTGTATATCTTTCTTGAGCTTGTAACCAAGGGTTCCCTTTTAAGCCTCTATCGGAGGTATACTCTTCGAGATTCCCAAGTATCTGCCTATACAAGACAGATTCTGCATGGTTTGAAGTATCTTCATGATCGAAATGTGGTTCACAGGTGACTCCAGAGTTTATTTTTTTATTTTTATTTAATTTTTTTTTTTTTTGCTTTCCTTTATGATATACATGACTTCTGCTTTTCTGTGGTAGTCTTGGTCTTGAACCACATTTTGGTATGGTTCCCTTTTCTAAAACAATGCTGACAAGAGTCATGTCTATGGTTCTTGCAATATTCTTTGTAAATGACTATTGTAGTATTTCTTTTTCTTCCTGTTATTATGCCGTGTTCTTTTATTTTTTTAGGGCAAATACGGGTAGAGTTATGTGTATATTGAGGGCCCCCCAAATATTTTGAGTTTCCTTTATTTTACATGCAATTTGTTTTATAAAAATAGAAATTCTCAACTTGGCCCCCTTGTCAATGGTGTTCTTTCTCTTTGGCCACCCCAACTAAAATGGTCTAGCTCCGCCCCGGGCAAATATCTCTTCATATTCACTGCTTGTAATGCATTTTGCTTATTTCCGAGGACCATGAACTGTTCCATATATTGGGCCAAAGAAGAGAGTTGAGGAAAGAGGTGGAAAGAGAAAAAGTATACCAGGGAAAAAAGGATTCCTCATCCAATTATTGCCCTTGCTATTCTTTTCTTGCCCCAAACAAATTGATGCTAATACGTAGTCTAGTATTTGTGGACGACTTATTATGTTTTTTCAGCTATTGATTACTTTGAGCTTTGGATGTGAATTTTCTAAAGATTAAAGAAGGAAAATCATGCCCATAGATATCAGACTAGGGTAAGGGTAAGAGGTTGAATGATTCTCCACATCCAAAAGGAAAGATAAAAGTTAGCACACAAAAAAAAGTGTTTAAGCTCTAGATGTAGAATTTGAGGAACATTGTAGAACTTAAAATTGCATAAACTTACAATTCACGTGAGGCTTTCAGTTTTGGAAATTTTAATGGGTAGAGTTTCTCTTTGGGTTAAGCTCATGATTTCTTTAACATCCTGTTTCGTGTACTGTATAAGTTTTGTAATTGTCGTGAAGCAATCTTTGTAAATATAATCTAATTATATTTTCCCCAATTTAAGGGATATTAAATGTGCAAATATATTGGTGGATGCAAATGGATCTGTCAAGCTTGTAGATTTTGGATTGGCGAAGGTATTCACCTTCCTCAGTTTATGCTCCTCTTACTAGTCTTTCGTTTATTCCTTGAATATTTTAATTTCAATTATAGATGTCTGAATAATGTTCAATTGCTTGTCATTTCTGTTTTCTGATATTGGTTTATGAATTGCTTTTCAGGCAACCAAATTGAATGATGTTAAATCATGCAAGGGGACAGTATTCTGGATGGCCCCTGAGGTTTGCCTTCAATCTTCTCTTCTTAAGACAATTACTGAGTATTGGTTCAACTGTTCAAATTTATTAATGGAGTGTACATGGTTCCAACTTCTAAATAGTTTCTTTAACAGTAATTAGTTACGCTGGTTACTGGATGCACGACTCTTGCTTGAGTTTCTGCTTTTCTTCAGCTGGGGACCGAATACATATTCATTGAAATTAAATTGTCACAGTTATCATAAACTGTATGCACTTAAAGTGCAACTGGTCTAAAACTCTAAATGCTTTTGCTTCTCTGTGAAGTTGTTGGTGGTCCGCACCTAGAACCCAAGGATATTATTAGAACCCCACAAAAATCAACTATGGAGCAACATTGGTTCATGTTACACTTTTTAATAGGGACATTATAGAAGCTGAAACATTGAAACTATGGAGTGTTGCAAGGACATTAAACTTTCAGTTAATACTATCTTCTACACATATTGAAAAAGCATAATTTTACAATCACAAGTTTTCTGGGGTTGATTGAGTAATTTAGCTATGATGTCATTTTCTGGATGAGCCTCTGTTATTGTATTGAATTTTTACTTTTCTCTTTTGCTTTTGTGCCATTTATTTGCCATAAGGCTTGATAAATGTAATGAATAGCTGGATATAATTATTGATGGTGGTGTAGTACTTATGCATATTTTGTTTCAAGAATTCATTGCCATTTCATGTATGAAAAGAAACGTCCCTTTGCTTTTGAAACTAGAAACCTTAAACTTTCCAAAATTCCCCCCTTTTTGGGTGTTTCATCTTCTGATTTCTTGATAGCATAGCTATTGATTATGAAGCTGGAATATGCAGGTTGTAAAAGGAAAGAACCAAGGTTATGGGCTTCCAGCTGATATGTGGAGTTTGGGATGCACTGTGCTGGAGATGTTAACGGGCCAAATTCCATACTTTGATCTGGAATGTGTATGTGTCATATTATTTCTATTTTCACTCCCATTACCATTTGCAGCTCATAGTAAGGGTGTTCCTATAACCCCTGATTTTGTTTCTCCTTTTTGTCTCAAGGGCTCTTCAGTTTTTACAATTTCAGTTCTGTTTTTAATTCCATTGCCAATCAATTTTTTTCGTTTCATGTGTTTGCCTTCACAAAAGTTTGTTTTTGCAGTTTGTTAATTATTAAACAGTTTAGGCTTTCCCTTCTGTCCCAAATTCTCCATGTTCCTGCTATTGATTTTGTAAATTAACTTATGGATTTGGTTGATTTTCTGTGTCCCAGAGTCCCAGATTTTGCATTTGGTAGAAATGTTGATTAATTGTTAATAGTTAAATAAAAAAACGAATATTTTTGCATTAAATATATCTGTAACTGTTAAAATTGCATTACTGCTGGTTTTGAATTTTGATCTTTCATTAATCTCTTCTAACAACAGATGCAGGCATTATTTAGAATTGGAAAAGGTGAGCGACCTCCTCTTCCTGATTCTCTTTCAAGAGATGCACGGGATTTTATCCTGCAGTGCCTTCAAGTCAATCCAGATTATCGCCCCACTGCTGCTCAACTCTTAAACCATCCATTTATCCAGAGGCCACTTTCCCAGTCCTCCGGTTCTTCATTTCCAAATATTCCTGGCAGAAAGGGTTAACCTTCGTCATCTTCAACTACGAAACATAATGGAGGTAAAGATTGTTGCATACTATCTCATTTTGCTGCTCTATTTGTCTCTTTTTTCATGACACCTGAATTTATATCGAAAAACTGTTTTCATGGTTGTCCATCCTTTCAAAAATTTTCATTCATGACTCGTGAGTCATGACATCATCTTAGATGGAGACAAAATGCCTAAGATACTTGAAATGTCAGTTTTGGTTTTCAGGATGCATATACAATGCCTTTAGTTATGTTGAGAGTAAAGAGAGAAAAGAGAGACATATGATGAAAACCATATGTCAATTACACTACGGATAACTGAATTATATATTAATCTAATACAATGAATCTAGACACTGTATGTACACTGAATCTAGACCCTAATACTAAGTTATAAAGCAGTACACTAATTACAAGTCTAACACTCCTCCTCAAGTTGGAGCATGTAAGTCATATGCACCAAGCTTGTTACAAACATAGCTTATCTGAGGACCTCTCAAAGGCTTAGTGAAAACATCCGCCAGTTGATCATTTGAATTGATGAAGTTAATGGTGATGTCTCCAGATAGGATCTTCTCTCTAATGAAATGACAATTTATCTCAATGTGTTTGGTCCTCTCATGAAATACTGGATTGGAGGAGATATGCAATGCAGCTTGGTTATCACAAATGAGTGTCATTTGCATAATCTCCTCAAATCGAAGCTCTTTAAGAAGCTGTTTTAACCAAATGAGTTTGCAAGTAGTTGAAGCCATTGCTCGATATTCAGCTTCGACACTTGATCTTGCGACTACATTTTGTTTCTTACTCTTCCAGGATATCAGATTAACTTCGATGAGTACACAACATCCAGAAGTGGATCTTCTATCAGTAAGAGAGCCTGCTCAGTCAGCATTTGAACATCCAATATTTTGAGTGTGACTTTTATCTTCATAAATGAGACCTTTTCTTGGAGCTCCTTTAATATACTTCAGGATACAAATTACTGCATCCCAATGTCCTTCACAAGGTGAGTTTAGAAATTGACTTACCACACTCACTGCAAAAAAGATATTTGGTCGGGTAACAATGAGATAGTTTAGTTTTTCAACCAATCATCTATATCTTCCTGAGTCTGAAAGTGGCTCCCCTTAATCCAGTAGAAGCCTGACATTAGGATCTATAGGGGTATCAATAGACTTTGCATTCAACAGACCTATTTCCTCAAGAATGTCTATAGCATACTTCCTTTGCGAGATAACTATTTCATCCTTGGATTGTGCCGCTTCAATTCCCCAAAAATAACGCTAGCATGCAATACACTAATGTTACTACATAGTATATGATGAAATGAGAGCATATGATGAAACCTATGTCAATTACTCTACGAATAACTGAATATATATATTAATTTAATACAATGAATCTAGACACTATATGTACATTGAATCTAGACACTAAGTTACAAAGCAATACACTAATTACAAGTCTAACAAGTTAAAGTTAAGTTGTGTAGGATTCAAGTGCAGTTTCATTCGTATTTGGGGGCAGATGTTCATGCATGCATAACTGAAATAAGAAAAGGAGGTTGAGTAGACAACGTTTTGAACCTGTCTGGTGGAATTCTCAAATGACAGACTATTTTGTTTGCATCCATTTGCCCAAATCATTGTACCATGGGTTGATTATATCTCTTTCAGTGGCTTATTTGTTTCTTTTACTCTGGATGACAGCTGTCCTTCATTGCATGTAACATATTTCCAATGTTCAGTCTTCAAGTTGCTGGAGTTGATCTGGGGTCCATTACTGCAGCAATTGTGGCTCGTGTTGTGGCATTCAGAGTTTGCTTGCTTGTAACTTAATTTTTAAGCACTGCTTTGGATCTAACAAGTGACGTGGCGCCCCAGAGAACCAAGTTAACGACTTGGCAATGTCCTATTGGAGGATTATGCTCAATATGTGTTATCTAATTACTTGACGATGATTTGTCTGTTGTAGCAAAGCTGAAGCATCAACATCAAGCTGAAAAATGTTACCCCCGGCTTCCCCTCATATTAATATTAGCTAACCGGTGAAAAAATCTTTAGGGCTTACCTCTCGGAGCAATAGTAGTAAGAATTGGGGACCATGCTGTTTGTACATACAACATAGTATCTTAATAGCATGCCATTGTTTGTGTACATCTATATTCTGAACTTGTCATTTTCATCATTTTTTTACCCATCCATGTTTAATGTTTCCTACTTTCTAAACTGTCTCTGGTGTTGTTTAATCCATGTCGTGAATTTTACCTAGTAGAAAAATGTTTGATTGTTGTTGTTATTGATTAATGTTTTTGTTGTAACGTTGCTTCTTCAAACAGGAGTGTAATATGGTTTTCTGTTTTCTATCTGTCTATGGTAGCTGTTGGGTGACCGAAAGTGGGCAATATATTACTTACACAGGGCACAGATCTCCTTTGGTTAGTCGGGACGTTTCCGGGCTGAATTCTCCTGGACTGTATAGGAAATTCTCCTTTGGTAGAATATGTTCTTGACATTTTTTTAATAAATTAAAGCAATCAACCTGCACTTGAATGTCTTCCCAATTTATACTTTTTACTAGTCTATGCGTCCTGCGAAATCACGGGAAAGATCTTAATGTATTCCAATTCAACGATTAAGCGTTAATTCTGCCTAAATCTTAAAAAAATGTGTAAGGATTATCATATAGAAATGATTTTTTTTCTTTGGTGAATCCCTCATTTTGAACTCTTGTTTAGTCCTTACTAATAAGAATACAAAAAACAATTGGACAAACAGAACTCAAGCGAGATAACATACTTCACTAATCTTCTAACTTTTTTTTTCTAATTCAAAGCAAACTTAGACGACTAAACACGAATGGGTGAACAACTAACACGAAACAATAATATCAAGTGGGGTGGGCTTGGAGAAGGAAATGGGCTCATGTGCCCAACACAACACAGCCTTGCAGTAGAGTACTCTCTTTTTTATTTTTTATTTTTGGTACATTGGAGAGTCTTCTCCTTCAATTTTGAAGTTATAAACTGAAGATTTGAGAAACTAAGAAGTAAGAAGTGAGAAGGTAGCAGCATAGGGGTTGGTGTTGCAGTGCACGTCACCTCTGCCAACCAGTTTTTGGAATTTGGAGAACGTGAGCGCCAAGATCGGGCGCGCTCTCCGATTTCCAACCTGACAATTCCTCTCTCTAACCATTTATCAGGGACTTGCAGTTCCAGTTCCAGGTATTCCTCTCGCTTTGTATTCGTTCCCTCTTGCGAGGGTTTTCCTTCACTCTTCGATTTGCTGATCTCCGATGACTGTTTCATGTTTTTCTCTTTCTCATTTTTCAAAGCAATTTTGGCGCTGTTTTTGTATTTGCATGTGGTTTTAGAAAAATCCATTTTAAGATGAGGTCTCGATGGTTACGATTTATGAATTACGATCGCTGGATTCCATTTGAGCAGGCTCCTTAGACTAAGTTGGATTTATGATCTTGAATTCTACGAGTATGTCAAGATATCGAACGATCTTTTACAGCTTCGTTCTTCATTCTCACCCTGCGTTTCGTAGAAGTGAGAGATAATGTCTGCTTCCAGGTGATAATCGCAAGTCTCGAGAATTTCAATTTAGCTGATACATGTATTTTTGGAACTTCAAAATTGTATTGTTAGGTAAATCTAAACAATTTGAGTTGTTTGGATCATTGCCTTTGTGTCCTGAAAAGTGCCCCTTGGTTGTTGTCCACTGCGTTTATGACATATTCGTGTGCTTTGTTGCTTTCTAGAAGCAAATGTGGGGAGTTATTGAAAGAAAATTAACAGGTTTTTTCTTTGTTTTATACTGGTTTGAAGTTTGATATACGGTTTTCTTGATGATCTCAATTTATTGTTCAAAAGTAATACGGATGATTTGTTTTTCTCTTGCATTGTGGAAATGGTGGATTACTTGATGGCTGTATATCTGTTGGATGTGATATTGCTGTCCGTCAGTTTACCTCCCAAACAGTTAATCCAGATGCTTTGATTAGTGAGAAAGTGGTCATATCATATGGACTGAAAAAATTATAGAAAGTTGTAAGTTGATGTTGGGTGATTACTTTTCACTTTTTTAATGCTTTCATTTACTTTCAAGATGCTGTACCTAAAAAAATATATTGATCTGTTTGCAATGCTAGCCCTACATTGAGATTTTGTGCAATAGCTCCTAATCCTTTGCTTATTACTCCACCTACTTGAATGAGACTTTTTTTTTTTTTTAATGATTTTCTCCATAACTCCAAATCAAGAAGCCATTAGTTCCGTGCCAAATGAACCACCTTATTTCAGCCCTTCTTGTAAAACTGTTCTTTCATTATCTAGGAATCAAATATGACAGGACATAACTCACATTACGGTTGAAGGATACTGAATTCCACTTGTCTATATTTTACTGGTGATGCTATGTCTCTAGAAATCAATACGAGTTTCTTAGTTTGAAGCTGTGCCTTTCTGATATTATGTATCCCATTGTTGTTTCAAGACTGCATGATATATTTCTTATGATAATTAACTGAGATCAACAATGAGACTTTGTTATTTGATGGCTTGAATTACATTGATTAGAATTCATCAATTTTGAAGGCTTTCCTTTATTGTAGGAAAAGCCAATACGTTTGACCATGCAACATTTGTTTAGGAGGTTTTCCTTGGCTATAGGAAAAGCCATTAATTTATATTGCTTAGCATTAGTTACAAGAAACCATGAAAAAGGGTGAAGGCACTCTATAAAAGCCATCATTTTGTAGACATTCAGAAAAAACTCAAATAGTATCATCTCTTGAAGAGAAGTCTCGGTTTCAACATCTTTTCTTTTGTTTAATTGTGAGAGCTAAGTGTATGAACTCGTGAGAAAATACTGTGAGGTATTTGAGATTTGGGTTTGAGTGAAGTGTGACCACTTCTTTTGTATTCTCCATCATATTTCCATATCAAATTGCCGCAATCGTCTTTGCCTGTGGACGTAGGCTATAAGCCGAATCATATTTGTGCTTACACTTACGCCTTATTTGTGCTAATTTTATAACAAGTATTGTTGACATGAATACTTTATCTTTCTTACTCTGTTGTCAGTTATTTGGTATATGCTTTGGACTGAATGACTTCGTTTTGTTATAGCATTGTTATTTGCAGAAGATTCTTCTATACTGGTTTATAGTTGATTGTTTTAAAGACCATATTTAGGAATTTGTTGACTAAAGCCAGACTTCTCCTGAGGCTATTGAATGTTTCTGCGTGTAGTTGATGCATTTAAAATCCTCATCAGCATTTATTCATTGGCATGTGGGTGCAATCTTCCATTGAGTCAAGGTTCTAGTAAGTACTAGTTTGTCCTTCAATGGAGATTATTAAAGTTCTAGGGTCTGGGAAAGGTCCAACTATTTCACCCTGGTTTGGGTTTTCTTGGGGCCCTGGAGTGTTAGAAAAATAAGCCATATAAAGTTCTGTTGCTGTGACAACTGGGAATAGTTGTTAAATCGTGAATCATATCGAGAATCATTTGTTCAATTTTTGAATTGTGAATCATGAATCGTAACGCATTGTACTATTAAAAAACACATCAATTAAAACTTAAATATACATGATTCCACATCCCTCTTCCCCTTGTTCTTAGCCTTAGGAGCCATACAAAGTGATTGCATGAACACTCTACACCAGAAGAACAAAAACAGAGTGACTGCATGAACACTTTGCATCAGTAGACCTAAAACAGAGTGACTGCCTCTGTGTGAAAATTGGTTTGCGCGAATGCCCAGACACTCGTTTAGTTCTTTTATTAAGCCTCTGAGCCCCTTTGAATTCTCTGATGAGAATATTGGTGGAAAAAAAAAGCAAAAAAAGAAAATATCACTGAATTGTAGAACCGTGTGAATCGTATTGGTGATACGGAATCGTATTGGTGATACGGAATCGCACCGATTCGTACGATACATGCACGATTCAAAGCCATTTGCGATTCACCACATGATATGAATCGCTGGCTTGCTGAATCGTGCGATTCTAACAACTATGTTTTATCCCTTTCAGAAGATAAATTGTCATGATTCATAAATCAGAAGTGGTAATCTTTTAATCCTGGTTTTTGTCATGATAAATCAACTTTCACAAATTTATGATGTTCTTTTATGCTTCAGCATGATTATAAATTCTATTAAGTTGTTAGAAAAACACTTCTTTTCTAAGGGTGACGATCAACTTCAATGAATGTTTTTGTTGGTGATAAAGTTTACTTTTATCTTTCCTAATGGGCATTAAGAAATAGTTATGGATGCAATTCAATTTTTTAAATAATTTATATTTTAGGTATAATTTTTTTTTTCTTTTCCATTCTCATAGGTTTTTTTTTATCCTTTTGGTTCATTAATTATCATCTACGTCAAGAATGATTGCCTGGTTATGCATACTCTAGTACTATTTAAGGACATTGTGAGCAATTTGATCAACATTAAACTTGTAGAGAGGATCATAAGGAAACGCTAAGCTAATGTGAAGGAGCACTAGATATGTTATTCTTTAAGTGTGTTATTACTTACTGAATTTAGATGTGACGTGTTAAATGCTGTTCAAGCGTAGAAAATAAAGGATTTTTAAATTTATGTTATTGAAAAGTGTATAATAAAGCATCTAATATTTTATATGTGCTGATTTAGTATACATGCTGCATGAACTTTCTGGAAAGGTTGTTCATATGGTTTGTAGTTTAGCGTGAAAAAAATGCTTAACGGTGTTGAAAAGAAGAATAAGAAAGTGGATTTTCTATCATTTGTATTTTAAATAATGAAGAATCCGCCAATTGCAGTTTTCACCCTTTACTTTTCTATGCTTTACTTTATGGTGCTCCATGACATTGTGTTTTTTTTATTCGTCCAAATATTGTTATTCTTTTGGTATATTCCAATACTTAAAAAATGGAAGTTTGGATGCGTAAAATCAGGACATCAATAGAAAGAAAACTTGTAAAGACAGAACTGAGTGAAAATCAATGGGATTTCAAAGTCTTGGTGGTCTAGCCTTGATGGCATTTAATTTATCAGATCAAGAATGATATATAGTAATTCATTGTTAGCAACTTTAATACTGCATATATGCAAGTAAACGTGGTTCCATAAATGCAGACAATGAGAAAAAAATTGAGTGAATTCAGGGATCTAGCCTTGGATGTTTTGTTTCAGATTTCATGGGATGTTCTGCTGATATGTAACAGGAATGATATAGATGGATTGGTTTTATGAACCTTGAGTTTTATTTGTATATCAGTTTTATTACCTGATTGTTTGATTTTTATTTTGGGTTACAGTTCCTGATTTTCACATTGCTTCATATGTTTATTTTTTCTATTTTGCTGAAAGATGAAGTTTTGTTGTTTACTGTTTTATCTTAGACTTGTGTACTATGTTGTTGTGTGTTTAAATAGGGTTAGGAGCTTATAATAGAGTTCCCTGAGGGTCATGCCCTCTCTATTAGTTTAGCCATGAATCATAAGATTAATGCTAATTGATGAGTGGGGATTACAGGTATTTCTACGTAGTACTTAGACATGTGCTTTATATGATTTTTTACCTTAAAGGAGTACTACAATTTGTAGAGAATAATTGAATTACTTTGATCTTTTTATATGCCTTTTTGGGGCTAAAGATATCAGTAATTCAGTAATGCAAGGACCTTAGTAGGTTTTGTTAAAAATCGCTACAAAGTCATTTGAATGATATCACAAGTGTACTTTAGATATTTGTTTTATTGTGTTTTGAATGACCATCCTTTTAATTTTTTTTGGTTAGAATTTCACTCCTTTTTAATATCCCTTTCTCTAATCAGTCTCAGGTTCAGTTTGTAAATGGCTAAAGTCGGTAAGGTGCGGGGCAAGTCCCGGTCTCGAGGTCACGGGGCAACCCCATATCTATTATCTTGTGCACCAAAGAATCTGAAAGATGTTAATGTAAAGAAGAGCTTTTCTAAAGCATCAGAGAAGAAAGATTGGGAAGATGCAACCTGCTCAGTCTGTATGGAGGTCCCCCACAATGCTATCCTTCTCCTTTGTTCATCTTATAACAAGGGTTGTCGCCCTTATATGTGTGCTACTAGTCATCGCTATTCAAACTGTTTTGAACAGTACAAAAAGGCCTACACAAAAACAACTTCTGTTCAAAGTTTGCAGCTAGAAACAGACGATTCGAATTTTGATTTAAGCACAGGTGAACCTAATGACAATACAGAAGTGCCAGAGCTTCTTTGCCCCCTTTGTCGCAAGCAGGTGAAAGGTTGGACGGTGGTTGAAGCAGCACGGAAGTCTCTGAATGCCAAGAAAAGAAGCTGCATGCAGGATGATTGCTCTTTTGTGGGGAAGTACAAGGAGCTTAGGAAGCATGTTAGGTCTAAGCATCCGTTTTCACGACCACGAGAGGTGGACCCTATACGAGAAGAAAAATGGAAGAGACTCGAGTGCGAAAGAGAACGGAATGATGTGATCAGCACAATATTATCTTCAACACCAGGGGCTATGGTACTGGGCGATTATGTACTTGAGCCGAATGACCATGCCTTTTATAGTGATGAGTATGATTCTGATGAGGACTATCTGGAGGATGATTTCTTCTCCATGAGGCCCTTTGGTTTGGGGAGAAATAGCCGCTTTTTGTCAAATATAAGGTATAATCAGGACCATGCTGCAGATTCTTTCGATGTTGATCATTTTGGTTTGCACCGTGTTGCAGCTACAAGTTCTACTGCTGTCTCTGGACGTGGACTCCACAGGCTACTGTTAGGAAGGTCTAGAAGACGTCGGAGACATAGGATACCGAATGCAGGCAGGTAAATTCAGAGGCGAACTACAGAAATGTGGGGAAAGAGCTATGCTTCTGCAATAGTACGCTAGTGACCTTGACATGGCTGTTTTGTTACCATGCCAGAGCATTTTTATAATTTAATTGGCAGAGTATGGCAGTTGACCCCCTTTCTGGTTGTGTACCATCTCGTCTACAGATTGATATGGTACATGACTCACTGTTTTTAGTTTTTCAAATGGACTGTAAAAGAAGGCAATTTTAGAGTGCTCATTGCCTCCCTGATTTCTAGGTTTAGGAGATCAAGGTCATTATGATTGTTAGATTTATAGGTTGCACAGGCTGTCATTCGGTCATGCAAAGTGATCAATTGAACAGGTGATTAGGGACAACGAGGAGATGTCCCAAATAATTGCATTTTGAAAGTGATGCTTTATTCTTCCTATGATGATTTACTTACTGTACAGTTTGAATTATTGTATAATAATTCTTCTTTGATAGTGTTAGGGATATGGAATGTCTTTGTTGTGTACTGCATGTCCTTGGACCCACTATTGGTAATGCACTGTTGAGCTGATATAAGGTAATTTGACTTTCCGCAAGATCTTTCTAACTTTAACTCTTATATTCTTACATCAAATAATACATATATTTTTTATATTTTATCTAATATCATTTATTATACATATTTTTTTTTTTACTTTTCTCTTACTTAATCACATTACTTAAAAATAGTATAAATAGTATGTATACAACTAAAAGTAATGTATGATTATTTTTTTTCTTCTAACTTTGTCAAATCCTGGCCTAGAGTGTTTATTACCCTATTATATCATGATCATCATGGGTATGATCGCCACTGAAAATGGTAAGCATTGGTTGAAGTCCGTACTGACTAGGTCCCGCTTTGGATGCGTACGTGCAGCACCTGTGTATGACGCAGACTGTCAAACGGTCCTTCAGATGTTACTTTAGTTAGCAAGGGTTTCAAGGCAATGTAGGCGGGTGCTTGAGTTTAAGCTCTATTTTTAAGACGTACCTGTACCCATTTGATACGTTCTCTAATAGAATAGTAAATTACAACAATGCTAATTTCTTGAAATTAGATATCATATGCTGTCAAGAACTTAAGAGTAATTTTGGATTTTCCGGATGAGAGGAATTTTTAGATCCTCGAATACAGGAGTAGGATTTCTTAAGAATGAGAATGACTTTGGATTGTGTATTCAAACGATTGCCATGTCCTAATAGTTCCCATGGAAAACAATTCCTCCTTCTCCTTGTTTACCTTTAAACTCCCCGGCCAGTGATGAAGATGAGTCCATTAGGGGTGAGGTGTGTTACCTGATCTGAATTTGTTTATCCTTCTCCAGTAGTGCTAGTTTGTTTTGAATTGGGCTTCTTGGAGTTCATAAATGTAGCTATTGCTTGATACCCCGTGCCTGTCTTGTATCTTTTTTATGACAGTTGACAAGAAAATAAAAATAAAAAAACTAAACATTGGCGGCACCTTATGCCTGCGCCACGATGGTCCATTGTTCAGGACATACTGATATGATGTTTTTCTTAAGAGTGAACCTTCAAATTAGTGCATGAGAAAATTAGATGGACATAATAGTACCTACGAAATGGTTTTTAAAAAGAATTTAATTATATCTTGTACAAGTTTTTCTTAATAATTTTTTAATACTAAATAAAAAAAATATTAAATAAAAAAATAAATACATTTAATATTTTAAAAATATAAAAAAATTAATATTTTTTTATTTAATAATTAAGAAGATTAGTAGGATGATTTAATAGAAAGATTTAAAATTTTTCTTTTAAAAAACTTAAATATTGGTCAAATTAGTTATTTTCAAGAATTAATTTGTTATGGACAAATTTGGTTGACATTTAAGATTTTTGTAGACTATATAAGGAGTTTTCATTTTTTAAGAATTAATGTGTTCACGTATTACTAAATTTTTGAAGGACGTGAGTTTTTTATTTTTTTTTGTGAAATGATATGATGTATTTTGTGTGTCACTCACTTTCTTCTTTTTATTTGAATACCACATTTATGTTTTTTTTTTTTTCATAAGGGATGACTGTAAGGAGATAGCTCGAAACCATTAATATTAAGAATATTCTATCTAAGTTCCACAACTTATAGTGTAACTGCGTAAGCTTCGAGGTGTATTGGGCGTCCTGATCAAATAAATTACCACTTTGCTATTTATACCCGCATCTGTTCAGGAATGTAATTCGGCAGATGGATCATGGATAAGAATGGCTTACAGATTACACACAATGCATGCACATGTGTTTCTCTCTCCATCATTTTCTAACCTTCCAAATCTTCCACTTACAACTTTCACTACCACGAAGTAACCGTTTCAGAAAATAACGGATTTTTTAGTTTTAATTTCAACGTTCATTAGTTTTAAACTGGAGATCTCAGCTACATAGAAAGGAAATGTCAATTGGAGTGGGGAGAGCTTAATCAAAGCTCAAAAAACCAAACGAAACACGACGAGTTTCAATACGAGAAAAACAAAAGAAAAAGAGAAACATCATGGGATTGAAATTTATCCGTTGTCCTACATAAGACCACGATCTTAATCTTCTTTACCGCTAGATTTCTTTGCATGATAACTCTTTCATCATGTTCTTCAGTTTACTCTGCAAATAAAATAACAACAAACAAAATCAAGGACCTGAAATCCGAATCAAAATACACAAATCAGAAATCAGAATGTAACATATACAAGGAGTCTCAATGTGCAATATCATCATATTACCAAAAATGGGGGACAATATTTTCTACTGGAATTTCTCATCTTGGACCGGTTTCTTTCTAAGCTCTCTTTGGATGCCATTCGTTCATATCTGCTTCGTCTACTTGAGCGTAGAGGCATTGGGGTTGAGGGCGAGCACCAGCAGATTCGAACCGGTTGAGTTAACCATATACCCTTCTGCTAAATTTTCAAAATTCTAATTTTGATTATGCAATGCATCCATTTCTCTATACACATTATTGGTATTTGAAGAAATCAGAGAGAACTTACCTTGCTTTTAGTTTTAGGCTGTGATTGATTGGTGGGCAATGGAACCTTTTCTGACCCTTCATTTCTAAGCTCTCTAGAGTGAGCAAGAAGCTGAGCCCTACGATCATGGCCATGTGTTCCTGCAGCTCTTGGCCTTGTGAAATGTGGGTGTGGCTTTGTTTTCTTGATGGAATCCTCTGAGCGAGTTGTCACTGATTCCACGTACACTGTGATCACCACCCCATTTGAGTTGGTGTTTCTGTTCTGGACACTCTCACTCCGTTCCTTCTTCTCTGACATTTCTTTTGATGCCAATTCCATGCGATGGATTCTCTGAAATTCTAAGAACAAATTGAATCAGCATCAGCAGTGATGAAAATGGAAATGGAAATGGAGATTTCTCTCAAATAAGCATCAAATTATCTCTCTTTTAACATCAAGAAGCAACAACAAATCGGTATCATGGCGGATCAAAGATTTTAATGCTAGTGAGTTCTGATGTTTTCACAGCATATATGTTTGAATCTCCAGGAATTCGCTTCCCATTCACAAACCATGAATTGCTGAGAAAGCAACCATGAAATCGAAGAGTTAAGACCCTGGCAGCAACGGATTTTGGAATTAAATGTTGTACTATATGAGTTGAGATTATGATTTATGGGGTAACATTAACAAACAACTGTGTCCTTTTCATGTCTTTTGGACTTTTTCTATTTCCTTTCTTTATCAGGTCCAACCCAAATCTGGGCCCAAGTTCATTTTCCATCTACATAGGACCATGGCCCAAGTTCACTTTTAGCCTTGGAGTGTTTGGGTTAGTTAGAGGCTTAGCTGCTAATGGATTAGTTGTATATGGGCTTCGGATCTATGCATTAGAATGTGCTCCCAAACCCATTAATAACAATGGAAGATCATGGCAGAGCATGCCCATCCGTGAAGCACGGACACGCCGATTATGAGACGTGTCCACGTGTCGGACACGTATCCGTGTCGAATACGAAATGTGTGTGTGTCAAATTAAAAAAAAAGATTATTTTTTTTGGGCCGACACGTCGCTCGACACGCCGATCTTCTCGACACGTCTTTCGACACTTCGGACACTTCGGACACGACTAGGACACGACTTGAACACAACCCATTAATATTTTCTTAAAAAAAAAATCTAGTTTCTATGACTAACGTTCAATTAGTAAGCTTGTAATTCACTCAAGCTCACATGACTGACGTGTCAAACCATTATTTTCACATACCAATATTTTAAGTTTTATCTTTTCACACGCTACTATTATACTTTTAAGTTTTATTTTTTCACACAACACTATTTTCATCTGTTCCTTCTACCTCTGCTCGTACCAAGTCATCCACTTCGTTGTCACTGAAACTTGCCTCACACCAATATTCCATCTAGTTATTTTTTTATGTATACGTACTGTACGATTAGTTATATTGGAGAAGTTAGTTTAAGAGATTTTTAGATAATGTCAATAGAAATTATGTTTCATATTTTTTAAGAGAGCTTACTAGATAACAAATATTGACATATATGACATATATTAAAATATTATAAATCTTCAAACTTTATAGAAATGATATTAATGAATTATGAATTTTTTTTTAAAATTTTGAACTTATATATATATATATATATATATATATATATGTATATATGTATATATGTATATGTGTGTGCATGTGTGTGTGTGTGTCCAGTATCCTACATTTTTGAAGTTGATGTGTGCCGTGCCTCAAGGTATTCAGTATCCAGGTAATACATGCTCAAGTCTTCATAGATGCCCATTCCGCCCAGTGAAAAAAAAACTCCTCTATCAATAACCAAAAAATGTCTATCCATACAAAAAAGAAACACTTATTTATCCATCCACCGTCATTATTTTCTTTTCTTTCTTTCTTAAATCGAAATTTCAGGGTTTAATTATAAAAATCAGAATGTAACCAACACCATGGAGTATGTTCATTTCCCTTCCATCTTATCAGCTCTTGATGAGATATAATGATAAAATTGATGATTCTACACTTTACCAAATTTTTCTTTTAAGTTATACAAGAGCTAAGTGTGAATTTACTCCCCAGACTCTGTTTTATGTCTTAATGAAATCTACGTGAAACTTCTACATTAAAAGTACCTATTTCTAGCCAACATTTTATTAAATTACCTAACATTATGTGATTAATTAGGATGCCTCAATAAAAAAACTAAAATCTAGTTTAGTCTGTATTCTAGTTGCAGTGGCTTCAACTAGGCTAGCCCGTGTCTCTGTCATTGCCATCACCCTCTCTTCTCCCCCTAAACTTTGTCTTATAAAACAGCATCTTGTGAGGCATCCAATTGAAACAACAAAAAGGTATTAATAATCAAAATAGATATTTCCAATTGAATTACTCACAAGATATTTGCAATAGAATGGCAGCATCGAAGAAACTAACGGGAAATATAATATAATAAGCCGGTAATGATTTGAACACGGAAAGTAAACGCTATAATATGTTTTTATGTCGATTAATTAAGTTGCTAGCTCTAAGGACATAGGGCTAGAGAAAGGGACAGTCTTTTTTTTTTTTTCTTTCATTTTCAGTTTGATGAAGAAAAAAGACAATCGAGGAGAATAGAGGTCACATAAAATTGACATGTGGATCAAGTTACTCAAACTCTAATTTGTCCTTTGTTGTGTTTTTCATTTTCTTCCAGCTCAACCATTACACGTATGTAGTTTCCTTGGTATAAGTTGTGCTCAAGAGAAAATGAAGAAAAAGAAAAAGAAAAAAACAACCGCAGTTTCTTTTTTGTTACTAAATAATCATGGAAGGACTTAGGAATCAAATAGTGCATGCATGCTTGTGAACCTTTTCCTGTACCTTATCAAATGCAATCTCTTGAAAATGAGAAAATCAATGAATGATATTCTGAAATCTGGAATATTGGTGTCTGTTTTCACCAATATTCCTAGTTGGCAACAGAATATTTTGGACATCAATTCAATTTAGACATGATTTCTTATCATTAATTATATATAATTTTTTTAATCAATCAATTAAAAAAAATATATATATAATGGGCGCAGTTGATCAATTGCCTTCAGTAATAGGCTATAAATCTGCGATTCAGGCAACGATACAGCATAGTCACCACGTGGGAGTGGCAGGTGAACATGTGGGTGGAAACACAAGTAATACTGAATCAGTGAATGGACAAGAAAAAAAGTCCCCACGCCAAACGACCAATTAGATGTGGTTTCTGTGCTACCATCTTATGTTGTGACTTGTGTGAATGACAACATAAAAAAGAGACTGAAAAAAATCCATTGTAGGATGGAAAACTGCGAATCTTAATTTTTTCTTGCCAGTTGTCACTATATTTTCGAATTTTAGATTAGTTTGTTGACCCCTTTTGGCCACATTCACATTCTAGCTGATCCAGACACATTGTGAGGAGCACATTTTATGTTGTAATCGTAGGTTATATATTTTAGTTCAGAAGAAAGCGCCAGCGAAGTTTAGTAACTTTGAATTTGAAAGAAAAATGTCAGGAAAATTGAAAAGGACTCTTATCTGGCTAAGATATGATATGAGAGTGGGTGACAGCAGTGCGGCTCAAGAGTGTAAGTGGTCTAAAGCCAATTTTTAATATTAGGGTTTTGACTTATTTAATTAAATTAACATGAAAATTTTATTTAAATTTTTTTATAACATTTTGAGATGTAAAAAATAAAATTTGAATATTACTAACTTATGTTAAAAATGTAAAAATTCATAAATAAAGAGATAGAGGAAAAAAATAGAAATGTTGAAAAGTAATTAAGTTATAATTGACTAGTTAAGATGGAATTATTGACATTTTAATATGTCTATCTACACTCTTTACTTTGTAATTTTAATATTAATTCCAAAATTTACTTTTTTATTTTTTTATTTTCTATAAAATTCATAATAATTTTATTTTATATATAAATTAAAATTATATATAATTGCCTATGCAAACTCCAAATTATTTATAACTAATTTTTACCCAAAACTAGTTATAATTAATTTATAATCTTTATTATACTTATCTAGTATATGCTTTAGTGAAATTTGTAGATATTTTGTTTCTTTATTCTGTTTATACTTAGTATATTTTTTATTATATATGCAATATTTTTATAATTTATACCAACGATATTTTTTATATATTTTTATCTATCTCATATAATTTTACTTTTATTATAAAACCTTAATTAGACAACATTATTAGCTTAAAAAATAAATAAAACTATATATATATATATATATATATATATATATAATATATATATATATATATATATATATATATATATATATATAACTTGCGTGGATGGAGAGAAATTATTTTGTATTAATTTGTAAATAGATGAGAAAAAATGTATAGTTTGCATTTTATTTTTTCCTAAGATTTTCGTACTTTGATATAGTATCAGAGCATTACAACATTATAGTTTGCATTCTTTTCTTTTGCTTTTGGTTCAAGCTCTTTGTACTTTGATATTGTTAGTATTATTTTATTAAAATATTGTATATATAATAAAAAATATATATAATAAGTATAAAAAGAATAAAGCAACAAAATATTTGTGAATTTCAATGAAGCATAAGCTAGATAAATTCAATAAAGATTATAAATTAGTTACAACTAGATTTTGGTAAAAATTAGTTATAATTAATTTGGAGTATGTGTAGGTAACTACATATTAAAGAAAATAATTTTGACTTTAATAGAAAAGAAAATTTTAAATAAGGATAAATTTAAAAAACAACTTTAAAATTAAAAAGTGGAGAGTGTAGATAAATATCTTGGAATGTCAATAACTTCACTAACTAATTAATGATAAAAAAAATAAGAAATTAAAGATTTAAATTTATTAAGAATAAATATAACAATTATATAATATATATATATATATTTATAAATAATAATTTTATTAAATATTGAAGCTTAAAATTTTGGAAGTCTCAAGTAAAGGCTTCGTAAAGCCTTATTATGCCCATGGGTGACAGTGACAGTGACACAGAGAGAGAGAGAGAGAGAGAGAGAGCCACCACAAAACAAGGTGACTCCAGGCTTCACCTAAGAGCCAACCTCTCAGATTAACCCCCTCAGTCCCCAAGTAGCCGCCCCTACTTGATGACTGTGTCCCTTTTTTTCCCATTTTGTTGCCAAATTCCAAGCTTTGGTAGGTAAACCAGCCCCATGTTTTTGCTTCGTTGGCTGTTGGGAGCCACGATGCGCCACTTCGCACTCGCACATTTGTCCCTCCTATATTTATATCAAGTCCCATATAAAGATAATATTTTTAAATATTTATTTTATTATTAATTTAAACATAAATGTTGTTAGTATTTTTTTAATAATTCTTTTAAATTTATAAAATAAATCAATATTAAAAAAATATCTAAAAAAAAATATATTACTAACCTTCCTCTTTTCTTGAAAGTTACCATCAATTGAATCATTTAGCTATCCTTTCATTAATATCTTTTATACTTTTACCATTGGTTGTCTGTTTAAATTATATATCTATGCACTCCATTACTTATTTAGATATATGCTGATTAATTAATTATGGGAAACTTGGAGGGACTTGATCAACTAGCCAGTTCAAATTAAACCAGTCGCCACATGCATGCAGCTGGATAAAACCCTTTGGCTCTTCCTAATCACCATTAATTAACTCCAATACTAATACAGTTCAAAATCTATGGGAAAATATTATGGATAACTTAATAAATACCTTCTCTTTATATTCACCAAAATACCCTCAGCCGACTTTTCTGTTGGGAACCCCGAAAAAATAAAGGATCAACCACGTGGAAGTCACAATTTACTTTTCTAATTAAGAATTTAGGAAGGAATTTATTATGGACCAACAAGTTTGAATTTATAAACGATTTTTTTATTTTTTTATTTAATAATATTTATATATAGATCTATATATATATATAAATTAATAATTAAAATTTATAAATTTTTGTATTTATAATTATTCTTAAAAAAATTTAAATTTTTGTATAAATTTAAATACTATTAATTAAAATTTATAAAAATTTAACTTTTTAATCTGAACTATTAATTTATTTTAATAATAAATTAATAATCTAAACTAACTGATCCATCTATGAATCATTTTGTAAGTGGTTTATATTAAAATTTTTTAAAATTTAGAACTCTTTGAGAATGCTTCTTGTCTTTCTTTATTCTCTTCCTGCACGATTGAGGACTTCTAATGTTCTCTTTCTAACTTTCTTTTCTTTTTATTTTTAAAGATCATCTAAGAATTTCATTTTATCATAATTATATTTGATGAAATATATCTGAACAAGATGACTTAAAAATAGGAAAGAAATTGACATTTTTGTTTATGATGTGGCTTCATTGAAATAAAGTGAAAGATAATTATGAGCATTAATATTAGATATATAAAAATATTTAAGTATCTACATTATAGTTTAACTTTTTAAGAGAGTTGATCCTCGGTATAGTATTTGAGTCTTAAAGTAATTAGAAATTTGATTATTATCACTCATATTCTTCTATATATAAATTAACTTTCATTAAAAAATAAGTAGTTTTGTGTGTATATATATTTGCACGAGGAACATATTAAATATAAAACTGTTCATAATTAAATCTTTACTTAAACTTTTATCAGAGTCGCTTCTTAAAAAATTGTACCTTTTTGCGGCCATTATTTACATCCAATGCTACCTACCATCACTTTAGTGGAAAAGAAATCAAAGTCAAATTCGAATTGCAAAAGGATTTTAATTAACACGCATGAAACCTTAAAATTCAAGCAGGCAGAACTTCAAAAAAAATCTAAAATACAATATGAAGCAGACTATATAAAACTTTTCTCAAGAAATACAATTTTAATGGAATATTGAATAGAGAGTACTTCTTACTTGTTCTGGAGAGTTTCACCTTTGTTGATCAAACGTTGAGAGACTTTGCACCTTTCCCTCCTTAGTTTTCCCTGGACACCTTGATGTCAAATTTTCTTTAACAACCTCTTGATGGTAGTTAAACTTCTTGAGCCTTTTCAACCTTATAAATACCAAGGAATTTGGTAAGTTTTTTTAAAACGCAACATACAGCCTGACTTTTCTTCCATACCGATAGCTTAATTACCCCTTTAATTTGTTGCGTGTATATATTCAAAAGCCTTTTCATTTATATTTTGGCTAAATTATGTACAAGATGTTTCTGTACCCTAATTAATTCAAGGTTATAGTATATTATTGACTACATAATTCAGCGAAGAGCCATTTTCTTATATACTTAAACAATTACAAAAATATGAAACTTGAAAATTTGACATTGATATGGTATAGGTGAGTTTTATCCAACAAATATTCAGGCACAACATACCTTCTAAAAGTCTTACCAATCCTTAATTAATGAGTTAAATTCAGTTGGTCCCTATGATTGGGATGAAATAATTGTTCTACTACATGGTTTCAGCTTTATCATTTTATCATCTCGTTGTTAATTTTATTAGCTCTACACAAAAGCTTGCATAGAAATTGGGTTTCCTTTTCCTTTTCCCCTTGAGGATTACAAAGTTGATACATATGTGTATTGGCACAAAGCTTATTTATGTTAGCATAATTAATTATAATTAAGATTATGATTGATTACACTCAAACAATGCTATTAATCACAATTGATTTTACTCAAGAATATATAATTGATTATGAAGAAACTTTTGTTTCAGTTGCTCATCTTACTTCAGTTTGTACTCTTCTTACTATTGTTATCACTCGCAAATAAACTCTTAATCAAATAGATGTGAATAGTGTCTTTCTTAATGGTGACTTAGAAGAAAAAGTCTATATGCGACCACCACCAAGTTACTCTTGTCTACGTAACAAGGTTTGTCTTATTCGCAAAGTCTTGTATGGTCTTAAACAAGTTCTTCGAGTTTGGTTTACTAAGTTCAGTTCTACCATCAGTCAGTTTGGATACTCCTCTAATTCTTATAATTTAGCACTCTTCATCCATACAACTGACAGTAACACTGTGTTACTGCTTCTTTATGTTGATGACATGATTATTACATGTGATGATACTTCTGGTATTGTTGATTTTAAAGCATATTTGAGCAGCAATTTTGAGATGAAGGATCTTGGTCATCTCAGTTATTTTTTGGGTCTTGAGGTTCTTTCCTCTGTTGATAATATTTATTTGTCCTAAACTAAATATGCTTCTAATCTTATTTCTTCAGTCGATCTCTCAAATAGTCACACCGAGTCTACTCTTTTAGAACCTAATGTCAGTTTTACACCTCTAAATGGTACTATACTTGATGATCCTACTCTCTATCGACAGTTGGTTGTCAACTTGATTTATCTTACTGTTACTTGTTCAGACATTTCATATGTTATTCATCTAGTCAGTCAATTTATGTCAGCTTTGCGTACTACTCATTTTGTTGTTATTCTACGTATTATTCGATATATAAAAGGAACTCTGTTTCATGAGCTTTATTTCTCAGTCAACTTCTCCTTAGTTATCTAGGCTTATTCTGATGCTGACTGAGTTGGATATCCCACTGATTGTCGACTTACCACTGACTATTGTATTTATCTTAGTGGTGCATTTATTTCATGGCGAAGTAAGAAACAGACTTTAACTGCATGTTCCAATACTGAAGTTGAATATCGGGCATTAACTAACATCAAATCTAAGATATTTTTGTTACGTTGGCTTCTTGACGACTTGTAGAGTATTTCTCAGTCCTCTCTCATTTTTTTTACTGTGATAATAAGAGTGCTATTCAAATTGTTCACAATAATATTTTTCATGAGTGCATCAAGTATATTGAGATCGCTTGCCACTTCATTCGTTAACACATTCTTCGTAGAGCTCTTCGTCTCTTTTCCTTTTGCACTCTTGATCAGTCAGTCGATCTATTTACCAAAACTCATCATCTTGGCAAATTCCGCACTCTGGTTTCTAAATTCAAGTTAGTTTCTTCTACACCCACTTTAATTATAATTAAGATTATGATTGATCATGATTGATTTTAAAGGTGATTATAATTTGATTTAATACAAAATTATATTAATTTAGTACATTATTATAGATTTTTTTGTATAACAACTTTTTTGTATATGTTAACGTAATTAATTATAATTAGTCATGTTAATATTTTATATATATAAAAACTGGTGATGCCTATATAGGCATTGGCTTTTTAAATTTAATCAAGAGGATGATATAATAGAATTTTTAAAATTACTAACAAGAGGTATTTAAAATTTTATACTAAGAGGATAATGATTACACTAACAGACCTACAAATTTTAAGTGGGGAGAGTAAAGAAAACATATAAGTATAAAAAAATTTATAAAAACAAATATATTAATACAAAATAATAAAAGATCAATTTAAATATTCAATAATTTTTTATTATTAATACGATTATATATTTTTAATTCTATGTATGAATTATTATGTTACATAAATTTTAATTTTTTATTACAAATTTATTTATTTATCTATTATATAGAGATAAAATTAAAAAAATAAAAATAACAAATAATTATTATAACAATAAAAAAATTTCAAAGTTGAACGGAGACATTAATCCTACTCGTATACAAGTCCGTCTTGATAATGAATTAATGATCAGTGCAAATTTTTTTTTTTTTTTGGTATTAATCACCCTAATTGTTTGATCCACCGATAATATATATATATATATATATATATATATATATATATATATATATATATATATATATATATATATATATATATATATATATTGGGTGAGTATCGATAATATTCTATATGTATATAAAGAGATTTTTAGATAAACTTAAAATATCTAATTAAGTATACTAAATCAATTAACACTTAATTTCTTTTATAAATTTTTATGTCACACAATTAAAAGTAAAAATATATTATGATATTATTATATTCCCTGTGAACAGAGTTTGGTTTTCCTTATGTGGATGTGATGTGTGGCCTCACTTGTCGTTAAAGAATTTACTAGGTTGAAATGGGACAACTTATTATTATTGGTTTATA
Organism: Ormosia emarginata; assembly: GCA_029884605.1. NCBI lineage: Eukaryota > Viridiplantae > Streptophyta > Magnoliopsida > Fabales > Fabaceae > Ormosia > Ormosia emarginata. Next base: position 59,214,817 of record JAQQTP010000082.1, on the reverse strand, counting down.
ATAGAGAATAGCTTGTAGTAAGTTAGTTATGTCTTAGAGTTTGTTAGATATGACAGTTGTTATCATTCAGTCAGAATTAGTTATTGTTAAGTTCAGTTAGAGTTTGTTAGATGTGATGAGCTAACTTTGAGCTCAGTCTTGAGCTAATATAAGTATCGGTAAGTTTTGTAAGGGATTCATGTGTGTTTCATTTTGTTAACAACAGATAAACAGATTTCTCTCAATTTCTCTCTTTGTTTCTGTTATGTTCATTTTCTCTAATTTCTCTGTAAATTCTATCATGGTATCAAGAGCTTGATTTCTTAGGGCCATGGCAGATTCCTCTTCTCCTCACGCTGCTACTGCTTCACCTCTCAGTTCTACTGCCTCATCTTCTCTTGTTATGTTTACTCATTTTATCTCTGTAAAACTAGATGAAAAGAACTTCTTAGTATGAAAACAACAAATTGCTACAACAATTCATGGTCATCGTCTTCAAGATTTCCTTACTGATCTTCAATTCCACCTCAGTATCTTTCTGCTGATGATGAAGCAAATAGTGATGTTAATCCTGCGTATCTTACCTGGGAATAATAAGATCAACTTCCCTTGTCATGGTTATTGTCGTCTTTGAATGAAAGTATGTTAATAAGGATGGTAGGTTGTGATTTCTCATGGCAACTCTGGAAGCAGATTCAAGTCTTTTTTTGCCTCACAAACTCGTGCCAAGATCAAACAATATAGGTCAGAATTGTGAAATACAAAGAAAGATTCTAAAACTGTTACTGAATACCTTCTACGTATCAAAGTTTTGATTGATGCACTCATTTCCATTGGTAGTCAGATTAACATCGAAGAGCACATTAAAATTATTCTTGATGGCCTTCCAAATGAGTATGATGCTTTTGTCACCTCTATCAACCCTTGTTTAGATCCTTATATAGTAGGTGAAATAGACTCTTTGTTACTGGCACAAGAAGCTCGAATTGAAAGAGCATCTTCTAAATATTTTCTTGGTGATAATTTGACTACAAATATGGCTCATTTTGATGTTCCTAAGTCTAATTTCAATCTTCAGCCTATTACTAATACTGTTAGTCCTTCACATAATTCACGATTTGTTGATCCACAACACAATTCTTTTGAACATAATTCTGGTGCTTGTTATGGTGCTTATGATCCTAATCAATCTACATTTTGAAATAATTTTGACAAAATTGGTCAAAATCAGACTAGCTATCAGAATACATGGGGATATCGTGGAAATTTTGATTCCAATCAGAGTGGATTTCGTGGTTTTAACACCTATTCTCGTGGTGGAAGATTTTTCTATGGCCATGGTAGAGGAAGGTTTGGAAGGCTTGGATGAAGATCTTCATTTATTGTTTGTCAACTATGTGATAGGTCTGGTTATTCAGCCACTAATTGTTACTATAGATATGAAACTTCTTCTCAGTTCTCATCTCAAAATTTTCCTTCCTCTCAGCACTCACCCTCTTTTCCATCTTCAGTGTATCATTCGCATCATTATTCTTTGTTTTCACAGTATCCTTCACCATCACAACCTCTTGGATTTTCTCATTTGTCTCATTCTTCATCCTCTACTGGGATATCTTATCCTAATTCTTACCCTTCCCTCTTACCTATTCATTCTCAGTCTTTACCATCACATACATATTCATCTCAATCTAGACACCTTGCTTATCCTCAAAGTGCACGTTTCTACTATGTCTGCTATACTTGAAATTTTGACTAATCAAGCATGGTTCCCTAATTCATGAGCAACTGCTCATGTCACTCATGATGACCATAATCTTGTCTACAAGGTTCCATTTGAGGGAAAGGAACAACTTTATATTGCCTATTAAACATCTTGGTTATTCTAAAGTCATTTTTCCTTATAATTCTTCTGTTACTTTCAAATTAAATGATCTTATGCATGTTCATCAAATAACTAAAAATTTAGTTAGTGTCAACAAATTTGCTAAGGATAATTCAATTTTTTTTTAGTTTCATCCTTACTATTGTTTTGTTAAATCACAGGAAACCAATGAAGTGCTTTTGAGAGGCACAAGTGGATCTGATGGCTTGTACTGCTTTCATTCATTTCAGCCTCAGCATCTCACCTCTTCTTCAGCCAATCCCAAAACTACTAGTACAACTAATTCATTCTCTATTTTGTCATCTGATTTCAATGTAAATTCATTACAGTCATATCATGTTTCTTCACCTCACTCATTTTCAGCACCTACAAATATATCCAATGTATCTTCATTTTCTTTGTGGCATTGTAGACTCGGGCACCCTGCTGCTGCAGTGGTAAAACAAGTGTTGTCTTTGTGTAATCTTTTAGTTCCAAATAAAAATGTATATAATTTTTGTTCTGCTTGTTGTCTTGGCAAAGCACATAGGTTGCATTCATCTGTTTCTACCACTTCATATAATGTACCTTTAGATCTCATCTTTACTGATTTGTGGGGACCATCACCTTTTATTTCTTCTGGTGGTTACTCTTATTACATTAGCTTTGTGGATGCTTGCACAAGATACTCTTGGATATATTTGTTAAAGAGAAAATCAGATGTCATGTCTATATTTGTTGAATTCAAAAAGATGGTTGAACTTCAATTAGATAGAAAAATCAAATGTGTCCAGTCTGATTGGGGTGGAGAATTTTGTCCTCTCACTGATTTTCTTAAGTCCTATGGTATCGCTCATAGACTCATTTGCTCTCATACACATCATCAAAATGATGTTGTTGAAAGAAAACATCACCACATTACTGCACTTGGTTTAACCCTGCTTGCTCAAGCCTCTGTGCCTCTAAAATTTTGGGATGAGGCATTTGTTACTGCCTATGAAGCATAGACACGGACACGGGACACGACACGGACACGGATACAAGGACACACCAAATTCAAAAATTATAGGACACGGATACGACATATATATATATATATATATATATATATATATATATATATATATATATATATATATATATATATATATATAAAATTTAAGAAAAAATTCATAATTCATTAATATAATTTTTATAAACTTGAAGATTTATAATATTTTAATATATATCATATGTGTCAATATTTGCTACCTAATAAGCCCCTCCTAAAAAATATGAAACATAATTTTTATTGACATATCCTAAAAAATCTCATAAACCAACTTCTCCTAATAGAACTAATCATGTACAAGTGCATGTGCATAAAAAAAAATAAGTAGAGGGAATATTGGTGTGAGGCAAGTTTCGGTGACAATGAAGTGGATGACTTGGTACGAGCAGAGGTAGAAGGAGCAAATGAAAATAGTGGTGTGTGAAAAGATAAAACTTAAAAGTCTAATAGTGATGTATGAAAAGATAAAACTAAGAATACTGGTATGTGAAAATAGTGACTTGAGATGTCAGTCATGTGATTAAACTTGAGCGAGTTACGGGCTTACTAATTGAATATTAGTCATGGAAACTAATTTTTTTTATAAAATATTAATGGGTCGTGTTCAAGTCGTGTCCTAGTTGTGTTCAAGCGTATCCGAGAAGTGTCTGAGCATGTCCAAGAAGTGTTCGAGCGTGTCTGAGACGTGTCCAAACTGAAAAAAAAATAATATTTTTAATCGGACACATTCGGACACACAGGACACGTGTGTTGTACGGGTGTCTCTATGTATCTGACACGAACACGAGTCCGACATGTGGACACGTCTCATAATCAGTGTATCCGTGCTTCATAGGTTGTTGTTGTGTATCTTATTAATAGGCTGCCATCTTCTTCTGTTTCCTACATTGTTTCCTATAACAATTTGTTTCATGCGTTACCTGATTACACTTTTCTTAAGATTTATGGCTACTTCTGCTTTCCTTTGATACGACCATATAATAGTCATAAACTTCAGTTTAGGTCTGTTAAATGTACTTTTTGGGATATAGTCTTAATCATAAATGATACAAATGTCTTACTCCTTCTAGTAAGATATATATCTCCAAAGACGTTCTTTTTAATGAGTTCAAGTTTCCTTTTTCTATTTCACTGCCTGTTTCCCCTACTTCCTCATATGTATCATATCCTTCTACTACTCCCCCTTTAACTTCACTTTCCTCCAATTTTAATAACATCATTCCACAGTAGTCATCTGCTTTATATTTTTCTACTGCTGATACTATAGTTTCCTCTGATGTTAATCAATCTGCTTTTGTTCCTCTCAATTCTTCTTATATTCGTCCAGTTATTCCTAATACCAGTAGTGCTCCTACTGTTGCTCAATCTGTTCCTTACACTAATTGTGCTTCTACTGTCTCTCAAGTTATTCATAACACATGTAGGCCTCCTATTGTTGCTTAGTCTGTTCCAAACATTAGTAGTGATCCTACTGTTACTTAGTCTATTCCTTCTACTACAGTTTCATCAACCTTGGTTCCAACTAATGTTTCATCCACTCATCCTATGAAAACCAGATTCAAATATAGAATTTTCAAGCCTCAAGCTATGTTGTCTACTGTTAGCAATATTTGTCCTAAAGAACCTTCTTCTGTTACTGAAATGTCTCATCCTCTTTGAAGAAAAGCAATGCAAGAGGAATATGATGCCTTGATAAAAAATAAAACTTGATCTTTAGTCTCATTACCTCCTAACAGAGCTGCAATTGGTTGTAAATGGGTTGTCAAAGTTAAACAAAACCCAGATGGCTCAGTGCACAAGTATAAAGCCAGATTAGTGGCTAAAGGTTTTCATCAGCAGCATGACTTTGATTTTCAAGAGACCTTTTCTCCAATAATTAAACCTGTGACAGTCAGAATTCTTTTCACCTTGGCTCTCGCAAATGGCTGGTCAATTAGGCAATTAGATGTTAATAATGCCTTTCTGAATAACATCCTTCAAGAAGAAGTTTATATTGTCCAACCACAAGGATTTGTTTCCACTGAAAAGTCTTTGGCCTGCAGATTATATAAGGCTCTATATGGACTCAAGCAAGCTCCTAGAGCTTGGTTTGAGAAACTTACACTTAGTTTACACAAATTTGGCTTTATCAATAACAAATGTGATATCTCTCTTTTCATTCACTCAGATTCTCTTGCCATTACCTACATTCTTGTTTATGTAGATGATATTATTATAACTGGTAGCTTTCCTACTGTAATTCAAAATTTGATTTCCAGTCTTGACAAAGAATTTGCTCTTATGGATCTTGGTAAGTTAGTTATTTTTTGGGAATTGAAGTCACTGAACTTATGGATGGGAGTCTCCATCCCACTCAATCAAAATATATTAAGGATCTGTTGGCCAATGTCCATATGTTACAGTCAAAAGGCATCAGTACTCCTATGATTTCTAGTTCTAGACTCACAAAGTTTGGTTATTCCCTGATAGAGGATCCTCACTTATATCAATCCACAGTTGGAGCTCTTCAATATGTCACAATTACAAGACCAGAATTGTCTTATGCAGTTAACAAAGTCTACCAATTCATGCAGAATCCTTATGATGATCATTGGAAGATAGTCAAAAGGATTTTAAGATACCTTAAGGGCACAATCAACTTTGGTCTGACTCTCCAGTCTAATTCTCAGTTTCCCTTGTCTTTGTCTGCATTTTGTGATACTGATTGGGCTACTGATTTAGATGATCATAGGTCCACTTCAGGATCTTGTATTTTTCTAGGTTCAAATATTATTTTTTGGTGGTCCAAGAAACAACAGGTGGTTGCTCATTCAATCACTGAAACCGAGTTTCGAAGCTTGGCTAGTACGGCTGCAGAGGTTTTGTGGATTTAGTCATTGTTAAAGGAATTACATGTTCCCTTGTCCACTCCAATCATTTTTTGTGACAACTTAAGCACTGTAATGTTGACACATAATCCAGTACTGCATACTATGACCAAACATATGAAGCTTGATCTGTTTTTTGTATGAGAAAAAGTTGTCCAAAATCTACTATATGTTACTCATATACCATCAGCAGATCAAACAACTGATGCTCTTACAAAACTTCTTTCCTTTGCACGTTTCAGTTTGCTAAGACACAAACTCAGGGTATGTGATCCTTTCAATTTGCCTAATCCATCCTGAGTTTGAGGGGAGAATAATAGAAAATAGATTGTAGTAAGTTAGTTATGTCTTAGAGTTTGTTAGATATGAATTGTTATCATTCAGTTAGAACTAGCTATTGTTAAGTTGAGTTAGAGTTTGTTAGATGTGATGAGCTAACTTTGAGCTTAGTCTTGAGCTGGTATAAGTATCAGTAAGTTCTGTAAAGGATTCATGTGTGTTTCATTTTGTTAACAACAGATAAACAAATTTTTCTTAATTTCTCTCTTCGTTTCTATTATTTTCATTTTCTCTGATTTCTCTGTAAATTCTTAGTTTGTGAGAGATGTTTGCTACTTTCACCAATGTATATACGTGTGCGCCTCTTTTGCAATGTTTGTGCGTTGTACGATGCATGTGAAGGATAGGAAGTCGCCAGAATTATATTGGCTGATCCCATTTGGTCAGTCTCTGCCCTAATCTTTAATTCCATATGTGCATGCAGTTTATTAATTACCATAATTGACTAACATCCTATTTCAGCGTCTGCTTTTTACTTTTTCTAAAATGAAACATACACAAACCGTTTGTTGTACATATGTAATAGCATCGAGATGTTCCTTGAAAAGATAATTTTTTTTTTTATAGATATAGGTGTATTTTAGATACACTTATATAAAATGAGATCCATTCATAATAAGTAGGTCCTATTATAAAGGAATCTCACTTTATATGCACGTATCTATACAATAATTTTTCCCTTAAAAAAGTCATAGTATATTATTTAATAACTCAAGAAAGTAAAATCACTTTCGTTTGATGTCTTAATTACTTCTTTGTTTATTGTAAAAACATTAAAATTCTATTGATTCGTAAATTATATAATGAGTCTCTATAGATTGGACCAGTGATAAAAATTAATATGTAATATGTGATGAGACCCGCGTTACATATTTGGCTATTAAATTCATCAATTTGATTATAAGTATTCTTTTAGAAAACTTATGAATCCACTAAATTGACATAAATAACTTACCAAAAAAAGTTGGTAAGATATTTTGTGGATTTAAAATTTGCCGCCACCAGAAGTTCCCTTAGAAGTTAGAACCTTGCTCTCACATACCATCCCCCGCTCGCGTAGGAAGAAATTTTTTCCCATTCAGGGCCGAATCGTAGTTAGACTTTCCCATATGTACATGAACCACAAAATAGTCAATGACTTTTTGTTTTTCACTTTTATTTATATATTTTAAACTTTGTGACTAGCTTTTCATATATCCATTGTCTCTGTACCTCTGTATATATTTCACATTCTTTTTTTTTTAACATGGATTAAAGTTATTATTTAATTTTTAACTGAATTCCGCTCATTTTTTTTTATTATTAAAAAAAGCATATGAGATATCACTTGGACTTAACTCAAGTATCATACATCTCACATTCTCATTTGAAAAATGATGAAATAATAGTGTTTCGGGTACTGACCGAAGTCTAGGTCAGAATGGATTGGTAAGAAGAAAAAGAACTTAAGCAGGTCAGAAGAATGATCGCAAAGTATGCAAATTAAGACTAGTCTGAGTGTTTGGGTAAAAGATAAAATATACCTGACTTATGTTGTTAGGCCGGCTTATATAGGAATCCAAAGACTGACTCCTTATATGCCTTTCGTTCAGGTCATTTAGGGCTTTGATCGTTCATAATCGTTATGTCCCACCTTTATGGCGCGAGGCTGTTTCCAGCTACTAGTCATGATGGCACCGATTGGTCAACGGCTGTTGGGGGATCACTTTAAGCATGTGTTTAATAAGTTGTTAACCGTTCGGACATAGATCGGTCGGATCCTACAAGCAGGGCTTTGGTCGGGTTGACCCATATTTCCTTGAACCTATCATTCCAAAATGAGCTTACCTAATAGATAGACTTGTAAGATCGGTCTGTATAGGTTTATGATAGGCTTATTATGTCTCAGGCCTGGGATGGTCCACATCCTCTCAAGTGAGTCCATATGCCAAGATGAGCTGAGCTTAAGAGAGAATTAGGCCTAGACGATTTACAGCCTCTCAGGTTGGTCATCTACCAAGATGTGTCGAGCTTAAGTGAAAATTGGGTCACAACGGTTCACAATCCCTCAGGTCAGTCATCTGTTAAGATGCGCCGAGCTTAAGTAAGAACTAGGTCAAGATGATCCACAACCCCCCAACTTGGTCATCTGTAAAGATGAGTCAAGCTTATGTGGGAGGGTCGAGCGTTCTGTAAGGCAATTAGCTGGACGCTTCGTACCTCACACGACCACCCTTGCATTGGAGATTGCACTGTGTATGTCACGCGTCACACATTCACTGGCTAAGCGTCATGTCAATTATTTCGTAATTAATGTACCTTTCACTTGGAGACATCACAACCATTGATCCTTAGCCTTTAAACTTCCATCATTAGACACATCTGATGATCAAGATTAAACCTTTTTACTTTAATGAACCCCTAACCGTTGATGATCCTATCTGATGATCAAGATTAAAAATCTTCATTTTCCTTCGCCCTCAACCGTTGATTTCCAGCAGTTTCTTTTATTTAAAACTTCCATTTCATCTCCTACTTTATTCATGTCATCTTAGATACTACGCTTGAGCTTTCTTCTTCATTTTTTTTCTCTCAAAAAGGCCTTCATCACTTTCTTTGCGCAAGTTATGCATTTTCCATTCCAAAGATTTCCTATGCGAGAAACTCATTTATTAGGTACTTTCCCTGTTTCTCCCGTTATCGCATTTTCTTTAGTTTCTTTGAAGTGGGGAATGTTGGGTATGGAGGGTGGCATAGAGCACGAAGCCTCTGCTAGAGGAACTAGTGTGGATAAATTCGTGGAAATTCTGGGAGAGTCTCCACAACAAATGTCGGAGTTTCGTCGGCAAGATGTTGACGAATCATCCCTTAAAAAGGACAAAGAGGCTGGAGAAGATTTTAGCGTGTGTACATCCAACCAAGGTGTTAGAGACTGATCGTCTGCTTCTAACTCAGAGGACCCATATGACTGGGTCCATCCCGATGTTAAAAGATATTACTCGATTTGCGTAACATCCCGGGACTGCCTGCAGGATTGACGAGTATCTCCACAAATCAACATAGGTCTTTTCAGCGTATTTTGTCCTCACTCACACGCATCCTAGGAAACTTCCCAAGATGTCACTCATCCCATAATTGCTCCAGGTCAAGCACGCTTAACAATGGAGTTCTTATGTTCTAGGCTCCCGAAAAGAAGTTGCAACTTGTTGATATGGTTACGCCTAATCAATTCCTTTAAGCCATCCTCAACTATACAGTCCCATACCTACACACGTCTCGAATCCCTCTCATTCCGATGTGTATTCAGTTTATTCATGGGACCCTTCGCCTAGAAGCATGCCAGGAGCCACCCATTGTACATGCTTCAATTCGCACCGGCGTCCACTCCCCGCCCTCATCTGCCCCGGGACACCACAATTTGTACTTCCACCTAGAGTATCGCAACACTTCGCAAATGTATAGTTATAACATTTGACGGGAATGAAACTGAATTCGTTTGTTGACCGTTCCATTTCGAAGAGAGGATTGACATGTATTTAGGATATTTTTAACAAGTGCCTTTTTTTGTTAAAGAGTTCAAATTAAGTAGTTTTGTATAAAATAAAATGTAATTTTTTTAATTTTTAATGTATTGAATATTTGACTTTTTTTAAAAAAATTATATTTTTATTTGTTAATAAGTGTTCTTAACACACTCTTTAACAAAATTCTAGTATTTATCATCAAAATTTTATCGAAACAAAACAAATATGTAATTCATGAATTTACGATCTAATGAGCTTGGTTCTCAAGTTCACATCCATCATAATATATTTCTTATTTTCATTCACTATTTTTATTATATTTTTTATACTTTTTTTCAATAATAAAATAAAAGAAACATATCTTTTAATATATTTTATCTTTTTTGCTAAAATAAATAAAGAATAAGATTGTCGCAACCGGGATCGCGGCGGGATAACGACTTAAATTACAAAAATTTAATGTTAAGGGAGTCGCCACCAATTTTATTTCTTATTTGGAAAAAATTGGAAAACCAAAAAAATTGATGGTCTACGTTGTAAAACTCGAGTTCGAGTCTAATTATATTTGCAGGGAATGGTGGAGACTTAACCCCACAAAGACCCCTAATACATCCGTCCTTAAAACGATTACCTTAAATTAGTGCGCAAAATTTTTATGACCCTTAAAAATATCTATTTTACCCATTTATTAAAAGATAAACAAAGAAATAAATTATAAAAAATTAATTTTGAAAAGAATCTTGTTTCAAAATCTCGCTCGAAATCTTTTAGAGAAATGAACCATCAAACTGTCACAATTTAGATGATTCTAAAAAAAAGCAAGATTAATAAGTCATTACAAATTTCCACAATTCTTATTTTTATTTTCTCCATACAAAGTTTAATTATTTTTATTTTATTTTATTTTATTTATTTTTTTATAAAATTTCCTCCCTTTTATAAATAAACAAATAAATTATGAGAGTTTAATTTCGTTTCAAAATTTTACTCAATTTTTTTTATAAAAAAAAAATCATCAAATTGTCATAATTTAGATGATTCTAAAGGCAAGATTAACAATTTATTCGCATGTTCGATTAATCTTGTTTTATTTTCTTTTCAAAAAGTTCAATTATTTTATTTTATTATTATTATTATTATTTTTATAAAGTTTCCCACCCTTTTTTTAAAAAAAAAAATTGATGATTTATTTTTTTAGTAAAGAAATAGAAGATAAGATACCAATAAAAACAAAAATTAAGGTTAAAATATAAATGTGTAGAACGTGCAAGAATCAATATGTACCAATGAAAAAGGTCAAAAAAAGAGTGATTAAAATAGCACAAACTCAACCCATAAAAATAATAGTAAAAAGTTTCAGCGTCTATATAAAAAGGACAAGGACTCTTTTTTTTTTTTTTTATCCACTAAAGTGCATCACAACAGGAGAATAAACCATACACCATCACATGATTTTTAGAAAGAGTTAACCTCACTTATGCATCATTGGAAAGCAAGAACGAAACCAAATAAATGGCTTAGCCAATTAGTACAATATTCAGTGGTGAGTTAATCATATTTCAACCATCATGGATGATCAAGCTCCAATCAACACCTTATAACTTTTAAGGCAAAATCTAAGATTCCTTTAATCTAACAACCAAGGAAAACCAAACACAAAATGAAACCCAATTGTATTTGCGTTGACAGTAGTTTGAAGAGAACAAAGTCTAATGTCTTCGATAGACATGCATCAATAAACCATTTTATTGCAACTTGTCAGCAACCTATTCCCCCCACTACAAGATAGCAGCATCATACCTTCACTACGATGCATTTTTTATTTATTTACATAGCAGCAACCTTAAGCAGACAGGATATACCTTCTCATAAGACTCCAAACTAGTAAGCTTCATGTCCAACATCATCAATAAAGCAAGAACTCGAGTTACAAACGTGTAAAAGCTAAAAAAGGGCTAACTCAAGATAGAGTGTGAGGATCAGAACACCATCCCTATATTCATCATTCCATATCAACTAAAATGGCAAACTAATTGACCAGGAATCCTGAGAAACTCGTTATAAATGGCTTATTGTTCAATTGCTGAAACAGAGGAACGATCTTATTACACAGGCTTTGCATGCCAAAACAAACAATGACTGAGCATTCAAAACCCCAACCATAATACATCACTTCTTTTCTGCCATCTAGGCATTATAACTAAAGCAATCTTTTGTCAATTTCACTCCTCCCTTATAAAGACTAGGCAATACGAAATTATGACAAAGCATGACCAGCCATTCAGTAGAGCAGATAAAAGAAACCAAAACAGCAAGCACCAAAAACATTCTCCAATAGTTACTATCAATTTTCTCACAGACCATTCCAACATTTAGTCGTGTAGCTTAGGGAGCAAAACGAACCAACATCATAGAAAAGGAATAATTTCATATACCAGAGTTCAACCCCAAACCTCATGTAAACTAGACTAAGCAATCAAATAACTCACAACACGAAAATGAACCCAGTGACTCAGATCAGGCAGAGAATAGATAGTTTAATCAGGAACAAAAACTCACAGAAATGCAAGGTTTGAACACACAGTATCAAATGGTCAATTCATTAAACAAATAGTGTGTAACACATAAAAAAAACTAAACAACATCAGAGACAAACTGAACCAATACGCCAACTTCAATCAGAATATCGAAGTATACCAAAAATATAACATGATAATTCTCATTCATTCCCTATTCTCAATACAGCCATGGCAAAAAAAATGAAATTACCGAATGAGGATCTCTCTAAATTGTTGAATACAAAGAATGACTCTGACCTCTTCTGATTTTTCGATCCCTCAATTTTCTCTTCTCAAATTTTCTAATGCTCTCAGGGAATTACAGAAATTTCCCTCCAATTTCTCTCAGAAAGATACACAGAAAATTCCCTTTTTTTTTTATTGCATCCTCCTATTGAGTTCTCAGAGAAAAAGAAATTCTAGAAAAAAAGAAGAGATTCCAACCCCTCTAATTTTCTCTCAGAGAACCCTCTTTCCGATGGAACACTCAGAGAAAAATAAAAAATTCACCAAGGGGAAAAGAAAACCGAACCCCTTTCTCGTCTTCATCCTTCGTATTTATGGTGGCTGGTTGGGTGAGAAAATGACGGTTGCCTGTGCTTCAGAGCGTTTGTCTTCTCAGACCTTCCATTTTTGTACTTCTTTTCTTTGTTCCACGCAAACTCCAACCTCTGACTCCTGCAATCTTGAACTCCCCTCACAACTTCCATTTTTGCATGCTCTTCCTCTGCTCCACGCAAAATCCCACCCCAAAATGGTATCCTCGCGCCGTGAGCTTTGTCAGAAGGGGCTCAAAGATCGCTGGTGAAAGCGAATCCAGGTCTCTACGTTGGGGTTGTTTAGCGCCGCTGCCATGGTGCCTTGAAGCTCGCGATGGAGGCTGCACAGCTTGGTCGCGTGAAGGAGTAGTCTGACGAGGGTGAGTGTCTTCTCATGCGTGTAGCAGTGGTGGTAGCAGAGCTTGGAGCCCTGTGAAGTTGAGTTAGGCGTGCTGCTAGGGAGAGGGAGAGGGAGCAGCTAGGGCTTGGAAGAGAAGGGGGAGGAGGCTGCTAGGGTATACGAAAATGGGAAGGGGGATCTGGGTCGTGGGTAGGGGTCATGGATCCTGGCTTGGTGGATCCTGTCGTGGGTCGTGGGCTGATCAGGCCCAAACTCTTTCCTTTTTTTTTCTTGTTCTTTATTTTTTTTTTTTTTTCTCGCTTTTCATTATATTTTTTAGATTTATTATTTTCTATATTATTATTATTATTATTAATTAATAAAATTAATTTAATTAATTTTAATTTATTTTTTTAATTTTTAATAATAATAATTTTTTTTAATTTAAATTTTTTTTTAGTGTCCGAATAAAATTGGATGTTCACAAAGATGATATATATAAAAAATAATGTTTGATGAACATTTCTATTACAATATTATAGGTGAAAGAAAAATTGATGTGATTGGAGAAATATTTGTATAAATATTTTTATACAAGTTATGTATTATAACATTTAATGTAAAATAATTATAAAGTATAAAATTTATGTAATAATTTGAGTGCTGATTAGTTTAGGATATCCAAACATCTACAAAAGTATTTATCGTGTGATTGACTAAACAAACGTTGTCTCGAGTGGGACAAATTATTATTATTAGTATACATATCAGTCTTCTGGCTTAGCTTTGCTACGTCTCTCTGTGCCTCCCCCATGGCGCCTCTCTCTCACCCCTCTATGTAACTCCCCCAATCTCCCTCTCCTTCCCTCGCTCAACAACTATTTTTCTATTATCATACAAACCAAGAATCTCTCATGTTCATCAAAAAAACTCTTCCTTAGTTTCTTTTTCTCCCACAGTAATACTTTATACTGAATTTCTTCAATGGCTGCTTCCGTCGACAACCGCCAATTCGCTGGCGTGCAACCCTCCATAAAGGGCGTCGTTCGCACCTTCAACCCCTCCTCTACCCACCGCTCCGACTCCCCAATTCGCGGTTGCAACAACTTCCCGCCAACCCCGGAGCTCACGCGTCCCAAGAAGTCAGCCGAGCCACCCTTGCTATCCAACATGGATAACGATTCCTCAAGCGAAGACGAAAACGAAAACGACGATGTCGTTTTGAAGGACCTCATTCGAAAGGGAACCACGGAAGTGGAACCCTCGATCTTGGACCCACGGGACGACGGAACCTCCGACCACTGGATCCGACGTAACGCCACCCTGGTCCGCCTCACCGGAAAACACCCCTTCAACTCGGAGCCACCACTCCCTCGCCTTATGCAACACGGCTTCATCACCCCGGTCCCACTTCACTACGTCCGTAACCACGGACCCGTCCCAAAAGCCCGCTGGGATGACTGGACCGTTGAGGTAACCGGCCTCGTGAACCGGCCCGCCCGGTTCACCATGGACCAGCTGGTCCGGGAGTTCCCGAGCCGCGAGTTTCCCGTGACCCTGGTCTGCGCTGGTAACCGCCGTAAGGAACAGAACATGGTTAAACAGAGCATCGGGTTCAACTGGGGCGCTGCTGCGGTCTCCACTTCGGTGTGGAAGGGTGTATCGTTGCGCAGCGTGCTCAAACGGTGTGGGATCTATAAGAGCAAACAGGGGGCCCTCCACGTATGCTTTGAGGGCGCTGAGGATTTGCCAGGTGGCGGTGGGTCCAAGTACGGGACGAGTATCCTGAGGGAGGTTGCATTGGATCCCTCCCGCGATATCATACTCGCTTACATGCAAAACGGGGAGCGTTTGGCGCCGGATCACGGGTTCCCCGTACGGATGATCATACCGGGTTTCATTGGAGGACGCATGGTGAAATGGTTGAAACGCATCGTCGTGACTACCCAGCAATCTGACAATTATTACCACTACAATGACAATAGAGTACTTCCCTCCCACGTTGATGCCGAGCTTGCCAATGCTGAAGGTACTGTACTATTCCGTTTCTTTCTTTTCTTTTCTTTTTTTATCTTATATAATTTGTGGGGTTATGATAAACGGTAATTAAGATATTTGTTATTTGTTTGAAAACTTTTTAGCTTGGTGGTACAAGCCAGAGTATATTATCAACGAGCTGAACATAAACTCGGCGATAACGACGCCGTGCCACGATGAGATCTTGCCCATCAACTCGTGGACTACTCAGAGGCCTTATGTACTCACAGGCTACGCATATTCCGGTGAGTTTTAACTTTTATCTCATTCCAACCAAGAACTGACTTTCTGATGAAATGTTTTTTACTATTTAGTACTATCTTTTTTTTTAAAAAAAAAACACAAACTGCATTTGAATGGAAAGGATTATTGGTTGCACAGATATTAGCGAAAGAATTATTTAGTTATTTTTGTAAAATTTTCAATTCTATGTAAAATCAAATTTATTGTCAAACTGTTAAAATATTATATTTTGAATTGTTATTCAATATAGAATTATTAATAGAAAATTCGTTTCAGAAGTTAATTTTTATTTGCAGTTAGATGGGTAATATAATTTTGATTTTCACTGCACAACAAGGATAGAAAACAAAATTGTTATTATTTAAGGAAAATTAATAAGTTCATGAGGATTCAGCTAAAAATGAAATAAAACCCAGAGTTTGATTGGAACTTAGCGTTTGTTGTATATATATGTAGTAGGTTCTATCGTAGGGCAGTGATATATTCGAGCGCGTAATGTATTGTGATATAATAGATTGGAACAAGCGGAATTATGGTTGCAAGGTATATATCCTAGGCAGTCGGTTGAAACTTGTATAGTGTTTCTGGTCCACTTGCAACTTGGAAGGTGATAGTGACCGAGAGTAACCTTCTACCTGTACGTGCAGGGGGTGGGAGAAAGGTGACACGTGTTGAGGTAACACTGGACGGTGGTGAAACGTGGCAAGTGAGCGCGTTGGACCATCCAGAGAAGCCTAACAAATACGGTAAGTATTGGTGCTGGTGCTTCTGGTCCTTGGGGGTGGAGGTGTTGGACCTGCTTGGAGCCAAGGAGATTGCGGTGCGCGCTTGGGACGAGGCCCTCAACACCCAGCCTGAGAAGCTTATTTGGAATGTTATGGTACGTACACATCTCTAATACCTTTCTTTTTATTTTTATTTTAATTGAGTTTGTAATTAGGCGTCTTCTATAAAATAACAATAATGTTATATTTATACCTAAACTCATGCATATATTATTTACACTTACTATTTATAGAAAAATATTTAAATAAACTCTATTTTTATCCATTTTTTCTTTTTCTTTTTTACCAAAAGAAAGAACAGGTCTAAGAGGAGGTATATGAATTTGGAGGATGAAGATCTTCTTTTATTGGTCAAAATAAGAAAAGTTTTTATTTTTCTCCTAAAAAAAATAGTAGTTAGAGGGTGAAAGAAGAGAAGAAAAAACCTACTATTTTTTTCTTAAAAAAAACAGAAATCTATCTTATTTTTATCAACAAGAGAGGATTTTCGTTCAATTTGAATGTAAATACAACATTATCCATAAAATAGTTCAGGCCACACTGGCAAATTACCACCGATGCCTGAAGTATTGGATCGAATGGTCACCTTGCAGACCCACCAACGTGGAAATTAGTGCTTCACCGTACCATCACCTATCATTTTCACATTCTCATTGGCTGGTCGTGATTTTGATAATGCATGATTGCGTTCACACCGTCGGCCCGTTAAATTAATTAGCAATAAAGCAATGCTATATCTTCATAATAATTTTTTAATTTAAATAAAAAATAAATATATTTAATATTTAAAAATATTAAAAATTTAATATTTTTTATATAATAATTAATAAAATTAATAAAAAAATAAAATATTTCTCTTAAAAGTTTAAGTAATATTGTTCACACCACTCCACTTACGTCACCTCACTTTTTTATAAATTTATTATTTAATTATTATTAAATTTATCTTATTTTTTTTTTTATTCTATCATATAGACATATATATAGAAATGTGAATCCAATATTGTGTCACTAGCATTATTGATTAATTAGTAGCATTAATTGATTTTCATGACTTAAAGATCTAAGCTCTTTACTCACTCCAATTCAAGTGGCTGCCGACTTACCCATACCCCATCAGCAAATAGTACTAGATAAAAATCTTTCACTTTAATAAAACCTATGTATATCGCTATTAAATGAATAGAACAATAGTAATATGGTTTAAAAAAACCATGTTGTAAAAAACTTCGTCTAAATAAACATTGAGTGTCTAAATTTTGGGTTTGCAATGTGCAGGGCATGATGAACAACTGCTGGTTCAGAGTGAAAACCAACGTGTGCAAGCCCCGCAAGGATATGATTGGCATAGTGTTCGAGCACCCGACTCAACCAGGCAACCAATCTGGTGGCTGGATGGCCAAAGAAAGACACCTAGAGAAATCATCAGAGTCCAATCCAACGCTCAAGAAGAGTGTCTCCTCACCCTTCATGAACACCAACTTAAAAATGTACTCCATGTCTGAAGTCAAACAGCACAGCAACCCCGATTCGGCTTGGATCGTTGTCCACAGCCACGTCTATGATTGCACCCTTTTCCTCAAAGACCACCCTGGCGGCACCGACAGCATCCTCATCAACGCCGGCACCGACTGTACAGAGGAGTTCGAAGCCATCCACTCTGACAAAGCCAAGAAAATGCTCGAGGATTATCGAATTGGCGAGCTCGTGACTACCGGCTACACCTCCGATTCATCACCGAATAACTCCGTGCATGGCAATTCTGACACCACCCGTTTGGCACCCATCGAGGAAGTTACACTACCACTGCGTAGCGCGGCTCTTAACCCACGTGAGAAAATCCCATGCAAGCTGGTGTCCAAAACCTCCATCTCCCACGACGTTAGGCTCTTTCGGTTTGCGTTGCCCTCTGAGGACCAACTCTTGGGTTTGCCAGTTGGGAAACACATATTCTTATGTGCCACCATCGACGAGAAGCTATGCATGCGTGCTTACACTCCAAAGAGCAGCGTGGATGAAGTGGGGTACTTCGATTTAGTGGTCAAGATTTACTTTAAAGGCGTGCACCCAAAGTTCCCTAATGGTGGCCTCATGTCACAACATTTGGACTCGCTTCCTATTGGTTCTGTCTTGGACGTGAAAGGTCCACTAGGGCACATAGAGTACAACGGTAAAGGCAGCTTTTTGGTTCACGGAAAACACAAGTTTGCTAAGAGGCTAGCCATGTTGGCTGGTGGCACAGGGATCACGCCCATTTACCAAGTGGCACAAGCGATTATGAAGGACCCGGAGGACCACACCGAAATGCATGTCGTATATGCGAACCGGACCGAGGATGATATATTGCTGAAGGAAGAGCTGGATGCGTGGGCTAAGAAGCATGACAGGTTTAAGGTGTGGTACGTGGTGCAACAAAGCATAAGAGAAGGGTGGGAATACAGTGTGGGGTTTATGACGGAGAGTATATTGAGGGAGCATGTTCCACAGGCTTCCCAGGATACGTTGGCATTGACTTGTGGACCACCACCCATGATTCAGTTTGCAGTGCAGCCGAATTTGGAGAAGTTGGGCTATGACATCAAGAACAACTTGCTCGTGTTTTAGAGCACTGAGTACTAATTAAGTTGTATGTGTACAGATATTGTTATATAATAAATAATTCTTATTCTATCAATTTGCTGTTTCTTTATTTCAATTTTTTATTGTTTCCATTCTTCAACAGCGAATGAAATATTTTATTTGGACAAACTATGTAGGTCTACTTTTCATCATCTTCAGGTTTTGATGTAGACAGGTATGTCAAGATTTTGACTACTGTTTGTGTTTATAAAAGATTCATGTTATGGATGGTACGGTGCATCAAAAAAGTTGATGTCATCGATGACTTCAAAACACTATCCAATACATTTTTGACACGTAAGGAAAAAGGTCAGATGGCTGAATTCATATGGAATCGCTGGCGAAGATGTCTTC
Organism: Ormosia emarginata; assembly: GCA_029884605.1. Classification (NCBI taxonomy): domain Eukaryota; kingdom Viridiplantae; phylum Streptophyta; class Magnoliopsida; order Fabales; family Fabaceae; genus Ormosia; species Ormosia emarginata. Next base: position 59,195,742 of record JAQQTP010000082.1, on the reverse strand, counting down.
GCTGATGTTAAATTTGCGGAAGTTGAATTGCCAGACGCAAAAATTGTCAGTGCCGCAAGTAGGAAGGTTTCCATGCTCATCCGAGAGGGTGAGGCCCAATTGGATCAGCTTCAACATGTCAACGTTGTCCTTCAAAGTTTGATAGTTATAGCCATTGATGTTTTTGAAATTCCCCACGGGGCAAAGAACCACCCCAGGGAACTCCGTATCCATAGCGACGTAGTTATATTCGTCAACGATTTCACGGATCAACGCAAACTCCTCTTCTAGATTATCGTTCCAAACCTCCCTGATTTGAACCGAATCGCTTTTTGGTAAAATCGACATTTCTGACGAACAAATCCAAATAACAGGACGAAAACTGCAATCAAACCCCCCAGATCTGCAAACAAAAGAAGCTGAAAACGTTCAGATCTCAAAGCCTAAAATTTTTTAATTGACCGTCTGATATGGATTCAGCCATCTGACCTTTTTCTTTACGTGTCAAAAATGTATTGAATAGTATTTTGAAACCATCGATGGCATCAACTTTTTTGATGCACCAGAGCATCCACCACCATGTTATTACTTATTAACACATCAAAAATTTTATATTAACTTTATATCATATTTGATTGAAAAAATAAAAATAAAAAAATATGTATTAGAATGTGTGTTTCTTTAATTTTATTATTTAAGAAAGAAATAGTATAAAAATAATATAAAGTTTATGATGTATAAATTTCATTATTCTTTATAAAATTATATGTTGTGTTGTTGTCATGGAGTAATGTTACTCATATATTTTTATTTACATCACTTTTATTTTTATAATTTTTATTAATATACTTGAATTCATATCATTTTTTATACATGTATATTCTAATTTTATCATATAAATAAATATAAAATATATATGTGCGATATTGATATGTAAGTATTTTTCAATTAGTTATATGTTCCTTCTAAATAATTTATTCACTCTAAGATAGAAGGTATTATTATATAATTTCATTAATTTACCTTGTAAGTATGAATACGACATGAGACACAAATACAATCCCACACATACATTATGATATGATAAAATTTTGAAATTTATCAGATACAAGACGCCTATGGTATAGCATAAAACAATTAACATTAAAATAACATGAAAATATAACTCTTAATTTAAAAGAGAGTACTAACGTCAAAACTTAGCATTAGTAATTGTAATTATTATAATTAAATTATTAATATTTATCTAATTGTTATAATGTTTTTACATGCATTTTGTATAAGTTAAAAAAATAAAAGTAAAAGTATATAAAATGTAGTTAAAAGTATGTTTGATGTCAAAGAAGAGTTCGGTACAAATACATGTTTGACATCTTCGATATAGCGATTATTTTTAAATATTCGTGCTTACTTGTAATTTATATATAAAAAAGGAGAAAGTTAATTTTAAATTTTGAGTAAATATTTTTTTTATTTAAAAACTTTTTAAATGAAATATTAGCTTTTTGGACAACCTAGTTAACGTATGTTATGGTGAGTTGTTTCGTGATGAGAATGAGCTAGAGTTGATAGGGTTCTTTGGCTAGGTGGATATAATCATCAATCTTGTGGTAAAATTCTTTGCATTGAGGTAAGGGTTATGTATTGTCTAGGCTAATGGTTATAGGCTATTTCTTTGTGAATCAAATTTCATAGATGTCTTGCAGTTAGTAACAAAGCAAATCTCTCTTTTTTTCATTCTCATTTTATTTGCATCAATGACATCCAGCAATTGTTACAGATTAATTAGAAAGTTCAAGACAATAACTATAATGACCACCTTATTATGTTGGGTGCATCTAATAAAATTTGTCTTTAGATTTAGAACTCGCTTCTATTAAGCTTATTGCCTTTATTGTTAGTTGACTTTATAAATGTTTTATTTATTTGTAATTAGTTGTTTTTATTTTTTCAATTTACCAAAAAAAATGATGGATTATTATTTATTTTTTAAATAATCTTTTATTTATTTTAATAATCTTATAATTTATAATTTAAAAACGAAAGATTTACATGTTTTTTCAAATACTATTCAAACATCGAATAATTTTTAATTAAATATATCTATTATAAATATTTAAATTATTATTTAATATTTATAAAATTATGAAATCATGTTAAAAAATATACTAATTTATAAAAATATATTTATATATATTAAATAATAATTTAAATATCTAAAATAAATAATAATTTAAATATCTAAAACATAATATAATAGTTCTTACCTAAAATTTCTCTTCCAACATCAGTAAAATAATTAATTATGATTTTTTATATTATTATTTTATATTATTTTTTATATCATTAATTACATATTTTTTAATTATTTTTTATTATTTAATTATAATTATTAAAAAATATGATAAAAAAATATATAAGATAAAAAGTTATATAATAACATTATTTTTTTAAAACAACTCATTAGTTATTAATTACGTCAGCGCATACGTGTTGTGTTGCAGTCCTCGATGACCGATGCATCTGATCTAAAGCTAATAGAGATGCGCGGCTTCACACACCAGTCACCCTTCACATTGGCATTAGGCCAAGGAAACTTGCGTGTTGTTTGGTGCGCGGAAAGGTCACCTTACCATATAATATATGAGTATATGAGTTGGCCCTTACTATATATGTTCCAGTTTCCAGGCACACCAATCTCTTTCACTTCAAATTTTGTCGTTTTATGAAATCCCGCTGGCCACTTGGCACTAGGTCCGTGTATATGTTCCAGTGTCCAGGCGCGCCAATCTCTTTCACTTCAAATTTTGTCGTATTATGAAAACCCGCTAGCCACTAGGCACTAGCTTCGTGTGTGTGTGTATATATATATATATCATATACTCATTTTAATCTTGTTGCCTTTTATGAAAGGAATAAGTGATACGAATCATTGTTATAGACCAGATTCTGATTTAATAATTTAATAGTAATTCGATTGATTAGAATTAAATTTTGGATATTTATGAATATTATTATATAAATAAATATATTTATTTATAAGATATAAATAAATTTTTTATAAATAAAAAAATTTATTATATCTCTTATAAATAAAGAAAACAGTTATAAAATATAATAATTTTATTAATTCTTATCTTAATTGATAACATTTAATACATTTAAATATATTTTTATCTATCAAGATGTTCCTATAAAAAGAACGTAAAGTAGCAAAAGTATGCATCTAATTTTAAACATTACCCACCTTATGTATGATCTAACTTGAGCGTCGAAGTACATTTTACAGGTACTCACTCATCGCACCATCGTCGTAACCAACGTGCTACAGAGGAAACCACCTACATCAATCTCATTCAGTTGATTATCTGAAACGCATTCAGAACATTAACGTCGTCTATGAGAATAATAAACTTCGATTCACATCATCACCATCATAGTCACTGCCAGGTGAAACCACGTTTCAGCAACTCAGAATCAATCTTCTTCTAATTGTTGTCTGGTATCCGTTCCAGTTCAAGATCAAGTTGCTGCCAAACCAAAACCCAGGCGAGATGGGGAAGAGACTTCGCATACTAGCAAAAACCTCTCCCTTTAGTCGTGGCACGTTCCGGCAACACAGCGACTTGGTTCACATGGAGCCCTTTTAAGAGAAACCAGACAATGAGTATTTATGTTACAACATTTAGGAGCACGGGTGAACAACAATGGAGTTCACTCACAGCGAGGCAAATCATGTTTCCCGAAACTATCTAGAGAGGAACTTATCTCTCTGGTCAGACTCCAAGATTAACGTATTCATAACCTGGAAAGAGCTGCTAACCAGGAGAAAGAGGACGAAAATTGAGTTCTATACAGGAATCATGAGAACAGAAGGGAGCTAGCTCGTGACAGGGTACGTAATCTAGACAATTCATGGATCACAGAACCCAGACAAAGAGCTGAGAACCCGGTACGTCAAAATAAAGAGCAAGATCATAGGCAAAGAAAGTTGGTTAAGCAGAATTAACTTTTTTCTGATGAATTGATGACTTACGAGATCCCTAGGCGTTTCAAGTATTCAACTAATATTGAAACCTATGATGAGATCACAGACTCTCAAGAACACCTAGATGCCTATGTTTTTGCTTTACTATTTGTTGGAGGGGATGATTCACTCATGTGTCGTGCTTTTCTTCTTTCATTGAAAAAAATCGCCCTGAAATAGTTCACTACCCTAGCTCCTAAATATGTTGTTGATTAGGAAGACTTGTCCTTTATATTTTTGTTGTACCTCACCACTAATGAGGTGCAGTCGAAATCTATTTCATGTTTTTCCCATATTAAGTAAGGAAAAGAAGAATCCCTCAGAGATTACATATCCCGGTTCAACAAAGAAGTAATAAATATTTGTGTCTGAGATGAAAGACTTGACCAACATTACAAGAGGGAAGGTCTTCATCCTGGGTTGTTTTCCTTTTGACTGGCTAAAAAGGAGCCAAAGACAATGAACGAGTTCCCAGCTAGAGTTGACAAATATATCAATGCAAAGGATGTTTTTTGAGTAATGAAGCATCTGGAGAAATGAGAAGATGCTAAGCATAAACCCGAACAGGCTCCCCAACAAACCCAGAATTTGAGGCTACCATTAAAAGGAAAGTACAAAAGTTACACCACCCTCAACACACTTTGGACTCATATATACTAAGAAGTGATGAACACAGAGTTTAAAGTTGTGCAAAAACCTCCTCCATTAAGAAAACATACATAAAAAGATAAGTTTATACACTATTTCATGAATGTTGCGGACATAACACTGAGGACTGTATTAACCTCCAATATGCCATTGAATCCCTGATTCAGGATAGTCGTCTGGGCCGATATGTTTATCATTCTCGCAATGATAATCAGAGGGTAGGAAGGAACTATAGAAAGAGGAGCTACAGTCCTCGGAGAAGCTCATCTCAGCCATATCAGAGAATAAGCTCAACCGCGAGGAACGGAAATCCTAGAACAAGACCTTCCCAGGATAACTCCCAAAATCAGGAAAGGACACAACCCCAAGATAATCCTAACTAGGACAACGAACGTTGTCACACGGAAGTGACCCGAACAATTAACACCATTTGGGGGGGACTTTATGGGTGGCGGTGAATCAAAAAATGCAAGAAAGAAAGCACTCTGGGCTGTGTTAGGCGTAGCTTCCCATTCAGGATCAAATCCAAATGATGGACCCAGGAAGACCCTGACAATTTTTTTTTTCAAACGAGGACTATGGTAACACTATTCTGGACCACGATGATCTCTTGGTGATCTTTGGGATAATAACCAATGCCGAGGTCCGATATATATTTTTTAATCAAGAGAGTTCAATTGATATTATGTTTCTAGATCTCTTTGAAAAACTAGGACTTTCAAGGAGTGATCTGATTCTGTATACTAGTGAATTGATTAGGTTCACAAGCAACAAGATAACCTTGGTATGATACATTGAGACTTATTTGACCTTGGGGAAGGATTCACTATTTAAAACACTTAAGGTCAAATTTCTTATGGTAGACTGCTTATAACATCATACAGGGTCGCCCCTTCACTCAACGTTTTTGGGGTTGTGATCTCAACACCTCACTTGGCCTTGAAGTTCCTCAACTAGCATGACAGAGTCATTACAATCAAATGAGACCAAGTTACAACTAGGAAATGTTATAATAAAAGCTTAAAGAATGCTAGGAAACCAAGGACTATGGACCAACACAACAATTCAACTTTAGTCACTATGGGCCTAGTCAACGTCTTCTTGACTGAGCTATATGTTCGTAAAGAGATCTGTGGTACGCGCTCTCAACTTGATGGAGAACTTTAACCCCTTCAACTTTGTGCCAAGCCAGACCAGGTAACTAAGATTGGAGGACATTTGAATTAGGAAGAAAAATCTCGGCTAATCGAGTTCCTTGGGAAGAATAAGGATCTCTTCACCTGGACGTCAGCAGATATGTCGGGGTTAGTTCCCAAGTTCATTTGCCACTGACTTTCTATAAAAAAGGATACGAAGTCGATGGCTCAACGAAAAAGAAAAGTGGAACCTGAAAAATAGGAGGTAATACAAAAGCGGATGAAAAAACTTCTAGATGCTGGATTTATTAGAGAAGTTTCTCATACCATTTGGTTTTCCAATGTTGTCTTAGAGAAAAAAGGCTAATGAGAAGTATCGTATGTACATCGACTACACTGACCTGAATAAGGCATGACTAAAGTACCCTTATCCACTTCCCAATATAGATAAATTAGTTGACAATTCATTTAGAGTCTGACTTCTCTCATTCGTAGATGTCTATTCCAGATATAACCAAATTCCCATGAACTCGGAAGATGAAGATAAAATTACGTTCATAACCGAGATGAGAAGTTACTGTTATTGTGTTATGTTGTTCATATTAAAGAATGCAGGCGCAACTTACTAGCGGATGATGAATAAGATCTTTGAAGAACAAATTGGCAAGATGCTGAGAGTTTATATTGATGACATAATTGTCAAGATAACGAAGATTAGGAACCATGTGAAAGACTTAGAAGAAGTGTTCGCATAAATATGAAAGCATAATATGAAATTGAATTTAGAAAAATGCACTTTTGAGATACATATCGGTAAAATTTTAGGGCTTTTATTAGCAAATCGAGACATTGAAGCCAACCCAAAAAAATGTTAGGTCGTTCTTGATATGCGTAATCCACAATCTATTAAAAAGGTGCAACAACTGACCATGTGAATAGCGACTCTCACTCATTTTCTAGCTAAAGTCATTCAAAAATCTATTCCTTTTTTCAAAACTCTTTAAAAAAAGAAAGACTTTAAGTGAACCCCAAATTGTGAATCTGTATTTCAAGAGTTGAAAAAGATGCTAACAACAAAAATTAACATTTTTATCATAATTTAAAGGATTGTGTGTTACAAAATAAAATTTATGTGTAAAAAGTCAAAATAGACAAAATAATGTATAATTTATCTTTAAAAAATAATAGTGATTTGATGATAGCCGGGTAGACCTATACTACATAAATACTAATAGTTGAGGGGGCATTTTTATAATACTTTTTTAAATTTTTTTTAATAATTTTCTTAATATTTAATTTTAGAATACTAAAGAAAAAGATGTATATAATATATTAAAAACAATAAAAAGTGAGAAAAAATGTCGCTCGAAAGAAATAAGCACAAATAATTTCTTGTGAATTGTGATTGTTTTATTATTATTATTATTATTATTATTCTATTTAAAATCTAAAAAAGTAATTTATTTACTAAGTCGGCCAGTTCTTGAATATGCAAATCCAGACACAAAGTGTTATTCTAAAATATATTTAATATTTTTTTACTTAGTAATTCAAGGTTGTTAAAAAAATTAGTTATGAAGATTTTAAATTACTATTCAAGTAATACAAGATTTTTTAAAAAATTTTAATATATTAAATGCTTTACTCTTTATTTATAATATTTTATTTTAATTATTCAAGACATTCATTAACATATTTCTTATAAAGTTTTTGAGAGGACCATAATCTCCCTCACCCTGTGAGAGGCGCTGCCCCTGTACATAATTTTTTTTCCCATAGCAACAAATACAAGCTATATTATTCTTAATTATAACGTTCTCTCGTATCTGACTAAAATTACGCGCAATTTTGGTCCTTTTTACTTCTCTGTTTTTGTCATATTATTATGTACATATGTATTAACTTCTACTGCAACAACACCTCATTAGATATAAGTAAACAATTTTTTTAGTTTTTTACACTTATAATGTGTTAAAATTAAAATTAAAATATACAAATTTTAAGTATATTTTCAAAGAAACAGATCTTCGGTTCGATTTCTCATCTCACCTAAATTATTAATAGTAATCTGAAAGCTATATCTTAATAAGAATCAATCTTCACCTTTATTTCATTATATTTTTAAAATATTTATCATTTATGTCAAAGCTAATATTTGCTGGGATAGTCACAACTCACAACTCACAACAACATAAAACACGGTTGAATGGCAGAGTTATTGCTTGTCCCAGATAAATTGGTAAAGTCAGAAAGGGGCTTGAACAACCACTTTGAGTTGTGAGTTTACAAATTACAAGGACGAACAATTTAAAGAAGAGGTCTGCAATTTGCATATGTTCGAATGAACACTATTTCTCTACATACACGTATGGCTGAATTGGGTTACATCGAATTTGTTTACATCTTAATTACTTTTTGTACAATATAATTTGTTCGCATAAGAGATAATGTGTATTAAGTAGTGTACAAAAAGCATTTCTCTTGGTAAAATCACACAACTCATTGATGCTATTAGTTATTTGTAGTGAAGGAAACCCCGCTTGAACTAGGCTCCACTTGCTTTCACGCCCGTCAGAGAAGGAAACCCCGCTTGAGATATGTTGATTTTAAATGACAAATTTTGTTGTAGCGTATATGTGGCTTCATAGTTACTGGCCTAAGATGCCCAATTTAAAATCAACATATGGGCCGTAGGATATGCCTAGAACTTTTTTGTTGCTGAAAAGGATAGCCCTGGACTTTTGTTTTGCCTAGATGGAATTGCTGAAATTTTTTCTTTCGCTAAGAAGGATTTGCCTAAATTCTTTTTGTTTTTGTTAAGAACTAAGAAGGATATGATTGGAATCATTGGATTGACTTATGCTCACAGATTGCTCCACCCAAAAAACATTTTAACGAGAGTGATCACTATGCAGAATAACTCAAAACATTTGTAAGTAAAAATTGTGTGTTTAACATCAAGATCAGAGACCAAAATATTCATGAAAATTGCCTTGAGTTTATCTGACAATAAGAATGTTTCGGTTAAAAATTGCCTTTAGTCTCATTAAAAATGTTTTGGTTACACAAATCATTAACTAGTGACTATAAAATTTTCTACCATCTCTTACTTCCATTTTTTTTTTTTTAAATCTGGAGTCCCAATCATACTCTATAAAATGCTTCAAGAATTGACTTGGGCCTAGAGCTATAAAGCAGCCCAAATCCAAACAGGGCTAATGGTTTAACCCGATTTCAAACGGGCTTTCGGATTCGAACAACTGGGTCTGGAAGTAGAAGGGATAATGGTATGACTATGGGGATGGGGATGGTTGACAGTGGCAGATTGAAGAACAGAAGATGGCACAAACACTGGCAATGCCTGTGGCGCCCTCACTCGCTCTCATCACCAATTCTCTTTCTAGCAGAGTCTCCTTTCCTGTTCTGAACCCTCCCAAGGTAACAACCATTATTTGTTCAATCAATTCACAAACTTGTTTCAATTCCTTTCTTTCTCGTTGACTTCATTTCAGGTCAAGCGCCCTTCTTGTTTGAAATTCCCGCTACCCTTCCATGTATACTCTGTTTGCCTTCGTACAAAATCCTTTCTACATACTGAATATAATATTAAAATGAAAATGGTTAAATGGAACTTCATTTCAGTTCAAATGATTAGGTTAGGGTTTTGGGTTTCACATAATAAACATTCTTTAATTTAAAAAATAAAAAAAATGTAATTTTTATGATTTCTATCGTATTTTGGGAACTGAATTTGAGCGGGTATGGATTATGCAGGTTCAGGGTTTGAGCATCCAATGTGTTCGTGTTGGAGGTGTAGAGATTCCAAACAGCAAGCGAATTGAGTTCTCACTGCAGTATATTCATGGAGTTGGGAGGAGTAAAGCTCGCAAAATCCTCACTGATATCAACATGGACAACAAAATCACCAAGGACCTCACTGAGGAGGAACTCATTAATCTCAGGGATGAAGTTTCCAAATACATGATTGAAGGCGACTTGGTACCTTTCTCTTTCCCACCTTCTCTCTGTTATTTTTCTATTGGTCTCTTTGTAACAATTTATTTTCTTTGGGAGCTTTCAGAGACGGTTTAATGCACTTAATATAAGGAGACTGAAGGAGATCCAATGCTACAGAGGAATAAGGCATATTCAGGGGCTTCCCTGCAGAGGACAGCGTACCAAGAACAATTGTAGGACCTTGAAGGGTAAGAGGGTTGCCATTCCTGGGAAGAAGAAAAAGTAAAAATAGCTTTTTTATATCCCTTTTGAGTAATTCATGGATTCTTATGTTGGTTTTTGTTATCTTGTGTGTAAAAATCAACCTGTACTACAGTTTAATTGTTTTAATTGAATCGGTTGTAATTTCTCCTTTTTAGAAGTTCAACTAAAGTTTCTTAGCAATGCATCCCATGTACCTCTGCTTGGCCATGCTGAAAATTTAGTTCTGGGCAAGACATAGATAAGAAACTAAATTTTTTATACATAAAAGAAGTTGGGTTGGTTACACCCATGCCATAGGTGAGCACGGCCTACTCCGGGATCACAATTCCCTTTGAGCTGGGAGCAAAAATGTATGACCCTTCCCCCACAAGATTTCTAGTAATTATTCTTGCTGTTCATTGGGTTTAATGTATTACTTAGTTCCTAGCTCTTTCTTTTTTTTTTTTTAATTTTTTATATAGGTTATGCAATATGTGTTGTTTAAATAGTAAATGGCCGCTATGCTTTGTTGTAGAATGATTTTTTGGTGATTATTGGTGTGGTAGACTAATATAAAATGTTCGAATCTAGTAAGTAGTAACCTTGAAGTTTGGCAAATTTCATCAAATGTTGTCTTTGACACTAACATTAATTGAATTATGTTCAAAATGTTTTTCCCCCTTGCCTCTATCCATGGGAATGCTATCAGTAATCAGCTATATTGAGTGAATCCACTCGCATAGCTGCCTTTTGTTATTAATTTCACTTTCTAATCTCCATAGTTTTTTTTTCCAGATTTTCACAATTCCTGCGTAGATGTCAGGTATTAGTGTAGTTTTTACACCTGCTAGCTTCTTCTGTGAATCACTGCACTTTTTATACCTGCTTTACTGATCTAATGTTTGTTGAACACCCAAAAAAACATAAAAACTGGTGCTGTTAGATTATTCTTCAATGATAAACTGTTCAGTTTCGTTTGTTTTTCATGTTGAATTCTTATTAAACTGCTTTCTACTCGTGCCATCAGCTGTACAATTGCGTTCAATCTTTATGCTTAAACGTAAATCACATATAAAATTGTTTGTTGGCAGAAATTGTTGCTAGTGAACTGGTGATTTCACCAATATAGACTTATTTTTTACCTAATTGGATACCAAAGCTATACATGCAAGCTTATTCCACTTATTGAGCGCAGGGTGGTATTCGGATCGTGTGTCATTCTTTAAAATAAAATACAAATATTAAATGAACCATTTCTGAGTCAAAAGAGACATTTTTGGCTAAGTTTATAACGCATGCAAGCAACAACTGATAGAATGAATCACATAATGACGGATGTCTTTAGGTACCAGTCCTTCAAAACCAAATTGATTGGCATCCAATTTCAAGAAATCAGCTTATGGTACATTCCATTTCCCCAAATTTACAACTTCATCTCATCATCAAGCCATGCTATCAAGGGCTCGAGTCTTCCTTGGTGAGGTGACGATGAGACCCTTTGTGGCCAGACCGCTTTTGTCTATGGATTTGATGGAAACGTCTCGTTCCAATCCATGAACTTCAAGAAAGCAGCAGCACGCAATAGTTTCAGTAATAGAGCTATCTGGATATACTTAATTTTTAAAATAAGCACTTATATATTTTAAAAATAAGCATTTACAGGTTACAAGTGTTTTAAAATGTGTTTGGATGCAGTTTTTTTTTTAAAAAAAAAGAAGTTAAAAAAGTGGATCAACCACTTATTTTAAAAGCTAATGATCCCAAGCTTTTAAAACAAGTAGATGGTTGGTGGTTTTTAATACTAGTGATTTTTAATATAAACACTTTTCAAACATTGCATTCAAATGCAAAATAACTTATAGTTTAGCGGGGAAGTATGGTGATGGTCCAATCTTCGCTCCCTTGAAGTTACGATCTAGAGTAGATAGCAGTCTGCAATTTAGCTGTCAAGTAATAGCCCGGTGAGTAGACGGGAAGGAGATGACGAAGGGAAGATGAAGACAAGTTTTCTATGGGTCTATTGTCGCCTGCAGCTTCATCTGGTTTAATCGAGTAGTAGGCTAGTAATAAGCAAAGAGCTTCATGTTGGACTTAAATGGAGGTTAAAGAGAGGAAATTGAAGCCCGGTGACTTCATTCTAAATCTGTTATAATTTATAAAATCTGAGAAACTTTATAGGAGGATGTTTCACAACTTGTTCTTTATATTCTCAACTTATATGCAGTCACATGAACTTTAACACTTGTGTTGATTATATTTAATTCATGTATTTTATTTCTATGCATATATTTGTAGTAAGAAATAGAGTAATACTCATTTTGGTCATTCAAATCCTTGAATGATTGTAGATATTAAATTAGCAACTTAATAATTAAAAATTAAAATAGACCTCAAACTAGTCCCACCATCACTTGATGTTGTGTTACCCTTACAATACATGACATGGTATCTAGTTGGAGAGTTTTTAACCTTTTTACACAAGTTGCTGTCTACGTGGTTATTTGAAATGAGGTGACTGCGGTTATGATGTACAAGTATACGATGAGCGGATACATACACAGTTATAGGTTTGAATATTAGTTGTGTCAATTTTTTAGAATTAAATTGTAAAATTTTTTTTTATCAATTTCCTAGTCTCAACGTAAATTGTATGCTTTTAAGTAGATCGAGAAGGTAGGTTAATTGAAGTGTACCAAATTAACTCAGATACTTCTCATTACAATATATAAAAAAAAATCTAAACCAAACTGAAAAAAAAAAACTGATGAAGCTGAAAAAAATTTAAAAACCGATGAAAATCATTTTTTTATTTGGTTTAGTTTTTCTTTTTTTTTTTGAAAACCAATTGATTTAGTTTCATTTTCGATTATAATTTTTCAAATTGAATTGAATTAACCGATCAAAACTATATAACCAAATTTTATAAAAAAAATATTATATGCAAAAATGTATAAATGTTGCAATTACATATGGAAAAATTACTTATTTTTATAAAGAAAGTTGCTTTTGTTACAAAATAGATTTTTTTGTGAATTTTAATAAATGTTATTAATGATTCTTTAAGTAATGTATAGACAAGAAAAAATAAAATGGAGATAATAAAATATAAGAAATTAATATTCTTTTTATTTAGATATATTACAAACTCGTGTATCTCATCGTTATAACAACTAGTTTATAACAAATGTACATGGTAGAAAAGGCCCTTTCATTCATTACTAATTTTCATTATATCTCACATTTAAAAAAAAAAAATCATTATATCTTGCCCTTCAATTTCAGATACCACAACCCAAATGACTGTCATTTATAGATCTAAAAATAGAACAACCATTGACCGTAAATAGACATATATTCAGATCACCACAAGACCAAAGAAACTGAATAAAAGTCATCGAATGTAAGTCAAGAACCACAGTTTGCTGGAACAGTTTTAGGATGCCAGATTATTTCCCAAAGAATCAACAAAAACAAAGTGTTTACTAGTCCAAGTCAAAACTCAGAAGTAACTAGAGCTAGCTAATGGATATGCAGAGGTTTAATATGTACCTGAAAATGATTTGAGCATCTCCTTTAAATGCCACCACGTCTTTTGCCGCGCAGCTTGGCCAAAGCTAAGTATCCCAGGACATCATGGTGATTCCTTCAAGCAGCAAAAAGTACTGGCTTGGTTCTTGGGTTCACCACTAGGGTCGTGGTTCTCACTGTGTTTACACTCGTCAATGCACTCGTCACTGCGATTTGTCAGCCATGGACCGTGCACGGCAACACCCACTTATCTCATTTTTGCCATTTTTTCAACTGCGTTTACATGCTTCGGTGAATGAAATGGGGTCATTGGAAAACCACCGACGATGGGTGCCTTTATCTTATAAATGTCTTAGCCATGGAACCTTCCTTGCTACCCTGAAAACTTGAGATGATTCTATCACCGACTCATAATCAAAATGACAAACCAAGTTAATACCCGTTGTAAAAACAATACCTAGTAACAAGGCAACCTGTTATGCAAGTTAGTGGCATAATTTACTCTGAGCCATTAATCATTTTAGCATATAAATTAATGGTCATCACTCATCACTTTAGGAGCATTCATGCTCCACAACGTTTTAGGAACATTTAAAACGTTTCCAATAGATATACATATAGTAATCGAAACATCTTAAATGACTTGTTAGCAATACAACTGAGTTCTCAAGAAAATAGGCAATGTCAAAAAAAGTTAGAGAAGGCTCATCAACCAGAATATTGCCTGTTGGCTTTAAAGACATCATCGTATCCATTCACTAATCGCTACCAATACCCACCATCATACGAGAAGCAGCCGCGCATAGCGTGATGAGGTTTGAAAGTTGTGCAAATTGTGATTATGTTTGGCTAAACTAAAGGGCAATATTGCCACTGTTTTGGATCGGGGTTCATGAACAACTCGAATCGCTAAAATTAAATACTAGATATTTATAAGTGTTATTAGATAAATAAATATATATATTTATGAAGAGTAAATCTCTCATAAAATTTCTCATAAATAAATGAATAAATTATAAGTAATAATGATCTTATTAGATTACTATCTTAATTAATAACATTTACTATCCATTAATACAGATTTAAACATGATTTATATCTACTAAGGTGCTCCTATCAATACCACATAAGATAACAAATATATGCATCTAATTTTAAATACTACACACCTTGTGTATAGTCTAACTTGAGCGTTGGAATGTCTTTTACAAGTCCTCATCCCTTGCACTACCATCGCAACTATCGTGCTTCGGAAGAAATTATCTTGTTCAACCTTATTCAGGTGATTCTCTAAAACTTATTCAGAACATTGGCGTCGTATATGGGAAGAGATAAACTTCAAGTCCCACCTCCACCACCATGGTAAACAATAGACGAAATCAAAATCGCATCTCTACTACGCAGAATCCACCATCCACTAGCTACTGCCATGACTCTGCCTTAGTACATAACCCGGGTTACACCTCAAAAAGGTAAACTCAAGTGAGATACACCTCAAAAAGGTAAACTCAAATGAGATACATCTCAAAAAGATAAACCCAAATGAGTCACACCCAAGAAGGTAAACCCCAAAAAGGGAATACCTAAGAGAATAAACCCAAATGAGGACTCTAAACAGGTAAATCTAAATAGGAACTACCGTATTTCAGAAGCTAAACCCAAAAAGGGAATATCCAAGAAGGTAAAACTAAATGGGGACTATCATACCCCAGAAGGAAAACTCAAGAGGATAAACACAAATGGAGACTACGGTACTCCAAAAGATAAACCCAAGGGGATAAACCTAAAAGGGGATTACCATACTCTAAGAAGGTAAACTCAAAAAAGGACTACTATATGCCAAAAAGATAGAACCAAGATGGTAACCCCAAAAGGGGACTACCATATGCCAAGAAGGTAATCTCAAAAGGAAGGCCCAAGATAGTAAACCCAAAAGAAAATTACCATATGCCAAAAAGGTAAATCCAAAAAAGGAATACCTAAGATGGTAAACTTAAATGGGGATTACCATACTCTAAAAGGTAAACCCAAAAGGGTAAACTCAAAAGAGGACTACCATATGCCAAGAAGGTAAACTAAAAAAGGAAATACTCAAGAGAGTAAACCCAAAAGAGAAGTACTACACGCCAAGAAAGTAAACTAAAAAAGGGAATACTCAAGAGGGTAAACCCAAATGAGGACTACCGTACTCTAAAAGGTAAACATAGGGTTCAAATAAGGACTCTAGATAAACCCAAAATGAGACTACCATACATCAAAAAAGTAAACTAAAAAATGGACTGTTGTACTCCAAGTGGCCGAATCTCAAAAAGAAAACTAGCTACCATACTCCACAAGGTTAAAAAACACTCCAACAACGAAGGTTCCCATCCAAATTTAGACCCCACCTTGTTAGTACCTCAGCGTAACTTTACCTCCATGAGTACCTCGACCTACTCTCGTTTCGACCAGTACCTCAGCATAACATCATCTCAACGCTAGCCACAAGGTCTAATGCCTCCCTGACGAGGTTTGAAGGATATGTTTCCTAAAAGGTCCTGATATCCCGACTGCGTCATATTAAGGTTAAGCGAGGCATCCCACGAGGCCATCATTTGCCCCTTAGTAAAGAGTTTTAGGTTTTCACATGAGTCTTCACTAACCTGACCTTAACTCATATGGACGAATGTCATCTTATAGAGGTTAAGAGTATTTACACACACAACCCATAAGGCCAAAGTGCCTTAGCGAGGTCTGAAGAATACAAGTTTTGTAGAGGAACAACTATTATGATTGCAAATAAGGTTAAAAGAGTAACCCACAAGGCCAAAGTGCCTTGGCGTGGTCTGAGGAATACAAGTTCTGAAAAGGAACAGTTATCTCGATTACAATTATTGTAACCTAAAAGGTTATCGCACATTGAAGAGGTATGAGGAATACACCCTTTGGCTCAGATATTCTGATACAAAAATAAATGTTAAAAGGGGCAACCCACTTGATCGTACTCTATGGTCTTGAAGCGAGATTAAGGGTTTTAACCCATGTCCTAACGAGTTTGACCTTAACCCATAAACTTAAAGCAAGTTTAAAGTAGTAAAGAGTATATAACCGATGTCTGGGTTACGATAATAACACTTGTCTATATCCAAAAAAGGATACTACTCTAAAAGACTTTTGTGTCAACTTTACACAGAAATTTAGCTAAGTGTTACAAGATTTTGGTAATGATCCAGTGTCAAAATGTCTTTTATCCATTTCTCGAGATTCGTTATCACTTTAAAAAAGTTCAGTTTAAGATCCAACGTCACTGCTTATAAAATTGTCAAATTGACAAAAAGTCACAAAGGACTGAATCAAGAATACGAATCACAAGTTTTAATTTAAGAAATTCATAATTCATAATTAGACCCCACAACCAAAATTGATATGGAAGCAACTCAGTATGAATCCCGGACAACGGTGTAGCAACTTTCAGGAAGAGTGATCTATATCAGATCCCGACCTAATTCATCAATATTAGGGGCATCCCGATTTTTATTTTTCATTACGAACTTTGGCTCTTCATTAGAGACATCGCAAGATTTAGCATCTATATCATGACTTGGATTCCTTTGTCTTATGCGTGTCGTTTGTTCTTGATAATCTCAGATATCTTGACACTCAAGTGTCACATCTGAGCGTTAAGCTTAGGGCAACTATTCTGGATCAGGGTCGGGATTAGCAATTCAGGAGTAACCCGACCCACTAAATAAGTAAATATGCATATTTATCGTAGAATCCATCATAAATAAATAAATCAATTATAAGCGATAATTATCTTATTAGATTATCACTACAACAAAAAAGCTTTTTAGCGGCCATAAAAATGACTTTTAGCGGCAATAAAAATTGCCGCAAAAATCTTTACTGGCAATTAATTAATTACCGCAGTATCTAGTGTCGGCAAAAGTTTTCCTGGCCATTACATAGAGTACCGGTAAATATCTTTTTTATGGCCGGTAAACAGTAGTCTTTTTAGAGGCCATTATTTAGCGGCATTTATAATGGCCGCTAAAACTGCTCCCAGATTTCTTGTTGATGTCTTTAACAACCTTTATTATTGCCGGTAAAGACCATTTTATTGCCGGTAAAAAGTGCCCTTTACCGACAATTGTAATGACCGCTAAAAATGTCTCCAGATTTGCCTTCTTTGATATTTTTTAACGGCCTTTGTTATTGTCAGTAAAAACCTCATTTTATTGTCGGGAAAAAATGTTACTTTTAGCGGCAATTGTAATGGCCACCAAAACTGGCTTCATGTTTGCCTTTTTGTTGTCTTTTAACGGCCTTTGTTATTGCCGGTAAAGACTCATTTTATTGTCAGAAAAAATGTTCCTTTTACCGACAATTGTAATGGTTGCTAAAACTGTATAGGTTTAGCGGCCTTTTGTTATTGTCGGTAAAGACCTATTTATTATCGAAAAAAAATGTGCATTTTACCAACAATTATTATGACTAGTAAAACTATTTCAAGATTTACTAATCCAATGCATTTGACAGACAGTAAAAATTATGTTAAACTTATGCCAAAAATTATTATTGTCGAGAAATGTTACACTTATTTGCCTTTTCAGGTTTGACAAAATTTAAAAAAGTTTTTCCTAACTATTAATATTGTGAAAAAATATTATGTCTATTTGCCATTCAAAGTGAAATTAATTAATTGTCAATAACAAAATTTTAGTGATAATAATATTTACCCCTAAAGAACTTAAATCATAACATACAAATGTTCCTAAATACATTATATTAAAATTCATTCTAAGAAGCAAAATATATTTCATTAAATTCACAATAAAAAAAAACATCTATAACTTTATAGTGTCAACAACAAAACATAAAAGTACACCATTTAATAAGTAGTGTTATCAAATAGTCATAGTACAAGATAATATATAATCATAAACAAATCTTTAACTCTTGATCATAATAATCTTTCACATACGAAATTTCTCAAAATCATAGTGTATGACCTGCAATGATAAAATGAAAAATAAAGTGTCATTCAGATATAGCTCATCAACCTTAGTTAAAAATACCAATGAAAGTTAAAATATATAATAATATGTCCAAAATCAATTAACAAAAATTTATTTTAATTATAAGTCTATAAAAAATTTATCATACAATGCAATGCAACATAGAAAAGTTAACTAAAAGTACAAATCTAAAACAAACATGTCAGCTATATGCCTATACCACACAAGAGGATAAGTCTAATGTTAAATACTTAACAAATGATGAAAATATCATAAAATTAGCACAATCTACAACAAAAACAGGCACAATTAAAAAAATGAGCACTATATTAACATATTTTAAAGGAAGTACAATACCATGAGGGGTTGTAGTATTTTCATTAACGCTATGTAATTGAAATAGTCTTTGTGGTGCTTGTGGTGCTCGTTCATGGCCACTATTAGCATCAGGGACCTAGTAAATATTAAGATGTAAGATAATAGAATAGTCTCATAACATTAAATTTTAAGAAAAATATTAAAATCTTTGAAAAACTAACCTGTCCAACTGAGCTTCCACTGAAATTTTGAGGCATAGATAATTCCATAGGAGCAAATTTGCACATAACTTGTCTTACCCATGATAATTCAGACAGTAACCTATCTTGGTTTTGTTTCATCAAACTCATTTCTTCATCACGTTTTTCCTTTAACTCCTTCATGTCTTATTCTAACCTCGGACAACCTCATTAGACAAATCATCCGCAATAATATTTCCTATGGAAGATTTATTACCCCACAATAGAGAAGGGGTTGGACCAAGTCCTAAACCTCGGATATACCCACTTCTTTCACTTCCCAATACTTGGGAATACACATCTCCTTCCCAAGCAACACTACCAGTAGGTTGTTCATTAGATGTTTCACCATTGCTCAACTTTTCTTTCATAATGTCCTAATCACAATTAAGATAACAATTTATGACATACTTAAATTCATATAAAAATATTTAAAATAATTTGAATACTACACATACTGAACTTGTGAAGGATAAAATTGTATAAAAAATCTTACAACTGTCCTTGAAGACTCCTCATCCAATGGTATTCCATCCTTACGCTTTGTATGAGTTAATATGTAAATTTCTACTCGCTGAGGTTCTATCCCATTTATAGCCTAATATAATTAAATTAATGCCAAACAATTATGCATGACACAAAAGGACTTTAGAATCTTATATTTTATAATTTATACATGAATACCTTTTCATCCATCAAGGTTCTAAAGCTTTTGGATCCTCTTGTGTGAGGCATCTTTTACTTGGCTCTATTGCTTCTATTTGCTTAGCTACGCTTCTATCATTGCACATAAATAACAACATATAATTTATGTATGAAAACTAAATACACACAATCAAAGCACTCTATAAAACATAAAAACAAGGTAACTGTGTGTGTGTGTGTGTGTGTGTGTGTGTGTGTGTGTGTGTGTTTTAAGGCTTCTAAAGTTAATACATTTGCTTTATCAAAAACCCAATAAGAGACAAGACCAGTCCATTGGTCCCTTGGTATGCGACTCGATCTATTTTTCAATAAGGCATCTTTGTTCTTCTAAAAAACAGAATAAGCATTTACAAGGTAATTTCATGTATGAAAGAAATAACACCAAATTATATTAACACCTAATAAGAATAGTTATTTCATACCCTCACAAACTCCACCAATTTCTTCTTTTCTTCTTTGTCAAAAACTCTCCAATCTTCTATGTTTAAAGGTGTTAATTATGGGGTTCTAGCAACAATGCCTAGAAAGCTAGCAAGCTTTCGACCTTCCTTTCCTATGGCTTGGTTACGACTATTGAATCGCACAACAATTGTCTTCCTTGGAGGCAAATTCTAGATATCTTTTAGTAACGTAGGCCCACGAACCTTCCTTGTCTCCAAAAGACCTAACGTGAACCAGATTTAAATGTCATGATTTAGTTCAAGCAAATTTAAAAATCTAAAGCAATTGTTCATTAAAATAATGTCATCTGATTCATGGTTTTGCTCAGCCTCAGTGCCAGCAAAATTATTCAATTCATCATATTGATCGTCATGTGCTTGGGCTTGAGAGCAGCTTGGGGCATTCATTAGTTGCTCAATATAAGGCCGTACTTCTTCGTTATGATGTTGTTCAGTGACCAATCTAAGGCTATTTTTTCTAGGCATTATGATATACTACTTGTAAAATTTACCTAAGGTGAAATTATAATATAATTATAAGAATGAGTATAATATAATTATAAGAATAAGATGGACAAGATCGAATTAACTGCATGCAGATTGCTTGACTAAGCACCTTTAATTGAAAATTTTACTTGCATAGAAAACATCACAATCAAATCACTTTTTGTGTCAGGACATGTATATGATACTAATAAAGTGGAAAACAATAATGAATTGGTTCAGGTAGTGTATTGAATGCAAATGTTAATTATAAAATAACATCATTAGAATTAACTAGCATAGCTAAAGTATCAAGATTTGGAAGTACAATCTACATCAACAATTTTCTCTGTTAGATACCCTGTTATCGGGATGACAAACTCCTTGAGTAATTGATCACTGGTCACCTCTATCAGGACACCAAGTCCCAATGCTACCTGCTCCCTCAATTCAGCAGACCTACTTGTGAGACCCTGGGAGCACAAATTATATCTTAGAGAATGAATTTTATATGTAACTCCTCCAATTACAACATAACAAATAACACATATCAGAATAACAAACAACACATATCAGAATACAAGCACAATAGATATTAGTCTATTTCATTGGGATTCCTGTACTCATCCCATGTGTTTGCATCAATAGCCAACCGTGTCCTTGAAATGGAGAAAAACTACCTACAATACATTACCTCCAAACATAATTTTTTAACAACAGGAAGACTATTTTTTTTTCTTGTTGAGGCTAATAAATAGAATAGAGAAATAACTAATTAAAGACAAAAGCAATCCTTTCAAAAAATTTCAAAAGAAAACTGATCTAAAGTCTGTCAACCTTGGACATATTATGTTAATATTATGGTAAAAAATCTTCCATTAATGTTAATATTATTGCATATTTTTATGGTTGCAAAGAAACTGAGTAAAATTCAATTTGCTTTCTGAAGCAAAAATACCATGCCAGCAAACATTATTTTTGTTTTCCTCTTCCCTCCCTTCCTTTTCTTTTAAATGGTGTTTTATCTATTTATTTATTTAATTTTTTGGAAAGAGTGAGGATAGAATGGAAACATAAACCCATAATTTAAAGGAACCAAATATTGATTGTATATCCACGAAGGATAGGGAAATGTTTTCTTAGAACCATCTTAGTTATCATTTAGTTGATCTTACTAAAGGTTCTTGTGTGCGTTTTTTCCTCTTCTGCAGTCATCATCATATCATATACCATTTCTTTTTTATTTGAGTAAGTACATTCTTGCATTTAATGTGTCATTTGAAATTAATGTGTTCTCTCTCTCTCTCTCTCTCTCTATATATATATATATATATATATATATATATATATATATATATCATTTGGGGTGCTAGGAGTATGTAAACAATGACTTTTCCATTTAAGATGATAAAAAAATATACATACATAATATTAGATCTATGACACATGCCACAAATTGATTTATCTGCCAATTATGGATTGGTATGGTTTATGAAATTCCATATTATTTGTTTTCATTTTCTGGAAATCCTGTTGTTTGGATCTAAATTGTTTGGTATATACTTATGTAAGTTAACATATGTAAATATGTTTACTGTCTGACCTGCTATGTATTTTCATAAACTTATCTCTCTTTTTTTACTAATGTTATTTTGTCATGCGTAGCCTTGGTACTGCATTGGTTTAAGCAGTTACTCTAGTTTTGTGTTGAATATGGTTATAGGGATTGCTCGGGAGACTCCCGTGCTATAATTGATTCTATAGGTAGATCTAACAAGATCATTGCTGAGCAGTTGACCAGAGAGCACAATGCTAGTAAAGAGCAGGTTAGACAAGAACTCAGGTCTTTGCATCCAGAAGATTCACATTAACAAATTATTTGGTTATTGGTTCTTCTTGTAAACTGTGATCTGGATACTATTATTTTATTGTCAGGTGCTAAATTTTGACAGATTTTCATGGACCACAGCATCATCAAAGCTTTACTTGTCGCCAAGCAGTCTGCCTCTAAAGATCCCAACATGCAAGGGTCATAGTTTGGTACATTAATCTATGCTTTTTGCAACATATTCTCAGCATACTGACATGTTTATTTATGTTATATCCAAGTGATCTTGATAATGCTCTCATCATAGACATGGAATATTGGGTTAGTAATTTTAAATGTTTTAACATAGTATAGGGGTGCTCTTGTGCAATTTATGTTCCCCATGGCTCTACGTTCTGTACTTTTGGATCCTGCAGGCATCATCAACAGGGTAGATGGCAAGCAAGGATCCAAGTTGCAGGAAATAAACATCTATACCTAGAAGTTTTTAGCTTCTACTGTTGCTAACTTTCTTACCCAAACAATCTAATGCCAAGTCTAACTAACATAACAACAAATAACAGAATAACAAAACTAGCTAACTAAGTTTGATAAACTATCTCTATTTAACTTAGTGTACAACCTTAGTGGCAGCAATTGCGGTTGAAATCAGCATCCTAGATCAATCTAATAGTACAACCTTGAAAAGGAGAAAATAATAAGCATTGTGTGTATAAATAACCCAATACCTGTAGTGCTTGGACTGAGGTGCATTTCTAAGCAATAACATTCTAGCCAACCTCTAACTGAAGTACTTATCTAATTGCAAGAACCTGTAAAAGTCATAAAGCAAAAGATATATGAAATAAACACCAACACAATGGTGTAATCTGAAAATTGGAAAGTAAATTATGAAATTGGAAATTTGCAAAGGAGAAGCACATAGTATTAATAATTTAGGCATGAAAACAAACATTTAACAAAGATAATAGTATTAAGATGCAAGTATCAAGACAAAACTTAAATTAAAAATGTAACTATTTTCTAAGTATTACCTATCTTATTCAGAATCACTATCATATTCAATGTCATTTCCTCCATCATTATTAGCTTCACCTTCATTTAAAGGAGTGTTAGAATGCAGGCTCATATTAATTACTATCCCATCAACACCACTTCTTATCCAATCATTATTGTCATGTTCTGAGTCACAAATATTTTCTAAGAAAGTCAAGTCAATAACCTCATTTTGCATTGATGACTCAAATTGCAAACTATTTTCTTCTCCCATATCAAAAATGTCTCGAGGTTTAATTGGCCTAGGGACAAACCATTCATGATCTTGAGGATCTTGCACAAATATTACTTGCTGAGCATGATCTGCAAATACAAAAGGCTCATGACTTTCCCGATCGCCAGAATGTATTAGGTGTAAGAAGTTCACAAGTGTGAAACCTAAGTCATCTTCCTTAACTCCTCTCCCTTGGGTTACATCAAGCCATCACATTTAAATAAGACAACCTTAGATTCTTCAAAGTAGTTTAACTCCACAATATCATTCAATCTACCATAATAGGTGATATTTGCTGACTTTGGAGCATTGTCACTTGTACTTGCATAACTCTCTGTCTTTGAAATAACCACAACACCACTATTTTGCGTCTACATGAACTCTTCACATTGTTTTGTTCGAAATCGATACCTATTATTTACATCGAATGCTTTAAATCTTCTTGCAATGTAACTTGGACCTTGTGCAAGGGCTTGAAGGTTTTTTTTTATATCAGATGTGAGGTCCAACTCTTTAACCTAACCAGATAGTAATATATGACTATAAATACCAATATAAGCACAACAACACTAAATTATAATAAATAGTGACTAAATCATACTACTTACTTGCTCCTTCAACCATTCATGAAATGTATCAAAATGCAAACGATCAAGCTGATGTTGTGTAAGGCGATGCTTACGATTTAATCTCTTGATCTCACCAATATGTTCACTATGCATGTAACTCACATATATAAATTTTCCTTATCATATAAAGTAATATACAATCAACAAGACAACGATATACCACTCACTTTTTATAATTCTCAACCACATCTGATTCGCAATTGAAGAGCACATATCGATGTGCTTGCAACCATGTTTTCTCATCCATAAAAAATGCTTCTACTTTGCCATATGGTTGCCTAACAGTGGGGAAAAGACATCATTCTTTATCAGTCCCATGATCAATCTCATTTTCACTTTTTCTTGACCAATAAGACCTTGAATCTCCACCTTCCATATATCGTGAGCAAAATGTCATACACTCATTTGCAAGATATGCTTCTGCTATTGAACCTTCTGAGCATGCACGATTACGAACATATGATTTCAAAGTACATAAGTACCTATGACATTGAAAAATGTTATCAGTCTAATATTTTAGTGCTTAAGTATAACTTAAGATATATAAAAAAACTTAATGCGATTCTTCATACCTCTCAATTGGGTGCATCCAACGATAATGAATTGGCCCCACAATTTTAGCCTCAGTTGCCAAGTGAATAACCAAATGTACCATAACGGTAAAAAATGATGGGAGGAAGAGTTTCTCCATATTACAGTGTTAGTGTAATTTTTTCATCAAGTAGCTCTAACTCTTCCATTTTAAGCACTTTGCTACAAAGTACCCAAAAGAATGTGCATAGTTCAATCAAAACAGCACTCACTTTTTTATCTATTGATCCCCGCAATGCAAGAGGAAGAAGTTCTTGCATTATAACATGGTAATCATGAGTTTTCAGCCTCAATATTTTTCGTTTTCGAATGCAGCGTGAGATATTAGACGAATAGCCATGTGGAAACTTAGTATTTTGTAGTACTTTGTAGAATAACTTCTTTTCCTCTGAGGACATTATGAAATAAGTAAGAGGTAGATATGTCCTCCCATTAGCTCGTTGCTGAGGCCATAAGCTTGGTCTTATGTTCATCTCCATCAAGTCCAATTGAGCTTTTAAGTTGTCTTTCGACTTCTTACTAAGACCCAATAATGTATAAATCAAATTATCGCACACATTTTTTTCTATGTGCATCACATCAAGATTATGATGCATTTTGGAAGGTACGAAATAAGCTAAAAACAAGGAATGGTCAAATAAGTTCAAGGAGTTACACAATGGAAAATATACAAGGACGACTATTTGGTCAAAGTAGCTATTTCAAAATGTCTCAATCATATTGATGTATGCATGTGAAAATGTAGCCTCAAAAAGAATCAAAGCAAGTTCTAGAGTAACAATTCCATGAGTGAAAATCACACAAGAAGGAAGAGAATGGTACCAATATTCAATCCATTCATCAATAGGCTCAAAATCTCACAAGGCATATTTCTATCATTCTCAATCCATCACATCAACATTCATATCCAAGCTTGTGATTTTTAAGAAAGAAGACAATTTATGCTAAGATCCAAGAATTCATTTGCTACTTCTACACAAAATAATTATTTTCTTAACTAAGATGCGTCTCAAGAGTAATAAATTATTTCTAAAATTTACTCCTTACTCTGCCATCCTTAATTGGTTTTACTACGAATAGGTTTCTTACAGTCATATCACTAAACATACTTCCCAATTTAGATGCATCTCAGAAGTAAAATTACTCCTTACTCTGCCATCATTCATTAGTTTAGTAAGTCTATGACAATCATATCATACTTTCTAAAAAAAAATAAAAAAAATGGTCAACTATCCTCCCCCCAACTAGATCATAACATTGTCCTCAATGTTAAAATATAGATGAGTAAAAGATAGAAGATATTACCTGTTGGAGAAATCTAACACAAATTTAAACAGAAACAAAGTACGATAAATAAAATCAAAAGTAAAGGAGAGTTATAAATAAAGTGTCAGATCTGGCTTTCTTTTCATCCTGCTTCCCTTGCTGCTTCTTGCTGACTAATCTATCTGAGCTATTGCTGGGTCAGGTTCATGAACAAAAGCTTCTAATTTATCAATTAACTCATTAATGGTTTGAGCCTTTGTTCATTGACTTTAAACACATTACCATTCTAAAGATTCTCAATATCTACGGCCTCATGAGGATACACATGTTTGACAACAAAAGGACCACTCCACCTAGATCTCAATTTTCTAGGGAATAGGTGCAGGCAAGAATCATGAAGCAGAACTTTTTGACTAATTTCAAAAGATTTTCTCAAAATTGTCTTGTTATGAAAAGTTTTTATTCTGGCTTTATAAATCTTTGAGTTCTCATATGCATCATTTCTTAATTCATCAAGTTCATTTAATTGCAATTTGCGTATCTTGCAAGTATCATCAAGATTTATATTGAAAGCTTTAATGGCCCAGGATGCTTTATGTTCCAATTCTACAGGCAAATGACAAGGTTTTCCATAGACTAACCGATAGAGTACGGTAAGCCCAAAGTGCATTGTTTAGTCTTAAAGACCAAGTTTTTGGCGCCGTTGCCAGGGATTTGATTTGAAGTTTTAATTTATTGAGGTTCTTTTTCTTTAATAAAATTTATTCTCTCTTCTCCCTCACCGAAGCAAAAGATCGGCTTGCCGATCCTTCAGTTTCTTTACTAACTCTCTAACTTTCTAACTATCTAACTTACTAACCTACTAACTTGCTAACATACTAACTTTCTAACTTTAATTTATGTCATTTATTTTCTCGCTTATTAACTTTTATTTTCTCGTACTCTAACTTTTATATTTACGTTTTTTATTTTATACACTCTAACTTTTTAATTTCTGTTATTTATTATTACTTTCTAACATAACAAAATAATCTTTCTTCTTCTTTTCTCTTTCACCTAAAGCTGGTGGGGCTTTGCCTCTCTCGATTTTCATATTTTTAAATTTATTTTTTGCACTTTACTTTTTGTACTTTCTAACTTACTAATTATTAACTATCTAATTATCTAATTTTTTACTTGTTAATATTTATTGGGTGGTTGGTTTATACCACATCATTGTTAATATTTAATGGCGGGTTATACCATCAGCTTGTACATTATTTTTATTTATTTATTTTAAGTTATTTATGTATTTATGCTTAATTGGTATCGTGATTTAAATTCTGGTCGTTTAGTTAAAATTAATCCTGGTACTTTATATATTGATTTGTTTGAATCACAATCACACACAATTGACACAATGGCTGACAATAAAAGTGTACATGATGAATATGAAAATCAACCGTTGTGAACCATGCGTGAATATTTGCAACCACCTCGAAATTCTAGTCCATCATGTTTTATCTTTCCACTCAATATCAACAATTTTAGATTTAAGCCATGTATGATTTCCTTACTTCCTAATTTTTATGGTTTAGAGTCTGAAAGCCCATATTTACATCTGAAAGAATTTGAGGAAGTATGTATTGCTTTCAATGACCAAAATTGCACTGAAGAAATTATTAAGCTTAAATTTTTTCTTTTTTCTTTAAAAGATAAAGCAAAATCTTGGCTTAACAGCAAAATCTTGGCTTAACTACAAACTAAGCTTAACACCAAGTGCACTAAATGATTAGCCAATGGTGCCTTTTATAGAGGATTAGGGATACAAAATAACAAGGAGGCTGATTAAGAGTAGGTGGATGAGTGGATGAATGAGTGGAAAATGCCAAATGGTGAGTTGGTGAGTGAAAAATTATTAAGATTCCTTATCTCTGAAATCATTCATTACTTAACTCATGGATTCCATCATCGAATAGAAAAGTCATCTTCATAAAAGTTGTAGATCTTGATCTTATCTTTCAGATGTCCAAATTTCAGCTTATTTTATCACTTGCAGCCTGAGATATGACCCAATTACTGCAGGCTATTTAGGCTCAGTTTCAACACCTCTATTTTGAATTCCAGACCCAATATCACCTCCAAGCTGTTCGAATGAGCTCTTGTGTTCTGCATGAAAGTTGTAGATCTGGGTCTTAACTTTGAAATATCCAAATTTCAGCCCAAAATAATTCCTACAGCCCGAGTTATACTTTGATTACTTGTACACTGTTTAGGTTCCAAACATAAAACTCGTGTTTTGTCTTCCAAGCCTAATTAGCTCTACTAAATGTCTGATTGAGACTTTGAGCTCTTCATCAAAGTTATAGAGCTTTCTCTCAGCTTTCTTACAAGGTAAAATTCATAATTTCTAGACATCTAGAACTCAAGATATGACCAAAATACAAAAGTAGTGTAAGACCCAAATAATGCTGAAAAAATCAATTAAGTCCAATTTGAGTCCAATCTTACAAAACATAACCAGGCTTAATCAATTAAGTACATGAAGAGTGTAAATGACTAAAAATGAGGGTTTATTAATGTATAAAATATGTGATTATCAATACACCAAGTTATACTCCCAATAAGGAAGATTGAAAAAAATAGTCCTCTTTTTACGTGTGCTTTTCATCACCCCACTTACCTCTTCATTCATCTTACCAAGAGTGAACTTTATGCCTCTAACTTTAGAACCAGTGACTCAAATGTTGGACAAGGTACAGGTCTTGATTCTTTAGTCCCATCAAATGACTTTGCATTATTTCGATATTTGTGCCCCGGCTTCAAGAAACGTCGATGACCCATGTAACAAAACTTTTTACCATGTTTGAGCCTTCTAGATTGAGTGCTTATGTTGCAAGAAGGGCATGCAAATTGACCGTAAGTGCACCATCCAGATAGACTACCATATGCTGGAAAATCATTTATAGTCCACATAAAAGTTGCTCGCATTTGAAATGTCTTCTTAGTAAAGGCATCATAGGTTTCTATCCCCACGTTCCATAATTGGTTTAACTCTTCTATTAAAGGTTCCAAAAAGACATCGATGTTATTTCTAGACCCTTTTGGTCCAGGAATGAGTGAGGATAAAATAAAGAATTCTTGCTTCATGCACAACCATGGTGGAAGATTATATGGCATTAAAATCACTGGCCATGTACTGTGAGCAATATTCATCGTGGCATATAGATTAAAGCCATCACTAGTTAATCCTAAGTGAACATTGCGAGGATCTTTAGCAAATTTTGAATAACAACTGTTAAAAGTTTTCCAAGCTTCAGAATCTGCAGGATGCCGTAAAACTCCATCTTTATTGCGCTCTTCATCATGGTATCTCATCAGTTTAGAAGTTTTTGAAGACATAAATAATCTTTGTAGCCTTGGTTTCAGAGGAAAATATCTTAGGACCTTGGCTGAAATTTTTTTGTCATCATTTTTCCATCTAAAAGCCCCGCAAACTAAGTAATCATTAACATCCGTACCAGCGACTGCATTCCTAAAAAGTATGCAATCGTTGGGGCAAGCATGGATCTTTTCATACTTTAAGCCTAATCCCTCAACTATCTTCTTGGTCTCATAAAAGGAATGAGACAACCTTTCCCTTTTAGGCAATGCATCCTTCAATAATCCAAGCAAAGCATTAAAAGACTTATTTGTCCATTTGAACAATCATGTTATATAGTAAAGATGCAGTAAAAATGATAGTTTACTAAATTTCTTGCATCCAGGGAAGCATTAAAATGATAGTCCATTTCTTCATCTGTATCTTTCATTAGTTGTTCAAACTTCTCCACCTCTGGATGTGGTTGATCTCTTGATGAATGAGCAGTGTTTTCTTCAAAGGTTGGCTCCATCTCACCCCTTTTGCTAATGTTATTATCCAAAAATTGGGTAAAGTCTCCAAAAGCATCATGTATCATTCCTACCATATCATCACCCCTAAAATCTTCTTGTCTACAATTAGTTTCTTCAACGCAATTTGACACATTTATTGGCTCCCCATGATAAAACCAAGTATCATATGATGGTATAATGCCATTAACCACAAGGTGCCACTGCCCAATTTACTGAATAATGGAGCACACATTCTTTACATGGACATGGAATTGTTTCTCCATCATGTTTTTCATGAAAAGCATGGTCTAAAAACTTCTCTATTCCATCCAAATATTCTTTACTAACTCTATCACAGTCCATCCATCTCCTACTGCTAGGATTATCCATGACCATGCAAGAAAACTTATCCTATTTAACAAAAGGGTTGCAACATGGTTAAATGATAGAATACCAACAAAATACAAATACAAATATGATTACATAGCTAAAAAATGACCTTTAGATAATAAAAAATGCAACATTTAAAACCATCTAAGCAAATCAATAGTTGACATCTTCATACATTATACATGTAAAAATAATATAATAGTTCTTTAAAACAATGAAACATGCCATAATAGCACCCAAAATCACAAAACTTGAAATTGAGGCAGAATCAAAAGCCAAACACGTTTTTTATATAGTCTGTGCAAGTATTTTGTTTTTAAATAATGTTGTCAATTTATACTTTTTAAATATATGTGATGGCATGACGGATCTCTTAAAAACATCAAAATTTTGAAAATTGAATCAATTATTGAATTGATTGAGGAACTAATATAAGATTAAATAATTTAGTCGTAATTGAATTGAAATATAATTTATATATAATTAATTATAAATAATTAATTTATACAATAAATTATTTATATATATATATAAAATTTTTATACATATATTATTTAGAAAGTAGTTACTTTTTCTTTTGTGTGTGTGTGTGTGTGTGTGTATATATATATATATATATATATATATATATATATATATATATATATATGTATGTATGTTTGAATGCATAGTTTGTCAATACAAGTGTATATAAATTCTTCCAATGTGGATGACTATCTTGTGGAATCAATAACAAGGCTAGCTGCAGACCCCAATACTGGAGAAGTTTATTATAGCTACATGACCTTGTCTATCCTATTCATCTTTTGTGTGCTATGAAATTTCTACCTTGGCTTCCATCTTGGTATATATGGGAAAGAAACATGTTTTCCCAAGCTTTAGCAATATAGATAAGCAGGGGGATTACTTATGCTCTAAACTAATAAATCAGCCTTTGTTGTGGCCTAAATGGAGTTTTAGTTATCAGTTTCTTCTCCTAATTATTCCTCTTTATTTGTTTTATTACTTCACCCAATTGTTGTCTACAGGTTAATGACACGCTTCATGATGAATCAAAGTAAGTGCACTCCAGATGTTGTCTTAAGTGAACTCTCTTGCCCCTTAATTCTGCTCTGGGGTGACCTTGATCCATGGGTTGGTCCTGCCAAAGCTAATAGAATCAAAGAGCTTTATCCAAAAACAACTCTTGTAAACTTGCAGGATGGGCATTGCCCACATGATGAGATTCCGGAGCTTGTGAAAAGGGCTTTTATTGGATTGGTTGTCTACCCTCACTCCTGAAGAAGTGTCTCTCCAAACAGTTTGAACATGTATAATTTTATAAAGGCGTTTAAATCAAATGCTTAATTAAATTGAGATTCAAGTTATCAGTAATAGTCATCACAATATGTTGTATATAGAAAAATTGGGCAGAGAATAGGAGAAAAAATGACAGGAAGTTAGGAAGAATTGACTATGATCTCGGTTCTGCATACCCGCTTTTAAAGTTAATGTTTATGTTAAAATTTGCATGTAATAATCTAACTCTATTGCTGAGTGGCCAAAAATAAAAAGTCAACACTATTACTCCTAGGTGCATTCTACTCTCACTATAATAGCTACTTATCGTGTTAGTGCGTGTTTGGTTTTCAATTTATACTCTCCAAATCCAAACCATAATTTGGTGAATATAAACTAAGTTTCATCTTATCTCATAATTTGTAATTCAAAACTGTGATTTGAAAAAAAGTTTGAAATTTTTGTTTTTCCATTCATCAAAACTCAATTTGATAAACTGAAAACCAAACATGCCCTTAGATGTTTACTTGTCTAAATATATTTCATTTGCTTTGTTGTTTACAAATGATTCTGAGGGATAATCAGTCTGCTTCGTTGTTCAAATATTCTAAGCTCTGTTTCGTAGTTCTTAATGATAGTATCATTATCCCTTTCCACCCTTTTAATATAATTGCTTTTTTGGATACAATTATTATACAGATATACATACATGCATATGTGAAGCTCTCTCTCCAATTGGAATACGGGACCCATGTGTCGTGTCTTCAAGACCAAGAGTGTGGCTGCATAGGCAGTGGAGTTAGCCATCACTGTCTCAAAACTATGATGTGGCCTGTGGGTGTTAGATCTCCCATTATTCCTTACATGACTTTTGGTTCAGTGTATTTAGAACTTGATTTTATTATATAAATCAGAATTTAATTTTTGAAATAGTATAATATGATCAGTAATATAAAATAAGTTGTGCATTTTAACTATGCCTTAAGGACAAAAACTTTTTTATTTTAAGACAAACTGTCTCTTTTGTCTTAGCTTATTAAACTCTCTTAAGTCTTAATAACTTTAATTACTTCCCCCTCACCACTACCATGGCCATTTCCAAAACCCTCCCTAAATTGTTCTCAACTTTAATAAACAAATACACATGATTACAGAATTTTAAGATCAAAATATGTTTCAACTTTTAGGTTTTCCTTTTTGTTTTTCGGGAGGAGGCGGGAAAGGATGAGAGGAACAAAAATTTTAATAGCATTAAGGCAAGGCAACAATCCCTTTATTTCACAAAAGTTCTATACTATGTTAATCAAAATGCCTTAAAAATCACTTTTTTCAAGCTGTAGCAGAATTCAAACATGGAAATATTGCATATAAGGCAGATAAAATTGTAGATGTGATCATACCTTTTGGAAAAGTTGACTTTCTGGAAGAGGACCTTCTTGTAAACTTGGTTGCGGCTGCAATATATTGTTTTTCCCTAGGCTTCTTTTCTAAATGTTTTTCACTCAATGATAAATCTTTAACTCACTGTCCAAATTTCACAACAATCAGTAGAGGCAAACAAACCACCTGGTGCTAAAGCTGTGTACTAGAAAACTGCACAAATAAGCTCAAGAAAGGGCTAAATGCCAACTTAAATGCTAACTTAGCCAGCTTTCTAGGTGCCTGTGTCAGTCTTGCCAAATTCAATCAAAGATGTTACAGAATTTCTATACTAAGTGAATCAAAATGCCTTTAAAATCACCTTTTCAGGTGCTATAGCAAAATTTTGATTAGAACTATACTTGTTCACAATTGGCTAAGCTTAAACTTGTTACTTAAACTTTTCAGGGATTATGGTCTCTGAAATTTTTATCTGAACATGGAACTTCAGTGAAATTGATTCCTTTCAATCAATAATAATATTTATTTGCGGGATACTTAATTTAGTTGCTGAAATCTACTTGATATAAATTATTTGGAGAAACTACACATGTCATTATCAAAGTTTCTGTTTACTTAGAGAAGTTGTAAACTATTAATGCATCATATTAGAAGCTGTCTAATTTTGCTATTTTAAGAGGAAGCCTCTCAGAGGAAGGTGACAGTTTCAACTATATTGACTCAAAATTCCCATGTGAGATAAGTCATTCATTTTTTGTTTTTGTTAATTTTATCTAATCATTGATGTATTATGCTTTCATTGAAGAGATAGGCTAATGTTGTTACTTGAATTTCTGAATCAACATGTAACATGTTATCTACATCAATTAATATCATAATATCATTATCATGCATGATAGAGACATCTTATTCAAATTTTGTAATAGTAGACCTTTATTCGTTGCTTAGCTAAATTATTGCTTATCAATTTTCAGCAAATGGATACTGCTGAAAAAGCAAACGGTTTTAACTTGTAACAGCTTTAAAACTCATAAACTAAGTAAAGTCAATATTTAAGAGAGAGATAAAAAATAAACAGAAAATTATGAATAGTTATCGATCTTTTATAGGGACCAAGATCTCCTCCCTATCTAATTCCTAGTGCCTAGATGTTGATATTGAATGCTTTAATGACAAAAAGGCTGATTGATCGTGAAGAAGACAAGATGAACTATGAATTTGGAAATTTATAAATGTTGTGGGTTAACATGCTTGTTAGAAAAAAAACACATATATGCGCCTTGAAAAGTTAGAAATTCTTATATACACTAAGAATATTACTTGTAACGGAAGATATATCTTAAGAGTTACGGCTTGCAAATTATGGACGTTGACAAATTAACTTACAAGGTAAATAAAATATCTGAGGTAGTCATAGTTTCACTTATATATTCAGCATTAGCAGTGGTACTAGATGTTTGTACTTGATCCACACCTACAATTCCATCACAAACTTGGCCTGTCATATGGCAGGGACAGACCTTTACAACAAATGAATTAAAAGTGGATTTTATCAACGTGGGTGAGTATGATGGGGTTGGTGATGAGGAGTTTGAGATTCATTACCAGGAACCCCCTGAGAGCTATTTTGGTAAGTTCAAGAGGAGTTGGGCTCTTCATTTTAGGTTCTTGATTTTGATCTATGGCTTTATAGTCTCTTCCTCAGTCAATCTCCTATGTTTTTAAGGGTGTTCTAGTAAGATGCTTCATAATAGAAGATTGATAGACAAGAGAGGTGCCAAAGTCTGTTTTTTATTTATAAAATTTGTCTGATTGAATTCATTTCCACTTCAGTATCAATTCTAAAATGAAATCCATTCTCATGCCTATTTCTCATCATTCCTTCCGTGCAATCATTTTATTTTATTTTATTTTTTGACACTAACAGTCATTTTCCAAGAAAGGGCTAAATGGCTAATGCCAGTCAAAAAGCCTATTGCTATAACCTATATGCTCTATAGTAGGTAGTAGAGTATATTGTCTATCAGTCTATCTATATGGTGTTTGGAAAGAATGCATCCTTTGAAAGTGAGAACTAAGAACATATTCTGATTGAACAAAATTTAGTTTCAAATTTTTTTTTACTCTTTTAATCACTTTTTATATGTTTATTAATTGAATTAAGAGAAGTTAGAAGCAACAAATAAGAAGTAGGAAGAAAAGATCAGAGAGAATATATTAGAGTCAAAAAAATTTCTTTATAAAAAAGAGGAGGAAAAACAGTGAATCTAGTTAGTTACTGTGGATCATCAGCTTCTATGGGAGAGATTCTTACTGCATTACACTGATCTATGGGTAGTACATAAATCCACACATAAGTACTCTTGGTTTGAATTACATTCCAAATTGAAACCACACACGTATGTAGCTTTCATTATAAAAGGCTCCAACGATGAAATAGCTCCAAAGTAACCAAACACACTGCTAAGGCCTAAATCTAATGGTCAAGTTTATATTTGCTTTGGCCATCCATCTCCCAGGATAATAACTATAAGGAACAGAATTTGCTCTCTCAAGTCTCAAGGGAGGAATTAGGAATGGTTTCTTTCCCTGTTTTTACTAACAATTGCAAGAATGTACTTTAGTGGAATCCACAATTATGGTGCAAATAGCCACAAGGGACTTTTTTTTCCTTCCCCTTCCGCAATCACTCTCCCAAGAACATCTCATGAACTCTTTTGTTACTTTGACTCATCATCAAGGAACACAGTTGGTCCCTCAAAGAACCAAGTTGTGGCCCTACGAGTTGGTGCTGACTTCTCAGCTTTCTTCAACTGTGATATCCTAGCATACCAAGACACCCTTTATGTCAACAACAACCACTAATTCTTTATAGAATGCCTCATAATAGGGACAGTGGATTTTATCTTCAGTAACTCAGCTGTGGTGTTCCAAGACTATGACATTCGTGCTAGGAACCTGATTCAGGCCAAAAGAACATGGTCATGGCACAGGCAGGGTTGACCCTAACCAAAACACTAGCATTGTGATCCAGAAGAGTAGGATTGGTGCCACTCAGGATTTGGAAGCAGTGAAGAAGAGTTTCCCTACGTATTCTGGGAGGCCATGGAAGGAATACTCTAGGTGGTGATTATGCAAACAACAATATGATGTGATTGACCCATGATGAGTGGAATGGCAACTTTGCTTTGAACACCTTGGTTTATAAGGAGTATTAGAACACTGGGCCTAGTGCTGGAACTTCAAGGAGGGTTCAATGGAAAGGGTTTAAGGTCATTACTAATGCTGTTGAGGCCCAGACTTTTTCTTTTTGGTTTACACACAAATTTCCCCAGGATACATGCAACTTCTATCATTCTATAAGGTGCATCAAGTTTACCTTAGCCTATGTAGAATACAATGAAGTCACCAAGGAGTATGATTAATTATGTCTTCAAAATTCAACATTTTGACATTTTGATTAGGTGGCCAAGAGAAAAATCAAAACTTTC
Organism: Ormosia emarginata; assembly: GCA_029884605.1. Taxonomy (NCBI): domain Eukaryota; kingdom Viridiplantae; phylum Streptophyta; class Magnoliopsida; order Fabales; family Fabaceae; genus Ormosia; species Ormosia emarginata. The sequence continues at coordinate 59,159,067 of JAQQTP010000082.1, read as the reverse complement.
AACTTTTCAACAGATTTTTTATATGACATGTTGTATAAAAGGGAAAGCATAAATCAATTTCTATTCGCATATGCTTAACCAAGGTTGATGCTTGACCTTATTTTGCAACAACCAGGCCCAAATGCTTTACATATGTGCCACAGTTCAGTTGAGATCTCAGATAATCAAAGCCTACGGAACCCACAAATAACTACATTCCAAATCTTTCCCAAACTATAAGGTACAAATGCAAAAGCTAAAGTTCAATATTAAGCTTACCCATTAGCCACTTCAGTATTATCTTCCAGTCCAGCTAAACAAACCCACCCAACCACATCGAAAGCAAGCAAAAACCCAAATTCTATGCTTCCTTATAGAATATTCTCAGAAATTTACCAAACAAACAATTTAAAATTGAGAGAGAGCTCTGAGATTGAGAGCTGACCTGAGCTGTAGTTGTAAAATTGAGAGAGAGCTCTAATATAACAAAGTGAAGACATGAAACATAACAGAGCTGTCATAAAGCCATTTGATTCACCACTAATACTACTATCACAACCCAGGGCTAACCAACTCAGACCACAAAACAAAATTACGAATTTACACACACATTTTATGCTTCGTTACAACTAAAAGCAGGCTCTATGGTACAGAACAACTAAAATTAGAATTATCCTTCTTCATTACAAATAAAAGCATAGTTTCGTTACTGAGAGCAAAAGCATATTCTCGGAAAAGAAAAAAAGTTCGAGACAGAACACCGGCCCACTTTCAAACTCAATTGAGCATCATTGTCTTAACAAGCACAATGAAAGTGGCCCTAGCCTAGTATCCGAATCACTTTAATAGTTCAATTCAAGATGAAAAAGGAATAAAAATGAATAAACAATTCATAAAGAAAAAAAAAAAAGATCAAGCATATTCAACGTATCAAGAATCAATTGAATAACATAGTTTCAACAAAATTGAATAGCAACAAGCAAAAATCACCTAAAACAACATATATACATATACCTTAGCAAAGCCCTCAGCGGTTCTAGTTTGAGTACCAAAGAAAATGGTAACCTTCTTCTTCTTCTTTGGGCCACGTCGACATCGTCTTCTTCTTCCTTCACTAACACTTTGGGTACTGCCAATGGCTTCGCCTCCTTGCTCCGATCTAAAGATTTCTTCCACCGAGAACTGAGAACGAGCTGAGAACGAGTTGAGAGATGGAGAGCTGAAAGACGGAGAGCTGAGAGATGGAGAGTTGAGAGACGGAGCGAGAACGAGCTAGGAGATTGAGCAAGAATGAGTTGATAGATCGAGGGTGGAGAGGAAGCGGTTGGGTTCAACGATTGTGGAATTGGGGGTTTGGGGTTTCTGACATTGTGTTTAGAGTAATGGTGAGAATGGAGATAATGGTGTTCTTCCTTTCAGAATGAAGAAGGAAAAATATGGAGGGAATCGAAAAAGCTTCTGCGGGTGAAATCTATATGCCATTTGTTATATTTGCCACCACAATTAAGATGTTTAGTGGCCAATGTTTATTTGCCGAAAATACATCTGATTAGAAAATTTATTATCGGCAATTATTATATGGCCACTAAAGAATTGCCGCTAAAACCCCTTTTTGTTGTAGTGGTATATTATTCTAATTAACAACATTTATTATCCATTAATGCATATTTAAATATGTTTCTTATTTATCAAGACGCTTCTATAAATATCACATAAGATAATAAATATATGCATCTAATTCTAAATATTACCCACCTTGTGCACAATCTAACTTAAGCATCGAAGTGTCTTTTGTAGATACTCATCCTTTGCACCACCGTCGCAACTATCTTGCATCGGTGAAAACTACCTTCTTTAACTTTATTCAAGTGATTCTCTAAAACTCATTTAGAATAACTACTACTTCTCTAGTAAAAAATCACGTTTAAGTGAATGCTTTTAAAAAAAATAAAAAAAAAGACTCTTAATTTTTATTTTTATTTTTATAATCAAAACAAGACACACGTAAAGTAAACCACACACCCTATCTTAATAGTAAGATATTATTTAAAAGTAATTTTTATCAACATTATCTATATAATATCAATTTTGCTAAGATAACTTTTTTAATATATTAAAGATGCAAATATCTGGATATATGGAGAAGGATGGTTGACTTAATGGAGAATTAAACCTAGGCATAGATTATGGCAAGCAATGGCCCCTCTTCAAATCTTATTACAAGTTATATCATACCTTTACATGTTTTCTTTTAATAGTTCTTAACAAAAATTTAGCCCCCCCAAACAAAGTGCTTTTTATTTTTTATCTTTTACCTCTTTGAAACCCCGTAAGATAATTCTAGTTCTGCTATTAAGACTAACGTCAGGCGACAATTGAGCTAGAAACTCCTTGGTCATTTTGTTAAAATCGCTTTATAAATAATTGTTTTCAAATATGTACACCTATTTCTCAACATTTAAGTTTTACACTCAAATCATTATATATATATATAATATATATAAAGAGAAGATACATATTTTTATATTCTAACATATGTCACTTTAATATACAACAATATATTTAAAAATTTATCATATAACAAATACATAATTTCAATAATTATTAGGTGACATTTTATGTTGTAATTTAAAAAGAAGATATACATGTATCGCTAAATTTAAATTAAATTTATTCCTTATACATACAAATATAGAAATTTATAATCACATACAAATTATTTTGACAGATATACCTTTACATATTAATTCATATTCATATTCAAAAAAATTCTTACATATCTTTAGTTGATCACATTATTAATTATTTCATTGGTAATTAATCTTAAAATCTCAAAATTTTCGTAGGTGTATGATATTATCTCTGTTATATATGTAATGTTACCCTAAATTAATTAATTATATTTTTAAATTACTAAATTTATTCATATATATTTATTTTATATTATTTAGAAAATTTCAATATATACATCACACGAGTGAAAATTTTGTATGAAAATATAGTAAATTTAATTAAATATAATTTATTATGAAGAAACTAAGAAAAAAAACTATAGAATAAAAAATTGAAATTATTTAAAACTATATAAACTAATTATTTATTGGAAGATCATATAAAAAAAATTTATTGAGATGAGCTATATAACCCGATTATCATCGCGTAGAAAGAACCGGTTAATAAAAACAAAAAGTGGTTTTGAGTGAGTCTCATTGTAAAACTCTACTAATTATAATTTAATCAAATTCATCTAAATAATATTTGTACATCATTTTTTTTAGATTATATTTACACTTTGTTTATTTGAGAAATAAAAATTAGAGAAAATATATTGAAATGAAGGTTTTTTTTATTTATTACCTAAAATTAAAGTTGTGTAAAAATAATATAATAAAATAATGTGCAAATTTCATTAGTAGTATCAAAATCAACCAAAATCAGCCCACATCCCAAACACCACATGTGTATCCATTGCGGGAAAAGAGAAGCAAGGGTTACAAATGTACTATTATATAAAATTTTTGTATACATACATATATATCTTATATACACTCATATGAAATGAGCCTCATATTATAATGAGACTTACTTCATGTGAATGTATGTAAAATACATACATATGTATGTAAGAATTCATCGTACTATTATAGAGAATTGCATATTTCCTAAAACTTAACCATCTTCCTTCATCAAGCCCAACCTAGGGAAAGCTAAACCCGACGATTAAGTCCCAAGTAAAGATGAGGGACACATGGAAGAGGCTATGCTCGTTTCATTTGTTTTGGGAATAGGCTCAGCTTCCTAAGTTTTTTTCAAGGCATACCGTTTATACATGTACCCAAAAAGGTTCCTTAATTTGACTCTGCGGTTGAAACCGGTACGGGCATATGAGAAAACAACGGGTAGAAACTCAGGGCTCTTGCATCGGAAAATCTTCTTGCAAAATTCCCTCATTAGAGCCTCCTTCCCCTGTAGAAGAGAACAAAACCAACAATGCCAAAAATAAACACCATCGATGAAACAAGGTGAGAGTTTACATATATGTTAAGCTAACACGGCAGATCATGAAATAAGAACTAACCTGATACTCAGCAGTGGAGATCTCCACTACAACAAAATGAGGCTTTAGCGGTAATTTTTTAGTGGCCATATACTAATTGCCAGTAATACTTTTCTCTAATATGTTCTATTTGCGGCAAATGAATATTAGCCACTAAACATCCTAATTTTAGTGGCAAATATCACAAATGGCCATTAAACATTCTAATCTACTGAATTTCACCCGCAAAATCTTTTTTCATTCCCCCCACTATTTTTCCTTCTCCATTCTGAAAAGAAGAAACCCCAATCCTTCTCCATTCACCAACAATTTTTTCAACACTGAACCTATCTCAGAAACCCTAATGCCCCAATTCCTCCATCGCTGAACCAATCGCTCCCTCTCAACCCTCGATCTCCATTTTCCATTACTTGAACTCATTTGTGCATATGAGATAATGAGAAGCCGCGAGCTTGCAAGTGGTTGGCTGCAGGTACATTTCTTTCTTCCTTTATTTCGTTATATCATGAGCTTGCAACTGACCCTTCAGACAACCACTTCCAGTTCCAGCCACGTTAATGCGTTCTTCAGTCCACTGCATTCTTCCGTTTTTTCTTCCCTCGCGTGCTACGACGTCATTGTAGGCTCACACCCGTTGTCGTTGTTGCTGTGTCCGTGAAGGTGCGTGGTCCACGCTCTATGCCCGTGATCTGTTTGATAAAATGCTCATGTGAAAGCGCTAATTGTATGTGCGACTTCTTTGGTTGTAGGAAAATTTGGGTATAGTTCAAAAGAGTTTCAACGATTTCACGAGCTTGAACTATTGGGTTGTTTGCGTCTACTACCGTCTGGTCCGATGAGCAATTGACTGCCAAGACACAGGAGTTTCGCCTCTGGCTCAGGCAAGGGGAGACGCTTACAGATATTCAAGCTGGTTCACTTTCTTTTTAGAACTCTTTTACACATTGTTCGATTAGTCTATGAATTATGTTTTGTGTTTTGATATAATTGTATTGTAACCAATGTTTCAGAGGCGTAGGCTGTTGTTCATGAAGCTGCAAGAAAAAAACTTGGAATGCGCCATTTTAATGTCCAGGTATCACACTCTATCTTGCATATGTGTATATACATTGTATTTTATGTGTTTACTTTAGAATAACTGAGAAGTAAGTCACTGATGAAAATTTTATGTTGTTAGATTATTGGTGGGGTAGTGCTGCATGATGGGTCCATTGCCGAGATGAAAATAGGGGAGGGAAAAACATTAGTTTCCACATTAGCAGCGTATCTTAATGCCCTGACTGTGAGGGTGTCCATGGTATGTATTGTTGCAAATACTTCTAAAAGTTTTTTGATAGGTTGAGCTATTTCTTCAGGTGCCAGTGCTTGTCTTCACAAAAAGAATAACTTGCTCTGCTCCTTGATTTTTTTTTTGCAAAAAATGTGATGCTTTGAATGGATGGGGCGTGTTCATCGTTTCTTAGGTCTTTCTGTTGGTCTTATTCAGGTAATTTTTCTCTACCAGTAGTAAAATTTGTTTCTGTTGGACTGATTGTAAACATAATTTGTTTGATTCACCGAGTCACTAAGAACATTATCTACAACTTCTTTGTTTTTTTTTTCTTTGAAAATAGGAATTGTTTGCACCAGATGGGAAATATAGGGATTGATTCTCTATCAAAAGCTGAAAAAGATAGTAATATACTGTATCCTGATATCTTCAAATATAAGGCCTTATGCATAATAATCTATCACAACCTCTATTTAATGCTTTGCTTGGACTATTGAAGGATGCATTGCCTGTGGTATAATGCCCTCGTGCCAATGTCAGTCCCTCTCCCAATACCTCTTTTTTCCTTTAAAAAAATATTATTTATGACCATCCAAATATTAATTCTTGCATTATAATTAAATTTCTAGGTGTTGGAGGGTATGGTTATTTGCTTCACCTCTCTCTCGGTGGGTCGGAATGATTACCAGTATGTACTTCATCTTTCAATGTTTCAACATTTTTTTTGTTTACTTGGTTTTGAGATTTTACTCCTTTTTAATTTTGTTCTAGTGATTGTTGGAGAGATAGCGAATTTTGTAGCATATGTTTATGCCCTGCTGTGCTTGTCACGCCACTGGGTGCTTTGAGTATTATTGTTAAGTAAATCATTCATTCTTTCATTTCTATTCTATTTCAGGGTTTATTGTTTGGTTTAGTTTTCATTTTTTTTTAACTCAATCAACTATTTTTATTACTTTTCAAGTTTGTACTAAATTGTGAATTGTTATGGAAATGGCTAGTGCTGTCTTAGCACATTTCCTCTTGAAGGAGAAGCTCCAGAAAATGGGCATGCTGGGGTGTCTTCTATGCACTGTGGGATCCACTGTTATTGTACTCCATGCACGTGATGAGATGTCTCTTACTTCTGTACAAGAAATATGGGAATTGGCCATTCAACCTGGTAGTATACTGTCAAGCTTTGATTGATTATTTCACTATGAAATGCATGTGGTGTATATGATTACTGGATCTTTCCTGATTATTGCTTTCTATTTTGGCATTCAACATTCCTCTTGTACGCACCTCAGCAATAGCTGTAGCATTGGTCTTGGTTTTGTATTTTGCTCCCGCTATGGCTAGACTAATATTTTTGTTTATATTGGAATATGCTCTATAATTGTGTCCTTGACTGTAAGTGACTCTACCCAATTAACCTTGTCAGTTGTCACTATTTAATATGTGATACTTTTATCATTTTGGATATCCCTGTACATTCTAACAGTTGACTAAATTATATACCAAATGCCACCATTTGTTTTACATTTTTGATAAAAATCTTATTTTTCAGGTCATGTGTGTAAAAGCGATTGGCATTGCTATAAAACTTACATTAGAAGGTGCAAACTAGTTTTCTGCTTTCAAACATGGATTTTTACAACGGTCGCTATCACATGCATCATTGTCCAATTGAATTACCTTAATATAGTGAGTGTCACTCATTTTTATGTAGACTGCTTATAAAAACCTTGGTGAATCACTGAATGGTGTCAGTACAGTGATTGACGTATGGGTTAACGCAAATAGACTACACTAGTTGTTGCTTGGGTAGAAGTTATTTTATTAGAATATGCTCTGTGTGACTTGGGCTTACATATGGTTTCCTTCTGTGGTTATTACTTATTACAAAGGGCTTGCATATAATGTAATATACACTGTTTTGTAAATGTTGATAGGCTAAACACCTTTTATTGTCGGGAGGTGGGGATTGGAGAGGAAGCTGTCTTTGACACTTGACAGTATATTATATTGCTTTGATGTTCTGGATTTTGTATGCTTTGTGAGGCTATAAATTTCTTGCACGAGTTATGTATCTTAAATATTTATTTACATAATATAAATACTTGTCGTTGCCAAATTGAAGTTTACAAAATTTAGTATTTTGAGCAGGCCATGGTTTATATATTGAATTGATTATTTATACACATAATCTTTTAACACTTACTGCCTTTAACCAATATCTTCTTTTAACTTCACATGCTCAATATGTCTTGCATGATATGAAGCGCCAAATCTAAGGTATTGCTAATTCTCATGCCTGTTTTCTATGTCTACTTTACTAACTTTTGATAGTTTGGTTATCTGTTCAATCAAGTTATTTTGGCTTCATTCTGTCTAAACTCAAAGTAATGTTCCTTGTAATTGAAAGGTATAAATAGTGGATTGCCTTTCATCATATTTGATTTGACTTCTTTTTATTTTTTGGGTGATTGAAATCCAGTGCCTGCTTGGGAACAACTGGTGTGTATTTCTATGGAGCAAATTCATGTTTTCTTTGATACCATTGGTCATATATAGATTAATGAGAATATAAATTTCGTAAAAAAGATATGTTGCATTTTATTCTAATTGGACTTATTTCGTAATAGATTTCAATTTTGTTAGGGAAATGATCAAATGATCATCTATTTTTTACAATACTAAAAACTAACAGGGAAATGTAAGTGTAATTTAGAGAGTCATGGTTCATGAAAGTAATGTTGTAGGCTGTATATAATATGTTAGATTATAAATTAGATGAATTATTATTTTTTATTTGATAGTATTTATATATAAATTTAGATGTATATAAATATTATTAGTTAAAATTTATAAATTTTTATATGTATAATTATTTATAAAAAAATAATTTAATTAAATTTATGTACAAATATGAATATTATTAGTTAAATTTAATTTTTAATCTTAGTCATTAAATAAATTAATGATTGATCTGTACTTAATTCATTCATAAATCATTTTATAAATTTTTTTTATATACAATTATTTATAAATTTATATTTTTTATAAATAATTATATATAAAAAAAAATTATAAATTTTAATTAATAATATTTATATACACTTAAATTTTAAATATATATATAAATATTATCAAATAAAAAAATGATTCAACGATGAATCACTTCTCAAGTAATTTATAATAGGCATATCCTCTTTTAGGATGTAATAGGAATTTCTTGTTTGGTAACTAATACTTTTATTTCTAATCTAAGTGGTAAAGAGTGGAGCATTATAAACGTTTCCTAAAAAGATATTCTTTTGTCTTGTAATAGGAATTTCTTGTTTGGTAACAAACACTGTTATTTATTAGTTAGGTGGAACATTGAATGTACAGAAACAGGGATTTTTCTTGCCATCCAACTAAAATTATTGTAATGATTGGAAAAATAGTAACCGAAATGCTATTGTGCTACAATTATTGTGATATGTATTGTGTATGTGTTTATGACTTTGTTGTTGTGTGTTTTTGGTTCAGACAATTCCAGTAATACTTGAAATCTGTATCTTCTTGCTAAACTATGTCATGTGGAATGAACATCCGAGTATAATCCAATTCTTGAAGCTGTGATCACTTATTCCAAAGAGTTGCCTAACAAGCAACCCAAAGAAGCTGATGAGTTGCTTAGTAGGGAGTCTATCTGGGTAATTATTTTAGGGAGGGGATCCTCTCCTATTTCTAAAATAACATGAGAGGTCTTGTTTTCAAATGAAAGATAAAAATCATAGATAAAAATTAATTTTCTAAGCTATAATTTGTGCTCCCAGGATCTCATAAGTGGGTCTGCTGAATTGAGGGAGCAGGCAACATTGGGACTTGGTGTCTTGATAGAGGTGACCAGTGAACAATCACTCAAGGAGTTTGTCATCCCATTGCTAGTTTCTTAATCTTACTTCGTGTCATGTACTATAACTATTTGATAACACTACTTATTAGATGGTATACTTTTATGTTTTGTTATTGACACTATAAAGTTATGGATGTTCTTTTTATTATGAATTTAATGAAATATATTTTGCTTCTTAGAATGAATTTTAGTATATTATGTTTAGAAACATTTGTATGTTATGATTTAAGTTCTTTAGGGGCAAATATTATTATCACTAAACATTTTATTCATGACATTGAAATCTCATTTTGAATGGCAAATAGACATAATATTTTTCTACAATATTAATTGTTGGGAAAAATTCCTTTGAATTTTGACAAACCTTAAAAGGCAAATAAGCATAACATTTCTCGACAATAGTAATTGTCGGCAATAAAATGAGTTTTTACCAGTAATAATAAAGGCCGTTAAAGACATAAAAGAAGGCAAACTTAGAAATTGTTTTAGTGGCCATTACAATTATTGGTAAAAGGCACACTTTTTCCCGGCAATAAAATTGGTCTTTACCTAAGAATAAAAAGGCCGTTAAAGACACTAAGAAAAGGCAAACCTGGAGACAATTTTAGCGACCATTACAATTGCCAAAAATATTTTTTCTCGCAATAAAATATCTTTACCTATAACAAAGGCCGTTAAAGATATTAAAAGAAGACAAACCTGGACAGCTTTTAGCGGCCATTACAATTGCCGTAAAAGACACATTTTTCCCACATAAACAAAGGCCGTTAAAGACATAAAGAAGTCACATGCAAGGACTATTACAATTGCGGTAAATAATTGTCGCTAAAGGCTTCACTTTTACCGATAAATAGTATATTTACCGACTCTTTATAATGGCCCTTTACCGACATCGATACTTAATTAATTGCCAGTTTTCGGAATTCTTATTGCCGCTAAAAGTCATATTTATAGCCGCTAAAAAGCTTTTTTGTTGTAGTGCTCACATCTCTTCTTGTTCTCCTTGTCACTAGTCCATACAAATCGGATCCATGCCATTGCTCGTAAAACTTGAATGCAGTGCTTGCAGTGGTGAAATTGACAAAAGCGTATCCCAGATTCCGTATTTTGCCTTTTTTGGCAAGTTTTCTGGGAACAAAAGGATAAAATAAGCATAGCCACACATGAGAGAGTTATAGAAAAACAAAAAGCAGTAGTGTCAAACAAACTTGGATCGAGAACAAGTTCCCACCAGAAGTCCACGAGCAAATACATGAAATCAAACTTGGACCAAACTTCGGGATCATCAGTTTTGTTTAGTTTCATGCAGTGGTCGTCAAGCATCGCTAGCAAGTCTTTGAACCTGAGAATTGCCAACACAGTTCACACGTTTAAAATTGCATTCTCACTAGAGGTTTTTTTAACTCTAATAGTATTACACCACTCAACTAAAATGTAATACGTAACCTGTAACCCCGCATAACCATACGTATTGTTAGATTAAATATAAAATCAACAGTGTTACTTTGCACGAATTAGTCTTTTTATGAAATTGTTACGAGTCATTTACAACTAAGTGCTTTCTCTGGTACCCTTGTATTTGGAAGGATTCAGAAACCTTTATTATTTATCTATACCAATCAGATGCAAACATGTGTCTTGTAATTTCCATATTATTAATAAAACCTTTTATAACTTATAAGGACTTGTAAATTATGTAATATATCAAATTGACTCCAAGGACCATTTTATAAAATTAAAAATCTTTTACCCCAGTTAACATTAAACATACCCAATTTTAACCCCTACATCAAACTAAAGAACCTTAACCCAAAATTTCCCTCCCAACTCGTATAAACCCTAGCCCCAACTCGTATGAACCCTAACTCTTGTCCCATTTCCATCGTCTTTTGACCTGAGGCTTTCGAATTGAACATACCCACAATTTTCGGATCATAACTCTACGCCATGCTCAAATTGATTGGAGATCGTTGCTGCACCTCCTTCGTCGTCTTCTAATCAAGAGTTAGTCATTGTGTTGCATCCACTATTAATCCCTTGTTACTTATTGTCGCCATTAACACACGCACACACTCTCTCTCTCTCGCTATGGCGGCAGTCGAAGCTCCCCTTCATACCAGTGATTTCACTGAGCCAGTCAACGACGTCAATCCCTTCGATGATGTCCAGGTTTTCCTTTTATCCTTTCAAAAATCTTTGTTTATAAAAAAATATAATATGCAATTTGCAATCCTTAACTGGCATGAAGGTTCTGTATTTGTTGGTTTATATAAGGTATTTGTTCTATATCTATTATATTCTTCACTGTGATGCAATTATTGTTTTTTGTTTTTGTTTATGCAATTGGAAGCTTCATAATTTGATTCAAGAATTTCGATTGACAAAAAAAAAAATTCTATGTGAAATTTAAGTGCACACTCTTTAGTCTTCAGTAAGCTGTTTAATATGTTTTTCTAGCTTCAGGTTTGATGATCAATGGAAAAAACGATTACTATTTTTTAAGGAAACCAAATTGGTTGAATTTGTTTCTGCAGACCCACCCGAAAACCCACGCTGCTGTATCTCCTTGACTTGAGGTGAGTGAGTCCAAGTCCAAGTGCCTGTCTTAGGTGTCACCCCACCCATTCTCTGTGTTATCAAATTAAGCTGGTGATGATTTGGAATAATGTGAGAGGTAGTACCTAAGCTTTTGACGTTGTTCTGTTCTCACTTCCGAAATGGCCACCAAAATTGGTATTGCTTGTTCCTTGTTTTCTTGTTTAGCGTCTTCTCCATTCCCTTTCCAACACAACCACAACCACAGCCACAGCAGATTGATAAATCCGCAGGTAACTCACTCTCACTGCTTCCTAATTCCTAATTCCTAATTCCTATCCTATGCGCTTTACCTTTTATCACACTATCATGGATGTATACAAAAAATCTTCATTATTCTACTCACCCCTTGCCATTGTCAAAGATTGATGCCAAAATCCTCATTCTTTGACAGTCTTGTAGCCCCAATCAATTTTGTTCACACAATTACACCAACTGTATATTTCAATGCCGTTTTGATCAAGAAATTATGAAAACTTTATTCTTTGTGGACTGGATGTTACCAGTTTTATGGTTTATACTATTTAATTTTTATTCATAAATTAAGTTTCACATATAAATAGTGTGTGCTACAGATTCATGAATGTATACATAAACTCTTTTTCTACAAATTCGTGACAATAGGTATAAAATGTGTATATCTTTCCATTTCCTAGGTTTAGACGCGCACTACAAGATAAAATTTTAGGAGGATTTAGAAGGTTTAATTCAAGAAATATCTTTAGGAGAGAAGATTGTTCTAGGAGGGGACCTAAATGATCATGTGGGAAGTGAATCTAGGGGGTTTGAGGGTTTACATGGAGGGTACGGTCTAGGAGTAGCTAATGCAGAGGGCAAAGCGATTCTAAATTTTTCGGTAGCTTTTGATTTTACAATAGCTAACACTTGTTTTAAGAAGCAGAAATAACATCTTATCACGTACAGAAGCAAAAGTTCTTACTCTCAAATTGATTATTTTCTTATAAGAAAGTTGGATAGAAAGCTTTGCATGGATTGCAAAGTCATCCCTGGAGAGAGCTTGACTACCCAACACAGGGTTTTGGTTATGGATGTACGGGTTAATATAAGAGTAAGGAAAAATTATTGAGACAGAGTCCCAAGGATCAAATGGTGATAACTAAAGGGAGGAAAACAAATGTTCTTTCAAAGGAGGATTATGGAGGAAGAGATTTGGGAGGTACAAGGGAGTGCAAATGATATGTGGGACGAAGTGGCTAAAGGGATTAGGAAGGTAGCAAAAGTGTCACTTGGTAAATCAAGAGGCTTTGGACCTAAGGATAAAGAATCTTGGTGGTGGGATGTAAGTGTACAAGATAAAGTTAAGGTTAAAAGGGAACGTTATAAAGCTTGGCACGTGTGTAAAAACGTTGAAAATTGGAAAAAATATAAGGCAACTAAAAAAGATACTAAGAAGGTGGTGAGCAAAGCGAAAACTAAAGCATTCAATGGGTTATATCAATCTTTGGGTACCAAAGACAAAGAAAGGAATATTTACAGGCTTGCTAAAAGTAGGGAAAAGAAGACAAGAGACTTGGATCAAGTGAAATGTATTAAGGATGAAGAGGGTAAAGTCTTGGTTACGGAACAAGACATCAAGGATCGATGGAAGGGTTATTTTCACAAGCTATTTAATAAGGGACATGGGACGTTGGGGGACTCAGACATTCTAAACACTAGAGAGGAGCACCAAAATAAAACCTTTTATCGTAGAATTTGGGAGTTGGAGGTAAAAAAAGCTTGGAAGAGGATGGAAAATGGAAAAGCGGTCGAACCAGATTATATACCTGTCGAGGTGTGGAAGTGCCTAGGAGAGAAAGGTATAAGCTGGCTCACAAAGCTATTTAACAAGATAATGAGATCTAAGAAAATGCCAAATGAATGGAGGAAAAACACTTTAATTTCTGTTTATAAGAACAAGGGAGATATACAAAATTGTGTAAATTACAGAGGGATTAAGCTCATGAGTCATACCATGAAGTTATAAGAAAGAGTAATTGAATAGAGATTAAGACAAGAGACTCATATTTCAGAGAATCAATTCGGTTTTATAACTGGGAGGTCAACCATGGAAGCAATCTATCTTCTACGAAAATTGATGGAGAGGTATCGGAGGAAGTAAAAAGACTTACACATCGCTTTCATTGATCTGGAAAAAGCCTACGATAGGGTACCAAGAAAGGTCTTGTGGAAGGCTGTAACACAATTGTGAGGATGTCACATTTTCGATACAATAAAACAAAACCTTACCCAAGTTGTAAAATGTTTAGTACATAAATAACATGAGTTGTAAATTTTTTTTTATACATAATAACGTTAAATAAAATAACACGGAATATAAATTAAAACAAACCACTAGCATACACCATAATATACATTTGATTTTGTCTTAAGTATACAAATAATTTACAACTACAAATATTTAACAAAATAGTAAAAAGTCAGTACAGTACTAAAACATAAAGTGTTCAAGTGCACATCAAAGATTTCTAACTCTCCGAAGGATCACTCTCAGATAGATCATCAGATGACAGAAATCCTAGATGTCTCGCAGCCCTACGGACAGGAGTCCGTACTATCGACACACTACTGATCTCACTAGGCACATGGAAAATTCCTCCCCAATAACGCCTAAGAGTCAAAGGCATCTCAAGATGTAAATACAGAGTAGTGGTAAAAATAGGCTCCCCATCAAACTCTCCACGTAGGGTCACAGTCAGACGCCCCAAGTAGACTACTGATCTTCTATCCTCACGCAATCGCTAGGCCTCAAAGCCTCCGTGAAACTCAAGTCTCACAAAACCAAGGAATCCAGGCAACGCCATAACCACAAGATCAATCCAGATGGTATGGGTGGTCTAACGGCTCGCCTTCCTCGAACTAATCGCCCGGTTGTTGCTCCTCAGGGTACTGAATATCAAGAGGCTGCTCCTCTTCCTCTTCCTCAAACTCTTTAGAGAATATAACAATAATACAAAAACGCATACAAATAAAGAGGTGAGACGAGCTACATCATTACCAACATGGCAATAAAGAAAATGAAAATACACACAGATATCACAAATGAATATAGTAATGCATATCATCACATCATACAGAATATATTAAATTAAATAAAATAATTACAGGAATGCAGACCACATGTGCAATGTACACCGACTCAAACCTACTCCATGGAGCTAAAACATAGCATCAGAGAGAATGATCCGTAAGACATATCAGTACCTCAGGCTGCCCAACCAAACTATTACACTATCAAACATCGTGTAAATAGCCCATAGTCAAAATTGTCGTGTTGTTAGTACACAGTCCAAACATTGTGCATAACAGACATTGTACTAGATAGTCTCCACAAGATCTTGATTAAGAATAGTGTTTGTCGAGATCATTAGTGTGTTGCCTGTTACCACAGCGCAGAGGAGCTACCAACTGTCTACATGTGGGATCCTCCGCACACTAACGCCTCCAAGTTCACTAAATAAACCATACTACGCCTATCACACCCACAATATGGTGTAATTCATCTCGTCAGCCAATCGCCAATTTTCACCATATTGACATGTCTCTCAATGCATGTGCATATACTATAATTACACAAATGCCCTCAATAGCACTATAACCCATATTTACGCAAACGCCCTTAATATCACCATAATTACATTAATACCCTCAGTATCAGTATAAATCAAATATAGTATGTCTCCACTTGACAGTACTATTTCTCAACATGTCCGGGTCCACCACTTTGGTCCGACAGTAAAACTCACTGTTCCTTTTAGTCGCGTAAGAATTTTATCGCATTTTCACAATCTCGTCACTTTTTTCAAACGTTTTCAAATCACATAAATCTTTTTCGACGTTTTTAAAATCGCGTAAGGTTTTTAAATTATTTTCTCAATCGCGTAAAATTTTTAATTCGTTTTCTCAATCGCGTAGCTTAAAAATATTTATTTTGAACACTCGTAAACTATTTCTAGTATTTTTCAACTACGTAAATATTTTCTCTATGTTTATAAATTATATTTTGATCCTTTATCCATTATTTGTTCGTTTTTAGTGAATTTTGATAACATTTTATCTAGAAAATTCATTAAATGTTATTTCCTACATTTACCGTTAATAATTGCCTTTTTTTAACTATAACTAATATATATTACTTGAAACTTACTAACGTGCTTCAAAACCCTAAGGTGAGCTTATACGTTAACATTTTTCAAGTGTTTATTGTATTTCTTATTTATAAAGAATCCTCTAATTTTAGTTTCTAAAACTAAGTTTATTTATTTTGTTCCTCGAAAATTCATTGAAATTGAATTCTTTTATAGTTAACTACTTAATCTACATTTAGAAAATAGTTTTGGAAATCAAATATACAAAATGTGACATTTTGGCCGAATTCTACATATCCTCCACAAATGGTCTTTAAAATTATTTTCCATATTCTAAATCATTTTCAAATTCATTAATTTACTTGAGTCAATTAAGTTATTCTTTTAGAAAATTGTTGAGAAGATCTTGGTTCCCTTTTTCTTGGTGAAGCCGTGAGCTCCTTTGGTGTTCTTTGGAATACTCATGCAATCCTTACATGTTATTCACATCCTATATTAATAATCATACATCTATAAACACATGCAATATATTTTAAAGCTATAAACATACATGCAAACATAATCAATCACAAATAAAGAAAGCATTTAAACAACCAAGTGAATGAATCCTTATGGATTCTTCACCACAAATACAATCATTTTCTCATCACCATACATGGTTGATGAGATCAAATCTCCCTCTTATCTTAAAGGAAGACAAACTCCTTCTACTCTCTTCCTATGGCTTTTGTGTGACCTCCAAGAGAAACCTAACATGCTCAAACAAATTTTAAAGAGTCATAACTATAGGAGAAAAATATAAACCATGGATCAATCATGGCTTAGAACCTAAGAAATCAAGTTAGAAGTAAGAAACAAAGATTTTCACCTTGTAGAAAAAATCTCCAAAGTGATTTTCTAAGCTCAAGATGATTTTTTTTTGGAAGAACTCTCAACTAGAGATGTTCTTAGAATGTTGTTTGGATTTAAGAAGTTGGGTTAGATGAAAATTTAGAAGGGTGGAGGTGTGGTATATGGGTGGAGGCCGTGAGCTCTCAAAGAGTGTCAATGGTGTTTTTAGAGTTTTTGGGAAGAAAGAGAAGTAAGATTTTCAAGTGATAGAAGATGAAGATGAAGAATGAAATGAACTTGGTCTCCTAACCTAGCTTATGGCCGTCAGCTTCATCAAGGGAGGTGGCCACTTTGTTTGACTTCTCCTAACTCCTAACAACCATAGATGTAATCAATGGATGATATCCAAGCTTGGTCACCACTCTTGAACCTTCTAGGACATGCCATAACTGAATGGCCTATGGAGAAACAAACTAGGTTTTGGTTCACTTATGAAATCTAGTTAGACTTAGGTACATTTAGTTAGGTTACTTAGTTACTTGCCTAACTATCTAGTTACTTAGGATAACTAGGCTTTGTCTTGATATTTTTAGAACCTTCTCTAACTAGAACTTAAATAGATAACTAACTAGGTTTCCTTCACTTAGTTACTACATAAGCTTTCTATACTAACTTAGTTAGGTTTAAGCTAACTTGGTTAAGCTTTCTAGTCATAAACTAACAAGTCTAACCATTTTCGTGGACTTACTTCTTATTGGTTTAAAACTTTCAAGCCACTAATGTTGACTAACTCTCATTGGCTTAGGATTTAATCTAGCCAGAAACGTTGACTGGTTCTCTAAATGTAGGTCCCACAGACTTTTTCGGGTCTATGGTCATTTTGGAGCAGTTTCTACTATTTTTGCGACAGTAGGTACTGTACAATGAAAATAATATTATAATAATATAAAATATTTTTATTACACAGTTAAATTCTAAAAATTAAAAGATTAATACATGTATCATTCAGAATTGGGTTTAGTAAGATCCCCCATATCTGAATAATTAAAATAAGATTTTTTCGACCAGAAAATTATTATTTCCTTGACTTGAGCAAATCACACACAATGATCAAATACAATAACGAAACAGTCAAATAAATTTTATAACTTATAGAAAAACACAAAAAGAAGTTCGTATCGCTTCTATTCGAGCAATCCAAGATATGTATGATGAGGCTAAAACTTGTGTGAGAACACAATGAGGGGTTACAGAAGATTTTCGTATAACTATAGGACTGCACCAAGGGTCAACTTTGAATCCATATCTTTTTAGCTTGGTCTTGGATGTGCTTACTGAGCATATCCAAGAGTCGGTGTCACAATGCATGTTTTTTGCAGATGATATAGTCTTAGTTAGAGAGTTGAGAAAGGAAACAAATGGGAAGCTAGAGCTATGGAGACGAGCTTTGGAAGAATATGACTTTCGTATAAGCAGGAGTAAGATGAAGTATATGGAATGTAAGTTCAGTATGAAGCGTGTTAATACTAGCTTAGCGGTGAAAATTGGAGACCACACCATACCACAAGTCACACGGTTTAGGTATCTTGGATCTATCATACAAAGTAACGGAGAGATAGAGGGAGATGTAAATCATAGGATTCAAGCTAGATGGATGAAATGGAGGAGTGTTTCAGAAGTGATTTGTGATAGAAAAGTACCTCTTAAGCTTAAGGGTAAATTTTACTGTACAGCTATAAGGCATGCGATGTTGTATTGTACTGAATGTTAGGTAGTAAAAAGCCAGCAAGAGCATAAGATTAGTGTCGCAGAGATGAGGATGTTGTGCTGGATGTGTGGCCATACAAGACAAGATAGGATTAGGAATGAATGTATTAGAGAGAAAGCATAGGTAGCACCTATTGTGGAAAAGATGGTAGAATCTCGCCTTAGGTGGTCTGGACATCTAAGGAGAAGACCCTTAGAAGCCCTGGTAAGAAGAGTAGATCAGGTGGAGGATAGTCCAATAGCTAGAGGTAGAAGGAGACCAAGAAAGACTATAGGTGAAACCATTAAAAAAGATTTAAATTAGAATGACATTTCTGAAGACTTGATTTATGATAGGGCATAATAACGTCGTTTGATCCATGTAGTCGACACTACCTAGTGGAAAAAGGCTTGGTTATTGTTGTTGTTGATCTCTAGATTCTTTTGGATAAAATATATTCAATTATGCTGTTATAAGAAATTGTTAACTATTGTGTCTTGGAGTATTGCCTCATTTACTCTTCCACTTATATGCTTTCTTTTCCTTTAAGATTCAGTTGAATTTATCGCAGTTTGTCAACCAGCAAAGTGATGCTCAGCTGAAAATATATGGTAAAGGTAATTTGCTTGCTTGTTGAGCTATTCGTGAAGTTCTACATTCTTCCTTAATCTTCTTATTCAACTACCTATTCTTCATCCTTTAAAGAAATAACAAGTTTGATATGACTGGTTCCCAGTGGATTTCTTGAATAAATCTATTACCTATAAAAAATTGGTATGCACTTTCTGGATATCACCTCTGTTAACATTCTTTTGTGTTTGCATTTATGCCATGGTTAGACAAATCATACCAGTTTATACATAGAATGCTAAAGTTAAAAGGAAGGTTCCAGAAACAATAGACTGCTCTTTTGTCATCTCCGAGGATCAGTCACAATACAGTAAGCTCAAAACAGTTGCTTTAGTGCCAGAAAACCATGATTCTAATTCTGAAGACATCTCTCCTGCTAGCAACTCATCTTTTCATTTATCAAGAAGTGATGGAAAGCCAAGAGTAATCTCATTTTATAACCGTCCATATAGAAAAGATAGTGAGGTCATTTTATCGAATTCAGACAGGACTCAGAATAGTGTATTGTGATTTATGGGCTCTGCAATCCTTGTCGCTTCTTTCATTTTTCCTTCACTCTATTTGCGTAGACCAAGGAAGCACGGACACAGCAAAATGCTTGTCGTACCGGTGTCAGACACATTTCCGACACCGGAGTACCGACGACACAGATGGACACGTGTCCATACGGTGTCTGACTCTATTTTCTCAGATTTCGTATTTCACCGTCCTCCGACACGGCCCACATTAGACCACTGACACGACCCACCTCTAAAAGGCCAGGTTTAAAGTTCATGTAGCTCTCCTTCATCCTCCACTGAAAAACACCACTGCCTCCGTCATCTTTCTTCTCTCCTAGTGGCCAGCATCACGACAAAGTCTTCTTCCTGACTTCCTCACGCAGGCACGCAGTCGCAGCGTTCACGGCTTCACGGTGAGAGTTTTCTTTTTCCGGTCATCAACGCTCCAGCAGGACTAGCACGTCGTCGACAAGGTGAACAGGTGAACTGCTTTCACCCGTGAACCCCTTTGAGTCTGAGACTCTGCTTTGCTGCGTGTTGGAGTGAAGAAAGTCTTATTTTATCCATTGAATAATGAGTGACCCTTGCTTTATATGACAACTTTTTGATTTCTTTATTTTATTTATCATGCTTTTGGAGTGATTCAAAATTTATCAATAAAAATATAAATTTACTATTTGTGCTTTTGTAGCTTTAATGATCTGAGTACCTTTCTTCTAAAAAAAATTATAAATGATACTATCAAGAAATTTAAAATTTATATCTTAAAATTTAATTCTTAAATCCATTTTATAATGTATAAATGTTTATATGTTTAATTTTTGTATTGATAATTTTAATCTTTGATAGGACAATGACTACATCAGCTGGTGCAAGTTCTAACTCTAGTTCTACTATCACTAGTAGATTTGTAACTACTGAAATTATTGATAAAAAAATCCCTCTTTGGGCATATGTTAAGACTATAGAAAATAGTTCAATTCTAGGTGGTGGAAACAATAGTTGGTCTTGTAATTTTTGTTCTAAAGTTATTCGTGGTTTATACTGTAGAGTTAGAGCTTATTTGCTTAGAATCCCTGGTAATGGGGTTGTTGGTTATGTAAAGGTGAATGCTGATTATTTCGCAGAATTGAAAAAAAATTGATGAAGAAACTAGGAAGGCATCAAAACCACCTCATGTTCCATTGCCTACAAAAAGTCAAAATGCCTCCTCAGCCCCTAAGGCTGTGTTTGGAAGTTTAGAGGGAAGGGAAAGGGAAGGGTTTAAAGGGAAAGGAAGGGAAGGAAATAGGAAGTTTACCCTCCTCCTTGTTTGGGAGTATGAAATATAAGAGGGGAAGGAAATGGAAGGTTTAGGAAATGTTTTTTACCATTTTACCTTTTAGTCCAAAAACTTAACATAATTAATATTTTAATAAAAAAAATAATGACAAAAACTTAACAAAAAATCAATTTAAAATGTCTTTCATTACAATTTTTATCTGTCTAAAAAAATTATCTCTACGACTATTTTTCTTTTATAAAAAATTTCTGTAAAATTATTTCTCTCTTCAAAAGTTGAAAAATTATTTTTCTAGAGAGAAAATTTTTAAATAAAATATTCAATCTCTTTAAAAATATTCATTCGAAAATTATTTTTTTCTCTATAAATATTGACTCTCTTTCTCAAATTATTGTCTCTTATTTATTTAAAAATTCATTCTATTGACACATGTGAGACACAAATCTATTTCTTAACTTTAACTATTTTTTAACTATTCAAAAAAACTGATTTATTATGAGAACTTTTAATACATATTTTTTAATTGTGTAGAAGTGTAAAAATAGTAAGAATCCTGTAATAACATTGTGCTTCTCAATTCTTAATAACTTGAACATTAGATAATTGAGTTTTTCATAATAATAGGAAATATACACCAAAACATAAAATCATACATAAGGAAATAAGTTGTCTATAATAACATACATATACATTATCCAAAAGCATCAAAATTATCCTGAGTTCAAACTTGATGAGCACTGCATAACTGCCACCAGATTTTTTAGTCCTTTTTTTGTTGGTGAAGGACCACAGTAGATTTTGTTCAATACCTGCAAAATGAAAATATTGCTAAAGTAATTTCAAGACAACCTATAATATAATTAATTGCAATTCATTTAAAAAGACCACTATAATTATGCTATGACATTTTACATACAATTACCCACAGCCATGTTGCAATAGCTCCTAAAAATAGGAAATAAGGAAGTAACATGAAAACACAAAAATAATCTAACAAGAGAATAGTAAAAAAAAACCCAAAAAGATAATTAAAAAAAAGAATATTCAGTATTACAGTTTTATTTTCACTATCAAGTTTAAGATTAAAGACACAACACAAGAAAGTTAGAACAATTACCTCGACGAACCAAAAGGACCAACAGGACTAAGCACCATCTCTAGTAGCAACTCTTTGCGTTTGTCCGGAGGACAACCAATCACTCCTCTAATCCTCTCAGGATTGTCAAGAAGATAAAGGTATGCACGGGTGAACAAGTGCCTCTCAATCTTCAAATCCTCCAGAAGCTTCCAAATTTCAGATTCAGGAATTGGAAGTTTCTGCTGAACTCTCTCATACACAGCAGTACTCTCTCTAAGAGCTACATTACCCTCTCTAAGAGCTCCGGCAATATCTTGAAGTGCCACCTTTATCCCTTCAATTTCATCTTCATCCTTTGTCCTTCTAGACCTTTTACATTTGCTCTCTTGACTGCGAGTTCCTTTTCCGTCAGGAGATGTGACTTCATTATCATTCCCAACCTCTTGAACACTGTCGAAGGTCACCTCATTTGTTTCAATAGATTCAGATTCTCCAATAAGTGGCCTTTTGTTTCTAATGTCTTTTGCAGTCTCAGCATGTTGTCCAAAGAGCTCTATCCTCTCCACATACAATCATCATCTTGTCATAATTTGGAAAAGGCTTTGTCATCCACTCTTTAGCTTCAGGCTTAGCCTATCATATAAATATTATTGAACATGGTAAAAAAAATTATTAAGGGAAGACATAAGAGATAAAAAATCAAGTAAAATTATTAAGAGAAAACATACCTCAATTAGCTTTTGCCAAACTTCAGGTTCAGCACACCAATGCTTTGTGATTGGGTCCCAAGCAAATCCACTCAATCCATTTTTGAACAAATCATAACATTTAGAAAATCGTCTCTTTAATAACTTCCAGCGACCCTTGACTTTTTCCTTGTCAAAAGCTCTTTGAAATTTATATTGCAACTCTTTAGTTATGGCTTCATAAGCTTTTGAAGTAAAGGTCCCATTCACTTTATTTCCCTCGTATTGTTGATGCAAGAAAGCATCAACAAGAACGTTATCCATCTCTTCTGTCCATGTCTCTCTTTTAGTCTCAGACATGATTCCTAAGCATAGTATATTAATTCAATTTCAATATAAAGAAAAAGAATTTAATATATGAAAAAATGTTATCAATTAACATCACAATCTTAATGAAGTCATAATATACATGTTCAATCTAAACATAAGAATGAAACAAATCAACATATATAATCTCTCCACATAACATCGGCTATAGAATTTCTTAAATTGTCTCCTAAACGGGTATGTTCTTCATCCTCATCATCATCTACCGAAGCATGGCCATGTTGTTGAGGTATATTTTGATTGGCAATTTCTTCATCCACATCGAAGAACCTGACCTCTTCATCGGGATCTACTATCATCAAATAATTATGCAAAATGCAACATGCTAAGATAATCATATTTTGAGTCTTGATTCCATATGTTGGTTCAGTGCCACTTGCAATGATAGGAAACCTTTTTTTCAAAACCCTAAAAGCCCTTTCAACAGCATTACGCAATGATGAATGACGATGATTAAATAATTCTTGAGGTGTTCGAGGCGGATTTCTTGATGAAAATTCTTTCAAATGATAGCGTGTTGATCTATAAGGTGTGATTAGTCCCCTTCTCAACATGAATCCAGCATCAAGGACATAATATTTACCTATTAAAAAAAAATCAAAGCTAAGATGTAACTAATGGAAGAAAAGGAAAATGGAAAAATTTTCTATTAATTACCTCTAGGGATTCTAAGATAATCTAGTCTCGCGTAATGCATCTTTTAATATCCTTGAATCGGATGCAGTGCCCTCCTATCCAGGTAAAACGTAAGTAAATCTTAAGTCAAATGAGCACGCAACCAACACATTTTGTGTTGGAAAATCTTTCCTACCACGATATTTTGAAGCTTCAACCGAGGGGACTTTTACACGAACATGTGTACAATCAATTGCACCGACACAATCCTATCATTCACATTTTGTCATCATATATATTTTTAATTATGCATGTTTATTAATTTCAATATGAAAATAGATTTTACCTTAAAAAATGGGTTAAAGCGGTTGCTTCCAAGAATTTCTATAGGAATTTGTGAACCATCAGGTTGTTTGAGATATTTCTCTTCTAACTCCACTATTGATCGAAGTACACGGTGAAAATGACGACTAGTAGTCTCCCCAGACCGTCTAAACCAAAATTGAACCTCTCGGTTTCTAACATTATGTGTTAAAATGTAGAGTGTTTTGGCAACTTGTTCCTCTACAGTTACCGTTGTGTTGGTTGGAGACCACCCTCTCGTTTTAGCATAACACACAAGTCCAAAAAGGTTTTAGGCCCCATTCTTATTATCTTACGACCTTCACTACTACCAATTCGCATCATTATCTTTTCTCGTGCTCTCTCCTTCTCTAAGGTCAAGGTACGATCAATTATCCTACTCAGAAACGAAGTCTAATTATAAAATAATAAACGACAAGGCATATGACATGAACAATAGCCAATCGACGTCTTTCTCTCCATATTAACAATCCAAGATTTCTTTGTTGTCCTTGATCATCCATCTATAAAGATAATAATATTTATATCAACCATCAGTTAACCTTGTTTAATACAAACTAGGATTCATGGCAATTTATTACAAACAATGAGAAGAATAAAAGGAGATACAACAAACAATTCAAAGGAAAATATAGTCCAATAAAAGAGATTGTATAAGTCAATCCATTAGCATGCATTCTCATATGTTCTTACACTACATTACACCTTTGTCTCATCAATCATGTATTATAAATTATAACATTGTGATATCTTATAATTAATTTTTCTATTTATGCTGGATGTAATTAATATTCGTATTTATCAAAGATTCTGTGTAAGATTAATGCCTCATAAATAAACAAGTATAATTATCAAGATAATGCGTAATAACATCTAGATATCATTCTACTTAGCCCACGATTTTCAGCTTCTTCCTTCTTCATTTCCACTTTAGATAGGTCATCAATATTGTCTCATATATATGAAATCATCTTTAATTACGTGGCAACCACAGTATTGTATGGCACATAAACCTTGAAGCAAAGCAAACTAATTTTGTTACGGTTCTAATGTTTCAGAGATGTCATGCTATATTGCGACATGGTTCACATGGTGATTCAATATATATGGTCATCAAAATCCTATCAATCATTTTGTTGCTTCTCTCAACGTTATTCCACTTCAAAAATCGGCCAGCAATTTGGCGAAAACCAATACACAAGACTAGAATAAGACATGTTTATAGTGAGCTAAGACCCATCTTAATTAATTTTGATACTAACAGGCCACCACAATGCACTGCTTCTTTGACATTAACATCTTTGAAGGTAATCTTAATTTAAAGATAATGATTATTTTTGCCTTAGGTGGTAGACATTTGCCTTCCTCATAGAATTACATAATATTCTTATCGGTATTTTGATATATATATATATATATATATATATATATATATATATAAAAAAGACTTATTCTTAGTATATATATTCTGGTCAAAATAAAAAGGTAAAACAGAATGAAAAGTATGAAAACATAAAGAAAAGTCAAAGACTGGTTTGATGTATTCTGGATGATGTTAATGAACTCATTATTTATTCAATTGGTTAGCTAATTTGAACGCTCACTTATTTCTCATATCACAACAATAACTCTACCAACTTCATATAGATAGCAGAGAACATATGATTTTATATAAAATAAAAAATGTATAATGTATGTATATTCTATAAAAATTTAGCAAGAGAGGAAGTTATCCTTCTCACAACCAGTAGTACCAATGTTTTAATTTTGGATTCATTAACTCCAAAATGTTTTGTGCACTAGTTCTATTTATCTTTTTTCACCAATTGACATTTCATTATTCAACAAGTTTGAGTAACCAAAATTAGATAAAAAAAAATATTATCCACCCACCCCCCAAACAAAGATAAACAGAAACAAAGCAAGAGTAATAACCTTGTAAATATATCAGACATGACTTGTACCAACAGATCCCAGAATAAACAAAACATGTTGTTTAACAAAACAGTTGAACTATTTTTTCTTCAAAATAAAAGTGACAAATCAAGGTTGGTAAACTTGTTCTCACATACCAGACCACAAGTTCGTGAACACAGCCTTATAAAAATAAGTGGAAACACACGAAAATTGGACTCAGTCCATTCATCAAACACAAAACAGTGTTCATCACATTTTTAGGCAAAAAAAAATAGAGTGCAAACACAAAAGAAAATTTCACTCAGTCCATTCATCAAACACAAACACAGCAGTCGAATCATGCAATTAAATTTAGCTAAAAATTAGCCAAAAATTAAATAAAATTAGAGAACCAACCTTCTTCTTTGAGCCAAACCCGAACCTTCTCTGCGAATGGAGTTCTTGGTGATGACAGTGAGGATAGATTTGATGACTCCAGGAAAACAAGAACGAGAAATAGACTGTGCAAGCATAAATGGGAGAGAAAATTACTGAAATTTCCATGAAAATTGAAGGAACACCAACATGTAGGGATTTATGAAACAAATCAGAGAAAAAGGGGCAGAGACCTTACTGTTGATGAGAGGCGAGAGACGAGGCTGGAGAGGAGGAGCGTTGACCGCAGGGAGAGGAGGCTGGAGAGGGCAGAGACGGTGGAGGCTGGAGAGGGCAGAGACGGTGGAGGCTGGAGAGGGCAGAGACGACCACACGTACGAACCCAAATGGACGAACCCACACAGACGAGGTTGACCGCAGGGAGAGGAGGTTGAGCGCCGGGAGAAAGGGTTGGGCGGTGGGAGACGAGCCCACACGGACGAGCTCGGCGAGACGAGGTTGAGGGTGGGGGATCGGGCGAGGCGAGAGCGGGGAAATGGGTAGGATCGGGGTGGAGTGGAGTGGGGTGGGGTGGGGAGGGATGGGTAATTTACTGTCAAATTCCTCCCATTCGGGAACCACGTTTCAGAGGGTTTGGAGGGCTTCAATTAATCTCCATTCCCTTTCCCTCTTATTTTTAACACTTCCAAACAAAGGTATACCCCTCCCTTCCTTTCCCTTCCCTCCTAAATCTTATTCCCAAACAAAGCCTAAAGGTTTGATAGGGAAAAGAAGAAAAATAGGTCCTTTGAAAGCAGCATTTAACAATGAAGAGAGAGCTAAACTTACTGCTAAAATTGCTAGGATGTTTTATTCTGCATGCTTACCATTTCATCTTGCAAGAAACCCTTATTATATGAGTTCTTTTACTTTTGCTGCTAGCCATTCATTATCTAGTTTTTTACCTCCCGATTATAATGCTTTGAGAACAACCCTCTTACGTCAAAGAGAAAGCAAATGTTGAGAAATTGCTTCAACCCATTAAAGGTTTGTGGGCTTCAAAAGGTGTTAGCATTGTTGCTGATAGGTGAACTGATGCACAAAGAAGACCTTTGATAAATTTTATGGCTGCAAGTGAAGGGGGTCCTATTTTCTTGAAGGCTATTAATGCCTCTGAGGAGATTAAAAATAAACATTATATCACTAACTTGATTAGAGATGTAATCAATGAAGTGGGGGCTAAAAATGTAGTGCAAATCATAACTGACAATGTTGTTGTTTGTAAAGTTACAAGGATGTTGATTGAAGCTGATATTCCTCATATATTTTGGACTCCTTGTGTGGTACATATTTTGAATCTCGCGCTAAAGAATATATGTGCTGCTAAAAATATTGAAAAGAATGAGGTTACATATGCTGAGTGTCATTGGATCACCCAAATTGCTGATGATGTTTCATTTATCAAAAATTTTATTATGAACCACTCTATGAGATTAGCCATCTTCAATGTGTTTGTTCCATTAAAGTTACTTGCCATTGCTTATACATGATTTGCATCAGTTGTAGTGATGTTGAAATGGTTCAAACTCATAAAGCATGCTTTGCAAGAAATGGTCATTAGTCCTGAGTGGAACTCTTATAAAGAAGATGATGTGGAAAGGTCAGCAACAAGAAAGGCTTTTATTTTAGATGATTTGTGGTGGGATAAAATTGACTACATCATTTCTTTTACAGATCCAATATATGACATGCTTCGATTCTGTGACAAAGATGTTCTTACTCTTCATTTGGTATATGAAATGTGGGATACAATGATAGAAAAAGTGAAAGTAGCAATTTATCGACATGAAGGAAAGAGAGAAGATGAGCCATCAACATTCTATGAAGTGGTTTATGATATTCTCATTCATAGGTGGATTAAAAATAACACCCCACTTCATTGCATGACACATTCTTTGAACCCAAAGTAAGTTTACACTTTAATGATTTATTATTAAAATTTATAACAATGTAACATATTATTAACTATTGCTTTGCTTGTAGGTACTATAGTAATCAGTGGCTTCAAGGGGCTCCAACTAGAAAACCTCCTCATCAAGATGATGAAATTTCTGTAGAGAGGAACAAGTGTATTAAGAGATATTTTCCTAATTCCGATGATATAAAGAAAGTTGCTATTGAGTTTTCTAGATTCTCATCAACTATAGATGTGTTTTCTAATTTTGATTCGAATCAAGATAGGTGGGAGTTAGATCCTAAATCTTGGTGGGTGAACTATGGAGCTTCTTCACCTTTACTTCAAAAACTAGCTTTAAAGCTTCTTGTGCAACCTTGTTCTTCATCATGTTGTGAGAGAAATTGGAGTACGTATTCCTTTATCCATTCTGTAAGAAGAAACAAGATGAATCCAACAAGGGCACAATATTTAGTATATGTACATACTAATCCTCGACTATTGTCTAGGAGAAGTGAAGCATATAAGGTTGGAGAAACTAAGATGTGGGATATTAGTAGAGATGCATTTGAACCATGTGATAATGGTCCTGGTCTTCTTGAAGTTGCAAATTTATGATTGGATGAGCCAAATTTGGAAGTCGTATTATTTGCAGATGATGGACGTGGAGGAGAAGAGATTGATACTATTCATATAAATTAGTAATATTTTCATATGCAGATTTAAAAGTCATATTTTTTTACTTTATGTTAAGGATTTGGATTTTCATAATTATAACACATTTTATATTTTGTTATATAATGTGTCCTAGCTGTGTCGTGTCCTATATTTTTTGAAATGTGTCGTGTCGCCGTATTCATGTCGTATCGTATCTGTGTTCCGTGTCGTGTCTGTACTTTCTAGGCGTAGACTACTCTATGTCATTTTTTAAGATTCTTTATTAACAGGTGAGTAACTTCCCTTTTGAAGAAATTCTCTGTTGTCTTTGTTCTTTGCACATATTTTGTGATACATTCCTTTGTATACAATATGCATAATTTACTATTTTTATGAGGTGTATTTCTTGCATTGAGATGATAAATAGAATAAGATGGGCCATCTTTTATATATATATATATATATATATATATATATATATATATATATATATATATATATATATATATATATATATAGGGAGGGGTATTATTTTGGGGGGGGGTGACCAGGGCGGGTAGTTGTATTTGGTATTGTTAAAATTCAGAATGTCTTGGAATTATTTATTTCTTGACTAAAATACAGAACAGTTGGCAACAATCATTGGACAATTGAACAGAAATGGCAAATTGTAACATACTGCAAGCATAATGGTGGATTGGATAATAGGTTAATGGATTAAGTTATGGATTAATGGGTTAAGTTATGATTTTTTATCTAAAAATTAAGTTATTTTATATTTTTAAAAAATATCTTGGATAAAATTATGTATTTATAATATAATTGTATAGTTAAAATTTATTTATCTTATTTTTTATAATAAAAATATATTTCATTAAATATATCTCATATATATATATAGGATAACTTAAATTTTTTTTAATCATTGAGATCTATTTTCATCTAATATGCTACTTTTAATGAAACAATCTCAACCATTAGATGAAAGTGGATCTCATGGTTGAAAATAAATGTAAGTTAAAAAAGACTTATCTAAATTATATCCTCCTCATATATATATATATAGTATAAAATTTATTATAAGTTTTTTTTTACGTTCATTCATTTTTATTAGATTCACTTTCATTAATTTACTTTTAACGAAATAATAAATTAGATAAAGTGGATCTAACTCATTAAATATAAATTAAAAAAACTCATTATATCCTTTCTATATATATATATATATATATATATATATATTAGTTTATAACAAAAGACAGTATTTAATGTTATGCTACTTCAACATGTCTATTAATACTCTTCACTTTTCAAACTTTTATTGTGATTTCTAAATTTGCCCTTAATTATTTTTTTTAAACAAAAGTCAAATTAATTTTTCTTTATATTGTAGTTGTCTAATAAATATCACTGTTATCCAACAAATGTTTAAGGGCTTGGGCTTCAAAACGGAGGGGGTCCAACCAAACCAACAGTTTGATAAGCTAAATTTTAGACGGTTAACCATATAGTCCTCACTAATGCGGTGCAATAAACACGATCTGTTCATACTTCCGGAGTCATTAGAAACAGTTCGTGAGTTGGGATTAATTTGATTTGAATTTGATTTGGTATTTTTAACACGTTAAATTTTTAGATTTAGACTCAATTTGATTATAATTTGATTAGTGATTAGATTAAGATCGAGCAAATCCGATATTTAAATAAAATTTATAAATTTAAATATTATATATAATTAAATCATAAAATTTTAAAATAAAAATAAAAAATATCATATATTTTATCTATATATATTTTGAAAAAAAAATATGATTAATAAAAGATATTAATTTAAATTAAAAATTTTATAATTTATTATTAATTTTTATAAAATTATAAGTTTTAATATATTATGTAATATTGAATCAGATTGGATCAATTTGTAGTGTGGCTCGACCCTAACCCCGACCCAAAAAGTATATCAGACTTAATTTCAAAATTTAACTTAATTAAATTAATTTCAAGCCTAATCATGTGATGTATAAATAACTTTATTTCAAGCCTAATCAAATTAATTTAACCTAATCAAATTAATATTTTCAGACTATGAGCACCCCTATTAAAAACCAAAGAATGTAAACATAAAATGATGTATAAATAACTTTACACAAATAAAAATACTTATTTTTAAATCATTAAATTAATTTCTAAAATTATAGCGTTGCAACATTAAATTTATGAAAATATTATATTTTGGGTGAAAGTTAACCCAACTCAGGTTAGAAAAGTTTGGACTGGAGTGCTTTTTTCTCATTTGGTTTTGTTAATACGTGATCTAAGGGTATAATGATTAAAAATAACATTTATTTCTTATTATTAGTTACTCAAAGAATAAAATATTAAATACTTTTAAATTTTTTAAAATAATCAATACTTTTACTTTTTATTAAATAATTTCTATTTTTTATTCTTTAACACAGACAGATTCAATGGAGGCCAACATTGACCTTGGCCTCCCTTGGCATCAATTTTTATTTGTACTAATAATCTAATTTACTAAAAGATAAAGAGTTAATTATATTGATTTTATCTGAAATTAATACTTAATATATTAACATTTTTTTATTTAAAAAATATATCCACATCTCTTATTTTATGTATAGTTATGACACTTTAATTTATTTTTTGTTTATAAAATTATACATATCTCTCCTACTTTATATACATATTTACACAATGTCTCCTTGAAAATAACAAAGCAATAGAAATTTGAGTAATTTCTCAAACAAGGTGTCATTGTAATAAACACTAACTTTATGAGAGTTTAATATAATAATCCCAAAGATAAAAATTGAGAAATTAAAAGAGTTAATATTTGATATATATTTAATATATAAATTATAATTTTATATACATTAATATTATAATTTTAATTCATATTTTTATTAATTTTTAATATTTATATAATAAATTTACTAACTTCTATCATTTTTAGTTTCACCCAATAATTAATCTTCAATTACATTTCACTTTCCTTTCCACCTATTCAACCAAGGAAAATACTTAATTGTACAAAACGTCTTTTGTAATACGACACATTTCACTTCCCTTTCCACCTACTAATCCAAGGAAAATACTTAATTATACGAAACATTTTTTTCTTGTGTGTTGTGATGTGAGGTACTTATTTTTAACTTTCTAATCTTACAACCGCTCAAGCAATGGGCACCGTTTATTCTGTCCTTCAATAAATTCGTACAAAATTAATTCGTGATGAATAGCATAACTGTTCATTCAAACGAAAATTTTACAATCGAATTATATGCACTGACAGCATTGGTGGATCACCTATATTAGTTAGAGTGGAATAAGGTATAGCAATGCAAACTAATTACTCATTTAATAGTCAATAATATTATCAACTCATTCTGATAAAACAAGAAATTCCTAATTATCTATAATTTTCCTATTAATTGATGATAATATCATCACGATATTTTGCTACTTCTTTTTCATTCATTATTTTTTTTTAGGCAAAAAGACATACAAAAACATCACTGTAACAATTAACATCTCAACTAGGTTGACACATTAGCTATTACCAATCATATGCAGCACACCTTAACAATAAGTAATAAATTTTTCATTCATTGCTTATTGCTGCAGTTACTTCATCAATCTTTATTTTTATTAATTATTTATTACTATAATTATTGTTCTGGACCATGATCTGGAATCACACCCAAAGGGATCAACCTGGCATGTACACCACCCGGACTCCAACATTAGCACGTCGGTTAGGTCGTTTGTATGCGGGCATCAGTCGTAGGCCCTAATGATATTCCTTAGGTCTGCGCAGATCATGACAACTGTCAATTATGACCTTTAGAGGGTGGGGATCATAACTGTCAGTAAACAGTAGGTGGTCACTAACGCGACAATCCTGATATTCTAGGGATCTGTTTGGACAATCGTGAGAGGGAAGCACCCTTCATCAGAAACATGCCTGAACGATCATGGGAGGAGACACCCTCATCAAGTCACGATCTTTACATACCTGCACCCACTCAAAGAGCATGAGGATTCTGTAAATGCTCTATAAGTATCAGGCTAAGTCATTTTATCAAGGTAACTTACAATCCTACAGTGTATACCATTATAGTGCGTGGCTAACTCTTGAGTGTTGGAAATCTTTTTGTAAGCACTCTCTCTCTATTCAACTTGACTCAAAAATGAATCGCACGAAAAGAAAATCATCAATACACGTGTCTACTCAAGCACCTTCTGATTTTATATTAGAATAACTATATTGATGGCATTGTACTTGTGTCAAATTCTTCTCTCAAGAATTTGTGTATGTTTATTAT
Organism: Ormosia emarginata; assembly: GCA_029884605.1. Lineage (NCBI taxonomy): Eukaryota > Viridiplantae > Streptophyta > Magnoliopsida > Fabales > Fabaceae > Ormosia > Ormosia emarginata. The sequence goes on along the minus strand of JAQQTP010000082.1, from coordinate 59,125,827 downwards.
TATTTTTTTTTTACTGCTGTATGTTTCTTTTCTTGTATTTGATATGCGTCTGTGTTCTAATTACTGGGCCAAAGTTCTCCTCCAGGGCTGATTGAGATCTTAGTTTGATAACCTACTGTACAGAGGCCCAACTCGTGGCATGAACCCATTTATGAGTTGTCGTTGTTAATCAAACTGTCAACTCTCATGACCCAAAAAACAAAAAAAATCTCTCAACTCGCAAGTGGCTCACAACTCACTTTTAGTCCATTATTCTCAATCACTTCAAGGACCACAAGCTGTCATAGAGGGTTAAAATCTAGGAAGTAGGAATTTAGATATGAGACATGGATATGATATAATATTGATATGTGGATATAATAAAAATTTTAAAAATAATTAAAAGATATAAAGATGAAATTTTTTAAAAATATATAATACAATACATATCAAATATTGATATAATGATTATTTTAAAGTATACGTTTAATAGGATAAAATGTAATCATATTAATAATAATGTGATGCGGTATATATCAAAATGATATTGATTTGTTGGACTTACATGTCCCAAAAATTTAAAGTCTAGCATGATCACACATTGAAGACATATATTAGACCCAACAATATGTTGGCATAAACCAAACATCCCACGAGAGGGTGGGGATAATATGTCAATTATTATTTTGGTTGACATAAAATCAAAACTATTGATGTCCTTAAGTGGGGTTCCTTTGTACTCAGATTGAGAGACCTTATTCATGACATTCCTTGTCTACTTTTAAGTGCGTATGGTTTTTAAGAAGAAGAAGAAGAAATTTTCTGCGATTGAAGTATTCATATAGTTTTGAGTCCATTTGACGGACACATAATAGTAGCAAGAATTTTATTATTTTCTACTTTTTTCGTTTCAAATGAAAATGATCTCCCATATTATTAATATTGGATTCCAAAGGCTCAACTTTGTTTGGGGTTTAGAGAGTCATCAACAATCCATGATCAGAAGCCCAAATTAAATTTCTGAAGAGAATAAACTTTCAGAACAAGTGATGACATTTTCTGAGATTGGAGTATTCATATAGTTTTGAGTCTATTTGACAAACACATAATAATAGCAAGAATTTTATTATCTTCTACCTTTTTCGTTTCAAATGAAAATGATCTCCCATATTATTAATATTGGATCCCAAAGGCTCAACTCTGTTTAACGTTTAGGGAGTCATCAACAATCTATGATCAGAAGTCCAAATTAATTTTTTGAAGCGAATAGGCTTTTAGAACAAGTGAACAACACCTTAATTTTTAATCCATACATTTCTTTTGATGTCATTTTCTAATTCAATAACATTTCATATAAACATAATTTCAATTTCATTTCAGTTTCACCTTTGGTAAAATTAAGGACAGGAAATTTTATGACCTAAATTTTCTTCCCGATTTGGTCAATGTGGGAATTTCTCAATTCTCAGGATGTGTATGGCACTTCTGAAATAGGCATTTGTAAGAACATAAACTATAGATTCCTATTATGAGTGTTTTATATGAGCTTTGCCTTTAAGATGTAAGATTTTACTTGATTAACATCCACGTGGTAGGGCACAAAGAACAACATCATAGCAAATCTTGATGGAGGAGTTCCACTCCACCTACAACAACAAATGGCAAAGGCCAGTTGTTTATGGAACATTATCTATGTATACTATATATGTCCTACTTGCCTTACCTTTCACGCCATTTAAACCAGAAAAAATGCACCTTCCAATTGCTTTCACTCACCTCTTATTCCATTTTGTCTACTACCGTTTGCCTATAGTAGCCACCACTACATGTAGAAGGATTTCTTTACTGGGGCTGGGAATTTTAGTCAGAAATTGGTTCTCCAATTCGAATCAATATCAAAATATACCTAAATTATAGACCCTATACAAGTCGTCACAGTGACATCAGCCAAAGGCTGATATTATCACTACATTGAATCTTTGATTCTCTGTTCATTGATGTTAGACATTGCGAACTGAGGTCAGGAGGGGCGTTCTAAAAGGCGTTGGAGAATTGAGACTTGGCTGGTCCCTTAAAGAAAAAGAGAGAAACAAACAAACAATACAGCTACGGAAGAAGATGATGAATCATGATGATATTTTTTAGAAAAACAAAAAAACAAAACAAAAGTGCACGTGTCCGAGAGTTTGGTATTTTTGCCAGATTTTCTGTCGTGAAGGAACAACGTGATTATTATGGTGTTCTAGATGATATGCCTTTTTCCAAGACCTTAGACAACATAATGAAGGCTTTTGTTATTGAATTGTTTATACATAAGTTGGAGGGGTTCTCTTCCACGTTAGTTTCTATTTTCTAATGCATCCAATATCAAAATGGAAGGTAAAATAAAACAATGAAGTTGGGGAAGAGTGTCCCCTTTATTGGAACCTCATGTTTGGTTTGAGATTCGTCTTTTGAAGACCATTAGCCACCTCATATATTTTCAGATTGGGACATGCATAGCAGGGACGCCTCAAACCACTTTTTCATATCCATCAACTTCTTGTCTTCTCAATAAGGCAATTTGTAAGTTTCTCATTGTAATGTGCTATATATGACATCGTCTGGGAACAAAATTCGTGGCCATAAGAATTGTTTGAGAAATTAATGTAAAGCTGTCTCTCTTAGACTGCTGCATTTATAAAGTACGTTTATGCTCATTACAAATTATAGAATAAAATCGTAATTCAGAAATCAAAACAGCGAATTAAATATAATTTGGAATCTTCAGCTGCATATCTTGACAACTATTTAGTTTGCATCTATCTGAAGTGTTGAATTAACTCTCCACCGAGAACATATGTGTCCCAACCATGTGAGCTATGTTCAAAGACAGTGATTGAATACATTGCATGGTAGCTTTTGTTGCATGCACGAGCAGTTTATAACTTTTTTATTATTTCATACACTAATTTTGTTGCAGCAATTAGCTAGGTGGAGGAAAGCTCACGCAACTTCACACCACTAGGACTGTACAGAAAAAAAAAAACTGCACACTATTATGGCTGTACTTAGACAAGAAAATCAATTTAAGATAATAATGAACACCACAACTAAAACGTGTATAGAAGAAAGAAATATCACTCAATAATGACCTGCTCATATATTACATTTGAATCTCAACGTACAGTTTTCTTTGATAAGGACTTAAACGACACAAGGTTCCGCAATGTGATGTAAGAATTAAGAACCGTAGATGATAGATCAATTGGCTAGAATGAAGTTATCCTCCAGGAATAATATATGCATCACCAGAAGACAAATGAAGAACTTCCATGCCCATCTACGCATCCTAAATTAATAGTGCTGTAAAAATTTTGCCTTAGGAAAATAAGGGAAACAAAAAACTTATCTAGGCCTAAATAGCTTTTGGAGTGAAAAAATTTGTTCTAAATGTGAGACTCATAAAATTTTTAAAAATATATTTATAATTTATTTTAAATGTGATTCTATATTACTATTTAAATAAACTAATTCTTCTAAATCAAGTACTTTTGAAATTTCATTTTTAAAAACAAATAATTTTTTAATATTAATTTTTTAATATTAATTTTTAAATATTATTTTTTTATCATTTTTTTTAAATCAATTCAATTAAAATTTAAGTCAAACACACCAATGAGTTACATTTCCTAATGAAATTATTAGGATTTTCAATTATCTATTCACATTATTTATTTTATTTATCAATCAAGATTTTAGTTTTTTTAAAAAAATTTAAATAATTAATAAAAAGTGTAAATTAAAAATACCATTAATAACACCTTACATTTCCCGATAAACATTGTCGGAGTAGAAAATGCATGCATCTCTAATATTGTCCCACCAACCCATTCTACTTCATGATCATACAAAAAGGGTGCAGCATTTATAATACAATTCATTAAGTAATCTATCCAATAGTTGGAAACTTGTGACACTATAATTGGCTAGAAATCTTGCTTTTTTGTTAATGAGTAATGTTGTATTCTTTTATTTTTTTTAATAATCTTCTTAATATTAAATAAAAAAATAAATACATATAATATTTTGAGAATATAAAAATATTTTTTATTTTTTATTTAATAATTAAGAAAATTAATAAAAAAATTAAATAAGAGGAAAAACATTTCTTCTTGCTAATATAATGTCATTGTTAGGTATAGGAATTGTGAACAGTAATAAAGGTTATATATAAATGCAACTATATTATGGTTATGAAGAAGTGGTTTGTTCCCCCCAAAACAAGCCTCGTTCGGAATGATTATGCCTTTTTTTCCCGACATGTGGTCGCCACCTAATGAATAAGCCTTAACTTAATTTTCAGGCTTAGACAGCAATGCATTAATTGATAAGCTCACACAACTCAAAACTCTCATCACTCTTATTCTCTCATAGATAACGTGTGTTGAAATCAAATCACAAGGCTCCTCTTTGCTTTGTCCAAACTGATTGCTCCCAACTCCGAACCGCGCCAACTGCTTACAGTTACAGTGAAATTAATATGTAGTATATAGGTTTACAAAATTAAACAGATTTAATTTTGACAGTCAGGTTAAAATTTCTTAAGATTATGTATTATCAAATTACTGAAGGAATTTAATTATTACAATCATTATTTAAAAAGCCTAATTTTTTTTAACTGATGTGTTAATATATTATTAGATAATAATATAAAAAACTTTACTCTAAAAAAATTTAAAATCAAATTAAATTGATAAGAATATGATAAATTGTAATATCAACACTATCTTTTTAACATTACTGATTTAGGAGCAACAAATTGAGGGTGGGGCCTAAATTATTATTCTGGTCGGGAGGAGATATTAGTGGATCAACAATGTTATTTTTTACTTATGTTTTACACTTTCATTTTACAACTCCTCTCTTTTTTTTTTATTTAAAAAAAATATAAAGTATGAGTGCAGAAAATGAGGTGTAGATTTAACATTTTTGTTAGTGATTCAGTAAGGAAAATCAAGACGGGTGTCTTTCTAGGAACATTATTATTCCAATCAAAATACAAAGAAAAAAAATGCCTTTTGAAAAACATATTTGTGCTCCACTGGCTTAATTATCAATTATATATCCTCGTTGTGTTCATGGTGTGGTGTAGACATGAACCCAGGAGTTTTGGAATGACGCACATTAGCTATTTCTAATTCGTGTACATATTACTCGGAAAACATTTTTTATACACAAAAAACATGTATACCATATTTATATCGTATATTTATATGAGAGAGATATTAAATCAAGTTATATGTGACTATAATTTTTTTATAAAATATAGAATAAATTTGTGAGTAAGTTAAAAAAAATTAAAATATAAAAATTAGACGAATAACGAAATCGATATTACTCTATGAATGTATTTATGATATTTTTAAAGATTTATCATTTGCATCTTGTATACAAATTTAAGACATTAGTGCAATCCAAACTTCAATCTAAGTAATTAGAATAAAAAATTTAAATGTAAGTAGTAAGTTAAGTTATACTCATTATTTTATGATATAAACGACAGTACATAGTATTGTAAGATAGATTACCATGTATTTTTTCTTACTCAACATGTGTTGTAACATTAGCCACATCTTTATATTGCATAGTAGACAACTCCTAAGCGTAAAGGTAAGTTTAAAAAAAGGGAAAACAACTATATCTAATCCGTTATATATGCATTAACATATTGACACGTTCGTGGACTTATGTATACATGTTTGATGCAAAATCATGAATTTGAGAGAGATTCATGCATGCACGGCGGTGACAATGTGTATAGGGACCAAAATGATTAGTTTGTGCTTGTCAGGGGCATATACCCATTCTGTGTTGTTTTGTGTTTATTGAGGGATAATGCATGCACATATGCTCAGAGTATGGGAATGTATGAGTTATATCTGCATCCGGATAACTTGGGTGTCATCATGGCAAGCATTTTCTTAATACTATATATAATGTATGTTCATATGCTGACCTGCACGTTACCACCGAGTACTACACACTTTCATTAATCGAAGCCAAAACATATATATGGCATGGGTAATAAAGATCCAAAGATTAGATTGTACCACCCAAAAAAAAAAAAACAAATCCACATAATAAAAGAAGCCATCTTTTGCATGCATACCTAGATTTCCGAAGGTAAAAAGAGGGACAATTAATAAAAGTGAAAAAAAAAATGAGGGTTTGAATGCTTCTGGTTTAGGCTTGTTTAACCGAAAGTGCACAAGGGGACGAATGTTCAATGAATATGACTGTACATTGAGAATGCTACTGCTGCTCACTTTTTTAACTCTGATACAGGCTATAAGTTGGGCTAAATGTGGAAGGAAGACAAAAAAATGGCTACTATCCACTTTGTACCCAACGTTAATGAAAAAGATATTGGGTGGTTGTCCCTCCAGTAATAATGAAGCTGGGCATTGTACGTATTGATAATTGATCTAGGTTGTGGTGACCAATGTAAATTAAACGAGTGCTTAAATTAAATATAAAGTTTTGTTATATTCTTTTAATAATTTTTTTAATATTAAATAAAAAATAAATATATTTAATGTTTTAAAAATATGAAAAATATTTAATATTTTTTAATAAATAAGAGAATTATTAAAAGATTATTTAAAAAAAATTTAGAATTATTCTTAAATATATATTGGCTTCTTTATCAGTTACACAGTTTTGATTCATAGATTTCTGCTGCTATAGGTTTAAAATTTTATGAGAAATGTTTTATTTTCTTACACATTTTTTTTTATTAATCATTATAATTATTAAATGAATAAAATATTAAATAGTTTTTATATTTTTAAGATATTAAATATATTTATTTTTTTATTTAATATTAAAAAATTTATTATGAGAAACTCGTTGAAAGATATAAATTACTCAAATCTTATACACATCCACGTAAATCTTCGAACGAATTAATGTTCACAGCTATCGTTAGGTATTATGAGGAATGACTGAATGATGCATATCATTGAATGAACAAAGAGCAGTTGGCTTTCGTAGGACAAAATGTTGATTCACGTAGCTAACTTTTATAGAGGTTGCCGTGCATGTTCCAATTTCGATAGCAACAAAATGATAGTATTCAAGACCAAAGGTTTTGAGTCTTGACTTGGTCTCATATGGTCGTGTAGGTAAAACCGGATTGGAGATGTTTGCCCATATGACATAATTCAATGCTTGTACTCCTTCATTCTTCCGATTCTTGTGAAAATATGGCTTTTTTACTAAATTGTTAGTAAAATTATTTATTAAAATATTATTTATTAATATTATTTATTAAAATATTATTTTTTTAAAATTATGTATCAAACTATTATTTTTTTATCCAGCACAATATTTTTTATTATTTTTTTGTTCAACGTGAAAAATGATAAAAATGGTGACGCATTCATATAGAAACGACATCTTACATGATGTTTTTACAAGAAAAATGCTAACACACCTGCTATATTGAGGGCAATGACGTCATTTCACTTGACACTTTTAGGGTATATATAACTTCATCTGAGTTTCAACTAAGTCATCCTTTTCACTTTCTCAATTTTCTCAATTCAAGGAAATTCTGTCAAAAATTTTATAAAATCTTTATGATTAAACTTTGGTTGAATTATGTCAAACAAGTTTATGAAAATATGAAATCTAAAATGCCTCTTTGCATTAACAAAAAATATAAAAGAAATGTCAGTGAGTTTTTAATTAAAAATATTGTCATAAGAAGGATCAAATTAAAAAAGATGGGATCTCAGGTGGAGCAAAATATAGTTTACTCATAATTTTATCTTTAAATAATATTAATGTAGGACATGTACCTACCTCATATGATCATAGGCCAATTTCCAAGGCAACACTAGCAACATAGTCTTACCTCCTACGATCATAGGCCAATTTCCCTCCTACGATCACATGTCAATTTCTAAGGTAAGACTAGTAACAAAAACCTACCTCCTACGATCATAGGTCAATTTCTAAGGCAACACTAGCAACTGCCACTCCTCAGCTCCCCCTCTATATAATATAGAATGAGTTTGTGTAGTGGCGAGTCTTTTGACTTGTGCACATTCGGTGAGACAAAGATAGTAAAGAAGCCTTCAAAACGCCAAATGTGTTGGCGTGTTTAAGTAAAAAACGTCATCTAACATGATGCATCCACGTGGAAAACACCATATAGGATGATGTTTCCACATGGACATGGTGTTTTCACGTGGATGTGCCACCCTCTTTGTCACTTTCTACGTGAAACAGAAAATAAAAAAAAATGTCATGATGAACAAAAGGGCAGCAGTTAAGTATATAATTTTAAAATAGTGACATTTTAGTAAATAATTTATAAAAAGTGACATTTTAGTAAATAATTTTGTCATCAAGGACAATTTAATTTTAAAAAAAAAGTTGTAAAAAGATAGACAATGATAATTACTGTCTATATCATCTTAATATAAACCATAAGGTTTCCCCTTAAGTATTAGGGAAAAGTTTTTATGGTGTGATTATAAGGAGTTGAGACTAATTCAATTAAGGAGACCATAAAAGTAGGCTAAGTTAAATATTGCGTAAAACTCTCAACGAATAAATAACGTTAATTGTTTTTATTCTATTTCGAGGTGTAGAAGGTGGTTTCAGTTTTGAACAAAAGTTTGTTCACAACTATATTTCCTTAATGCAGTGGAGTGAGGGAAGTTGTGTACTAACAAAACACTCTAACACTTAAGTTAGTATAGGTAAAAGGAAGCAGAGTGTAAGGAAAGCCAAGCCCGGCAGTCAAGAGATGGTGTGCCACTTCACCTAAGGGAAATGTCACTATCCTTATCTAATAAGAGAATCTTCTCTCATAAATGCCAATAATTAGCCAAAACACCTAAAAGGGAAACATCCTAGAAGCATCCTTACATATTTTACAGAGCAAAAAGAAAGACCATCCTATCCCTGCAACCACTTGGTTACCAAGTCATTTTCCCCTATAAATAAAAGGAATGACCTTTTTAAATAAAAAAGATCATCTCCCTTACACTTAGTCCCATTTTACTTACACTAACTTAAATGTTGGAGTGTCTTACAAGTACATTAATCTCTCACTCCATAACATCAGGGAAATGCATATTGTGTGCAAGCTTCTATCCAAGGCTGTAACCACCACCTTCACTTCGATACATAACATTAACGTCGTATGTGGGAAACGACAAATTGTTACTCCCACCACCTTCATGGCAAACACTTGTTGGAAAATAGCAATCAACTAAGAGTAACAATGTGATGGGGGCGGAGGGCCTCTATGACAAAAAGCCAGGCCTAACAACCAAGAGATGGTGCACCACCTTAACTGTGGTAAATGTCACCATCCTTATCCAATAAGGGAAAATTATCTCATAAATGTCAATGATTAGTTAGTACACTCATAAGGAAAATGTCCTAGAAGCTTCCTTAGAAATTTTGCATAGCGAAAAGAAAGACCATCCTATCCCTACAGTCACTAAATCCCCAAGTCACTCTCCTCTATAAATAGAAGAAATGACCTCTAAAGTAAGGATACTCTTCCTTATACTTAACCTCTTTCTACTTACACTAACTTAAGCATTGTAATGTCTTGTAGGTACACCACTTTCCTCATTCCACCACATCAGGGAGGCTCAACTGTGAGCAAGCTTTATCCAAGATTGAAACCACCTTATTCACCTTGACACAGAACAGTTTTGAGCAAACTTTTGTCCAAGACTGAAATCACCTTCTTCACCTTGATACAGAACAGTTTTAAAAAGTAATATTTTTTAGAAATTATGCAAAAACTAAAACTTTTTTTTCACCATAATCACATGGAAAACCATGATTTGAAATGTATTTGATGCAATTATTGTATTCAACCATGATTAGCATGTTTTGTTTAGCCTTTGAAAAGCTTCAAACCATAATTTGGGTAGAAATGTATTATAGTTTTTGTCCAAATCATAATTTTTAAATTCCAATAGCTAAATCAAATATACACGTTTGTCAGCACAATAGCACTTCCTTTGACTATTCTACCATATAAATCCTACATAAACGAGAACGAGCTACAATAATCCATGATAATTGGTCATTTTTCTTCTTGTTATTATAGTCGTTCTTCCTTCTTAGGTCATTTGTCTCTCTCATTGATATTGGTATACATACACATAACATTTCCACACGTTCATCATATACCCCTCATGCGGATCATAGTGTTAAGGAAGAAAAGAGATAGAGAAAGAGAGGGGGAACAAATGGTAATAATTAAATTTATGTGAGAAATGTGAAAAATCGTGTGTATGTATATAACATTATCTTATGGTCTTTTTGGACCCTCATTTCCTCACAAGTGTTGCTATATGCATATAACATAGCCTCTCACATAGTTCATAGCCAAAATCGATCTGAAATCAAAACCAAAACCAAAATTACAAGATGTAATTTGGTGCTCCAAAGTCGTAACACGTCATCCAAGCTGATACAAAATACATCAAAAGCCCATCAATGGCCTTATCATTCAGCACAGAAAGAAAATGAAAGAAATTATAGAGAAAATGAAGCATCATTGAGAAAAAAAAATACAACAACAAACACCAATGTTTTTTTTTTCGTTAGGTGGATTGTCTATATGCATTAAATGACACTATTGTATTCTATCAAAAATCAAATTTGCTGATAAGTCATTTAGGTCTAAATTCTATCTTATTGTTTCATTTAGAGTTTTTCTTAATCTTCTTCTCTATCTAATTATTAGGCTATCATTCATTTAATCAATTCTTCTAACTGAAACTTCTATTGATCTTCTTCTTATATGTCCAAACTATTTTAGGTGTGATTCTATCATCTTTTCCTTAATAAGCGCTACTCCTACTTTTCTTCTAGTACATTCATTTCTAATCTTATCTTTTCTTATATACCCACTTATCCAATTCAATATTCTCATTTCTATCACATTTATCTTATGTTGTTGGTGGCACTTTACCTTCCAACATTTAGTATTGTGAAGCATCGTTGCTCTCATTGTTGTATAACACCTGAAGCATTGCTTCATTTTATCTACCCAGCTTGAATCTTATTATTATCTCTCTCTATTTCATTATCACTTTGTATGATAGATTTAAGGTCTCTAAACTGTGTGGCTTGTAGTATGGTGTGATCTTCAATTTTAATCTCTAAGCCAGTACTAACACGCATCTTATTGAACTTATATTCTATATACTTTGTTTTACTTCTACTTAAATAGAAGTCATATGATTCCAAAGCTTCCCAGCATAGCTCTAGTTTACCATTTTTGTCCTCTCTTGACTATCTCACTAGGACTATATCATCTGCAAAAAACATGCATTGAGACACTAGTTCCAAGATATGTTGAGTAAGAATGTTTAGAACTAAGGTAAAAAGATAAGGGCTCAAGGTTGATCATTGGTGAAAACCTATGGTTATAGAAAAATTCTCTATAGCCCCACCATGTGTTCATACACTGATTTTACCTTCATCATACATATCATTGATGACCCGAATATAAGTAACTCGAACTCTTTTCTTTTCTAGTGTCTTCTACAAGACTTCTCTTAATATTCTATCATAGGTATTTTCCATATAAATGAAAATCATGTGTAAATCTCTTCATTTCTTCCTATACCTCTCCATCAAGACTTGCAAAAGATATATTACTTTTATGATTAACCTCTCAAACATAAAACCAAACTAATTTTTTAAAATGTAAATCTTTTTTATATTAATTTCCGTTCGATTACTCTCTCTCATGATAAAGAAAAAAATCAAGCTCAAAATTTTGGTTGATATTTCAAGAAAGATAAGAAAAACAAATTAATTAAACAAAATAAGAAAGAACAGAGGAAACAATTTTCAACGAGTTGCATAGGAATTCAATGTAGCGGAAGAGAAAATATCTTTAAAGTAGGTATTATGGTAGCTCTCATACATGTTGCGAAATATACCCAAGAGTTAAAAAAATTTGAGAGAGAGGTGATAAGAGAAGTTTTTTTTTTTTTTGACTGGGATAAGAGAAGAAATTGAACTTGATTGAATGTGTAAAATGATTATACAATAATCATAAAGTGATTTATATACTAATAGAACTAACTAATTATCAAACTAACGTAAGTCCAAATGCAACTAACTAGGTGACTTAGCCAACTAACTAGCCATGTTAACCAACTCGATCAACCACCACATGTGGTAATTAATAGTTTGAGTTATGTGAGTATATAACGTTTCCCTTCCCTTTTCTTTTTTGAATTGTTTAGAATGTGTTTGGTTTGTGTTTTTATAGTCAAATGTGTGTTTGTCTTCCTCGTGTACAAGTTTTATTTGGGTGAAATTTCGATTGCACTGTTTCAACTCAATTTTTGTCTCTAATTCTCATTTTTTTAAAAGTAAGAAAAGGATTACAATTTAATTCATTGAAGAATTTTGTCTCTAATATTTATTTTATCAAATTTATTTTTAAAACAAAAATTTTTAAATATAAATAACGTATACAAATACATCTTTAATTAAATTTAAATTTGTACAATCAAATTAACTTAAACTTAAATTTACACACTATAATTTAAATACACACTTAGTTGTCAAGAAAATGCTGTTTCTTCCTCGTTGGTTCCAAACTGACCGCATCGGCATCATGGCCTGAACAAATTATTAAGATCTGTTTATTATCTGTTGAGATTACTAGTATAGACGCATTCGGACAATGACTATTTAGTTTAATTAATTGAATATTATGTTGGATTTAGGTTTTGTTCTACGCACCAACACCCAGCTCCATTTGATTTGCCTCAGCAGTCCGCATTTATGTTTGACTCAAAATAAAAGTTTCATTGTACCCAAAAAAAAAAATTAAATAAAAATAAAAGTTTCAAAAGGTACGGAATCGGATTCATGTCCTATTTTAACTTGCATTATTATATACCAATATTAAATTTGTATATAGTTGCCTTAAGAAAGGCGTATTAAGATTTAACTTGAACACAATTGCTAGCCACAAGAATTTTATAAAGGGTAACACTACTCCATTCCAAACAAATTTTTGGATACAGAAATGTATGGTCTTAAAAATTGAGAAGCATAAGTGATTCTTCATGTAGTTAAATGTGTGGCCTAAAATTCTCTAAACATTAACATTAGAGACTTGTACAGGATAGAATTGCCTCCTTTTATAAATGAATGCCGTTGAAATGAAAGTTGAAACCGAATATTATAATATTATTGGAGTTAACTAAAATGGCTTAAGGCACCCATCATTGTAAGAGATTAAGAAACCGATTTCCTCCATTGCCTAGTGAACATAAATCGAGATGGGTGAGCTCTTTTTAAGCCTGAACCAATGCAGATGCAGAATAATTTAACAAGGGTACTAATGTAGTGATTAGTTGTCTAAAAAACTCTTCTTTTGGTAGTAGTAAAGCAATTATTTAATGAGCTGGTGGAATGGAAGGGGTTGAAGTGCACATGGAAAAAGCTTACTCCTGAGTCCAACTGCTGAGGCAAAAGTGCAAATGCATTTCCTAAAAAATACGGAGAAACCAATTCCGGATTTGTTGTTGTACGGATATTTACTAGATCTGAATGTTGTTGCCTTGTGCAGGATGAAAAATGATTTTTTATCATTAAATTTGATATCTCATATTGATATTATATATTAATAAATGTAGATAAATATCAAAATATATTATATTTTAACATAACATAAATGTATCATATATTGATAGAAATATAAGTTATTAAATTTTGAATGTATAAATAACAGGATTGATGTCTATTTACTCACGTTTGATGTTCCAATTTTGATATTTTTACTAATTTTTTTATATTTTTTTTAATATAATTTATCATATATATTTTTATTATTATTTTCATTAAATTATATACTTTTAAAAAAAATATGAATAATACGGACACTTTTAAAAAGGATGTATAATTATATTTTTCCTTGATGCTCTGGTCGGTCAAGGGTGCATCAATCCAACACATGCTGGCCAACTTCCAATTAAATGTTTCATATTAACAATTTGGCATATATTTTATTACGAAGAAATCAAAACTCATTTAGGATCTACTATTCCATTGATAATTTAATTAATTCTCTAGCATATTGAAACCTAATGTTAAAAAGATTTAAAAGACAACATGGATATTGTAGCTGGAAGGAAAGTTTGTGAATTGTGATTGTAATTTGTGAGGGAAAGGACGTGGGAGACACCTTTGAAATCATCGTCAGCTTCAATCCTGGAACTGGAACTAGAAGAAGGGGAAAGAGAAACAAATGGCAATAGGCCCACTACTCACAGTGACGTTACGTAGACCGATTGCTTCCTGTCTCAGCAAGCAGACAATAGAATCTCCCAAAAAGAGAACAAGGTCAAAAAGAGAACCAGTGCCTGCTGCTACTGGTAATTGTTAATATTGATAATATAGACATTAGAGATTATAACAAGCTCCAGCTCCACCAGATTCTAATCCGCAGCCTAAACTTACCCATAATGTTTTGTATTCTTTTCTTTCTGTTTATTATTGTAAGAAAAATCCAAAGATTTAGTTAAAAAAAATGAATTAGCATAATGCCTCTGCCACTGACTTTGACCCTGCTGTGAATTTCAAACTTCATTCAGAAACATCTTACACGACTTCCAAAGTCCATTGACATGACATTACATAATCGTCTCTCAATCCCATCTCCTCATTAAATCAATAATAGTTTTACTTTTACATATGAATGATCAACACGAGCAGGATTAACGGCTTGATTAACAATGTTAAAAGTATTCAGACCAGGTTCCAGGTTATTCTTAGTATTACTGATATAAAGTATTTTGTTTATCTTCTCCAGAAACCCAAAAATAATTTTTAAAAACAGGGTCAACATTGAAAATTTTACAAGATTAAAAAAAAAAAATAAGAAGAAAGATTGGTACAAATACAAACAGTGAAAAGCGGAAGAAAGTAAACAAAATGAGAGGAAAAACAAGAAACGCCAGCGAATCTTTCTCGTGCTTTCTCTGCTTTTTATAGCTTTGCAGCCCAACGCCCTCGCTTTCACTGCAAAAGCTAAGCCAACGAACCACCCCACCCCCCCAAATTTTTTAATGTTGTTCAACTTCAACACCGTAGAGAGCACATTTATTTATATTCAAAAGAAAAGACTTGTCTTGTGTGGGAATGAGATCGCGAAGAGCCATAGGCCCTCCATTTCACAACCGTGTCTCCAAAATATCTCAAACTAACAAGTAATTCAAATTACCAAAGATTAAAAAAAAAACAAAAAAAAATTCCTTCTGCTATCCATTCTTTTATATGACCTGTATGTCAGATTTTTTTTAATGTATTAATTGACATAGTCATTAATTTTTTAAAATTTAAATTAATTAAATATTAAATGTTATGAAATATTTATTGATTTCATTTATTTGTAATTAATTTTATTATTGAATTCTTATAATCATTTAAATCCATATGAATAATATTATTTTAGATTTATAGGTTTTGTGTATATGTTTTATATGATGGATAAGTTAATTTATATTATAAATATGAAGAAATTCATATTCTCATAATTTTTTTATTGTTTTGGGTGTATAATATTGTATATATATTAAAATTATTCTGCTTTTATAAATTATTGTGTAAATTGAAATCTAAGAATTTATTTAATATATTTAGAGTTATTTTCAATAATTTTGTTCATATTTATTATTTAAATCGTGGATAAATAAATAAATAAAAGAGTAATTCATCATGTCCTAAACGCGCGTGATGAAGTAAGATATTTCACCAAAATTATAAAATAAAATTTTATAATTAATTCTCACACAATTATGAACACTTTAATATTAAATATTATCTTTTATGATGTTTAATAACTATTAAGATTATATTTACATATATTAAATAAGTGATAATTATAATAAAAATAAAAATTTTAAATATTTTATTATCTAGATAAATTGTGCAATGAAGAACATTGACATCGATGAACATATTATTTTGATCAACTCTTATATTTTTACATTAAACATTACATACATCTCTTTTTATACCTCATCTAATGTTATTTATTATACATACTTTTTTATCACTTTCACTTTCTATTCAATCACATCCAATGAAAATGATGTGAATAATACTTACACTCTTAAAAAATATAAAATAATTATTTTTTTATTTTGATATCAAAAAATTCATGTTGATTGTGTCTTTTATTACTATTAAATTTTTTTATGAAAGACTTATTTAAATAAATTTAGACATTAAAATTTATTTATTTAAATAAAATTCTTGATTATCTTTTTCTTATAATATATTTTCAAAAATATAATTTCTCTTTAATATAAGATAATTTTATATCCTAAATTTTAATTATTGATTAATTTATTCATAAATTAAGATTAAAGATAGATTCACTAATTTTATTAGTATAAAATTTCTAACGCTGTACACTTTCTTTATTACCAAACTATTCACGCATTTTGAATCCAATCTCTGGGAGGCACTTCCCTATGTCTCCTCAACCTATCTTTTTTTCACATCATATTCATATCCTACTATGTGACCACAAAAAATTCCACAAGCCCCATCACATCAAGGGGGAAAAAAAAGGAGAAAAAAAAAAACCGATATCATTTCCTCCTTCTTCCATGTACAAAGATCTCCCTGCCTTCAATAAACCATCGCCATTGCTGTGTATCTTTAAAATTCAGCCACAAAAACAACCTGAATTCTGGCGAGCTCCCTCAGTCATGGCCACAGAAAGAATGGCCTGTTAACCAAACAGTCAACTGCAAGCCCACATCTCTGACAAGGGATTTCAACTTCCAGCTATTTTTCCTGGATATTCAGATCAATCAGGCACCTTTAACCATCATTACAATATTTCAGCCTCATTTTTACTCACTGCTACCTGTCTTCAATGAATATTCTCCCCACAAAATCACGGAATCTCTTGGAGTAGAGCTTTGGGTCAACAGCTGAGATTGAACAAGGGTCGACATGCAATGACTTGTATACATGCTCCAGCTTCTTGCTGATATCATAATCTTGCAAAATGTCAATAATCCCAAAGTATAGAACAACATCATAAGTCTCCCCACTGGGATAAGGGGTCAAATGGCTTATTCCAACAGTGTTGTATTGATCAAAATCACTCCTCCGAGCCATGCGCTCTGCTCTTGCAGGCATATTGGCTCCTAACCTAATCAAAGATTTCCTGAAACAAGAAGAATTATACTTAACACAAAAAATTTACAAATATGATTAACCCCCTTCCCCCAACAAAATTTGCATCAATGCATTCACATTGAAAACCAACAACATTAAATAGTTTAGGAATGCTATAGAATAATCAATCATTTAGAATTTTTCAAACAATAAAGTAACTGAAAGTTGACCTCGTGTAACTGTGTCTGTATAAGCTGGAGTATAGGATTAATCCAGAAAGAACATAAATGCAGAGATAGTATGAAAATAATCATCCAAGGAGAAACAATCATCATTGACACTAGGAAATTATTGGCGTGGCAAAAATAAATTAAGAACTCCAAAATCTTTCTAAAGAAATTAGGACCACAACCTGCATGTGCCCCCACAACCAACTGTTGCCTGCTACACTATGCCCACCTACTTGCCAAAATTGAACTACTTTCAATTATTATCGTGAATGTCATCAATTCAACAATAGGAATTATTAGGCATCTAAAATGCCATTAAAGAATCAGAACTCAACCATAGCAAGCATTAATAGGTCTACAACATCTTAGGCTTTTAAGAGACAATGATACATATCTATTTTTTTCACTAGGATGACAATGTGAACCATATACAAGCACCTCTTCTTTGGTTCTTTATGGGGAACTAGAACTGATTCAGGGAACACCTTGTGCCTATCCACTTAGACTATGGATGCAGGTGCTAGAACAACCAAATTATTCTATCAATTTAAACTCAAAATATTTTTTAAAGGAGCTGGAGCATATTTCAACATACCGGCCAGATTTAACACGATCCCTATCCTGTAGCTCTGCTTCAAGGAAACGATAACCACGCATGAACTTTTCACTCTGATAAGAATCCCGCTTGCCTAAAAGAGCCAACAACACAATAAACTTTTAACACTTTTTACCGTTACATAAACATTATCAACTATATGCACTGAAGTGAAATATGGATCAATACCAGTGCGCAAAAGAAATGGTGACAATCCCATTTTGTCACATGTATTATCATCACGAAAATGAAGGCCAACCAAAAGACTGTAATCCATAATTCCCTCTGCTTCCAAGAACTTGCAATCCCGCTCAATTTGTCTGGATATAATATCAAGACAAGATTAAATCAACACACAAGTATAACGTTTCATTGCTAAGTAGCAGCACAGAAAATGTTAGATAGGACACACACTCAACAACTTACTTGATGAGATCCTTGAACCAATTTCTTTGTAGACGAAACACAAAATTCAGATCCAGGTCCTTGAGGGTGGTAGTTTCATCAATCTCCTCCTCAGTCTTATCTGTTGTACGGCCATATGAAGATCCTTTCAGGTCAAATCGTCTATGAATTGGATATTCTGAGCAGAAAAGATTGCCCATCACAATGAACCGGGTCTGGATTTCAATAACAATAAAATTTCAGATACTAAGATGAATAGACCAACCCGTCAAAACAGCAATAATATATCTACGAAGACATACCTTTTGGCCTCCAATTGGTTTGACACAGTGTACCCCATAGAATTTTGTCACAAGTGAATTCTCATATCGAGAGACATGTTGGTAATAACTTGGAAGCATCCGAAGAAGCACCTAAAAGTTATTCACCAAAGTCAAGCGTCAATATAGCTGTCATCCACCTAGCCAAAGATTTCTAGTTGCAGAATAAATTTGATCTTGTAATACATTACTTCCTAAACTATAAGGGTAGACTACTCTCCACAAAAACCCAACTTTGTGTGATATGAAAGGACTTTAACTACCTACTGCATTGGAGTAGAAAGAAACTAGGCCTCATTGAAATAGAGACATGTCCATTTGGGCAGTTTATATGGTTTGTTGAAGCAGGCTATAGAAGTTATTCTCAGCACGCTAGTGTGAATGAACATGGAAAGAAGTTTTCAAAATTAACAAGAGACAACTTCGAAAGTCTATAGCACAGGTATCTAACCTTGACTTCGGATTTCTTCACCGTCTTAATCATAAATCTGTCGTCTTGGGTCAAGTAGAAGAAGCTTCCACTTTTCCCTGGAGAGGAAAGCTCCCTGAGGGCATCATTCCCACATATAGCTAACATGTAATCAGCAGGATCCACCTGAAATAGTTTCCTCAATTGCCTGACAACCAAAACAGAATCCAGTCAACAACAAAGTACAAGGCAGATAAAGTTGAGTTTGTAAATCATGTTATCATTGGAATATTCATGGAAGGGAAGGGCAAAACAAAAACGAAAAAGCTATACCTAAAAACCATAGGGCAGTAATCCTTCCAGCGGAACTCCACTGATTGATGTGGTGGTGTAATCTTAGATCCTTCAGGGGGAAACCTGGTCCAGAACTTCTCGTTTGGATCAAAATCACTCGGTTTAAGCTCTCTCAATATGGAAGCTTCCTTCCCAACAGAGTACCTACAAAACACACAAACCAAAATCACTTTAATCCAAAAGCAGTAAATCACAAAGCAATGAACAAAATTTCAGATTTTAAAGATAAAACAAATAATAATAATAATAATAATAAAATAACACCCTGCTAGCAGTGCTTGTACCTTATACCCAATTGCAGATTAAGCATCAAATCATAATTCTTATGCCCCTTGGATATAGTTTGCCCCGGTCTTTTCACCTCACCGGAGAAACAACAAGGGTTCCTCTGAAACTGCTTAATATCTTCCTGATCTGAGCCCGTTCCATCCCTATACAACATGGACACATTATCGATAATATCACACGTTATATCACCAGCTTCTCCATCCGATTCCCAGATACAAATCCTGGGAAAATTCTTCTCCGTGACACTCCCTCTCGAACCATCCACCGAGGACCTCTTCCTCATCGTTATCGTGAAATTCTCCCCCAAAAAAAACGGCCCATTATTATTCCCCTTCAAACACTGCTCCTTCCCATTCCCATTTGCAGGGTAGAAAGTCCAATTCAACTGGTGCACCTTCAAGTCCTTATTCCACGTCCCAACATAACAACTCCCATCAGGCCAAGTGAAAATCCCTTGCCCTTTGGGTACCCCATTCTCCCATTGCCCTTCATAACGGTTCCCGTTGGACCAGATAAGGGCACCCCTCCCAGAAATCACGCCGTTCTTCCACTCACCAACGTACTCGTTCCCGTTCTTCCACACGTACCTCCCCTGCCCGTCCTGTAGGTTCCTTTTCCACGACCCTTCGTAGAAATCGCCGTTCGAGTACCGTTTCTGACCGTACCCATGTTTCCTGTCGGAGCTCCAGGACCCACGGTAAGTGTCGCCGTCGGATCCGGTGAATGTTCCGAACCCTTCAATCCGACCCGATTTGAACTCGCCTTCGTAGGTAGCACCAGAAGGCCACGAGAACTTGCCTTTCCCAGAAGCCTTGCCTCGCTTCCACTCTCCTTCGTACATGCACCCATCGGTCCACAGGTATTTACCCGATCCGTTGGGCACGTTATCCGAGAAGCTCCCCATGTAATAATCGCCGTTGAGTAAGAGCTTCTCTACGATTATGTCCGGTTCGATGGGTAGGATGGTGGGCGTAACCTTTCGGGTTCCGGGTTGAGACCGGCTCCGACCGGATACAACAACCGGCAGTGGCGGTGCTGGGACGACCTGAGATGGCTTGTGGTTGTGGGTGTCTTTGTCTGAATCTGACTTGTTCTTGTGAACTTCTGTGGGGTCATCACACAGAAGTGCTTGGCGCATTTTATGTTGGTGGTTCAATCAATGCATTTCCGGCGAGAATCGTTGGTATATTGGATAGCGAGTGTTATGGGATTCACTACTGTGAGTGTGAACTCAGCTAGCTACACACACTACACTGCTAATACTCTTATCCTTCTTTTCTTTGTGAATAGGAGGGTGAGCATATCCGGTGAGGTTTCTCTCTCTAGAAATTTCTTTTGTGTTGTGCTTTACCTTTCACTTTCTTTCTCCCTTTGGTTTTAGTGCTCCTTGTGTTCTTGGGGAAATGGGTGGGGACTCATACAACACAAGCCAAGCGGATAGAGAGAGAAGGTAAAGAAGAGGTGTTGTGTCGTCTATTACTACTATTCTATTTTTCAATTTAAACGGAAAACTAAAATAATAAAATAAAGTTGATTGAAAAAAAAAAAAAAGACAGAGAGAGATGCCGAGATAGTTAATTAGGCGGCTTTGCCTAGGGAACGTTGCTAACTGTTTATAGTTAATACTGTAATGTAATGTAGTAAAATCAATACTTAATAGAATATACCCTCGTCCCTTCTGTAAATTCTTTGTCTTAACCCAACAACAGCGTATCTCCATCTCTCTCCATTGGTTTCATCGTGACGCAACGGAATCGCCTAGACTAGGGACTATCGTCCATGTAACTCGAATTGGAGGTTACATATAAATGAATCAGCAATTCAATCAGTTAAGTAATTAAATCGAAAAATTTAAATAAATAATAAATATTTTTAAAAATATTATATTAAAAAATATTTTATAAAAAATATTAATAATATAATTAAATTAATAATGACAATGTTTTATTTTTTATTTTGAAAATTAAATTTATTAAATAATAATATAAATTAAAAAATTAAAAATATCACTTAACAAAAATAAATAGTCTAATAATAAAATATATTTTATTAAAAAATTCTTAAAATATTATGTTTAAATCTTTAAAAAATTAAATTTAAAATAATAATTTAAAAAATTAAAAATTCAAATTAACTCGAATCAAACTATCTATACGAATCATCATCACTTAATTTTGATCAAATTATTGAAAAAACTCATTTTAACTAAGAACCAAACTAACTTAAAGGCTGAGTCACGGACTTTGTAACTGAGCCGGTCCGATTCATGCAGCTATGCTCTAATCTAATCATTTACACTTTTCTTCTAGAATTTATTTTTTATGGTGAAGTCTTTTCTTCTATAATTTGGAGAAGGCTTAGCATTTTATCGGGATAGGATAAGAAGCGAGATAGGATAACGAGGATAGGAGTAGGATAGGATATTAGCAGGATAAATTTGTTATCTTATCTCGACGTTTAGTGTCATGAGATAACCAAAACGGATAACATTATAATTTTAGTATGATTTTAAAATTTTTCTTTTTATTTGGAATGTTTTCATATTTTATTTGATTTTATTTTTTTATAATTTTAATTTTTTTTTAAAATTATATAAAAAGACAAATTTATCCTTATGATAAAATTACATATAATTTTTAAAATTTTGAAAATATTGTTTAACTTAAATTAATTTTTTATAATTTTAAATATTCATTTTTAGTTTTTACTTTACATATAGTTAAATTATTAGAATAATTTTATATTTTTCAGTTTTTAAAATAATATAAATAACAAAATTAGCCTTGAGATAAAATAAAAATAATTTTTAAAATTAATTATTAGTATTTTATTATTTTAAATATTTTATATTTATTATATATTTTTTTGGTAACTATGTTATATTTTATTATACTTTAATTTTATATTTAAAATATTTTTTATATCATACTTTAAATCACTTTATCTATCCCATTGAGTTCTAATTTATTTAGAATTTGAACTAAATAGTCGTAGATAAGTGATTTTAATTTATCATATCCTATTTGTTTCCAAAACAATAGTTTGGATAGATATGATAGTTTATCTTATCTATCCTGCTTCTCATATCCTAACCACCAAACGGTTTTAAAATTTTAATAATTTTAATTCATTCATAGGGAACTTTTTTATGATATCTTTCTCAATTATACAGCATGAATCATTTAAATTTTTTTATCACTAGTAACATTTTTTATTTATCATTTGATGTGATATATTAAATTTAAACTTTCAAGTTCAAAATAAAAATTATAACTTCCAAGTAATAATTAACACAAACAACTTATTTAGTTTTATACATGATACATCCTTTTTGCCAATAATGATCAGGTCTCTCCGATTTGTTGGTTGGGGCTAATCTATGTAAAAGTATAGATAGTTATCTTTGCTTAGTGGGTATTATGCTAGTATTTATCATTTTTTATGTGTATTAGTATTTATGGTAAATTTAATGTTTTAAAAATTGAATAAAAAATTGAATAAGTAATGTCTCAAAATTATGATTTAATTGGTTTAACTAGTTAAATTTGTTATTGAATTAAAAAATATTTCAACTGAAAATATAATTAATTCACAATCCAACTAATTTAACCAACTAATTAGATCTAATTTTTAAAATATTAAAAAAATGTTAAATGTTTTATAAATTATTGATAGTATTTATTGAATTTCTAAGTATTTATTATAAAACTAATAATTAATAAATATTTAATGACCCGTGAAAGTTAAGGTCAGGTTGGATAAATTACATCATCAACATAGTACTATAAAAATTCCCATGGTTGGATAAATTACAAATGTGGAAGTTGAATCAGGTTATTGTTCAAATTGGAGTAATATTTAATCCAAAGTTTCAAATTAATATTAGATAGCTGTGAAGCGTGGCTTAATTGGTAACTTGAATTTTGTGTGCAATTTTTATATATAGTATAAAGATTTAAATTTCATAAAAACATTTGTGGTTAGAGGCACATCATCAAATTTTAGAAAAAATGATTATTAGGAGGATTTTTAAATCGCCTTCACATAAAAGTAAATAAATAAATAAATAAAACGCCTTCACATAAAAGTAAATAAATAAAACACCAAAGGGAGGATTAATCCCCACACCAAACCATATTAGAAGCAGACCTTGTGCTTAGCATGTTTTATATGGCTTGTCTTTTATGGAAGTGTTTATTACTATTTTTTTGTGTTTATTATTATTATTATTTTATTAATTTTTTATTAAGTGAATTATTTTGAATCATTGATTAAAATAAAATTAAAGGTCATTTAATAAAATAAAAGTGTCAATAGACATAAAAGATTTCCATGTTATATATATGAATCTAACATTTTGAGGCAATCACTGCCACCATATAATGTTTGGTTACAACCACAAATGAATCTCTTATTTTGTTTCGCAAACTAACTTATCAATTATCACTGGTTGGTTAGACGGCAGATATATTTTCTAATATTTTTGCTTTGAAATAAATTATTTTGGCTTCGGTGTGTAATTAAATTTCGAACGGAATCTGATTCTCTGCGTGGTTTTATGATCGAGCAGAAAGATGAACTAATTTTTTTTTTTTATTTTACTTTGAAGAAAAAAAAAACATTTGTTGAATTCGGCATCGATTAGGTTGGGGAATTCTTCTTTTCTTTCTTTCTTTCTTATATTTTATAATTTTATCAGTTTTTGTTAAGCCCGTAATGAACCGAATTTGCAAGCAACAGAATCAAAATGAAGCCTAGTTTTAGGGGGTAATAAAATAACAATACTTGAGAAAGTGCAAAATGATATTTGACTTTATGTGAGCTTCAGGAATGGTGGTGGCAAAATGGAAATATAAAGGAGTGGACCTATTTCGGTCCTGTGGCCCAATTTCAACAGTGGATTTTCCGATCAGATTTCCTTCCTTCTGGTCATGATTCATGCCTTATGCTATGTTTGCAATTAACAAAGTGAAAATAAAATAAGAGAAGTGTTATTTACCGTGAAGTAATTTTCGCGAAATGATCTATGAATAGCAAAATACACCTAAATTTTTAATCATTTATTTTAATAATTATAACACAATAAAGTAAAAGAAAACTAATTGATAAAACACAACACCGGCATTCTATTATTTAAATTTCGTGTGTCATTTTTCAAAAAAATAGTTCGTGAGATTAAATAATAATGATAAAATAAAAGAAAAATTGAGAAAGTAAGAATGAGTTGATAAATTCGTTAATTATACTATTTATAAGGATTTTTACACACAATTTAATATAAAACAAATTGTACCAAAAAATATAAAACAAGTATTTTTGAAATAAATAAATTTATTTATTACAAATGTGACCTAAAATAAAAGTTGATGTATAATATATATAATGTGGGGTCATCATCTTGCTATATACATGGACGGATTGCAATATATGGGCCCCACCGATGTGGGATTCTCGCCAATCCTTTCCTTTCTTCAGTGTTATGCGGCACCAAACGAAGGAAGTGGTGCTCTTCCGCAGGGGCCATAACCATAGGTAGTTCCTATTTCTTTCCTCTTATTTTCGCTCAAGCAAACAGTTATGTATTCTCAGTTTGCCAACGGAAAAGTATAAAGAAACAAATTCTGAAAATGATGATATATAATAAAACAAATAAAAGAGTATATAGTAAAAGGTTCAAGCTGTGCCAAATATCATTTTCACGAATGTTAAGCAGTATTCTTCAAAGGAATAATGACACGAGTAATGCTATTTATCGCGAACTATCATTTCACGAATTTTACGAAAGACGAAATATACGATGAGTATTCATTAAACAACTAAAAATGTTATAAAGTAAAATATAACTATCTATTAAATGCAAAAAACACAATTTACAATTGTGTCTTGATGAGTGTTTGATGAAAATAATTTCCTAGGATTTAGCATTTTTCATAATGACACACTTTCTCAAAACTCCATTTTTTCTGATTTTTTTTACGTGTTTTTTCTGATTTTGTGTATGTTCTGAAAGTATAATACCCAAAGCTTACAAGGTATAGGAAATACTTCTCCGCTACCAAGACATCAGTTACTGGGTAATCATATTGATTGAAATTGCGTCAAAATATAGCGTATAAAATATATATATATATATATATATATAAATATATATAAAACGCGACATCTAGCTTAATGATTTGATGATCGGTGCATGTTTCTTCAAGAAATAATGCTACATTGTCATTCACACACTTTCTTTTCATGATTTTATTAATATGATTATTTAAATTTAAATTGTTATACTTTTTTTCTTGATCAAACTTAATTGAGCGAAGCATCTACATCGCAAATTATATATGATATATGAAAAATTATTATGTAAACAACATTATTTTGTTATAACTATGATATTTTCACAATTATAAATAAAATCTAAGATACAATAACTAAATTATCTTCCAATTATTAATTTAAAAATATAAATAAATATATTATTGATAATAAAGTCTTAAATTAAATAAGATATGACACGAGACATCTTATTAAGTCAAAAATGTAAAACCTAATTTAGTAGGCCGAAACAAATAATATCTCATGTAAGAATATAAAAATTCAAGACTTTCACATCTAATGTGTAATGATGGCAATTATGTTGCGTTAGCCCCAATGTAATTGTAGTCTGTAGAGGCCTGAAAGGTAAACTAAACACGCTGATCTTATCTAGATTATATATATATATATAATCTAGTGGCACATTTTGACACGATGTATAAACTTTAATACAATAAATTTATATAATATATTATCATTTTATTAATTATTTGGTATTATTATATCATTGTATAAAATTATTTAGTATATTTCTTTTATATATTAAAATAACGTATAACTTAATCAGACATTGAGGGTAAGATTATGTCTAATTAAGTTTTAATGGATAAACTCATCTGAAAATATTTTCTTTACAATCATATTACTCGAACACTAATTTTTCGTTGTCTCCTCCTTTACAACTTCACCTAATCTCGCCTTCATCGGTCGCTGTTGTTCTCACCTGTCGATCTTGTCCAAACCACCAAGACTAAGATTGCACAGTCACATCCATGGCTGCAAACCTTTACTCGTCTCCTCGAACACACATATCATAACCCGTCACCGCCTTCATCTGTCACAGATAACTTCAATCATCCGACGAACTACCTTCTCTGCCATCAATCAAAACCATCGCTGCCTAGCCACTGCCTCCATGCCCTTGCCCCTGTTGAACCCATAACACTGCCATCCATTTTCTTAAACTCTGTGTCATCTCACACTTAGGGAAATTTGCCCTTCCCATTTTATTTATTTATTTATTTGAGTATGTTACTATGAGTTACGGTATAGGTTAACTTAGTCCAAATTTGTTATCTAAAAGTGGACTTTTGTTTTAGTATGCATTATAGATTATAAGCTAGTGTTTTTTTAATTTCTCAAAAATTTAGTATAACATGTTAAAAATTTGGATGCATATAATATATTTTTTATTAAAACGTATTTTTGTTAAAAGTATTAATTTTTTATTATATTTAGTATTATACAGGGAATTAACAAATATATATAATGTTATGCTAAATATTGGATAATATTAAAATTTTATCAAATCTTATACTATTAAATTTTATACTATCAAATCTAATATATTCAGATCTTATCCTATCATCGTACTAAACGGACTATAAATATGTTTTATTTTACATTTAAGTGTAAAATTATAAGACTTTGCCCCCAAGTGATTGCTGAGGCCTAGAAGGTAAGCTAAGCAAGATAATCTTATTTTATCGTTTTTTGTTTGGCATCAAAATTTATATATATGTATAAAAATTATAATATACTTAATAATCCACACTATGATAATTAAGTTTAGTCTAGCTTTTGAGAGACTTTTACAATGTCGACAATACTTCGAATATATAAAAAAAACACTTGTGAAAAAGGACAAATTGAGTACCTTGAGGGAGGATTAATCTCACATTAAAGGATGTAGAAAAATCTCGGTAAGGCCCAAAATAAATATAATACAAGAAAAGTATGAGAAATTATATAAATTTTTTATAATATATCTTACTTAAATTACAGAAACTTTTTATCAAAAAATTAGACAAATCTCCTATGTTTAAAATTTTAATCAAATAAGTATTATAATAATCTATTAACTTTTTCTCAAACATTTATACTCTTTCATACACGCATATATAGTTTTTTTTTTTTGGTATATGGATGAAAATTTCAATACAAGGAAATGTTGGTACAACATGAAAAATTATAAGGATTGTCAGTATAATTCACTTATACTATAAATATATATCTTATACGATTGTCAGTGGAGATGACTTGAGCTCCCAAAATATGCTGAAAACTTGTATTGAAGTTTTACGTTAATCAAATGGGGTGTGCAAAGACATTTAAGTATGGGAGAGGGTCACTAACGATAAACACATCTTCGGAAAAATAGAAAACTTTGTCAATATGTCCATTTCAATTCATGTCAAGTCGCATGAATTTTGTTTTTGCTTTTTAATTATTGTAAGAAGTTTTTTATCTTTTTTTTTTATTTAATCGTGAATTTTGTAGATCAACCTAAGTTGTTTTTATATTAATTTGATCAATTTCAGTAGAAAAATGTTAGTAATATATTTTTTAAATATTTTTTAATATTTATTTTATTATTAATATAAAATAAGTGTTATTAATATTTTTTAATAATTTTTTTAAATATATAAAATAACTTAATAATAAAATAAATATTAAAAAATATCAAAAATATATATTACTAGTATTTTGTTTGTCTATTTTTAAGTTATAAATGTATAAGATCGAACAAGTAATACAATTTAAGAGTAGAATATTATTCTCACAAGGATAATAGAATTTCTAATGTTAAATCAATCAATAGCTTAAGTATTTCTATTCAATAACATATAAATAGGAAAAAATGCATTTAAACTAATCTAAAGACTGAAAAGCGATAACACTACTAGAATTGTTAAATTTAGCGAAAGAACAAATTCTGTATCTAAATGTATAAAATTTTATCTCTAAATATTTAGAGACAGAATTAGAGACGAAAATTATTCCGTCTCTAAATCTGGCGTCTCTAAATATTTAGAGATGGAAAAATTAATTTCGTCTCTAATTTAGAGAAGGAAAACGCCTGTCTCTAGATAAAAAAATTTTGTCTATAAATTGAGACGTCACTGTTCCGTCTCTAAAATTAGAGACAAATTTTTTCATCTCTAAATTTGTCTTTAATATCTTAAAAAAATATTAAAAAAATCGACATCTAAT
This sequence comes from Ormosia emarginata, assembly GCA_029884605.1. Taxonomy (NCBI): domain Eukaryota; kingdom Viridiplantae; phylum Streptophyta; class Magnoliopsida; order Fabales; family Fabaceae; genus Ormosia; species Ormosia emarginata. The sequence goes on along the minus strand of JAQQTP010000082.1, from coordinate 59,096,754 downwards.
TGGGATTTCTCATAACTAGATGCCTTTATTTTATATATATAAAAAAAAACATCTAAATGTGATTTACCACAACTAGACACCTTCATTTTATAAAATTCCAAATTGCAAAAACATCTATTCACCAAAATAGTAATCGGAGATACAAATTTGCATAAATGGAATATTAAAAAGTGCTACAAGAAGGATTGATGCATCAAAGATTAAACAAAATGCAATAGCCAACCACGACACTTTCATAATCAATATATAATAACATATGTTCTAGAATAAGTATAACTAAGGAAGTAATTGTTGTCACAGTTTGGACTAGGTCAAGTAACAGTAGAATAATGCTCTAAAGAAAGTCAACATTTTAAGGATCCTGGGCATCTGAATGGTGGAGGTTAATCATGTGAGAAACCACAAGCTTAGAGAATTCATTGATTGTAGCTTGAAGTTGATAATCACCTAACTCCCTGTGCACTATCCATCTTGATGGTGACTGTAGGCTTAATCCACCATATTCACTTACAACAACTTGGAGGATGACTATAAAGTGGCAAGGGCCTTCTCCATATCTAACTGCGACAAAGGCTTAGGTGCCTGAAACATGAAGAATAGACAAAACAACTCAGTAATTTTCAACATCCCCAGCACTTCTTAAATGAGAAAGCCACCAAGAAGACTAATCAGTTTCTTTTTCTAGATGAAACATTCCTACTCCTTGTTTCTTTTGCCACTTCCATCCATTAACTTACAATAATAACAGCAAAGGAGACAAAGTATTAAGAATTGACTCCATGTAAAGAAAGAATAAATTGTAGCTTCCACTTCAATACCATATCATCTTAAAGCCTTTAAAAAGACAATTTATAAAAGTCATATCTAATGATAAGTCACGAGTTGATCTTGCACATTAAGTAATTGCTTTCATTGACCAGAGATGCAATTCAAGCATACAAATATAACTCTGGGTGCATACAATAGTTTTAAATAAAATAGACATACTCAAAAGTGATGTGTTCTCTAGTTAACAGAACTTGAAACAGATATAGATATGCATTCTGGTCAAGTCAGTCGTAAATAACATAGTATCCACAATTGGGAAAATGAAAAAATTAAAGAAATGGAGAAAGTAGAAGAGAATGACAAATATACTAATTAAAGAAATGGATGCTTGTAACCAAAATTATGCATAAATGAATGAATGCTGTCCAAAACTGAGTATATGCAAAACAGAACTTGATTTTAACCAAATCTAGTTTGGATTGGCAACAAGTTGAAACCCAACATTTTTGCAGTAAAAAGCCTTATGTTTTAGGCTTCTAACAAAGACTATAACAAAGCACCTAAATCCGATGTGTCTAGCTCAAGTTATGAATGAAAAAGCAAGGGCTGCCAAAGACTATGACATGATGCGACAATGAGCTCCATAATGTGACTTGATGCACATATCCTATCTAAATAACTCAAACAATATCTCAACCTCATATAAGGAGACATGCTAGCAACTCAAAAAGGAAAGAATTCAAAGTTTGTCGTATGCAAACACAAGTCTCCAGCCAACAGTAAGACTTCAAGATCAAATTATCATAGCAACTAAATAATGGGTGAAACTCATTAACAAATGGAACTAAAAACCAAACAACCCCTAATACTTTACAATTTCAACAGGAGACAAATATTAAGTGATAATCTCATCTGAGTAGGCTTTATACTCTGCTAGAAGCCATGCCATGACTCTAGCCCACCACCTAGCTGCTGAGGTTTTCTTAAATCAAGAGAATATAGAAACCTCCCAATTGATACGTAACTAAACATGCAAATTATGACGTAAGAAACATGAAGATAATAAGTAACAATATCCTCAATCGGTTCAAAAGGAGGCAATAGATATAATGTTGAAAGAACAACCACAAACGCACCTCTGGGCTGCAAGCTCCCTTAAAACAATGTCAATGACACTAAGTGCTTCTTGTGGGGTGTTCACTTGTTTCCCACTGAGAAGCACTCGTAATTGATGCATGCTAACACGAGCTGCAAACTTGATTCCCACATTAAATTCTCTTTCCCTGGCACAAATGATTAAAACTCATATTTGTATAACCCCAAAAGGCCAGTTGCAAAATCCAAAAATTTAGTGAGCAGTTAAGAAGGAGATATTAGCCTATTTCTAAAAAGGAATAAAAGCACAAGCAAAGGAAGGCCTACCTACAATTTGAAAAGGATAAGCAACACCTAATATAAACTCAACAGTTCACATGTAAATATTAAAATAATTTACTAAACATATAGCCTATTGGACTTATATGCAAATACCAGTTAGCTGGCACTTTGAAAAGCTGATGAAAGTAGACAAACCATATGTGTTCTATAATAAATTGTGTGTATCCTTAAACTACATGAGTAGTTAACAGTGCCAAAGACCTAACAGGTATTACCACATCCAGTCATTGCTCTTTAAATAACACTAGTTCTATGTTTAAGCCTAGAAGGAACAAACTAACAACTAACCAGGATGAAATGAAAGAAAAGAAGACTAGACATAAGCAAAACAACATGATATGGAAGTAAAGCTCAACTTATACCCCAAGATTAAAGCTTCTTGAGAGAATTTTAACTTCTTTCTACTTTTTTCGTTCACAACATTTGAACACATAAAACAAAGGAAAACAATTAACAAGAGTTAACTTATTTTCTGGAAGTCTTTTCCTTACAAAACAAGAGAGCAAAGCCACATAAATACCAAAGAAGAATACAATAGAAGAAACACCACTGCAAAAAAAAAAAAACAAGCCTTTATGATCTTATTAGGTGGGGTTGGCTACATGAACTAAGAAAACATGAACACAAAACTAAACACAAGATATTGCTAACAAACATAGTTAGTGTACCAGCAGATAATACCTAAATGCAAGTAAGATGATTTGTCATTCATTACATGCTTTTTGGCATCCGAAAATAAATCTGCATCAAATCAAATGCTCAATTAGTGTAATAAAAACTACGAACCACATATACAAAATAATAGGTAAGAATAAAAAAGATCGATGAAAGAGAATTGAAATTGAAAAGACAAAGGAAGGAGTACCTAAAGGAAAAAGCAGAGGAGAAAGAGAAGAATATGAACGAGAAGCTAAAAGGTTAGGGCTAGGGTTGGGGTAGGGCTTGCCTGGGATTGTGACGGCGCGTGGTGGTGGCTCAAGGATCTGGGTCGTGGCTGGCTTGGATGTACATGGGTTGTGGCTGGAGGCAAGGTGATGGCAGATCCGGCGTGGCTGTTGAGCAGAAGTTGGAGCAGATATAGGTAGAAGGAGGTGCAACTATGGTGCGGAAGGTGACTGCGCAGTTCTAGGTTCTGGGTTATGGGTCACGACTGGCTTAGAACGGTGGAAAGTGGTGGCTCGCGGGTGGTGCGTGGTTGGAAGTGCAGCGGCGAGAACAAGGTTTCATCGGTGACAGGGGGTTCTAGTTATGATGAAGGTGGCAGGGGACTGGTGGCTTGCGGTTTGGAACGATGATGGAATAGTGGTGGAGGGTGTTTTGCCGCTGGCGAAGGTCAAGCTCAAGGACGGTGGTGGGTTGCCGGGTTGATGGTTGATTGGTAGGTACTGGGTTGCTGAGGGGTTTGCTAGGTCTAATTCGAGAATAAGGATTTCTGAAAGCTATGTTAATAACATTTTATTTTGAAGAAGTAGAGATGGATTCCGTCTCTATCTTTTAAAAAAAATTATTAATTAAATTATATAAATTAATTAGAGACGAAATAGATACATAATTAGAGACGGAATCTAAATTTCATCTCTAAACATATTTGATTTTTAAAATATTACATTATTTGAATAGAGACGAAATTAGAGACGAAAAAATCTGGGACGAATAATTTCCGTCTCTAAGTACATTTGACTTTAAATTGACCAAATAGAGATGAAATTAGAGACAAAAAATTCTGAGACGGATAATTTTCGTCTCTAAATTTTGTCTCTAAATTTTAAATTTTATTTTTCCTCTCTAATTCATAAAATTCGTCTCTATTTTCGTCTCTAATAGAGACAAAAAATTTTCTGTCTCTAAATCAAAAAATTTTAATAGTGTAAATGGAAATTAAAGATAATGGTTAGAGATTAAGGAATCATTCTTCTACTTCAATTAATAACATGCAACCATTTTAAGTAATATTAATGAATTAGTTAAGTTAGCTTGAGAATCTACTTTAGTTAAAAACTTATGTCTAGGTCAATCAATCATGCTTCATTTACCCAATTCACTATGTCTCTATGAGAACTAGCGCAAACTCCACTTATTAAGGTCTCTTCTCAAACACCTGTTTTGCATGACTAAAAGGTATATTTCTATCCAATTAGCGAATCAATACAACCAAACCAATTGAATGTAATTGAACATGCACCAACCATACATATGATCTCAAATCCAAATTCATATGTCTAGGTTTATCAGATTTCAGCAAATCACTTAAAAGCTTATCAAACAATCAAGAGCATTAAGATCCATATGATTGAACAAAACTAAACATCAATATAAACTCAAAGAAGTATAAAATCATAAATATCCATACATGGATCCAAAGTAATCCCTAAATACAACTTAGTTACTCATTGAACACGAAATTATACAACAAAAACCATGTTCATGATATAGGGAAGAGAAGAAAGTGAAAAGAAAAGGAATGAAACTCATAGATGTGATCTTTAATGTTTTAATCTCCTTTTATGAAGAAGATGACTTTCAACCTTGGCTTCTCTAGCATCCTCTTAACCCAAAAATAAAAACATACCCGCAACTTTATAACCTAAAACTAAGTTCTCTCTTAAAAATATAATAAAATAATATTTATAGGCTTAGAAAACAGAGTCAGGTTGTGGCGTTACACACATCACGTCATGGCGCGTCTGTAATTTAGGTCACCACGTCGCGACACACTTTCTTTGCGCTATAGCGTTCAATTCTCAGATCTCTTTGTTTGCAGCAAGAGAATGCACCACGTCACGACATTGATATATCTGCGCCACGACGTGAGTTGCCAGAATGGTTCTTTAGTTTTTTCTTTCAGGTTTAGCTCAAATGTTCCATATATCAGTTTGTTTGGAGCCTTTCCTATAATAAAAAAATTACTAAATCAATAATAGTTGCAAATCAACTTAATCACTTAAAGAATATGTACAATTTGCTCAAGATCATATAAGAATATATCAAGATTGAATTTGACAAATATAATCATAAAAACCTTTTATATATGCATAATAACAAAGACTTAAACAATCAACAAAGTACAAATATAAAACACAAATAACTACATTTAATAAAATTATCATATTTCTTATTTAAGAATGGACGGTGTGTTAGATATACGTAGCTTTTAGGCTTTAGCACACTGGAGTCTCCGAGTCCACTCCATAGAAAAAGCACATCAAGCTTTCCTTTGGTAATTATCACAAAAGAATGCATTGGTGGATTATGTTCATCGTCAACAATTCAGAAACGCATTAACATTGCTCTCTTCCTCTCTATCTGTTCTGTGCGACTCATCTAGTCTGTATTAACTATTAAGTAAACGCTTTTTGATCAGTGGCCAACGTGGTTAGATGCATCCTTTCAACTACATCAATCAATATACACAGACCATTATTTGCTCTTCCTTTATTGACTCAACGCGCATATTAACAGTTTTTTTTTTCTACCAAGTTTTTTTAGCATAAAAACAATCACTTTCTTTAAAAAAAGTAAATGACCCTAGTGACTCTCTACAGTTAGTTCAACCACAACACACACGATGGAAACTGGAAAAAAAAAAAACCTACATTTTAATTTGTTTTCTATATATATATATGTTTTAAAGTTATTAAATAACACTATTTTTTTTTTTTTGCTACTTTGTTTATCTTTTTTACTAGGCCTCACGGCTAAGGAATGGCCCCACCGTGGGATAAGGATATCCCACAAGGGGATCCAAGGAATTAGGAGAGAAAGGGTGAAGAGAATGGCATTAGGGAGAAATCAAAGTCATTCCTGTGCTCACAAGGCAACTTCAGATGTCATTCGAGCTAAAGGCTTATCGGCTTGTTACTTTATTTTAGATTAATATAGATTTTGTATACATGTATCAAATAATATGTTCAATTATTATTAAAAAATATGTTGTTGTTTTCCCACAATTATGTGTGTGTTTTTTAAAAAACAAACCTATAATTATAGAATTGAAAAAATCATTTAAATTTATTTGATAAATGACTTGTAAATCATATAATATTTGATAGGATATTTAAATATGACGAGTTCTAGTATTTCAAGTCTAGATCCATCACGGTTAGAAGGCCAAAATCCAATAGATCATTATCTCGACTCTACCAAGTATGTACATGATCTACCAAAAAACAGATAAAAGAATATCATATCTTTCCAAGTCGGGTATTAAAGAATAAAATCTTTCTTAAATCCTAAATCATATAAATTACCGCCTCTTAGGGTTACCCTTAAGCAATCATACACCTACTATATAAACTGGGTCAAACCATACGAGATTTATCTACTTATACACATGCATACTAGTGCCACCTGTACTCTGCCACCGCATCAGGGGCATCAACACCATCAACCGTCATGTTATGCCTAGAGTTTGTTATGCCCCCACCTTTTATTATGGGATGAAACAAAATCATTAAATATAACACATAATAATTTATAAATAAATTAAATTTGATTAAATTAATATTATTCTAAATAAATATTTGTAAATAAATTTACTAATATTTTTTTTTGATAATGTGAATTTTCTTTATATATATACCATAGTCTATAAACAAATCAAATCATTCATCAATCACCACTAACTTATTCTTAATGGCTTTAATCAAATAAATCCTTTTATCTATACAATCCCAAAAACTTATAGAGAATTTATTCTCATAGGACGAATTATGGCACCAGCCTATTATGCTGTTATCAAAAGAAGGAGAAAAATGGCATGATACTTTCTGATAGAATCAATTTAAGATACAAAGTCTAGAGGTTCCTTATATACAACAATCAAAATAACTAATTATCAGCTAATTAATCATTAAGTACATGAATTAGTTATGCTACTATAATTAACTCTAACTGACAGTAACTAATTGTAACATATTATTGTAATTAACTGTTGTAACATATTATTGTAATTAACTTTAACCAGCTAATCAACTAACTGTTGCAAATGAGTACATATGATTGTAGCTGTATCAATTCATCCGGGCTGACTCTGAGTTGATTCCAATTGGTTGGAATTCTCAGATTCACACTTTGTTAACAGCTGTCAAATGGATGAACTTTGATTTTATAATAATAAGTCATCGACAATATTAATGATAGGCTTGTATCATATGATGATTTTTGAACTTAAAGACAAAAAATAATTAATTAACTTTAGGAAAGATAGGAAATGTAGGGCAGTGATGGAAATTTATTTAAAAAGAGCTTAGGAATGTGATATATGTAGTTCACCTAATTCATAATTTTCAAGAATCACTAAGGAAAAACCAAATTAATTGGGTAATTTAGTTACTAAATCAATTGTTATTTTGTTTGATATAATTTTAATTATAAAATGGAGTGAGAAATTTTATTTGTTTTCTTTTTATCAAAGAAGTTAACAAAATCACCTATGGCGGGACGCAGGTGATTCCATTCCTCAAATGATTTTTTTTTTTTCTGTGAATTCCCTCAAATGAAATCATTATGTTTCTATATTTATTAGCTATTTCCTCTTATAATTCAAATTATTTATCATATATTAATTAAAAAAATTATTAAATATTTTCAATAGAACAATATGTGTGTATATATATATATATAAAAGATTTATGATTTGATATATTTATTGAAGGGGATCATAATGTAAATTGATCATTGATCTTTATTAATACTCAATTAAAAAAATGCCTACATTTTTGGAGAGATGACACACGTTGCAACTTTAATCTTTTTTTTATCAATGTTTTTTATTTCACAAAAAAGATAGTCTATCTGATTAGATATGTTGCCATATATATATATATACAATATATATATATATATTGGTAGCTAAGGAATTCACTCTAAATAAATTTACATATAAGCCAATTTGCTCTCGTGTGAAATGTATCTCCTACAAACTCACGAGAATAATAAAATAAAGGGTGCAAGATTGAAGTGAACTTTTTTAAATTGCGTTTGTGGAATATAGAAGATCTCTTCCCGCTTTATATTATATATGTATATATATATTTATATAAATATCCATGTTCTCTGTGAGGGAGTGTTTATGTAATGGGTTATTGAGGTCACGTAATCCAATAAAAGAGACAGGTATAAGATTGGCTATAAGTGATTTTTCCATGTATCCATCACCCATATATATATATATATATATATATATATATATATGGATATATATAAGGCGTGCCATATCTAGTTGTTGGCTTGTTATTGTTCATTCTTTGTGCATGAGTACGAGCTATGCCTCCCTTTGAACTTGCTTTGCTTGATGGTGTATTGAAGATTTGACCTCTTGGTGTTCCAAAGTGTGTTGAATAACTAAAAAGTTTGTAGCATTTGTCTTTTCATGCCCAATCTTCCCACAATGTTCACATTTGGGACTGGTCCATCTTATATATATATAAAATCTTACTGAGTGAAAGTTTAAAGAGTCCGTTCTTGGCTTTATCCTTTTTATTCGTTCCTCACGTAGAACATGAAAAAATGTGATTTTTTTAGAGACGGTTGACCTGTTCAACTAACTTTTCAATCTTGCCCAAAACGTCCATTGTCATAGATACACATACTATCTTGTTCCTTTGGGCTTCTTAATAAAAACTCCTCTAGATTGTCCTATATATATATAAGGCTATTGAAGTAGATGTATCAAGATTAGTTGAGAGTGATAATATAAATTGGTCTTATGAACCTGATCAAGATCTAGCCATAAATCTCGCGGTGACTTTTTCAATGATAAAGTCACATGAATTTATTATCCATGTAGTGACCATGGAATCCACCTTCTCCCATTATGAAATTAGTTGATCCAAATCCAGTTTCTCACTGATACTTCCATCATATAATATATATATATATATTTTATATACGCAATGGCAGAGATTGAAGATAGTTCTCCCCTTGAGTGCCATTGACAAGTGGTGTCCCGAGATTATGAATGAGCAAGATAATAAGGCGATAAGGTAATTTGGGCGTGGTCAGCAATTTAAGGCAATATTCTTCTTCTCCGACTCATTGTTTCCAGAGGCATTCTTCTTCTTTGGATCCCCATTGACCTGCTCTGATGTCATAATAAATGTAGAAGAGAAATATGAAGAAAGATTGATTTCTCTTGTTACTTGCAAAGGATAAATTTACACACATACAACCACACACACAATGGTTAAGAATGAGATAAAGCCTATCGTTATCTATCTTAAAAAAGTCGCATGAAGATTCTACGTGATGATATATAACAATATATATATATATATATATATATATATATATATATTTGATATTTAATTAAATTATTCTTTAATAAAATACCTTAACTATTATTACTGTATTAATGTTTTTTATTTCATCTGGTAAAAATATATAAACAAACAATGATAAAATTATAAATAAATTTAAATAAAATAAATTTTCTAAATGATATTGCTACTGAACCTTGACCATTGAATTGCTCAAGTTTTCCGATGGTCATTTAATAAAATATGAGTGGCTCCATTATGATTAAAAGCCAAACACTTAACTGAGTGAAATAATATTTTATTTTTTTCCCAATGATGGCAATAAATTTTGAGTTTATGAACTTATACAATGACTTATTCTTACAATTTCAAGAAATAAATTAGTTGAGATATGTATAAATTGATCCCGATACCACTTGACTACATTAAAGATAATAATTTCTTTTCTTTAGCCAATAAATCCAGTTAATGCTAAATTTATTAAAAAGACATAACCATAAGAAAATAATTAATACCCCTCTTTTATAAAGTAAAAGTATTATTAATTTAATTTATTAAAAAATAAAAAATAATTATATTAATTTTTTATATAAAGTTATTACACTTAACATCTATTTTTGTTATATTTATATTTCTAATTTTATTTATTATTATTATATTTTAATATCCTTCTTTGTTTATAAAATTATATATATTTATTTTATATTTTATAGTTAAAATTACATTAAAAAGTTTTATTGAAAATATAAAGCAAGAGAAATATAGTAATTTTTCAAACAAAAAGTGTGTCAATATTATAAACACTAACCTCAAGAAAAGTCAAGTATAATTATACCAAAGATAAAAATGATGAAGTTAAAAGAGTTTATACTTAATATGTATTTGACATTTAATTCATGATTATTTTATATACATTGATATTATAATTTTATCTCATCTTTCTATTAATTTTTAATCTTTATATAATAAACCTACTAACTCTCTCTCACTTTTAGCTCACTCTTCACCTTTTTTAAAATTTATATATATAAAAACTTTATTTTACTTATAAATCATAATGTAAAGAATAATACTATTATGATGCATTTAATATCTAATATAAATATTTTTTTTTTTCTTTATTCATAAATCTTCCTATATAATGAAAAAAAATTATTCTTATAAAGTGAGCAAATAAAAAATATATTTACCTTAATTTAAAATAATATATTTTGATCTTAACTTCACTAAATAATTTAAAGGTGAATACATATTTATTTGTTAACTTTAATTTTTTTTATATTTAATAATATGATTCATGATTTTTGACCCATTCACTTAATAATTTATAGATCCATCCCTGATAGCAAAACATTTTTTTCTAAAATGATAAATACTTTTAAACGGATGAAGTACTAAATACCCTTTTAGCACAATATCATTTTTATTACAATTTCCTAAAGTTCATAGCAGCGGATTAAATTTCAGCTTAGTTTTCCAAAATGTTAATTTCATCAAAAATTAAAATTCAATGTTAATCTTTCTGTTTCTTTTTATTTGTCTTTTTAAAAAATTGTTTTATCCAAATTTATTTGTCATTTTATAATTTTAAGGATACATTAATTATTTTTTTAATTTTACCCCATCATTTATTATTTATTATTTTAACTAAATCTAATAACTATACATATTAATTAACTATACAATTTTTTATATATATTTAATAAAGTGAAAAATAATAATTTAGTCATGCTAATTTATATTTCACTTAATTTGAAATTATTTAATTGTGTCTTTAATTTCTGTGTAAAAACTTTAAAAAATAGATAAAAATGAATGAAGGGAGTAAGACAATATTTTTTTTTTCTTTAGCCAATAATGACATGAGTGATCATTAATGCTCGAGTATTGTATAACATGTAAAATCTTCTTAATTATTAAATAAAAAATATACTAAATATTTTTTATGTTCTTAATACATTGAGTGTATTTATTTTTTGAGTTTTATTATATCATCTTAAAATATTTTCTTAATAATGCTTCTAATACTTAAAAAAGAATATTAAATAAAAAAGTAGATGCACTCAATGTTGAAATATAAAAAAGATTTAATACTTTTTCAATTTTGTAATTATTAGGATTAGTAGAATGATTAGTTAGAAGGACACGATATTATTCTTATTTCTTCATTTAATACTTTTTTATTAAGTATTAAGAAAATTATTAAGAAGATCTTTTAAGAGGATACAGTAATTTTTTTTAAACTACCGATAAATGAGTTTTGTTATATCCTTCTAAAAATTCTCATAATAATCCTCATAATATTTAATAAATAAAATATTAAATAAAAAATAAATGTATTTAATGTTTTGGAAACATAAAATACATTTAATGTTTTTTTCATTTAGTACTCTTCATTTCTTTTTATCTGTCGTTTAAGGAAAGAGAAAATATATTTTAGGAAAAGGATAATCTTAAAATACAGTATTATCCTTTGACTTATTAGAATGTGATTGACTAATGAAAGAGGTGACAAGAGATATAGAAGTTGGAGGAGTAAATATTGTAAGATTATACAAGTTAAATAAATAATAGATTAAGAGAAAAATAAGGGTAAAATTGATATAAAATAATTAATTTTGTGTTGGAATTCTAAAATGGCATTTAATATGGAACACATCTTTTAAAAAATAACAGATAAAAAAAAAGAATAGATGGAATAATTAAGAGGATTGGTTAAGAGGATTTAAAATTATTTCTGATAAAAATATATAACTGATGGTGTATTAAATTCACTTTTGGCATAATCTCATTTTTATTACAATTCCTTAGAGCACATAGCAGCAGGTTAAATTTAAGCTTAGTTTTCTAAAATGTTAATGTTGAATTTATGGGAATTCAACAATTACTCTAAGACTTGCATGTACGTATAGGCGTACATCAAGGGAGCTTAACAACTTAATTTGTCAGTGCGTCATGTGTGCGATACGAAGTCCCTTTTGCCTACCCGCAGCACGTTATAGACGCGAGACTATGCACTACAATTATAAAGAAATAGAGTTGCACCCTAAGACTAATAGTTATAACTTTTGGCCTAGTGGTAAGCACTTGATCATAACAAGTGGTATTAGAGTGAGGTTGTAACGCCCCTTTTTGGAGAGGGAACGTCACATTACTGAACATAAAAGAAAAATACGGAAAATAAAATTTTGAACAATGTGATAGGATTTTTATTACATGCTATTATCCAATGGATAATAGTTATAGTTGACAGAAGTCAGAATTTAATTAATCTGACAGATAAATTTTTCGCAGTATTAGTTTGTTTTATCTGTTAAGATTTTTCGAAAATTGTGAAACCTCGTAAACTATGTACAACCTCGGGTTTAGTAAGATTCTCCGTTGACATGTCCATAGTCCAAGGTTCTCAGAGGAAACATCGTGTTTCTCAGGTTCTGCTCAGTGTGCACGTAAAACGAAGAATATATTAAAATATTCGTCATTTCCGAAAAATTCTAGAAAAATTCCTAAAAATCAAGAATATTATGAAATGATTATTTATGACTAAACAGATACTTTTCGGGACGTTATAGAGGTTGCAGGTTTGAATCTCCCGGGTGTCGCTGGGGGGAGATTGTTGGATTTATGAGAGTTCAACAATCACCCTAGGACTATCATATATGTATGAGTGTACATAAAGAGAGCTTGATAACACAGCCTGCTGGTGCGCTATGTGTGCGTTGTGAAGCCCTTCATGCCTGCGCGCAGCACAAGGACGAATCTATTAATAAATGAGTGGGGACATATGCCCCCGCTCTACTTTGAAATTTTTCTTTGACCTCATATAGATATATGTCTTTTTTATTTTTTTTATATGTGTAATTTTTGTCTTTATGCCCTCACTTCTAAATATATTATTTTTGTTGAATGATTGTTTAGTTACATACATAGGAGAGAAATGTTTGATAGTAATAATAAAAGGATCATTTAGTATTTTTAAAATATGAAAACGTGAAGGGAACAATTATAAATTGATTTTCATAATTTTGTATTAATATATTTTTTAATATATAAATATAACTATTGAAACTTTTTTATGCTTATGTATTAATTTTATTATCTTTGCTCCTATTACTTAAAATTTCTGATCCGACACTTTTGGCGCGCACGCTATAGACACGAGGCTATGTCTTCTGCCACTAAAAGCAGGACAAATGTAGAAAATATTTAGTGAAGAAGACTGAAAATTATAAATCATATTATTAAATATAAAAAAAATTAAAGTTAATAAATAAAGATATATTCACTTTTAAATTATTTAATAAGTTAAGATCAAAATGTACTATTTTAAATTAAAGATAAATATAATTTTATTTGCTCACTTTAAAAGAATATTTTCCTTTCATTATATAAGAAGATTTATGAATAAAGTGAAAAAAGTAAAAAAAAATATTTATATTAGATATTAAATGTATCACAATAATAATTATCTTTTACATCATGATTCATAGATAAAATAAAGTTTTTATATATATAAATTTTAAAAAAAGAAAGATAGTAAAGTTAAAAGTGAGATAAGTTAATAAATTTATTATATACAAATTTAAAATTAATAAAAAAATAAATTAAAATTATAATATCAATGTATATAAAATAATCATGAATCATATGTCATGTTGGGCGTGAAGGTTGAAGTTCAGGTTTATCAAGTATAAAGCTTTTGGCTCCTCTACAGTGTCTCATATACTATAGCAGGATCAGATTTACCTTAGTTCCCATGTGTAGAGGTCTACATGGCTTCTTTATAAATTTTTTTCCTCCAATTATGTGTACAATTGCTCCCATAAATAAGCTGGAAGGCTTGCAACATACTTACTAATGAGTGTCCAATAGTTAGATTCGAATCCATGATCATTTTATCGACAATTAATCTACCAGCTAGCTGAGCCAATCTTCTATGGATTCCGTACTGCTTGGTTCCAATATTATGTTTGCCAAAAAGACTTGATAAATACATCACAAAAAAAAAAAAGACTTGATAAATATCTCGAGGTATTTTTTGATGTGATTTAGAGTATACGATATTGGTACGTGAACTATTAATGATAGCCTTGTAGTCAATGAATGAATTAAGACATCTAAGAAGGACGAATTTCTCGATTATTTTCTCTACGTTTTAGTAAATCCCGCGTTTTTTTAACAAGAGGGCTTTAGATTGGCTTTGTTTCTACAGTATGGATAGTCATGCTTCCAAGTTGTGGTCGATATCCATGCAATGGCTTTGACTAGTACCAAGGTCTTTCTTGAAGAAGAGCCACTTTAAACAAGCTGCACTCGCCTGGTTAGCTGAAGTTAACTTCCCACCTAAGGGAGCTTTAGACACAATATAGATTAGAAATTATTGGAGTTGGAGCTTATATGGGTGTACGGAGATAGCCAGATATAGGTGGTCTCTCACTTGAGATGAAAGTGGTATTTGGTTGAGTGTCTTTCATGGCTTTGTTAGCCACCTGACTAATCTTTTTACTGAGCTTTTGGCTACTGAAGCAATTTATTTTTTTTTTGTTCTGAGGCTAACAATGCTTGGTTGGGTGTAGGCGTGAAAACGAGTCCAAGACTTAAAATTTCATGTTTGATTTATGAAAAAAATAGATTACTTAAATTTGATTTATTTATTTAAATAAGTTAAATTTAAAATTTAAATTTGACTTTTTTAAAAAGTATAAAATTTGAACTAAGTTTGTTTAATTCATTTATAATTTGATTATTATTTTTTAGTTAAATTTCTCTTTAAGTTTATTAATTTAATATTTAATAAACATTTTTATGTTAAAAGATAAAATAAAAAACTAAAAATAGAAATAAAACTTTTTTATTCATAATCTATTACATAAAAATTTATAACATTCTTATTGAAGTTTTTAATTAGTAATAATAACAAATAATTATTATTATATATATTTTCTATTTAAAATTATAATTTCTTTGTGATTTATTTTTTTATTATCTATGCAGAATGAATAAATAATATATACACACATATACAACTTATTCATAAACTTTTAATGTCAAACTCATAAAATTTAAATTTAACTCATTTATATAATTGAGCTTAAGTTTAAATTTAAATTTATTTATTTAATTAAATAAATGAATTTGATTAAATATTTAACAAGTCAAGCTAAAATAATTTACGAATAGTTTAATTCATTCTCACTACTAGTTGAGAGGTATATGTATGCAGCCTCAAATGTCGATTTTGCGGCAGTTCTTTCTCCCCATCTTGAGATATGCTTATATGTATGCCCTCATGTAGATAGCGTTTCTCATGGGCCTAACAAATCTTTGTTTTGTCTTATTTCTGAAAAAAAAATTAAATGATAATGTATAATGTATTGGAATTGGATACATCAAAACGTTATGAATATATAAACTCCACAATAGGAAGTAAACTTTATTTCATAAAAAATAGCGATTGATAGATGTAATTGAAGGCATCATCCGTTTAACCATAACGAAACATTGTAAGAATTACATACAATATTTAGATCGAAACGTTACCCATTTCCTCCTCCATCAACTCTAATTTCTATTGAGTAAAATGTTAAGAATTTAAGTGTGAGTGAAATTAAAGTGTGAATGAAAAAGTCTCACATTAAATAAAAATAGTGTTCCGGGTACTGATCGAGAATTAGGTTAGAATGGATTGGTAGGTAGAAGAGGGACTTGTTAGGCCTACAGGCAAAGCAACAACAAGGTCGATGACATCTAAGTAAGTCAACAGAAAATGAGTAAAGGCTAATCTGAGTATTAGATAAAAATGGAACATGTCCGCTCTAAGTTATTCAATCAATTTAAATAGATGATCTAAATTTTGACTCATCGGATGCCTACTGTTTAAGCTATAAAGGCATATGAATGTTAGGATTCATTATGCTCGGTTATTAAGGCGTGAAACCGTTCACAACCGTTAATCATGATAGTACCAGTTGGCTAATAACCATTATTGGAGGGTCACACATGTTCTCATTCGATCCTGAATCGATCGGGTCCTTAAGGCATGATCAGGCTGATCCAAATTCTCCTAGGCCTACTAACTCAAAACGAACCTACTTAGCAACTAAACTTGGTCATCTACAAGGATGGCCAGAATGATTTGTTAGGACGGTCCAAATGGATAAGGTGATAACCATGTAAAGTAGAAGAAAAAAACTTTTATAAAGTGATTTTATTTTTAAAGTAAATAAATAATTGTATATTTACCTTTAATTTAATTTAAAGTGTATTATGATCTTAACACATTAAAATTTTAGGTTGAGACATGATGATATCAAGCCCATTGGTATGATTTTTCGATGAATTCATTAAAACAAATCTCCCTAATATTTTGAACTCCCGTAATGATGGACCCAACATAAAAAAACATACCAAGAACAAATTTTATAAGAATTATTGATTTATCATAATTATTCTAACTCGATTTTTTTTTTTTTTTTTATAAAAATGATCTTCATACATTATTTTTTCATATACATCACTTTTTACATCATTTTTTAATAGTTGTGATTAAGTGAAAAAATAATGAATAAAAAGTAATATAATTAATATATGGAGAGTAATATAAAAAGTAATATGAAAAAAAAATGATATAAAAAAATTAGAATTGTTTTTTTTATATGCAATTATTTTGTGTTTGTTTGATATTTGATTGAATTATTATTATCTTCCAAAAACAGAAAGGGAAGAAGGTTTTGACCAAACGGCATCGGCTAGTACGCATGAAGGACCCACGCAACATGGCGTTTTAGCTGTCTTTGTGGACATTAACGTCATCGTCGCTTTCGAACATAGACACACAGACGTGCCATGCTGCAAACTGCAACCTCACTTCCCGGCGTTTCAGGGGACATCGTCGTCCATTCCCCACGTGTCCCTCTTCTTCAGTTACTCTTTTGTTTGTTACTCACCAAATCATAACTGTCTATATAATTAATCAAATTTAATTGATTGTTTTTTCATAGTTTCGTATTCATCGATTAGCTAGAATATCTATTAGTTATATGTAAAAATATGGAATATTTATTTCATAAATCACAATCATATTAATATTTTATAAAAATATATCTTATGCTCATTATCATACAACCCAATCCTGCAAAACTGGTATAGCCAAGTGTCCAATGACTTAAATTTTATATTTGTTCTTAAAAAATAAAAGTATATTTCGATCAATAATTAAGTGGTCTTCGTGGCAACAACTTCGTGGGATGATGGCATTCAACTTAAGACCTTATAATTAAGTAATAACATATATATCCAATTCCACGTAAGTTTTGATTATAAATATACAATACAACGTTGACGTTGATAGTATCATCGTTTATCATGTTAATTTAGATGGTTACCACAACGTGGTAATGTATTCATACTCATCCTTTATCATGTTTAGATTGTTACAACTCGCAAATTATGCAAAACTTTTAATTTAAATTTACAAATTGAATGTTGATTAATTGTTAAATATACAATATGCAAAAGAAATAATTTAAAAATTCTTTAAAATAAGAGTCTATATAAATAATCAGCCTTAGCAATAAGTTATAGTAATTTTTATTTTTTATAGTTAAAATAAAAATATTAGATAAAAAAATATTATTTTTTTAAAAATAGAAAAGAAACTAAATGAAGGAATGTCCTTTTTATATCGCTTATTTATTATTTGAAAGGGAGAGAAAAATAGTTATAGGCCTTGCTTAGAATTATAAGGTACAAACAATCATGTAAATCCTTTTAGTCAAACTTTTTTTTTTTGTTTTGGACTGCAAGACTGGTTATTTGAACATAATTGTTTTATATAAAAAAATTTGAACATGATATATTCCTTGAAACTAGAAAGTAAATGAGAAGATTATTAATATTGATATTTTATCAATTGAACAGCTAGCTGCCATTCACAATCGATCAACTTAAGTAAGCGCATTATTATAATATTTAAAAATGTAAATATAATTATAAACATTTCTCTTTGAGGAAGGTGATATATATTGTGTTTTGTTGGATCTGAAACAAAACGGAGAAACTGAGGTTTTAAAGGATTGTAGAATGGAAGAAAGGTGCCCATTAAGATTGCCCTAAAAGACCATAACTAAGACTGGTATATATGGTGTTTATTTCAATAGTATAGTTTCTCTATATATATATGATTAAAATTCGACCTTAACTAAAACTACATGTTATTTATTGGAGCTCAAAACACAATTAATATAACCCTCCAGGCTCCATCCGTCCCACTTAATTGCAACCGTGTCCAAGAGGTAATGAAAATTTTAGATATTTGGGATGCATTCTTTTGTTTTATTATTATTATTATTTTGGCTGTGAGCGGTGTTTGAGTATTCACTGTGAACAGTGGGAAGCTTAACAAAGTAAAACGTTAACTTTGGTTAATTAGCTTACGAGTTTTCTTGTTTTTTAAGGATTCTAACTTTGTAAATATATAGGGATGTCTCTGTAACATTATATATATATATATATATATATATATATATATATATATATATATATATATATATATATATATATATATATATATATATATATATAAGGGAAAATTGATTTCTGTAGGTGTAAGTTTTTTTATTTCTGACTTATTTTTAACCGTTAGATCTACTTTCATCTAATGGTTGAGATTATTTTATTAAAAATAACTATTAGATGAAAGTGAATCTAACTGTTGAAAATGAGTGTAAGTCAAAAAAGATTTACACTAGTATAAGTTGATCTTCCCTCTCTCTATATATATAGGGATGTCTCCATCAGCATAAAAAATTTGCATCTAAATTTGTTTTTAGTTAATTATTTCAAATTTTAGTTACCAGGCGTAATATTAATATATAATAATTTTCTGCATATCTAGCTGTTCTTTGATATAAACAAGAATGGGAAGATCACCTTCGTTAAAATCTCTCAATGATTGAACACAAACTATAAATAATATCAAGCAAATTAGTTTTGTTTGTTTCTTTCGAGTGAGCAATCTTCTATACATAGCCTGACTTGAGACCACAATTTATAAGCTCAAGCAGATAAGTCATTGATTGGACACACATATACGTTTGTTTTGTTTTGTTTTTTATTTGTTTGATGAGATGTTTCGTTGGTTTAACTTTGGCCTGAAGGTGCTTTTAATAAGTTTCAAACTCTAAGTTCGTCTAGATAAAAATTAATTTGTCAACTGAAGCACAACTTGTAACACACGTGTATATGCATATTTTGATGAACAATTTTTTTTTTAAGTAAAAGAAGTATACAAATTTGATTAGAAGTACATGTTGATCACAATTGTTCATTTCTTCTCTTCCTCTTTTTCTTCTATTATTGAACTATTATTGTAAATTCTAATGACTTTAATCACTTATAACGTTGGGCGAAGTAGACAAAAAATGTTCTACACAATTTAATACTGAAAAGTTTCCGTTTTTGGCATTTTTTGTAAATGGTGCTTTGTTCGTGTACATGGAAAGTACAAAAGGCAATAAGGTCTTCGTAATCGTAATATATGGTGAAGGGCAATTCGTCGGTGCCTAATGCCCTCCTGTGCATGTGCATGTGCATGTGACTGTGTTTCTTCTTCAAAACTCTCAACCCAAGGCTCGATCAATCACAAGTGCAACAATTGTTTCTAGTGGGTCTTCCCTCCCCAGGAGTCACTAGTTAGATTCTCTGATATTAACAGTATAAAAATCTGTGAATATAGGGGCATATAATAATAATTGATTACTAATATTAGACTGCAAAATGCCCCTCTTGTAGTTTCAAATATCTGTTTGAGGTTAATATACACGACCGATTCTTCAAAGATCTAACAGTTTGTACACGTGAGTCGTATATATACAACTTGTGCCCAACACTCGTAACTTACACCTTGTCGTGGAACTGTACCTTAGATTCTGCAATGAATTTTAAAAAGTTGAGTGATCTTACTACTTAAATTTTATTTTTGTGCATTTTAAAGAATTTTTAACCCTCGTGCTTAGCCTAATAATTAATACTATATATTGACCCAACCAAATTGATAAAAATTTAATTAAAGTGAAGTTTGTCTATGATAGAAAAATGCTTTTTGTTGGTTTTTTATTTTTAATAATTAATATAAAGGCAAATTGAAGTTTAAACCTAGGAATCCCTGTGCGTGTAATCCCTGTGCGTGTATGCATGACAGCCTTCACCGCTCAGTAACAAAATTAGGAGGACCATTTAGGCCTGGTTTGACAACTCAGAACTCTCTGGAAAGTCACTCTCACAAGCTATATATATGTATATATATACCCGTAAAGTTTAGTACAATATATTATATTACATGCGTTGTAAGTGCACAGGCACCAAGCCAAGAAGGTGAATATTCTCTGGCACTGCTAAAGCTTGGCGATTCCAATCCCAATGTACAATTACGACCTTCCTCCTTCACTTTCCACCTAAATCTAGTCTCTCTATACATAATTAAAATAACTACAAACTGAGGTACGACTCACACCTTTAACTCAATAGGTCAAGTTCTACCAATGCTTGGTTTTAAAATGGTCTTAATTTATCAATTAACACGTACACAGATAATAGCAAGTTGATCCATGGATTCTTATGAATCTTACCTTCCCAAAAAATTGGTAAAGAAATACATATAACAACCAACACAGTAGGCATGCACATAATTATTTGCATGCTATTTCTCTTTCGATCACTTCCTTAACCTAGCTGCAATTGAATGGAATAATTTATCGTGTAGGTATATCGCCTAGCAATTTATAGCCAAACAGATAGAATATATATGTCAACAAGCAAGCAGCTAAATCTCGATATATATATATATATATATATATATATATATATATATATAAAACTTAGTATAAGTAAAAAAAAACTTACACACATATTTTATACTTTTATTTTATTATGATCCCAGGTATATCGCCTACCATTTATCTCTATCTTGAATATATATACAAGATTACAATAAAATAAATTGTGTAAAGATTAGGTATAAATCTTTTTATTTACATTAAGTATAAGTGGCTTATATATATATATATATATATATATATATGAGTGATCGATGTGTGGAGGTGTAAGTCTTTTTTGACTTTCTGTTTCATTTTTTAACCATTAGATCCACTTTTATCTAATGGTTGAGATGATTTTATTAAAAGTAACTTATTAGATGAAAGTGGATCTAACAATTGAAAATGAGTGTAAGTCGAAAAAAAACTTACACCTAGTGTAAGTTGATCCTCTCATATATATATATATATATATATATATATATATATATATATATATATATATATATATTTTGTTTTTATGAAATTTCTTTACATTTATTTGATGTGAGACTAATTTTTATTTAGAATACCAAAATTGTCCCTTTCCACAAGTGTTTCTTCACATGTTCGAACCCCTAACATTATAAGTGTCTCTTAATTGTTATAATCAAACTTGTTTATAACTTGAGTCATCGCTTACGGGTTATCAGTTATAAATAAGTTGGTAATCACCAAATGAAATCGCTATACACATGTGAAAGTTCGAGTTAGGTATTTTGATTTGGTATTTTAATATGATGTATAATACATTAGGTATTTAAATATATACCAGACAATATTACCTAATGTGGCCGCAACCTCACAAATGCAGCAATTGCCAAAATCACATCTCGCATGAATGATTGTTGACTACACCATCTTGATCTTGTAACTGTTGTATTGCAACTGTGATCACAATTTAAAACCTTAATTTACATATATAAGTTTATTAATTATTTTAAATTTTTTAAGTAACTATTTTAATTATCTTTGATTTTTTCTAAACCTTACCATTTTTATATAACTCTCTTAATTATATTTTTACTTTAGAATTCAACAATATTAAATGTTTAAAATTTTCAAAACAATTATCTTAATTACCTTTGAATTTTTCTAAAACTTACAATTTATATACAACTCTCTTAATTATATTTCAATACAATTTTCATTAACTTAATATTTAATTTCCACTCACATAATGTTTAAGGGCTGATTTACATAATCTTATGAAAAAGATTTTTTTTAAGTTTTATTTATTTATCTTTTATATACAAAAGATAAATATTGGTGTAGCCTTAGATTAGAATTAGGGTTTTTTCCCCTCCTAAAATAAGGGTAAGTTTGGAATTATGTGAGGAATTAATTTAAATGCCTTATTTTTAATACTATAATTCAATAATTAAATAACTTAAATGTAAAAAATTTTATGCATTTAAAACCACAACCTTCTTTTGTTTTTATATTTTGGTTAAATTTCTCTCTTTTTTATTTTAAAAACTACAGCCTTACTGTGCCTCAAACATGAAGTAGTTCATCTTCTTACAAAATTTGCCAACATTCCTTCAATTCTTCATATTTTTTGGTTCGATACACTTTTTTTTTAGTTCAATCTTCAACTACTCATTCTTCAGACATTGTTTGTTCAATCTTCAACTTTTTTTTTTTTTGCTTAGTTATTCAATTATTCGTCTTTTTTGAATTCGATTATTTTTCTGTGTTTAGTTTAAGTTATTTTATTTCTTTCAGTTTAGTTTAAAAAAATTATTGCTATAAATCTTTGCATATTTTGTGTTCAATTCTTCACATCTTTTTGTTTGATTATTATTATTATTATTATGTTCAATCTTCAACTGGATCAAGATCCTCTCATTTTTTTTTATTGGTTCAAGAAAAGGCGTAAGGTTATAAAAGAAATTTCACAAATTTCAACTAGTTCCCACATCAACTTTTTTGTATCTTCTCTCCTACAATTGACCACTTGAGAGAGGAAAAAATTGAGAGGATCTTGATCCTCTTCAACTATATTCATTCTTCAAATATTTTTGGTTCAATCTTCAACTATATATTTTTTCCTGTTATTCAATTTTCATCTTTTTTAAGGTTCAGTTGTTTTTATTGTGTTCAATTTAAGTTATTTTTTTCTTTTGGTTCAGTTTAAAAAAATCACATCACCAATTGTGTTTAATTATGTTTTTTTTTGCCTAATTTGGGGCTATTTCTGTCATTTTTACTTATGTTTTAATAAAAATAACTTCAACTCTTTTTTAATAGTTGCACATATAATGACATCACAACTGATGGCTACATGTTCTCAAGGAGAGAGCATTCAATCAGGTATTGTAAAAATTGTGACTTTTGTCTTTATGTTTAGTTTCATTTGATTTTAAAGAATAAGCACTATTACATCCATTTGTGATCTTTCCTAATTTAGGACTGATTATCAAATATTTAAAAAAATATTATTTTTTTTATAAAAATTACTTAAAATATTTTTTGACAGCTGCACGTAAAATGAGACTATCACTTATGGCTACACATTTTCAAGGAGAGAGCGGTGAATCAAGTATTGTTAATTTTGACAACTAAATAACTTCATACATGTTCTGTACTATTTTCATATTAAATACTAATAATAGGTGTTGTATAAATTCGTTG
Organism: Ormosia emarginata; assembly: GCA_029884605.1. Taxonomy (NCBI): domain Eukaryota; kingdom Viridiplantae; phylum Streptophyta; class Magnoliopsida; order Fabales; family Fabaceae; genus Ormosia; species Ormosia emarginata. The sequence goes on along the minus strand of JAQQTP010000082.1, from coordinate 59,072,804 downwards.
CTATGTGATATTGGAAACAAAATGCTTGCTTTATCTATGTAGTTATTTTAATAAAATTAACTGCAAATTTGTTTTAATAGTTGGACATAGAATGAAGCTGCCAATTATGGCTGCATGTTTTAAAGGACAGAACAGTGAATCAAAAGTGCAATTTCAAGAGGTATTAGACACAAAAGAAGTAATGTGTTTACTAACCTCCAAATGAACATAAGTTTTTATTATCAATAACTGACATTCTAATTGTGTTAGGTTTTTTTATTTAAATATATATTAGAAATTCATCCAAGTCCCAAAGGATTTCTACAAGGAATTCAAACATAATGGGTTGCATTGAAGGATCGTAAAAGGAATAGTCATTACCTTGGTTTGTGAGGTACTAGTTTAGATGCAAAGATATATGGTGTACAAGAATTGAAGAGTTTTTACAATCTTTGTGGGGTTTATTTAGTTACATTTTCTTACAATGGTGAAAGTAAGTTTGACATTTGAATCGTTGACGACTATTATAAGGAAATTAATTACCCTTTCCAGTGGTTTACGGAGGTTGTGATGGTTGATTCAGAGAAAGTAATTGGAGTTCGACACGAGAGGAGGTTTTTAAATGCAAGTATTTTATAATTCTGATATTAAAAAATAGAAAGTTAATGTCTATTTTTATTGATTTAAATATCTTTAAAATCAGGCTTCAAATAGTTTTTAAATCATATCTTCATTACCTTTATTTCTACCTGTGTGTAAAATAAAATTAAAATCAACTTAAAATCAATTTATTAAAAAATTTATTTGTACATGTGAGTAAAATCAAAACAAGCAACTAAATGAATTTAAAATCAAATGAGTAATATAAAATCTATTTATTCTTCCAAGTAACTACATCTTTAATTTTATCTATCATGTTATGAGCATTTAAAATTAATTTATTAAAAAATTATTTCTACGTGTCAGTAAAATGAAAAGAAGAAACTAAATTAATTTAAAATCAAGTAAGTAATATACAATCAATTTATTCTTTCAAGCAACTAATATTTTTCAAGTAAAGCATCTTCATCTCTAATTTTTTCTATCATTTTATGAGCATTTAAAATCAATTTATTAAAAATTTATTGAAAACGTGTGGGTAAAACGAAAACAAGAAACTAAATCAATTTAAAATTAAGAGAGTAATATAAAATTAATTTATTCTTCCAAGAAACTAAATTCCTAATTTTATCTTCATTTTATGAGCATTTAAAATCAATTTATTGCTAGTATAATCAATTTAAAATGAACTTAAAAACAATTTAATCATAAATTTATTTCTATGTGTGAGTGAAATCAAAACAAGAAACTAAATCAAATTGAAATCAATTTATTATTCTCAACAACTAAATTCTTAATTTTTTCTATCATTTTATGAGCATTTACAATCAATTTACGAGCATCAAATATCTTATAAAGTTAAATATTTTCGAAATCAGCCATCGAGTATTTTTTAAATCATGTCTTCATGCCTTTATTTCTTCATTTGTCTAAAATAAATTTATAATCAATTTATTAAAATATTTTAATAATATATGTGACTAAAATCTAAAAAAATTAATTAAATCAATTTAAAATCAAGTAAGTAATATAAAATCAATTTATTCTTCCAAGCAACTAATTTTTTGATAATTTAAAATCAAGTTAAAATTAATTTATTAAAAAATTGTAGTGCTACGTATGAGTAAAATGAAAACAATCAACTAAATAATTTAAAATCAATTGAGTAATATAAAATCAATTTTATTCTTCCAAGCAATTAAATCTCTACTTTTATCTAACATTTTATGAGTTTTTAAATTTAATATATGAGCATCAAATATCTTTCAAAGTTTAATATCTTCGAAATCAGTCATCAAAATATCTTTTAAATCATATCTTCTGCCTTTATTTCTACCTTTGTCTAAAATTAGTTTAGAATCAATTTATTAAAAAAATTTAATGTGTGTAAGTAAAATATAAACAATCAACTAAATCAATTTAATTTCAAGTGAGTAATATAAAATTAATTTATTCTTCTAAGCAACTAAATTGCTAATTTTATCTATTATTTTATGAGCATTTAAAATCAATTTATTAAAAGAATATAGTGCTATGTGTGAGTAAAATGAAAACAATAAAATAAAACAATTTAAAATCAATTGAGTAATATGAAAATCAAATTATTTTTCCAAACAACTAAATCCCTAATTTTGTCTATCATTTTATGAGCATTTAAAATCAATTTGAAATCAAGTTAAATTCATTTTATTAAAAAAATATTGAAATGGTATGAGAAAAATCAAAATAAGCGACTAAATTAAGTTAAAATCAAGTGAGTAATCTAAAATTAATTTATTCTTCCGAGCAACTAAATTCTTAATTTTATCTATCATTTTATGAACATTTAAATAAATTTATGAGAATTTAAAATCAATTATTTCTACTGTGTGTAAAATAAATTTAAAATCAATTTATTTATCAAGGAAGAGATCATACATGCAGGTAAAATCAAAACAAGCAAATAAATCAATTTAAAATCAAGTGAGTAATATAAAATCAATTTATTCTTTCAAGCAGCTTAATCCCTAATTTTATCTATCATTTTATGAGCATTTAAAAGCAATTTAAAATCAAATTAATGCTATGTTTATAGATAATTTAAATCAATTTGATGGGATAAATAAACTGATAGAATCAATTACGTACCTGCCTCACCAAACAATAAACGAGGAAACCAAACAATTACGATTTTCCTTCTATATAGGCGTAAGCACATAGCTTTTCATTTACTTTGATAATCTACACCAAAAAGTGTGCTCTTTGGAAGGAAAAATTTTAACGGTTTCTCAAGCAATCCGAAAAAGGTGTGGTGTTATTTTTAGTATGCGAAGTATTATTCAATCTTTTAAGAAATAAGGCTGCACAGTTGTACCCTTCTAAACTATATTATACGTCTAACATGTTCCACATATCATAGTAATTTTTTTTTTGTTACATAGATGATAGTAAATTTGACTCTTAATTCAAATGTAAATTTTTTACACATACTATGTTATTCTTATTTCTATAAATTTAATTTTCTCTTAAATTGATTGCGTTTACAAAAATATTTTATTATTTTATTATTTTACAGATTTGTTCATAGCTTTATTTTGAAACTTCCATCATTATTGTGACATCATCTATATAAGGATTTATCTAATTCTATTTATCACACATACATTAAATATATCTATGCATGTACAAATGCATGGCATTATAATTTCTAATTTTTGTAGGTTGACTATGGTTATAAGGTGGAAAACAAGATAAACTTAATAACAACTGATGTCTTAAATGAATTGTAATGATTACTCATATTATTTATTTTATATGATTCTACTTAATGTTACTTTGCTACTTTTGTTGTTCTATTCATCTTCAAAATGTCATTCTTGCTTCATACAACTTAAATTTAGGATATACCAAGTAAATTTTATACTAAAAAATTAAATTTTAAATATTACTATAAACATACTGTCTATATGATGTATAATAATATAAACAAATTAAATACTAACAATACACAACTATATTTTTTAATATCTAATCCATAACTTTTTTCAACATACAATCATAATTTTAAAAGTTTTAATCATATATATAGGAAGGGATCCACTTATACTTAATGTAATTAAAAAGACTTACATTCAATCTTATACATTTTATTTTATTATGATCTTGTAGTTACGATAGGAGATAAATAGTAGTCACAAGATCACAATAAAATAAAGAGTATAAGATTACGTGTAAGTCATTTTTACTTATGAAGTATAAGATTAAGTGTAAGTCATATATATATATATATATATATATATATATATATATATATATATATATATATATTGGAGTCATATCTAAATGAGAGGAGTTTTTATTGTGAAAGGGTTTGATGAGTAAATCTTGACCATACAACCATACATTGATGGTCAAGATTAAAAGTTACTTAAAAGTCATGTGGTCACTTAAAAAGTCACATACATTTAAGTTAATCTTAACCATTCATATAAGATCTAATAATTCGATATGTCTTTCATCACCTTCTTACAATAAACACTTCTCAAGATCTTATATATATATATATATAGTTAATGTTATAAATGTTTATGCCCTTAATGTGTGGATCTCTTAAATTAATAAGTAGGGTCGAATGAGGAACCCCAAAGGAAGTTCCGACAACTTCTGTCAATGTCCTCGCAAATAGAAGCAAGTAAGGACATGGTTCGCATAGCATAGGAAAGAATAGCTGAGATAATCGAACAACAAAGGGTGAGCCTACCTGCCAGAGATAAAGAAGAAACCTTCCAACTAGTTAATCTGGACACGAGTCTATATGTGATATAGCTAAAGGTATGTCTCGTTACTCTTTTAGGAATCAAAGGAATACCCAAATATTTCCCTAGATCTGATGTTAAAGAATAATAAAAACGCTTAAAATCTTCAAAGCTCTAGAATGATGCACATTATTAGAGAAGTAGATTTTTGTCTTTTCAGCACTAACTTTCTAACCCGAGCTAGCAAAAAAAGAGTCCAAACAAAATCTGATTACCTCAACCTGATCAAGAGAAGTTTCAACAAATAGAAAAAGGCCATCTACAAAGCAAAGATGAGATATAGGAGGCCCATCCTTGGTGAGAATAACTGGTTTCCAAAAATGATTATCCACATTGAGAAAGTCTCTCAATACAAATCATAAGATAAGGAGAAAGTGGATTTCCCTGCCTAATACTCTTATTAGGGACAAAATTACCAGTTCTATCCCCATTCCAGATAATATCCATAGAAGACAAGGGAATACAATGTCATATGAGATTAATGAGGCAATAATGGAGACCAAGATCTTTCAAAGAATCATCAACAAAATCCCAACTAAGGCGATCGTAAGCCTTTTCAAGATAAATCTTTATAGCTATGAATCCTTTTCTACCTTTCTTTCTCTGCATGGTATGAATAACCTCTTGAATAATAATAACATTATTATAACCATAATACTCCTGAACCAAGCTACATTGGTTAGGGGAAATACTGGTAGGTATCACCCTCTTCAATCTATTAGCTATGACTTTAGCGACTATCTTATAAATGACATTGCAAAGACTAATAAGACGGAATTTCCTAATAGTTTTAGGATGATAAGGAATGAGAAAGATGAAAGTTTGGTTATGCTACAAAGTTTTTGACACCTTGTTTTTAAACTTCTTGCTCGAATGAACTTTATTGTATTGATTTTAAAATTTTTATTTATATTTATCAAGTTAACAAAGCACACACTACATTTCCTTGAATATTAATTCATAAACAAATTAATCATTTTTCAAATAAATTATACAAAATTTATCAAGATGCATTGAGATGTATCTTCTAAAGTATACTAGTAAGAGAGACTGCATGTTTTGCACATAAATTGCAGAAAAAAAAAAGATATAAGTTCTGTCGTTATAATTTTTTTATTCATTATCAATGTAAATTCTTAGTCAAAATTAAATGCATCTTATTATTCAATGTAGTCCACGTTTAAAATAAGAAATTCATGGAGAATAGGATGACATGAAATATGCTGTTGGTGGTGGCGAACAAAAATGAAAGAAACCAACCAGACAAAATGGAGAGTCACGTAGCCGACCTTCTTTGCTTTATCCATAAGATAAGCAAACATCACATCTCAACGTCTTTCTGACTACAATGAGTAATAATAGGCGATAAGAAGAGAATTCTTGCAAGGAAAGTGCTCATAAATATCCTCTGCTGTGCTGAGATGACAAAACAGATAACAAGCTGGATATCCAATTAGATTTGAACAGGAATAATTTCATGATGAACAATTTAATTCGAATTATAGGAACAGTATGATTAATTTGAAATGTCTCCCCTTTGCGGACAATTAGATGCAAATCTTTGGACTAATTAATAACCGTTCAAACTTCATTGTAACCATCCTCCGGTAGTTAGCCTAAAACAATTATGCAAATATTTGATTTTGTTATTATGAGTTTTTTTACAAAAAAATGTGACTAATTTTTGCTTAAAATATTAAAGCTATTTCTCTTTACAAGCATTTTTTCACAAGCTCGAAATTCTAATACTGCAAAGACCCTCAACGTTGAGATCAAGATTTTGCTTACTTCTAATATTTCAAAGTCTCCTTAGCATTGACATCAAGATTTAGCTAGTTACTGAATGTAACTGAAGTTGTTAGCTGATAACTGAAGTAGTTAAAAGTTGTTAGACGCAATATAGATGCTATATGTTCCTGTAGCTATTCTATATATATTAATCTTTCTGTAATACAAAGTTAGATATACAATTCTGATTTTCTTCATTCAATCACTTTCTATGTTCTCTTTGGTTTCTTCTACTATCAATTTCTCTTTTTTTCATTCATCTTCAGATCTGTTATCATCTTCAACATGGTATCAAGAGCTGATGATCCTGAGGATAGCTCTGAAATTTCAACAGCTAGATCTCCTGTTTCGTTCAATCACACGATCACAATCAAGCTAGATGATAAGAATCATCTCCTATGGAAACAACAAATTCTTACTGCAATCAAAGGCCATAATCTCTTTCAATATATTGAAGGTGTTGAACATGTTCCTTCAAGATTTCGATCCCCTGAAGATCTTGCTTCGAATAAGGTGTCATCTGAGTTTTTGACCTGGGAACAGTAAGATCAGTTGCTATTTTCTTGGCTTCTTTCATCATTTTCTGAAGGTATGCTCACATGAGTTGTTGGTTGTAATTTCTCTTGGCAAGTATGGTATCAAATAGAATCTCACATTGCTTCTCAAACCAAAGCAAAAATTCGTCAGTTCAAATCTGAACTCAGAACAACAAAGAAAGGTTCCAGATCAATCAGTGAGTATCTACTTCGAATCAAAGCTCTTATTGATTCTTTAGTTTCAATTGGTCACCTAATCAGTGCACAAGAGCATATTGAGATAATTTTGGAAGGTCTTCCGGATGAGTATGACATGTTTGTGACTCTAATCAATTCAAGATTGGAACCCTACACTATTGCTGATGTTGAATCATTGTTGTTACTTCAAGAAACTAGAATTGAGAAAAATGTGAACTAAGGAAAATATAATTCATTAAAGATGACATCCTTTAAGATATAAATTCTATTAGTTTCAAAATGTAAACATTTGTATCCTCTATGAGAAGAACTATATCCAATGAAGATGCACTCAAGACTTCGAAACTGTAATTTATTGGAGTTATATGGCCTGAGATTTGGATAACAAGCACATCCAAATGTTCTAAGGAAAGAATAGTCTGGACTTTTATGATAGAGAGTTGTGTATGGAACTTGACCAGACAATGAAGAAGTGGGCAATATATTGATTAAGAACACTGCTGTTTGAAAAGCATAATCCCAGAAGGAAAGAGGTAAAGAGGCATGAGCTAAAAGAGTTAAACCAAGTTCAATGATTTGTCTATGTTTTCTCTCAATAACACCATTTTGATGATGAGTGTAAGGACAAATCAATCTATGAGATATACCTTGAGAATGAAGATAAGTAAACATTGGTCTAAATTCCTCACCCCAATCACTTTGTACAACTTTGATTTTGGAATTATTGTCTGTTTAAAGGTTTTGAATGTAGAAAGAGTGTCAGCTTTAGATTTGAGAAGATATGACCAAGTGAAACGAGTATGAGCATCAACAATACTAAGATAGTACTTGTGACCAAAAGATGATGCAACTGGTGCAGGTCCCTATAAATCCAGGAATAACAATTCAAAAGGATTACTGTAAACAGTATTGGATTGATGAGATGGTTGTTGATGGTTTTTCCCAAAACAACAGGCAGTGCAAAAATCAGACAATGTTTTATAAGGAATGGAAATAACACATGACTTTAGGATTTGATTAACAACTTGAGCATTTGGATGTCCTAACCTATTGTGCCAAACAGAAAAAGAGGAATAAGAAGTGACAGGAAAATTAACAGAAGATGAGTCAATGGCAGCAGAAGATGCAATTTTATTACTTGGAGAATCTGAATTACAATGTTACAATGCACTGGATTATTAAAGGAACAAGAAGTTGAATGAAATAAATTTGATTTACAATTTGCTGTACAATTTTCTATAATAGTAAAGGAAATACATGAAAAGGATGAACTAGAATCACAACAAAGTACATTTTGTGGTGAACAAGAAGGAAAGAAGCTAGAATTAGAAGAACAATATGAGCCTGACTGAGACAAAAGTTGTGGCAGTTGCTGAGTTGCATTGCCTCGATGTTAAGGAAGAAAATGAGAGAATTTGTACAATCCATCAGAACCAACAGAACCACAAAGAAGAATTTCATGATTGTCCTGAGATTTAACATAGCAATGATTAGCATGAAATTCAAAATAGACATTATTATCTTTAGAAAATTTGCTGACACTAATCAAGTTTTTGGTGATAGCAGGAACATACAATAAGTTAGACAAATTAAATGTAACTGAAGAGTTGAAAGGAGAATTAACTAAAGAATGACCAATGCTAGTAATTGTCAGACCTGAACCATTACCAAGGTGAATTTGCTCAGAACCAGTATAAGGAGTCTAATGAATGAAATTAGATACATCACCAGTAACATGAGTGGAAGCACCCGAATCTGGATACCAGGCAGTGTCATGAATGGTGGAGGGTGTAGCTAACATGACATTGATAGAAGAAGGAGATTTGGAGGATGAAACAGTGTTTGGATAGAACTGAGGAGAATTGTGAAGACTTGATTGAAAATTAGAAGATGGAGGTTGAGAATTGAATGGTGAGGATAAAAAATGAGATGGTTGAGAGGACTAAAAATAAGGTGGCTGAGAAGACTGAAAATTTGAGGAATGAGGTAAAACAAAATGTTGAGCTTGAGGAGGCTTTGGAACAGGTGAATAGAAATTATGGTGATGTTGAAAGTCAGAAGGGAAAAATGATGATGAAGGAGGCTGAAAATGTGGATCAAACCTGTGCCAGCAAGTTAGTGAAGTATGGCCAGTTTTATGACATAACTGACAAGAAAGATTGGATCTACCTCTGCCACGACCACCTCTACCTTGAAATCTTGCACCAAATGTAGCTCATTGATCAGAAGATCGACCTCTAAAATTGGTGAAGTTTACTGAATGATAATCATTCTTGAAATCAGAAAAATGAGGAAACATAGAAGAATGAATAGGACCTTGTGGCTGATTACTGAGATGTGGTATATTCAATTCTAATCCTGAAGCAGACTTTGCAAGAGAAGTGACATTGACTGAGTGAGGATCAGTAATAGACTGAAAAATATTGCTTCACCTATCTCTTCTCCCGTTGCTACCATTCTTACTTCAGCAACTCCACCTATTCTTATTTCTCTACCCTCCCTTCCTTCACCTTCATCTCCAATTACATCTTCATTCTCTCCATTACCTTCACCCTTTAATTCTGCTACTGATATAGTTCATTCTGATTCTACTAGATCCTCCAATACTCCTATGCATTCAGGTTCTGTTATTCCATCTACATTTCTTCCACAACCTGTGTCTAACACACCAGATTCTTCTATACCTCATATTCAATCAATGTCTCCTGTACATTCAGTTTCTGCTCCAATTGAGTCTTCCTTTCCTGCTATTGTTACTTCTTTTTCTCAAACTAATAATGTTCATCCCATGACTACTCGAGCCAAATCTTGTATTTTCAAGCCAAAGCTCTACTTACCTCATTCCTTACCCACCTTTGCTAAGGATGCTTTCACCTCACCTCATTGGACTGAAGTCATGCACAATGAATACAATGCATTAATAGCCAATAAAACATGGAATCTTGTGCCTCTTCCACCTAATAGAAGGCCTATAGGTTGCAAGTGGGTTTTCAGGATCAAAGAAAATCCTGATGGAACTATTCAAAAGTATAAAGCAAGGCTTATGGCCAAAGGGTTTCATCAAGAGTATGGTTTTGACTTCACTAAAACCTTCTCTCTAGTGGCTAAACCAACCACAATCAGAATTATCTTAACCTTAGCCTTGCAGCAAAAGTGGTCTCTCAAACAACTAGATGTCAATAATGCATTTCTTAATGGCCAACTTCATGAGGAAGTCTATATGACTCAACCCCCTGGTTTTGTTTCTCCAGACAGCTCTTTAGTTTGTAAGTTGGACAAAGCACTCTATGGCCTTAAGCAAGCTCTAAGAGCTTGGTTTGAAAAACTTGCACATACTTTGCATCAGCTTGATTTTGTATCCAGCAAGTGTGATCCTTCCTTGTTTATCAGAAAAACCATTGACAGTTGCACCTATGTTTTGGTCTATGTAGATGACATCATTGTTACTGGTTCTTCTACTAGTTTTATCTCTCAGTTGGTTCTTGATCTCAATGATAAATTTGCTCTAAAGGATCTTGGCACTCTTCATTATTTTTTGGGAATTGAAGTTCACTCCTTACCTGATGGAAGTCTTCATCTCAATCAGTCAAAGTATATAAAAGACTTGCTTGCTCGAGCCAATATGATTAAAGCAAAGGAAGTCATTACTCCAATCACTACTGTTACAAAATTGTCAAAGCATGGACACGACTTCTTTTAAGACCCTGTACTATACAGATCTGTTGTTGGTGCTCTCCAATACACCACTATTACTAGACCAGAACTTTCATTCTCAGTAAACAAAGCTTGTCAGTTCATGCAACAACCATTAGATAGTCATTGGAAATTAGTGAAACGTATTCTAAGATATCTCAATGGTACTCTGAGTCATGGCCTTCACTTGCAGCAACCTGCTCACTTAGCTCTTCAAGGATTTTGTGATGCTGATTGGGGTAGTGACCCTTGACTGCGGGATTAAAGGATGCAAACCCAAGTGCATGTTGTCTCAAGTAGTAAATTTCTCGAGAGTCTGAGGTCGATCCACAGGGAATTGATGAAGAAAAATTAATTGAGGTAAGAAGAGGATTTGTCACAACACCAAAAGTAATAAAACAAGTTCACAAATGAATTTAAGGACTTGCTTGTGTTAGGAGATCCACTCTTAGTAATAAATTAAAGGTAAGATTATTTCTTTTTATAACTCAATTGAAATCTACACACAACGGAGGTTCCAATCGGAAAATATAACATTCAAAGTTTAATTATATATGCAATCATATTATGATTCCTTTAATTATCTACCAACATTTGTAAAAGAGTTCAAGCATTCATTGTGTCAATCCTATTGTCTACAATAAATCAAGATCTCCATTAACAAAGAAGGTTTCTAAATTGATTGGAAACAAAATACAACACATATAATATCCATTTGATAATATATTATTTAAGCACAAGAAAATAGAATAATTTAACCTTATTTCATTATCAAGAGCTTCACTCTTTCACCCAAGCAAGATGAAGATTTAGTTACTCATAGATAAGAAGAAAGAAAGAGAGAAAAAGAGAAAGATGAACATAACTTCACTTTAGAATAAGAGACAATTACAACAAAGTAAAACAAGAAACAAACATAACCATAACTTGTAAAAACTAAGCCTAACACTAAGTGTCCCAAAATGGTCAGCCAATGGTGCCTTTTATAGAAGATTAAGGGTACAAAATGACAAGGAGGCTGATTAGGAGTAAGTGGATGAGTGGATGAATGAGTGGAAAATGCCAAATGGTGAGGATAAGAGTGAAAAATCATTGAGATTTCTTATCTCCGAAATCATTCATTACTTAAGTCATTGATTACGTCATTTTCGAGCCAAGTGGTCTTCATGAAAGTTTCAGGAAATTATCTAAGCTTTCTAATGGCTCTGGAATCACCAAAAAATTCGTCCTACAACCCAAGATATGACCCAATTACTACAGACTATTCAGGCCCAGTTTTAGCACCTCTGTTTTGATTTTCAAACCCAATATCACTATCAAGGAGCCCGAATCAAATTTTGTGTTCAACATGAAAGTTTTATATCTGGGTCTTAACTTTCAAATGTCCAAATTTCAACCCAAAATAATTCTTGCAGCCCAAGTTATGCTCTGATTACTGTACACTATTCAGGTTTCAGACACAAAACTCGTGTTCTGTCTTCCAAGCCCAATTAGCTCCATTAGATGTCTGATTGAGACTTTGACCTCTTCATCAAAGTTATAGAGCTCTCTCTTATCTTTCCTACAAGGTAAAATTAATAATTATCAGACATTTAGAACTCAAGATATGACCGAAATACAGAAACAGCGTAAGACCACCAAAATAGTCTTTGAAAAAAATCAATTAAGTCCAATTTGAATCCAAACTTACAAAACATAACTAGGCTTAATCAATTAAGTACATGGAGAGTGTAAATGACTAAAAATAAGGGTTTATTAATGTATAAAATATGTGATCATCAACTCTGATGACAGAAGGTCCACTTCTGGTGCCTGTATATTTCTTGGAGGTAATTTAGTTTCATGGTGGTCAAAGAAACAAAACGTAGTGGCCAAGTCTAGTACTGAATCTGAGTATAGAAGCTTGGCTTGCACTGTTACTGAATTTGTTTAGATCCAATCTTCACTGACAAAACTACAAGTTCAGGTCAGCAAGCCTATTATCTATTGTGATAACATGAGCACCGTTTTGTTATCTCATAATCCAATTCTTCATAATAGAACAAAACACATGGAACTGGATCTGTTTTTTGTAAGAGACAAAGTCATGCAAAATGAAGTGTTAATTCAGTGTATTCCCTCTGATGACCAGATTGCAGATGTGCTTACCAAATCTTTGTCTTCGGCAAGGTTCATCTCTCTCAAGAACAAGTTATCTGTCACTGATATTTTAACTGCTACAAACTTCTCAAGAGGAGGTTCGAATTAAGGAGGCATGTTAGTGATCAGCTACTAACTAATATTTGTTATATGGTAGTTAGCTAGTTACTGAATGTAACTGAAGTTGTTAGCTGGTAACTGAAGTAGTTAAAAGTTGTTAGACGCAATATAAATGCTATATGTTCCTGTAGCTATTCTATATATATTAATCTCTCTGTAATGCAAAGTTAGATATACAATTCTGATTTTCTTCATTCAATCACTTTCTATGTTCTCTCTGGTTTCTTCTACTATCAGTTTCTCTCTTTTTCATTCATCTTCAGATCTGTCATCATCTTCAACAACAAGTGTTTGGCTTGCAAAAGAAACTTCAAGTTTATTCCATACCTAAAAAGAGTGCTCACATCCTACCATTTTGGTGACGAGGGATTCAAACATTGAGGCAAGAAACCATGAAAGTAGCAATGAATCTTGTTGTTCCCAATTCAAATACTCTTCTGTATATTTTTCAAGTAAAGCATCTTCATCTGATACAAATTTTCTTCGTGTAGAACCATTACCTTGTTGAGATATTGTTGCAGTTTGAAGCCTCTGATAGTAGCAAAAGCATGTTGACGTCATAGAAGGAAATTTTTTTCATCAAACTTGAACGAAACTAGACTGAAAAACGTTTGCAGAATGAAGCGTGAAGTTGGAATCTCCATAGATCTAATTATAACTCTGATACCATGAAAGGTATCATATTGCAAGCCAGATGAAGAACGTCCAAGAAGGGAAGAGAGAAAAGAATGGAAAAGGAAAAGTGTTGAACAAGAACTGAATGAATTGATTGATAAAACTGATGAGATACATAGAGTTATATAGTATATCAGAAATGCTAACTATCACTAACTAACATAACAGAATTGATAACAGAATGGCTAACTGACACAAACTGAGCTAATTAAACTACTGACACGTGTTATTCCTTACAATGCTGATGACTTAAATCACAAAATCTCTCTCCTTCATCTGTCTAGGATTTCGTTGGTATAGAATATATTGAAGTTATTATCAAATATTTATATATGAAAAACTTGGAGACAAAAAGAAAAAATATATATACTAAAGACAAATTAATTCAAATTTGTTTAGCAATGTGCAGAGACAGAGGCAAGGGGAAGTTAATTTTCCTCCAACTTTCAAATTTTTTCGTATATACACTTATTATATCTAACTTCTTGGCCCCTAAAAAATAGCACAGTTTTAGCATGGCCCTTTAGTAAAATAAAAATTCCTCTTAATTCTCACTTAAAAACAAAAGATAACTAATAAAAAATAATATAAAAATCACGAAAGATATGTATTTATAATTAGAAAAACCCTATATTTAATTGTGTTGATTATGAATGTTTTTAATTTATAACAGGTTGAATACGAATTGATTTTATTTCATTTTTATACTTATATTATATGATAGTTAATTTTTTTATTAAATATGTAAAGACATATATATATATATATATATATATATATATATATATATATATATATATATATATACACATATATAGTCTCTAATTTCGACCCTTAAGATTAAAATCTAAACTCTTCTGCTCCTGCACCTCATATTGATGTGAAGGGATACGAAGCACTGAGCCTGTGCTCACATAAATCATACGGTGTCAATCTTCGCCATTCAATTTTGCTTTTGTCACGGTTATCATGGAAAAATAGGCATTATGTAGTTTGGTGCTGAGCCCTAGCTCTCCTATCACAGCAGAAAAGTGGGAAGGATTGCAGAGAGACGGTGCATACTCAGACTCAGTGCCTTTGCTGATTTCTGCTTTGTATGGTGTTGCACTGTCGGAAGCATAGTTGCATTTGCATACATCCATCCCAGATTTTGCGTCATCCTATATAACTGAATAGTTAAAATGGAGCATTCAGAGAGAGGAAGAGAGAGTGGTTCGTAAAGACATGGAGTGATATGTGGTCAAAGAAGCAATTACAGCTAGCAGCGCATGCACCTCTCTTTACTATTTAGAATAGAAGAGACGAAAGGATAGAAGCAGAAACAGCAGTTGTTCTGTTCCAGCTGATCATGATCAAGTTAATCAGTCCACCACTCCGGGTTTCAGTCCACTTTACCTCCATACCCATCACACGTCAATCAATTTGATTCTGATACTTTTTAACAAAATGATAAATGTGCATCAAAATCATTACATTACACCCCATCTATATTTTATTTATTTAAGAAATAAAATATAAAATATAAATATATTAACATGTGTCTATTTTATATTTTATTATTTAAAAAAATAATATAAAAATAATATATGTAAATATTAATATTATTTTTTTAAAGCTAAGAAAGTTAAGGGAATAAAAACAGTGACGGTAATTCGATGTACTCCACTGTCCACGCCAATAAGGTTTTCAGGTGATCCTAATTCCTAAGGCGCAGTGCATGTTCACTTGGATACGCCTAAGCGTCATTGCATGTGCTATAGATTCAATCCTGTAAAATAATTTTTTTTTTGCATTACTAAATATTTGATGAAAATTCTTTCGTTTGTCACTTGGAAATGATTTTGAAATATGATTAAGTTTCTATAACTAAAAATCTTAGTTCATGAAGATGTATATAATTTTAAGGTTAGATTAAAATTTTAGTTCTTATAATATAGACTCATTTTAATTTAGTATTTATATTTTTTTTCTTTTCAAATTAGCCTTCACAGTTACAAAATTTTTAAAATAATTCATGCTATTAACTTTGTTATAACACTGCTAGTTGTTTAACAAATAAAATATTTTTTTATCTAATAATAGCTCATTTAGATGCTAATTTTTTTTTAAAATGTCAAATATGTAACATTTAGGTTATACGTGTGGCATCCAAATGTGATCCTAATTAGTCAAATAGGTTATACGTAAGTACTCTCTAGTAATAATCGAGACGACGTTAAACAAAAAAATCATATTGAAATAAATAAGTAACATTTAGGAAGTAATTATACCAAAAAAAAAAATTAAAACTAAATTGAACTTTGGCTCAAGATGAAACAGGGGTTTTAACCTAAATTTTTTAATGTCTTTTATACCCACTATATAAATAATTTTCAACATTTTTTTTAAATTATTATAGTGTTCACGATGCCCTTTTAATTAAAAGTTATGTACCATACTTAAGTGTTTATTACCTTCACTTAAAAGAAGATCATCTCAGTGCTCTCCATAAATTTTGTTTTTATTTGCAAAATCATTATCCTAAGAAGTTTTACGCACCATTGGTTGCTCTTTTTGACTAATGATATTTGGCTATAGTTGGCTGCGTGTCTTATTGGATAAAGAGAAATTATTGCTTAAATTTAAATTATTTAAGTTAGGTGTATTATATTAATTAATATTTAATATTTTCATAAAATTTTATATTTTTAATTATATAATCATAAAATTTTATATTTTTAATTATATAATATAAAATTTTATAAAAATATTAAATATTAATTAATTTAATATACTCAATTAAATATTTTAAATTTATGTGAGAATTTCTCTTAGGTAGAATAACATTGCACATGCATGACGGTCGCTTGTGCCCATATTTGCTTTGTGTACATTTTACTATATATATACTATACATACAGAATGAACAAGTTAACAGTATTCCTATTTATAGCAATATAACTGCGACTAAAAAGAATAGGTATTTGTAGCTTTTACCTTTTTTTGTGTCCACATTTTCAAATATCTGAATCTTTGATTTACAGAAACAACGACCTGTTGTTTCAAGGCGTAAACTCCGCAAAAGGTGCAAGAATATGTGAAGGAAGTCTTACTATTCACAGATCCAGCTGGTTTCATGCTGCGATCACCATCAGCGGTGGATCACAAGTCAAAATCTCAAGTAATGTTGTTGAAGAACCTGAAAACAACAACACATGGAGCTTTCCCACTACAGACTAGACCTGTGTTCCCTGCGAAATGGGTAATCAACTCAAATACAAGAAATAAATAAATAAATAAAAACAGGACAGGTGCTGGGGCAACAAAATTCACCAGATAGCTATAGTTCCTTGTCTTACAGGTAAACTTGGAGAAATTGCTCGACATTGTGTTCTATGTGCAGATACATGAATTTATTGTGTCCCTTGTCCACACATGATATTAATCGTAGACTACAAGAAAATTCACATAAGTAAAAAAAATTACATTCAAGCTTAATTTATGTGAAATTTATTCCTTAAAGTTTCAATTGATGCAATTTATCTCTATAAAATCTTGATTGATGTAATTTATCTCTTAAAAATTCCATTGGCAACTGAAAAAAAATATTACAAACACCCTTTATATATTTTAGTGATTCAAATTGGGGAGGGTGTCCTTTATACCCATCGTTTTGTCACTGGTTATTGCTTTTTCCTTGGCCACTCCCTAGTATCTTGGAAAAGCAAAAAATAGTTCACTGTTAGTCGTTCATCATCCGAAGTCGAGTATCGGACATTAGTCACTACAGCTTGTGAAGCTCAATGGCTTCAGTATCCACTTCAGGACTTCCAATTTTCCCATTCTGATCTTATTATCCTCTATTGTGATAATTAGTTTGACATCCATATTGCAGCTAATCTTACTTTTCACAAGTGCACCAAACACATTGAATTGAACTGTCATCTTGTTCGTGAAAAAGTGCAGCAGGGTCTTATTCGGCTACTTCCTATTTCCACTCATGCTCAGGTTGCTGACATTTTCACAAAGGCTTTGGCTCCTGGTACCTTTGCTACACTTCATTCCAACCTGAGCCTTTTGGATATCTATGGCTCATCTTGTGGAGGGATCTTTCCTGATGCTTCATCCATTCCCACGAGTCACTGCTTGTATACAAAATAAGCTTTTACAGTAACTTATCCTAACAGCCACATGCCACATCGACCTGATTAGTTACTGGTTGTTTAAGTTAGTTAGTTGGTGGACCGTCCTGGGCCTAAGATATAATAAGTCTATCATAGACCTATGCAAGCCGATCATACAAGTCCATATGTTAGGTAGGTTCATTTCAGAACAATAGGCTTAGGAGAATCTGGGTCAACCCGACCAAGGTCGGACCGGTCTATGCCCGAACGGGAAACGACTCGTTAAACACATGCTTAATATGATCCCCAAACGGTCACTGGCCGACCGGCACCATCATGACTAATGGTTGTGAACGAATTCACACCTTAATGACCAGACATATAACAAATCTTATCACTCAGAGCCCTAAATGGCCTGAATGACAAGTATCCGAGGTGTCAGTGCTCAAATCATCTATATAAATTGACCTGGCAGCCTAGACTAGGCATGTTCCATCTTTACCCGAATACTTATACCGACTATACTTTGCAATCATTCTGCTGACCTGTCTAGGTGTACTTGACCTTGTTGTAGCCTTACCCATAGGTCTTCAATGAGTCCCTTTCTTACCTACCGACCTAAGTCCCGATCAGTATCCAGAACATCTGGCGCCCACCGTGGGTCTCAAGTAAAAGTTTCTTACCCCACAACCAACCAACTTCACCTTAACCGAAGCATCTTTCCAACGAATCATGGCCACTAATGAAAACAATGTTGACAATGGAATCCACCAAGAAAGTCCTCAGCCCAACCCCACTGAAATGTTGATGTAGGCTATCAGAGATATTCACAGTCGAATCGATCATATAACTAACAGGGACCAACCACGTGCAGATCCTGAAAGGGAGACTGAAAAGAGGTCTGAAGAAAACACTCTGAATAGAGAAGCTCGCCGATAGACAAGTTATCCTCCTTCAGTTGCTGACCATCCTTTCTCTGATTTCATAATGTCGATCCCCTTGCCTGAAGGTTTCCGACTCCTGACCATGGAGCTTTATAATGGGACGACCAACCCTCAAGAACATCTTACAATGTTTAATTTGATGATGCTCTTGAACGGGGGAACTGACCCGATTAAATGCCGAGCTTTCCCGATAACCCTGAAGAAATTAACGTTACTTTGGTTCTCGAACCTTGAAGCAGGTTCGATTTATGATTTCGCAAAATTGTCAGCTAAATTTCTTAACCATTTTTCTACTAGCAAGACTCACCAGAAGACTTCGACTAGCCTTATCAACTTGAAGCACGGTCGGAATAAATCACTCAAGGAGTTTATGAGGAGATTTGGTGAGGAAGCAGTTCAGATCAGGGATCTTAACCCTGCTGTGTCTCTACATGCTATCATGGTAGGACTGCGACCAGAACCCTTTGCAGATTCTTTGGCCAGAAAACCACTTGTGGATTTGGATGATTTGAGAACCAGGTCTACAGGATACATAAACATGGTAGAGATTGCAACCACAAGAAAACAAATGGAGCAACAACACTCAGGATTGGAAGTCGGAGGAAATACAAGTAATCCTCAAATTTCTATCCGATCGAGCTTTCAAGACCGACCATACGGAGGAGGAGGAGCAAATCAGAGGGATAGACCGATAAGAGTGGAGGAAAAAATGACCGATTTGATCAAGACCGACCATATGGCGGACGAGGAGCAAATCAGAGGGATAGACTGATGAGAGTGAGGAAAAAATCGATTGATTTGAGCGTGCTCCTCAGGTAGCTTTAAGTCATCCACAACCTCGGTACGATGTGTATACATCGCTAACTACTCGGCAGGAGCAAATATTCTGGGAAGTCTATAATACTGGTATTATCCAGCATCTAAAGAGTGCAGAACAATCGAGGGAGCAAGTCAATGTTGATAAAAGCAAAAGGTGCGATTACTACAAAAGGTATGGGCACACGAATGAGGAATGTATTACCTTGAAGGATAAAATCGAACAACTCATCTGAGAGAGTCATCTTGGAAAATACATCTACCGATGTAGAAGCAGAAGCAGAGAAGCGAGGGAAGGAAACCAATCCAGGCGGAGGAGTCTAAGCCCGGGAGAAAAGGGCAAAGCAGTCGTGACAACTTCTGATTCCATAGACCAGATGATCAGGGGAGTCATAGATTGAATAGCCGGTGGGTTCGCGGGATATGGAAGCTCAAATTCGCCTCGAAAGCGCCATCTCCGAGTTGTAATGTTAGATTTTTCCCACTAGGCTTTGCCTAAAAAGATATAACAAGGCATATCTTAATTCCATCATATTATTAATAAAGTTATTCTCCATTGTTGTCTTAGTTAGAATAAAGTTTTTAAGGCCTAGTCCGGTAAGTCCGGCTGAGGTCATGAAGACGACCCAGCCAGATAAAATCGGCCGAGGTCATAAAGACAACCCAACCAGGAAAATCTGACCGAGGTCATGAAGACGGCCCAGTACGGTAAATCTGACCGAGGTCATGAAGACAACCTAGCCAAATAAAATTGGCCAAGGTCATGAAGACGACCCAGCTTGGTAAAACCGGTTGAGGTCATGAAGATAACCTAGCTCGGTAAATTCGACCGAGGTCATGAAGACGACCCAACCCGATAAAATCAGTTGAGGTCATAAAGACGACCCAACTCAGTAAATCCGACCAAGGTCATGAAGATGACCCAGCCCGATAAAATTGGCCGAGGTCATGAAAACGACCCAGCCAGGTAAATCGAGCCAAGGTCATGAAGACGACCTAGCCTGATAAAATCGGCCGAAGTTACGAAGACGACCCAGCCCAATAAAATTGACCGAGGTCATGAAGACGACTCAACCCGATAAATCGACCGAGGTCATGAAGACGGCCGAGTCCGATAAGGGCGAACAACAACTCATGAAGACATATGAAGTTATTTGAAGTAAATAGATATTTCAAATCGATAAATCAAATTGAATACAAAGTATACAACTACAAACCAAAGAGCAAGGGCGAAAAATAAACTAAAGGTACATTTATCCATCAAATACAAATCTGAATTTAAAAGACTATAAATTCATCAAAATTAGAAATGCATTACAAAGAAACTGAATTACACTTCATCATTAACGCTCGGTCCTCCTACATAACTCGGTTCATCTTCACAGATGACCAAGTTGAAGGGTTGTGGACCGTCTTGACCCATTTCTCATCTGGTCACTCTTAAGCTCAGCTTATCTTTACAGATGACTAAGCTGAGGGGCTGTGGACCGTCCCAGGCCTAAGATATAATAGGTCTACCGTAGACTTATACAAGCCGATCATACAAGCCCATTTGTTAGGTAGGTCCATTTCAGAACAATAGGCCTAGGAGAATCTGGGTCAACTCGACCGAAGTCTGACCAGTCTATGCCCGAACAGGAAACGACTTGCTAAACACATGCTTAATATGATCTCCAAACAGTCATTGATTGACCGACATCATCATGACTAACGGTTGTGAATGACTTCACGCCTTAATGATCAGACATATAACAAATCTTAACGCTCGGAGCTCTAAATGGCCTGAACGACAAGTATCTGAGGAGTCAGTGCTCAGATCATCTATATAAATCGGCCTGACAGCCTAGACTAGACATGTTCCATCTTTACCGGAACACTCATACCGACCATACTTTGTGATCATTCTGCTAACCTACCTAGGTGTACTTGACCTTGTTGTAGCCTCGTCCGTAGGTCTCCAGTGAGTCCCTTTCTTACCTACCGACCCATACCAACCTAGGTTCCGGTCAGTGTCCAGAACAGTTGCTATTTGATTATATACAACAACTTAGTATGCGTGTTACCTCATCATAGATCACCTCTAATAGGCCATGTATTTATAGCTACATTTTGTACATTTCCATTAAGAATAACAGAAACATTTTTTCACTTTCTCAGATACTTTTGTGAATGTGATCCTCATGAAAATGATTGGTATGTACTAAGACATAAATTGATCGAACTTCTTATTAAGTGACATGCACGTCCAAAAGGAGGGGATCGAGAAAAGTGTTAGAGTTTCTTTGATATATCCACCAAGGCCGAAAGGTATTAGAATTTCTCCATTGATAATACCACCTACGATTTTGGTGGTGGATGTGGCGTTTGTCGTTGAAATAGCTTCTATGAATCAACTTGTTAATCATGCACAGATAAGTTTGTCAACCAGCACCAATGGAAATAGTCAGGATTGAGTGGATCCAAACACATCTATGAGTTTGCAAGTGTTATAGGTGTTAGATTAAATGTCTCATATGATGGACTTGTAACTTATCTTATTAGTTTAATAAATAATTAAATTAAGTTAATAGACTAAATTCTTATTGGGTAAAAGAGAAATAACGGTTTTGCAATTATGGTAATTGTCAACTTGATGAAAGTTAGCAATATTTAAGAAACAATTTTTGCATAAAACTCGAGGTCTATTCCTGGTCGTTAGGGTTTCTTCTTCCCTCACTATCACTAAAGTAGAAGAAGCATAAAGAAAAAAGTAAATGAATAGAAAATGAGTTTTGTGATCTCTCTAACGCTCTTGGAATATAGTCTACTAACTATTCATGGATGAATGTTAATGTTTTCTTATACTTTTATTTGTGAAAATCATGAATTCTTAAATTATTATGTTTAAATAGTAATTTTTTATATTAAGATTATTAAAAAATTCATAAACTAATATGTGGCATCAGAAAATAGTTATAAAATTTATGATTCTCTATTAATAATGATTATTATTTTTAATTTGTATGAATTTTAATTGTAAAAACTAAAAATTTTATTATGTTATTTCGTTGTATTATGTGAGTTAATTTTATGATTTATTAGTGGCTCTAATTATGAATTATTAAACATAATTGTATAATAATTGAATAATTTTTTATGGATAAAGTCGTATAGCCATATGATGGAAATCAATGATTATTGCACCGTCTTTTGTGGATCAAGTCGTACAATCGTACAAACTCCACTGTGTTCTTTGTTTGTTTTAAGAGAAAATGAGTGGAAAGAAAATGAGAAGAGAGAAAATGAGAGGTATATACCATTTTCTTCAGCTTGGCAGTGAAGAGAAAACAGGAAAGAAAGAACATTTTGACGTGGGACGCACACAACATATTTTCTCGCCTCTGGTGCGGAGAAAATAGGAGAGATTGTGTGATATCCATCTCAAATTATTGTTATACCCACATGGTCATATGCATCTTCGTTCCCAACTTGTGAGAACCCCCGAGAGCGCCTCCATCTTGTTTCTGCGCATCCCTGCCGTGCGACGGCAACACCCGTCTCTCCCCTGCTGCGGGGTCCTTACTCTGTGGTCGTCGCTTCGCTCAGATCCAGTCGTGCGATACCAACGCCGTTGCGGCTTCCTTGCTCCTTCGTTGTCGGTCCGCTCAGATCCAGGCCCTCCGCTTAGATCCAGCCATGTGAGGCCAACGTGTCTCTCCTCTGGCACTGCTGCTGCCAACGCTGCGATGTCCTTGCTCTGTTTGTTCGGTCTCAGCCATTGTCTTTCACTTTCTGGTAAGAAAAATCTCTCTTTGTTCTTCACCCACTTCAGGTCAAGGTCACTTCAGCAAATTTTTCATTTTTTTATGAATATCAAACTATGAAAACGGGTGCTTTTTTCGTTATATGTTTTACTTTGTGAGTTTGTTTGATGAAATAATGTTGTATTACTATTTTGGGCTCTGATTATTTGTTTGTTTGTTTTTTTTAAAATGGGTCACTTTATTATTGCTTCGTTGGTCTTGAAGAGGAGTTGTTTTTTTTTTTCCATGGTTTTCTGAGGTTGAAATTTTATAATACCGATTTTTTTTTTTCCGGGTTATTGAGGTTGTATTAGGGGCCGCATCTGTCTGAGTTGGATCTACATTTTTAGAATGCTTGATTAATTTGGGATCATTTAAATCCAAGTCTGAGATAGAATCCTCTTAGAAAGATGATGATGCATGATTGAGTTACTTTAGTTTTATTGTTGCTCATGATTCTTGTGAGTTAGAAGTAATCAAATTTCACCAAAGTGAATTCTGAGTTCATGTGCTGTTTGAACATATTGTTGTTGTAAAAATGGTTCACTATCTATGGTTGTTGATATGTTGATTGTAGTTTCTGTTTAGGTCCCTTTCTTTGGCATAAGGTATGTAGATTGTTGTGATAATGATAAATCAATGAGAGCCCCTGCATGAATCTGTGTGGTGCAAATTGATTAATTACTAGATTAAGACATTAATTCAGTCCAAAAGTTACTTCCCCTTTCTTTGGTTAGACTTTAAAAAGGATGCTTGATCTTGTTCACCTAGTTGGATAGATGTTCTATACATAGGTCATTTTACATGGATGCTTGTTCTAGACTTTAAACTGGATGCTTGATCTATGTTTACCAAAAATAGGTCATTTTACTTGGAAATAGTAATATTAGTGTATTGTATATGCAGTTTGAGGTGGTAAAAGCCAGGAATATTGATTTTTGTTTTGCAGTTGGAGATGGTAAAAGCCAAAATTAAGGCATCTAAAGCAAAAGACGAGGATGAATCACTTAAGTTTACTCAAAAGAATCTTATTAACAAGGTATGGATGGAAGAAGCTCAGCACAAAATTTTGGGTTAATGTTGCACAATTTGTTTGAAATTGTTACTATTTCCTAGAATTAGAATAAGTTTATTGTTTACTGCAACATCTACTCATGCTTCCCTATATATGAGCAGTTTAAATTATTATGACTCTGTTATGTGATTACACATTGAATCTTGATTAAACTTGTGTTTTTGTATTGCTTTCATTGCAAATGATGCCCCTTAATGCTGACTGTAAGTTGAATGAATTGACTGAACATGGTAGTGAAATTTCCGAGATTGATCTTAGTATTAATGGAGCTTCCATATCAGTTAACTCATAATTAACCTTGATTCTCCAAGAAGATAAAAGATATTGTTGTATTGTTTCTCCTTAAATTTAATACATACAAACTTCAATATGAAGTGTATGTTCAATATTGGAAAGTTTTGTGATGATAAAACTTATGTGAGACAAAATTAGAGAGCTTTTACACTGGTTAATTTAAAGTCCAGAGTACTAAAGGTTGCTTCCCTCTAAATTATATTTTCACGCCATTGATTTTGGGGTCTCATAATGCTATGGAAAATGGCAATTTATGGTACTTTCTTGTGTCTCCCACAATAGCTATTGGTGTCATGTGTTGACTGGTCAAATTGGTGACCAAACCTCATAAATTATCTACCAAATTAAATGTGAACATATGGTTGTGTTTCTATACGTTTTTGTTCTTGATACTTCTCCATAGCATTTTTTGTACTTAATGGATGTTTGTATTTTTTGGATAAAATAATAAATATTATTATTAGAGATAATGAAAGAAGTAAAAGAGCAAAATGACGGTCTAAATCCTCCTTACATAAAAGGAAAGGAAATGCAAAATGAAAAATGAACATGAGAGACAAGCTCATAAACTAAGCTAGCTAATGTTTAAATCTACTATGATTGTCTATGTTGTAAACACTCTCTCCATCTCTGTGTGTGTGTGTTGTGTGCATGTGTAGATAGATAGATATGTCAATATAGAGAGAAATGGTTTCTATTTCTCATAGAAAAATTGAAGGTTGATTTTCTTGTAGAAAGCAAAGCATTATTAATTGACATTGTTTTTGTTCCTTTTCTTTTCATCAGTTTTAGATGCCAATGGAGAGAAACTCCAAAGTCTATGTATGTAATCCCCCTAAAGGAAAATCAATTGAGCTTGAGCACAAAGAAAACCGGAAGAAATAGGATTGATTCACTCTATTTTGTTCTTTTCTCCTAAGTAATATTCGACATTTCCCTTATCTGAATTTTCTTTTTCTATAATAGTGAAGTTGAAAGAGAGCTTGGTTTATTTTTTTTTCTAAAGGAGGCAGGTGGAGATCTACATTTGGTAATCAGTCCAAACAAGCAAGAGGAAAGATGAAATTCCAATGTTTGTGGAAGATATTAGAAAGGGAGTGTTGGTCTGTATTCATACACACACGAATTAGTTTTTTTTTCTTATTTTGTATCTTTGCAAACATTTTGTAATGTGAAGTGTATCAGCAAATACTTAAGTTTATGTCCTTCCATTTTTGTTTAATTGTAATATAATTGCTTTGAATGCTAAGTAGCATGCAACATATAAAATGCCTTGATTGGGTATAATAAAAAAAATAAAAAATTGATTAGGTAAACGAATTAGTGTAACTTAACTATTTATTAAAGGTTATTTTGACAAAATGAGAAAACAATTGAAAGGAGTGACAATAGAGTTAATAGACAAATGATACTGAGTTAATAGATAAATGATAGTGATGATA
Organism: Ormosia emarginata; assembly: GCA_029884605.1. Classification (NCBI taxonomy): domain Eukaryota; kingdom Viridiplantae; phylum Streptophyta; class Magnoliopsida; order Fabales; family Fabaceae; genus Ormosia; species Ormosia emarginata. Next base: position 59,046,826 of record JAQQTP010000082.1, on the reverse strand, counting down.
TATGGTCCTTAATATTTATTGTAAAATATTTATTTAATTTAATTTTTTAAGAAGTGAATCATAGATGTAAATAAAAAAAATATATTTAATTACATTATAATAAGAGTATAAAAGTCATTTAACATAATTCTATTTTCTTTTTCTCACTTTTCTTTACAACTAAATAAGAGAAAGAAAAATTTTTCATTTTCTTTCTCTTCTTTTTCTTTTTATCCAAATAATAGTAAAAAAATATATTTTTCTCTTTATTTTTTTTTCTCTTTATTTTCTCTCTTCTCATTTTCTTTCTTTCTATTTTCTCTCCTCATCCAAACAAAGCAGTAATGTCAAATTGGCTACAATGTCAAATTGCTCTGGGAATTGGATAAAGGCATTACGCATTGTACGAACTCCACTGGAATGTTAAAGTGGCTACTGCCAATTTGATTATGTTATTACATCTTTTCCCAATTATGCTATTACGTCTCTTTTCAATTATGATATTACGTTTTTGCTAATACAAATTTGATTATCAGTATTGTTTAAAGAATTGTTTGCAAATTGATACTGTAATGAAAGCAATTATATTATATGATATGACTGCAATATTGTTTTAATGGCATATTGATTTTATGCATAATATTATTAATTTGGAATAATATTATGTAAGATTTGTTAATTACTAAAGTGATTAAATTTTAAAGTTGATTTAATTTTAAATTATATAAAAGTTATTTTTTCAATTACTCATAGAATTGATGCTATGAATGACATGATAACTATTTGTGTATGAAAAAATTAAAGTTAATTATTATAAGACATTTATGGATCGTCTAAAGGCTGATTAGTTGTCCTTATAATAAATGGACATGATTGTTGATAGTATAAGTGTACTATTAGTTTTATTTATATATCCAAAGATAATAAATATTTCTAATTGGTGCATATATCATTGCCAAATAATGTTAAAATTATTAGTATCACTATGTTATTGTTGTATGTTGATGGATCACCCAAAAGAATACATTGATATAAATTGAATGCTTAAGTGATTTGCTGTTTGAATCTATATAGTATGTTAATTTATGACTCAAAATATTAATGTTAGACATGTGATCATTACAGTACCTATTGCTATGCATTTGCATATCTCATATGTTCCAATTTTTAATGGGCTTAATTTCTCTGAATTGAATGAGTAAGTCCAATTTTACCTTGGGGTAATGGATTTGGATTTGACTTTTCGAGTAAAGAAATCAGATGCCATTACTGATTTAAGCATTGATGAAGAGAAAATTCATATAAAAATTGGGAAAGATCAAACAGATTGAGTCTGATGTACATGTGGATGAGTATGACTAACAATATTAAGTCAATTCTTCCTAAAACTGAGAATGCTAAAGAAATGATGAAGTTTATGGAAGTAGGCTCCAAACTACTGACAAGTCTCTTGCTGGAACTTTAATGAGTATTTTAACCACCATGAAATTTGATGGTTCTCGTACTATGTATGAGCACGTCATTGAAATAACAAACATTGTAGCAAGACTTAAGTCATTGAGAATAGAAGTGAATGAGAATTTTCTTGTGCAGTTAATTCTAAACTCATTATCGCTTAAGTATGATCAATTCCAAATGAACTATAATACCATGAAAGACAAATGAAATGTGCATAAATTACACAGTATGTTAGTTCAGGAAGAAACTAGACTTAAGAACCAAGGAAATCACTTTATCCATTATGTGAACCTTCAAGGATCTGGAAAGAAAGCTTATGTATGTTTCAAATTAAATTTAACTGAAGTTCTCCATAATACTTGGTGGATTGATTCTAAATGTACAACTCATGTTTCTAATATGATGCAAGGATTCCTTACAATCCAAACCATAAGCCAGAATGAGAAGTTTGTTTTCGTGGGAAATAAAGTGAAAGTTTCAATGAAAGGTGTCGAGACTTACCATTTAATTCTAGATACTGGACATCATTTAGATTTATTTGAAACTTTTTATGTACCTAGCATTTCTAGGAATTTAGTTTCTTTGTCTAAACTTGATGTTGCTGGATACTCTTTTAGGTTTGGTAATGAATGTTTTAGTTTATATAAACATATATATATGATTAGTTCTGGTATATTTTATGATGGTTTGTATAAATTAAATCTTGATACTTTATATACTGAAACTCTTATGACCTTGCATCATAATGTTGACATTAAACATAGTTTATTGAATGAACATTTTGCTTACTTGTGTCATAAATGTTTGGGTCACATTTCTAAAGAAAAAATGGAAAGGTTGGTAAAGAATGATATCCTTCCAGATTTAGATTTCACTAACCTTAATATTTATGTGGATTGTATTAAGGAAAAACAAACAAAACACACAAAGAAATGTGCCACGAGAAGTACTCAGCTTCTTGAAATTGTACACACTGATATATGTGGACCATTTGATATCAATTCTTTCGATAAAGAAAAGTATTTTATCACCTTTATTGATTATTATTCACGTTATGGATATGTCTATTTACTGTATAAAAAATCACAAGTAGTGATTGCATTGAAAGTTTATGTAAATGAAATTGAAAGATAATTTGACAGAAAGGTGAAAATTATATGATTAGATAGAGGTGATGAGTATTATGAAAGATTTAATGAATCTGAAAATGCTCGATTCATTGAGATTGGTGAAACCAGTGGGCGAAGCTTCACGAAATGTGAAAATTAAGGAAGTTAGAGTACAAATTCATTTGATTTGTGCTCGTACTTATGAAATTATTGTTCTTCATGTTGTTGAACCGAATAACAATAAAGAAGATATTAATGATCCTGAGGTTAACAATGAACCTATAGTAGAACAATCACAAGAAATAGTATTATGAAGGTCTCGAAAAGAAAGGAGATATGATATTTTGAATGACTATGTGGTGTATCTACAAGAGTCAGAAAACGATGATTTGTGTGTCCATGTGTTTTGAGTAATGGAGAAGTAGAAGAAAAGCAAGCTTATGGTAGTGTAATTTTTTATGAGTTGAATTGAATAAAATACTTACCTTTTGAATGTTTAAAAGATTGAGAGTGAATCTTGTGAGGATCTATTATTCTTGATTCGTTCTTTTTAACTGAAGTTTCCTTTCTTGATAGTTTAAGATGTGAAGAAATATTACCTCATTAAAGCTTTGATCCCTTGAATGACTGATTGCTCTTCTTGTTTCAATAAATCTTTTAGAGTTTTTAGCTTTTGAGTCTGTGTCGTTTTTCTTTGCTTCCTAGTTTTTTCTTATGTGTTTTGCCCGATAGTGCAAAAGTTTAGTGTGAGAGAATTTGATAACAATGTATTTTATTCATTTTATAATCCTCTCACTAGGCTTCTTAAGGTTCAATTTGGCTTAATTAAGTTAATTTTGTCATATTTTATGAAATTAAGCTTAATTTGATCATTGAAGAAATTATTGCTTAAATTATCATTAACTTGGGTGATTGCATTCTTAAGTAAAGTGACCACAATTTGAGTTGCAATTATCTGATTAATGTGATTTTGGTCTTGTTGAAAAGTTAAGATAATTCTCTAATAACTATTCACTTGATAGCAAGAGCCACATTGATAGTAATATATTTCATTCATTGTATAATCTTTTCACTTGACTTTTTCAGTAAACTGGCTATAATTTGAGTTACAAATATCTGATGGATGTGATTTTGGTCTTGTTTTAAAGCTAAGACAAATTTCTACAACTTTCACGAAGGGCTCAAGATTGGGAACACACATTTGGATAACTCAAATTGGAGTTGAAACAAAATCTAGAGTTTTGAACCTGACAACTTGACCTCTATGCACTTATTAGACTATATCTCGGGTTATAGGAGTTCAACAATTCTGAAATTTTGGCAGTGGAAGTTAAGACCTATATATTCAACTTTCATGAAGAACACAAAATTCAGTTCGGATTCCTTGAAGGTGATATTGGGCTTGGAAGTCAGAACAGAGGAGCTGAAGTTGGTCCTGACCCATGAGCAGTAATTAGGTCATATCTCGGGCTGTAGGTAGTGGATTTGGCTAAACTCGGTATCTATAGAAAGCTAAGATAATTTCTTAAAACTTTTATGAAGACCACCTAGCCAGCAAATGACGCATGCCATGAGTTCAGAAGTGAAACATTTCAGAAACAAGAATCCACCTATTCAACATCATCAAACAACTATTTTGGCATTTTGTTCTCATCATCTATCATCTCTTTTGGCATTTTGTACTCTTCTAACTCTATAAAAGGAGGTAAGGGCTGATCATTTGAGGGTGTTAGCTTAGAGTTTACTTTCATATTTGTTTGTTAATTATTTCCTTTGTGTAGTTTTCTATTGTTCTTAATTGGAGTTATGTTCATCATCATCTTCTTCTTTCTTTCTTTTTTCTTAATTCATGAGTAACTAATTTTCATTTTGCTTGGGTAAAAGGGTGAAGTACTTGGTAATATATTAAGGTTAGATTAATTTCCTTTTTCTTTGAAAGATAAAGCAAAAACTTGGTTTAACGCTTTGAAATCAAGATCAATTGGCACATGACAAGAAATGCAATGTGAGTTTTTAAAGAAATTTTTTCCAATACATAAAATCAATGCTTTGAAAAGACGAATCTAAAATTTTTCCCAAAAATCAAATGAAGAGTATTTTCAAAGTTGGGAACGATTTAAAGATTTGTTAAATTCTTGCCCACATCATGGTTTTAAAAAATGGCGAACTATAAGCTTCTTTTATGAAGGTTTAACACCTGAAACCAAACAATTTGTGGAAACAATATGTAATGGCGAGTTTCTTAATAAAGAACCTGAAGAAGCTTTAGATTATTTAAACCATTTGGCTGAAAATTCTCAATCTTGGCATGATACTAATCCTTCTGAAAATTCAATTAGATATAACTTTGCAAATGCTGGTAAAGGAAAATATCATCTTAGTCAAGAAAAAGATCTAAATGCAATGTACGCTAATTTGGCTAGAAAGGTTGAATCCATGGAATTAGGGAAAGTAAAAGAAGTCAAATCTATGCAAAATAAAGAAATTTGTGGTATTTGTGATGAATTAGGACACTCGACAAATGAATGTCCTAATATTCCTATTTTTAAAGAAGTTGTGCATGAGTAAGTAAATACAATAAACAATTTTAAAAAGTCATTTACCTCTTCTTTTTCAAATTCTTACAATTCGGGATGAAAAAATCACCCGAACTTCAGTTAAAGGAATAATGAAGCACAATTTATGCAACCACCTCCTCTTCAGGAACAACAAAATTCTCAAAATTCTCAAGGATATGCACCTTATGTCCCACCATATTGGAAAAACCTTGAAGGAATATTGAATGCATTCATAGAAAAACAATAGACCATCAATAAACAAAACACTCAAACCATAATTGACATAAAAGACACTTTTTCTAAACTTACTTCTGCAATCACCATTCACGAGAAAGGAAAGTTTCCTTCTCAACCTCAACCGAATCCCAAAGGTCAATATAGTCTAAATGAGGGTAGTTTAGAAAATTAACAAATAAATCAAGTCAATTCTGTGATAACTCTTAGGAGTGAAAAAATTGTTGAAAAAGAAATTTTTGAACCTTGTGAGAAAGATGGTGAATCAATTCCCCAAGATAAGGAAGAGGTTGATAAGTCATTTAGCCAAAATGAGACCAAACTCTCGTCTCCTTCACCCTCATTTCCTCAAGTATTAAGCAAACTAAGGAAATTAGACTACCAAACTGAAATTTTTTAAATTTTTAAACAAGTGAAGGTCAATATTCTGTTGCTAGATGCTATCAAATAAGTTCCTTCTTATGTCAAATTTTTGAAGGACTTATGCACTGTTAAAAGAAAATTAAATGTGAAAAATAATGCCTTTTTGACCGAATAGGTAAGTTCCATTATTCAAAGCAATAATGTTTTGAAACATAAAAACCCTAATTGTCCTACGGTTTCATGCATTATTGGAGAACATAAAATTGATCAAACTTTACTTGATCTTGGTGCTAGTGTTAATTTGCTTCCATATTCAATTTATCAACAACTCAATATGGGTGAGTTAAAATCAACTTCTGTAACTCTTCTACTTGCTGATAAATTAATTAAACTTCTAAAAGGAATAGTAGAAGATGTATTGGTATAAGTTAATAAATTAATTTATCCTATGGATTTTATTGTCTTGGAAACTAAATCAATAGTTAATAGTTCTAAGTCAGTTCTTCTTATTTTAGGTTGTCCATTTTTAGCAACATCTAATGCTTTGATAAATTATAGAAATAGAGTGATGAAGCTAACATTTGAAAACATGACACTTGAACTTAATGTTTTCAACATATGCAAACAACCACATGAAGTCAATTATGAAAATGAGGAAGCTGACGAGATTGAGGCCATTATAGATGATCATCTTCTAAAAGGGAGTTCTTTTGACCCATTAGAAGTTTGTTTAATTAATTCATTTGATTCACGTACGTAAATAGATGATGATATTTTTGAAATATGTTATTTGCTTGATTGAATACAGGCAATGGAATACAAGAGATGGAAATCAAGATTTGAAAAGTTACAACCTATGAATGATAATATCCATGAAGAAGTACCTACACTGGAACTAAAGTCATTACCTGTTGGGTTGAAGTACACATTTTTAGGAGAAGAACAAAGCTTTCCAATAGTAATTTCATCAATCCTTACTGAAGAACAAGAATGTATGTTGATAGAAGTACTTAAAAGACATAAAAGTGCAAGTGGATGGACATTAACAAATATAAAATGTATTAATCGATTAATTTGTACACATAGAATACATTTAGATAATAATGCTAAAATATTACAACAACCTCAAAGAAGATTAAATCTACACTTTAAGTGGTAGTTAGGGCTAAAGTTCTTAAATTACTTGATGTTGGAATTATTTACCCTATTTTTGATAGCCAGTGGATAAGTCCTACACAAGTTATGCCTAAGAAATCTAGAATAACAGTGGTTGAAAATGAAAAAGGTGAGTTAATACCTACGTGAGTTTCATTCAGTTGGCGTATGTGTATTAATTTTAGAAAATTGAATGCAGTTACTAGAAAAGATCATTTTCCCTTACCATTTCTTGATTAAATTCTAGAAAGAGTGGCAGGACATCCCTACTATTGTTTTCTTGATGGTTATTCAGGATATAATCAAATATCAATTGCATTAGAGGATTAAGAAAAGACTACTTTTACGTGCCTCTTTGACACTTTTGCATATAGAAGAATGTCTTTCGATCTTTGTAATGCTCCGGTAACTTTTCAAAGATACATGCTAAGTATTTTTAATGACATGATTAAGCATTATTTAGAGGTTTACATGGATGATCTGACAGTTTTTGAATTTTTTTTTTAAAATTGTCTTGATAATTTAGATAAAGTTCTTAAAAGATGTGAAGAAAAATGATTTGTTTTAAATTAGGAAAAATGTCATTACATAGTTACTTCAGGAATCGTATTAGGTCATGTGATATCTTTTGAAGGAATTAAAGTTGATAAGGCCAAAGTTGAATTAATTGCCTATTTGCTTTTCCCAAAAACAGTCAGAGAAGTTCGTTCCTTTTCAGGACATGCAGGATTCTATCGAAGATTCATTAAAGACTTTAGTGTCATATCTAGAATATTATGCAATCTTTTGATAAAAGATGCACCATTTGATTGGACTCAAGAATGCCAAAAATCTTTTGAAAAATTAATTAGTCTTCTGACATCGACTCCTATGATACAATCCCCTGACTGGTCTTTGCCTTTTGAATTAATGTGTGATGCAAGTAATTTTGCTGTTGGCATTGTTTTAGGCCAAAGAAAGGAAGGTAAGCATCATGTGATTTGTTACGCAAGTAGAACTTTAAATAGTACATAAATAAATTACACCACTACTGAAAACGAACTACTTACTGTAATTTTTGCATTTGAAAAATTTCGACCTCATTTAATTAGTTCTTCTATTGTTGTTTTCACTGATCATGCCGCTGTTAGATATTTAATGTCTAAACAAGATGTCAAACCTAAGTTGATACGGTGGATCTTGTTGCTTCAAGAATTCAACATCACAATAAAAGATAAGAAAGGAGCGGAAAATGTTGTTGCAGATAATTTGTCCAGACTTACAACAGGCTCACTTTTTGATAGCACACCTATCAATGATTCTTTTCCTAATGAGTTTTTATTTTTTGTCAATTTCATGCCTTGGTTTGATAATATAGTCAATTTTCTTGTGACAGGAAAGATGCCGCCTTAGTGGTCACATCAAGACAGAAAAAAGTTTTTGACTGAGGTGAAATTTTTTTATTGAGATGATCCATATTTGTTCAAATATTGTCATGATCAAATCTTTCGGAGATGTGTACTCGATAATGAGGCAGGTAGTGTCATTAAATTTTGTCACTCAGAAGCATGTGAAGGTCATTTTTCTTCAACGAAAACAACTGCAAAAATCTTGCAGTATGGATTTTATTGGCCCACTTTATTTAAGGACAACTATACCTTTTGCAAAAGTTGTGAAAATTGTCAAAAATTAGGTTCCATTTCTAAAAGAAATATGATGCCTTTGAACCCTATTATTGTCATTGAAATTTTTGATTGTTAGAGAATTGATTTCATGGGTCCATTTTCATCTTCATTTGAATTTGTGTATATTTTGATTGCAGTTGATTATGTCTCAAAATGGATTGAGGCGATTTCATGTCGATAAAATGATCATAAAATTGTTCTCAAATTTTAAAAGAAAATGTCTTAAGTCGATTTGGAATCCCTCGAGCTATCATCAGTGATGGGAGAACACATTTTTACAATAAACCATTTGAATCTTTAATGAAGAAATATGGTATTACTCATAAAGTTGCCACATCTTATCACCCTCAGACAAGTGGACAAGTAGAATTAACAAATAAGAAAATTAAACAAATTTTAGAAAAAACGGTTAACCTAAATCATAAAAATTAGTCTTTAAGACTAAATGATGCATTTTGAGCTTACCGTACTGCTTTTCAAACATCTTTAGGCATGTCGTCCTATTGGTTAGTCTATGGAAAATCTTATCACTTGCCTGTAGAACTGGAGCATAAAGCATGAGCCATTAAAGCTTTCAATTTAAATCTTAATGATGCTTGTAGGTTACGCAAATTGCAAATAAATGAACTTGAGGAATTGAGAAATGATACATATGAAAATTCAAAAATTTATAAAGAAAGAACAAAAACTTTTCATGACAAATTAATTTTGAGAAAATCTTTTGAAATTAGTCAAAAAGTTCTGCTTTATAATTCTCGTCTTCACCTATTCCCTGGAAAATTGAGATATAAGTGGACTAGCCCTTTTATTGTCAAACATGTGTATCCTTATAGGGCCATAGACATTGAGAATCTTAGAAATAGTAATGTGTTTAAGGTCAATGGACAAAGACTTAAACCATTTATGGAAAATCAAGCTACTGATGTAGAATTCATTTCCCTTTCCGATCCTTATTATGAGAAAAATTTACTCTAATTTTGTGGCTTTATTTTGTTTTACAATTCTTTGTGTTCAAAATGGCGGATCGATTTGACTTTCGATTTGTTTTTTTTTTCAGTTTGTCAAAATAATTGATTCTTTCTCCTTTAAAATGGATATCATTCTCTCAAACCTGAGAAAACATTTTCCTTCTTTTCCTCAAAATGCTCTAACAAAAATTTACGAAGCTAGATGTGAAAGATTGAGATTGTTAATGCACAAGGGTATACTGGAAGATATACGTTGAAAAATCGAAGCAAAGGTCCAACTAGCAGGTGAGTCTTCAATTTCATTTTACTCATACATGTCATGTCTTAGTAGAAGTTCATATTCTAAAAAGAGAAGGGCAAAAAGATTACAAGTCTATCACAAATATGCACGATGGAATTGTAACAAGCGATGTCGTTCTTTGGGGATGCTTTCCTCAAACAGAGAAGATAAAATTTTCTTCATTAAGAATAGATTGAGTAAGGAGTCATTAGATGATATCTTATTGACTCTTGATACGTATTCTTGTGGTTTTATGCATCGTGAACTTCTTAACTTGTGGAATCTCTTCAAGGAAGAACAAAAGCATTACAGTCTTGAGAATCTGACTCTAAAAGACCTTGTTTGCCAATTTATAAGAAAATTAGATGCGAAGCTTATCCTCGACTCACAGAAGCCATTTAAGCCATTTAAGTCGTTTCTGGACGTGAAACCAGAGGCAGATGTGAGTCACATCCACAACAACATGTACATATTTTCTTCTTCTTCTTCTTCTTAAAAAAGAGAAAAAAAGAAAGAAAAGAAAAGAAAAGTATGTATACATCTTGGGTTTGGCTTTGGTAATACAAAACATGAATGGAAAAATGCACGCATCCTGATCCAGCCTTCTTAATTGAAAAACAAAGTAGGTATATTGTATCTCACATGTGAGGCAGTCAGTCGTATTATGACCACTTGTCTTTTTTGGGAGTCCTATGTTGCGCTAGTCTTGAATGGGTCTAATACTGGTCAATAATACTTTGACACAAAATCAAAAAGTAGACTACCTCCATACCAATCTCAAGTGAGTATACACTCACCTTTTATCAGGTTTCTAACAACTTAAAAAAAAAAGAGGGCGAAACTACGGTTATACTTGGTCTTTAATTAGATTAGGAGCCTCGGGCAGATGACCCATCCTGTCATAGATTCAAGAGAAGATCTTCACACGCCAGTTTGTAAATAAGGTTTGTGTGCCATGCTCTGTAGAGAGCCGCGTGCTATATTCCCAGTTCTTGGAACCAAGGCTCTGTAGCGTTGATGAATAGAAAGAAGCATCCTGTCTTTACAGTGAACAGAAACTGTTAATTGAGTTGTATACTTACTTTAATTAGTAGGCCTCTATGGCGAGTTCTGACTGGCTGTGGTCATGTACCATCTTCTTATAATACAAGCCTTTAATTATGTTTGTAGGAAGATAAAGGCCTATTATTCCATAAGCAGGACGAAAAGAATTCAAAGGTTCTTGTTGTCAGTTCGGCAATCCTTGTGGAGTTCTTATGTTGTACTAGTGACACACTATTCAAACATATGCTACTACTGCACTCATGACGCGCAGTATAAAGATACGCCATGAAAACTGTACATACAAGTATGTCCTCATTTGTTTTTATATTTCTTTTATCTTTGTATGATGTTGTTATATTTTAGTTTTTGGACAGACGATCATTTGAGTAGGATCCTCCAGGTGTTTCTAGACTTCTTTACCTTGATGGCTTTCTTGAAGTTTAAAAAAAACACAAAATAAAAAAAAATTGTGTTTCTTATTTTCAAACTTTTCTGACAACAGCCAACCTACCCATATAGGTGATATGATTACTTTTTTCATTATTTTCCTATTTAAACACTTCATTCTCTTGACTTTCCTTTAACTCATAATCATTCAGAGGAAAGGTAAAATTATAGGACCTCCTGTTCATAACCTTAAAAATATTTATGTCTTTTATGAGTCAAGTTATGGGAAGGGTTTAGAATTTGTAAATGCCACAAGCGCTCTTAGTTGAACACTTGCTGCGAGGAATATTCATGTTGTATATAGGGAAGGTTATCATGGGTTAATAGGATCTGTATCACTTGCTGCTTTTATAGGAGGCAGTCAGGTTTTAGGTATCATTCTTGAACCTTTAACTCAAAAGAACATCACTGGAAAGATAATTGGGGAAGAACTTAAGGTATCATCTACGCATGGACGAATGAAAATAATGCTTGACAACTCTGATGCATTCATTGCCTTACCAGGTAGTTTTGGTACTTTGGAAGAAATTTTTCAAATTATCTGTTGGGCCCAACTGAACATCCACCTAAACCCATTGGTTTGTTGAATGTTAATAATTTTTTTTATCTTTTGTTATTTTTTCTTGACAAAGCTGTGGAACAGAAATTTATCACACCTTCGGCAAGATAACTTCTTATCTCTGCCTCCACTATTGATGAGTTGATTGATTAATTAGAAGTTTTTGTTTATGAACCTAATAAAGCAATAGCTCAAATAGATTGGTCTGCAGGAAGCAGTGAGGAAAGAAACATGTAAAGAAAGTCAGATCTGACACTTCATCTTTAATTTTCTTTTACTTTTAGTTTTATTTATTATACTTTGTTTCTATTTAAATTTGTGTCAGATTTCTCTAACATGTACTATTTTATATCCCTTACTCTATATTTTAACATTGCGGACAATGTTGTGATCTGGTTAGGGGAAAGGATAGTTTTTTTTTAAAAAAGTAGGGAAGTATGATATGATTGTTATGAACTTACTAAACCAATGAATATTGGCAGAGTAAGGAGTAATTTTACTCCTGAGATACATTTAAATTGAAAAGTATTTTTAGTGAGATGACTGTCAGAAACCTACAATAAAACCAATTAAGGATGGCAGAGTAAGGAGTAAATTTTGCCCTGGAGGTAATTTTACTCTTGAGACACATCTTAGCTGAGGAAATAATTATTTTAGAAGTAGCAAAAAGTATTTCTTGGGTCATAACATAAATTTTCTTCTTTCTTAAAAATCACATGCTTGGATATGAATGTTGAATTGATGGATTGAGAATGATAGAAATATGCATTGCGAGATTTTGAGCCTATTGATGAATGGATTAAACATTTGTACCATTCTCTTTTTTCTTGTGTGATTTTCACTCATGAAATTATTACTCTAGAACTTGTTTTGATTCTTTTTTAGGCTACATTTTCACATACATATATAAATATGATTGAGACATTTTGAAATAGCTACTTTGACCAAATAGTCATCCTTGTATATTTTTCCTTGTGTAACCTCTTTGAGCTTATTTGACTTTTTCTTGTTTTTAGCTTATTACGTGCCTTTTTTTTATAAAAAAAAAAAAGATCATATTTTTCCCAACCTTAGGGAATAAGAGAGTATTGGTCTTGTTCTTGAACAAGTATGGGGTGTGTGTGTAAAATATTTTTTTTTTTTAAAAAAAAAGCTGACCACCGCTACAATCAAAGGATTATCAGAGTTTCCTGACACACCATGTGACATATCTATACCTAGAATAAAGATGGATGCTTAGAAACAACAGGAAGAGAAGGAGAATGTTTATGCTTAACAATGAATTCAACTCACCAATTTGGGATTGATCTTCAACAAAACATTTGTTAAATAATGGTCATTGTCCTTTATGATAAACGTTCTCAAAATCTTCTTCACTCTAACTATACCATAATGCTCTTTTATTCTTTTTGGTATTTATCTTCTCATATCCATATTATCCCCTCGCTTTTACCATGACCCCATTACAACCTTGAATAAAGTCCTCATAATTTGTGTGTGCATGTGTTCTAAGTAGTGGAGAAGTAGAAGATAAGCAAACTTATGGTAGTGTAATTTTTCATGGATTGAATTGAGTGAAATACTTACCTTTTGAATGCTTGAAGGATTGAAAGTGAATCTTGTGAGGATCTATCATTCTTGATTCGTTCTTTTTAACTGAAGTTTCCTTACTTGATGATTTGAGATGTGAAGAAATATTACCTCATTAAAGCTTTGATCCCTTGAATGACTGGTTACTCTTCTTATTTCATTAAATCTTTTAGAGTTTTTAACTTTTGAGTCTGTGTCGTTTTTTTTGTTCCCTAGTTTTTTCTTATGTGTTTTGCCCGGGAGTGCAAAAGTTTAGTATAGGAGAATTTGATAACAATGTATTTTATTCATTTTATAATCCTCTCACTAGGCTTCTTAAGGTTCAATTTTACTTAATTAAGTTGATTTTGTCACATTTTATAAAATTAAGCTTAATTAGATCATTAAAGAAAATATTTCTTAAATTATCATTAACTTGGGTGATTGCATTCTTAAGTAAAGTGACCACAATTTGAGTTGCAATTATCTGATTAATGTGATTCTGGTCTTGTTGGAAAGTTAAGATAATTTTCTAATAACTATTTACTTGATAGCAATAACCACATTGATAGCAATATATTTCATTCATTATATAATCTTCTCAGTTGGCTTTTTCAATAAATTGGCTATAATTTGAGTTACAAATATCCAATAGATGTGATTTTGGTATTGTTTTAAAACTAAGACAAACTTTCACAACTTTCATGAAGGCCTCAAGACTGAGAACACACGTTTGGATAACTCAAATTAGAGTTGAAGCAAAATCTAGAGTTTTGAACCTGATAGCTTGACCTCTATGCACTCATTAGGATATATCTCGGGTTATAGGAGTTCAACAATTCTGAAATTTTGACAGTGGAAGGTTAAGACCTATATCTTCAACTTTTATGGAGAATACAAAATTCAGTTCAGATTCCTTGAAGGTGATGTTGGGCTTGGAAGTCAGAATAGATGAGCTGAAGTTGGGCCTGAACCATGAGCAGTAATTGGGTTATATCTCAGGCTGTAGGTGGTGGATTTGGCTAAACTCGATGTCTATGGAAAGCTAAGACAATTTCCTAAAACTTTCATAAAGACCACCTGGCCAGCAAATGATATATGCCATGAGTTCAGAAGTAAAACATTTCGGAGAAAAGAATCCACCTATTCAACATCATCAAACAACTATTTTGGCATTTTGTTCTCATCATCCATCATCTCCTTTGATATTTTGTACTCTTCTAACTCTATAAAAGGAGGCAAGGACTGATCATTTGAGGGTGTTAGCTTAGAGTTTACTTTCATGTTTGTATGTTAATTGTTTCCTTTGTGTAGTTTTCTATTGTTCTTAATTGAAGTTATGTTCATCATCTTCTTCTTCTTTCTTTCTTTCTTCTTAATTCATGAGTAACTAATTTTCATTTTGCTTAGGTGAAAGGATGAAGCTCTTGGTAATATGTTGAGGTTAGATTAATTTCCTTCTTGTACTTAAATGATATATTTTTATGTGATCTTTATATGTGTTGTATGTTGTTTTCAATCAATTTAGAAACTTTTCTTGTATAATGAATATCTTAATTCATTGTAGACAAGATGTTAGCGTAGTAGATGCTTGAGATCATTTACAAGTATTGGTAGATAATTAATAGAACCATAATATGATTACATATATAATCTTAATTGAACTTTGAATGCTAAATCTTCCGATTGGAACATTCATTATGTATGATTTCAATTGAGTTATAAAAAGAAATAATCTTATCTTTAATTTATTACCAAGAGTGGATCTCTTAACCCAAGTGAATCCTCTTCACATTTGAACAACTTTTATCACCTTTAGTATTGTGACAAATCTGCTCTTTACCTCAAATAATTTTTCTTTATCAATTCCCTGGGGATCGACCTTGAACTCCCGAGAATATATTACTTGAAACAACTTACACTTGTGTTTGAAACTTTTAATTATCTCATCACTTATAATTATGGATCTTTCCTTGTAGGAAAGATAAAAAAGATCTCTACAACTTTCGTGAAGAGCTTCAGGGCTCAATCAGACATCTAATGGAGCTAAATGGGCTTGGAAGTCAGAACACAGGTTTTGTGACTGGAACCTGAATAGTGTGCAGTAATCAGAGCATAACTCGGGCTGTAGGAACTTTCTTGGGCTGAAATTTGGATACTTGAAAGTTAAGACCCATATCTACAACTTTCATGAAGAATACAAAACTCAGATCGGACTCCTTGAAGGTGATATTGGGCTTTGAAGTCAGAACAGAGGTGTTGTACTTGGGCCTGAATACTGTTCAGTAATTGGGTCATATCTCGGGTTGTAGGTGGCTTTTAGAGCTGAAACTGGTGCCGTTGGAAAGATAAGACAAAATGCTACAACTTTCATGAAGACTATTTTGCCATTTTCTGACGTCATCCATGAGATCAAAGCTGAATGATTTCGGAGATAAAGAATCTCATTAATTTTTCACTCATCAACTCACTATTTGGCATTTTCTAATCATCCACCTACTCTTAATCAGCCCCCTTATCATTTTGTACCCCTAATCCTCTATAAAAGGCATCGTTGGCTGATCATTTAGTACTCTTGGTGTTAGGCTTAGTTTTTAGAAGTTATGGTCATGCTTGTTTATTGTTTTTCTTTGTTGTAATTTTCTCTTGCTATAAATTGAAGCTATGTTCATCTTTCTCTTCTTCTTTCTTTCTTTCTTCTTGTCTATGAGTAACTAATTTTCATTTTACTTGAGTGAAAGAGTGAAACGCTTGATAATGAAATAAGGTTAGATTATTCTATTTCTTGTGCTTAAATGATATATTATCAAGTGGACATTATATGTGTTGTATTTTGTTTCTAATCAATTTAGAAACATTCTTTGTATAATAGAGATCTTGATTTATTGTAGACAAGAGGATTGACACAGTGAATGTTTGAACTCATTTACAAATGTTGGTAGATAATTAAAGGAATCATAATATGATTGCATATATAATTGAACTTTAAATATTATATTTTCCGATTGGAACTTCCTTTATGTGTAGATTTCAATTGAGTTATAAAAAGAAATAATCTTGCCTTTAATTTAATACCAAGAGTAGATCTCGTAACCCAAGTAAATTATTTTTTATCTGTGAATAACTTTTATTACCTTTGGTGTTGTGACAAATCCTTTTCTTACCTCAAATAATTTCTCTTCATCAATCTCCTGTGGATCGACCTCGGACTCTTGAGAATTTATTACTTGAGACAACCTGCACTTGAGTTTACATCATTTAATCCACATCACTTATTTTATTAGTTTAATAAGAAATTAAATTAAGTTAATGGAATAAACTCTTATTAAGTAAAAAGGAAAGGACAATTTTTTTAATTGTAGTAACTGCCAACTTGATGAAAGTTAGAAGTATTTAAAGAACAATTTCTGTGCAAAACTCGAGGTCTGTTCCTAGTCATCAGGGTTTTTTCTTCCCTCACCATCACTAAAGTAGAAGAAGTATAAAGAAAAAGGCAAATGAATATAAATTGAGTTTTGGGATATCTCTAACACTATTGGAATATAGTCTACCAACTATTCATAGATAATGTTAGTATTTTCTTATACTTTTATTTGTTGAAATAATAAATTTTAAGATCCTTATGTTTGAATAGTAGTTTTCTATATTAAAATTGTTAAAAAAAACTCATAAACTAACAATATGATCAACAAAAATGCATTTTTGAGTTTTCAAATGCTATAAGATCAACAATCCATTTCATAAGCGCATACGTTTCACCACTAATAGAGGTGGTGAAGGTGAAGGAAATGTTTATTATCATTGAGTTAAGACATCAGTCATAGTAGACTATGATATCATAAAGACATTTTAAATAAAAAAGGTATATAATAAAGTTTTTATATAGCTAGCAAACAAAATAAAATAACAAACTAAAATAACAGTAAAATAAAATAAACTAACATTAGATAAAGAAATTCAAATTAAATTAAACTAAATCATAAGATAGAATAAGTGATTTATCAGATCGAGCTTCTTCTATCAAATTCTACCATTAATAATTTTAATAGCATTATAATGAAAGAGGACAAATTGTATATTCAAATAGGCTAGGGAGTAAATTGTACAAATAAAAAATAAAGAGTAAAAAGCACCCAAAAAAAAGGTTTGAAGAGAAAAATATAAATAGGAAAGTAGTACGAAATTTTTAAAATTTATTGTCAATTTGCTTGATTTGGAAGTAAGATTTGGGTGGCAGATATACTCATTAAACCAGTAACCACATGGTCGAGTAATTGGGCCTACATGCACATATTTGTGGCCCCATTGACATGCTCGTGTTTTGTAGGTAATCACAAACCTAAGTTATAACTGTTATTCTCCTGTCACAAACGAAAAATAACATCAAGAATGTGAGTCCATGAAATGTCGTTACGTACCACTGTCTGCCAAATTTTAGGATTTTCACATATTTTACATTTGTTTTGAATTAATTTTCAACAGTTGCTGGGATGACATACGATTTGGGGCCTGTCTGTCACCCACTCACCCAAGCACATGAAATAGACCAATAAAAGGCCCATGTCTCAGTGATCAGTAATATCATTAAAAGTTGATTTAGATCGTGAAATTAAAAATGAAATATAGAATTTTAATTTTAATTTTTTTTTTAAAATTAAAATTAATTTAGAATTTTAAATTTATATTTAAAATTATTAAAAAATTAAAATAAAAATTATAATTTTAAATTTAATTATAATTTTATTATTTAAATATATGATCTAAAATATTAAAAAATTATTTATAAAATTAAAATTAATAAAAATATTTATACAATAATATTTTTATAAAATAATAGTCATATTTTTTTATAAATAAAATTTTCATAATTTTTTTTAAAAAATAAATTAAATAGTTATTATAATAATTCTTATATAAATATAAAAATAATTTTTATATAAATATATAATCTCAATAAATATGATTGTCTATAAATAAATTTAAAGAGATAGAGAAATATTAATTTTTAAGATATAAAATTAATAATTCTTAAAATATATGTTAAAAATTAATAAATATTTAATTTAATTATTTTTTAATTTTATAAAATTAATTTATAAAATTTTAATTTTAATTTTAATTTTAAATGACATTTAAAATATAAAAATTAAAATTAAAAATTCAATTCAAATTCTAAATTTTAATTTTATATTTAATTTCAAAAACCAGATAGACACTACGAGTTCTGGCACAACCCCGAGTTCCCAATTCCCAACTGTAGCATATGCAAAAATGCCTCGTATCAGTAATACCAAATGATGTTAGTAATACCAAATGATATTGACATCATTATGACGAATAGGTTCACCTTCATAAGAAGATAATATCTTTTCCTCTATTCTATCTATAACCAATATTTTTTTCTTGGTATGTATAACCAATGTTTCAAATCAACTGGCCGACAAAAGGTATGAATTGATACGTCTCAATGCTGCACTTTTTACCAACACCGTCCTCTAGCCCAAACCATATTCACATTTTTTTTGGGTAAGAAACCATATTCACGTATTTAAATCTCAGAAAACTCATAAAGAAATAAATAAATAATAAAAACACGGCTAACGGGTATACCTGTAACAATGTTTCTGGGATAAGTGTAGGATATTTTTCCACAAAAATATCAGGGAGAAAAAGATTGGTGGGGAGGGTTAAGTGAGAATATGGTATATAAAATTGCATAAAAAGGAAAAAATTAATTAAAATAGAAATCGGATGAAATGAATAATTACTGTCTCTCTCTCTCTCTCTCTCTCTCTCTAAAGATTAATGCTTTTTTTTTTAGCTTTTTTTTTAAAAAAAATCCTTTTTTATTTGAATCCCTTAAACTATTTTACTAGCAGAGGGCTTTTGTCCTGTCAATGTAAATTGACTAAGACAGAAACTCTGACATGTACATAGACCATCAGAATTGTAAACTTGTAATGAACAATTTCAGCATAGGTCGCTATCTAATTTTTCTGATTAAAAACTGTCCAACAAAAACTGTCCATAAAATTTGTCCAAGTTGAAGGTTTCACTTCACCAGACACTAGGTCCCATTAAAGAGTTATTACTTCTTTAAGCATTTCCTTTCATCTTCATTTCGTTTAATAAAATAGGGTATTGTGCACTATTGCTGGTTATTGAAAAGCAATTAATCACAATTTACCAATTTCAACCGCACCAAATAAGGAGCACGGAACAACAATATTACTCTTTTCCATCATACTAGTTCATCGCGAAGCACCAGAGCCGAGGGTGTAGCTTAAACGTCATT
This sequence comes from Ormosia emarginata, assembly GCA_029884605.1. Classification (NCBI taxonomy): domain Eukaryota; kingdom Viridiplantae; phylum Streptophyta; class Magnoliopsida; order Fabales; family Fabaceae; genus Ormosia; species Ormosia emarginata. The sequence continues at coordinate 59,027,144 of JAQQTP010000082.1, read as the reverse complement.
CACACTTTGTTGCTGATAAAACGTCATATATAATTGTTAGAAATAAATCGGGAGCCATTCGGCTTTAGAAAGTTTGTTGGAGATGTCCTGAATAAAAAAAACATCAAGCGTGGTAGCCAGCGATGCAGATAGGTCACAAGTAGTCGCATTTTCTGTTCTTCGTCAAACTGATTACGTGATTCTCACGCACATTAAGGTCTTATTGAAACATGTAGGTGCTTGTCGAAGAAGTTCCACCTAACGCGTTGGTCATTTCAGCTATGCAATGTTTGTGGACTCGGGGAACTTGTTCTTGCATCCCTACGTGCTGTTATGTTCTGATTATTTAATGCATTCCTGTCACTATGATAATATAATAACAACAATAATGATTTTGTATGTACCAAATAGTAATGATTCTGCGAATAGACTTGGAATGAAAAGAAAAAGAATTACATTATTACTCGCTCATATTTTCTTCTGATTGGTTTACATGAATTTCATGGGTTGTACCATAAACTGCGAACTAGCAGTTATTTGGCACCCATCAGAAAAAAATTTGGAGGAAAAAATATTGTAGAACTAAGATGTAATTTGACCTTCGTCAGAAAGATGATCCGAAGGAATTTGGCCAAAGATGTCAGGACAAGAGTCCCAGTTTCCTTCTTGTCGGGCGTCCCAATACCCTCCTATATAGCGGTATGTCCCGCTCGCTTTATCCTTAGCAAACCACCGTGGTTTCCAACCCCTCTCTTGCATCTTCCGAGCCTGAATTCCATTCAAAATATTATATCAATTACAACCAGGAAATAATAAAACTTACTTCGCAAATAAAGATATAACAAGAAATCTACTAGCATATCAATTACTCCAATTTCCTTCCTCCCCACACAAAGGCACCTTTTGAAAATTTTCTAACCTTATCTATTATGTACACAATGATCCAATCCCCTACAGTGAGCCATCTATTGCTCATGAAGAGTATTGCGCATAAAGAGTATATGCTATACACAGATCGAGGTCGTACAATCAAAACTGACAAAGACGGTAAATTATCCATCTTAATCTCTTATATTTCCTTTCCCCTTGAGGAGTCCTTTCCTAAACTAGAAAGAAAAAAAATTGATGACTGGAATCAATAATAAAATTGCTCTGCATGCAAGAGAATTCGAAAATAGAGATTATGCAACACACAATCTACTCTAACCATTCCATAGACAAAGGACATTATGATGCTGATATCCTTGAGCTAAATACCATCTTTCTCTTCCCTTTGTACAAATTGAGGATTTGGAGAAAGTAATACAAAAATATCAGAAGTTGAAAATCCTATCCAGTCATGTAATAAGCTGTATCACAGGAGATTCCCTATTTACTAAATTTATAAAAATGTAGACTGCCAATCAGGGTTGGCTTAAGTTTAACTGGTAGGATCAAACAGCACAAAAAGAAGAAGAAGAAGAAGAAGAAGAAGAAGAAAGAGGCTTGGATGTATTCCTAAACTTGTGGCATGTGCCTTGACCTTGGAACGGGGCAATCTCCCCTCTCACTCAACTTTTTATTACCGAAAAAAATGTAGACCACCAATCTTTGCTCAGTCCAAAAGGACTGGCATGGCAAATTTTTCCAACCAACACTGTAGCGGTTGAGACCACACATTGAGAACAACCTAGTCACAAGTGTGTCTACTACTAAAAGCCAGACCAGTGGTTGCTTTCTTATGGCTATCAACGTTTGTCTGTTTCTTGAGTCTTGACTTCCGCAAGAAGAGGACATTTGATGACTAGTCAGATTTCATGAATTCTAGCAGGATATGAAGTGCCAAAAAACCTACTCACATCTCTCTTAGTGCTAAGTTAACAAGTAAAACCAACAAAACAAAGATATGGAGAACATAAAATGTAATAGGCACCTGCCGTTGCCGCTGCTCTAGCCGTAACTTTTCTGAATTTGCCATCTCATACTCCCCATTTTCCAAATACCTTTGATCTGGTCTTAGCCTGGAATCTGTAGGTGGCAACTTTTCCTATATATTCACAAATAAAATTGATAATCAATGTCCAACAAAATGCCAAAAACACGGCAAACACACATACACACACACACACACAATATGCACAGTATGATGCACAGTGATGATATGACTGTTTTGTTCCTTTCCTAGGATTTTCTTGTTACATTCAAATGATCTATACTTCATCTTTGTTACATAAAAGCTTACAATGTTCCCTTTCTATTGCAAAAACCAAGTCAACAACAATAATTCAAATGATCTATACAGGCATAAAATTGCAGTCGAAAATACAGAAAATACTTGCTTTTTCTGGAACTTTTTTCTTAAAAAAATGATACACAAATAGAGTGGCAACACAAAAGACAGTATCAGTTAACACAACAGACCTTCAATCCAGGGGTAAGTTCATTTAATGTGATGGCAAAGCGAGTGAAGTTATATCGAGTGGGATTCATGGGAGGCTTGCTTCGCTTCCAGAGTAAATGGGCTTCTGACAAAGATTCATGACCTTTCCCCTTCCCACTGTAGTCTCCATTAACATAATGCATGCTTTCATCCCATTTTCCAAACAAAGTTGATGCTGTTTTTCCATTCCTATCTTGAACGATACCATGAACCTAAAAAAGCAGGCAAAGTGGCAAACCACAATAAGAGACAATTCTCTGCAACAAAAATTCATATATATCAACAATTATAGTACAATGGTAAATGAAACGGCTGTCTAGTAGCAAAGGCCTCGTTATTTTTCTCAAATAGAAATCTGAGCATTGATGCAAAGTGTGTGCATATGAAGTCTATTCAGTGAGGCAACTAAGCCATATGCAGATGAAACAGCAACGGCAATTTAACATAATAGCTAAAGGCTATATTATATCTGAAAAAATAGAATCCATGCAACAGATATGAAGCACCTGGTGAGGATTTCGATCAATTATAGATTGTTCCTTGAATTTCAGCTTACACGAGTATTCTCGATTTCCCTGTATACGCATTGTACCATAGTGATCACAGTACAGCTTTCCCAATATGAGATTGTATATTGATGTAGTAACCTGAAAGAACAAGTCCATTTCAATTTAGAACCTTACCAGGACACCATAGCAGTTGAAGCAGTTAAAATATACCTTGCTCCACTGGAAAAACTCCCCATCATCAAATTCCAAAGTCAAAATACCGACAGGGTCAAGCTGAATTGATCGGCCCCAAAATTTGCTCTTTAAGTTGCTATCCCCCCAAAATTTCCAACCTGTACCCTCACAGTGACATGCAACTATCATAGGGTGATGACTGACCTGAGAGGAAGCAGAAATATTAATAATTTCAAATAGGGAACATAAATTGAAAAAAGAAGAATCGTATCACTTGTTGACACCAAAATCCAAATTGTATTGTGTTCATAAGGTTCTATGGAACTTATGCACTCAATCACAACTTTTATTCATCAAATAAGTATTGTAGTTTCTAAGATTTTACTTCAAGTCTTCCCTCAAATTATGGTCCTCCATACCAGCTTCCTTTAAAACAGAAGCAAATGGTTGTAAGGAATGTGTGAGTATTATTAATACATACAATTTTCATCAAATAAAAGATTCAAATAGCTCTCATTATGACCTCAAATAACAGGAAAAAAAAGGCTCACACAATAGTAAATTTTTCAAAGAAACCAATAGCCCAACCTCTTTCATAGTTATATAATTTAGGGTGAAATCAGAGAGGAAAATTAAAGGAAGAAGAAAAGATTATCGTGGTTTGATTGAGTTGAAAAAAGGTAATATATTAATAACGTCAGTACGTAGGGTTAGAATAGACCTTCTCTGAGAAAAAACGAAGGCCTTTATCTGGATAGTTAGCTTCATATGTTTCCCCGAGTAATGGATTAAATGGTTTGCAAATTCTTCCTTCAGTTGAAGCATAGCCAGATACAGCAAACGCAGCAACATAGAGAATCCTCATGAGGCTATTCCCCTGCATGGCATCTCCAATTAGTTAAAAATGGGAAGAATGCACCCAATACTGCATTGAAAGAACTGGCAGCAAGAAAAAGTCAACAAAGTGTGACATTTTTCTCATATCAAAAGAAACTATTCTACTAAAGCACTCAGTTTTGCCTTCATATAATCATCAAAGATTTATGCTAGCACAAAAATGGCAGAGCAATAGAGACCTGTCAGCGAAATCCAGACTTACCCTTCTTCCCCATTCATATGCTTGGTCCAGCAGATATGAATACTCCATTTCTTCACAACACTTTTGCAGGGAGGAGAGAGGCTCATTAAAATAAACGGGAAGACAAACTTTTGTTAGATCCTTCCCTATATTATCCTTAATCATTGACCAAAGACTGACACCTTTCTCTTTTTCTACAGGATCAGGTAATTTCTTACGTCGCTTAACATGAGGGTAGTTGGTTCCAACAGATCTAATCGAAGGATCTACATCGTCATCTGATTCAAATGCATAGAGCCCTTCACCATCTGAAGAGAAAGATGACACTCTATAATCAGACCCATTACTTTTAAAAGAACTGGATGATAGAAAATCGCGAGTATCAAAAAAGGCATTGTCATCATCATCTGTTTCTTCCTCTGCAGCATCATTTCTTTCATTATCATCCTCAGATTCACTTGCACTTCCTTCTGAATTAAAAATGGGAGAGTGAAATAAAGAATTGCAAAAGGCAGAGTTTTGTTATAACAATTGGTTATCAGGTATGAGTAGTAAGCATTACAAACTATTTGACTATAACATTTTTAAAAAAAAAATAAGAGATGGAAAGAGTTCAGAAAAAAACAGTGGAAGGAGGGGGACGTCAGTGCATCGGAGACAATATCATGTAACTAGTCCAAGTTTCAAGAAAATGCATCACCAAACCAATGACACATCTACATATAAACTGAGCTACGACTAGACTTTGACTGTTAAGCATATGAGAGCACCAATGCCTAATAAACATGCCATTATACAAAAAACTTACCACTAAATTTTTCCTGCCTTAATGTAGAGGAAGCCTCTTGATCATTCCACTGTCTTTGGCTCTCATCAACAACTGTATTCTCCAGATCAACCTTTTCTGTCTACAATAATATAATATAAATAGAAGTTTATTAATAAACATGAAGATAAAAAAAATTATCCTTAATCAATATGTCAAACACATAAAAGAAAGCAGCCGTAAAAAAAAAAAAAAGAAGATCAAACAATAAGCTCTCCATGGACAAATGAAACCATTATGTTAAACAAGCGGGAAACCATGAAAACGTCGAGCAATTCAATGGATTTAAACATTAATGGTAGAAAAATTTTAGAGCAAGATAAATGAACCCAACAGACATATGTCTGATGACAGTGTCTCACTTCAGCTTATGCAAATTTATATAAAGAGCATTCAATTGAACTGATATATAATAAGTTGAAGGTATAATTTCTGCCAGGATTCTGCTATTAATAAAGTCAATTGAAGTCACAAGAATAACGAGAAAATAAAGGAGCTTTGAAACTTTATATTAACTACCCATTAACCATGACTTCCTACTTTTTTTTTTGGTATAAGAGACTTCCTACTTTATAGATATAAGTTTTATATTTAGGAGACCATATGATACCAGACTCCTACCTGAGGCATCTATATTAGTAAGTATAGATTCCGATTCTGAGTACAAGACATGGAACTGATTGTGTTCACAGAATACAAAGGGGAGAAATAGACAGAATAATACAACAATTTGTTGGTTACAGTCGCACTTCTTTAGTTTTCTCAAATGAACTCTCCCTCTAGAAACTAGAAAGAAGCCAATATGTTTTGACTTTTGGTTGTAAACATACAAAAGTATAACCGAAGAAAAATAGTCGAGAAATTACATATGGTGGCCCCTTAAAAATGGGGGTAAAAAATTCATGGACCAACTCTATATGAAAACGAAAATCGAATGGAAAAAAAAAATCATTAATGAATTTTTCTTAAGGAAATCCTAAACTAACTCTAAATGAAAAGGAGAAAGACACGAGCCCATTTCATCGCTGAGAATTTTATATTCTATTAAGAATGACCAGCACTGAAAGAAGAATACCCAGTTTGATTGGCATCCAATATTCTACTTTTCAATTGATGTACCTCTAATTGCCGTAACGTGTCAATTAGGATGGACTGCTTCTGCTTAAGCAGCACAAGCTGGTTTTGCAGCGCTGCAAACTCAGTCCTCATAATTTGCTCACTGTCCTGAATAGCTGACTCACTCACCCCTTCTTCCAGAAGCCGGTGTCTCAGTTTATCAGTTGAAACGGTTACATTGTCCATGGGAGCCATCAACTCACTGTTGGACATACGAGGGAACATGTCTTTCACTGCCTGCAAGGCCTCCATCCACGCCACTCGATCTTCACGCGTCTCCGCCCTCAAGTGCATCCTCTTCGTACCCGTGAAAACCGAAAAGCGCTTGTCATCCGATTTGCTCTCCCGAATACTCGAAACCTACAGAATTTTATTTAAAAAAAAAAATACCATTCTTCCAATGAAAATACACACAAAAACGTATAAGAAGATTTTCTGCTCTCAGAGCCTTATCTTTCTAATTAACATAACACACCAAAATCAGAGATTAAAATTCCATACAAAAACTAATCCAGTGAAAATCAGAGATGAAAAAAAAAATCTACACATGATTAAATATTACACGGAAAAATGGAAGTAGAGACTGAAATTGAATTGGTAGAGGAATGAATAGAGGAACCTTGAGGTGGATTTCACCGAAGGGCTTTCGACGGTGTTGATAGGGATAGGAATTGCGGTTACGAGAGATTCTACGCATGGATTCTTCGCCGATGACCTTGAAGCCCTTCTCGGTTTCGGGATTTACGATGATCTTATCGGGTCCGTGAATCTTGTAGTAGGAGAGGACGCCGTCTTGGAGGACGAACCATCGAGGCCTCCATCCTTTGCCGTAGTTGACCCACTTGCAGAGTATTCCAGAGATTCCGTTCCCGACGAGGTCGTTGATCTTCACGTCCACCACCACCACCGGCTGCTGCTGCTCCCGCTGGCTCAGGCGCCCGTGCTCGACGGAGTGATTGCTGCCTTGACTGTGGTTGTGGCTGTGGCGGGGAATCGAATCGGATCTAATGGTGGCGGCGGTGGGGAGAGGAGGCATGGTAGTGGTGGTGAAGTCGGGGAAAGGAGTGGGAGAGGGTTTGACCGGGGAGGACTGGTCGGAAATTGCGGAGACGCAGCAGAAAGGATGCATGTGGAATATTTATTTATTAATGCGAGGGCCGAATTGCGGAAGCGTTGAATTTTACGGCGGTGACGTGGCGGCGGTGGAAGGTGGCGGTGACTGCGGTTATTAGAAGGAGCTTCATGCTATCGGTGATCACTAGCAGGAAGGGAAGGGAAGGGATTTTATCAAAGCGGAATTTGCGTGAGATAAAAACGGTTACGTCTAAGCAGAAGATTAGAAGTAAATGAAAATATATGTGATATGAAGTGTGAATGGAAGGGCAAAGTCGAATTTAGAATATTATTAAATGAGTGGTTTATTAATTAATAAAAAAAATAAAAATGGCAGTGATTATTATATGCTATATGTTTCTGGGTTGGGTTGAAGAGATGGAGTGGAGGGAGGGGAAAGGAATCGGTGGGAGTTTTTCCGGTGAGCTGAGGTGGCACTGGGGGGAAAGAGAAAGTGAAGTGAAAAACGCAAACAAAATAAGAAAACCACTAGAGTTGGAATTGGATGCCCTCTCTAAAGTTTTTAAATATGAGGAGATTGGTTCAGAATTATGACTTGTGATCATGATTGACTCGTCTTCGCACACCTTCTCTCTCTGTGGATTGAGCGCATTATGATTGCATACGACGAGGGTGCAGGGGATCCAGTAAGAAAGAGGCCGCCGGATCAATCAGTGAATGACACGTGGTGTGACGATAGAAGGACATGTGGAGGCACCTGAGTGGCAAAAGGTACTTGACGGGAATTTAGCATGAGAGCAAGGAGGATGGCTTCCGCGTTTTGGAGGGAATCAAATTCAGATTATGATATCCGAAAATTGAAGGATACAAACTATTGCTGCCTTTGATCAAGGCAAACAAAATCTACCCTCATTATTTGGACTATTCAATACAATAAACAAAAATAAATTTGATTTTCACGATTTTATTTTGTTAAAAAATTTAATCCATTGGAAATTTTCAAAAACAAAAAAAATCTCGCCCAACCACTACAGTCCACAGGGGAATATCGACATTTTCTGGAGGCTATCTCGCTCTGAGAATATTATTATATTGGCATACAGCACAATAGCCCATTGAATTTTATAATGAAAAATACATATTGTATTAGAACAAACTTAAATCAAAATGATAATGACAACATCTAATTTAATTCAATGATAATGATAATAACATCAACGTTTCGTTTAAGATAATTCTGGCGTGATGGCACTGAGTTTTTTTGTGTTGGTTTTGTTTGACCACTTGAAAATTGAATAGTACAAATGTGCAACGATACGAACTTGGCAAAGGCAAAGGCGATCAAAAGGAGGAGAGAGATTAGATTCGAGAATGTGGATGGTTAAATGAGAAGAGAAGGAAGAAAAACAAGTACAAGTACTGCTAACTAGTGAAATTAAGGCGGATTTTATGATGTACCTTAATAAGTTTTAGTGCATGATACACTGTGAATTTAACCTGTAATTGAAAATTGTGTTACCTTTTAGTCAGTTTTGAATATTTATTAAAAACTCTTCTGTTATTTATGTTTTGACCCAGAACTCTTGCTTTTTTTATTTTTGTGTGGCAGTGGTTCTTCTTCACACTGATTTTTCTTTACAGTTCGATTCTCTCAATAATCAAGTGAAGTTGCAGTGAGTGAAAGAGGGAGAGAAAATAGAGTCCTGCTAGGCTATTTCTCGATGAAGTACTGCAATCATTTGCTGATAAATTGGACTTCGATGGCATGGGTTCGAAAAATGGACCCTTGCGCTGGCAACCAGAGTCCGAGTTGCGATATTGGCCGGCAACGACTCTGGTTGGGCTTGTGCAGCAGAAGTTTCTAACTTCTAAAGCTCAGGTTGTGAGTCTATGGTAAGCGAGGAATCTTATCTTATCAATTTTTCTCTCAGAGAAAAGTTCGTTAGTTGATTCATTCAACAATGTTTTGAGCAAGGATTCACCGATTCATTCAACAAAAATGAAACAAATACTAGTGCATCAAACTAAACATGATTGACTTAGCTTTTAGTTTCTGTGTAGTGTCATTTATGCAAAGTTATCCATTTCTGCAACTTGATATGAAAAAACACAAATTTCTCAAGGTCTACACTGGGCATCCTTGTTGGTGGAGCTCTCCAAAGAATTTGATGGTGTTAGAGAATGAGGGGCAATGTAGCTTAGGGATTATTCTATCAAATACTTGCAGAGAATTTCTTTTCTTATGAGGGATCAATTTCATAATTAACAATTTTATCAAGTAACTTACTAACTAAGTTACAGGTAATTAAAATCAGTCATTGACCTCTATTCCTCCAAAATCAACGGCTACAAAACTTGGGTGTATGATGCACCCCAACTATTAAGGAGCATAGAAGACAGCGCCGTAAAACCAGTTGATGTTTGTGAGGTATATAGGCTCAGGCTAAGACTAAGGCTAGGCTATTATAAGCAGCAGTATCACACCCCCGTACAGTATCGAGCATAGGCAGCATAGAGCTCCTCGGAGATGTACCACGCCGTGGAAAACGTCTTGTCAGTGTCCACAAGGTCAATCCTAATCTTCACTTATTTACACCTCTCCACGTGTCCATCCATTCTTTTCTTTTGCTTACGTTACCGCCTATGAAGCACGTATATAGATATATGATATCATATAGACGTAGATATAAAAATATATTAAATTTAAAAATTATAAAATATAGATATAATATATATATATATAAAATATTAAAATAAATTAAAGAATTTATTAATGAATTTAATTTATATATATATAATTGTAAAATTAAAAAAATTATAATTTATTAATAATATTTTTATAAATTTAAAAATTTATAATATTTTAATATATATTATATGTGTCGATATTTATTCTTAATAAATTTTTCTTAAAAAATGTAGAATATAATTTTTATTAACATATTTTAAAAAATATCAAAAATTAATTTCTCTTAATAAATTAACTATATACAACTACATATGTATCTAAAAAAATTAACTGAAAAAAATATTGGTATGAGATAAAACTTGGTGACAATGAAGTAGGCTACTAGTATGAAGCGAGGTAGAAAGAAGCGAAATAAAAATAGTAGTGTGTAAAAAATAAAAACTTAAAAGTCTAATAGTAATATATGAAAAGATAAAACTTAAAATATTGATATGTAAAAATAGTGACTTAAGACGTTATTCATGTGATTAGGCTTGTGTGTATTATGGGCTTACTAATTGAACGTTAATCATAAAAATTAATTTTTTTAAAAAAAATATTAATAGACTATATCCAAGTGATATTTTAAACGTGTTCAAATATGTTTAAAATATATTTAAATTAAATAAATATATATTCTTTTTAAGTAAACATATTCAAACACACAAAAAATACATATTATATAAATATTTCTATATATTTTATACAAATACATATTAAACACGAAAACACATCTTAAAAATGACTTCCATGCCTCATAGGTACAGCCATCTGCATGTAATTATGGTGTTTTTGGTAAAAGACTTAGGGTGCTTTCAATTAATATTATTTTATTTATGTTGGGTTTACAATATTGTTATAAATTATTTTTTATGATTAACGAATTTTTAATTTAAATATGCTAATTGTGAAATAAATAAATATAATGAAAAAATCAACATAGTTTATTATTATTATTATTATTATTATTATTATTATTATTATTATTATTTGGCTCCATTTAAATTTTTTATTAAATTTAAATTCTATTAATTAATATTTACAAAAATCTCTGTTAAAAATATATTTAAATAATATTTCAATTAGAGAAGAGTACCACTAACTAATAGTTCTGAAGTGTGATGCTTGTAAAAAGTTACGTGTTCAAATATTCTATTTTTAATACACTTTATTATTAACGGAGTCTATCGGCTTAAAAATAAATAAAATTATATACATAATTCAGGATGAGATATCTTTATAGAATCTTGTCACAGGATGTTAACAAGAGGTTAAAGAAAGATACCTACGACATCATAAAAGAATGAACTTGAGTGATACAATTTGACAAAAAAAATTCACACACATTATTTTATCTGAGTGAATTAGTTAACAGCATCACCTAATTTTTATGTAGTAGAGCTCGAGTTTTTTAGACAGGTGGGACACAATTATAGGTAGCATGACACCCTTTATTCAATGTCACCTCCAAATCTATATTTACCATAACAAATTAAGACCATAATATAAATTTCAAAACTCAACCTTAATACTTGAACAAACACTTAAGTTGCAATAGAATTATTTCACAAATTTATCTGATCATCACGTAGCAAGCATTCATAAGCAGCTTGGAGGGACCCTTGATAAACTAATTCATCTAAATCTAATTTATAAAAACCATCTGATGAAAAAAAAATAAGGAAACCAACTCTCTTTCTTTTGCGTTTGTCAAATCTATCAACAAATGACTATATATATGACTTTTTAAAATAACTTTTGTATAATTGAGAATATGTTGTACAAACTCACGAAAACTCTGCATATTGTGAGAATATGTTTTGATACCATTTCAGTTTGCATCATTAATTTTTACATCTAAATTTAGTATAAAAAATTAATGAGTTACCGACTAAGTAGCAACAATACCAACCCCATTAGACCGTAAAATTCCCAGAGAAGAACTATCGTCATTTTTAATTTAGATTTTGATAATATTTAATAGAGTAATGCCTATATATAATTTTAACACAAAAAAAATGCAGAACACAAATTTTTTGGCCAATTTATTTTGTAGAATATGTCAAACTAATATACTTAACAAAATCTCATAGCCAGTAGGGGTAGAGTGTGTATTAACTTTATGTTCATTTTAGAATATAAATAATATTAAATTTTGTACTCATGTTGTATAAGTAAATTAAGAATTAAATGATAAAAATAAATATAATTTAAATAAAAAATTTTATTAAATAAAATATATGTAATAATTTATCAAGAAAAAATATGTGTAAGTTTAGTTTAAAAATATATAATATTTTTATGAAAGGATTTCACTCCTATATTATTGCGGATTAAATGATGCAAACCCAAGTGTAAGTTATCTCAAGTAATAAATTTATCGATAGTCCGAAGTCAATCCATAGGGAATTGATGAAGAAAAAATTCTTTGAAGTAAGGAAAGACTTTGTCGCAATAATAAAGATAATAAAACTTGTTCACAATTAAATTAAAGAACTTGTTTGGGCTAAAAGATCCACTTTTGATAATAATTTAAGGACAAATTTAATTTTTTTTATAACTCAATTGAAATTCACGCACAATGGAGGTTTCAATCGGAAAATAAAAACATTCAAAGTCCATTTAGAATTATATACGTAGTTATATTATGGTTCCTTTAATTATTTACCAACACTTGTAAATAGGTTCAAGTATTCATTGTGTCAAACCACTTGTCTACAATGAATTATGAACTCCACTTTATAAGGAGGAATTATTTACCAACACTAACACTTGTAAATGGGTTCAAGCATTCATTGTGCCAAATAACTTGTCTACAATGAATCAAGAACTCCACTTTATAAGGAGAGTTTCTAAATTGATTGAAAACAAAATATAATACATATAACGATCACTTGATAATATATCATTTAAGCACAAGAAAGAAATTAATCTAACTTTATTTTATTACCAAAAGCTTCACCCCTTCATCTAAGTAAAATGAAAATTAGTTACCCATGAGCAAAAAAAAAGAAAGAGAGAAGAAGAAGAAGATAATCATAACTTTTATTTACAACAAAAGAAAATTACAATAAGTAAATAACATAATAGTATGACTTTGATCTAGAACCAAGATTCCCCTAATAGGCAGCCGAGGCCACCTTTTATATAGCATCACAAATAAAAGACGACAATGAGTGGGTGGATAATTAAGGAATGGGAGGATGATTAAGTGGATGATTGAAAAGTAGGTGGATGATTGCAAAAAATACTTGTCTTCACTTGTACAAAATAATTTGGTATCAAACTCGTGCTTGCCGATAGAATCTCGGAAAGTGGCCTCATGAAATTGTAGGCTTATGTCTTAGCTATCAAATATCCGCTTGAACCATCCAATTTGGCCTCCTACAGCCCAATATATGACTTAATCATTGCAATTGTTCAAGTCTAATTTCAGCTTCTCTATTCTGACTTACAAGCCCAATATGACCTACTATGACCTCAGAATCTCGAAAAGTATTCTTCATGAAAATTGTAGATTTAGGTCTTAACTATCAACTACCAAAATTTTAGTCCATTATCATTCCTATAGCCTGAGATATAGCCTGAGATATAGCCTGATGAGTACACATAGGTCAAGCTATCAGGCTCAACACTCTAGTTCTTACTTCAATTCTAATTTAACTTATCCAAGCTTATGATATGGCTCTTGAGGTCTTAATGAAAGTTGTAGGGAATTGTTTTAACTTTCCTACAAGACTAAAATCACACAAATCAGACATATGTAACTCAAATTATATCAAATTTACTGAACACTATCCAAGAGATAAATTAAGGTTAATTCATGCAATAATTCTTTCAATGATCCAATTAGGTTCAATATCATAGAATGTGACAAAATCAACTTAATTAAACTTAATTGAACCTTAAGAAACCCAGTGAGAGGGTTATAAAATGTATAAAATATATTGTTATCAAATTCTCCTACACTTAGCTTTTGCACTCTTGGGCAAAACACATTAGACCAAAACTAGGAAACAAAGAAAAACGATACAGACTCAAAAGCTAAAAACTCTAAAAAACTCTATGAATCAAGAAGAGTAACCAGAAATTCAAGGGATCAAAGCATTAATGAGGTAACATTTTTTCATATCTCAAACTAACAAGTAAAGAAACTTCAGTTGAAAAGAAGGAATCAAGAATGATAGATCCTCACAGAATTCACTATCAATCTCTCAACTGTTTAAAAGGTAAGTATTTCACTCTATTCAACCCATGAAAACTTGCACTACCATAAGTTTGCTTATCTTTTACTTCTCCGCTACTCAAAACACATGCACACAAAAATCAAGAGGACTTTATTCAAGGTTATAATAGGGTCATGGTAAAAGAGAAGGGATAATATGAATATAATAAAATAAATATCAAAGATAATAGAAGAACATTATAGTGCAATTAGAGTAGAGAAGATGTTTGAGAACATTCATCATAAAAAGACAATGACCAATATTTGAATAATGTTTTGTTGAAGATCAATGCCAAATTGATAGGTTGAATTCATTGTTAGGCCTGAACCTTCTCCTTCTCTTCCTATTGTTTCCAAACATCCACCTTCATTCTAGGTATAGATATATCACTTGGTATATCAGGAGATTCTGATAATCCTTTGATTGCAGTGGTAGTCAACTTTTTTTTTTTAACATTTTGCACACACACCCCTGCACTTGTTTAAGAATAAGGCCAATGCTCTCTTATTCCCTAAGGTTAGGTAAAAATATATTTTTTATTTTTATTTTTAAAGGCACATAATGAGTTAAAAATAAGGAATGATCAAATAAACTCAAAGGAGTTACATAAGAAAAAATATGGAAGGATGACTATTTGATCAAAGTAGTTATTTCAAAATGTATCAATCATGTTTATGTATGCATGTAGAAATGTACCCTCAAAAAAAGAATCAAAACAAGTTCTAAAGTAACAATTTTATGAGTGAAAAAAAATCACACAAGAAAGAAGAGAATGACACATATATTCAATACATTCATCAATAGGCTCAAAATCTCACAAGGCATATATTTATCATTCTCAATTTATCAATTCAACATCCATAACCAAGCATGTGAAATTTAAGACAGAAGATAATTTATTCAACCATGCTATAATCCCTGAATTTTAATTGCTTTAAAGGATGTGAGAATTCATTCATTTGAATCATTCAAAGGAAATCAAACGATAAAACTTTGTTACTTCCACAAATCATTATAGAATAGTTACTTCCCCAATCTAGATGCATCTTAGGAGTAATTTACTTCAAAAGTAAAATTGCTTCTTACTCTGTCATCCTTAATTGGTTTTGCTGTAGGTTTCTAACACTCATATCACTAAACATACTTCCCAATTTAGATGCGTCTCAGGAGTAAAATTACTCCTTACTCTATCATCATTCATTAGTTTAGTAAGTTCATAACAATTATATCATACTTTCAAAAAAAAAAATTGGGTCAATCCTTCCTCCTAACCAGGTCACAACATTGTCCTTAATGTTAAAATATAGATGAGTTAAGGATAGAAGATATTACCTGTTAGAGAAATCTGACACAAATTTAAACCGAAACAAAGTATGATAAATAAAATCAAAAGTAAAAAAAAGTTATAGGCGAAGTGTCAGATCTGACTTTCTTTTCATGTTGCTTCTCTCATTACTTCCTTCTGACCAATCTATCTGAGTTATTGCTGGATCAGGTTTATAAACAAAGGTTTCTAATTTATCAATTAACTCATTAATAGTGGAAGCAGAGATAAGAAACTGACTTACCAAATGTGTGATAAATTTCTGTCTCATAGCTTTGTCAAGAAAAAATAACAAAAGATCAAAGAAATTATTAACATTCAACAAACCTATGAGTTTATGGTGGATGTTCAGTTGGGTCCAAGAGATAATTTGAAAAACTTTTTCCAAAGTACCAAAATCACCTGGTAAGGCAATGAATGCATCAGATTTGTCAAGCATTATCTTCATTCGTTCATGCATATATGATACCTTAAGTTCTTCCACAATTGTCTTTCCAGTGATGTTCTGTTGAGTTAAAGGTCCAGGAATGACACCTAAAACCTGACCGTCTTTTATATATGCAGCAAGTGATATAGCCCCCATTAACCCACAACAGCCTCCCCTATATACAACATGAATATTCCTTGCAGCAAATGTTCGACCAAGAGTGGTTGTTGCATTTACAAACTCTAAACCATTCTCATACTTAGACCCATAAAATACACAGATATTTTTAAGTTGACGAATAGAAACACTTTCTATTTCTATACTTATCTTCCCTTTGAATGATTATGAGTTAGAGGAAAGTAGATAAAATAGAGTGTTTAAATAGGAAAAAGAATAGAAAGGGTAATAATAGCACTTATAAGAGTAGGTTGACTGTTGTCAAAAAAGTTAAAAATTAAGAAACACAAAAAAAAATTTATTATATTTTTGTTTTTATTTTTTTTTAACTTCAAGAAAACCATCATGGTAAAGAAGTCTAGAAATCCCTGAAGAACCTTACTCAAATGATCGTCTGTCCAAAATCAAAATACAGCAAAATTATACAAAGATAAAAGAAATATAATAACAAATGATGACATACTTTTATGTACAGTTTTCATAGCGTATCTTTATATTGTGTGTCATAAGTATAGTAGTGACATATCTTTGAGTTGTGTGTCACTAGTGCAACATATGAACTCCACAAAGATTGCTGAACTGACAACAAGAACCTTTGAGTCTTTTCTGTCTCGCTTGCAGAATAACAGCCCTCTATCTTCTTACAAACCTAATTAAAGGTCTATATTCTAAGAAGATGGTACTTGACCGCAGCCAGTCAGAACTTGCTATAGAAGCCTACTAATTAAAGTAAGTATACGGCTCAGTAACAGTTTCCATTCACTGTAAAGACGAGACGCTTTTTTCTGTCCATCAGCGCTACAGAGCCTTGGTTCTAAGAATTGGGAATGTAGCACATGGCTCTCTACAGAGCATAGCACACGAACCTTATTTACATACCGGTGTGTGAAAATATTCTCCTAAGTCTATGATAAGATGGGCTTCTGCCCAGGGCTTCTAATTGAATTAAAGACCAAGAACAATCGAAGTTTTGCTTTTTTTTAACCTTGTTTTTTTTAAATTTTTTTTCCTCTTCTTTCTCTTTTTATTTTTTTATTTTGAAGAAGATAATATATACTTGTTGTTGTGATTATGACTCACATTTTCCTCTGGTTTTACATCTAGTAACGGCCCAAACGCCTTCTATGAGTCGAGGATAAGCTTCCTATCCAATTTTCTTATAAATTAGTAAACATGGTCTTTTAGAGTCAGATTCCCAAGATTGTAACATTTTTGTTCATCCTTGAAGAGATTCCGCAAATTAAGAAGTTCACGATGCACAGATCTACAAGAATGCATCTTAAGAGTTAATAAGATATCATCTAATGACTCTTTACTCAATCTATTCTTAATGAAAAATATTTTATCTTCTCGGTTTGCCAAAACCATTCCCAAAGAACGACATCACTTGTTACAATTCCATGGTGCACATTTGTGACAGACTTATAACTTTTTTGCTCTTCTTCTTTTAGCATACGAACTTCTACCAAGACCTGTCATGTATGAGTCAAGTGAAATTGAAGACTCACCTACTAGACAGACATTTGCTTCAATTATCTAGCGTACATCTTTCGACATACCATTGTGCATTAACAGTCTCAATCTTTCATATCTAACTTTGTAGATTTTTGTCAGAGCATTCTGAGGGAGGGAAGGAAAATGTTTTCTCAAATTTGAGATAATGACATCCATTTTAAATCAAGATCGGCTTAAATTGTTATTCAAACAAATCAATATATAAAGTATCATGATTAATTTTAACCAAACGATTAGAAATAAATGACTTAAAATAGAAAAAAAATAATGTACAAGTCAGCAGTTTACACTAGCCATTAAAATCTTAACAATAAATAAATGTCATAAATAAAAAAAATATACAAGTTATTAAGTCAGAAAACAAAAATAAATGACATAAATAACAAAGTTAGTAAGTATAAATAAATGACATAAATAAATAAGTTAGTTAGTAAGTTAAAAAGTTAGTAGGTTAGTAAGTTAGAAAGTTAGAGAGTTAGTAAAGAAATCGAAGGATCGGTAAGCCGACCTTTTGATCCGATGAGGGAGAAGAGATAAAAGATTTTATTAAAGAAAAAGAACCGCAATAAATTAAAACTTCAAATCAAATATCCGGTAACGACGCCAAACACTTGATACAGATTAAAGGGTGCAAACCCAAGTGCAGGTTGTCTCAATTAATAAATTTCTCGGGAGTCCGAGGTCGATTCATAGAGAATTGATGCAAAAAAAATTCTTTGAGGTAGGAAATACTTTGTCATAATAATAAAGATAATAAAACTTATTCACAATTGAAGAATATGTCAAACTAATATACTTAACAAAATCTCATAGCCAGTAGGGGTAGAGTGTGTATTAACTTTATGTTCATTTTAGAATATAAATAATATTAAATTTTGTACTCGTGTTGTATAAGTAAATTAAGAATTAAATGATAAAAATAAATATAATTTAAATAAAAAAATTTATTAAATAAAATATATGTAATAATTCATCAAGAAAAAATATGTATAAGTTTAGATTAAAAATATATAATATTTTTATGAAAGGATTTCACTCCTATATTAATGCGGATTAAATGATGCAAACCCAAGTGCAGGTTGTCTCAAGTAATAAATTTCTCGGGAGTCCAAGGTCGATCCACATGGAATTGATGAAGAAAAACTTCTTTGAGGTAAGGAAAGACTTTGTTACAACGATAAAAATAATAAAATTAGTTCATAATTAAATTAAAGAACTTGCTTGGATTAGGAAATCCATTTTTGGTAATAATTTAAGGATAAGATTAATTCTTTTTATAACTCAATTGAAATCTACGAATAACGAAGGTTCCAATCAGAAAATAAAAACATTCAAAGTCCATTTAGAATTATATACGTAGTTATATTATGGTTCCTTTAATTATTTACCAACACCAACACTTGTAAATGGGTTCAAGCATTCATTGTGCAAAACTACTTATTTATAATGAATCAAGAACTCTACTTTACAAGGAAGAATTATTTACCAACACCAATACTTGTAAATGAATTCAAGCATTCATTGTGCCAAACCACTTGTCTATAATGAATCAAAAACTTCACTTTATAAGGAGAGTTTCTAAATTAATTGAAAACAAAATACAACATATATAATGATCAGTTAATAATATATCATTTAAGTACAAGAAAAAAATTAATCTAACTTGATTTTATTACCAAAAGTTTCACCCCTTCACTCAAGCAAGATAAAAATTAGTTACTCATAAACAAAAAGAAAGAAAGAGAGAAAAAGAAGATAATGATCATAACTTCTATTTACAAGATGACAATGAGTTGGTGGATAATTAAGGAGTGGGTGGATAATTAAGGAATGAGTGGATGATTAAGTGGATGATTGAGAAGTAGGTGAATGATTACAAAAAAATGTTTGTCTTCACTTGGACAAAATAATTTGGTGCCAAACTCGTGCTTGCCGACAGAATCTCGGAAAGTAGCCTTCATGAAAGTTGTAGATCTTTGTCTTGACTATCAAATGTTCTATTAAACCATCCAATTTGGCCTCTTACAGCTGAAGATATGACTCAATCATTGCAACTGCTCAGGCCTAATTTCAACTCTTCTGTTTTGACTTGCAAGCCCAATATGACCTACTAGACCTCAGAATCTCGAAAAATGTTCTTCATAAAAGTTGTAGATTTGGGTCTTAACTATTAACTATCAAAATTTCAGCTCATCAACATTCCTATAGTCCGAGATATAACTTGATGAATACACAGAGGTTAAGCTATCATGATCAGCACTCTAGTTCTTGCTTCAATTCCAATTTGAATTATCCAAGCTTGTGATATGACTATTGAGGTCTCATGAAAGTTGTAGGGAATTGTTTTAACTTTCTTACAAGACCAAAATCACATAAAGTAGACATATGTAACTCAAATTATAGTCAATTTATTGAACACTGTCGAAGAGATAAATTAAGGCTAATTCATGCAATAATTCTTTCAATGCTCCAATTAGGTCTAATATCATATAATGAGACAAAACCAACTTAATTAAACCTAATTGAACCTTAAAAAGTCCAATGAGAGGATTATAAAATATATAAAATATATTGGTATCATATATAAATTAAATATTAAAGAATTTAAATATAAAATATTATAAAACAAGTAAAAAAATATTTATAATATAAAAAAATATTTTCTTTTTAAATGCATAATTTAATCCAATAATTTTATAAAAAATATTTTAATAAATTAATTTTATTAAAAATTACATATAAATTAATTCAATTTATGTTTATGTAACTCAAAATGAGTAAGTCAAATGAAAAACATTCTAGAGCTTAGCCGAAAATAGACTTGTGGAGAAGGAAAACACTTGTACTATAAACAAGTATTGTCTCAAAATTAAAATGTATGACAAAATCTTATAAAACAAAAAAAAATGTTCATATAAATTTTCATTTTCTGTTAATTTGATTTTTATTTTTTTTCATTCTATTTGTATTTTTTGTTCTTTTTTTACCTATGTAATTTTTAGTAATAATTTTCTTTTTTAAGGAGTTTACATAATCATTCTATCTTATTGAATTTTTAGTGTCTGAATATGTGTCATTCACATATGTGCAGATATGTCAGCATTGTATTCAGAAAAAAAAGAAAAAAAATGACATATAAATAAGCAGACTATTTAACACATGATAAAAAATTTAAGCATGTCGTATCAGTTAAAAGTGACACATGATAAAATTCTACACCATATATCTTGTTTTTAGATATTATATTATATTATACTATATTATATTATATTATATTTATTGATTTCAAAGTTACATTCATATAAAAGTTTTAAGTATATTTTTGTTTTATTTCAGCTTTAGTTATATTATTATTATTTAAATAACTTGAATGTAAATATTATTGATATAAGATAATTAATATATTAATTGATTGAGACAATTAATTTAACGTTCATAAGTGATGTTTAAGTAAGAGGTAAAATTCAAATTTGAATTTGAATTATGTTCATTGATGTTTTTCTTCTTCTAATGACAGCTTCGCGTTCTCCTCGATCTGTTCAAGTCGTTGGATCTTGAGCTTGCTATCATCATCTTCTCTGTTGACCCAAAAGACATCTATAACTTCAACGGTCATCATCATTAAGCATCGATTCTCAATACATAAGTAGTGTATAAATAAAAAAGTGTTATTGTATCGATTCTTAATGCATGATTCTCTAGACAAAAAAAAGTATAATTATTTTTTTTCACTTTTTCATTTGTGTTTTTAGTGTATTGTATTTCTTTAATTTATTTATTAAATAATTTTTATATATGTTTTTTTTTCACAAGTCTTATGTTACTACATTAGATAAGAAACTACTACATATAATTATATGTGATAGAATATTAAATATTATAAATATCATATAGTAAATAAGTGATACATTTACTTATTATTTATTGACAAAAAAAAACATATTATAATTTTTTAAGATATATACTTTTTTTTATTTTTTATAAATGTGTTATTAAGGGCTCGGAATTCCACCCAACAGCAATGAATGTGTATTTCCAACCTGAGAAGGGACCACAGCAAGTTATGATTTGTGAGGTATGACTCATTATGGTATATATTAATTTAAAAAATAACACTTTTTCCGGTTTCAAAATACCTATTATTTAATGTTATTGATGGAGAAAGTTATTAAATAGTCTTTATTGTAGTGTATTTGAATAAATTATCCTTTACTCAAATCAAATGCTTAAAATATTATTATTTTATTAATGTTTTCTTTTATTTTATTTAGTAGGATAGCAAGAGATAATGATAAAGTCAAGAAAAATAAAATTAATATTTTTAATTTTAAAATAACAGATAAAATGAAACTCAAATTAAAAAATAGATAAAATGAAACAAAATCTAATTTTTAGCACAACAAATATTCTGAAACATAGGGAATATGAATGTAGATTTTTTTTTCTGAATAATATAAATATAGAATTTGTATGTTGACTTGGACATGGAGTGCAACATCCTTCATCTCTCTTTTTTTTAAAATAAATATTGAGTCAGACAGTCTTGCTTTGCTTCAATGGAGGTGAATAAATCGTAGAGGTTCGCAATATAAAACGTTTCGGCAATCATATTCCGCACCATAGAATTTTGAATCTATAAAGTCTCCTTATGCACCTAATCAATAGCCATATTGTTTAAGTCAATATAAAATTCATTATTTATTACTGTCATTCTTATTTCTTAACCCCGAAGATAAGGCAAATTGTAGCATCTAGTCATCTAGATACAAGTTGTAAATTTGACAAGTATACTAAATCGTTAAAATAATAAAGAGAGTGAGAGAGTATTGTATATAGAGATTATGTTATCAATTACTAATTTTGCAGATTAGATTATTATTTAACCTTTCAATTTGAAGGAGAAACGTATAAATTACATGAAAACAACACAAAAAGTAAGAAATAATATTTTTTGGAATTTTAAGAAGACAAAAAGTGTAGTGAAGAACAAGATGATAAAAACATTAGGGATTGACTTCACTTAACCTTGATTTCATTAAACTCATGTTAATCTAGTTTGAAATCATTAACTAATGGTGAGAAATCATTTAGTTGGTTAAAACTTAATTCATTGGTGAGATAACTCTCTCCTAATTACCCAAATTATAAATTCCTTAGTTAATTCATGCAATTAGAGGGATAAGTATATGAATCTCAAGAAAATCATACAATCAACAAAACTCATTCATAGATTTTGTTAGATTGTAGCAACAATCACAAGAAGTAAACAGTAAAGAGGGATTTTTCAATCTACCAAATACTCAACAAATCAATCTATCAATAATAAAGTCATAGAAACATTAGGTAAAGAGATTGAAACTCAATTAAGAAGAAACGAATATAAATTAACATCAAAATATAATTACATCAAAGTTTGGGTTAAGCTATATCTCTCCAAAGTATGGAGAAATTTAGCTACTTATAGAAGAAAATACAGAAAAAAATGAAAGAGACAAATAGTAAACTCATAGATCCATGATAAGGATGACAATCTTCACTTGAATCCTTGGGTTGAAACTCCAAACTCTCTAAAAATTGGTTGAAGAACAGAGAGAACATGAAGAAGAAAGAGAAACTAGATATAGAAGTATGAAAAGTACAAAAAACGTCTCAACCTATCTATTTAAAGTGTACTCACGTAAAAGTCATGTGGAGTCATGCATCCGGATAGAAAACTCATGTATGTGCTTAGAAGTCTCTGATTTCATGTAATTATCAGTTACAATCCCCCCATGTATAAATGTAAAACTTCTACATCTTTGGTCTTTGTGCACTTCTGAATTACCTTGCTACACACATATGAAAAATTCCTACGTATAGACATAGGCTTCTCTAATATTTGGTCATCTTGTATTTAAGCTTCCATCTGCATATGTAGAAATCCTACATAGAGATGTATACTTCTTTGCCTTCTTGAGGTGCACTTTGGATTCAATTTCTACGGGCTTACATAGGTTTTTATGTATATACGTGGCCCTGTTAACTCATTTCATGCTTGATTCCCTTTTTCTTTCTTTATAATTTATCCCCGAAGTCTTCATTGTCTCATTAAAACCTATAAATTCACATCACTTCATGAAACTTGGAATAAAGTGTCAAAATGAGTATATCAATTAATTTCATGAAATGCACTTAAACATAATTAAATTGGTTATTAACCAAGAATGACCAAAGTGTATAAAAATAAGCATAACTTCTTATGAATTAAGGAAAATTTTAGATTTATCAAACACTTTTTCATTCAATTAAGGCCTAAAATAACTTCATTTTATGGAATTATCTATAGGTAGGCTTACAGTGGTCCCCTTTTCTTCATCAAATATATAAATGTCAAATTAATTATTCTCATGCAACATGATATATTCATGTTTTGAAAGGACAAGGTTTAATAGGAACATAAAAAAATAAATGAAAATGCATATGCAATTGTAGCCACCAAGAAGCACAAATATAGATATTGAACACAAATACAATACGACACGAATATATTGATACGGTAAAAATTCAAAAAATAATTGAAAGATATATAGACAAAAAATATCTAAAAGTATTGAAGTATTCGATATAATACGTATCACAGGTACGATGACTATTTTGAAGTATTGATGCTACATAGGTAACTAGTTATGAAAATGCCTTGTATAGTTGCATTATTATTGTCAATGTTTACTCGTACATACATAAATATATGAATTTAATTTTGATGCATTATTAGTGTAAAGTTTTTTTATACTACTAATCACTTATATGTTGTCACATGTGTGATTTTTAAGGTAATTATTATGAAAGTCAAATATTTTATATAATGTGTCAATACATAATTGAATGATAATATAATTTTTTTTAAAGTAATGGCACATTCAAATTAAATCCTAAATATATACAAGCCCTCAAATATATGGCTTAAAGGTAAATGAGAGAGGTAAGTACAAATTAAATCCTAAATATATACATCTCCTCACATATATGTCTCAATTAGCAAATTAAATTATAGATTGCACATACTTTACTTACGAAGTAAGGGCTCAAAATCTACGAAAAACACCCTGTAGCCAAGGGTAAGTTGACACTCAAACAAAAACTCAATAGCCAAGTGTAAATTGTGTATATGCATGTGCATAAAGTAACTGATAACTTGTTAATCTATCATTTTTGGAAAGGTAAAAACTCAAAATTTTAAATAATACCTCATTGAGATCATAAATATTCATGAAAGATGGGATAATATTAGGATCAGTGCAAATTTTTTGGACATTATAATTTGTAGTGTAAGGATTATCAATGTTTGATTCCTTTACAATGACTTTGAACAAAAACTTTTTTCCAACCAATTATTTAACCTCTTGAGAATATTCTTTGAGATCTCCTCCTTGTAAACATGTTGCAAATGAAATAAGTTTATGTTTAAGATGAAAAAAATATTCACAACACATAGTAGCAAACAATTATTTTGTTTTGGATTAAATTTCTTACACATGCTTTAACACAATGGAATAAAGTCTTGATGAAGTGTCACACTAAGAAGATAAAGTGTCAAGTTTTTACACAACTTTTTGTGAACACTGCACGAAAAGAAAATTAAAAACATCATTGTTGGAAGAAGTAAAATGGAAAAGATGCAAGGTAAGGATGAAAGTGCATGAGAAATTTTAAAAATAAAACTATTTGAAGACGTATGACATATAGGAAGAGAAAATAACTTGTAGTGTAGTTTGTGAACAACTTTGTATGAAGATACAGATTGACATAACATATATATAAGAGAGTTGGTATCAACTACACAAGGAATTTTAGGGATTGCAAATCATGTGAGTCAATCTAAAATTGCCAATCACCTTATATTAGGAAATAATTATCAATCATATGCAAATAAAAGTTGACATGAAGAAATCTTATTATGAAAAAATTATCTACCAATCAGTAAAATTTTAAAAAATAATTAGCAAAATCCATTTTTATGATTGAAAAATAATGAATGAAAAATAATATAAGTGATCAAAATATTCCATATTAAAAATTAAATGGGTGATCAGGATAAAAAAAAAGTCAATAAAAGAGTCAAGTGCAAAATTTTGTGGACGCTACTAATCATGCAAAATTATCTAATTATTGGAGAAAATCAATAGAGAGGAAAAAGATTTGGAAAAAAATAGTCAATACACATGAGTAAACATACTATAATCAATAAGATTACCTTATCCATATGCTGCCTCCACATGAATTTGAGGTCGCTGAGTAGTAACAGCGTAAGGAGAAAGAAGAAGGGATGCCCCTCTACAAAGATCTAATCCGCTGCTCAGACGAAGATCTAGCTCGTTGCTCCAGCGACTCTCCAACCACTGCACAACCCAACCTTCATTATACGTAGATTACAATGACGACAATGAGGAGTTGGAGCTGAGTCACATTTGTGTTAGGTCACATATGAATAGGATAATCAGCTGCAATGAAGAAGTTGTGGCATGTTGTGGTAATGAAAGAGAAGGAATATTATTGGTTTGGTTTTTTTGAGAGAGATAAAACGAGTTTTAAAATTAAGGAAATGAACTTTTGAGGAGATAAAAAACAATTTCTTTGACAAAAACTCAAATTTATTGACGTCATGAAAAAAATTTATCAAATGGAAACTCTTGTAAGGTACTTGTTAAGAAAAACGTTGTCAATACATAACGTTGTCAACACCTTATTATCAATAACTTGTGTATAATTTATTTGTTTCTTTTTAGTTTTTTTTAAAATTTTAATAATTTATAATGTTAATAAATAAATTTCAAAATTTTATTTATTTTATAGTCTTTAAATTTTTTTTCTAACATAATATGATTTTTTCAATGTTACAATATATATACACTTTTCATTTAAATTATAACATGATATATTATATGACGCTTATTTAGAATATGTAATTATCATATAATAATATTTTATATATATACTAATATATCAAAATAACACATTATAATTTGAAGACATATATATTTTCTTTATATATTATATATATATTTTTTAAAACTATCCAATCATTAAAGTTGATAATTCTTTATGTTACTTTAAACCTCAAAGTGGTTTTTTGTCAAATCATCAAACCCACTAAAAGTATTATTCATTGCTTAGAAGCTATTTCAAACAATGGCGCTGTGGAAGGAAAGCTTCTCAGCTTTAAACTTTGAATCAATATATATATTCTTTTAAAGAAATTCTCCTAATACACTAAGTTATTATGAATCAATCTCGTTATTTATTTAATTAAAATATATTTAATTTATTTAAAAAATTATTTTATATACTGTAAAAATATTATAATTATATAAAATATAATTTAATATTTCTTTTATTTTAATATAGAATATAAATATAATGTATATATTATAATATTCATAAAACATTTCATATTATTAAATCTTTGCCTTACACTGTGTTTGTTTTAAGAGAAAATGGGAAGAGAGAAAATTGAGAGAATCTGTACTTTTCTCTTGTTTGGTTTAGTAAAGAAAATAGAAGAGATAGAAAATTTTGAGGTAGGACCCACCCAAAAAATTTTCTCTCCTCAGATGCGGAGAAAATGAGAGCATGGTGTGATGTTGATATGAAATGACGTTATTACCCCTAACTTCATATCTGAAAAAATCCCAAATTCCCCTTTCCCCCACGCAGAAGCATTACCCTGTCCTTCTTCTTTCTTCTGGTTCTGCCGCTGGACACCATCGACGGTGACCTCCAGCTGGTCCGCCGCGTGTCTCCCCCGTCTGTGTCTCCTCCACCGCGTGTGTGGTCTGTTCGTCCGTCCTTCGTCGTCGCTCCCGTCGGTGCACAATCGGCGAGTCGGATCCGAAGCCGGTCCTCCTCCTTCTTGTTGTCCCTCCTTGAGCGATTCGCACCCCGTCCAAGCCGCGTCTCTCCTCCGCCTCTCTCCCTTGCCGTTCACTTTCACAGTAAGCAAATTCACTTTCTGGTAATACATTATTTTTTTAATAATATCACAATTGTTAAATCCCTGGACCCGAATATATCTTGTTATGAAGATGTGTCTTAGTGCATTTATGCTTTTGTCCTAGGGCACTCCATCTGAACAAAATCTGATTATGCTAGTCTAAGCAATCACTGTGTAAAGATATAATATCAGACATTCTGAGTAACCAACTAGCAGTTTTACAAAATTTGACGGATTCTCTATCTACTAAAAACTAGCATTTTTACATTGTTACATTTCAGATTAGTAATTTTTTTTTTAATGTTGATGAGCATGTAATTGCGCTATCAGGTTTACTTTTTAAAAGGATATATATCATTGAGTGATTGAAATTGAAATATAATTTTCTTGGCCATTCTTAAAACCCTTAGTCCCTTACACACTTGCAACGTCACAATCTTGAGAGAATATATATAACCATAGAACAAGTTCAATGGTCAAGGAATCTAATTATTTCCATCGTAATATAACACACCATTTTACATGGAACTTCACCAAAGACAGTAGAGAGTAACATCAAGGGCGCATAATAGTAACATCAAGGAATCTATTTGTTTCTTTTGTTGGTTGCGTCTTAGTATCTATTTAGTCTCCACCACATTTGAGTAAAAGATATGGTGCTTATTTTCTTTTTACTCAGATATGAATATGAATTTCTATATGCATTGCCATTTATGAATTAGTATGAACGGTGATATATCAATTTAAGAATGCAAATAGTCTACAGCAATTTTTTTTGTCATTATTTGTGAGGCTCACGATAAATTTTACAAATCACACAAACAATCAGGATAGAATTATTGAAAATTGATTCTACGTAATGTAATAAATATTTAAATTATAGTATGCTTTGCCTAATATGTTTTATAATGAAGTTTTTAATTCACGATAAATTTTAGATAATGTGATTGTAAAATCAAAACCAAGTGTTGTACTAGTAGCAGTTGGCAACTATAAATTACTAAGCTTTCTTGTTAGTTTTTACTAAGTAGATATATATTACTTACTCAAAATCAATGAATGGGAAAAAAACTCTACTCTTTGCCTAATCAACTAGTGGGATTTAGATGCTTATGTTAATGTATATTAAACTTGTTAATCTTACTTCCAATTGTTTGTTGATATATGATATTTGATATTTTTTTTTTTTTTATTCATATCACAATACATAATGAAGGCTTTATATATATATATATATATATATAGACAAAATGACTTCCAAAAATATTGAAGACGTGCATTTTGAAGATGGCACAGAAGACATAAATGACATGGAGTTACAAGTAAAGCGAATGATTAATTTTGCTTTGCCTCCCGAGCTGCAAGTATTTAGTCATGTAAGAAAAGAGTTGGATAAGAGGCAGCGCATTTGTGCTGTAGTTCTATTATGTTATATTATGCATGCATTGCATTTGTTGCAGTTGTTGTCAAGTTTTAGACCAAATCAAATTAGTGACCGAAATTCTGAAAGAGAAAGTAGGCGTCTTCAATTAATGAGACAACTACTAGAGACAGAAAAGTGTCGGGATGTCATACGTATGGGCCTTGGAGCATTTATGCATTTATGTGAGAAATTAAGAGCAACCTGTATAGTAAAAGATTCAATACGCTCTACAGTTGAGGAGCAAGTTGCTAAATTCTTACACATTTTAGGTCATAACGTAAAAAACAGAACTGTCTCTTTCTTCTTCCTTCGTTCAGGGGAGACAATTAGTCGTCACTTTCACAATGTTTTACGTGCTGTCATTTCATTAGAGGAAGAGTTTCTTGTGCAACCTTCTAGTAGGGATGTCCCTCCACAAATACTTAGCAATAGCAGATTTTATCCTTACTTTAAGGTATTGATTTTTTTTATTTACTTATAATTACCCTCAAGCATGTAGTCAACATGGAAGTATATTGCTAACTTTTGAAATGATTGACTAAAAAGGATTGCATTGGAGCTATAGATGGAACACATATTCGTATGAAGGTATCAAGGGCCGACGCCCCTCGATTTCGTGGAAGAAAAGACTATCCCACCCAAAATGTTTTTGCTGCATATAATTTTGATATGAAATTCACATATGTGTTACCTGGGTGGGAAGGAACAGCATCTGACTCAAGAATTTTAAAAAATGCTTTAAGTAAGGAAGACCCACTTATAATTCCAGAAGTTGAGTGCCACATTAATGTATTTAATAATTATAATATATTAAATTAGGATCAAATTATGTGACATGTTGGTACATAATGTGTATATAATCTTTGTAGGGAAATTCTATCTAGGGGATGGTGGATTTATGCTAAAACGTGGGGTACTTACACCATACAGAGGTGTTCGTTATCATTTGAAGGAGTATTCATCGCGTGGGCCACAAAATACTAAAGAACTATTCAATCACCGACATGCTTCACTACGAAATGTTATTGAAAGAACTTTTGGAGTTCTAAAGAAAAGATTTCCAATTATAGCTAGTGGCACCGAACCACATTACTCATTTAAAACAATGATAGACATAGTTCTTGCTTGTTGTATATTGCATAACTTTGTAATGAGTATTGATATTGATGAGTCCTTGATTGCTGAAGTAGATCGGGAGTTGCTAGAACAAGATATAGATAGATCACAACCATGTTCACATCAATCACGTGATGAGGACTATAGGCAAGGAGCAACTTTAAAAGATAACATTGCAGCTGAAATGTGGAATGCTTACCAAGCTTAAGTGTGACAATTAGTTTTAAATGTACCCTTTAATGTACCATGTTATATTATTTAGATGATGTGTATATGGTGTAGTGTTATGTACTGTGTTTACATTAATAATTAGGTTATGGCTTGTAATTTGAATGTTGTTAATATATTTGGTTGGTTTAATATTTTACCTGAGTTAAATTTTTATGTAATTTGGATATATCTTGTAATTGAAAATATAATCGTTGTATATAGTTCTTTATGTGTCTTATGAGGTATCTTGCAGGTTTAAAGATGAATAGGAGAAAGAAAGTTGCAACAGACTCTCAAGATCATCCTTCCAAAGACAATATGCGATGGTCTGATGATATGGACCACGCATTATTGAATGCATTTATGGAACAATTTACGAAGGGCAATAAACAGGATGGCTCATGGACGAGTGAAGCGTATGCCAAATAGAAATTGGTCCACACATTACAAAGCAACATTTAAAAAATAGAATAAAGACTTTGAAAGATCATTTTGCAGAGGCATATGATCTATTTAACAGTTTAAGTGGGTTTTCTTGGAGTCCTACAACAAAAAAGTTTGAAGTTGAGGAAGAAGTTTGGGAGGATTTAATTAAGGTAATGAAGAAAGGAAAAATTAATATATTTTTCATTGATTTTTTTTTTACTTATTGATGTTTATTTAGCTTATAAAATGTTTGATTTATTGTAATTATTTGTCTAAACATAATTTTTTTTTATTCTTAGGATAAACCATATGCAACAAAATGGAAAAGAATGCAAATAAAGCATTATGACATGTTGAAGGAGATGTTTGAATAAATAGAGCTACTAGGTAAATATGCCACAATTTGCTAAAGAGAGGTAAACAATGGGAAAGGCACAAATTGATTTAAATGACTCATTTGAAGTTGTTGGGAGGCGAACGATGTCAATATGGGAAATGACACTCCACACTCAATGTTCAAATTCGGATCAATTTAGTCCTACTTATGGTCATTCTAATCAAATAGGTGGGACTTCATCCTCAAGAGTGCTAGCGTAAAGCTACATAGTTGATTTGGTGGAGGCTCGGTATGAGACGGTTGCTTTAAATTAATTCATTAGTTGAAGTTATGAAAGAAGGGAACTTAGTTGCGGATAAACCGCATAAGTGGTGAAAGGCAAGTTATGGCTTTGAAAAAATGAAGTTGCGATGTTGAAAGCGGGTTGAAATTCTTAACCATCATGCATAATCGGCATTATAGTGAATCAATTATGGGATTTATTGGCTGATTTGGGTGTCTTAGATCCATACCGAATGCAGTGTTATCGATTTCTTTGTGGAAATGAACAAAAGAAATGAGAATTATTTTGAGTGCCTCCTCAAATGCGATTAGAGGCTCTATTTCAAATTATGAACGAAGCTGGTATTCGGTTTGTACCATCGTAAGTCTTTCACCACTATCGATTTATTTGCTTGTTGTATGACTATTTATTTACACTAATTGTTGTTTTAAACTTGTGCAGAACTTTCAATGTTTCTCCATGATTTTGAAGGAAATGTTTTAGTGGATGGTACTTGCAAGGGTGGGCCGTGATTGTTGTACAATCGATGACAGAACTTTCATGATTAATTGTTGATCAAATTGATTTTGAAATGTATCACGTTTTTTGTCAGTAGAACTGTTAGTGTTAAATATTTAGAGCTTTATATTCAGTATTATTCATGTACATGTTGTAATCATGTATGTCATGTGATGATGTTGACATGATTTTTTATGGAATACGTATGATAGGGTTTACTGATGATAGAAGTCCTCAATTTGAATCAAATTGAGTTAATTTAATTATTGTTGTTGAAGATGTTACTATATGGTTCAACAAAATTTTTTAGGTGACCAAATAAATTACTATGACAGGTGCTAATCTTATTCTTTAATGTTGGACTGTTTTGTTTGTATATAGCTTTTATATATTAAAGTTCATATTGTGGTTGGATTGAGGTGTAATAACATGAGTGATGCATGAGAATCTTTGCAGTTATAAGGGTTTTCATTGTTTTTTCTTCCATTTGTCACCTCAAATATAGAAACAAATGTCAAGCATACTAGGTTGAAATGACATAAATGAGTTTTTCTTTTATATCTCTCTTTCTACTTTTTATTATTTAACTGGTGGAGGGAAAGAAATTAACGTATGTGTTTAGTATATTTTATTGATATTTAATTGCATGATTTTTTACTTACTAAAAGCAAAAAAAAATAATAATCTAGGACTATTCGTATGAGTTTAATACATCATATTTTCACTTGTAGATGAACAATTTAATTTTCAGAGCCATGAATTATTTTATCTCATTCTTATGCTCGATTAAGTAAAAACCAAAAGGTTATGGTAGAGATTATATGCACATATATCATTTGATAATAAAACAGTCTAAATCATCAATTCACCGCAATTAATTAAAAATAATGACGTTAGATAAGTTATATTACAACTTATAAAAAATATCGACGTATACTTTATTTGCAGGTTTAAAGTCAATAAGGGAGGTGCATTAGAGTAAAGTAAACAAATAACAAGAATAGATTCATTTATTATATTACATAAAGGATACATTAGTCATTTTACCTAATTATTTTTCTTTCTTCTCACTTTTCTTCTCAATAACTTAACAAGAGAAAGAAAAATTTTCATTTTCTTTTTTCTCATTTTTCTCTTCAACCAAACAATAGGAAAGAAAATATAATTTTCTTTTTATTTTTTCTCCTCTCTATTTTCTCTCTTTTCATTTTCTTTCTTCCTATTTTTTCTCATCATCCAAACAAAGCATTAGAGATCTCCTGAAAAATAGTCTTGTCGTACAACTTAAAAATATATATATATATACCATTAGCGTACAACTGACTACATCCAATTGAATTTAAGCAACTCTATATAAAGTCTAAACTTCTTTTTTCTTTTCAAGCTCGAACAAATTCACCGGTATTATGTCTAAGAAAATGGTCCCATTTAACTAACGGGTCATATTGCGTAAAAAAAAGGGACTTGCTCACTTTTAAATTTTAATTCATCTTACTGGATGTTGGCATCTTATGATATCTAATGTGACGGACGTAGACTTGAGTGACAACTGACAAAGGGTCCAACTCTGATAAGATTATTATTTATATTCCTCAGCAACTGCATATTGGAGACCGAAGACGACGGAAATTAATTAGAAACTTAGGATTTTAGTGGAATCTTAGTATCATTCTAAAGTCTAAACCAAATCCAAGTAATAATTTTCCATGATACGTGTGCATTAGCTAGGGCGATAGCTGTACCAACTTTTTGTTCGCTCTTTTCTTCCTTTAAATCCTCTTTGTTTTGTTATGTGCTTTTTTTTTTTTTCCATTTTTTTATATTTTTGTATTAAATAATATATATATATATATTTTTATATTTTATTTAATATTATTTATTATACATAATTTTTTTTTTATTTTTAATTAATTATATCTTTTAAAAAAATATAAATAATATCTACACTTTTTTAAAAAATATATGATGACTATTATTCTTCTCTATCTACTAAAATCAATAAATAGCCAACCGCATCCGCATTGTCACGGAAAGAGCAATAAATTTGTTTTTTCTATTTATTTATTTTTAGTTTAATATGAAGCAAAGACAGAATTTTGGAATCTTTGATTTAGGATATTCGTACTTCTGTGTCATTAATTAATTCCATAGTTATCACTAGTGGCATTTTGCGTAATAAAAAATTACAAATTTCATTTTAACATAAGAAAGCAGAATAATTTGTTTTTCTATAAATTTGATGAAAATAAAAATTAATTTATGAAAAGGTTTTTAAAATAAAATAATAAAAATAATCTCGAAAATGGTATTATTTCTTGTCATACAATTTCTATAATTTAATGAAGACTTATTTTTTATTAACATGAAAAACATAGTATGGTGTTAATTTTATTAGTACAATTACTAAATAAAAATCACAGATTGAAAAGTATTGAGAGTTTAAATGTGTGTTTGAATTAAAATTGATAAATTTAAATTTGATTAAAAGTGTGTTTATAAATTTAAATTTAATTAAAAGTGAATTTATAATAATATAATTTATGTTTAAAAACTTTTATCTCAAAAATAAATTTGATAAAATAAATATTATTTAGATGAAAGATTAAAATCAATTTTAAAGTAAGATTGAAAAGAAAAATATTTTTTAATAAATTTTTACTTAATAAAAAAATAAAAAAAAATTTGCTTTCATTCAAACTGAGTTTAAAATTATTTTCTATTAAAGTTGAGTGAAAAAAATAATAATTAAATAACATTCATCTTTATTGCAAGACTTACAAAATATGTTTGTCCTTGTAAACGTGAAATTAAACATAGCCTAAGCAATTTTTTTACTATAATATTTTTCTAACATGAAATTGATTTTACAAAGTGTGAGAACGTTTAAAGAAAACTGAAAAAAAATGAAATTTTCCCTAGATGATGTATATTATTTAGTCAAATCCAGCATTAATTAGCAATTGATAAATGAATTGATGTTTTGTTGGTATATAAATGAAGCTCTTATTGGGTGTGTTCGTGTATTTGGTGGTGACGTTTCATAACACTTATTAAAAAATTTAAAATGTGAATTTTTCAATAAAAAGTAAATATTTTTATTTAATACTTTATTTTTTATTTTAAATCTTTTAACAAGTGTTCCAACACTTGTTAGAAAGAGTTCTTTTTTTTTATTATGGTCAATGGTGTTTAAATTAGTTTAATCGTGTCTCAATTAATTTATTTATCTAATTTAATGAAAGGTGAATTATATATATTAAGAATAAAAAATTTGTAAGAATATTTTTTATAACTTAATATTAAATAATTGATATAAATAAGATTTGATCACGTGACTCTGTAATTACCAATACATCGTATAATTGTTTACTGCAAAACTAATCTCTTTTTTGATTTTCCAACACTCTTGTTGGTTGAGTCAAAAAAAAAAAAATAACTCTTGTTGGTAAATGATATATATCTATATATGTTTTATGTTTTATAACACTCTGTCATTTTGTTTGGAAGAAAAAAAACATTGTGTCATTTGTTGAATTCTTACAAGTTAATTTCTTTATAAATTTTAGTATTTTTTATTGAAAAATTTCGATCTTATTTATAATATAACAGACAAATTCAATCAAAACATGACATATAACGTAATAGTTGGATATGTGTAATAAGATTAATTTTATAGTCAACACGAAAAAAGATTAATTTATATTTTTGAAATGAAATTTAAATTGTTAAATGTATTTAAAAAAATACATAATAATCTTTCTATTTTTGTATATTGCACAAAACTTGCATGAATAAGGAGAGTTTTTTTTTTTAAAAAAAAATAAATAAATTCATAAGTGTGTTTTGTCATGGTGTGAGTGAAGAACACGTGTTGAGAGGTCATTTTCGGTTGGCCAGAACTCTGTACACAAATCAAAAGATAAAGGTTAAAGAGAAGTACGCGTTAACGTGTACCCAGACACAGAGGATCACGGACAAACCGTTTTCTTTTTGGAAGAGTTTGACCAATAGCTCAGTCAAACACAAAACTGTGCATAGCTGACCTGGATAACACGTGGTAGTCGTAGGCCATGGTTGGTGCTATGCTAGAGTGCCCATAAGTAAAATGAGGTAGAGGAACAACTTTTACTGCACAAGAACCAGATACGTACCTTTTTCATTTTTGGTTTGGCTCAGCCTCAGAGTGAGAGTGGGGGTGGGGCTACATTGCTGCAGATGCGTACGTTCATCTTAACACGTACTGTTAAAGTGAAGGGCCACCAAGCTTGAATCGTCTCCTCAATTTTTGTGTTGATTGTAGATTTGCATTGTACCCAATGTCACCTACTTGAGGTGGGAGACCCTTACGTAGTTTTTGCACAAGTATGTATAACCCAAAAGTATTTGCATTTGATAGAAGAAAATATATTATTTATAGATATAATTTATTACTGTATATTTTTTTTTAAAATTCTGATATTTTTATCATAAATAATATATTTTTATATTTTATTTAATGTTATTTATTATATTTATTTATTTTTATTATTTTATTTTTCTTAATCATACACTTTTAAAAAATATATATATATAATACTTACATCTCAAAAAAATATAAAATCATCTCATTTTTTTTGAACTGATGCAATTCATTGCTGTAAAACAATACTGCATATGGTTGATCTCATAATTAAATACAACCCATTCGATCAACTAATATTATAATTCCGTTATTTCAATACCCATATGATATTCAATTGACACTCATCTTATATTAATATATAGTATATTTATTCCATCTTATGATATAATATAATTTGATATTCACTCATACTTATATTAATATATAATATTTATATGAGATGTTATATCGTAAGTATTCAAAAATATTTTTTCTAATATTATATTAAGTAAATTATACTTCTTTCTTATGACAGTTATTTAAATAACATTATTTTTCTTCTATTTTAAAAAATATTATATTTTTTATTTTAAAAAAATGAAAATGTGTTACATTTCAATTTATTTTTATATTTCTTGTTAAAATTGTTACATTCCTTTTTAGATAAAGGGTAATATAATAAATTTAAAATAATATAATACATATTTTAAAGGTAAATTAGAGATTTAATCCATAAAATTATTTTCCACTTGTCACTTGTAATTTAGTCTTTGAATTTAATTATTTTAAAGGTAAATTATTAATTAATATCTAAATTTATAAAACTTATATCAAGTTGGTCTCTTTTTTTTTTTAATCTCATTTTAGTCACCAAAAAGACTAACTTGATATAAGTTTTATAAATTTAATGATTAATTTGTATAATAATTAATTTTGGGACTAAACTGTAAATAAAGAACAATTCTGGTTACTAAATTGCTAACTTACCCTTAAAATATGCATTATATTATTTTAAATTCTCTATATTACACTTACCGAAAATGAAGCCGTATAACATATTTTTAACAAAAAACATAAAAATAGATTAAAATATAGTGTATTTTCATTTTTCAAAAAAAGAGAATTTAATTTTTTAAAATAAAAAGTAAGGTAGTATAATTTGAATATCTCTGAGAGAAGAAAAGTGTAATTTAGCCTATCATATTATGAATAATGTTTCAAGTTATTAAAGGCTGTAACAACTTAGGCTTATTTTATGATATATCAATACTGTACACAGTAATTACCGTAAGAAGAAAATACTATACCAAGTAAAATTAAAACATGTGGTAGTAAATAAAATCGCGATATTTCAAAGAAACCTCTTTCTTATTTGTTAGAGAAATATCTTTTAAACATTAGGATATGTGAGGTAGAAAAGTGACCTTGATCTAACTTTACTTCATGGAGTATATTAAGTGAAAGAAATGTTTTATTATAAGAGTAAGAGAAATAAATTTATTATTGTATCATTCAAGCATAGTCAACATTAAAACTTAAAGTCATTTGATTTTTAAAATAATTATGTGATCTTTAGATAACTTTTAATTCTAAACATTTATATAAAATTAAATGCTCAAAATTGTTTATCTCATATCTTATAATAAGATAATGTTCTCATTTAATAAGTTGACATGAATTTTTATGCTAGTTTCTGCAATAGATTAGAGGTTCTAAAAGGGGGAACAGAAACCTTCACATGGTAATTAAACTGATTAAAATAATGAGTTTTGCCGTATGTCCGAAGAGCCATACCACTACTGTCTTGTATCATTTTCAAGATAGGATGATATATCGTCAGCTAAACTTATATCTAATGCATGACTAATTTTTTTTACCAAGTATATATGAAGCAAAGCATAGGTGTAAAAGAAGCCACGATATACAGAGTGGCTTTCTGTCTTCTTCCAATATCCCTCACAAGAAGCCCTGCTTGTACCCTGAAACAATAGTTTCATGTGTCGGAATGGTCCAAATGGTGCAAAGAGCAAAAGGCTGTCACCGTCCGTCTTCTAAATATAACTGGACATTTGAATTTTTTTATCACATAATGGACCCCACAACCAGCTTATCATTAGTAATGTTGACAATCATATTACCGGAATCTTCAATCCCATTATGCCAAGCCAATTTTCCACCACCCTCCTATTCAAAACTAGCACATCTTCCGTCTTCGTTGCTTGCTTGGGAGCATGTCAATGTTAAACGCAACGTAGGTACACTAGAGAAGAAATAAAGTTAAAAAAGTGGTTGACAAAATAGCCATTTCCACATTTCATGCGTAGAAAATAGATAATACTTTCTTTAGCTACTGTTCTTTTGGCCCTGGCCTCATCCAATTGTGAACACTCCCTTTTGTTGATCACACTTTAATGATTCAGTTAGTCATATATATCTACTTCGATAATGGCAAGATTATCATTGGCTTCCATTGTACATGATGTAGAATATATATGGAAAGAACATTAATTATATATTGAAACCATGCTTAAGATCTTAATAAAGCTAAAGCGTGAATGGAAAATAGAATGGCATCTTCAATATAAGTTCAGTGATGAGTAGTGTCTCATTCGGCCTCCAACTTTCTTACCATATAAGCTTTTCTCTGTTGGAGTCACAACTACCTTGGCCCACCAAGCCTGCTCCCCCATGTGATCATCCAAAGGATCTTTGACTAATCTTCTTTTCGTTTCTTTTTCCATTAATCATATGTAATTATGATTCACGAATTTACATACATACTGCAGGCCCTGCCTATGATCTCAAGCATTATTATCCCATGCCTTTTGTTTGTCTTCGAGTCAGATGCTTCTTAAGCCTTTAACTTTATTTCATCCATCATTTGTCGTCACTTCCAATCATCCTTTCGAGGTAGAAAAGTAGTTGTACAGTGGAATTCATGCTTTATAACGTTGAAGAGTAATATTTCAACAAACTTGAAAGAATTTGTATAGAATTTACAATATTTTAAAAAGTTTTAAGTGAAATTTAATTATTATCTATCATCTGTCACAAATAAGGTTAAAAAAACTTAATTATATACATAAATATATCATTATGTTAATTACACATACAAATTAGTACGTAGGCAGTTTTCAATAGTATGATTTTCACTTTGACAACTGTTTCTTAACCCTTTCATTCATATAATGATTGCCGAAGACATCATCAACAGCATAGGAGTGTTTATAGACTCATCATTTGACAATAACACCAACCTGGAAAGCACAATACCATCTTCACAATTTTCATATATTAATTTTCTTTTGTCCACACATTGAAGATTTACTGTATACATAGTCTTATACAGGAATAGAAAATCTTCATTTTCCTGAAGCCTCTTGTAGTGACACAATTACGGTGAAGTTCTCAATCCCAAACCTTTGTAATAGTGCCAAGAAACCTTATTCTCAGGACAGCTAGACTACATTATTAATATTAATATTCTTGTTATAAACATGTTCAGTATAACAGATGGATGTCTGATCGCGACGTATACCAAATTACCATTTTCCATAACCAGTGCTAAAAGAACTCCATGGGGCTCGAGACGTGATGACAAGTAACAGCTAGCAACAATCACAAGTCACAAGGGCATTGTCTCCTATAGAGAGCAACAACCCATTTCACCTAAATGTTAAATAAACCAAATTTAGCGGAAGAATGCAGCTTTGTCTATTGGGTGTGCTGGCAGATCCAGTTCTCAAAAGGAGAACAAAGTTAAGCCTAGATGCTTTCACTAGGCTTTCACGAATGACCAAGAGATGAAAACTGTGAGTAGGAGCTTCTCTCACTTGCCCGTTTGCTGCCCTTTGAGAATGACTCCACCCCTATGATTACACACTATGATGGAGACATACGGTGTTACATAGACATGCTTCATACTTTATAAGGAAGGCTGTCCATGTGTGGCGGATGGTATGGTGTCTTTCGTTCTCCTATAGAAATACAAGCAAAAGAGACACAGATCCAGAAAGAGAAAGGGCAAGTACCCCTCAACCATAGAACATGCCACTTCCCAAGTTTTCGTTGATCACTCCACGACACCACTCTTTTGCTTTAGGACTGCACTTTCGAAAGTGTCAACTGTGTATGCATTGTTATAATGTTAGTGTTGCGTGTAATTCGTAAAAGTTTCGTGAAATATATTGTGTGATACAGCATTGTTAGAAAAAAAAAATCACAAAAAAATGAATTATCTCCTCCCTAAGGAAAATTAAAGCTGCACATCTCCAAGTGTATATGCAACTTCTCAACTAAAAAAAGAAAAAGAAAAAGAAAAAGAAAAAGAAAAAGAAAAAGAAAATACTTAAGTCTAAGTGCAACTATATCTAACTCAAGACTTACATGTGAGAAATATACATGAATATAAATAAATGTGTAACTATTATTATTCAAAGCCAAATGCCAAGAAAGCACTGCATGTTTAAAACGAAATCAAATTTGTCATAATAGAGTCCAATTTCAAAAAAGTGACAGGCCCTCGAAATTACGGAATATATGACACCTCGGTCATGATGGGTGGTAGATAGATGACAGACAGTCAACACAATCAGATTAAGCATCTAATTCGAGCACACTTTAATTGGAAGCAAAGGTGATTATTGAGCACAACAATGAATCACAGAAACATTTTTTTCAAATCATTTCATAGCTGGCGAAGAAGGACCACCGCACTCCTTACAAATGATTGACTAACGCAATCATGAACTAGGTCCTATCAAGAGAAAAAAATAAATAAATAAATCATTTATTATTTTCGTTGCAACTGCATGATGTTTTTCACTTGCCATAATGTAGAAGATCTTGCTTGACCAAACAAGAAAAGCGCATTATAAGTCTGACGGAAATTCACAAACGAAATACAAAAGCTCTAAAATTCTAATGGCAATATATATAAAACAAATTTGATTTATTAGAAAAATTTTAGCTATAAAGCCAAGACCTTGGTAATATATACAAGTGTGTAAGAGTTGTTGCCTCGAGTAAAATGTGCCAAGGAATCTTCTTCAGTCAAGTTTCCTTCTGACCAGTCCTTTGAAAAAGTCAAAGCTGTAACCACAGTAGAAAATTATTTTGAATTTCAATTGATTATTATAATCAGGTCATGCAATAACGTACTTGACATGTTCCTTTCATTTATAAATGTACCAGATGAGACTGACCACTGTTTCTGATAGCTCTATGTGTTCCAAATTCAAAAGTTCAAAGGCCTAAACTGTACATCGTTTTGTTTCAGCAGTATTTTGTGGAAACTTAGTAGGCTCCGACAAATGAAAAGAGAGAGACCGTTTCATAGACTCTCTTAATAATAAATTATAGACATGAGAGATTTGTCCACAACTAAATTATGCAGTTAGAAGAAAAAGATATCTTGTTCATTACCTATTGCCATCAGGGTGGAGCTCACACATTTGATTGTCATCACCGACAGCCAACAAATATCCCGAGGATGTCAAACCCTACACATAAAAAGAATTAAATGATAGTAAACTTATATCACTTTCCAGAAATAGTGAAAACCGAATTTAAAGCATCAATATTACCATTAGAAATGACTGGCAGATAATATACATATATTACATTCTTTCACTTGATGTAACTACATTTTTGAAAATTTCTAACCTCATCATTAATAATCAATAGCATAAATTGCCTATCTTTATCTCTCTACAAATTTTAAATCAAGTGCAAACTTGATCTGTGCTCTACCAAATTTACAGAAAGTCAGGAGAAACCGCTTTCATCTGCCATACCTGAATAGTTACCACATGTTCGACCACTTTGTCCTCGTTCTTTTCCTGTACAACAACTCTCTGTCCACTGCACGACATTTTTTAATATATAGATGACTGTACAGCTAAACCATTCCACATTTATGCATAAACAGGAATTCTATTTGTCCAAGTAAAAGCATAAACAGGATGATGAAGACAACATAATGTTTAAAACTTCAGTTCAACTGCTAACTAAAACCAATGAAAATGAGTTCAGTTATTAGTATTATGACAATATGTTTGGGAACTTAGACTTTCATGATCAAAATTACCATGTATTAAGGGTAAAAGGAAGTAAAGTTTAGAACTTTAAGATAGTGATTATTTGCTGGTTTTGGTGATTTAGCTTTCAAAGTGAGAAAGGATATGAAGAAAATGATGATAGAGAGGATAAACAGAGGCATAGTTTTTCTTGTCTTTGTTATTCTGGGACAGGTGGGAAATGCGAGTTGCAGACCAAAAAATGATGAAAGCTGGAAGTAGCATAAATGGCAGAGTTCCCACATAATTCAATCATGTAGAGATCAGTCCTCTTGCCACAAAGAATCAACAGAACTTTCATTTAAAGCGAGGGTGTGGTAGATGTCGAGGGTGCTCCTTTCTGTAGAAATATTAATGACTTTCAACCTAATATGCAGCCACA
The DNA here is from genome assembly GCA_029884605.1 of Ormosia emarginata. NCBI lineage: Eukaryota > Viridiplantae > Streptophyta > Magnoliopsida > Fabales > Fabaceae > Ormosia > Ormosia emarginata. The sequence goes on along the minus strand of JAQQTP010000082.1, from coordinate 58,984,469 downwards.
CAAGATTGAAATTTATTCACAGAATGCTAGGTTAGTAGCTCAGAAAAATTAGGGAAAACAGTCTTCTCCAGAGTAATGATTCTATGATTTGAGGTAGGCAAATTAACAGGAAATTCAATCACCTTTTTGTTAATATACTACAACCTTGCAACCTCAATCATGACCCCTCACTTCTCCTTCAACCCCACCCATGCTAACAAGCAATCATAGCTACACTTCCTTATTTTTCCCAAATCCCAACTGAATCCCAAATTCCCAATTCCAGGTGTCATCCACAGATACAATTAATAATTACAAAATACATTCTTCATGCATTTGGATTGCATAACCAGACTAGGCTTTTCTTCATCCCAATGAAAATAGATGCCTGAGAATTCTCTTAATATGAATGTCCTTGCCACAAAAGAAAAAGAAAAATACTCAATATAAACTACAGATGAGAGTACTTAGGATTCAAGTCACCTGTGCAACCATGTCTTATAATATAGCGCTTCTAGGGTTTGAAATCCTGCACTCAACAGAACAAGCGAAGTTCAAAATTACCTTAAATGTCATACGCATTGATGTAAAGTATTGGGTGTCATTGATTACTAATCAACACAAAATACAGTTAGTTTAAGAAAACTCTGAAGTCTGGAAACAACTTAATGGTAAAACTTAAACTGGAAACACATCATTTTTTTTTCATGTAGGTGTCTATTTTGGTCCTCTAAAGATGTACGCAACATCACATTGGTCTTCCATTTATCAGAAACATTAAATTGGTCCTTCAATGATAATTAAAAGTTTTGTTCTTTTAGTGGTCAATTTGATGTCACTTTAAGGACCAATTTGATGGCATAAATTGACATTGTTAGAGAATAATTATTAGGTTATCATATGTTACTGGCTGGGTCTATCATTGATATTTATTTCTCACTATATATATACAGACAGGGAGACTAATAGATTGAGTTAGTCATTCTCATTCCTAAGTTTCTTTAACATGGTATCAGAGCTAGTTTAGAAATCCTAAAACACAAACCAGCTTCCTCTGCCCAAACACCTAAAAAAAACCTTTAAAAAAAAAAAACTAACCTTCCCCACTCAGAATCATCCGATCTACCCTTTTCAAGGGTCAGAAAAAATTTCCGTGCACTGCTGAACACGATTTTGTGCATTTTTCGGTGGTTTGGGCGTGATTTTTCATGCCAGAAGAACTGGGTCACGGCCCAAGGCGCCACAGGTGGTGTTTCCGGCAACCAGGGGCATTGCCGCCGGCCAGAGAAGTGCGACCAGGTGTGTCGCAGTCCTTGAAGAAGGGGTTCGTCCTAGATTGATGTGTTTTTGGCCGGCCTAGTGCTGTTTGATGCTATTCTAGGGTTTTATTCGAAGCCCAGATGTTGTTTGATGCGTTTTAGATTCGATTTTGGTGTCTTCCTTGAAGTTCAGATGCTGGATGGTGTGATTTTAGTGCCACTTTGATGTTTTCTTCGAAGCCAATGTGCTGTTAAGTGTGATTCTGGTGTTTTCTTTAAAGCCCAGTAAATGCCTTGAGTTTTCAGAGCTGGATTGAAGCTAGCGAGGTGATATTTGATGTTATGTAGCATCTTTTATTGTGTTTTATTGGCTTTGGTGGGTTTCGGTTGCTGTTTTTGGAGTTTTGAAGGTGAAGGCATTTGATTCTTTGTTTGATTGATATTGTTGAAAGAGAGAAAAGAGAGAGACATATGAAGAATACACAACGGAGACTGAATTATATAGAGTTATTGTAATAAATACAAAGATTACAAAAGATCCTAATTACCGTAATTACATGATTTAGTTAGCTTATACAATGAATCTAGACATAGTTTACAAGTCTCTAAATCCTTTAGGGTCGACGCTGTTTCTGCATCCTATTACTTAATTAATCACCTTCCCTCTTCTGTCGTAGATGGTCAAATTCCTTATTCTCTTTCCTTTCCTTCTCAATCTTTATTTACTCCTCTTCTCATAATTTTTTGTTGTACTTGTTTTGTCCAAGATGTTTGTCCCCAAGTCTCTAAGTTGGATCCTCGTTCTCTCAAGTGTATCTTCCTAGGCTACTCCCGCAACCAAAAGGGCTACAAATGTTATTCTCCTGATTTGCGTTGCTATCTTGTCTCTGCAGATGTAACTTTCTTTGAGACTACTCCTTTCTCTTCAGAGTTTATTCCCTCTGTCTACCACAAGTGAGGATGATGACTTCTTGGTATATTACTTTCTTGTACCTTCTCCTTCATCTGTTTCATCTACTTTTGCAAATTCTACTATTCCTAAGTGTTCTTGGCCTCGACCTCTTCCTGTTTCACCCTTTCCCAACCACTGTATCAGAGAAACAAGCAATCAGTTGTGACAAATACTACTGCTCCAAGGCCAGATTCACCGCCTCCTACAACCATTTCTTCCTCCTCAGATCCTACTCCTTCCGAGTCTAGTCTGTGGAAATAAGTTTACCCCAATGATTTAATATGTTAAGTTTTGATGATGACAAATACAAGCAAAAAAGAATGATGCTTATGCTACATAGATGTACTTAATAGATTATATTGTATCATGCTTGATTATGTACTTTATCTAGTTATATTTCACTTAACAATCATGCAATGAGATATGTGTAACATTCTTTATATAATATATCTAATAATGCTTTATATGAGTTATAATGATTAATATTGGATTTGGCTCTATTTAAATGAAAATGTGCAAAGTGTTCTTTGTTACATCATATATAGAGCATATCTATTAGTAATTGATAAATGTCTTATTTGGATGTGTCTATGAAAATCTTATATGCATGTTAGACTAAAGTTATACATTTATGAATCATGCATATGAAGATATTGAAGTATGAATTTGGACTAACTATGTTTGTTTAACTGAGCAATACTTTGTAGGATAGTCTAAGTACCAAGAGTGAGCATTTCAACAAGAAAGCAAAAGATATCAATTATGCTCAACTCAAGGAGAATGTGAATGCCTATTTCATGAAGGTTTTTATAACAACAAAGTCATGTCAAAGACCAAGTCCAAAGGAAGATTAAATGGTATAACTTATAGGACTTAGGATCTTTTATGTAAAAGGCCTTCTGGATATCTCAAATATGTTTTCAAATCTTTACAAATGGTTTTCACATGCTAAAATGCCCAACAAACATGTTTTGAAAAGCTTATCATGGTGGTAGTTCAAAACTATCAAAATAGTCAAGTTTGAGTTTTTCAAAACTAACCTTCGGTTACTCTTTTGATCATATCTTTCAAAATACTTTGAGTTTTGTTCTGAAACTTATTCCATTTGAAAATAAACTCAAAGATCTTTCCAATGAGTGATCATTTGCTTTAAACAGATGAGAAATGAAGAAGTTATGACCATTTAAAGTCAGTTTTCGAAACCAGAGTGGTTTATTCGAATAAGAGATGTGTTATTTGAATAACACACCCCATAAAACATTCCAGAACATGTTTTTAAAGATTTATTCGAATAACAATGTTGTTATTCGAATAACACGACCCAGAACAATCTTTAATGGCTAACCGATTATTACACCCAACGACTCCTTTGATCAAATACTCTATAAATACATGTCTTTGGTCATCTTTAATGGCTAACCAACATCTTGAAACATATTTCTATTACACTAATCCAAAGAACAATCTTTCAATCCATTTGTGCTCTATTTTTGTAAATATTTGAGATATCCTTGAAGAGCATTATAGAGCTTCAACTTGTGTAATCTACTCTTGTAAGAGTTTATCATTCTATGTCCATTTGATTTTCTGTAAAAAAGGTGAGATATCCCTCAAAGGTTGTAAAGGGTGAGGTATCCCTGTTTTGAGGCTCAAGCATAAAGGGTGAGGTATCCCAAAGTGTGTTGAGTGCTCTAGTTTGTAAATGTTTCAGGCACTTGTTCAAGCTTGAAGTGATAGTGAAAAATCTCGGGTGGTTTACTTGAGGATTGGACGTAAGCCACAAGTGGTTAGTGGCTGAACCAAGATAAATACTGTGTTTGCTTCTCTCAACTCTATCTCATTTACATTTGTGCTTTAATTATATATGTTTAAGTTGAATTTGATATCTAGCTTATTTGTTTGATTTATCCTATAACCCAAGTGGTATTTGAAAAATCTCTAATAGTTGTACCTTGTCTGCTGCATGTGCTGATTGAAAATATCAAAATGCATAATTTCTCAAAGTTGTTTTAAAAATTTATAATCACCCAATTCACCCCCCCTCTTGGGTGATGGTTGCCATGACTAACATAGTCTTGATCTCCCGATCGTTCTTTGGAAAGGTATGCATAGTTGTACCTATCCTATTTCTTCTTTTATCTCTTATGATGGTTTATCTAGCTCTGCTTAAGTCCTTTATAGCTTCTCTTGATTCTCTCACTGTTCCTACCACTGTCACTAAGGCTCTGTCTCATGAGGGATGGCATATGACTATGTTGGATGAGATGCATGCCCTTGAACACAATAACACTTGAGATTTGGTTTCTCTACCTGCTAGTAAACAAGCAATTGGTTGTAAATGGCTTTACACTATCAACGTCAATCTTCATGGTTCTGTGGCTCACTTAAAAGCCCGTCTGGTTGCTAAGGGTTATGCTCAAGTTTATGGTGTTGATTATTCTGACACATTTTCTCTAATTGCTAAGCTTGTTTCTGTTCAGTTATTTATTTCTCTTGCAGCTAGTCATCATTGGCATTTACATCAATTGAATGTCAAAAACGCCTTTCTTGATGGTGATTTGTAAGAAAAGGTGATTATGGAGCAACCATCGGGGTTCGTTGCTTAAGGGGAGAGAGGTAAGGTGTGTATATTAAAGAAATCATTGTATGGCCTTAAACAAGCTCTGAGGGCCTGGTTTGGACAATTTATCCAAGTCGTCTTACAATTTGGTCTTCAAAGAAGCAATTTTGATCACTCAGTTTTCTTCCAACGCTCTCAGGGTGGCTGTATTTGTCTAGTAGTTTATGTAGATGACATAATTATTGTTGGGAGTGATGAGGTTGGAATTAGAAAACTCAAGGATTTTCTTCAAACATAGTTTCAGACCAAGGATTTGGGTGCATTAAAGTACTTCTTGGGTATTGAGGTGATGAAAAGCAAGAAGGGAATTTTTCTAACCTAGAGAAAGTATGTTATTGATTTGCTCAAAGAAAAAGGTTTGCTTGGAGCTAAACTTGTTGAAACCCCTATGATTCCTAATGTTAAACTTTTAGCTGATGATGGAAATGTTATTTCAAATCCTGAACAGTACAAAAAACTGGTGGGTAAGCTGAATTACCTCACAATCACTCGTCCTGATATTGCCTTCTCTATTAGTGTGGTTAGTCAGTTCATGTCATCTCTGCGAACCACCCATTGGGAGACAGTTCTTCATATATTGAGATATTTGAAAAGGGCTCCAAGTCGTGGTGTCTAGTATTGAGATCATGGACATATTACAGTGGAGAGTTTTTCTAATACTGATTGGACTAGATCCTCTGTTGATAGAAGATCTACTTCTGGCTATTGTGTTTTTTTTTAAGGCAACCTTGTCTCCTGTAGAAGTAAGAAGCAGAATTTTGTTCCTCGATCTAGTCCTGAATTAGAATATCGTGTCATGGCCTAAGCTACATGTGAATTGGTATGGATATATCATCTTCTTGATGAGATTGGATTCAAGGGTGAAATGCCTATGAAATTGTGGTGTGACAATCAAGTTGTCATTCATATTGCCTCTAATCATGTTTTTCATGAAAGAACAAAGCATATTGAGGCCGATTGCCATTTTGCACATGAAAAGATTCAACAGGGGCTTGTTGTCATTGGACATGTGCAGACTAGAGAACAACTTGCACACATCTTCACCAAAGCACTCAACAAGAATAGAATAGATTATATTTGTAACAAGCTGAACATGATTAATAGCTTAAGCTTGAGTGCGAGTGTTAGAGAATAATTATTGGGTTATTATATGTTATTGGGCTGGGTCTATTATTGATCTTTATTTCTCAGTATATATATACAGACAGGGAGACTAATAGATTGAGTTAGTTATTCCCATTCCTAAATTTCTTTAACAGGCATTGAAGGACCAATTTGATGTATTTATAAATGGAGTACCAACCTAAGAGCAAGTATATCTTTGGAGGACCAAAATGGACATTTACTCTTTCTTTTTTAAGTTCCTAACTGATAAAGCATAGGCCAAGAATTGAAAAAAGAGATCAACAAAAGCATAAGAGGTAAGGGGAAAACAACATGTGATTCTGATCTTATAAGCCAAGAGTATAATTTTTTTTTTCCTTCTTCATTATGGATAAAAACCAAGGTACAAGCGGCATAGTGCACGAGGCTCCTACCCTTGTGGGGTTTGGGGAGGGTCAATGTACACAACCTTACCCTGTGAGCAGAGAGACTATTTCCATGACTAAAACATGAGATCATAAGATCAAAAGGCAGCAACCTTACAATTGCACCAAGGCTCACCCTCTAAGCCAAGGGTACAGGCCTTTAAAAGAAATATTAAAGCCTTTAAAAATGTAAAAGAATCACCAAAACAAGGGGAAAATAAAGGTTAATGAAGTTTTGCACCTGCAAGTGTAAACAAGCAAGAAATATTCAATTATATACTGTACTGGTGCATTCTATGCCCTATAGTTATATTCGTCTCTCCTACCCTGCCTCTCTCTCCCCTTCCCCAAGGTATGTGTTGATAGACAAATACCAAGCAAAGTGAGTTAGAAAATGTAAATCCCCAAAATTAACATCTCTATATATGACAACTGGTTTGATCAATTTTAAATATAAAAAAGATGGGTTTACAAGTATCATCCATACCCAAACTAGACAGTTTTTAGTAAGGCCATTGTAATCTTCCCATGTGATTGATACACAAGGATGAGAAGCATACATTCCACATATTGATTCGGATTATTAGAAGATTTTATCTATCCATGAATTTTTCTAAAAGAGAGAGAGAGAAGAACATAGGTGCAAGATAATTAGATGATAGTCAGAATTTGGGTATGATGTCAGAGATGATAACAACAACAATCTAATGAGATAATTAGCAGAGTACCTTGATTTATAAATAGACCATAAAAGTTCTCAAATTTGTTAAAAAAGGCTGCCAGAACATCTTCTCTTCGAAATTGGTAAGCTTCCACAGACAATTCTCTTAGAACTGTATTTAAAGATGTTGTTGGCTTCTCATTGTTGACATTCAAGCCTATTCCTGCAAAAGCAGGGGATGCTTTATGACCTTCATCATGAGCATAAACTTTAAAACCATTTTACTCTTACCAAAATAACATTAAGAAAAATTAAATTCTCTTCAGAGAACAGGGATTTAAGATAACTTTAGCTAATTTAGCACATGGAAGTGCAACCAGTCACCATTGAATAGCATTTGCCACCCAAGAATGTCTTATTACCTGCACTGACATTGAACTTCTTTGATTTATAGGTTGAGGTGCATAGAATGCCTCCAACTTTAAAGCTGTTTAAGTAAAGATCATTTGGCCACTTGATTTTAACATCAATGTAGGGTAATCCCTGGAATGGAAAGTGTTGGAATAAAAAGTATTTAAGAGCTCAACCAATCAGAAAACAAATTAGTACTGCAACAAATCATGCATGTTGTTTTGTGAAACTGACCAAACATGAAGTAAACAGTTGTTTTCTTAGCAATACTAACCAATAAAACCAAAAACCATTCAGCTTTTGTAACTTTATGATGATGGAAGTTGATCATCCTCCTCCTTTCAGAAAATTTTCAGTAATATGTCCTTCATGCTTAATATCTTAATACTCTCTTAATATCTTTTGCAGTAAGAATGACCAACCAAGTTCGCCATCTCGCAAACCAAAATGCAATTCTTTCTAATAACATCATTTTTACTACTGTCTACAGCTTCACAGTTTTTCCCAGAATCACATAAAGCACCATTAGATTTCACAAAAGTATTAAACTTTTCCATTTATTTAGTCAACAACTTGTGCATGCTTGCATTGCTTAATTCGAATATATATATATATATATATATACACTTAAATTTGAAAAAATATTTCACCTCAATACTATTTTTCCTTATCAAATTCACTGGCAGACCAGGTATGAAGCCAGTACTTTAAAACCAAGCACTTACATTTTTGTCACAGATATCCTTCAGTGCCTCTGTGATAGCCAGAGAAGCCACATACTGCACTAAAGGAACGACTCGCCCATCCTCCATTTGCAGAGTAAAAGAAAACATGAGGCAACCTAATGGAGACTCCCAGGCATTCTTTGACCGGCCTGAGAGTTTATACGCTCAGAGCAACTTTGACATAAATTAAAATATAAGTTAAAAAAAGACAGAAAAATCACATTAATACTGAATATCATATCAAACCTCGTCCCTTGGTCTGAACATCAGCAACACAAACTGTACCAATGGGAAGCTCACAAAAGTTGCTACATAAAAAGAAATATCAGATTTAGGACAATATGATCTTAAACATGATGGAAGTGAAAATGGGTAAGTAGAAAATTGATAAAGACATTATTTTAGACACAATAAAGTGTAGACACATGATCATTTTTCAGCTGCTGATTCGAGTCCAACCAAAACATAGTCCAAAACACAGAGCAAAGAAAAGGCAACAAAGAGTAATTGTACAAGACATACTGTGAAACGACATCGTGCGTTGTAGATAACTGTGGAGACCAAATGAGAAGCCTGCCAAATGTGTGGGTGGAAAGAGAATTCATGAAGGAATCAACTTGAAAGGAGTCGTGTATAACAGTTTTATCCAATTCAGAATGCAAAACAAGCGAAAATTCTCCATTATGAGGGAGCTTGAGAGTGTTATTGGTCTTAATAGCTTTAGCAATTTCATTCTCCGCGGGTGACTTGCCGCATAAAACCAGCATGCAAGGTGAATTGCAGTCCATATCTGATAAACAATAATGCAGGAACAGCTATTTCATTTTCATTTTCAAGATTCAAGCTTTACTCAAATTGTTCATTCACTAACTATGGATTTGATTTATAGCATGTTTGGAAAAGATGATTTCAAAGGAAATAATGGCTTATTTTTCAAAGAGCTTTTGATTATAAGTTATTTTAAACACAAAATAAGCTAATCCAATCATACACTTATTCTTCAAATCAGTATTAAAGCTTCAAGCTTTAACTACTCAGTTTTTTGGGTAACATTTTATGTGAGAGATAGCAGCAATAGCAAGCATATAAACAGGTTGTGAACGAACCTGAAGACGCCATTAATGTAGATGTAGTGAGATTATAGTTGTAGAGCCTTGTCGTGTTGGCAATGGCTAAGCTTAATCTTAGATTGTTTAAGGAGAAGGACGACGGTGTAAACGCAGGGTTCCGAACAGAGATAGAGTGGAAAAGCCGCAACACCATCAACCACTTGTCGTTTCTTTTCCAATTTCACCTGCTTCTGCTTGAAACTTCTGTCCAGGTCGGAAATAACAATGTGGATTTTTAGCTAAAATTGAAATTAGCTACACGCTTTAGCTTACTTATTTTTGATTTTAAACTCATTTGTAAATTTTTATGTACCAAAAAAAATTCATTTAAATTTTTAATATGTGATATGTTTTTGTTTAATGGAATCAAGTAGTTTCAATTTTCAAAGAAAGATTTGAGGTCACTTAATTTATTCTGATAGTGTTGAATGGACATTTTCTACGTGCCCGTAACATAATCATTTAATTTCTTTTCTCTTACATTTAAATGTTTTTTAAAACAAAAATTGGTTGGGTAAATTTGAAAAAAATTGTAATAATCTTAATATTATATTTAATTGATAGGTAATATCAGTAAAAGAAAGAAAATAAAAAAATAAAAATATTTTTTATATTTAAAAATATTAAAATATATAAAAAAAAGAAATAAATATATAAAAAATTATTATTTTTTTTAAAATATTTAATTTTTGTTCTTTAAAATTAAAATAGAATAGAAAAAATAATGTTATTCATTTTTTCGTTAATGAATCTTCTAGACAATTTTTCTTAATATTTAATTAGTAATCAATCAGGATTTTATATAATTTTTTAATTTTTAATACTTATTAAAGTTCAATCAAATTTTATGTAATTTAAATTAAGAAATTATTTAGTGATTAATTTTATGATAAAGAAATTGAGTTATGGGCTGGACCAGTTACAAAAGAAAAAGAGTAGCGAGACCCAACCCATTAATAACCAAGTGAGACTATGAATGTGAAGGCGGAACAAAGCAGTAAGAAGAGCAGGACGTTCTAGAGCAATGGAGGAATTGCAGAGTGCTATGGAGGATCGTAATTTAATAGTTTCCACCGTCCCAGAAAAGGGTCGCTCTCTCTTTGCTACCAGGGATTTCTATCCAGGTGTCTCTCTCTATTTAAACCGAGTTGAGTTGTTAGTTGTACTTGCTGGTTTTCTTTTACTTGCTTGATTGCTTGTAACAAGTTAAATGAAACCACCAAAATGTGATTGTGAGCATTCTTTGGATGAATTTAAATGCGGCTTTGGTGGTGTGGCAGGGGATGTAATTATAAGTCAAGAGCCTTATGTTTGTGTACCAAATAACTCCTTAGCCCAAACAAGGTGTGATGGATGTTTCACAACAACTAACCTTAGGAAGTGCTCACGTTGCCAAGTTGTCTGGTACTGTGGAACCACATGTCAGGTCTTGTCTTCTTAATCACCGCTTCCATTTTTCTCTCATATGTTTCAGTTATAATATTTGGTATCTATCAATTATATACTTCAGCTTGGGGTTAATATACTTACTCTGTGAGTATAACTGTTGTATGTGTTTTTTAATGATATTCAGAAGTCAGAGTGGAAGTTGCATCGTCTTGAATGTGAGGCCCTCTCCAGGCTGGACAAGGACAAGAGAAAATCTGTCACACCATCCATACGACTCATGGTTAAACTTTATCTTCGAAGGAAGTTGCAAAATGAGAAGGTAAAATATACAGAAAGTTAAATTTTGAGTAATGTATTAGTAGTGCTAATAAGTAAGAAGTAAGATCTGGTTTATACATTATAAAATTTACTTCCTTTCTTGTTTTATGAATGAGCCTATAAAGGTATTGCAAACATTTATGAAAGTAATGTTACAACAAAGCAAATCCCATCATTTTCAGTCAATTAACAAACTTCATCAATATTTGGAAGTGGGAAGGAATCGTCAATGTAAATATTGAAAGATCAATTTTGCAAAACATATTTGCATTTGAAATTTTAGAAGGACGATTCTATTTTCTTTATTTATGTAACAACTTGGGAAAAGCAAGCATTGTTAGTTACTAACTCTTGTTTATATGTACCAGTTAATAACTTGCATATTTTTTTTTTCTTGGTCTACTAATAACTTGCATTCTGGTAGTATGTGTGATACTATTTTATTCTCCCTAGAGATGGTAGGCCTTAATTATTGTCAGTGTTATTGATTTAGCAATAAAATAACAATGTTGGAAGATTAACATGGAGGAATTTAGTTTCAAATATTACTGGAGCTTACTTTATTAGATTCCCAACAGCTTAAATTGTAGACTATTTTGTTTTATACAAAAAATTGTTTGTAGAATGTCATTATTCTTTGCTAACCAGTTTGTGGGATTGCACTTGCCTTTCTTGTTACTTTCTTAATTTCTATTTTCTGTTGCACTCACATTTGGCTTCATAAAGCTTCTTTTGATACTTAGTTATCCTTAAAATTCCTTTTCATGCCTTCAAAATTTTTTTTCTTTGTATCTAGAAAGGTTTTTTCAACCATTGATCTGAACATTGAGCAGCCATGAGATATAATTTTACTATTCATTTTATTGCTAGATCATCCCAAGCACTACTATGGACAACTACAAGTTGGTGGAGGCATTAGTGGCTCGTATCCTTTTTACTATTTTTATCTGAAGGTTTAATGCAATGAACTTAGATTTTTGTCTATTTTCTTATATTTCCATGATGATTGTTCTTTTTAACATCCACTTCTATGAAGACATGTCTGACATCACGGAGGAGCTGCTGGTGCTGTATGCACAGATGGCTAATCTTGTAAACTTCATACTACAGTGGCCTGAAATCAATATAAAAGAGATTGCAGAAAATTTTTCTAAGGTCTTATGCTTCAAAACCTAAATTAGTTGATATAATTTTTAATAATAAAGTGTTCTCATGTGAAATAACACACAGCACACTCCATTGATGAAAAGGTTTATGTTTATGTAGATTTACACATTTTAGTTTTAGATAAGGTCATGTCTGTGGATTTGGCTCTCTGATGAAGCCATTCTAAGGTCAGATCCTTCTAATCCTGCAGTTTGCATGCAATGCACATACCATTTGTGACGGTGAGTTGAGACCTTTGGGAACAGGATTGTATCCTGTTATTTCCATTATAAATCACAGGTAACCACTTAACTTCTTTTCTTTTTTTCCAAAAAAATATGTATTTTCATCCTATTTCTTGTTAGTATTCTAATCTTGGCTGTACCATATAGCTGCTTGCCCAATTCCGTGTTGGTTTTTGAGGGAAGGTCAGCATTGGTACGTGCTGTGCAACATGTACCCAAAGGTACTGAGGTATGTATTTCTTTTCTTCTTGCGTAAGAACAAATAAGAATTTGCAATGTTTAATGCACTGGTTTATAGATCAAGAAATGTCATTTGAAGGTTATTTATGCAAACTTGGTAAAAATTTGGGCAGAAAGTCAGGATTTAACCTTTTGTTTCACAATAGTCTTGTCTTGTGTTATAGCTTGTTATATATCTGTGTAAACATAAATGCTTGTGATTAACTTAATATATTTTGTATACTCCCCCTATCATGGTACTCTAAGCCATCTCCAATTTTAATTGGAACCTTTTTGAAGAACTGCCATTCTGGCCTTAGGATATAAATGGAAGTCAAACTACCAGAGGCGCAATTGGTGCTGATGGCAGCAAGCCCATTGTTAAGAAGGTTTATGTTAGAAGGGAGAGGCCCAATAAAGGGCCCACAAGGAACATAACAGACTTAACTAACTCTGAATAGTTAGTTAAGTCTGTTGGAGGGGTAAAACAGGGGAATAAAAGGGAAAGAATCAGGAAGAGGGGGGTATGAAAAGTTTTGTAAGGGATTTCAGGGGGAATTCTCTCGGGTATTGAGTGAGTTTTATCAGTTCTATACTTTGTATGTTCTGTATTGGGTGATTTACCCTAATTCATTCAATAAAAGAGATATTTCAGTAATTGATTCCATCAAACTGGTATCAAAGCTCCGATCTTGGAGTGGAGGGTGGGTTTCTTGGGGAAGTTGAGAGGGGAATGGTGAGTATCAGAATGGAGGCATGAACAAAGACATTAGAGAAGAGAATCGACGACATGGCGGAGTGGAGACTGATGAGCGATGCCCGCTTGCGAGGGGTGGAGAACAATCTCCAGGAGCTGCTGCGGAAGATGGATGTGATCTTGCAAGCCAATGGTGGCGAGCAAATAGAAAACCCGAGCGAGGCAGAAGGGGAGAACAATCTTGGGGGAAATCACGGTGATCGCAGCACTTGGAATGACGAGAGGTGGAGAAAGCTTGAGCTGCCGTTGTTTGAAGGAGAGGATAACGGGGAGGATGCCTGCAATTGGATTCAGAAACTGGAGAGGTTCTTTGAAGTCAGGGGGGTTCCGGAGGATGAGAAATTGAAGGTGGCATCCATGGCTTTGGAGGGACCAGCACTCTCGTGGTTTCAATGGTGGGAAAGTAGCATGGGAGAGGTATCTTGGTCCATCTTTAGAGGGGCTGTCATAAGAAGGTTTCATCTATCCTCATCACAGAATCCCTACGAAATCTTGATGGGGCTGAAGCAAGAATGGTCAGTCAAGGAATTAAGGCGGCAGTTTGAGTTCTATGCAGGACCTATGAGGGTGTCGAAACAGGATTTTTTGAGAGGGATCTTCCTCAATGGCCTAAAAGAAGGGGTTCGCAGGGAGTTAAGGATTCATGATGTGAAGAGCTACATTGCACGGGTACGGTATCGGTGCACCGATACTGATATGGGTGCGAGGTATGGAAATTTTTTAAAAACTAGGTACAGATTACGTCATATATATATATATATATATATATATATATATAAAAATAAACTAAAATTTTACATAATAAAATATGATAACATAACATAAAAATTAAAACACATTTTACATAAAACATAGAAAGAATCTTAAATTACTCCATCCTTCTTACACTCACTCTTAAATTTCATCCAATGGTACAAATCATAATCATCACACTAAACAGGACACGTGACCTTGTTTTCTTTTAACTTTGTTTTCACTTTCTGTCACGCCACATTCCCCCTTGCCCATCCCCACCATCTCTTCTCTCTCACCCTCTCCTCTCCGCATCCACGTGACCTCATCACTTAAATCCCTTTTTTAGACCTGAATGCTGGAGCGGGACCATCACCAAAGCTTGGTTAGGATGTGGAAGTGACCAACAAGGCAAGGGATAGAGAGTTTGCCACCCCGTCAACACCGGTCACCGGAGAGTTTGCCTCCACGTCAACGTCTTCGCTGGAGAGAAGAGTTGCCGCCACTTGCTGAGTTGTGTCGAGAAAGAGGGAAAAATGGAAAAGGTGAAGAACAGAACAGCGACTGCGTCAACACCGGTTGCCGGAGAGTCTGCCATCGCGTCAACGCCTTCGCCGAAGCGTACAATCGCCGGAGAGAAGAGCTGCCGCCACTCTTGGCTGAGTTGCATCCAGAACAGAGCAAAGATGGGGCTGAGTTGGAATGGAGAAAAGAAATGCAAATGGGTAGTTTTAGGGCTGCGAAACGCAGCTTTTGGAGCAAAAAATGGGTGAGCCATACTCGAGTCATATGGGGCTATACCTGAGCCATACCCAAATAAAAAATTCAAAAAAAAAAATGGTACGTACCTGGTACGTATCCAGCCGTACCCAAGGCATACCCATACCCGGTACATACCAGGTACGGATACGTGTGGCTATTGTGCGTACCCATGCTTTAGAGATGGGCGTAGGAGGAAAGATGAGCAATGTAGGAGGTAATACCGTGGCTGACTCGGTGGTATGCAGCACAACACCACCTGCAAACGGGAATAGAACACAGCAGTCCGCAACGGCTAATAGGAGAGGGAGGAGTTTCAGAGAAATCCCAGAAGCTAAATACAATGACCGAATGAGGAAAGGGCTCTGCTTCCGCTGTGATGAGAAATTCACGCCAGGGCATGTTTGCAAAAATAAACAACTCAGAATCTTGTGGGTGGAAGATGATAGTGAGAATGGGGGTGAAGAAGAGGAAAATGTGGGAGAGGAGGAGAAACCCATCCTATTGGGTTACAATAGCTTGCTGGGATTGACAACAGGAAGGTCATTCAGATTATGGGGAAGGGTGTTAGGGAGGGGAGCCATGGTACTAATTGACTGTGGGGCGTCACACAGCTTCATTGCTCAAGGGTTGGTAGAACAGTTCGGTCTAGAAGTGACTGTCACACAACCTTTTTGGGTGGAGGTAGGGGACGGGCACAAGGTCAGAAGTTCAGGGTGTTGCAAATCCTTGGAATTACAACTACAAGATCTAGAAGTGCAGCATGATTTTTACGTTTTTGAGCTTAAGGGGCCAGATGATGCACAAATTTTTTCAACCAAGTCTACAAACTTGATGCGGGATTAATTGTTGCATTGCGAACCCAAGTGCAGGTTGTCTCAAGTAATAAATTTCTTGGGAGTCCGAGGTCGATCTACAGGGAATTGATGAAGAAAAATTAATTGAGGTAAGAAAAGGATTTGTCACAACACCAAAAGTAATAAAAGATGTTCACAATTGAATTTAAGAACTTGCTTGGGTTAGGAGATCCACTCTTGGTAATAAATTAAGGACAAGATTATTTTTCTTTATAACTCAATTGAAATCCACATACAACGGAGGTTTCAATCGAAAATATAACATTCAAAGTTTAATTATATTTGCAATCATATTATGATTCCTTTAATTATCTACCAACATTTGTAAATGAGTTGGCAAGATTCATTGTGTAATCCTATTATGTCTACAATAAATCAAGATCTCCATTATACAAAGAAGGTTTTAAATTGATTGGAAACAAAATACAACACATATAATGTCCATTTGATAATATATCATTTAAGCAAGAAATAGAATAATCTAACCTTATTTCATTACCAAGAAACGTTCTTTCACCCAAGCAAGATGAAGATTTAGTTACTCATAGATAAGAATAAAGAAAGAGAGAAGAAGAGAAAGATAAACATAACTTCAATTTAGAGCAAGAGAAAATTACAACAAAGGAAAACAATAAACAAGATAACCATAACGTCTAAAAACTAAGCCTAACACCAAGAGCTAAACTTTATGAGCTGAAAGAGTGAAGCTCTTGGTAATAAGAGTGAAGCAAATTGACACTAGCACTAAGATCAAATAAAACTTTTTCAATTTTCTTGCATCCTTCAATTTTTTTTTTTAGGTTGAGCTCTGTATATATTTTTATTTTTTTCTTCTTATTTCTTTTTCTCTTTTGTCATGTGTAATTAAATTTGTGTGTTTTTAGGGTGAAAGTGTAACTTGATTCAATCGACATGTATTAAGATTAAAATTCTAATTAACTCTTTTCTATTCAATTTGAGTGCTTATTATGGTTTATAATGCTTTTATGAATTGACCACTCATAAATTGATCTAGTGAGTGTATGTAGAATCGGAAGGTTTGCATGTGACCTAGACCATAAATAATAAAGTACCATGATTTATAATTGTCTAGGAATTGAGGTTATAGGTTGTGTGAGAGAATTGTGGTATTTTCCATGGGAATCCAAAGAGTAAAAGTCATGCCTTTAAGAGTTAAGGTTTCGACTAAGGAATTAAGTTTTAATTAATTACTGATTCTCCCCATCAATTGAATGACTAGAAATTAATTAGAAGGAAGGTCCCAAAAACTATTGTATTGTCTATGATAGATTGTTGAATCAAGTGAAGTTAGAGCCTTAGTGTTTTTAATTTCATGTGTTTACATCATTCATTTGTTCTTCAGTCTTGGGAATCTAACTCAAAAAAACCTTGTTTGCCAATTTATAAGAAAATTGTATGGGAAGCTTATCATCGACTCGTAGAAGGTGTTTAAGCCATTACTGGACGTAAAACCAGAGGAAGATGTGAGCCACAATCACAACTACATGTATATATTTTGGCTTTGTTTAAATTTATGTGAGGTTTCTCTTTTCAGTAATTGCAACAACAGGTACTATTTTCTAGCTTTTACCTTTCTATGTTTTAACATTGAGGACAATGTTGTGATCTGGTTGGGGGTAAGGATAGTTATGTAAAAAAAAAAAAATTAGGAAGTGTGTTTATGTTTGTCGTTTTTATATGTTTGTCAGCAATTTTCTAATAGCTAAACCAATTAAGGATGACAGAAAGAGGAGTAAATTTTCTTTGTGGCGGTAATTTTACTTTCTTGACGCATTAGATTGGGGTAGATACTTAGTTTGTGTAAAAGTAGCAATTCAGATTCGGGAAATTTGCATGATTGAGTAAATTGTCTTCTTTCTTAAACATCATATGGTTATGGATGTTGAATTTTTTGGATTGAGAATGATAGAATTATGTCTTGTGAGATTTTGAGCTTATCGATGAATGGATTGAACATCTATACCATTTTCTTCTTTCTGTGTGATTTTTTCTCATGGAATTGTTATTCTAAACTTCTTTGATTTTTTGAAGCTACATTTTCACACGCATACATAAACATGATTGAGACAATTTTCTTGAATTAACTACTTTGACTAAATAATTACCTTGCATATTTTTTTTCTTAACCCCTTTGAGCTTATTCCACCATTCTTTGTTTCAACTCATTATGTACGCCTTAAATGAAAAAGCATGTTCTTACCTGACCTTAGGGAATAAGAGAGCATTGGCTTTGTTGTCGGATGAGTTTCTTGAATAAGTGTGGGGGCATATGTGCAAGTATTCCAAAAAAAAAGGGCTGACCAGTGGATTCTTGAAAATAACATGAATAGAAGGAGAATGTTCAAGTCTAACAATGAATTCAATCTACTAATTGATCTTTAACAAAACATTAGTCAAATATTGGTCATTGCCCTTTATGAGAAAGAAACAAACAGAGAAAGAATTAAGAAAATTTTGGCAAAGTTAGACTAAATATTCTCAAACATCTTCTCCACTCTAACTCAGCGTATAACGTGTTTTTTATTCTCTTTGGTATTTAACTATAACTTATTTTACTCTCAATTGACCCCATTATAACCTCAATAAAATCCTCATGATTTGTATATATATGTTGTTTTTGAGTAAGCGGATAAGTAGAGATAAACAAACATGGTAGTCTGAATTATTCATGAGTTGAATAGAGTGAAATACTAACCTTTTTAAACACTCGAGAGATTGAGAGTAATTCTCATGAGGATCTATCATTCTTGATTCATTCTTTTCAACTGAAGTTTCTTTCTTGTTGGTTTGAGATCGAAAAAATGTTATCTCATGATTGTTTTGATCCTTGATTGTCTAGTTGCTTTCTTCTTGATTCATTAAATCTTTTAGAGTTTTTAGTTTTTGAGTCACATGTCGTTTTTCTTTGTTCTAGTTTTTGTCTTTTGTGTTTTGCTTGAGAATCGCAAAAGTTAAGTGTGAGGAATTTGATAACACTATATTTTATACATTTTATAAACATCTCACTGTGCTTCTTAATGTTCAATCGAGCTTAATTATGTTGGTTTTGACATATTTTATGATATTGAACCAAATTTGATCATTAAACAAATTATCAGTAAATTAGCGCTTAATTATCTCTTTAGCGGTGTTTAGTAACCCCAATTTATAACTTAAGTTCATGAAATATTTGATTGATGTGATTTTGGTCTTGTAGGAAAGCTTAGACAAATCCTCTACAACTTTCATGAAAAACAAAACTCGGATCGGACTCCTTGGAGGTGATATTAGGCTTGCAAGTCGAACGAGAGAGAAATTGAAATTAGGTCTGAACACTCTGCAAGATTGGACCATATCTTGAGTTCTAGGAATGATTTTGGACTCAAACCAAAGCCATTTTAAAGCAAAAATCCAGGCGTACAACTTTCATGAAGACCACTTTTCTCAAAAATGAAAAAATAGGAAACACGGATGTGTCTTTTGGACACACGGTCGTGTCTCCTCACTACGTCATTGATGACGTATCAAACTTCTTAATTAAGTTTGGTCACTGTAGCGTCACTGTAGCACCACTGTAGCTACTATAGCTCATGTAGCAAATTTGCCGATAAATAGGCAATCAAATGCAAGAGAAACGTACATTCGGGGGGAGAGAGAGGGGTAAGGTTCTTGGCAATGCCCAGCCTCCTCTCCTCAGTCTCCCTTCAATTTTCTTTCTCTTTTTTTTTCTCTTTTTCTTTCTTCTAAATTTTACTCCTGAGACGCATCTAAATTGAGAAGTATGTTTAATGATATGACTGTTTAAAACCTATTCGTAATAAAACCAATTAGTGATGACAGAGTAAGGAGTAAATTTTGGAAATAATTTTTTACTCTTGGGACACATCTTAGTTGGGGTAGTAACTATTTAGTGTTTATTTGTGGAAGTAACAAAGTTTTGCTGTTTGATTTTCTTTGAAAGATTCAAGCGAATGCACTCTCACATCCTTTGAAGCAATTGAAATTCAGGAATCATAGCATGATTGAATAAATTATCTTCTTTCTTAAATTTCACATGCTTGGTTATGGATGATGAATTGGTGGATTAAGAATGATAGAAATATGTCTTGTAAGATTTTGAGTCTATTGATGAATGGATTAAATATCTGTACCATTCTCGTCTTTCTTGTGTGATTTTCATTTCATGGAATTATTCTTTCTAAACTTGCTTTGATTCTTTTTGAGGTTACATTTTCACATGCATATAAATATGATTGAGCGTTTTTGAAATAAATTATTTTGGTAAATAATCATCCTTGTATATTTTTCCTTGTGTAATCCCTTTGAGCTTATTTGACCATTCTTTGTCTTTAGCTCATTACCTGCCTTAAAAAAAAAACATATTTTACCCAACCTTAAGGAATAAGAGAGCATTGACTTTGTTCTTGAATAAGTGTGAGAGGGTGTGTGCAAAATGATTCAAAAAAAAAAAAATTGACCACCATTGTAATCAAAGGATTATCAGAGTCTAGAATAAAGGTGGAAGCTTGGAAACAACAGGAAGAAAAGAAGAAAGTTCAGTTCTAACAATGAATTCAATTCACCAATTTGGGATTGATCTTCAACAAAACATTAGTCAAATATTGGTGATTGTCCTTTATGATGAATATTCTCAAATATTTTCTCTACTCTAACTGTACCATAATGCTCTTTTATTCTTTTTGGTATTTATCTTCTCATATTCATATTATCCACTCTCATTTACCATGATCTCATTACAACCTTGAATAAAGTTCTCTTGATTTTTGTATGCATGTGGTTTGAGTAGCGGAGAAGTAAAAGATAAGCAGTTGCATGGTAGTGCGAATTGTTCATGGATTGAATAGAAATGAAATACTTACCTTTTAAACATTTGAGATTGAGAAATTCTGTGAGGATCTATTATTCTTATTTATTCTTTTCAACCCAAGTTTTCAACTCTTGTTGGTTTGAGATGTGAAGAAATGTTATCTCATTAATCTTTGATCCTTGAATTTCTTGTTGCTTTCTTCTTCATTCATCGTAGTCTTTTAGAGTTTTTAGGCTTTTGAGTTTATGTCGTTTTATTTATTTCTTACTTTTTGCTTATGTGTTTTTGCCAAGTCTGGTAAAAAAGTGTGTGGGAATTTGATGATCACATATTTTATACATTAATAAATCCTCATTTTTAGTCATTTACACTTTCTACATGTCTTAATTAATTGAGTTTGATTATGTTTTGTAAGTTTGATTCAAATCGACTTAATTGATTTTTTCAAATTATTTGGGTCTTACATTGTTTTTACGTATTTTCGTACCATATCTTGAGTTAGATGTGTAAAAATTATGTATCTTACCTTGTAAAAATAAGAGATAAGAAACTTTCAAGAGAACTTTCACGGGTAAAATATGGACATCTAGAAGAAATTAATTGTGCTTGGAAGTTAGAATACGGGTTTGTGATTGGAACCAACAACGTGTCACAATAATCGAGCATAACTCGGTCAGTAGGAACTTATTTGGGCTGAAATTTGAACACTTGAAAGTTAAGACTCATATCTACAACTTTCATGAAGAACACAAAACTCGGATCGGATAATTTGGAGGTGATATTAGGCATGCAATCAGAAACAAACAAAGTCTTTGAACCTACCGAACAGGTTCATATAGAATTGAACCATATCTCGGTGTAGGTGGTGAAATGAGTTGAAATTTGACATCCGAAAGTTAAGGCCAAATCTACAACTTTCATGAAAATGACTTTTCATTTGATAACGGCATCCATGAGTTAAGAATGAATGATTTCGAGAAGAATGTTATAATCCAACAATAATCCAACCACTCAACCACTCATCCAACCATTCACCCACTCATCCACCTACTCCTCACCTACTCTTAATCAACCTCTTGTCATTTTGTATCATTAATCCTACTATAAAAGCGCACCATTGGTGATCATTTGGTCTTTCTTGGTGTTAGCTTAGTTTTTAGAAGTTATGATTATCTTGTTTATTGTTTTTCCTTTGTTATAATTTTTTCTTTCTACAAATTGAAGTTATGTTAATCTTTCTCTTCTTCTTCTCTTTTCTTTCTTCTTATCTATGAGTAACTAAATCTTCATCTGCTTGCTTGGGTGAAAGAGTGAAATTCTTGATAATGAAATAAGGTTAGATTATTCATTTCTTGTCTTAAATGATATATTATCAAATGGACGTTATATGTGTTGTATTTTGTTTCCAATTAATTTAGAAACCTTCTTTGTATAATGGAGATCTTGATTTATTGTAGATAATAGGATTACACAAAATCTTGAACTCATTTACAAATGTTGGTAGATAATTAAAGGAATCATAATATGATTGTATATATAATTGAACTTTGAATTTTTATTTTCTAATTTTGAACCTCCGTCAGTTGTGTGTGGATTTGATTGAGTTATAAAGAGAAATAATCTTACCTTTAATTTATTACCAAGAGTGGATCTCTTAACCCAAGCAGTTCTTAAATTCATTTGTGAACATCTTTTATTACTTTTGGTGTTGTGACAAATCTTTTTCTTACCTCAATTTTTTTCTTCATCAATTCCCAGTGGATCGACTTGACTTTCGAGAAATTTATTACTTGGCATAACTCAGACTTGGGTTTGCAGATCCTTTAAATCCCGCATGATCAAGTTTTTTGGCGCTTGTTTCGGGAGGATACCAAGAGAAAAAGAAAGAGAAAGAAAATTGAAAGGAGATTGAGGAGAGGAGGCTCGACACTGCCCAGAACCTCACTCCTCTCTCTCCCCCCGAATGTACGTTTCTCTTGCATTTGATTGCCTATTTATAGGCAAATTTGCTACATGAGCTGTAGCTACAATACAGGTGATCTTCTGATCTTCTGATGTACCAAACTTAATTAAGAAGTTTGATACGTCATTAATGACGTAGTGAGAAGACATTGCCGTGTGTCCAAGAGACACATCCGTGTCTTTTATTTTTTCATTTTTGAGAAAAGTAGTCTTCATGAAAGTTGTAGGCCTAAATTTTTGCTTTAAAATGGCTTTGGTTTGAGTCCAAAATCATTCCTAGAACTCAAGATATGGTCCAATTACTACAGAGTGTTCAGACCCAGTTTCAGCTCCTCCCTTCTGACTTGCAAGCCCAATATCACCTCCAAGGAGTCCGATCTGAGTTTTGTGTTCTTCATGAAAGTTGTAGGGATTTGTCTAAGCTTTCCTACAAGACCAAAATCACATCAATCAAATATTTGCAACTCAAGTTATAGCCAGTTTACTAAACACTGCTAAAGAGATAATTAAGGCTAATTTATGCAATAATTTGTTTAATGATCCAATTCGGTTCAATATCATAAAATGTGTCAAAACCAACATAATTGAACCTTAAGAAGCCTAGTGAGAGGTTTATAAAATGTATAAAATACAGTGTTATCACCAGACTTGGTGTTGGGACTAGACTGGTTAGCCGGATTGGGGAAAATCACAGCCAACTTCAAGGAACTAACGTTGAAAATAAAGAAAGAGGGCCACAGCCATCTTATTAAGGGAGACCCTTCCTTGTGCAAGTCAGCCATATCATTTAAATCAGTAATGAGATCTTTACAGGAAGAAGAAGTAGGTTTCCTTATAGAATTGCGTGTGCTGATAGAGGGCGAACAACTTAGAGAAGAAAAGATTCCCGAGGGCATTCAGGCTGTCTGATGTTGTTTTCAATTCCCTAGAATTTGATGTTGTTTTTCAATTCTCTATCCCCAATACCGAAAAATGAGATTGAGGGTTAGAAGTTACCACTTGTTCCTATCATTTTAGTGGAGATGGGAGTGGATTATTGACACCATACAAGATAAATTTTCGTTAGATGTTAGATGAATTGGCAGGGGCGACTATCTTCTCTAAACTGGATTTGAAATCCGGGTATTACCAAATTCGTATGAAGGAGAGGCATATTGAGAAAACTACATTTAGGACGCATGAGGGGCATTATGAGTTCATGGTGATGCCTTTCGGCCTCACAAATGCACCGTTCACGTTTCAGGCCCTCATGAATGAGGTTTTGAGACCGTATTTGAGAAAATTTGTTCTGGTATTCTTTGACGACATTCTGATATATAGTGGGGATGAGACAACCCATGTTGATCATTTGAGACAAGTGTTTCAACTGTTAATAGAGAACAAATTGGTAGCCAACCGAAAAATATGTACGTTTGGCAGCAGTAGTGTGGAATATTTGGGACACGTAGTCTCCTCACAGGGGGTTGCGGCTGATCCAAAGAAGGTAGAGATAATGCTAAAGTGGCCTGCACCTAAGGATGTCAAGGGACTGAGAGGGTTTTTGGGTCTAACGGGTTACTATCGGCGATTTGTAAAAGGATATGGCCAGATTGCTAAGCCCCTTACTGAGTTGTTGAAAAAGGATGGGTTCCAATGGTCTACAGCAGCCCAAACAGCTTTTGACACACTGAAAAATGCCATGGTTGATCGTCCAGTGTTGGCAGTACCTAATTTTACAGCACCTTTCGTTGTGGAGACTGACGCATCTAGCCGAGGTATTGGGGCTGTACTGATTCAGCAAGGCCTCCCTGTGGCTTTTATCAGTCAAGCTCTATCCACTAAGGGATAGCAGAAGTCAGTTTATGAGAGAGAGCTCATGGCCATTGTATTCGCTGTTCAGAAATGGAGACACTATCTTCTGGGGAGGCACTTCATCATTCGCATAGATCAAAAGTCCTTGAAGTTCCTAACAGAACTGAGAATGTTAGGGGAGGATCAGTTTAAATGGGTCTCCAAACTCATGAGCTTCGACTTTGAGATCTAGTACAAACTAGGAAGAGAAAACGCGGTGGCAGATGCGTTATCTAGACGAATGATGTACTCAGCCTTCTCGGTTTCAGTTTCAGAAGAATGGGAGGAATTGGGGGAAGAAATAATGAAGGATGCAAAACTGAGTAAAATCATCCAAGACTTAGTGGTACAACCCCAAGCTCACTCGGGTTACTCTTTGTATCAAGGGAGACTGTACTATAAGGAAAGGTTGGTTTTTCCCAAGGGTTTTGCCAAGATCCTTACTGTAATTCATGATTTTCATGCCTCAGCTTGGGGGGGGGGTCAGTCCGGGTTCTTGAGAACTTATAAGAGACTAGCTGTGGTTTTCCATTGGGAGGGGATGAAACACGATATCATCAAATTCATTGCAGCTTGCGACAGCTGCCAATGAAATAAGGTTGAATTTCTGTCACCTGCTGGTTTATTACAGCCGTTACCCGTTCCCACTCAGGTTTGGGAAGACGTCTCCATGGATTTCATCACGGGGCTTCCCAAGGCTAAAGGCAAGGATACTGTGCTGGTTGTGGTGGATCGCCTTACCAAGTTTGCACACTTCATGGCTTTGGCGCATCCTTTTACAGCCAAGGAGGTAGGCTAGTTATTCATCTCACAGGTTCTTCGCTTACATGGTTTTCCCTCTACCATTGTATCGGACAGAGATAAACTCTTCCTCAGCAAGTTCTGGACTGAGCTCTTTAAACAAGCAGGGACTCAACTGAAATTTAGTTCCGCTTACCATCCTCAAACGGATGGGCAAACGGAAGTAGTGAATAGATGCTTGGAAACTTACCTTCGCTGTTTTATTGGAGAGAAACCTACTAGCTGGGTAGATTGGCTGTGTTGAGCTGAATATTGGTATAATACAAATTATAATCGCTCTACTTGCATGACCCCCTTTAGAGCTTTATATGGGAGAGACCCTCCGGTACTGTTTAAAGCTGCTGCATATCCCTCTCGAGTTGAGGAAGTATCTCAGTTGGCCCTGGACAGAGATGTTATCTTGCAGGAATTGCATCATAATTTGAATAAAGCCTAGTAGCAAATGAAGCAGCAGGCGGATAAAAAGAGAAGGGATTTAGAGTTCAAGGTGGGAGATTGGGTCTACTTAAAGGCCAGACCCTATAGAATGCATTCCATTGCAAAGAGGAGGTGTGAGAAGCTTAGCCCGCGTTATTATGGCCCTTTTCAAGTCGTAGCTCGCATCGGACAGGTGGCATACAAGCTCCAACTACCAGAACATGCCCAAATCCACCCAGTATTCCACATCAGTAGGTTTACCAGCTTCTCAAACACCTCAATTGATTCCCAGGGAGCTGTCTGAAGATTGGGAATTAAAGGTGTACCCAGCTGCAGTGGTAAATCTTCGCTACAACAATGTGGGGGAAGCTGAGTTGCTCATACACTGGGAGGGCACTCCTTGTTGCGATGATTCTTGGGAAACGATATCAGCCTTGCAGCAACGCTTCCCAGACTTTCACCTTGAGGACAAGGTGAAACTTTTGGGGGGAAGTATTGATGGCAGCAAGCCCATTGTTAAGAAGGTTTATGTTAGAAGGGAGAGGCCCAATAAAGGGCCCACAAGGAACATAACAGACTTAACTAACTCTGAATAGTTAGTTAAGTCTGTTGGAGGGGGAAAACAGGGGAATAAAAGGGAAAGAATCAAGAAGAGGGGGGTATGAAAAGTTTTGTAAGGGATTTCAGGGGAAATTCTCGGGTATTGAGAGAGTTTTATCAGTTCTATACTTTGTATGTTCTGTATTGGGTGATTTACCCTAATTCATTCAATAAAAGAGATATTTCAGTAATTGATTCCATCAGGCGCTTCTAGAAATCTGTACAAAATTTAGCATATGTGGCTTTTCTATGCCAATTTATGCCAAAAATTAAAAGTCAGGGCAGCATTTTTATGAGGAAAAGTAGACACCTTCTTAAAGGAATTTAATATTTCAAGTTTTCCTTGTAATTGTGGTATCAATGGTACTGCCTAGTGAATTTTCAGATGGAATTTGTATCAATATGATGGCCACTTCTAATATACAATTGAGTACCCACATTTAAATAACAAGTGGTTGCTTTTATTGATAAATGATAAATGGTTAATTCAAATGATAAGTGGCTAATTATGATTTAGTGGCTGTAAAACCAAATTTGGTTAATTCAACTTAAATATGGGTGTAGTAAAAATGGTTTCAATACCACTTTTGACCCATCATTTTCGCATTTAAAAAAAAAAAAAGTTGACTCCAATTGTATTGTAGAATCACCCTTTAATATGACATATGTGTTATGAAGAAACTTCATCCTTTGGCTTGCTTGGATACTAGACAACTTTGCCTCAACACTGCTGCCTTGTTTTAATTGGCTATATCTACCACTGTTTTGTCCTGTACTGAGCCTGCACTATCACAGTGAAAGAGCAGTTCCATATTTACTATTACTCTCTAACTCTGGGCTAAGTTTTCTGGCTATTAGCGCTACTAGCAATTTGAACACAAATGTTGCCTTGTATATTTCGAGTTTCAACTGCCTTATATGTTTCAACTGATGTTTGTTCTTAACCTCAGATCACTGTTACATCTGTAACATGATTTCTCAAAACTTTTCTCCTCTACTGTCATCCTCACCTTCCTGATTATCAGAACCTAAGCTATGCTCATCTTCCTCCTGAACTACTTTGCTCATGCACTATGCTATAAAACATGCAGTCATGCTTCAACATTCTTTATTATGCCATACTTTGCTGCATTTATTTTTTTTAATCTCAAATGTACTAAGGAAAGCCAGTGGAGATTCCAAATGATGCCAATGATGAGAGGGTTTTGGGGCTAGAAAGAAGCCTTCTGATGGCACAACATACATTTTTCTAATTGACTTGATTGGCAGTTGCAACCTTTTCTTTTGTACTTAGAAAGTTTTTGGGTTGGGGCACATCTCATATCCAGTAGGTGGTGATAGTTGTCAATTCAAAATTAGTTGGAGGATATTGCATTATATCTTTCTTCTTTTCCACATCAAGTTTAATACTTACAATTTTGTGTATTTTTTAAGGTACTGATAAGTTATATAGAGACTGCTGGAAGCACTATGACTCGACAGAAGGCTCTCAAAGAGCAGTACCTATTCACTTGTACATGTCCCTGCTGTTCTAAAGTGGTACTTGCTAGATTACTTACTCGGGGATATCTTCCTGTTGCCTTCATAGCATGGTATATTTCAGTAAAATTGGCATGCTGTCATTGGCTAATTCAGTTAAGTTAGTTTTGAAGGGTCAGTATGATGATATCCGAGAAAGAGCGATTCTAGAAGGATACAGATGCAAAAATGAGAAATGCGATGGTTTCTTGCTTCGTACAACTGGTATGTGACTGTCTATGGCTATAATAAATGTCAAGTGGCTGGAGGAGGAACACTATAAATCTTTTACCGGCTATTGATTTTGTAGTTTGATGGTACATTGTCCCCTTTATGAACAAGAGTAAGATCAAAGATATACAACCTGCCGGGTGCTTTTATGTCTTTCTTATCGATGACCTTTTTTTTAACCCTTTTTAATCTGCTAAAATTGAAGATCGAAAAGGATTCCAATGCCAAGAATGTGGACTAGTTAGGGACAAGGAAGAGATAAAGAAAATTGCAACTGAAATAAAATCGCTATCAGAAGAGGAAGCTTCTAAGCCTTCTTCCACTGGCAGTATCCTTTAATGTTTCTGACAAGAACTTATAACTTCAATAGCTATCTCCTGAACTATTTTCCTTTTGCATCCTAATCTTCTCTCTCTCCCCCCCTTGATAGCCTTGACCTATGTGCAAACGAAATTGATTTGCAGTTTATGTCCATAAAGTCAAATCCTTGACTAACTTTAGATTATCAAGAAGCTATTTCCATATATAAAATGATTGAGAAACTGCAAACACAACTATATCATCCTTTCTCAATCATCTTGATGCAAACTCGGGAGAAGATCTTGAAGGTAGGCTCCTCCTTGTAGTTCTCTGTCTATTCTGCTATTATTCCCTTATTAATATATCTTGCTTGATGATATCAAGTTCAACCTTACCATATGTGCATTACTTAGTACACCGCCTGTGGAGATTTGTTTGGTGCAGTGTAGATCTTATTTGTGCCTTTTAGGTACAAACAAATTCTTTTGCTGTTGAGTGGTCAGTTTAATATATTAGATACTAGTTAATTAATATGGATTGGTTTACATTCTGCTTTGGATGACCCTGCAACTGGTACACCACAGGTGTTACTGGCAAAAGGAGTTTGTCCCCTTTATATGCATCCAAAGTTTGCATAACTACTCTTCTTATTTCTTTTTCTTCTTAGTAGAAGACTCATTTAGTCATTTATCAATTAAAAACCTCTTGACTTGTCTTCTGCTGTCTCATATCTTTGCATCAAAGGGCTTTTTCTTTGTGCCAGATGAAACAATGAAGACTATAGTCCATTTCTGCAATAATTAATGTGTCAACTCTGAAACAATGGATCTAAAGATATGACATTTTGTCCTCTGCAGTCATTAATGGAGTTGGAACATTGGAGAGAAGCTTTAGCATACTGCAAATTGACCATACCAGTCTATCAAAGTATATCATACTGGAACTTGGATCCTCAGTAAATGACATAATAATGAGCTTCCTTAGCATTCATTTTGTTGGTAGTTTCAGTTGTTGCTTGCATTTCAAAGTTATCTATGTTGCCCTTCAAATATTTGCTATTAACATTAATTCATGGTTGAATGAGAAAATGAATATTCTTATTTTTTAACTAGTGATGTAAGGTATTCTGGAGGTGAAGTAGATTAAATCTACAAGGAAAAAGGTGAAGGTTGCAACTTAGGTGTTAATTGACCATCCCAGAACATTTCAATTATATCAAGGCTGTACACAGTATTGTGATTAAATTTGTTGCTGAGAAGAATGTTTTAAGGGGAAAAAATAGTGTAAACAGTTTGGAGTGATATCGAAGAGTGATGAACAGTAAAATTCCTAGAAATACAGGCACCCTCCCACATTTATCAAGCATTTCATTGCACATTGAGTGTTCTGAAAATGTACCCAGAGTGTCATTCATTATTAACTTACATGAAATCTTGAATACTCTGGGTTTAAGCTATCAACAATGGCTTTAGGTTGTTAATTTTTACTACCATCCAAATTGGGCTCCTGGACTTAACAAAATATCAGGTTACTGAACTCTCTCAATATCTATAATTGAAATTTAAAGTGATATAGAATTTCATTTCAGTGGCTATGGAAATTTATGTCAGGCACAATGTGATAGAAATTTATGCTTATACTGTTTTACATCAGTTTAATGTATAAAAAGCTATGTTGTCAAATAGAATGGTGCTAAAGCTAAACCCATCTTAATCATCTTCTTGTAGTTTATTAATCATCTGCTGCCTGAATCGCTATTCACAGTGCTTTGTCTGCTAAAATTTACCATTCATGTTCTGATTGAGAAAGAAGTTCACAAATATGTTGCTGATATCCAGTGCTGGATGTTTTACTTGATTGTAGGAGTGTATCCAGCTGTTCACCCTCTGCTTGGTTTGCAATATTATACTTGTGGAAAACTCGAATGGTTAGCATCTGTTAACTGAAGCATTTATCCATTGTCTTAAATCTGAAGCTTTTATCCATTTAGTCTTAAAATGGGCAAAGGTTATTGTTAAATTCTTTTACTTAGTGAAGCATTTGTGGGGACTGGGGACATAAAATAACATGCTTTTCTCTTGTAGAAGTACAGAAGTGTTTGTCTGTATATATGCATAATAGATACATAACATTCCACCAAAAAGCTGAAGAAACTCATGATTATTCGAGACTGCTGTACTTTTGCTGTAGGTAGATAACAATTTAACAATGTAGGAGAAGATTCCTCTGAGTGAGAAACAGTGTATTCTGAGAAGTTACAGCAATAATGCTGGTAAAGTTGCCAATCAACATGGATGCCAAAAAGTGCAGATTTGGCCTGAATCTAATTCTATAATGATACTTCATCATTTTGTTGTATGAATTTAATTTGCCATTTTGAGAGATTTTAGATTAGAATGTTCGTCCGAAAAGGTTATTGTCTTGAGTGGAGAGTGAGTCTATCTGGTGAAGGCTTCCTTGAGTTTTGATGTTGAATTGGGTTCTTAATCTGGTGTCCAACAGTGTTGTCAAAAGCGGTTGATGTGGCCTCCTAGGCGTTGAGGTGGGGCGGAAAACAGCCTCGCCGTCTCAGATGGCCTGAGGCAAAGAGGCTTTAATGATGCATTATGTTAATATGGATTACATTTGGTCATATGAGCAATTAATTATTATGTTTCTAGCATTGTCAATATGGATTACATTATGTTTTAAACTTATTGTCATGACTAATTTGCATTTAAATCTTAATTAGGTTATGATTTGTAGATACATAAATAATTTTTGTTATTTTTTTAAATATCCGCATCACTTCAATGATGCGGCCGCATCAAAGTGATGAAGTGATGCGGTTTTGGGGATGACCGCTTTTCGCCTCGTGACAACACTGGTGTCCAATGATCTATTGGCAACTGCTGGGATCCCATTTCAAATGGATGTGAGCTTGATATTGATAGCTAAGGATAAGATTCAAGATGCCTGTGAGTTAGTATTAGTATTATACACAAAAGAAGAAATTTCTTCTGTTGAACTAGAAATTTTAATTGCTAGTATTATAGTTTTGGCAGTAAATACATGTTATTTGTAATGTTGAATCTTTGATTTTGTTAAATCAGTACATGGATAGTTAAACCACTGGTCGTTCCCGAACCGTGGTTAAAATTTTTTTATGGTGTGCCCGTGTTATTATGCTATTACATTAAAGCCAATCACCTTGTTAGGGCATGTGGACCTCCAGTGGAAAAAGAAAAATTACCCTTCCCCCAGCCCCTTAAAAAAGGGGGAATTACAAAAATAATAATAATAATAATAAAGGTAAATTTACTTAGTTTGAAAACTATTAATTGCTCAACTGGTTAATGATGTTCAAAGAATGGTTTAATGATTAACCACTTATTACCTTAATTATCTATTTAAGTACTTAATTTTTTAAAACTGAAAATATTCGTACCAAGAATTAAAAAGAAAAAAATTAATTTGTAACTTGAATTTAATGGTCTTTTGTTCCATGTTGGGGACCTCACCTAGTTGGAAAAGCATTCTGTTATTGTTGTTGTTTTGGTTGAGTTTAATGGTCTTAACACAGGTATCTGGGAGACACAGAGGAAGCTGTTAAATCACTGACCAAGGCAGTGGATATACTACGGATTACTCATGGCACAAATACACCTTTCATGAAGGACCTCTTGATGAATTTGGAAGAAGCCCGTGCTGAAGCCTCTTCCAAATGGTCCTCTAAAGAGGAGTAGAATGACAGGTTGATGACTACTATTGCTGCTGCTGGTGGTACAAGCAAGTCACTAGAGCTGGATGACATAAAAGGATTATTAGGTGTTATTATTATGCATGCACTTGTTCGCTCAAGAAGTTTGCTCAGTCAGTCACAAGAGGCTCACGTCAGTAAATTGTGGAGTAATTGTGAAAGAGATGGATGGTTTGCTTTCCCAACTACTTTTCAGGGACCGTATGTATTCCAATGTATCCTTCATCTGTCTGTCTGAAGGTTATATAATCATTTGTTACTTTTTTTTTGGCATTTTTAAGAAAAAAGAAAAAAGAAAAAAAGATGCTGCCCGTTTAAAAAGGGGGATTTTTTAAAATTTCTTTTATTTATTGCCTGCTAGATTAAAGCAATCTTGTTTAATAACTTAAATTTTTAGAATAGATGGTTTATGATATGAAATCTTTATGATAAAGTGGTTTAGAGTTTAAGCTTTGTCGTTGGTAGTCTTTTAATAAAAAGTTAAATTTTAACATAAGGTAAGCCAAAGTAGGTGGGTTTGTGTATTATTTACGCTTCAAACCTAGTGAGCTTGTGTGAGAGAGAATATTAGATATATATATATATATATATATATATATATATATATATATATATATAATAATTAAGTCATGATATTTGTATTTTTTTTTTTTACATGAAAACATTACACCTTTATGTGAAATTAAAATAAAATAAAATAAAAAAAGGATAAACACTTTTCAACACTTACTTTTTCTGTTTTTTAAAAAAGGATGGGATAAAGGTTTGATGTGAAAAAAAATGTACAAATAATATTTTTTTATAAAATTATTCATGTGCCTTGTGAGATTACATTGGTCTCTCTTCTAATTGTTGAAATTACAGTCGTGTACTTATTATTTGTGCGGAACAATAGGAATTGCAAAAATTTTAAAGGGTATATATGTTAAATTAAAATACAGAAGATATTTTTCTTTTAAAATTTGAAATAGGGGAAATTATTATGATTTTCGAAATTAGAAAGTTAGTATAACTTTATTAACAGTCCCGATATTTGTCTCTCAAAAATATTTTAATTTTTTTTTTTTTACTCAAACTTATTATATTTTATAGAATCATTACAAATCAGATACAATTAGATTTGATATTTCTCTTATATAAAAATACAATAAAAAAAATTGAACGTATTTGATTGTAAGAAAAACATTTTCTTTTTATCAATTCTTGTGCAATTCATGAAAGTCCCATTACAGGGGAGGGGTGTTTTTTGCCGTGTGTTTTTTTTTTAGTTTTTCTCGTCCTTGCTATAGGGGAGGTTTATAATGAATCAATGACTTGAATTAGGCTCTTTCAGTGTCAATCTGTGATTGAGGGCTTGTTGCCAAAATACCACATTTCATTTCTTCATCATGGCATTAGCTTTATGCTAGAGGCTGTAACACGATATTTTTAAAAAAAAAAATTAGCATTGCCTACCAAAAGTGTCT
Organism: Ormosia emarginata; assembly: GCA_029884605.1. Lineage (NCBI taxonomy): Eukaryota > Viridiplantae > Streptophyta > Magnoliopsida > Fabales > Fabaceae > Ormosia > Ormosia emarginata. The sequence goes on along the minus strand of JAQQTP010000082.1, from coordinate 58,951,110 downwards.
CGTAACAAATGTATACATAATTTTTGCTGATAATATGAAAATTCAATAGCAAATTATATTGACTTTTTTTGAAATTTAACGAAATTATATTTGTCATTTTTTTTTAATTTGTATATTTACATTATAAGAGAGGTAAGTACAATCTGTTAGTAAATTTTTTATTAAGATTTTATTCATCCTTCTTATAAAAAAAATTAATGCCATAAAAATTACTTAATAAATTTTAAGAATAGAAATATATTGTAAACAACTTTGAAAGCAAAATTAATAATATAGGGGTCATTTTACAATGCGCAGTCCGGTCAAATGAGAATGAGAATGAATCGACGGCTGCAATACTGGACCTGGAACTTGAAGCCATGGTAATATATGAGATTCAATGTTTTATTTTTTTCAAAAATTTACTCTTCCAACACATGCATGAAAGTTAATTTATCATAAATTTAAGTTATTAATTTTAATTAATATTTTAATTCATCTTGTTTTTTAAAAATTGTCCATGGCGTTGAACACTGCCATCCTTAACACTGGGGACGGCTTTTTTAACTTACGTTGTCTTTCATCTAATGCTTTTAATGACGAGATGCTAATTGACTTCATCCCCACCATCTCCTCTCTCTCTCTCCTTAGCATATATATATATATATATATATATAATTTCAAAATTTTTTAAAAAAATCATAATTCATTAATATCATTTCTATAAGACTATTTGCTTTTAGTAAGTCCTCAACGCTCCATACGCTCATGGTGGCGGAGGTGAAGATGGCAGTGCGCGGCTGGGCTGGGATTTGGTGATGCGGTGGTGCGAGTGGCTGCTTTATGGTGGTTTGCAGTGGCGCAAGTGGTGGCTACGCATGGGTGATCGGCAGACGGTAATCGATCGAAGCTTAGCACTGAGGAATGGGAGATCTATGGGAAAGTGAGGGAGGCAGAGAGAAAAACATGGATACGCATAAGATGCTAATCGACTTCATCCCCACCATCTCTGGCGTCTCCTCGATAGCTGGTGGCGGAGGTGAAGATATTTGGGATTTGGTGATGCCGCGAGTGGTCGCTTCAAAGTGGTGGCTACGAATAAAAATCGACCCATAATATAAAAGAGTAGAGAGAAAAACATGGATAATAGAAAAATTCGACCAAAGCGAGAAGTCAGAAGTCAGGAAGATCATACCCCACTTTCATTAACATGGGGTCATTTGCATAAGTATAATGAAAATATAAATATTAAGAAGATGTTGGTGTAATAATAATATAAATTTTAAGAAAAATTAATATAATTTTTAAAATAATAGAAATGTTAGTTATAATTAGACTAAATTTTAAGAGAAATTAATATAATTTATTCAAAATTCAATGGAATGACAATAGATGTGGAAATTGAGATAAACTTGGATACACATTGTTTACATATGCCAAACAGATGATTAAATATTATGTTTGGTGTACGTACGCATTGCTCATGTAAAATAGGTCTCCTATAAACCTATTTTATTCTCATATTATTTTTTATACTTTTTTTAATATTATTTATTATACATATTTTTTTTATTATTTTCTTTCACTAAATTACACATTTATATCACTTTTTTCTATTAAGTCCTTACTTGTTACCGCAACCCATGACTGTTTCTTTTTCTTCGTCCTTGTGGAAATTGAGATTGCATAGATTTCAATATGTGAGAGGTTTGAATTGAACTACAGGCCTTCAATTATGTGCTAATAGTAATTGAAATGGAAGGCTTTAATCGCATAGAATTTGGGGCATCAAGCTGACTGTCTTCATCTTCCTCTCCAATGAAGATGGGAAAGCACGTGTTTGAACATAATGGCCACTAAAATGAATCACGTGGAAAATCCACATGAAAAAGGTTCAGTGTAATACAGAGTTTTATGGGTTATGTTATGTATTATAAAAGCCACAAGTCCTGATTTAACTACAACTTCGATTTCAAAGATATTTAAAAAAAAATAAAAAAGAAAATACAAGTCACACCTCTCCTAAAGGTCAGCTAAATTACACTTTTTTTAAAATATTTTTTGTATAATTAAATTTGACATCTTGTATAGATATCATATATCAGTGTGAATATGAATATATATCAAAATATACTATATTTTGAAATAAAATAGATATATTATATATCAATATAAGATAAATATAAATTAAGTGTCTAATTTTAAATGTACAAATAATGAGATTTTTTTCTTAATGATATTAGCCTTCAATGTTTAAAAATTTCCATTTGACAACTACCGACTGTTTAATATTTTTTTTCCCAACGTACTTCCCTGTGGGCTGTAGCACCTTCTAAAATACGTTTTAAAACTAAAGCAGAGATACACATAATCTTTCAAATTTAAGATAAAAATCTCAAGAGGTACGTGTAATTTGCATTTTTAAACAAAATAATTGAATCTGGTGCTGCTGTCTCGCTTCACAAAATTTGTACAAAACCTGTACTAAATTGATTCATTTGCTACACACATTTTAATCTAATCTGAATAATGGGAAATACACAATGCTACCCAGTAAACTGCAGACCTATGAAAATTATGGTATCACGAAAAAAAACTACATTTATTACAAGTAGATTGAAGAAAATATATTGAACAAAAAGCTCGAAATCTTTGAATAGCCACCGATAAAAATCACTAGCTTCCTTCATCACCTACTTGTTATCAGAATTTGTCAAACGTTCCTGCAGCTGAATACAGAGTTCTGACATTCGGGACAGCAGTTTTCTTTGTTGATCTCGTGAATTTAGTGAGTGAGTTATTAACTTGAGTGGATCACCAAGGACCTGTTGGAGCTGACAACACAGCTGGGATGCTTCTGGGTCATATGTACAAGTTTCAGAAATAAGTTGTAACAATTTACAGCTTTGGTCTTGGGACAAAGATAGATGACATGGTACAGGAGGAACAAGAAATGGATGTTGGAGTAGCTGTGGAATTCTCCACCTTTGATTGCGATCCCATGCTAGACACCTCTTCATAAGATCCATAAGCCATGGGTTTGAAACTGGTTCATACGTAATTTCATGATTTGGATCTGTTATAACCTTGAACTTGGCCCAAAATGTCTTGTACTCAGAAAAAGGGGTTCTCCCATATACCATTTGATAAAGGATGCAGCCCAGGGACCAGATATCTGATGGCCGACCACACTTTATGATGTTTCCGTTCGCATCAGTCTCATTACACATAAATGCCTCTGGAGACATGTAACTCAGAGTACCCACCTACAAGAGTTGAAAACAATTAAGTTAAAATTTAATATTTAGAGTCAGTTTGATATTGCCTAAAAATTGGGATGAAAAGAACAAATATGAGTTTTTCCTATAATTTTTCAAATAAATTTCATTCTTAAAATGCCAAACTGATTCTTAGGATGCAATCATTCTGTCTGGGAAAATAAATGTCACTTTAGTTATTCCGATTATTTTAGGATACTTTAGAATTTGGTGCAGTGCATGCTTTGAAGATTACTCAAATTATTTGTCTCATTTTTCTATTTTCCTTCTTATTTTAAGACGTTTTAACTACTTTAAATAAGCTTATAACAACAATAGTGAAAGTGTAATTACCCAGCTGAACTACATGCAACCGTGGTCTTGCCTTATTGTTGAGGACTCCAAATCTTCAAGCATTCAGTCAATAAACAACAACAATAAAAATTTTACCCACTAGGTGGAGTCGACAATATAGATCAAACAGCGCCATTGTGTTTTATCAATAAGCATTATCAGTTTAATAGCGTATTGAACTGGTGCCAGTAGTCCAGATGCAGAAAAAGAGCTACTTAAGTTCTTACAGTTAAAATCACCTGAATTGATAAACAAAAACAATATATGTTCTACTAAGTCCTATCTGACACTGAGGTGTGACGATCAAATAATTCTCGAAACCAAAACTGCTTTTAATCTATAAGAGGGGAAGAGTACCACTGAAATATCTAATCTAAAAAATTATTTCACAATTGCAACAACCATTCTCTAATTATTTGTCTATTTTAAAAATAGCAACAATTGATAGGAAACACTATTGGACATACGTCAAACATTTAGCGTTATCACCACAACGAATGAAGGTGTCAATTTCACCTAAACATTACCAAAAAAAATTGTGTTCTTTGGACTGAAGTCAATAGAAATTATCAGAAATTGTAAGCTTTTATAATGCTGCAATGAACAAACCATATATGCAAAGGAAGGCCTATTAAAATATAACTTAATCACCCTCACTAAAACCACTTAATACAGTTCGTACATCACTAATATGCAGTTGTGCACCGTATTTAACAATGCAAGAAAAACTTTAGTCAGGCATTGCTGCACTTCCTCAATTATGAATAATGAAAAACAGTAAGTAACCGAGGGTAAAAGGCAGCATAAAGGCACAAAGTAAGAGAGACATGCACCTCAATTGTAGCATATATACGAGTCAAAAGGAGAGAAAAGAGGTGGAAAATAAGCATCACCTGTGAATCCCGTTGGATGTTAGTTGTATCACTCATTATTGCTTTGGCAATACCAAAATCAATCAGTTTTAGGGAACCTTTGACAAGGAGGAAGTTAGCTGGCTTCAAGTCAGAGTGCACAATACGTTCCTCGTGAATAGTGTTGACAGCTTGAAGAATTTGCTGCAAAAGGTGTCAACAAAACAGTCTCAGCTAATTTACCTAGGCAGAGCTTCAAAAAAATACTATTCTATTCCATCCAATGAAGAAAGAAAACGGAAGAAGAAAAAAAACAGCCGTTCATAATTAAATAATGGAGAAAACTGGCAACAAAACAATTGTGAGAGAACATCATTTCAAATCTGATTATGAATAAAATGATATGTGAATGAGACTTCAATTTGATGCCCCACAAAAAAGGATGCTACTTTTCAGATCCTATGTGAAATATGAACTATGAAGAATTGATTAAACATCCAGAACACATAACAGTAGACGTGGATAAAGGCATGGAAGTGTTATTTACATTCTTTTTGGATAATTCAAACACAAGAACTTTCAATGATTGAACAAAGGCAAAAGTAGTTATACAACATGCAAGTTCAGAGAAATGATAAAAATATTTTCAAGACTACAATGTAGATTTTGAAACCTGCCAATAAAATCGAAGCCAGTTCTCATCTATGGTCTGGTTGTATCCATCCAGTTCCTTCCACTTCTGGGACAACATGTGAGCCAAATCAATTTCCCCATATTCAAGTACCATGTATATATATCCATCATCCTTGAATCGTCCATCCTTATTACTGAAGCAAAGCCTTGCCAAATCAGTTCCTTGACTCGTCCAGCCTTTCATGACTTCCTCAAGCAAAGCCTTGTCAGTCACCTAATTACACAATTGAGTAAAAATAAAATCCACTAGAACATAAATAAGGTAATATTTCCAAACTTAGTACACAAAAAATGCAAAATCATGAAAATCATTATAAATAAAATATATAATATACATGAAAATCAACCCCACAAAAAAAAAAAACCTGTTTCTAAATGCGAATAACCCAACCCCCCAACCTCCCAAAAGATGAAGAAGAGAATGTATACAAAACTTCAGTGATAATAAATTGTTGTATCCTCAGACGTCTGAAGAGAGATATAAAGTAGCAATAACTGAAAAAAATAACTGCTATTAATCATAACAGATATTAGAAGTTGAGCAGAGTACCTCGTAGTCTATAAGCTGTATAATATTATCCTTTCCTTTCAGCCTATTTAGATACTCAATCTCTTGACAAAATCCATATGCAGTAGAATAATCACGACCCTTGAGCTTGATCTTTTTAAGTGCATAGATCCTACAGTCTGATGAAATCACTTTGTGTACCTCACTGCTTCCACCACTACCTATCTTGCCAATCCTTTGATAAAGCTTGCCATTGACTTTAAAAAACAAATCAGGGTCATATGTCCTTTTCCGAGAGGATGATGATGAACCTTTACTACTTGCAGCCTTCTCTCGTTTTTCTATCTTAAAAGAATCCAACTTCACGTCTGAAGATGAGGTTTTGGGCACTGGAGCCTGAGGTTGTAAGTTGGTTACATCTTTAGGCTCTTTCCCTTTAGTCAACTTGTCATCATGACAAGAGGTACATTTTGAAATGCTGGTTTCTTTTGACATGCATCCTTGTTGCTCCTTAGATGGGTCGCTCTCCTTAAATGCCAACTCTGCATCAACAGAAGAATCAGAAGCTTGGACTGCAATTGCTGCCTGATCAATTGACATACTATTGTTGTCTTTTAGGGAAGTATTTGATGATTTCATAACCCCTTGAGTTATAGGATGAGGATTAACATTAAGCTCCCCAAAAGGTTCTGCAGCCACGCGCGAGCCACTATCTTGATGCGAATGAGAATAACGGGTTGTTGAATTTAGCATGGGAGCTGAAGTTGAATGGACTGAGGTAGTGGTGGCACACAAAGGCCCCACTACCGAAGATTGTGTTGCTGGCTGACTTAAAAAGTTTCTGAATTGCTGCAGATGATCCTGAGTAACTGTTGTTCTCTTGGGCAACATAGAACTTATTCCTCCCTCAGATCTCAAACTCATGTCAAACTCTGGCTGCTGGATTTTTTGGTGCTTTGAGTCTCCAATTGATGGTTCAAGTTGGCTGCTTTCAACCCAATCCATTTCTGTCAATCCAAGTGAACCCATATGAGAAGATAAGTTCTCCAACTCAGTGGCCTTTCCATCATGGGCCCCTGCAGTTTAAAAGAGGACAAAATATATCGCAGGGAATAGTGACAGGTTTGGGATATGCATAGCATCAGAATTCATTTCCAACAAATTAGAAATAAAAAAAAAAATTTGTGACACAGAAAGAAGAAACTTGTTAAAAAAGCAGTCCCTTAAGGGAAAGATATAACAAAATTACCCTGTGCAGCAGTGCTGCTTTCAATTGAAAACTGGACTTTCTTCTGAGCATCTACATTTTGAGATCCTACCTGCAAAGAAGGCATAACGATGTTGTCTTTTGAGTTAGTCCCAGCCTTCCGGTTGTGCTGTTCGTGTGCATCAAATGGATTGCAACCTTCATCAAAGGTGTTGATGCAAGTGCCCGAGATTGATGGAGGTGTGATTGAAGCATCGTCGCCGCCGACAACAGAGGCAGTGTCCTTTCTCTGGGGTAGTGAGTCCTTCAATGACATGTCTTGAGACTTGTTGACATCCATGGCAGGAGTAGAAGGACCGGTAATGGATGTAGAAGTTCCGGACACGTTTCGTTGAGGAAGCAGAGTGCGCCTTGGCCTTATGCAATTGGACTGCATTGTACCTGAGAAATTTCTCCAAAGAAAATAAATAGATAGCAAAGAAATTTTACTTCTAGCACAAAGAAACCGTACACTCATCCACTAGGAATGGTAAAGATGGAAAAACCCTAGATTTAAGTTTTGAATTGAAATCAATGAAGGTGTGGCTGGATTGAAAAATAAGAAAAAAGAGCTTGGATTTTTCAAATGGATTGGGAATGGAATTAAAATTGAAAATGAAAATGAAAAATGTTAGGAGGAAAGGGATACCTAGAGGACGATGGCGCTTCAAGGCCGCTTGAACATGACGGATGAGGTTGGGCGGGGAGGAAGAAGAGGAAGAAGTAGTGTCCTGGTTGATCCGAAGGTTAGGCTTCCCATCCATGGACATTGACATGGAGTAGTAGTAGTAGTAATCTTAATCTCCACCGCATTTCTATTCTATCTATATCCCTAAATGCTTACTAACACGAATACCAAACATGAAGCATCAACAATTTGGAATTGGAATGGAGAGATCCATAACCATAATCGATTCAATTCGTTACTGGCTTACTACTAAATGCAAGTAGGAAGTAGAAAGGGTTGTGGTGTGGTGGAATCCAAAGCACTGAAGAAACTCAGATTTTGAAATCCAATTATGCTCATTTGCCGCTCCTCAATCATTTCCCCCCCCCCCCCCCTTTCATCGTTCTTTCATTGGTCTCTCTGAAATCCATTGGGCCCATCTGTTTTTTGGTTCTTAGGGCCCAAGGAGGCAAAGCCTAGTCAAACCATGGGCTGATCTTGCAGCTGGTCATATTTGTCTATCTTAGAATTTGGGCTTTCTAATGCAAGATAAGCTGGACGACGTGTTCGAAACCAATTAAATGTAACCAACTTCACCAACCCTACCTAAATTGCGAGGGGGAAATAGAAGTTACAGCTACTAAATTAAACATCAATGTGATATTTTACGAGTCTAATAAAGCAGATAAGCAGAAACAGATATAGGAATCAATTAATGTGGGTTAAAATTATAAAAGGTAATAATCAAAATATTTAAACAAAAAATTTTATTATATTTAAGGTACAACAATTCTAAATAATCATAAAATTATTTTTTGTCTTTAATTGATGTGGCTTCTTGCTCTAACATTCAAAGTATCAAAATTATTTTTTCACTTTTTTAAATTTTCCCTAAAGAAATGAAAAGAATACCGAAGCATATGTGAAATTGCCTTTACCGCTACTCTAAAAATGTATTGAATAAATTTTTTTTATTGAATAGATGTTAGAGAAGTTGAAACTTCTTTTTGTTTTACTTTAAAATTTAGTACTCTTTACTTGGGTAAAAATCAATTTTATTAAATAGATCAGCTTACAAGTTGAAAAAATCAATAACTTCTTTAGAATTATTTTAGCCACTCACTACATGAGTCAATACAAAGTAGAAGCAATGACTTTTTTTTTAACATGCTAATACTACATGTATCATGAAAATGTATATAAAAGTTGGGGGGACAATAACATTTGTTTCTCCCCCTATAGATCCATTGATGGATCAGTTGAGTTAAAAAGTCAACTGATTCAAATAATATTATTTATATTAATTTAGATTAAATTAGACTTGTTACATTTTGAAAACTGAACTAATTTAATCTAATTTAAATCAATTTGGATTGAATTAATTTAATCAGTTTTTGTGTTAAAAAAAATTAAGCAAAATATTTTGTAATTTAAAAGCAATTTAACTTATTAAAAATAAAAAAATAAAATGAAATATAAAATAAAAATTATAAATAATTCATTTCACATGTCTAAAATAATATTTGATTACATAAAATAAGAAAAATGTGTGAAAAATTAGAGTTATTATAAGTAAAAATATAAATTATATAATTAACAAATATATTATATAATATTAATCAATTTGGATTGGATTGAATCGATTTTGAAAATCAAATTCGAAATCCAATATGATCCAATCGTTTTCAAAAACTCAACCAAAAAGAGCCAAATTTATTCAATTTTAATTAGATTTCGATTTTTTGACTTGAATTTTGGTTTTATTTTTTGTTTAGATTGTATTTGAACACCCTTACTAAAAATAAGTTTATTATTCCTATAAGTCAACATTTTTTTTTTTAGAAATAATACTTACCTCATTTACTTTATGTACAATTTTTATGTCATTTTCTCCTACAGTATATAGATAACAAAATAAAGGAGATAATTACAAATTTTTAATTAAACAAAGTGTCATGTTGAAAATTCAAGTATGAATGTTAAAGTCACACATTGGTAAAGAGTGAGTTAAGTGAATAGTATATAAGTTGGAAGACTCATAGACTCATTGTCTTAAGGTTTTAGGTCAATATGTGACGTCTGACCCATTATTGTGATTTTTCACTTAATCTATTAATGGAGATCTTCTTTACTTTTGAGCTCTTCCTATGCCCCAACAAGTAGTATCAGAGTTGATAGTTTGTCAGGACCGAGTATTTGGAAACAGTGATTAGTACTTGGGTTCGACTCTAATTCATGTGTTGGAGCACATTAACAATACTTGAATCTTCGTAAATACTCGAAATCACCTTCGCTTGATGGGGAGCATACTAATGTTGGAACTTAGGGAAAAAAATGTTGAAAATTCAAGTGTGAGTGTTAAAGTTTCACATAAGTAAATAATGGGTTAAGTGAATAGTATATAAGTGGGAACTCATAGACTTATTGCCTTAAGATTGTGGAGCCGAGTATTTAGAGACAGTGGTTGGTGCTTTGATTCGGTCCTAACCCATGTGTTAGAGCACATTAACAAAACTTGGGTCTTGGTTTGTAATTCCATGAATACTCGAAATCACTTTCGCTTGAGGGGGAGCATACTAATGTTGAGACTAACACTTGAGGGGAAGAATGTTAGAAATTCAAGTGTGAGTGTTAAAGTTTCACATTAGTAAAGAATGTGTTAAGTGAAGAGTATATAAATAAAAAAATTCATAAACTTATTGCTTTAAGGTTTGGGATCAAGATCTGACATCAGACTCACTATTATAATTTATCACTTAACCTATTAATAGATATCTCTTTTGCTTTCAAGTTCTCCTATGGGCTAGCATGTCAACTATAACTATGCAAAATCTCAGGAGATGCAGCGTATTTCGTTTAGCTTATAAGTTGGACTAACAGCTTTTTTTCAAAAAATAGTTGTTAACGATGTTTAATCATATTTGATAAAATTAGTTTCAGTTTTTACACAAAATTCAATGCATTTTAAATACTTTTTTTATAATGTTGAAATTTTAACTTTTGATTTTAGATTTTAGATTATTCCTTATATTTTGACATGTAAATATTATTTTATCCTCAATCAAATAATTTTTTAATCATTATATACTTATTTTAATAATTTAATACATAAAAATAATTTTTTATACCATCTAAATAAAACATATTAGCTTAAAATTATTTTTTTACTAAAATATTTAAATATAATTAATTATTAAAATAATTAAATTTTTACAATTATCTCAAATAAGCACATGGTATAATTACTTTTTTAATTGATTCAGTTGTTAAGTCAATAAGTTTAATAGGAAATATAGTCCAAGAGTTTTGTACTCCCTAATTGACCCAAACGAGTGTCACGTGTTAACCTAACTTAAATAATAGAAGTATCTAGCTGCCATGCATGCAGTCTCTTTTCCCCTGACTAAATATTTATATTTTTAAAGGAGTAATTTTTAGGTGAATAAGATTTTATTATAAATATTTAAATTATTATTTGATATATATAAAATAATAAAATTATCATAAAATTATATTAATTATTAATAATATTTTTATATATATCAAATAATAATTTAAATATTTAAATAATAATGTAATAAATTGTATTTATCTAAAAATTTTCTTTTTAAATTTCTTTACAAATTCGAAATCCTACATAATTTTTAATTGGGTTTTGTTACGTATTCATGTTAAGAATACTAAAATAATTTTTTTTAAAATAAAGTATTTAAAATAGTAAAAATTAAAAAAATATATTTAAAATTTTTTATTTTAATATCTTTAACAAGTTTCCTAATTAACAAACTCTTTTTAATATATACTTTTGATTTTTTAATATGAAACTCCCGCAATCAGGCAACCTGGCCTGATGAGTTGCAATTCAATTCAAGCTCCAATAATCAAAGCAGAATCTTTTTGGCTTCAGTAACATTTGCTTCCAATGGCGTACGAATTGAAAATGAGTTTACTCCTATGGTTTTTTAAGCCCATATATAATGAAATTTGAAATCTTAACATTACTCGTTCTGACAAGTTTGTATGGCAACTTGGAAGGTATCAAATTTCCAATAAATAGTAACTAGTAAGTCACTAGATGATGGGCCACTGCTTAGATTTGGAGTTTAATAATTTACGTGAAATTTATAAATTTTTGTGCCATTATTATTAAAAAAATCGAAAACAACATATATTAATGTGGCAATATCTAATTGCGGAAAGAACAATCGCACATATGAAAAATAGGTATTTTTAGTTTGGAGATTATAATAGCATAATATGCTCTCGAGTAGTGAGATTATAGGAGTACTTTATAATTTTTGAAGAGCAGGCTACACGTTTTTCCATTAAATAATGCTAGAAGAATATTTTTTAGAAAAATAAAATATTTAATTAATGTATAAAATCGTTGAATTACATTTTCTTGATATAAAAATATATAAAAATGCACAATTCAAAAAATATTTTTTGTTATTGGTTCAAAAAATATATTTAGTATTATAGAAATTGTGTGAATATATATATTTTTTAAAAAATTTATACACTGTCCCCTAATTTGGGGCGATTAAACAAATAACAATGGCCTGACCACTTCCGTAGTTAAAACTAAAAGTTAAAACTAAAATTAACAGGCACGTTTATACACACTGCTAGCTTACAAGTTTTCGAACCACTTTGGTGGCTTCCAATATCCTAATATAGTATTATAGTTTGTTATCTTTAGTGTGAATTTATCCGTAGAGAGGACAATAACAACCAAATTGCTGCTTCTCACAGATCTGTGATATGTCTGTCGTTCAAGGTTTTTTTTATTGTCCTCCACTGTTTCTCCCATCACTTTTCGTGCTTTCTCTTCTCTTCTGTTACCTTGTAGGCTGTAGCTGACACTTACTCTAATGACCACGAGGGCCCTGCATTACATGTCCAATTGTATTTGTATCCAAAAATAGCAGAAACTGGCCCTTTTTTTAATGAAACATTTCCTGTACTAACTTGTGTTGAACTTCTCTATTCAGTTTTTACCTTTACAAATTGTAAGTGCAGTTTTACTGACCATACTCACAATCTCACATCACAGGCTAGTTTAAAATTCAAAACATGCTTAGTGTCTGTGCTGTTATCAGTTTAATTAGAGTTCTTAACTCAAGCAAGCAAATGATAAATTTCTTATCTTACTGTCCCACTAAAAGAAGTAAAAGTTAAAAATATGTGACTGGCTACCATCAGCTTTCCAGAGTAAAAGAGATTTTCATTTCCCCAGAGGAATTGTAAATCACAAGCTTAGTGAACAATAAGCACACTCTAAAGCCTTACCATTTGGTTATAAAAAAGGATTATGGATTCAAAATTAAGAGTAATCCTCACACCTCTTCCAACGACAAACAATGTGATCAAGATCCCACACAAACTTTACTTAGCAACGGCTATGTTTTGTGCTAATGCTTTTGCATTTTGCAATACAATGCATTATTCTAACACATATTCGTGCTCTCGTTGGAATAGTGTAAGTTAGCGGTTAAAACAAAATTTTCAAAACTTTTGGGGGAAATTACTGATTTTTATGTTAATTACTAAAGTACATGGCTTTATTCCATGGCATATGGCTCGCATGATTTTGAGGCAAAAGGAATCAAGTAAGCAGCTTTTCCCCATAGGAGGCACCATTATGGGGTAATTAGTGGAGTACCTTGCAAATGGTGCAACGCTCTTAGCCCAAAAAAGTCCACCTTGGGCTCAGGATAACGACAAGCCTAATTAATTCTTAAACTCTCTCCACCATAAATTCGTGCTGGGTTTGGGGGTATGAAATGAACCAGTTACTACTCCACTTTGGATGCATTTCCTAGCTGCAATATGTAAATAGTATTAATCAATTACTAATCTATCAGATCTGTTAAGATATGGTGCATGTCAGCGATTATGGCAGATTTATATAGCCAAGGTCTTTGTCTTAAAGCCTAAACTAACATTTTCCGAGGTGTAAAGGTTTATTCAGTTCATCTACCAAAATAGTGTTAAGAAACGGTTTCTCTAGCTCATAATAGTGGTAATCCAAGGCAGTTCCAGGTAAAAGATCTGTTTAAGAATTGTGTACACATGAATGATGGAAGAAATGTCATAGTAAGTTGTAAAATTTCTAAGATTGGATAAATTTAACCCATTGTATGCACCAACCTGAGTGATGCATTGCATTGTACTAGTATCACATAAATTTTTTCAGCATAATATATCTGCAAGTTCTAGAGGTAGTTTGATAACTGTTGGTTGTTACAATAAATAGTGCATTGAGGAAATAGAACAACATTTATATCATCGAAATTTGAGCACCAACATGATCCACTTTTTATTGAAACGTGATATTCTGGTTAAAAAGAAGGGTTTGTGGGCCCAGTTAAAAAATTAAAATAGAAAGTTTTTGATAAAAATAAGATATTTAATTTACTGAAAATTGAATTTTTTTTATTATTTGTCTTATTTTCATTAAAAAATTTATTTTAATTTTCTTAACAAGTATCTTAACAAAATTCTAAAAAAAAAAAGAAATGAAATAAAAATAGAATTATTCTTCCTTAGTTTTATGTTTTAGTAAATTTTCTTTTTGGGTTTATTTTTCATTGTTTGTTCCCCCATCTCATTCTATTAGCGAATACCAAATATAAATGAAAATGCCCTCAAGTTTTTATCTGATACATTGTTTATGTTCCATATCTTCGCATTCAAGCCAAATTATATCTATTCAGTGGCGACATTTGGAAGCTGAAAGAACATTCAAATTAGGAAATGAGAAGAGCTATCAGTGGTATATGAGAGATTTTTGTATAAATTTATTACTAGATAAATGATTTATCTTTTTATTCAATTTTTTTTTATTATTTTTAATTATTAAATAAAAAAATATTAAATATTTTTATATTTTTAAAATATTAAAAATATTTATTTTTTATTTAATATTAAGATAATTATTAAAATAATTGAGTAGAAAGATATAAGTATTATATCTAACTTGGGTGCACCCAATAACGTATTGACACATTCATCCAAAATGTGTAATACTAATAGATTAAACTACTCATTTACCATCAAATTCGAGTACTTTACTCATCGTGGGAATTAGGAACCTCCCAAGGCAATAAAGATGGTCGGTATATGATATTTACAAAATGTTTAATGCATAGGACAAGCACAGCGTTAAAAGGCGGAGGGGACCCGTAGGCCATATCTCTTTACTTTCCCACTAATTAAAAATAGAGACTCTTCAATCTAGACAGAGAAATCAATGGTGAGATACTCATCATAAGTCGTACATCTCCCCCGGATGAATATCTATAGGTTCCTGAAAGCTTCAATGCTTCATAAATATCAATTAGCTAATACTTAAAGAGCCCCACTCACACTCCCAAGTCCCAAAAGACCCAAATTCAGAGTCATTTTCTTTTTCTACTATAGACAGCTTTGCTTCAAATCACTAGTCCCAACCCAACCCCTGCTATTGCATAGCTTCATGTCATATAAACACCCTGTTGGAGTTGTGAAATAAACCCAAAAGCCATCATTTGTTAAGCTGAAGCAACTTCCATCCTTTCTACAATGAGCAAACCCAAAACCAATAGAAAACCAACCAGTACCAAGCATGTCAACCAAAACCAACAGTCCCAAAAGACAGAGAAACAACCCTCATGGGTAAGAGGCCTATTGGCTTGTAGAAATGTCCAAATCCAGCAACAGCAGCAGAAGCAACCGCAGCCACAACCGCAACCGCTGCCTGAAGCGAAACAACCAAGGAAGAAACAGGAACAGAGAAAGCTACAAGAGGAAGGAGTCCCAGAGGAAAACAGCAAGAAGTGCAAGAAGATGAAATGTTCAGGTTCTCTTTGTAATAACACCAAGGTCATGGCAAAGCCAGAAACAGGAACACCTGATATTCACAAGAAAAGGGTGTCACTGGGTGGATGTAACAACAACAATGATGCTTCTAGCAGATCCATGAAAGCTCCTCTGAATGAACTCAATGGTGCTGTGTCTGCCTCTTCTTCTTCATTGTCAGCATCTTCTAGTTCTTCTGCCAGTGGGTCTTTCAGGGGAATGCCATTCAGGAGACTCTCTGGTTGTTATGAGTGTCGAATGGTGGTTGACCCTGTTCTGGGTTTAACCAGAGACCCTTCTCTAAGGAGTAGCATTTGTTCTTGTCCTGACTGTGGTGAGATCATGAAAACTGAAAGTTTGGAGCATCATCAGGCTGTCAAACATGCAGGCATGTCCTCCCCAAAGAAATATATCAAATACCATCTTGTTTTACCTATTCCTTTTATATATATATATATATATATATATATATATATATATATGTGCTTACTCATTGGATTAACTTATCTTGTATTCAAAATAACTTATAATTAAAATATTTATCGAGAGTTTGTGAAAGAAAAAAGTGATTTTTCTCCAAAAAATAATCAAAAACAAACATGCAAGTTTTGAAAAGAAATAAATAATACTACAGTTTTCATCTGCATACACATCGGTTAACATATGCTTGCATACACATCAATGAATAATATTAAATACACTTACATACACATCACTTTAACATCTGCTTAATTTTTATTTGCACAACTTTCACCATCTAATTTTGTACATCTATACTCAAATTATGTTATGATGTGAGGAAATGTGTTTCTTGGTGATGTGCATGAAGTATTATTGGAAAGAAATTATTGATTTTCATTCTCTGGCTTGTGGTATTCTTAAGCTGGGATAGGTCATCTAGACAAACTAGAGTACTAGACTATTCCTCTGTCAAATTCGTAGCACATGTATTTAGTTATTCCTTGTCAACTCACCAGTTACCATAACTGAATATATGTTTTATTATCTTTCCCGTGTTACCAATTTCAGTTTCTGAACTGGGTCCAGAAGATACAAGCAAGAACATAGTTGAAATTATATTCCACTCTAGCTGGCTAAAGAAGCAATCACCAGTGTGCAAAATCGACCGCATCCTTAAGGTCCACAACACTCAGAAGACCATCAGCAAATTCGAAGAGTACAGAGACTCCATCAAAGCCAAAGCCACAAAGCTCTCCAAGAAACACCCGCGTTGCGTAGCAGATGGCAATGAGCTACTCAGGTTCCATTGCACCACCTTTGTGTGCTCACTAGGCCTAAAGGGCTCCTCCAACCTCTGCAACTCAATACCACAATGCAACGTATGTAGCATAATCAAGCATGGTTTCAAGGTCACTGGAGAATCCAATGGTGGTGGAAATGGTATCTTGACAACGGCGACAAGTGGGAAGGCCCATGACAAAGCTGGTGTTTCACCAGATGATAGTAACGACAAGAGGGCAATGCTGGTTTGCCGGGTGATAGCAGGCAGGGTGAAGAAGAATGCTGAAGGTAGCATGGAGGAGTATGATTCGGTTGCTGGGGCTGTTGGGGCCTATTCAAATTTGGATGAGTTGTGTGTGTTCAACCCCAGAGCTATATTGCCTTGCTTTGTTGTAATCTATAGAGGCTTTTGATGATGTGTGTTGGTTTTTGTTGGAATGTGTGGGGGGGGGGGGGGGGGGGGGTTGAACTTTCTTTACTATATCAGTTGCTTTGCTTCATTAGCTCATTTAAGTTTTAGCATCATCTAGTTAAATCATTGGCACTTTGTGGGGAAAGTATAGATCAGTTTTAGCTCCTTTTTGTATAAGTTGTTGGGTATCACTCCCTAATCGATGCCAGACTTGATCTAGAATTGTACATTACAGCATTTGTTTCACATTATAATTTTGTCATAAGCATACATATATGTAGCAGTAACTAAAACTTTGTTTTATTTATTATTTTTTAGAAGACTGTTACAAGAAATATTTTTCTTTTATGTTCTTAGTGTACTTGTTAAGAAATATAAAATAAAAAAATTTAAATAAAAATAATACATTCAATGCATTGAAAATTTTAAAAAAATTTTACTTTTTCATTTACAAATTTTTTTCTATTTTGATAACTTTAACAAATATTATTAACACACTTGTTAACAAAACTCTTTCTTTAATTACTACTCAACTCAATCTATTCAATATATATGGACACAGAACATATATTATAATAGCACTTATTAGTAAAATTCTTTCTTTAATTATTACTCAAAACACAATCTATTCAATACATATTGACATAGAGCATATCATCTTACATTCACGATAGACTATCAACTTAGGCTGCGTTTGATGTATCGTATAAGAAAGACCTGGTAGTATAAGTTAATACTATCAAGTCTTATCAAGTGTTTGTTGTACTAACTTGATAGTATAATCAAATCAGATCAACTTTTTTTATTCTGTTATGACCTAATAATTTTATTCTCTCTTCCACCTCATGATTAGACCTGATAAGATAACTTTTTTCACCCTACCCCTCAACTTCATCACTCTCAATCCAAGTCTCTCCTTCTCTGCCAAGAACCCAGACCACCAATCGTCAGCGACCTCCACTGCCACCCAAACCAGAACCACAAGACCCATGTTCCCCTCTCAAATCACCTTTACAGAAAACTCAAAAAATCAAACCCTAAACTCAACCATTAACTCCATGGATGCAACCTAGTAATCCACTGCAAATCCCCATCCACGGCCAAGACCTAGCGACGCCCCAAGACCTTGGCACCCATGTACCCCGCCACCATCGTCGTACCACAATCACCGTCGACCTCCCACTAAGACCATCGTCCGGTGATGAGCCTTAATCCAGAAAACCCAGAAAAATCAAACTCATTAACTCAACCATTAACTCCATGGTAGGTGACGACGTAACTCGCGATGGCAGTGGTAGGTGACGGCATGACTCGCGATTGAGGTGGTAGGTGACGACGTGACTAGCGGTCATG
The DNA here is from genome assembly GCA_029884605.1 of Ormosia emarginata. NCBI lineage: Eukaryota > Viridiplantae > Streptophyta > Magnoliopsida > Fabales > Fabaceae > Ormosia > Ormosia emarginata. The sequence goes on along the minus strand of JAQQTP010000082.1, from coordinate 58,932,706 downwards.
GTTCCTCCTGACGGCGTGGCTCACAGCGGTCTTGAGGAGGGGGTCACAGTGATCACCTCACCGCAAAAAGAACGAAGACGAAGGGAGCGAGGCTGCTGTTCGTCTGATTCTGAAGTTAGGGATTTAAGAGTTAGTTTTTGAAATATTAAAATTAAACTAAAAATAAATATAAATATTATAATTATAAGTGATATTATATTATAATAATAATAAATATATTAATATTAATATATTAATATATATTATAATATAATATAACTTATAATATATATATATATAAACAAGTTGTCCATCAAGCCTAAAAAAGGAAATGAAAGGTAATATAATCATATTAAATAATTACATATACTATCAAGTTACTTATACTATTTGTACTAAATGTTTGATAGTATAATAACTTATCAATTTGTTTATACTTATCGATATTATCCTATTATCTTATACTATTATATCTTATATTATCATGTACACCAAACACAACTTTAATGCTTTGACTCCATTAAACACTATTTAAATAAATAAGTTTACTAAAACAAACTAATGGGAAATTTAAGTGGGAATATATCCCAATGAGATACTAAATTTTCACTTCAAGTTTTTAAAAAAGTTCATTACAATATGGTGAAAGGTGTTCTACATTAAGTATAGGCCCATAGAACTAGAACAGGTTGACCCGTCAAGCTGGCCCGTAGACATGTCATACGCAGGAAGCAACTTCTCTACCAAGCTTGTCCCTCCCCTCGACAGGAAAGAAGAGACACCACTTTACTCAGACGAAAAGGATAGAGCATATGGATTAACGATTTCTCGCATTATAAGAGGATAACATACAATACTCACTGAAATGTTTAGATCTCCCACACTTTTATACGTTCATACGTTTCTATATAAAGGCTCAATAAGAGCACAAATATATGCACCACTCCCACTACACATTATCTTCTTTGTGTAGTTACTGAGTTGAGCGTTAAAGTATCTTTTATATGTACTCACTCTCTCGCTCTACTAACAAAGTGTTGCACTTTGAAAAAAACTCAATAGATCATACCTTCTCAATTAATCTTTAGAACTCAGTTTTAAACAAAAAGGATTTACGAAATGGAGTAAATAATCTCCTACACACGTGGCTCAAAATTTCTCCAACGAGCAGAAACTAACAATCTGAAATACTACTGAAAGGAAGAAAAGCTTAAGACAATATTCTTTAAAGTCCCTACTTATCCTTATCTTTTTACTTTTTTGTCAACTTTACATAAATGGGAGCAAGTAGAAAGTATCTTATACTTAATCCATTATAGCAAAAAGCAAAGATTGAGGCCATCCTTGTAAAACTAACGGAATTTTTTATTCTACCTGCTTTGTGTGTGTTTGGGAACCTGTTTAGGTTCTTAAAAGTGAGTTAGAATGTCTTGAACATGATGTAATATTATTTAAGTTGTTTATTTTTTCAGTCGATTCAACATACTTTTCTTTTCAAACGTGAATTAGGATCAAAGTAATATTTTGTTATTTTTGTGTTCAGTTGAGGTTAAAAATAATTTTTTAAACTCATTTTTGAAATAAAAGTTCTCAAATATAAATTACATTACTGTAAATTCACTTTCAACCAAACTTAAGTTTACAAACACACTTTTAATTAAATTTAAGTTTATCAACTATAATCCAAACACATATTTCATATTGTTCCAAACCACATTTTCTTTGTCGTTTTGCTTTTGTTTCCTTCACCTTGCCCAAAAAAAAAAAAGAGCCACATTTTGCTCTTTGTCTATCATTTTATTATTTTATTAAAACACTTTTAAGGTAGATAAAAAATTACTTACAAAAACTACTTGTTTTCTTTTGAATCGAAGCTGAATTCTATGTAGAAACCTTTTCAGTAAGCTATTATAGTATCATTAATGGAATTGAAGTGCTTCATTTCATGTATCATAGTTTAGGCATTGAACTACTTTCTTGTCATGCGCACTAGGCACTAGCGTAGTTATGCGGTTTAATAAGACAACAACCTCACGGTCGCGCGCGGGATCTAGATCTATGTGGTGCGTTTCCAGTTTCCATCGAATCCGGAACTAGTTGTGCCGCTTGTTGACTCTTGTTTTGTACTCATTATATTATGATTAAGATCATCTTAACCATTGCTACCCAAAGTTAAGCAACTCAGCATGGGGTTAACAATCACCAACAATATCCAGAGAATAATGAATATTAAAGCACAAGTTTACCCCAACAAAACTACAGCAAAAGAAAGCATAGCATAAGAACTACTTTATGATAAATTTTTAAGTATTCTCTAAATTTATTCTGTACCATTTAAAATGTATCATTTTAATTATAATATTAAAAATATTATTAAAATAAAAAATAACAATAACTTACATAATTGAAGTAATATATATTAAATAATACATAACAAAACAAATTTCTTATTAAGGCTTAAGAATTTCTCCTATTTTCTTTTCCACAAGAAGCTTTGGCACCAATTAGAAGCCATGTTAGGATGTAGCAACATAGTGACTGGTCCATGTAATGACTCTAGCTAAAAAAGGGATCTGCTTGTGCTTGATTACTTCATAGTGACCATTTGGCTCTTCTTCACAGCCAACTAAATATGGCGCGAAATGAGTGGACAAGAAGAATTTTGGCGTGGGAGTTTCGCGGTAGTTATTGGAAACTGTGAAGGAATCAGGACTTGACATGCCGTGTTTGTGAAGATCGAAACAAAAAGAAAAGCTCGTAGGAAGTCAGAATGAACGCTGAGTCGGGGGACAAAGTAGGTCCAATGATTGAGAAAGAAATCAACGTAGCTGTAGCATGAGAATAAATTCCATGGAAGACTTCAAAAAATAAATTCGACTTCAAAAAATAGATTCCATGGAAGACACTGCCATTAGCATGCATGGTGAAGACGTGACACTTACACAGCAATGACCAATGAGTCGGCCTTATGCAGGCACCTAACAGTGATAATAGTGAGGAGGTGGGGTTCACCATTTAATCTTGCCTTAGTGGGACCCACCGTTGTTTTGTATTTGCCTAGTGATGATGATGATGGGTCTGGCTCATATGACATATGGTTTGGACAGGGCTTAATTTTTAGGACCACTTTTCCCCCCTAGGTCATAGGTCATAGGTCATCTCAGTTTGGGTGAATTTAAGGAACAGGTACTTTGCATTAAGAAAATAAATCTGATAATCTTGAGAAATTTATCCAATTAGTATAAAGAAAAAAAATTATTAAATTGGTACAAGTCGAAAAAAAAATTATTGAATTGACGTAAAATAAATAATAATTATAATAAATCGTGATTAAAAGTTATGATTTATTGATTTTTACATGAAGTTGTATTTGTCAAGTTCGATTTTTTTTAGTGAAGTCGTGTTGGTCAAACATGACTTTTTTTAAATTTTAATAAAATTATGTATAACATACTGTTAAGAATACTTATATTTTTTTAAATCAAGTTTCTTAATTTTTATCAAGTTTAAAATAAATCTTAGGATTCATAAAAAATCTAGTTTTACCTTTTTTATATTTTTTCATATCTGCTATTAGTCAATCTGACATTAAACACACACTCAATATGCTTAAAAATATCAAACTAACTCTGATTAATCTCAAAATTTAACCACACCATCTTCTACACATTTGTGACCTAGAAACAAATTTTTCACATTTATTTCCATTAACTGAGCAATTTAAGCTAATTTCGAGGTTAATATCAGTTATTTTTCACACATAGCGTTATAGCAAAGTGATTAAACGTATTCAGAAAGTCACAAAATTCAACAGACACAAAACCTAGATACTTGATTAACATGCCTGCTGAATTTTGTGACTTTATGAGTACGTTTAGTCACTTTGCTATAACGCTATGTGTGAAAAATAGTTGATATTACCCCTGGAATTAGCTTAAACTACTTAATTAATGAAAATAAATATGAGAAATTTGTTTTTAGGTCACAAATATGTGGAAGATGATGTGATTAAATTTTGAGGTTAATCATAATTAATTTGATATTTGTTAGCATACTGAGTGTGTGTTTTAATACCGGATTGACTAGCAACAACTATGAAAAAATATAAAAATGGTGAAACAAGATTTTTGATAAATCCTAAGATTTATTTTAAACTTGATGAAAGTTAAAAAACTTGATTTGAAAAAATCAAGTGTTATTAACAATATGTTATACATGACTTCACTAAAATTAAAAAAAAAAAAATCGTGCTAGACACGACTTCACTAAAAAAAAATCATGTTTGGCAAGCACGACTTCATGTAAAAATAAATAAGTCGTGACTCTCAGCCACGACTTGTTATAATTACTGTTCATTTTGTACTAATTCGATAATTTTTTTCTGACTTGCACTAATTTGGTAATTTTTTTTTTCTTTACTAATTTGGTAATTTTTTTATATATATATATATATATATATATATATACTAGTTGGATAAATTTTTTTGACTTACACTCATTTTCAATCGTTAGATCCACTTTCATCGAATAATCTTAAATCATTAATGAAAGTGGATCTAACAATTGAAAATGAGATATATATATATATATATATATATTTTTTTTATATATATATTTATACTCTATATAATATTATTTATCATACATATTTTTTTTTATTATTTTTTTTCACTAAACTTGATACTCTTAAAAAAAATGTCAACAATAATTATACTCTTTTAAACAATATAGGATGATCTTTTTTCTTAAGAAAATGAAAGATTAAAAATAAGTGTATAGTGGGCTTTCCTAATTTAGGTGCCCCCGGCCAAGCCTAATACTACATAACGTCAAAATCCCGTCATAAATGGCCTTTTAAGTACAAAAACATACGAATATAAAGCACAACACAGACCTTTGCACACCAGAATTCGGACGCCATTTTGACACCGGTTAACAAATACAAATTTTTGGTTAACAAAATATATTAACTGATTAACGGGCTATATTAATTGATTATCACGTGACAATACACGTTAATCAAAATTTTTGCAAGTCGAACTAGTGTAAGCAAAATTGAGTGCAGGCATCATTTTCTTATAAAACATAAAAGCTTTTGCGGTTTTAAAAAATTATTGCAAATCAAACGACCAGGCACTCAAAATCTCCTCTGATCAAATAATCAAAAAAGTGGTAGGCATAGCTCAAGGGAGGTTCGCGTCCACCCTAACAAATTCCCGGTGCTGCCTAGTGCTGTCTCAATCTGTTCTCAACCTTGGGCAATTAGGACGGAACCAGAAAAGACGAAAAGAAGGTGATGATGTTAGTCCATAGTAGCATTTCCAAATCACGGAGCGGTTCATGCAAGATCAGTCAAACCAGATATATTCATGTTTAACCATTGCAAATTTGTAATACATATCCAATAGATTATATGCCAAAGAGACAAAGTTCGGTAACCAATAAAATAAAATAACAGACAAAGTTCAAAGAGAAGAACCTGAAATCTTAAAATATTCGGTATAAAAAATCTGAGCAATTATTATGTTATACATCCAACCGAGCAGCCAAGCTTAACCATTTTCTTTGTAATCTTTGATTCATCGTTATTGTAATCATATCTAAAGCCCTTCCGGAACTATTTATTAAGAGAATTCACCATAAAAATAATAAAAAAAAGAACTATATCACTTACATGACAAAAATAAAATAGGCCAATCTTACCACATGCTCATCAGATGGAAGATTTTCAAAGAAATGCTGAAAATGTCAAGCTGCTCAACCATGCTACAAGATGAGCTAAGACCTGATGACTTCTGCAAACTGTAATGAGTACAACATCAAAAAATTCAGAAAGGGTAAGTTTGTTTAATTATAATACTAGACTACAAAAAGTTCAAGTAAATTAAAAAATTAGAAAAATAAGGCACTAATATAACTAGTAGAACTATGGCAAGTTCTAAGATGCACTTGCAATTTTAATTAGTATGGGTGCCACCTCTAACTTTAACCAAAATTGAGTTCATGTTAACCTGTTACAAGTTACAATGAGTTCTTAACACAAAAAGTAAGTGGTTAATTGAATTAGTAAGTGGTACATGGTTAATTTCGACGTGGTTAATATGAAACTGAAATAGATTAATTAAAACTAATGTGGTTAAAATTACAAGTGGTATAAATACTATTGAAAGTACAAATTGTATTTACATTTTTAGTTTTTACCTATTTGTTGGGGGAGACGAATATGTGTGTGAGACCTCATGGCAATAGCAGGTATAAAAGCTTATCAGATTGAACTGCTACATTCTGTGTACTCAAACTTGTATTTTATGGTGCAGTATCTATCTTCTATCCAAATGTCATTTAAAATGTGATACTTCCGTGCCTTTTACCTTCTCACTGAACTGACACAGTCACCAAAACATAAAGACCGTCTTTCACAGTTCAGACTTTAGACAGATGCCATTCCTTATAAGCTAGAACAGTCAGTGACTCATCTAGAAAAACCTCATACATTATGTAGGAGGGGTAAGCTATCTGAACCAAGCCATGCACAAAACCAGCATTCTCAACTTGAGATCTCTATCCAGCTTTTTCCAGCTCCTTTTATGCCTACTTTTTGTACAGTTTCCCTTACTTTGCTTAAACTATCCCACATTCCAAGATCTGCATAAACATTTGACAGCATTATATATACAGAAGCATCTTCTGGTGAGGTAGCAAGAAGATGCTCAGCAACAATATTTGCAAGATATCGGTTCTTGTGAGTTCCACAGGCACCAAGCAAGGAGCACCATATGGTTTTGTCAGGCTTAAATGGCATGTCACTAATCAATTTTCCTGCTTCTTTGAAACGTCCTGCTTGACCAAGTATATCAACCATACAATTGTAATGTTCTGGGCATGGTGTCAATCCATGCTCCGTTTCAATAGAATTAAATATGGCCCATGCCTCTTCAATTAGGCCAGCATGTCTACACGCTGTAAGAACACCTAGAATGGTGACTTCATTTGGCTTTGTACCAGATTCTATCATCTTATGCAGAAGACTAATTGCCTCATCCGCTCTTCCATTTTGTGCACATCCCACAATAATCCCTGTCCAACACATTGTATCTATTTCTGAAAGATAACGAAACAAAGCTAAGGCATCCTCAATCTCACCACATTTTGCATACATATCAACAAGAGCGGTTGTAATAACTCTCTCTGAGTCATACCCCTTCTTAAGACAGAGAGCATGAATTTGCTTGCCACTTTGATGAGATGCCAAACTTGAAGAAACTTTCAGAACAATTGAAAGGACATAATGGTCAATCTCAAGATCCAAATGAACCATATCCATAAAGAGGGAAAAAGCTAACGTACCTAAACCAAATCTAGCACAACCAGCAATCAAACTAGACCAAGCCACAACATCTTTATCTGGCAACCTTTCAAACAATCTTAATGCATTGTTCATATTGCCCTGTTTCACATGTAGATCAATAAGAATGCTTCCAACAACATAATCTAACTCATAGCCACTGGTGATGACCAATCCATGCACTTGAGATGCCAATCTCAAGTTCTGGAAGTAGATGCAGACCTTTAAAGCAATACTAAAGGTATAGGAATCAAAATGTGCACCAAAATGATGCATACGTACAATCAGACTGAGAGCCTCTCCATAATCTCCATTGGCAACATACCCAGAAAGCATAGAATTCCAAAGTGCCAAGCTTTCAGCAACAGGAGAGTTCCTGAAGATTCGATCAAATACCTTCATTGCTTCATCCAATATCTTGCAATTTGAATACATATCAATCAATGCCGATATACAATAACAGCTAGACTCAAACCCCGCCTTGATAACATAACAATGAATCTGTCTCCCCATGGTCAACTCACCAACAAGACTGCAAGCTTTGAGGGCACATGGGAATGTGAATTCATCTAGTTTAAGACCCTTCACATGCATCATAGAAACAAATTGCAATGCCTGGGGACTAGCATTATTTGCAAGACCAGCCATGATGCTGTTCCAAGATACAAGATCCGGTTCCGGCATTTGATCGAACAAGTTCAGGGCATCACCCATCAAGCCTTGTTTAGCATGTCCCAGAATGAGAGTGTTCCATGAAGTCGAATTTTTACACGGCATTTTATCGAAAACTTGTTGGGCATCCCTCAAGTTCTCACATTTGACATACATGTCCAAGAGGGCATTCATCAGAACAGTGTCAAACTCTAACTTAGCTTCAGATATATGTCGTTGAACCAACTTGCCCAATTCAATGTTTCCCACGAGACCACACGCTTTGAGAACCGCAGAGTACAAGAACTGATTGGGTTGCTGTGTTTTGGATTCCAGCATGTGATTGTAGAGTGCAAGAGCCTCGTGAGGCCTCCCAGAAGTGGTGAATGCAGAGACCATAGTTGTCCACGAAATGATGTTCCTGTGAGGCATTTCGTCGAAAAGGGTTCGTGCATCTTCGAAATGGGAACATTTTGCATAAACAGAGAGCATGTTATTTAGGAGAAAAACATGATTATGCAGGCCAAGTTTTATTATGTTAGAATGAAGTGATTTGGCATGTTTGATAGTTTGAAAGCGTCCGCAACAGCGTAAAGCTAACTGGATTTTGTTTAAATCCATTGTGAAGTGGATGTGCTAACCCATTACCCATTGGATTTCCATACTGTAAGCATTGCTAACAGGACAACTTTCGAAACAGTGAGAACGCTTACCCGACCGCGTGCTTGCTTTGTGAAGATTGGTCTAATTATTACACGTTGGAAAATTTTAGTAGTATGAAAAATAAAAACACGGAAGTGAATTTGAAATTATTTAATAAGAGGGAGTAGAATGAAAAAATTAATTTTGCCACTCAAAGGTTGACTCTTTTGGAAAATAGTATAAACTTTTCTCTCATTTTTTATTAAATTTATTAAACATCTACATAATAAAGTGATATATTTTATTTTATTTTATTTTATTATGAGTAATTCACTTCTTTTTTTATGAAATTTTTAAACATAGTGTAATACTTTTCTTAACCTAATACTCTTAATTAGGATTATAGAAGTTTAATAATATTAATATAAATTATCAGTTAAATTTTAGATCAATTTAAACGTAATTTTATAATATTGAATGTGAAAAATTAATTAAAGTTTTCTACATAAATAATTAATATGATATAAATAAATATGAAAAATTTATTTTTTAGCTATAAACAATTTATAAGAGTTGTAGTAAATTTTAGAGAATCAAATAAATTGATATGATATTTTTAACGATAATGAATGAGTTTAAAAGATCGATTGAAGAGTTAAAGAAGTTCAAAAAATTATGAAATTTTATAGAAATGATAAGTAAGATATAAAAAATATTTGGTATAAAATACTAATTAAGATAAGTATCAAGAAAACATATTTATTTAATCCTTAAGTTTAACTTAACTTGAAATCAAATAATGAAACTTAACTTATAAATAATAGTATATGAAAAGTTATAAAAAATATATTTAAGAACTAAAATGAGTTGTAAAATTTTTTATAACAATTATAAATTTAAAAATTTAACTTTGAAAGATTAAATTATATGTTTATACATTCAACAATTTTCTACCAACCTTTGACTTATTGTCTTTACTGTTTCACTCACTTTCTCATGCGATTTTAGTAGCGGAATAGGGGAGGGAAACCACGAAAAACAGAGGAGAAAAAGAAGAGAAAACAAAGAGGAAAGAGTAAAGAAAAAATGAAGAAAACTCAAAGAATCAAAGCTTAAGAAGCAAGGAGGAAAGGTATGAGTTTCTAGTATTGATCATATTCTCTTTTTTTGTATTAATATTGAGTTTATTATGTGGACTTTGTTTACTATAGAGCTATGATATAGTAAATAAAGATTTATACTCAATCTTACACCATTCATTTTATTGTGATCTTGTAACTATGATAAGAGATAAATAGTAGTAATATGATCATAATAAAATGAAGATAAAGATTAAGTGTAAGTTTTTTTACTTACACTAGGTGTAAGTGGATTCCCTCCTTATATATATATATATAAAAATGAAGGATATAAGATTAAGTGTAAGTTTTTTTTACTTACACTAATAGATGTAAGTGGATCCTCCTTATATATATATATATATATATATATATATATATATATATATATATATATATATATATTGTTTATGAAATTTTGAGTGAAAATTGATGTTATCGATTGGTTTGTGAAAATGGAGACTCACGGCCAAAAGAGAACTGTGTGCTCCAAATGTTGTGTTCAAGTATTCACACCTTATTCTAATTATTATATTTATGTGTTCACACTTCATTCCATTTGTTGTGTTTATGTGTTCACACTTTAATTAATGATTGTGTTATGGATTTTGAGTGTCACAGCTATACCCTAGTGAGGAAGGGTTTTGCCTTTTTTTTTTTTTACTCTTTAAGTTTCTATACTCATTTTTAATTAAGTTGATTAAAGAAATGATGATTAAATTGGTGAGATTGTGAAGATGGCCTATAAATTGAACCTTAGCCATGACATATAGTTGACTATTTGTGCCTTGACTTTCATGGTCAAGCACCCATTATTGACCTTGGGTTTAGTTGATTTTATGTCTTGTTGTTCAAGGCCAATCAACTATTATTGACTTTGCATTGAGTTGATTTTGTGACTTGAGTTTCACACTTAGATTTCTACGAAAGTTGTTAGAAAATGATGTGGTTGGTTGATGTAAATATCAAATTAGTCATGCATGAGAGTCATGGTCATGACTTGGTTTTGATCAAATTATGTGATTATATTTTGATTATAACATTGACCATTGTTGTTAATTATGTTATTAATGGACAATTGCAAAGTTTGTATGATATGTGTGATTGAGTGATCCGTACTGAAGAGAATTGAATTTGAATTGTATATGAGAATTGTGAATATTTATCCTTGAATGGGAAAGAGAAATGATTCTAGTATGTTATTCCCAATGTATGAGTATCCTTTTGTATTTGAATTTATTTGAGTATTAGTGAATTTTGAAGTTGATCCTCTGTGAGGGAAAAATGTCCAGAATTTTATTAGAATTATGGAGATGATCTTCCGTGAGAAAGGGAATCTTGTATTTTTAAATTTCTCACTAGTTTCCTTACTGGCCATAGTTTTCCTCATGTATGTAATGATATTTGGAATAGTTCTATGTGACATACATGACAATGTCATAAATAGGTTAGAATGTACCAACCTGAAAACAGACTATTACCAAGATAGAATTCAGGTTATGTGAGGTGACATGGTTATGTGGGAATTAGCACTGAATAATAGTGAGCATTGTGATGTATTTGAATTTAATGTTATATTATAACTTAGTTGTGTTGTAAGAATCATTGCATGAATTTAAGACTATGGTTCTTGATAAGAAATTGTTTCTGAAATTACTTATAGATGTAAATTGTGTTGTTTGATAATAAATATTTTTTTAACTATTAATAAATGAAATTTTGTTTTAAGAAGAATGATGACTAGATTTGGCTTTTGTCACCTTCCTACTTTATAAAAATGAGTTTTGAAATGATTTTTTTCTAAAGTAGTTGAAAGTATTATGATGAGATATATTTTTAAATAGTAATATTGAGAATTCTTTGAATTCTCATCCTTTTTTGTTTATACTCTATAATATTTCCAAAAATGCGTATTTCAGCAGTTCAATTAGCAGATGAAGAAAGAAGATGTAGAATAGGCTTTTGGAGACATTATGTATTTTGTGTTGTATAATCAAAATTATGTAACATATTATGTAATTTTTGTATTGATGTATATTATTTATATAATGTTTTATACATTATATGTATAATTCTAACTACAACAGACTCATATTTTGAGTAAATTGTATAAATGAAATTTCACGTTATTTTATTAGTTTACGTGACATGCTTGATTTTAGTTATTAATATGTACTTCTGAATACGTAATTAGTTATTGTATTAAGGATATTACACGTAGCCTAAAGTTCCGAATTATAAGTTAAGTTTTGTAGGAAAAAAATCAAAAGAAAATGTAATAATAAAAACTTATTTTCATATGTGCAACATGACTTATATAATTGTATATAATTTATCAACACTATATCCCAAAATAACAGTAAGCTTGGGCATATGATCATATAAAATGAGAGAAACTCTTTCCTTTAGGGAGCTGTTGTAAATTATTATTATATAAAGAAAAAAATGTTTGGATGCCAACAATTTAAGAAAAATAAAACACAATAAACATATAAGTTTTGAATTGTAACACCATATTTAAAATCAATTTTTTCACCCTAAAGTTAGCTCTATTGATTATGAAAATCTTACCCACACACACCATTTTTTCTCTTGCACTACATTAACAAAGAGAATTGCCTCAACCAACGTGTGTCGGTCTAAGTGAAAGAGACTCAGATCCCTTAAGTATGTAATCATAAGTTTGATTATGAGATTCATGTGTATAAAAATAATACTATTGAGAAGAATTCTCTCTTAAGTACATGATCGTAGTCCTGAAGATTAGTCTCTCACCTATATAAAGAAAAAAACAAATGTTTGAATGCGTAACGATTTGAGAAAAATAAAACACAATAAACATACAAGTTTTGAATTGTAACACCATATTTAAAATCAGCTTTTTTTCACCCTAAAGTTAGCTCTAGATCAGTATTGATTATGAAAATCTTACCCACACACACCTTTTTTGCTTTTGCACTACATTAACAAAGCAAATTACCTCAACCAACGTGTGTTAGTCTAAGTGAAAGAGACTCAGGTCCCTTAAGCATGTAATCATAAATTTGATCATGAGATTCACATGTATAGAAATAACACTGTTGGGAAGAATTCTCTCTTAAGTGCATGACCGTACCCCTGAAGATTAGTCTGTCACCCATATAAAGAAAAAAAAATGTTCTTTTGGCTTCCTTTCAACCTCAATATTAAACCCTAGCAGCTGTGTTCTGTTTTCCAAAAAGCTCTCTTGCTGAATTGCCTTAAATCAATATTTATAGGTTTGTTTTTAGTTTCACACCACAACATGAACCATATTGCGCCGCGATGCGCGTTTAATTTAGGTCACTACGCCGCGACATACACTTATTTGCGTCGTGACATGAATCTACCTGCGCCGCGGCATGAGATGCTGAATTACACATTGGGCTTTCTCTTCCAATGTAGGTCCAAGTCTTTCATAAATATGCTTGTTTGGAGCCCTTCCTGTAATAGAGAAATCACTAAGTTAATAATATTAACAAATGTACTTAATCACTTAAAGAATATTCAAGATTTTCTTAAGATCATATAAGAAGATATCAAAATTGAATTCGATGAATATAAGCCTAAAATCTTCTATATATGTATAATAACAAGGACTAAGCTATCTATAAAGCATAGATATAGGGTATAAATAACTGCATTTTATGGAGTTATCAGCACATGACACAACCTGAGGGTCTTGCCACTCCATAGAATGTTGAAAATGTGTGCAAATTACAATGATCTATTTACGAATTGAATCAAGCTTCTAGAAGCTAGAATCTTCGTTTTGATGATACAATAAAATAATTTGGTTTCATCAAGAATGAAGAAGAGCCTTGTGTCTACAAGAAGGTTAATGAGAGCACAATTGTCTTTCTAGTGTTATATATAGATGACATACTACACATCAGAAATGACATTCATACACTATAATTTGTAAAGACTTAGTTAGGGAAATACTTTTCCATGAAGGATTTAGGCAAAAGCACCGTTGTATTATGTATCAGGATCTATAGAGATAGATCACAGAGGTTGCTTAGCATAAGTCACAGTACATATATAGACAAAGTATTAAGACAGTTTAACATGCATGAGTCTAAGAAAGGACTCTTACCTATATCATATGGTGTAAGCTTATCTAAGACTCAATCACCCTCCACCCAAGACGAGAGGGATAACATGAGCAAGATCTCATATGCATCTATAATTAGATTTATCATGTATGTCATGTTCTGTACTTGACCAGACATCTCGTATGCTTTAAGCATGACAAGTATGTACCAGTCTAATATCGGTGAGAGTCACTAGACTGCTATCAAAAACATCCTTAAATACTTAAGAAAGACTAAGGATTCGTTCTTGGTATATAGAGCCGAGGAAGAGCTAGTTGTAAAGGGTTACATTGATGCTAGCTTCCAGACTGATAAGGATGACTCCAGATCGCAGTCAGGTTTTGTTTTTTGCCTGAATGGTGGGGTTGTGAGCTAGAAGAGCTTAAAGCAGAAGACAATCGCTGATTCTACCGTAGAGGCTGAGTATATTACTGCCTCCAATGCAAAAAAGAGGTCGTTTGGATCAAAAAGTTTATTACTGAGCTTGGGATAGTTCATAGTATTGTGGACCCAGTGGACCTCTATTGTGATAATAATGAAGCCATTGCACAAGTTAAGGAGCCTAGATTTCACTAACGATCTAAACATATACTTAGGCGCTTTCATCTCATTCGTGAAATCATCGATATAGGAGATGTAAAGATGCAGAGTACCAACAGATGATAGAATCGCTAATCCACTAACAAAGCCTCTTGTGCATCAAAAGCATGAGGGTCACACTAGATCTTTAGACATTAGACATATACCTGATTAGCTATAGTGCAAGTGAGAGATTGTTGGTGTATACCCTAGAGACTAATTTATTTTGATCATACTTGCTTACATTATGTTATGCTATTTATTTAATAAATGAGACATTTCATTTATTGTGTTATTTATAATAAACATAATAAAGTCCTTAGAATAATAAGTGTGAATGCATGTGTCTTGAAGCATGTCAAATGATTTTTGATGATAACAAAGACAAAGATGAAGATCAAAGAGCGAAAGAGAAAACCAAGATCAAAGGAAGAAATCAAGAGGTTTAGATATAGGCATTATAGTACATCAATGTTAAATGCTCCCAAGATATCTCAAATGGTTTTTCAAAAATGATTTGAATCAATATGGTTTTCAAAGATCAATTCCTAAAAGAGAACTTCTTCTACCTTGGATCATGCCAAACAATGTTCTATATTGTTTAATCCATGTTTTCTAAAGTTAAGGAATGATATAAATTTGTTTTAAGGCTTGAAAAATGAGTTTAAAGTATAGTGTAATCGATTACCAAGGTTTATATTTTAATCGATTCAAATGTCAAATAAAAAGTAATCGATTACACCATCCACATGTTATCGACACACCATCCCCGTAATCGATTACGGAAAGTCGAGAACGTGTAATCGATTACACCAATCATGTAATCGATTACCATGTTCCCGAGAAACAAGAACACGACCAAAGGGATTGATGTAATCGATTACATCAATATTGTGTCGATTACCATGAAGTCGAGGGCGTGTAATCGATTGACTCATATGCCATGTAATCGATTACCACAAGTCGAGAAAGCCAAAACACGTTGAATTTTCCATGTAATCGATTACAAAACTATGTAATCGATTACCTAGGTTCTAACATGCCCAACTAAACTATATTGAATGCATTAAATGCTTGGCTTTAATCGCCCCAACGACTCTTTTAATGAATTGGCTTTAAATACAATTACTTGGGGCATCATTAAGGGTTGTTCTTGAACCTAAAAACATCATAGCAACACATCATACGAGAATCAAACTCGAAATCATTCTTGCTCTGTTTTTGTCCAATCTTTGAGATATCTTTGTGAGCATTATTAGAGCTTCAATTTGTATCATCTACTCTAGTGAGAGCTTCTCAAATTCAATCTTAATTCTTTATAAGAGATGAGGGTGAGGTATCCTCAATTTGTAAAGGGTGAGGCATCCCTTTGTTTGAAGAGACTCAAGCTCAAATTGTGAGGCATCCCAAGGAGTTGAAGGCTCAAGTTTGTAAAGGTATTCAAGCACCTATTGAAGCTTGGAGAAATAGTTTCTAAATCTCAAGTGGTTGCTTAGGACTGGACGTGGTCACAAGTGGATTGGTGGCGAACCAGATAAATCACTGTGTTTGATTCTCTAAACCCTTCTCTTTATATTTGTGTATTGCTTATACTCTTGCTTGATTACTTCTCTCTTGGTTGGTTATTAAGCAATATACATTGTTCTTATCAATTCATTCATTTCAATTAGTCAATAGCTTCAACGAAAATCAATAGTCAAGTGTTTTGCGAAAGAATTGCGAACTTGTTTTACAAACTCAATTCACCCCCCCTCTTGAGTATTGAAGCCACTTGGTAACAATAAGTTTAATGTTATAGGACATCAAGTGGATGACTTGATCATGAGATCTTATCGGATAAAATCAAAACACTATTCTTAAATATCCATAGTCAAGTATTATTGTTAATTAGGATAACAATAATGCATTGAGATTAGTATGTGCGTAGACTGATGGTCACATCTCACATGTTATGGATATGAGATATCAAGTCTTCACATGGGTACATATTAGAGTAATGATGTATTGGACTTACCCACTATGAGAACGCTACATGGATTGTTATGTGAGTGTCATAAGAGATTATCAAAGTGACAATGGTGTACATGATTCTTTGACCTGAAATCACTACAATTCCTACATGAAAAGTTGTATATTTTAATGTCATCAAATGTCATCTGTAAAAAAGTGATTATGAAGTTGGTTATTGGATATACCACGAATTATACAGAGTGATATGAGTGACCTAGATAGGATTTGTCACTCCTAGATAATAAGAGCGATATCTTTGGGCCCCCTGATTGAGTGAGACTACGAAATACATTGTTATACTCAAATGAGTCAATATGAGATATTGATCTCATATGTTTTTACTGAGTTTACTCCAGTATCAGGAAATGAAAGATTGAACTATACAAGGGTGACACATTCTATGACTTGTGCTCAATCTAGATATCTTGACAAATGGACTAAACTACACGAAAACATTAATCATGGAAAGGTTATGTCAAACCACTGACATTCTCATTACTTGGGTAGCAACGATGTGTTGCTAGATACTGCTCACTACTTATAATATTAAAATAAGATTTTAATATTACTGCCAATGTCATGATTCCTACAGGGTTACACACATAGAACAGACTGAATTTGAGTAATGAAAATCCAAGTTGAAATGAGATTTTATCATAGGTTAAACTCGTAACAGATGAGTCCAAGGTAGCTCAACTAGCCTTACTGCTACTCTCACTTGTATAAGGTAGTCATTGTTATAAATAGTACTGCTAAGGGGGCTCTCAAGAGATGCATCACGAACTCTAGCCGCACCCTAATAGAAACAGTGTGTGTGAGAGAGAGAGTAACAGGTTTCTATTCTCTTCGCAGCTAGTATTGTGCTAAAGATGTGGACTCCAAGATTGCAGATGCTAAATGTTCGTGAGTCTATTCATGTGGATAACGTAAAGGTACCGTCGTTGTTGCGGTGTTGGTGATTTGCATTGATCGTTTTTCATCTGGCTTCAAAAGCTAAACTCAAAAAATCACGAATCATGGCCCCCTTTTCGCATATATCCTTTGTGGAAATTCTTCTTTCCGATGTACTTTGTTCTTGTAATTCCCAACACCAATTCACCCCTTATTGGGTAATGGTTATCATGACTAACAAATCAAACATTAGATATTGCATAATTAAATACACACACGTTACATTGTATTAGATATGGCAGAAATCCAGATGCTGATAACTCTATAGAATGTAATATTTATGCCCTATTTCCATGCATTATTGATTAATTTGTCCTTATTGTTATGCATTGTTGGAAGGCTTTAGGTCCATTTCCATGTAAATCTATGTTGAGGTCTTCCTTCTTATCAATCTTGTTAAAATTCTTCCTAATCTCAGATTGGATTGAATTTAACTGCATTTGTATTTAATTGGTTGACTTCTCAATTGCAGGATGGGCACAAAAGAACTAAATTGATGTGAATCAAGGCCATGCATTGGAAGAGGAATCACAAGAAAAGTTTCAGTGGCCCACGCCACAGCAGTGGTGAAGCGCGAAATCTATGGGCCTATAAATACTTTGTACGTAGATTTCTGGAAGGGGGAGCTTTTAGGACTTTACTTTACTCTTTTAGCTTTTGTCTCTCCTAGAACCTAGCGGCTAGGACCTCATTTTCGGGTTGAAAGAGAGATGAATGAGCCAAGAATGGAGGTCATCTTTATCTTGGAGAGAGATTCAAGCTTCAAGGCTCACCCCATTGGGCTTCGTCTTCTGTTCCTTCTCCTTTCTCTCTTTATTTTATCTTGAATATGAATTTTTGTAATACATTTTCATATTCAATGAGTAGCTAAGTTGTGTATAAGGTATTCTTTGAATCTCTCTATGGATATTGAGTGATTTGTACTCTTTTGAGTTTATATAAATGATTTGGGTTTTGTTCTATCATATGGTTGTTAATGCTCTTATTTGTTTGATCAGTTTTTAGATGATTTGATGAAATCTAATGAGCCTAGACATAGGAGTTTGAGTTTTAGATCATACATATGGTAGATGCATGTTCGATTTCATTCCAATGGCGGCATATATTGATTCGCTAATGGGATAAATATATACCTCTTAGCTATGTATATTTATAGTTGAGAATCAATCTTAATGCTTGTTGTTTGCTCTGGTTCTCATGGACGCATAGTAAACTAAGTGAGTAACATAGGGTTAATCGACCTAGACATAGGCTTTTAACTAAGTTAGTTTCTCAGGCTAACCTAATCTAATCGCTTGTATTGCTTAATAGGATTACATGTTATCAATTAAAATATGGGGTGAAAAAGGATTCCTTATTTTCTCAACCATATCTTTATCTTTTCTTTATGCTTTGTAGTTAATTAATCAACCCATTTTCTAATTTATGTTATTTGAATAGAATTAGGTTTCTAGTTAATATTGACTCATATTTTGATGGGTTACAAATTAATTTGGGTTCAAAGTATAACTTAAGAAAAATTAAGTCATCATTTTTATTTATTTATTTATTTATTGTTTATTTATTATTATTTTTTACCCGGACAAAATTAGGTGTTCACAACCATCTAATCCAATAAGAGGCTTGTAACCAATAAGGAATCCTCTCTTACAGGCATCTAGGAAAAAGTATAGCCTATCAAACAGAGATTGAGCTTCAGGATCAATACCAGGCTTTGGTGTAACACCCTCCTTAGGGCATCACATTTCCGACTCCCGACTCATAATCTGAAAATCAATTCGTAAAAGGTTTGAGTTATGAAAACACTTAGAACTTTTTTACACAAAATAAATCAATAAAAATCATTCTAAAACCGTGTTCATGTACTCTTTGAAAAATAAACTCTTTATTTATTTTCCTTGCTTTTTCTAAACATCTATTTTCATCATTCAAGAAAATATTAATTTTGTGAACACCTATCTTGAAAAAGTTCTTAACCGAAATTCACCATGTTCTAGTGATCAAAAACCTTAATTCCCATTATTCTTGAAAAATTTCAACATGAACCATAATCAAATCAAAATCGTAGCTCTTCCTTGGCCATGAATCACCAAAATTAATTTTCTTTAATCATCAAATCATGTAGCATACACATACATACATAATATATATATATATATATATATATCATCAAGCATCATATATTATAATCATGCATAGTATAAGCATAACATCAAAATCATAAACTCATGCAAAACATATTAAGCATAGAATTAATCAAAGCTATAAACATATATAAATTATTACAACCTGAATATGAATCCTCATGGATTCATGTCACCCATCAAATATAAGACCATCTCTCACCACCATGCTTGGTTGATGAGATGGATCTCCTCTTACCTCTTGAAGATCCTCAAAAACTTCTTTGTTTTGCTTCTTTTTCAAGTCCTTCATCACCAAGTATTCTCAAATACAAAACAAAATACATAAAAATTAAAGTATATTAAGCTTATTAAGAGGCTTTTGGATCAACAAACTTTAGATCATGAAAAAGAAAAGAAGAAATGAAGTTTCCTTACACTTCACCACAAATACCCTATAACTTTGATCTTGAAGAAAGTCCATGAAGATGAATGATTTGGAGGAAATTTGCAACATGAAAGTTGCTTAGAATAAGGTAAGGATTCAAGAAATATGGTTAGTTGAAATTAAAGAGTGATGGAAGGTAGATTGGAGGGTCATGGCAAACCTAGAAGAGAAGAGAAATGGAGAGAAAATTTGCTAAGTTTAAACTTCTTGAAATTGACAAAGAAAGACCAAGAATGAGTAATAATGGTGGTCTTCAACTTTCTACTCACTTAAAACCAAAACCGTAGCCCCCCTCCAATGCATTCTCCTTATGGTGCAAATTGATCAATAATGATCAATAATGATTTATCCAAGACATCTAAAATGACATAAAGCTTTTTCTTTAGGTCCAAAAACAACCACAAAACCGTCCCCCTCTTCCTAATGCATTCTGTAGTTGTCATCTTTTTCAAGCCATTATTTGAGCTTTTCTAACTATTGATTAATTGATTGTTAGTATTTAGGTCACTTTTAATTTTTAAGACTTAAGACTGAGTCACCTGGATCTTTCTCAACTTTAAATTTAATCATTAGATGTGTCTCAAAATGAAAGGTCAAGATTACTCCTTCTTACTTTTAATCAGGGTCATGGGTCAATTAGTTTGCTTTCTTTGCATTTTTAAGACTTTCTCATAGTGATTAAATCTTCATCCAATTCTTAAATTTCTTGAACATTTTCAAGACCAAATCTCCACCATTGATCACTTCTAAATCCAATTGTTGTAAATGGTCACAAGGCATTATATAAAACTAAATCTCTTTCTTGATTTAATCTATCTAACTTTATAAATAATCACTATTTACTTTTAAGATCAAATCTCCAAATTGATTAAATCAAGATCAAGTCTCTATCGTTAATTAAATCAATGGTGGATATCCAAAACCAATGTTGATAAGAATATAATTTCTATTTTTATCTTGCTAAAACCTCACGAAAGATTATATTTCTTTTATTTTTATCATCGATAAATAAATACGATTCAAAACACAAGATCATCTAAAATTTCTAAAACTGCTTTCGGATTCGGGTTTAGTAAGATCAATGTCTCCGTCTAAACAAGCGGTCACAATTTTTCATGCGTAGAAAAATTTTCACTTTATGGACCAATGAACCCACGTAAACTCACCTAGGCTATTCATACACCCCCGACCCACAAACAAGAAAAAAATTTCATAACCATCCACAAAAATCACAAATATTAAAAATCATAAATATCAAATCATTACGTAAAATAATTACCTAACGGTAAAAACAAATTACGTAAAGTTTTCTCCATTAGTAAAATTTTTATTTTCCACACACAAAGTAAATTCTCAAAACGATCAAATACTGTACTAGTGAATAAACAAAATAATTTTACTACATCAAATTACTAAATAATTAAAATTACAATTAGTAAATTATTGTTTAAGAAGAAATTTTCACAATGTTACATTTGGCAAAAAAGTTCACCTTCATCAATACCGTGGACCCTGGGTTTCTAGTCCTCAATTCCTCATAGTAGTCCCACAGTTATTTGTACTGATCCTTTTCAATCATTTCTACAATTTTCCTAGCCAGCCTCAATGCTCTATATATTTGGAAATCATCCACATGAACATGCCTATTATTCATAAAGTAATCAAAAGTCTTTTCACAATTAAGATTATGATGACCCCTTATCACATCAACTAGTTGTTCAACCAACCACTTCTTATTTGCTATTTTTTTCTTGAAACGCTTTGCACATGTATAATTAGCCTCAAATGTCTTTATCTAAAAATTGTTAGCATCACTACCCCTTGCATAATAAATCACCCATTTGCAATTAGCAGCCTTGCACTTTGCTTTGCACCTTCTCCCATCATTCTTTATGAATTTGATCTATCTTCTCAAGTGTATATTATAGTTCCTCACAGCCAACTTGAAGGATAACAAAATCACATAGAGCATAACATAGAACACATAAGCATACACAATCAAGTAAATAAATCCTTAAAAGGATTTTTCACCAACAAACACAACAAATCCATTCCCTCACCACTTTGTGTATTTACTCAATATGAGGTTAATATCCCTTACTTATTTATTATATGATGCTTCCTAAGCTCTTTGCTTTCCTCTTGAATCAATCCTTCACCACTAAGAGTTTCTTGAAAACAAAAACAAATACCAATATATTAACATCTAAGGCATAACTAGGATGACCATGGATTCAAATCATGGTTTATAACTTTGAATATAAGATTAGAAAAGAATATCAAGAATTTCACCATTTATCCTTCAAACTTAGATATTAGAAAAAGTGCTTGAAGATGGATGATTTGGAAGATGGTCTCAATATGAAAGTTTCTTAGAATTGCATAGAGATTCAAGATCTATGGTTGGTTAAAATTATTGAAGAGTGGATGGTGATTTTCTTGGCCTTGGCCGTGGGCTTCAATATTCCATTGTATATGAATAATTAGAAACTACAATAGATAGTAATTGTTAACTCATAAGTCAAGACAATTCCCCCACCAATTTCCAATCGGCATGGTCTTGTCTCCGAACATTTTCACTCTATCCCATATCACCATAATATACTCGATAACGTATATGCTACAATCATCTCTTTGTTAGTAAAATGCAATGAACCACCAATGAAAAAGTCAAACACATGGCTGAACATAAGAAATAAAATTTTAACTTATTTAGTCAGTAAGCAACCACACTTATGGGTACTGTAACTAACCTGGAATGCTTAAATTAGTCAATGTATGAGGTATTGTTCCCTGTACTTATGTGTTAATGACTAACTTTGGGATCTCCTATATTCTCTTCTCAACTTAAGAAGGCAGCATGTTATAACACATAATCATTGTGTTAATATTGACTTTCACATTGGAGTCAATAAATGCTAAGGCACACAACATTTCTACATGCTAGTCCATGAAATACAAGTATTGATTACACATGCACTCATCATGTGAAGGAAAAAAAAACTCTGACAACATTATATTATACTCATATACCTCGTCTGATAGTTGGAGCAGCCTTCCACTTTGCTGCCATGTTGACAAGTTAAAAATATACTGCCAAACAATACTAAAAAATGTTGTTCAAAAAATCAATGAACCCTAGATTTAAATGTAAATTGACAGAAATAGGTGTAAATTAAACAAATAGTAACTTGAGCTCAACGATGCTGAGGCGTAACCCCATCATCGACTAACTCTAAAGTAAAACCTAAGCAAGAAGTTTTCTTTTATTTTTTCTTCTTTTTTCTCTGCATTTTATTTGATAGGGATTTTTTATTTGTAGTTTCTGTCTTTTGTACTAGTCATTGTGCACACAAGACTTACAAATACATGTGAAGTCAAAATAATTGCGACACTATACAAGAGATTCATTATCCAATATCCATCACATAAAAGTGCCATTTGAAGATTAAAATTGTAATACTCCAGGATTTTATGTTAATTAAGATGAAATTAACTGTCTATGACGATGGTATTCTAGCGGTGGTGGACATTCATCATGTTTATGGATTTTAAATGACAACCGGTACAGATGCTAAAATCATTGATACCTCCCTCATCAAGCTCTCCAGGACACATGCCAATTAGCAAATCAAATCCCTGTAGGGTGCACGTAATAAATGGAAGACAAGAAGGATGCATGTAATATGTAATTAGCATTTGTAGTTTATCTTATTCATTGTTTTTAAAAAGTTTTTTTTTATGTAAAATAAACTTATCCAAACATGCATAAATGCCTTGGCCATGTATGAGCCGTCCCAACATCATAGCTCCCACAAATCTTAGACAACTTGGTGGGCATGAGAAATTTTTAGGTGATTTTGGAGTAAAAGAAATCTTTTGCTCTGATGTGTCTAAAGCTATGTGGGTCATCACTCATATTTTAACCATGTTCTTAATGCTATAACCATGATTTTACCCCATGTACGACTAGCTTTGGTGAGCGCCATCTCAAACATTGTTATAAACACCATTTAGGCAAGTTAACTCACACAGGATTTTCACAAAAACAAAAATGTTACAATAATTAACTAACAAAAACTCTAGCCTAGTATTAAATTTTACTTTCAGATATATGTACAGTCTCACTAGCAATTCAAAAGCAACTAAAGGGAAGAAAGTTTCTTTGGGAAAAGAATAGTAATAAAAATTGCAAACATACATCTTGCGGTTTTGACTTTTGACACCCAAAAATGATTTGCTTTGCCCATAGGGAAAAGGTTACACTTGTTATGGTAAAATCATGTATGGGAAGTGGCCACACTGCCCAAAGGGCCTCTCAATGTGAAGAGGATAGAGGCCATTGCACTGCTCCTTCTAAAGAGTTGGTTTGGTGTGTAACAACTGACAAGGCATTTAGAGGAAACCCCTGTCACATGGAAAAGCTATAGGAAACCTTATCACAACAACGCCTGTGCCCGCAATTCAAAGTTTTGACCACTACCCATCTCACCAACTCCACAATCTTTTTACAAAAATGTTAGATTTACGAGAGTCTAACAATAATATTAAGACTCGTATGTATGTATGTATGAATGTATATTAAGAGAACTTGACAGTTCAACTTGTCAGTACATCATATATGAGCTGTGAAGTCTCTCATTTCCACCTGCAACATGTTATAGATGCAGGATTATGTACTGTTATTATAAAAAAATAAAGTTGTGTTCTAATTAATAATTATAAATTTTGATTTAATGGTAAACACTTGATCCTAACAAGTGGTATTAAAGCGAGGTAGTAGATTCGAATCCCCCGAGTGTTTCTGGGGGAAGATTGTTGAATTTATGAGAGTTTAACAATCACCTTAGGACACACATGTACGTATACGCGTATGTCAAAAGAGCTTGACAGCCTAGTCTGTCGATACGCCATGTGTGAACTACAAAGCTCCTCATGTTTGTTTACAACACATTATAAACATTAGACTATACATTATCACTATAAGAAAATAAAATTACATTTTGATTAATAATTATAATTTTTAACCTTGTGATAAGTCTATCAAAAACTATACAATCTCAGAAGTGAGAGAGATTACAATTCCAAAGATAAAAGGATGTCACCCAATGACTTACCCTTATGCGGTTTTTTACTGCAACAGCCAAGAGAGTGACTCAAGTGTATAAGAGGTGTTAGTAGAAGGTCAGAATGGAGGGCGAGTTCAAGCTGCAGCTATTTGCCACATGGACACCATTTCTTCCCTCCTGATAATCCAGTCTGGGTGCCTTTGCTTGCGGCTCCATAACAAGGTCCATCTTCATGATCAAGTTTGTTCTGTTTCTGTGTATGTAATTATACCAACACTGCTATTAGTTCTAGACCCGGTGTAACAGGAACCGCGTCTTGATGAAAAACTATGTATCTATGTTAATAAAAATGTTATTTTGGTGTGCTTAGAGTGCTCTTTATCTTGTGCATCTGCTCAATTAGTTAGTTATGGATGAAGTTTCAAAGTTGGCTATGTTAATTACTAGCTTTTTTCACCCGTGCACGGGTTAACAATTACTATCAAATTATTATTTTTATATACAACAATTTAACTTAATCTCATTATATAAATTTATTAATTTTCATACATATTTATTATTTTACCTAAAATAAAAACTTTAATTAGAGTGTAAATAAATAGTTAGTCAGGATGCATTTGTTTAAGTTTTTTTTTATACTCAAAAGCACTTTTTTATAAGAAAAAACCACTTCTAAACAATTTTATAAGATAAACTTTTTAAAATAATCATAATAAAAAAAAAAACAAATTTCTAAATAAAGAATGTGTAAAAGAAAAAAGAAAACTCATAAAAGGAAGTGGATAAATATTTTCATTTATATATTTAAAAAAGTGATTTTTGTAATTGTATCCAAACAATAAAATGTGATATTTAATAAAAATCTCAACAAAAAAATCATTTTTTATGATATCTTAAACTTACTTTTATTCTAAGTTTGTCCAAAAAAACTTAGTCTAATTGATCAATATCTAATCATATTGAAAATTCAAAAAATATAATTACTAAATAAAAACTAATAAAGTATAAAATGAATGAAAAGAAATTTTAAATATGTATTAACAATTATAATATATATATATATATATATATATATATATATATATATATATATATATATATATACTCAAATTCTCTTTCTTATACATTGCAATTGTTGTTTTAAATTTTATAACTATAACTACAAACTATTTATTCAAGATTTAAATATTCAATAAGTGTCTAATTTAACTTCATTTATTTTTGAAGAAATTTGACTCAAAATAAAAAATATAAAAACATGATTTTACACTTATCCAACAATTAAAAATATACGACAAAACTAACAAAGTTTTATTCAATTTCAATTATTTTTAATTCAATTAATTATTTAATTCAAAAAATCAGAAATTATACTTAATATATTTCTTTAAATTAGTTATAACCATTTTTCTTCGAAAAGTAAAATAAGAAAATACTATCAACTCTAGTATCAATATCATTTAAGTAAAAACATTATTTTCTCGTAAAAAAATAAAGTAATAAACATTATTTTTTAATTAAATACGTATATTCTTTTCCATTTTTAAAAAACCTAATAATAGATTATTATAAATTACATAAAAATATATATATATAAACAATTCATCATTTCTTATTTATTATAATTAAAATCATAATTATCCAAAAGTCATCATTCATTTGAATACTTATATTTTAAAGTAAAAACTATAAATAAAATAAAAAAATAAAACAAAACAATTCACTCGTATCCATGCTTAACATTCTCATCTCTTCAATTTTATTGGCACCATCTATATATTTTCTGCATTTGGTGAGAAAGATGACTCTCTGTCTTTTCACTATCTTCATAAGTAAAGATCAGAAATTCTTATCTTCCTATTCCATTCATTCTTCTTATTGCAAAAGCTATCTTCATATTCATTTTTTTCTTCTCTAAAAGATATTGTCAATAATATCATTTTTAGATATAACAATATAATTTAAGGCTTAACAATTTACCATGTAACAAATCCTATATAAATTATGCAAGTTTTAATAGGAATAATATTTCCCGTAATAAAAAAAATTGTTTTACAATAAAAACTAAGTCTTTGAAAATATATAATATATATCCAAAATAAAAAATACATAGTATCATAAAATAAATACTCATTTCTTAAATCTTCACCTTATTTCTAAGGCTATAGAAACTTATCACTAATGTAAAAATTATATCACCATTTTTTTCTAAGCAATTATGTCACCATTTATAATTACTTAAATGTGCTTTTAAATGAAAATTTCATAAATAACATTCATAGAAAATTATATTGAGATTTTTTCTATTAATTTCTCACACCTTTTTAAAGAGTATAATATACAGACTCCCAAAGCCAAAATTTTATTTTCTTTTATAATCACTATTGTATAACTTTAAAAGATCATAAAAAATTTATGACATTTATATACAAAATTATATTAAAATTAACCCCTTAATTTTTCACCCCATTATCAAGAAGATACAAAATGGACTCTTATTAAAACATGATATATCTATAATAGGATATTTAATAAAATATGGTGAATACAATGTCAATTTCTTATTCAATTTTGTAAGTGAGAATTATATATATATATATATATATATATATATATATATATATATATATATATATTCTTATTCATAACTTTTTAGTTATATGTTTTCGATCCAACCTAAAGTTTTGTATTTGTCTAATGCACGTGATAATTAGAAATTTTTTTTAATACAACGCATAGAGGAAATAAAAGAAAAAGTATCAATAAATTAAAATTAAAATTAAAATTTTTTATTATATCTAAAAGATACAACCAATAATGTCAAATCTAGATATAACAATATAATTTGAATTTTAACAATTTATCATTTAACAAATGCTATATAAATGATGTAAGCATTAACATAATCAATACTTTTTGTTAGAGATGTCAAACAGGTTAATCTGTCTCACTCTATCTAGTCATGGGTAGGCAAAAAAAAAAAAAAAAAGACGGGTTGACTCATTTTAAAATGTGGGTAGAGAAGGTTAGTCCACCTTGTTTTATGGCAAGTTATCATGTAAACTTGACTAAGATATATATATATATATATATATATATATATATATATATATATATATATATATATATAAGATCTTACTCTGATGAGAGGAGTATTTATTGTAAGAGGTGAGAGGAGTAAATGTTGACTATTGGATCTTACATGAATGGTCAAGATTAGAACATAAATGTATGTGACTTTTTTAAGTGGTCACATAACCTTAAAGTAATTTTTAATCTTGACCATCCATGTATGGTTGTATGGTCAAGATTTACTTCTCTCATTCTCTTATAATAAAAATTTCTCTCACTGGATATGTCATATATATATATAAAGAAAATAATAAGTTGATAGGTTAGATGGGTCACCACCTCGATAAAAAATAAATAAAAATAAAATGTGACAGATTAAATAAGTCAACTAGCCTAAAATTAAATAAAAAACACCAGCTTAACATGTGGGTTGACATAAAGAAAATAATGAGTTGATAGGTATGACACGTCAACTCAGTAAAAATTAAATAAAAATAAAAATGTGTCAGGTTAAGCGAGTCAAGTCGTTTAAAATTAAACAAAAATGTCAAGTTAACATGTTGGTTGACCTGCTTAATCTGCCATTAAAATTTTAAAAAAATAGAGGAAAAATAAAAAAAAATAAAAAAAATGACCTAATGGATATTTTCCCTACCCCTTTATAACCCCAGGTTATACAGGTCTAACAAAAATTACCCACCTAAAAAAAAAGTTACAAAATGCAACACAACTCGTCATTTTTTTGCATGTTAAACTGGTTGATCCGTTGGGTTCGCCAAATTTGTTCTGTTAATAGAAATAGAATACATTTATATTGAATATGCAACAATAACAACACCGCCACCATCACCAAGTGTATTGAAGTGCTTATAATATTATAAAAGAATAACAAACATATACTTACCAAAGAGAATATAAATATTTAAATCCATAATATTTTAATTTTGAAATATTAATATTTTAATATAAAATATTTTATTTGTTGTGTAAATAATAATGTATTTATTTCTTAAATATTTTTTATTATAAAATATTTTTATTTAATTATTCAATACTAAATATAAAAATGTAATAATTATTAAAATATTTTTTGTTAATTATTAATTATTAAATATCTTAATATTAAATTATTTTATGTTAATAATAATGTATTTTAATTACTAAATATTTTTATTATTAAATAATTTTTAAATTATTTCTTCACTTACACATGTGATAGAAGGAAAAACATTTTATTAGAACTTGAATTTTGGAATGAATAGTGCTAATATTTTGCATAAGAAGATAATATATGACCCTTTATATGATAAGATAACATGTGTCCCTTTTAATAAGAAGAAGACATGTAATTTGATCTTGTAGCAAGACCTTTAAAATGAATAAATAGTAGATAATAGATATGCAGATATATCCATTGTTTGTAACAAATTCCTACTACTTGAAATTGCCATCCATTTTATCAAGGGCTAGACGTGGATGCTTTCATTGTTCAACAAATTGAGTTTTTGGTAGAACTCGGGAATATGTCAGAACCGAGGGCTTAAGATAGTTTGTGGCAAATTTTTTTGGCCTACACATTACTATGAATAATTCCCACTTTTTGCTTTTAAGTTTTCTAGGGTAGTACCTGTTGCATGCTGTTGTTTACAGGGTACCAGCACTTTCTTGGGTGTGTTTAATATAGACTATCTAGTCAAAAGATCATATCGGATCCTGCAATATGAAATGTTAGATCTGTATAAAATGAGATAGACGACTATAATTATTAATCAATTATCTGCTATTTGGATAACACTAAAAATTAAAAATTAACATTAATCCTTATAAATAATAAAATTATTTGGGACAACAAATTGCAAAGAGTCCAAATTATGTTTTGTGAATAAGTCCTTTTGTATTTCTTTTCTGCCGCAACGCCATTATTCCCAAATGTGATGTTGCATGATCGAATCTGACAAAATTTGGATTTTCTCGATCCCATCTGATATGTGCTCTCTGATCTGTTTTGCGTTACTTAATCTATGATACTTGTACTTAACCTATAACATATGTGCTCTGTGATGTTGCAGTACGATCATCTTCATCTTTCATTCAAAGGGATGAACGACCATGGAAGGGGGTTCAAATTTGTGGCATTCACCACGGAGCAGGCTATAACCTCAATGATGGTGATGGCTATAGACACGATGACAACAACTCTGCAGAGGGCGGTGGCGCTACTAGAACCTGGAGAAACTGGGGCTTCTGTTGGCGAGTCGCTGAGTGTTGGTCTAGTAGTGTCAAGGGAGATGGTGGAGGGGTCAAAGGGAGAGGTTGGAGGAGCAGGAGGAGAATCAGTGGGAGATGTGGTGGGGGAGTTGAGGTGTGTTGAAGATGATGACATAGAAGCCTCCACGTGCAAATATAAATAGTGTAATGATTTTTATTTAAAATTTAAAAGCCTATTAACGGAAATAAAGTCAAAGGTCCAGTGATAAACCTTTGACTGCAGGTCGAGCATAAACGCACCCTACTTTCTTTGGCTTCTAGGACCTTTGCTATCGCTGCAGCAAAATCTTGATAAGCATCATTATGAGGATCAACTCTTTGTCCATTGTAATTTGCATATATAGTGGGTAATTTAAGACTTCTAGAATTAAATCTCAAGAACAATTTATGCTCTCACCCACTAAGGATCATAAATCGCAGACCAAATTACAAAGCAGAACATCTAAATCCAAGTTTAAATGTAAAGGGTATGTAACAGCAAGTTCAGAAGAATAAAAGGTCAAACCCCTATCACAACATTTCATTTAGCATTTCATTTGCAGGCATCCCTTTAGTATTTCATTTCTTGTAATGTCTAAATATTTAATGGTAATAATTAAAGTTTGTGCATAATCTTTTCCAACTTTCAAGTAAGTGCAACAAAGGAATGAATAGTACAAGAATGAAAACTTTCCCTTCTGGTCTAAGCTTCTCAACACCTACAATCCATTATTAATTTCCCATACCATACTAAATTCTAAAGCTATACAAAAAGAGGCCCTGTGTGATACGCAACTACAACTGTACTCTTCTACATGAGACTCAATAAAATACTCCCCCCCTCCCACTCTCCTCTCAATGTGCGAAATTATATTCTCCCTTATCAATCACTGCCCAAAGACCATGTGGTTGCTCATGTGAAGCCAATATTGATAAATAGTAATGGCTTTTCATGGCTGCCCAATTCATTCCCCAATGGAACCTTGGTGTCAGAGTAACATCCCCTGCAATAATTCCCTATACATGTGTATAAATGTGTGTATGTTATAAATCTTGGTAAAGTTCATCTTACGTAGTCTTGGTGATTATGAGTAATTTTCTTTTTTAGGGCCAAATTGAATGAAAACTAAAGCATAAATTTCCATAATTGTTTTAACAGCATGATAATTTGATGATAGATTATTATAAAATTAAAAGGGGGCAGAACTAATTACTAATATAATAATTAACAAAATTACGTTTACCAAAGAAAATATGATCACAAGCCAAGGACTATTACCAACATGAATATTTACTAGATCAATATAAGATAGAAAATAGTTAAACCAAGTATCAATGAGATGTAGACAGGATTATATTGAGATAAATCTCATGAAGTTGGGACACCTAGCATCATCGATGACTAGTGGGAGTGACACATAACAAAATCAAAAAAACTTTCTTCTTTCGCTTGCATGCTATGAGTGATACCTAAGCCAAGAAGAAAAAGGAGAGAAATATGTGCATATACCAGTTGAAATTCGAGGGTGGAGGTGAGAAAATTTTAGAGCCAACATTAATACTTGACAGAGTATGTCATTGGACCAGATGGGATGAACACCATGTTCAAGGCAGCTTGGGAAAAAATAAATCCTAGGCCCTATGAGAGAAAGAGATAGCAACAGAGAATCAAGGAAACCGAAGAAGAATGACAATAATAATTTGCAAAAATCAATACAATAAATTGAAGAAAAACTCAACAAACCTGGAAGCGTTAGGGGTGGGGGGTGGGAGCACACGGCGCTTTTCTCCTTCGCAAGCTGAGTGGATACGACACAAACGAAGGTTCAGGAGGGGAAAATGGCAAGCTGTGAGCAGGAACGACACAAAAAACACAGAACTTTTCTCCTTCTCCTTTGAAAGCAAGCTGTGAGAGGGAATGACACAAAAAGCAGAGCTTTTCTCCTCCTTCACAAGCAAGCTGTGAGGGAACGACACAAATGAGGGTTAGCTCAGGAGGGGAAAAGGGCAAAATAAGAGAATGTGAAATGCCAAACCCACGAAATGTGGCTGACTCACCAAATACACCCACCTGGCATACAGTGGAGGCCGGGTGGATGTATTCTAGATGGACACATAACGGGACCGGAATATGTACGTACACACTCCTAACTCAAAATCCTTGGCACTGGTTGGCACTTGCAATTAACCAACCCAATTCAATCAATGACAAAATCCGAAGAAGACAAAACAATTACTCAGTATCACAAAGCAACTGGGTATACCAAGTCATACCAACAGAGACAAAAGAACCACCAAGAACAAATCAAAGTTGGATCCTTACTTTCAACTCAACACTGCAATTATCCACTGCACACCACAAACACGTGTATAATATTGCCACCATTACAATAACAGAAAAATTTCACATACACTGCCAGTGCACAACCTTTAGTATACCCTATGAAGTATGAACCACATACTCCCAGAATACTTCAACACAGGATCATCAACATCATTTTCATATTTGATTATGTGGGATCATCTAATGTCGGCCACATTTGTAATTCAGCACTGAAAAACAATGTTCAAACTGACATGCACAACTTTAGTAGTCATTGATGCATATTGAACAGCTCAGAAATTTTCCTATTCTCTATCTAAAAAGACTAAAAGAGAACATGTTCTAACCAAATTGTAAGGTCTCAATCCTACAGTCACATGGTAGTCCCTCCATTTAATATTTCTTATGATTTAGAAACACCCAATGTAAATGGTCCCAAAGTCAATCTAATTCTAGTTTGCGATATTACTCAATTGGAAATTGCCATTCTGATAAATGCCGAGGGAAAATGTTTGAATAACTCAATTTTTAAAAAAGAACAGGTGAGGCTACTTGATCCCAGATTCAAATCCCATTTGAGGTTGCCTCAACTTTAGCCTACCTTCCCCCATCCCCACACTAGGTTTTGGAACTCCCTTGTAACCAAAAGAAAGAACAGGTGAGAAAGCAAAGACACTGACCAAGCAGCAGCTACTGCATGACCAAATTAATGCTGAAAAAACAGATAGGTACATAGAAATACATATATGCCCAGCAGGTGATAGGTATAAACCAGAGGGTTGCATGAGAAAATATTTTTTACAATTTTCATTTGTTGTCACTTTTCTATTACTATATTGTTTCTTTTGCTAGCTTTACCTAAATATTTGTTGATAGAAAGCTCTACCTATTCCATAAACCAAATACCTTATCTGCAAAGAAGGGAATGACAAAGCAAGGGGAAAACCCAAATAATAAGGCATTTGTGAGGCTTGAAAATCAGAATTGCCAAAACAAAGATGCACATGCTTTGGTTGATTCCCAAAGGAGAATGAAGGCAAAAATGGCAAACACATGCTAAGAAAAAGCCTTGGATTAAGAGAATAAAAATGAGAGAGAGAAATTTAAGACGTGCACGAATATGGCAAATAATGTGGGCTAAAGTAACTCAATGTAATGCAGATAGAGTAAAACCAACTCCAATGAAGACCATACTTCCAAAGACCTGTAAGATGACCAGGTGAATAAGAGTAAGCAATTGTATGAAATATAAATACTTAAAAGAAAAAGAACAATGATGAGGCTCCAACTAAAATGGAAAAAGAGTTTATTGAAGACACATATTTTCTGGTTGCAGTGCCTGCATTTTAATAGTTATCCAATTGTTTAGACTACATTAAAAAAGAAAAGGGGAAGACACAGACACAAACATAGGGTGAGACAGATGAGCAAAAAGTCAAAAACATCATTAACAGGAAATGATTTTAGAAATAGTACCCAAGGAGAAAAATCCCCACTCCCCAAATACCAACCCTCCTCGCAGATTGACCTTCCCCAAAAGAAAGACTACAAAATTTTAGAAAGATAAATTAGTTTGAAGTGTGAAGTGAAAGAATAGCATCACCTTAACTCCATCCCAAACCTCTTCATTTTCCTTCTCTCCTCCCCCATGGTTTAATTCACTATTCATATTGATACATTCTATTAGAATATCTGAAAAATATTTCAAAACATCTTTATTGTATCTTGAAATATTTTAGAGTATCATAGATGATCTCTCAAGATTTATTTCTTATTTATTATATTTCCTAATTTTTTTCCTTATTTAATTAAGATTAGGAGTCAAGAATTAGTATGAATAGAACCATTAAGTTTGTCTTTTGAATCACATTATCGTCACATCAAATCATTATCAATC
The DNA here is from genome assembly GCA_029884605.1 of Ormosia emarginata. Classification (NCBI taxonomy): domain Eukaryota; kingdom Viridiplantae; phylum Streptophyta; class Magnoliopsida; order Fabales; family Fabaceae; genus Ormosia; species Ormosia emarginata. The sequence continues at coordinate 58,898,137 of JAQQTP010000082.1, read as the reverse complement.
TCATATCATTTTGAGTCTTTATTCTCTCTTTTCTTCCTTCCCTATCTAAAACCCTCCAATTCAACATAGTATCAAAGAGGTACCATTCTCTGTAACCTGTCCTATCACTTTTGCTGTCGAGTTCCCAAAAATATGGAACTTCGATTAGCCGCCTATGGTTGTCGAATTCTCCTTTCGACACCCTCTTTCTATATATTTTCCGACCAACTGTGTTTCCACTCTAATTTGCCAGTAAACACCATCTCCTCCACGCATACTCTCTCCCCTAGTTTCTTCCTGTCGCTGCCACCATCCGCCGTCACCGTCCATTGGCGATTTTTTCGACCGACGACCTCACCAATCGCACTGCCAACCTGAGTTCGGCCAACCCCCGAAGGTGCAGCTCCGGCGGCCGTCCGACGCACTCCCACATGCGCCCTCTTCTCTCTGTGCGCAGACCCACGCATTGCCCCTTCCTCTGGTGCGTCCGGCCACCTTTCCGGCAATCGCCAGTCTCGTTCAACTCACCTCGGCCTCCTCTACATGGATCTGAGCTCACCTCCATCAATTGACCTTTGTGTGGCCTTGTACACTTACGCAGAGCCATTCAGGTGTATTGGGGTTTTTGTTTTTGGCAATTGTACACTGAACCATGGCTGTTTCACGCTCTTTTTGGGCTCCTCTGCCGTTCGTTAGCCTCACCACACCATCTCTGACCTCCACATGGTTGTTTGGCAATCTTTGTGGTGGTTATTTCTAGTTTTGGCTACTGTTTGGTTCCTTTTCAATGCTCGCATAGCATTGAGGGAAAGAATGGGAATAAATTCATTTTAACATATATTTCAATGCTGGTGTTTGTCATGACTTCTCTCCCACAAATGAATCATATTAGGGGTTACTTTTCTTCCCATCGGCGATCATTCCGATGGTGACTTCATTCCCACATATGAGTCATATTAGTGGTGACTTTTCTTCTCGTCGATGACCATCCCAATGGTGACTTACGTTGGTTATGATTCACTAGCCTTGGCTTTGTCCCAGATGCATTGGTCATGACTTTGTCCCAAATCCACTGACATGCACTGGCCCCAGCTTTGTCCCAGATGCACTGGCCTTGTCTGTCTTAGTCTCAGATGCATTGGCCCCATCTCTGTCCCAATGCAATTTGTCATGTTATGGTTTTAGTTTATTTTCTTTTAGATATAATTGTAACAAGCTTAAAACTTAGTAAGCTTTAGCTTAAATAAGAGTATTAGAATATCTGAAAAATATCTCAAAATATCTTTATTGTATCTTGAAATATTTTAGAGTATTACAGATGATCTCTCAAGATTTATTTCTTATTTATTATATTTCTTGATTTGTTTCTTATTTAATTAGGATTAAGAGTCTAGAATTAGTATAAATAGAATCATTGAGTTTGTCTTTTGAATCACATTATCGTCACATCAAATCAATATCAATCTCATATTATTTTGTGTCTTTATTCTCTCGTTTCCTCCTTCCCTATCTAAAACCCTCCAATTCAAGACATTCAAATGAAAAGAAAGTATGATTTGACCATAGTATAAGTAAAGCCTGCACTGAACAAGTACACACAGCTTAAAGCTAAATCAAAAATATTTGCAAGCCACAAATACAACAATAAGAGAGATGACATGAAGAAAGCTACAAAACAGACAAGCCTACTGAACTACTAAAATTTTGAATGACTCAGTCTCTCTAGTCTAGATAATAACTTCATGTTCATAAAAGTTTTCAATTATCATTTTTATCAGATTTGAAGGTTCTAATGGGTACTTCATCCACGAGAATCATACAATGGATTCAACTTACTAGGAACCCACTTAGGTGCTCACTACTCAATTAGAATATACACTATGAGTGCAAAGACATAATAAACCATGGCTGCAGCCATAGTAAGTTGAGATGAAATCATACCCAAATTAAACAGAAATACTCATAACTTATAGAAATATATGAACTAAGAACATATGACACCTTTTTTTACATGCAACTCTGGGAAATACAAGCAATTCTCAAACAATGTGAAATAGATTATTGCTACGAAACCGAAAAAGAAATTAGATTATTGCTACAAAACTATCTATTATTTGTCTAGCACTTATTCAATCAATATATGAAAATTCCTCCTCCTAAATAAAAGCTTTAATCTGTAAGAAAATATCATGTTCACCATCAACAAACTGCAAAGTTTCCAAATAACACATACAATTACATCCTTAAATTATCTCGGGGTGTAAAAAATAAAATGCATTAAGTATTCCCAAGATGCATACTTGTAAATTTGTTTCTCCAAATGTAAGTCATACGCTGCAATGGATACAATAGAATCAATGTCCCAAGCAGCTTGGGTCCCCTATATACTCTGCAATTTGTTCAAGCTTCACATTGAGCAGCTCATGGGTATCAGCATCCTTAACAACGCTAATTTTGCGGTCTAAATCCCTCTCAACCAGACTCCCATAGGCACCCTTATATTTACCATACAAGACAAGAACTGGTCCCCTATGTCGGGGGATAACCGTCTCAAGAAGATCTTGGGATACCCCTTGTAATACCTCAAAATTTAGCTATTTGACAGTAATGACTGAATTGTACTGTTTTGTGATTTCTGTATGCTGTAAAATTATTTTGACTATTTCGTGACTGTATTTGATCGTTTTGTGTGATTTACTCCGAGTCAGTAAAATAATAATTTTCGGGTCGGAAAAAATCCTTATGTATTTATTCGGAGCCGGGGAATTTTACTAAACCCAATTCCAAGATATACGTGACTTAATTTTTAGAAATTATCTGTGAAATAAAAATATATTGTATTTTTATTTTACAACGAACAAATATTTACTGTTTTGTAAGCAGTAATGTTTTGTTCACTGTATAATAATTTCTGTAGCAATTGTCTAGAAAATATTTTCTGTGGACCGATAGGGTTTAGTCAAAATAGATGACTTGAATTTCTAAACCAATAGAAATCTAGTATCATTGAAATGAACTAATAAGAATTAGTCAAATTTGATGGTTATATATTAAACCAATAGGAATTTAGTCTTCTTTGATGAACCAATTATAACCTAGTCTTCATTTGATAAACCAATTAGAAGTAGTCATATTTGATGAATCAATAGGAAAGGTATAGAACCAAGACCAACCAATAAGATTAAGTCAACATTTGTGGCAAAGACTTTTCAAGAGTAACCAATAGAAATTAGTCAACAAAAGTGACAACCAATAGGAAACAAGTTGGTAACCACTAAACCAATGAAAATGCTAGTCTACTTTGACGGTTATGACAACTTTATGCAGGACCAATAGGAAACAAGCTTAGAAGTGAAAGCTTTAGATATCTACCATTGATTTAATCTATGGTAGAGATTAGTCTCACAAAATGGTTAGGACTTTTGTGACCCTTGGATGGCAAATATGAAGAGAAGCTCTTGACCCTCCATTTTGAAGATGAATCTCACGGCTAAGGCTTCATGGAGGAGGGATTCAATGGTTCAAATTCAAGCTTATCACTTGAAAGCCTCCACCAAGATCAACTATTGATTCAATCAATGGCTTAGGAAGTCTCAAAAAGTGGCTAAATGAATTTAGACACTTCCTTGGTGTCCAAGGGGGGGAGGCCCATGGTTTTAGGGCTTAAAGATGGCTATAGGAAGACTCTTCACTCATTTGGTCTCATCTTCATCATTTCCTAAAACCAAATTTCACAAATTCTCTCATATTCTCTCAAGAACACATCACGGCCAAAGCACCACGAACACACCTCCCAACTTCCTAAATTTCATCTAATCTCATATCTTGAATTCTTACCTTATTTCAAGACACTTTATAGTAGTATCAGAGCCAGGTTTCGATCCTGGCTCTGATAAGCTTTGGTGGAGGCTTCCAAGTGATAAGCTTGAATTTGAACCATTGGATCCCTCATGAAGCCTTAGCTGTGAGATTCATCTTCAAAATAGAGGGTCAAGAGCTTCTCTTCATATTTGTCATCCAAGGGTCACAAAAAAGTCACCATTTATTTTGTGAGATTAATCTTCACCATAAATTAAATAAATGGTAGATATCCAAAGCCTTCACCTCTAAGCTTGTTTCCTATTGGTCCTCCATAAAGTTGTCATAACCATCAAAGTAGACTAGCATTTTCATTGGTTGGGTGATTACTAACTTGTTTCCTATTAGTTGTCACTTTTGTTGACTAATTTCTATTGGTTGCTCTTGAAAAATCTTTGGCACAAATGTTAACTTAATCTTATTGGTTGGTCTTGGTTCTATAGCTTTCCTATTGGTTCATCAAATGTGACTACTTCTACTTGATTTATCAAATGAAGACTAGGTTATAATTGGTTCATCAAAGAAGACTAAATTCTTATTGGTTCAACATATAACCATCAAATTTGATCAATTCTTATTGGTTCATTTCAAAGATACTAGATTTCTATTAGTTTAGAAATTCAAGCCATCTATTTTGACTAAACCCTATTGGTGCACAGAAAATATTTTCTAGACAATCGCTATAGAAATTATTACTCAGTAAACAAAACATTACTGCTTACAAAACAATAAATATTTGTCTGCTGTAAAATAAAAATACAGTCTATTTTTATTTCACAGATAATTCCTAAAAATTAAAAGATTAAGTCACATATCTCTCGGAATTGGGTTTAGAAAGATTCCCCGGCTCCGAATAAATACGTAAGGATTTTCCCTGGTGCGAAAATTATTATTTTCCTGACTCGGAATAAATCATACAAAACAATCAAATACAGTCACGAAACAATCAATAATTTTACAGCATACAGAAATCACAAAACAATACAATTTTACCATTACTGTCAAATAGCTAAATTTCGAGATATTACACCCCTTGAACAATCTCCTTGCTCTCATCCATACATATATCACAAGTAGTAGGCCCAACAACATCTAGAACCTCTCCCTTCTTCAAATATAACCGTCCTCCTTTGAAATCTTTGCTAATAACCCTAACCCAAATATGACTTGTAAGCCAAGAAACATGTTTCTTCCCCTGCTCTTCCTTCCGACGATCACCATAAACATCCGCTCTCATCTCTTCAACCTCACCTTGCCCTATTTTGCGCTTATTCTTAACCCTTATCCTTATCATTGCGTTGAATCTTCAACTCCTTCAATTTTCTCAAACACCTCTCTTCTTCCACAGAACCCAATTCAGCAACATCATCAATCTTCACTTTCACTTCCTCTCCACTCCTTGAAAGCTTCAAAACAACCAAATCATCCCCAATCCTTCTCACAACACTACCCTTCAATCCAGCATCTCTTCCCCCAACAATTCTAACAATCTTCCCAACAATACCCCCATCTTTGCCATTCTCCTTTCTTCTTCCATCTCCTTCCTCCTTTTCCTTCTTGTTCCTCCGAATTGAAGTATGATCATCACTAACAAAACCTAACCCTTCCTTGGCAGTCCTCCCCTCATACTGCACAACCTTCACATCCTCTTTTGCATTCTTCCCAATCCCCATCCCTTCAGACCATCCGTACCCAGACAGCAGAGCCGCGCCGAAACCCTCAACGGGAACATCCTTAAACTCCTCAAACCCTTGATCCTCCGGCAGCCTCTTCAAATCATCCTTCAACTTCAGCAGCAACACCGTCTCCGCGGGAGCGGGAGCACGATGCTGCACCCGCCTATTATTATTGTCGCCATCGTCATCGTCATCTTCAGGTTTGTTCTCGCCACCGCCAACGTCGTTCTTCTTCTTAGAGGTCTGGCGGAGATTGAGGCCGTAAGACATGTCGGAACCGGTGGTGGCGGCGGAAGAGGTGTCTTGCTCGAATCGGAGGGATTGTGTGTTGTTGGGGTCGGTGATGGGAAGGTCTAGGTTATTCATCTTCTTGAGGGATCTCCATTGGTTTTGAATTGGTGGAATGACGATTTTTGCGTCGGGATCGGAAGGGGGTTTGGAAGGGTCGAATTGTGTGATTAAGTGTTTTGAAGGGTTTTTTTATGTGTGTTGGTTCGTGGAAGAGTCGTCGAAGGTGCGGGAGGGTTTGATGGGGTTGGGTGGTTTGGAAGAGGATTTTGAGGGGATGGAGAATGAGAGCTTCATGGTTTGTTTGTTTGAGTAACGATGAAAATAGGGATTGAAGGATTATGGTTTTGCAGAAACCACAAACCAGTTATCCAAGCCAACAACAGTGACTTCTCAGAGGGTATCATCCATTGATTTTGTCACCCATCTACACTAGCGAGATCCGTGTCAATGATTGCACCACCATCGCTAACTTCCTAAACCGTGTCTAGATCCGGCAAGACCCGCTCCATCACCATCAACGACTCCACCACCGGCAATGGCGACTCCCGGTGCTCAGTGGTGACTTCGCGATGGGCAACGACGACAACTTCCTGGTTGGCAGCAACGGTGAGTTTTCAATGAGATCTGCTCACTGAGCGGGAGTAGATAAGTGAGTTTCTAACGAGTTGCTGCAAATTTGAAATGAAAGACCTAGAAATTAATTTTCCAAAAAAAAAATGGACAATAATAAAACAAAAAAGAATAAAAAAAAAAGTAGCATCAACGATTAGAGTTGAGAAACGTAAGGTGAAAGGTGAAGGTCTCACCCACGAAACTGCTTTTCGGGTTGCAAATCTAATGTGAAAAAAAGAAGGGAGAGGTTACAAATCTGAAACGAGTTAAGAGAGAGAGAGAACAAAAGATAATTTACTAGGCATTTGGTGTTTGTTTAACCGGTTCAACAGGTATTTGGTGTTTGTTTTAGATCGATGATGTATAAATAATCAAATCTGTATTGTTTTCTCTAATATAAACGGTTGTGTCATGTGGTGCATCCATGCACCCCATAAACGCAGTGTGCATGTAAGACGGCCCCGTGTATAAGCCTAGTGGATTCGTCCTCCACTTCAATCTTCATCAAAACAGGTTCAATTTTTTTACCGGTTTATATTCTAATTGAAAATAATTATCTTACATTTTTTTTAAGAATATAATATTATTTATATCTTTTTTAAAAGATGTGATTGAATAAAAAAATGATATAAAAAATATGTATAATAAATAATATTAGATTAGATGTAAAAATGAGTGTATATACTTATTTGATATAAAAATATAAAAATTATATTCTAATATACAAAGGAGAATGTTTGGGGAATCTGTTTATTCTTACTCATTAATTGTATTAAAAAATATATCAATAATTATGATAAATGATCTACAATTTGTTGATCTATTTTTTTATTTTGATTTTAAGTTTTTTTTTAACTACTGTTGGCCATCAATCACTGCTGGCTGGCCACCATGCAGGTTGACAACTACTACTGACTGATTAGCATCGTCGGCCAGTCACCACCTTCGGCTAGCTACTACTTTTTTTAGATTATATTGTTTATTTTTTAAGTTATATAACTCAGTATTTAATATCAATTAAAATTGTATTAATTTTTATTTTTTTCATAAATGATTGTGCATGTTAAAAATTATACAAATTTTATTGCGTGTAAATATTTTCAATTAAAATTTGTAGAGTCTTGATATCTGGCTATTTATAAAAAAATATAAAGATTGATACAATTTTAACTGATATTATTTTAATTAATATTATTCACACATTATGTAACTTAAAAAAAAATAAATAGTATAACCTAAAAAAAGTAGTGGTCGATAGATGGTAGACGGTTGTTAGCCGGTAACATTGTTAGCCGGTAACAATGGTGGTGGTGATGTGTGAAAAAAAACAAAAAACAAAAAAGAATTAACAAAAAAAAATCTACTATTACAAGTAAAATGAATGATGTACCATACACCTAAAAATAAGAAAGTGTATAGTATCAATAACATTTTTTACCAACGATGTCAATTAGAATGGTGAAAAGTTAATATCACAGTATCTTTATACATCTATCTTAAAATGGTGACTATAGTGTCAATTATGCGAATAAAATAAACACAAATTAATGTTTCAATCCAAAAAATCTCAAATAATCAACAATAATTTATTTTTTACATACTAAAATAAAATAAAAAGTAAGATTAAAAATAATTACAATTAAAATATTCATGACAAATAAAATAGTTACAAGCAATGTAAAAAAATAAAGAATTAAAATATTAAAGGTCAAAGAACAGTCAATTTAAAATAAGAATCATCAACTAATTTACAAAAAATAAAAATAAATGAAAAATATTCATGAATAAATCAAATATGCGTAACGATTTCAAAAAAATAAAACACAATAAACATATAAGTTTTGAATTGTAACACCATCTTTAAAATCAGCTTTTTTCATCCTAAAGTTATCTCTAGATCAATATTGATTTTGAAAATCTTACCCACACACACCATTTTTGTTCTTGCACTACATTAGCAAAGAAAATTGCCTCAACTAACATGTGTTGATCTAAATAAAAAAAATTCATTTTTTAAATATATAATTTTAAGTTTGATTATATAATTTATATATATAGAAATAATATTATTAAGAAAGATCTCTTCTTAAATATTTGATCATATTCTTAAAAATTAATCTCACACCTATCAAATAAAAATATTCTTGAAAAAAAAACAATTGCCTCAAAATAATTCTACATGATGTATAATCTTAACCAAAGGGGCACTAAATATCTTCAGTTATTCAGGCATTCCACACTGATTTCAGATAATCTTCATAACCTCTTTTTCCAAAGATCATTAAATGATCCTTTTAAGAGTTCGTCAGGTGTTAATTACAATAGAGCCACTTGTCAACAAGACCTAAAGGATCTCTCACTATGATACCGGGTAAAAATACACTTAACTTACTCAATGCTCTCTTACTTCTAGACTAAGAATTGTACATAAGAAATAAAAAATGGTGAGGAGTCATGTCAGTTCAAAGAACATTGATCAGAAGGGAAAATGAAAATACAGCTCTATACTTGACTCTGAGTGCTGCTATATCCTTTCGTGGAATAAGTGCAGTCGTCCCACTCCCACCTATACATTGCGAGCTAGAAGACTGTCGCTGTGTAAAATATGAAATAGATGCACACAAAATCTTCAGGCAGTAGCAGCAGTCACGTTCTCCGACTAGGCTGGAATACCCTCGCCTTGCGACAGTAACAATTCTGCCCAGTCAGGACCATGCTGCTTCACAAAACCATAGAACTGGAAGTTGAAAAACCAAAGCCATGGAAATAATAATATCTGATGACGGCATACGTGTGAGAACATATGAAGCATGGCATCCATTTAAGGGTTTTTTTTTTTTTTCTTCTGATGTTATTATCAGGAATTTCTAGACTCTGGCTATTTGACTGGTATTAGATTGCTGTAGACAACTACATTCAGGTAAGGGGTACATGTAGACAGAAGTTTTTCTGTTAATTTTTCTAACTCTAGGTACCATGATTCCTTTGCGGTCACTTTCACTGAGCATAGCTTCCATCTCCTCCTTGAAAGCTCTCCAACTGCAAAACCAATACACAAATATTTCCTATCATCTAGTGCCTTCAAAGTTTGCATAGCCTAGCCCCAACACTAAATCCAAATGACAAGATGTGTACATGGCTAGGCAATAACTACAGTCACAAACCTGTTGGCAGTATGATTCAAGCCACACAAAAATCAACAAGTAGTGGACAAAACAAAATCAAACAATGCAAAGTAGGCATAAGCTGCAAAACACTGTTAGTGGGATGTTTGAACAAATCAAAGTGTGGTAGTGAGAAAACTAAACCGAGTTTAAAAGCTGCAAAACGTGAATGATATATGGAACAAAATTAAATATCCTCATCAACGGTTAAAAATGTTTTAGTATGGTTTAGAGGGGCTATAAATGGAGGATGAGAGAGGAACATAGAGAAAAAAAGAGAGTATACCTAATATTAACATCCTCCAACAGAACAACAAGCTTGTGCTTATCAGGGTTAATGGTCTTGGCATGCCCATCATAGAGAAATCGTCTATGGCCCATCAGAAAATGAGGGAAGTTACCACCCTGAGTTGTCACAAAAACCTCACTGAACAAGCATACTGTGTAGTCCAGTGCTGCTAATTGGGAGGAATATCCCTACAAAAGAATGACATATAGAATCAGAGCCTATTGAAAAGCATAGACTCCATAAAAGAGTGTAATGACAACAAAATTAGATTAAACTTGAGCATGATCAATACTTTTGTAGTGGTTTTTTTTTTTTGGTTTATACTTTTGTAGTTTTTAACCTCCCAAAAATGGTGGTAGAATTTACTTACAAGCTACCATCAAAACACAACTATGTGAGAAGAGAGAACCATAATATAAAGTCAACTACATCCTTGATCATTATAAACACATAGTATTCACGTTGCCTATCCAGTAAGGCTGTAATGCATTCTCAGTTTTGGTGTATAAAATATAAAACCAAATAAAAAAAGGCAGCCATTGGAGTTTAAAACAGTAAATTGCCTTTTCAGATGGTTTGAGCATTAGTTCCCACTTGATAGCTCCAAACCAATCCATTGACATAAAGACAGTTGAAAATTTTAATGACGAAGGATAGCTACAACTATGTGGCACTGACTCCAATTCATTAGCTGTCAAATTGTCTTAACTACAAGGTCTTACATGATACATCCATATGTCTAATGCCAATTGTAGTTTTGGTTGACTTCCTGAATATTTTTTTTACTACTGCAAGCATAAAATATCTATATGTATTGCTGTATAACTTAAGAATGAATGCTGAAGAAAAGCTACGAGTAGGCTTGGACTACTACAAAATCAAGCTAACATGCATCAGTCCACAGCCTCTCATGGAAAGGAATTCAAATAAAACAAAAGTTAAAGAACTTTGTAGCCATCCAGTTCTATATAAATTAAGCATGACTGACATTTGTCATTCCTCTTTTTTCTATCAAATAGTAAGGATCTTTACCATAAAAGGAGCAAGCTCATCTGATGTTGCAAGAGACTCCTTAGTATACAGATTGGGAAACATATCTTTCAAAGGAACCAAATATCTCTCTGCATGATATATTTTCCCAGAAGCCAAATATATTGACGTATTGTTATCAAATCCCATGCCACGTAGCATCATCCCAACCTACACGAAGAAGGAAAACAATGTAGTAAACATGAGTCTCTTCCATGTAACATGAACTTTCTCACAATCTCAACTTCCATACATTAGTTTGGTTTTCCTCTCATCATGCCACTCTTCCACGACAATTAACAAAAAAATACAAATGGTGAGGGCGAAAACCAATGGAATCAGGAATGGGAAGTACAAGAAAATAATGATTGAACTTCATTTAGAAGCCACACTAGGTTAGCACATAAAACTGGCAAAATTTAAATGAAGAAAAATCCATAATTTAAGATCAGAGAAGCATTAATACAAGTAAAGAAATACCTCTAGAGGGGTTAGTGGGCATCTTCCATTGACTCGATTGAGGTAAGGTAAAATGATGCGATCTTTCCGTTTAAATTTTCCCCTCCACCCTTTTTCTCGAACTGAATTCATTTCCAACTTTTCTGCCTCGCCTCCATCATATACACAGCAGGAAAATGCCACCATATCCTGCATGTTGAGAAGATTTATTCAATCAATACATGAAAGCTGATTCAATCCTCTACCCTTCACACACACATTATACATATTGACACCAATTACTAGCTCTCAATGTGATAGAATGAGCCTTGGTACCTCCTCAAAGCGAAGATGCACAGAAACGTACTTTCCATCTGTCCTAGAGCTCTTCTCAATCATTTGGTTAACCAATTTCTTAGCTAGTGTTGATATTGAAGAAGAGAACCTCAAAGCCTTATAATTAGTAAGACATCTTAGAAACTGAATATGAGGAGGGACACTCATTGCCAATCGGTTGGCAAATGGTGCTATCCGAATAACCCTGCGTAAGGTTACCAAGCCAGAAAATAAATTGCTTATTTTCACCAAATTGGGTTAAATGCTCAATTTGGATTTAGAATTCAGTTTTGAAGGGGGAAAAATGAATTCTGAAATTTCAACATTTTTCATTATAATAAAGAATATAAATAAAAAATGATATCTGAAATTTCAAAAAATTTCCATTCCAAAGAATATATTGAAAAAAAAAGGGAAGAAAAAGTGGTCCAATACTTACCCTTCCTTTTGCAAGACAGGATAAACAACCCCCAGATAATAACTGACTGGAGCCCAAGCTTGAATTCTGATATTAGTTATATTGGTAATACTGTAATTATACCTCTCCATTAGTACCTCAGGCAGTTCTTTAACCACCTTCACATAACCCTCAAGTGTGGATATAAAATGATCTTCATCATATATATCCCCAAATTCACTGCAAGACAGATAAAATTATTTTAAATATTATTAGAGATTCCAGACATAAAATCAGGAATAGGAGAAATATAAGAAGCATCATAATGCTCATTATATCACATTTAAAGATAAGAAGTAAATTGCTAACCTTGGATCTTTCCAAACATTGTGGTATTCAAAGTGAGGTATAACTAGTATTGCATTCAAGAGTCCAGCCACAGCCACAGCATTGCAAATCTGAAGAAGGACAATTTAAGAAGCACAGTGGTGGATAGAAGTTCATGTCTTAAATAAAAAAGGAAAACTACCGAAAATCAGAGAAAGGAAAATTTTATCATACCGCAGAGCGTTGCTGGTTAAGACCGCCGTTGGCCTCCACAATTAAAAAACCATTATGGCCAGGGGACACTGAAATTAAGAGAAGGCATTGATTTAAATTCCTACAACAAGTTTAGTTATTTTTTCCCCAAATTTCACATTAGCAGCATAAAGTTGTCCAAGATCATATATGTTGGCTACAAGCAATAGGCGGAACAGGCAGAGAAAAATAGCTCAAATAACCTAACTTACACTTTACAGCAAGACTTAAAATGGAAAATGGAATGGTTAACTAAATCCACCCCAATGGGATATCATGTTTATGCGCATACCAAAATGTTTATGTTGCACAGCAGTAAAATTTGGACAAGGCTTCTGCTCTCTCAACTTCCTTTTGAACTTCCACACAGAAGACAACTGCAAAAAGGGAGGAAAAATAAAATAAAAAATAAAAAATCAGTGCTCTCTATGGAAGCAAATGATTTTCTTACTATATAGTATATATGCATCTAAAAAGTAGTTAATAGTAAAAACAATTGAATTAATAAATAAAAAAATTGAACTTTGACGACAATGCAAAATTTGACTAAGTGGACTCTGAATTGTAGCAGATTAGCCCACCAACCCAACAAATAGTAAAAAAGACAATGCTAAACAAGAAAAACTGTGTCGTTTCATCTGAGAAATTGAAATTGACGTTAACTAATGCCTACGTCCTTTTATGAACCCCAAGTCCAAGTGAGTTGTAAACTGAATGCTCTCTAACTCTACTCTTTGCTATTCTCTTTCATGATCATACATAACATAAATAACTCAAGAACAAGAGACAATCATCAATTGAGAGGAAAGGAAACGAACCTGCATGGCAGAGACAGAGGAATTATCGAACTGAATATCGGGCCATAGCTTCTGGAAAACCTCGTGGCTGCGATAGCGGGAGCCAGGGGGAGGGGGCTGGCCGAAGAGTGCAGAGAAGGGCCCCACGCATACCAGCAAGCCGGAGATGTACACGAGCGGTAGCAGGAAGAAGTAACGGAGGTTCCGGCGAGCAATGATGCCGGCGGCGATGGTTGCTAGCTGGGTGGTGGTGGCCGCCTTGGGGCGGAGGCGCCTCCGGCAGTGGGATGATATGGTGGAGTGACGTGGCGGGGACCGTGGCGGGCTCGGAGAGGTGCTGCCGCTGCTGCTGCTGTCGCTTGCATTGCCGTTTCCGTTGTGGACATGGGTTTTCGATTTCATGGCAACCATCCCTCACTCACTGGCTCTGCACTCTGTAGCAAAGTAGAGAGAAGAAAGAGAGAGTATATTTAGCGTTGAGGCAGAGACAAAGAAAGTGACGGTTGAAAAAAAAAAGGGGGCAGAAAATATATGTAGCAATCTCATTATTTATTATTTGTACACTATACATTTAATACTCAATTTATATATATTTAATATTGATATATGCTACATTTATTTTATTTTAAAATAAAGTATATTTTAATATTTATTTATACTCACATTAATTTATATATATATATATATATACGAAGGAGGATCAATTTATATCAATATAAATTAATTTTTTTTATATTTATTTTTAATTATTATATTTATTTTCATCTAATTGTTATTTTTAATAAAATAATTTTAACTATTAGATAAAAGTTGAACTAATGATTAAAAATAAATATAAGAAAAAAAAAATTTACACCGATATAAACAGATTCTCTTTTTATATATATAAATAAATATATAATGTATAAATAGATATATATAATTATAAATTTCAATTTCAATTATATCAATTTTTTAAAGTTAAATCATAAAAATTATTCTTATGAATCTTTTAATTTCAACATAAATAATAAACATTTCATTGGATTAAGAAAATAAATTAGTGAAGGTGGGGCACAAATAAAAAACTGACCGCAATAAAAAGAATAGTGCAAACAGAAACAAATTTGTCTATTCCTAATTCTTTGTTTCCCTTTGGTTGGGATGAAACATTGTAATTTTTTACTATTTTAATTACGTAGTTTTATTTACTTCGTCACAAAATATTAGAAAGATGTACTATGGTTTATGTTTCATTTCCTTTGAAAAAAAAATGATGAGCAAAGAGACGCTAATATTCCTGACAAAAGCAAAAGTCCACTGGTAATTGGCTCTAGTAAGTAAGGAATAAAATAATCGAAGTAAGTCTCTGTTTGTTCTTTCGTTTTCCCCTTGTAGATAGAATAGAATGGGTAAAGTGATCTTACTCTACTAATTATCGTAAATAAGTCTTTCCCAAATTAAACAACATTGTGAGAACTGACAAGTGTTACAAAATGACTTAAAATAGACATAATTAATACGTGTATCTATGGTATCAATTGATTTGTTTAAATTTTTTTATTAAAGTGGAATTAATATTAATATCACTTACAAACTTAATATACACCCCTTTATGGTCAAAGCCAGTCAGCAAGTGCAGTACGTTCATCATAAATAAATAAAAAATATAACACTTCTAAATTATATTATTTTCGTGATCCGTGTATTAATTATAATTAAAATATTATAAAATATATATATTCTAAAATAATTTTTATATTTTTACATTAAATAATATATATTTCTTTTTATATTTCATTTAATATTATTTATTATACATATTTTTTTTTTTCATTCAATTATATTTATTAAAAATAATATAAATAATATCTATATTTTTAAAAATAAAATAAAATATATTTTTTCATCCTAAGCCTTTTACATTCCTCCACCTACTATTCCGGTCTATCACTACTGTACTTTTTCTCCAACCTTTTGTCATCTTCTTCTTTTTTTTAAAGCCCATCCCTGTCATCTTAATTATAATATAAGTCATTCAATTTTGCATGTGTATTTAAATGCAAGGTACCTAAATTTGAGTTTTTTGTTATACTTTTAACTTACTTGCTGCATGCGAATTAAAAGCTACAATTAAAGATGTAAACGGATGAAGTTCTCGCAAAAAGCAACAACCTTCAAACATATATATATATATATATAATATATAAAAAATATATTTTATATAAAAAATAAAATAAATAAATTTTGATAATTAAATTTTATATAAATAGTTAATGTTATAATATAAATATATATAATTTTTTTAAATAATCACATAATTTTTAAATAAATTTTAATTTTAATCATTTATGTATGATTATATAATCAAAATTTATTATTTTTACTTTTTCATGATAAAAATTACTCTCACTATATATATATATAACGTGTCTCGGTAATATAAATATTTATTGTAAGAGATAAAAAAATAAATCTTAATTATTAGATCTCACGAGAATGATCAAAATTAAAATATAAATTTATGACTTTTTAAGTAATTTTTAAATTTAATCATCTATATATAATTGTATAATTAAGATTTATTTATATATATATATATATATATATCATTTTGCAGAAAAAAAATGACAAAATAAAATGATAATCTCAAGTGAGATGAACCCACAAAGGATGAGTCCAAAATGCAAGTTCAAATTTCGAAAAAATAAATTTTGTAAAGAAATTATATAACTTTTGTATTTTCACGATCAAAGGATTAATCTTTTTTATAATTTAAATATACTTGTAGAGATATCTTATAATTTTATTTTATTTTTTAAAAAAGAATAGGTGATGTGAGGTGAGAATTTGAGCATTTTCCAAGAGCTTTTTAGATGGAGGGCCAGCCAAAATAATAATAGTGATATAATGAGAGGTTGGTCAGTACGTCCGGTGGGAGAATGCCGAAAACTCTCCGGCGAGACTTGCGGATCGCGAGAGCAACACTTTGTTAACGTCTCACATTCACGGAAGTGCCCTTCAATATCAATATGATGATTTGATCATGTTATAGTTATTTGACCTTGGTAAGGGCATTCATGCCAATTGCCAAACAAAATATCTTTGACCTCCAAACTTTCCTCTAATTTCCAATATCTCCTTTTATGTTTTTCTTCCGCTAATTTAGGAACATCTGAGCCTCAGGTGACAAATATACGTGCCAAATGAGCAAATTCACCTTGCTGAAGTGCTACTTATGTTATAGAAAGTACAAGAATTGTTGGGGAGACAAGGTATATAAATGTTAGAATAATGATAGGTATATTATTTTATATTTTTATAATTTTTATTATTAGATTATAATTAAACTCACATCATTTTGTCAGATAGACAAGTATAATAAATGTGACTTAAAAAATGTGTAAGTAATATTTTTTAAATATTAAGGGACCAAGGCTCGAAGCATGGGAAGAGAAATTATTACATATTCTTAAAATGTAATATAAAATTATGTTTACTATTAATTTATATATTTAACATTTTTTATTTTAAAAAATAAAAAATAAGATTAAAATAATAAATATGTAAATTAATAATGGACTCCATTATTAATGAATGTTAAATTATCAAGATTTAAATAATATAAACATAATCTTATATAACGTTTCAGGAACATGCAATCCACCATCATCACATACACAATCACAATCATTGTTTTCAGAATAGAATACTGGTGATTAAACCAAAAAAAAAATATTTGATAGTCAAAGTTTTGAGATTCAACCTGAATTAAATCAAAGTGGAACCGAACTTTTATATATATCATCACATACACAATCACAATCATTGTTTTCAGAATAGAATACTGGTGATTAAACCAAAAAATATATTTGATACTATAATATACATATGTTAATTAAATAAATAATACCAAAGAAAATTATTGAAATATATTTTTAATATAATTAAATTCATTTTTTATGTAAATAAATAATAAATTAAATGCATTATATTAATACTAATATAATTTTTTAACATATACTAGTTCCACTTTAAATAAGTAAAAATATAAGAAGCGAAATTTTTTATTATAAATTGAAGTTAAATTTTTATTATATTACAAATTTTTATTTGTTTCACATTAAACGAATTAAGAGGAGAAATGGTGAATTTTGATTATAAATTAAAAACTAAATAATCATTATCTTGAAAAAGTTTTGAATATTAAAAAAATTAAAAATAAATACACAATTCAACTATAAAAACCATGAGTAGTTTAAACGGATTAGCCGATTCAAAATCGATATTTAGATTTTTTTTGCCGATTTTTGAAAGTCTAATTTTTTAAAATTGATTAGACTAGTTACAGTACCGATTCCTCTAGTCCAACTGGCCAATCCGGTTCAATTCTAAAAATTATGGTAACTATGGTTTGCCTGGACCATATTATCCTACTTCATTCACTTTCATGGCGGAACCATCATATGAATAACCAGCAAAGGAAACTCATAGACCCTGGATTCCAATGCATAACGATTCTAATGAAATACAACGAGAACCACAGAAATGTACTATTATTGAGTAACCGGCAAAGGAAGGTCGGACATTAACTGTAATCCACTTGCCCAAAAAAATCAACTGTGTCTTCCACTTCGAATTCGTGTTGCGGGCCTCCTTATCAGGAGCCGTGAAAACTTAAGATCAATATGGCTTTCCTTTATTAAGAATATGGATTTTATGATATCTCATCTCTAAAATGCAACACAATCAACTAGTAAGTGTAACAGACACTGCTTCAAGATTCAACTAATGATATCGTGTTAAAGATCTGATTTATATCAATTCCATCACGCCTTTGCTATGCTTTCATCTGGAAACGGGTGGTGCTTGGAGGACGCCCAACAGAAAGAGCTATCTGACATTCAAAGCTGACAGGACTAGATTACCTAAAAAAAAAAAAAAGCTGACAGGAGAAGGACTATTTATAGCAATTAACTACATAATTTTCCCAAAAATTTATTTTATCATTCAAAGAAACTTTATCGGTTAAAGACAAATTTGACCTCAATTATATGAAATCAGGTATTTAGTATTTACTATGAAGCTACAACAGTCCAGATATATAAAGAAAAGGGTCAATATCCACTCAGACAACCCGTAACATCTAAGAGGAACCAACCCTATCACGCGGAATCAGGCGCAGTTCTGAACCATGCTTAAGGAAGACATTACCTGAAGAAATGTAATGTACAGTATGTCAAATGAAAAGATAACAGCTATAATCAAGATATATTATGTATATTTTATTCAATGTCATGATATAATCCTTCTATAGAAATCCATAAATTGCAACTCAGAACCATGTGAATCAAGCAGTCTCAACGTAACCAATTCAAGTATATCATTTAGTTTAATCAGAAAAACACCATCCCAAATGTTTGAGCGACATGGTTTTCCTTTTGCTTTGCGAAATACTTGATTTTATGAAGTTTTTGAGAAGAAAAATTGTTATAGTAAACCAGATTTGAAGAGGAAAATACAATGATTCTTCGAACACAGCCGTAAGTTAGAAACAGATGGTAAAGCATTGACATACCTGCACTCTGCTGGGGATTTATGCCAACACCATCTGCATGCATACAAAGTAATAAGTATTCAATGTAGTAAATGAAATCTAGATGGATATTACTATAACAAGAAAGATAGGCTTTCATAGTGAAAGGTTGACAGTCAATAAGAAGAAAAATATTTAAATTCACCTCACCAGGTATGATACATACACAAAAATATTCCTAAATTTGGTAATTTTGCATTCATCGGGTCCATGATAGTATTGGTAGCTTACCTTTCCCATATTCCTTTTCCTTCTTAATGAAAAGCATTACACTTTTACTGCCAGCAAATGCCAAAGTAACAACATATGAATATGATGGGCTCACCAACTAATCAGTTCAAATACTAATTTGTCAACTTGCCCCAATGAAATTTTCAAATTTTCAATCTATTTGAACTTTTTATTTTTTGGAAGGGGTAAGATCCTATTTGCATTGTAATTTAAGATCTAAGTAGACAAAGCAGCTGAGTAATGAGGATACATTGATCAGATATCCTATCACTGTGTTGCCACTACGAATCATGTGAACTTTGACAATTTACCATCATCTTAATAAACAACCTAATAACACCACATTAAATATACTATAATTCACATAACACAGCCAAAAAAAACGTATTACTAACTAGATTCCAACATCAAAAGTTAGAACATTATCTGGATTACAAATTACAAACTAAGATTACAAATTTCAAAGGGCCTAATAATTCACAAATTGCCCTAAATGACTGTAAAATGTCTCAAAAAAAATAAACAACTTCAGAGCTGTGCTAAACATGTATGCTAGACACTACTTAGCCTGTAAAGGAGACAACACTTAGTGAAGAATACAACAGTATGATAAGCGGCTAATATCTCGGAGCTTTGAGAATTGAGAAGTACAAAGTTTAGATTAACCTAAGTATCACAACACAATGTTTTCAGGTGCATTCAGAACTCATAATGATATAAACCCCCCCCCCTTCCTTCGTTCCTTCCTATATTACTTAGCTTCTTCTCTTCTTTTTCAATTTTTTAAGGGCTTGGTGATTAACCTAGAGCTTAAAAATAACTGGTAAATCTTAGATTTTGCAATCAATTCCGTCCCCAAAAGCTGCCTAAGGAAGGGAAAACATCAGATATTTGCGAAAGGCACAGTGTGTTCAATATCCAACACACAATCAAAATACGATTTCCAAATTAGAATAACTCTCTGTAAATTAAAATGTACTCTGAAAAATCCTAAAACTAGAAAAATCAACATCATTAATCTAAAGGACACTGAAATCTAACAAAAAGAAAAGCTTGATTACCCAAAATAAAGAAAGGGGGAAGTAATTACCGTTGGTGATAATAGCGCTGGTCTGGGGAGGGACTTTGAATTCTTCGGCAGCAAATTTGAGAACGGCAGTGAAAGGAGCAGCCTCTGGAACGCTAAACCTGAAACAAACAAATTCAGAAAATCCGAGATTAAGGATTAAAATAAATATCAGAGGAAATTGAAATTGTTTCGTTGATCAGATCAGAAGATGACATATATATACATACACTTTGAAGGGTAACTTCGGATCGGAGGTGAGCGTCACTTTGAACGACACCTTTCCACCACCCGCCATTTTTCCTCTTCTCCTAACAATCTCTCTCTCTCTCTCTCTCTGGGCGCTCCCCACAAAAACACCGTCCCTGTTATTCTTCAGCGTATTTCTGACGCAATTGTCGTTTCGCCCTTAAAACGACATAATAAGTGTGAGCCAATGTGAACGTGGATACTTAATAAGGATACTTAACTTTATAATGTATTTTTCCAATTACATGTTTTGGATGAATGTATGTATCTAACAAGTTGTTTGTTGCCATTTTTCACCAATATACGTATGTACATTTATACACATTTTTCTTTCTTAAATGAACACTTTGGGTTAAAGATTTTAATTGAAAGATTTACTATTTTAGAGGGTTAACACCTAAGAATAATTTTGGTAAAACCCCTACATCCAAGAGAGCATAAACTTAATGTTACAAAAATGAAAATGTTGCATTAAATGAGTAGATAGACAAAATAAAATAAGATTAAAAATGACTGCATCAGAGAGAAAAGTAAGAATTGCACTTATTATAAAAATGATGATAGAATCTTTTTTTAATTGAATTTAATCATGTAGAGAGAAGATCATTAAAAACATCAATAAAACAGTAATCAAATGAAGAATAATTTAATAATTAGAAATAGAAAAAGGTGATGTCATTAAAAAAAACTTAAATTTAAATAATATTTTTAAAGATATAATTTACAATAAAATATAATGACATCATTAGATATATATAGTCACTTAATATAAATTTTGTATTTTCGTTGTAATAGTTAAACAAGTTACCTATGTTAGTCTTGAAGTGAATTCCATTCTTAACATATCAATCAAAAAGGTATTATTGTCCTCGTCTATCTCAATTGACACAATCTCTTGTGATTGTCTTGAACCTTGAGGATTGACTATTAAATTAAAACAAATGAGATGGATGTAGGCATGTAGCTCCTAATGGCTCAAATTGGCAGAAATACAAGATTGCTTCTTTCTTTCAGTTGTACAACTATCGGATCACTTTTGAGAAGCTCCATTTGGAAAGCTTCTTTTTTTGTTTTTCTCAGAATAAATATGTTCCAATCCAAATGAAAATATGGAGTGCACATCATGGTTTTCCTTAAATTGAAGGAAATGAATATGAATCAATTCTTAAAATAATCCCATCAAACTTGAACAGACGTGAGGCACAAATACTTTCACGAGTTCTAGACCTTCCTCACAAATGACAAACATCTCCTCAGAGAGTAAAAAACAGAAGAAAATTTGCTTCCACACAAACAATCAAATTCAATAAATCTCAGATAATTTGGGCTGTCGGTACGATTGATTTTTAGCAGGGTGTAGAATACAATCCACAAATTAAGCATTGAAAATCCCGTTAGCATTACGACCCATCACCTTCCAATCAATGAATTTAGGCCTTTTGATCCACTGCACTGCAGCTTGTTGTTATGATAACTTAACTGCATACCCGACGCTTCCTGAAGCCCACAAGAGTAGAGTTTGTTTAATTGAATGCAAACATTTTGTTCATTGCCAGACCCAAGCACCAAAATCAAAATCTATAAGGGACAAACGATTATGGCTTCAATTTACAAACCTGGGGCGGAAGGGTATGATGACATAACCTGCCCCTGAGCAAGTGAAAATAGCAGTTGGATCTTGAATAATCATATGCTTAACTATATGCACATGGGTACATGTGATGGAATTCCCATAAACATCTCTGCAGCAGTACTACTCCTAGGTTTACATGTGATGGAATTCCCATAAACATCTCCGCAGCAGTACTACTCATGGAGTCATGGCATGGGTGTCAAAATAATCACAGGCGCTTCGGCAGGCAAATATCTTCACATTGGGTCTGAGGTCAATGTCACAGCCAGTAATGGAGCCGTTGCCCCACGTTACATTTATGGGTTAACAACTAGTGGCACTTTGAAGCCATCATCAAGGACATAACACATAAGCAAAGAACTACAAAGTAAGCTTAAGATCACATCTTGATATAAAATCTTAGCATTAAGTTTATGAGTCTATTCACTTATATATCCTTTAATTTATCTATTCTTTTTCAATTTGAGATTTTTTCACTCATATTTGAAATTAACATGACATCATGATTAGAGATGACAAAATTACTCGTACCCGCAAGAATATATGGGGATTACTTGCGACGGAGGAGATAGATACTTGTTTAATAAATAGAGACGGGAGCGGGGATTATAATACTACCTACATGAAAATATTCGCAAAACTCGTAAGTATTTTTTTATTTAATATATATTATATATTATGATTTTTTTAATTTTAAGATAAGATGAAAATACATATATTTTTATTATTTTAAAATAAATTTTTTATTAAATGAACCTATAATGATAAAACTTGTTGAAAAAATATATATTATTTACGTAATAGTTATTTATGTAAACCGACTATTACAAAATATAATTGAATTTAGTTTGTTATTTATAATATTATTTTAATTTTATAAGAATCTTAGATTGTTAAACAAAATTATAAGATATAGTGTTAAAATTTATTTTATTTATAACTTTTAAAATTTTATTTTAAACTATTAACTACCTGCAGATATCTATAAATATTTTATTTACTCACAAAAATTATAAACGATTATCCATGATAGAAGCGAGGACGGGGACAAGAGAAAGGACTACCCGCCTCCACCCCATTGCCAACCCTAATCATGACCCATTGCCAATTTTTGTCAAAGTTGCAGCTGGTTCGTGCAAGTCCGGCCAACCCACCACTGGGGCTGTGAATCAAACGGATTTGCCTAGTTGGGTTTGGAACGTAAACAATCACTCTTTAAAAATACAAGGAAAAAAAAATATTTTCAGGATAAACTAACACCACTATTAGCAACAACAAATCTTACTTGCATAACATGATAACAATCTGTCTCCAAAACAAAGGTCCCATACCATGCCACTTGCGAATTACCAATGGGAGTTGGAACTCTCTTTTAGTCTTTTTCCGTATAGCACTTCTTCTCTTTGGATCTATCAATGAACAGTGCATGCTACAGTGAGTGTTGCTTGGCTGGAGGACCCATAGCTACGAGCTTCGATGTACATGTCTATAGTAGAACAAAGAGAGCTTCGATGGTTAACATTGAGAATTCACCATGCCATGTTTATCATTTTTCAAATCTCAATGCCTAATTAACAGTTGGCATCAAGGAGATTATTATAGTTAGATTATTATTTCCAGTTCTTAAATTATATTTACATGCTTAGCAATTTGACAATTTCGCATTGATGTTATCATCTAGTGACTGGTGCCTAGGTTCATGATCAACATGGATTTTTTTCCGCGTCCAATCAAAAGAAAAAAATCTGATTAATGATAACATAAAATTTAAGGGGGGAAAAGTTGATGTGTGTATGAGCAAGCACCGAAGTCAAAGTGGGGTATTTCCTTGCTTTGGATTTGAACCTTTTGGTGCTTTATTGGTCCCTAATCGATTTAATCCGAGTCAGAAATCAAGAAAGAAGGCAGTGGCATTCTCAAGGTGGGGTAAGTACCTAACCATTTGCTCAATTTAAAGTAACGATTAGGCTATTCATCAACGCCATCACCATCAAAATCAAGTTTCACTGACTGAAAATGACCATCCAATCTTTGATCATTACTTCTTTTATAAATCTTGAATAAAGTGATTGCTGTTTCGTAACTATCTAGTATCTGTTTCGAAGAAAATATGATGCTTGTGGTTTTCATGATCAGAGGCAACTGGCAACCATTTGGTTGATGTGTTAAACTCAATGATTGCCCGTAGGGTGGGAAGTTACCATACCGAGTTTAATAGTAAGGACATTAACAGAGAAAATGAAATAATTGATTACTAACAAAACTTTGGTTCAACAATATTATGAGCTACTAAAATATTTTGTGAGTAATTAACTCTTAACTAACTGCAAGCGACTGTCTTAGTAGTAAATGAATATGTAATGTGTGAGTATATTATGATCACAAATTCGAATTTTAATTATATCAATTTTTTAAAGTTATGTAGTAAAAAATATCTTTATAAATTTTTTAATTCTAACGTGAATGATGCTATCTTTAACCAAATCAAGAAAATAGATTAGTAGAAGTGGTGCACGTAAATTGGTCTAAACATTACTTGATTACAATTAAAAAAAAAAACTCTTAACTCACTTTTAATTTTCAGTTTATTAGGCCATTATAGTTTGGAGTAGCCAAAATATGCAACCAATAAAGTTCATTAAACACCTAACAGTGGTTGGTGTTAGTGGAAGTAAACTGCAATCCTTAACTCGAGGTTAATTTTACAGCAATGTTCGTAGGTATACCTCATTCAAAGACCTTTAAAAAAAAAAATACATTGAGCTATTATAGGCCTCCAACTTGCCACGATTTCATACATAGTTGGTAAATACTATTATACTAAGGGATTAATAATAATTTAAAAGAATTTAAATTTATATAAATATACAAAACTAGTATTAACATAAACTGTTTCGAACCAAGTTTTTAAATTTCCCAAACTCCTCCTATTTTTTTTTTTTTGGTACATTCCTAATTTTTGTATACTTGTAAGTTGTAACTGATTAGCCAATTTTTTTATGAAATAAATTAAGGCTAACATTTTATTTTAACCACCACCTATCAGTTTTAACAACTTCGGAAACGCGGCTAGAAAAAGCTTTGGCATAAATCATTGCGTGAATTAAAGTTAATTAACTTACCCGAAAAATTATGTATGTTTTGAACTTTTAACAAGAGAAAAAGGAAAAGGTCTTAATTTTAAGTTCATCCAATGATCCAACAATTCTTTGGGGCTGGGCCTAATGGGTTGGTAGGTGTTGGGCCATCCTGAACCAATTTATCTAATCAGATATAACGCTTATCTCAAGATGCTTTATTTCTTTTCATTTTCTTTTCTTGCATCTCTTTTTTGACCAGAAGATAAGGATCTCGGAACTAAAGTCCTCATAATTGGAATTATCCTTTCTCATTGATGCATTAAACCTGTCAAAATATTCATTAGAAACTACAAATTTACGAATTATTTTGACTCTGTCATTATTACCTAATGTTGAAACATTCAAAACAAAGTGTACAACCAGAAATTTTTCAATAATTTTTTTTCCCTATGGCATTTTACCTGAAAGTGGCAAGATTGAATTTTATAAATACTTGTAGCTTTATAGGGCACTTAGCATCATCATTGGTACTAATGAAAAAAGTGAAAATGAAAAGAAGAGAGAGCTGGGGTATTGCTAGAATTTTTTTTTAGCAAAGCCAGTTGGAACACGTGTGGTACTAATCATGATTAGCACTAAGCCCCTCTTGAGAGCAATGATTCGTTCCATCTTAGTCTCCCCCACATGGACATCTTCAACATTCACACTCCAAACTTTTTCTAATCTCTCTCCCCTCTGAAGAAAATTTTTCTCTTTTCTCAGTTTTCTCACTTTTATCGCTATCTAGTATCTACATTCATGATCAATCAGTGTGCATGGGCTCTATCAGATTAAAGAAATGAATAGGCCAATGGTGGGCCACCCCGCTCGTGCACTGCAGCTAGCCAAAGCCCATCAGAGCCTTCCAACCTGATGATGAGGTTGCACCTCTTCACAATGGCGATTGGTGAGAAAGAATTATTAAGGAAAAAGGGTGACTACATGTGAACTAAGCAAGGTCCCCACCAGGGTCATTCAGTACCCTTTGCTGACAAAAAAGTTTATATAAGGAAAAGGAAGCTGCATAAGAATGTAAAGGGCTAGGGAGGGTGAAAAAGAAGCACTTCTCCTATCTATATTTAGTCACTTAGTTTGTTGTTGTCTTCTCCATTACCCCAACAACACTTGAAGGGAGATAACAAATAATGGCTTCTGAGAAGGTTGAGACTGTTGTTGCAGGGAATTACTTAGAAATGGAGAGGGAAGAGGAAGATTCTAAGTCCACTGCTAGCAAATTATCTAGGCTCTTCTGGCATGGTGGCTCTGTCTATGATGCTTGGTTTAGCTGTGCTTCTAATCAGGTACTTATTCATGAATCAATATAACTGCTTAATTTGATTATGTATTTTTGTTATAGAAGCATAATCTTCTTTTGTTGTGGCAAAAATCTCATAATAATTTACTTGTTTGTTGGATTTTAATGTAGGTTGCACAAGTGCTATTGACTTTACCATATTCCTTTTCACAACTGGGAATGTTATCTGGGATTATATTTCAGCTTTTTTATGGACTGATGGGAAGCTGGACTGCTTACCTTATCAGTGTCCTTTACGTTGAGTACAGAACCAGAAAGGAGAGAGAAAAGGTTGATTTCAGGAACCATGTAATTCAGGTAATTATATTTATCAATTCATTGTCTACTTCATATTCTTCTTGCCCTTGTATGAATCAATGTGATAGCCTGTGTAAGGCTGATAGCCTAATGGGTTACTTTAGATTCTTCTTCTAATCTTGTTTGTTTTGATTGTTTGCAGTGGTTTGAAGTTCTTGATGGACTGTTAGGCAAACACTGGAGGAATCTCGGTCTCTTTTTCAACTGTACTTTCCTTCTGTTTGGATCAGTAATTCAACTAATTGCTTGTGCAAGGTAGGCAAGAGATCATTATTCTGAATATATAATCTGTGTACATAGATTATATTATTATAGCTAACATTTTTTTAATTTTTTTTCTTATACAATAAATGCTTCAGTAACATATACTACATAAACGACAATTTGGACAAGAGAACTTGGACTTACATCTTTGGTGCCTGCTGTGCAACAACAGTCTTCATTCCTTCTTTCCACAATTACAGAATCTGGTCATTCTTGGGCCTCGTGATGACCAGTTACACTGCATGGTATATGACCATAGCTTCCCTTACCCACGGACAGGTAAAGAACTCACACAATTTACTAACCTCATCATCATCAGAAAAGCAAAACATATAACCAAAGCCTACTAGGAATGATTGCTTTGCATAATACATGTGAAATATTATTGCTTATTATTTATGTTCTTCAATCTATACGTTTATGAAGGTTGAGGGGGTGAAGCACTCAGGGCCAACCAAATTGGTTCTCTACTTCACTGGGGCTACCAACATTCTCTACACTTTCGGTGGACATGCTGTTACAGTGTGAGGACTCGAAAGCTGAATCAAATTACATACATAAAGGGATCTTCATTGCATTTATTTTAGCTATAAATGGTTTCTTTTCATTATGAGTAACATGATTATTTTTGAGAAATTAAAGGAAAACTTTGTCCTAACTTTTAATTTATATTGGGATTTCAAATTGATTATATGCTCAGAAAAAGTTCTATCTTTATGTGCTATATGAATCTGACTGGCATATATTAATTTTTATATTGTAGGGAAATTATGCATGCAATGTGGAAGCCACAGAAGTTTAAGCTGATATATTTGATCGCGACACTATATGTGTTGACCCTAACTTTGCCATCAGCAGCTGCAGTCTATTGGGCATTTGGGGACATGCTCCTTACCCATTCCAATGCCCTCTCTTTGCTCCCAAGGACAGGGTTCAGAGATACTGCTGTCATTCTCATGCTCATTCATCAGGTTAATAATCAATATTCAATAAATCTTCTTATAGACTTATACAAATATTTTTTAATTAATTTTTAATCAGAAACTAAGGCAAATTGTAATGGTCATTAATTATCTAAAGGGACTGTTTTGTTGGTGTTTTTACAGTTCATAACATTTGGATTTGCTTGTACTCCTCTATACTTTGTGTGGGAGAAATTCATTGGGGTGCATGAAACCAAGAGTTTGTTCAAAAGGGCATTGGCTAGACTTCCTGTAGTGATTCCAATATGGTTCTTGGCAATCGTATTCCCTTTCTTTGGCCCCATTAACTCAACTGTTGGATCTCTCCTGGTCAGCTTCACCGTTTACATAATTCCTGCCATGGCACACATGGTGACCTTTGCTTCAGCACCGGCTAGAGAGGTTAGACACCTAGAAATGCTTATTTCAGATATTTATATATGCTGCATTTATCCAATATTTCACTTGGTGCTTATGTGCCCAACTAATTATATCTCCTTTTTTTTACTTCATTTTCTTGACAGAATGCTGTAGAGAGACCGCCATCAATTTTAGGAGGTTGGGTAGGATTGTACTCCATGAACGTCTTTGTGGTGGTATGGGTATTGGTGGTAGGATTTGGGTTGGGAGGATGGGCAAGCATGCTTAATTTCATACGCCAAGTTGACACATTTGGGCTATTTGCCAAGTGCTATCAGTGTCCCCCTCACAAGGCTTAAGGAGCTTCTCTAGTTTCTTGTGATACTTTGAGATCATCATACATGTGTGTAAAGAGATTGGCATTTGTACTTTTTTCTTTTTTTTGCATTTATTCCCCTTTATTTTATTTTTTCTTTTTACTGTAAGAAGCCAAGTGCTGTTGATTGTGTCAGCTAATTAAAGGTGTGATGGCAATCACGGCCACCCCCTATACGAACTTACAGTTAGAATTTCGTGTGCTGATTAATCATTTCTTGTTGTGCAACTACCTTGCCATATGCTGGACTTGCTTTGTGCTCTCTCTCCTATTTTGGTTACTCTAAAGTATTGTGTGTATTATTTTAAAAGACAAAAGGTTGATGAGAAAATGTGAGATCCACTTTAGAGGGTAAGGAGTGTGTGACAAATAAACCTTAGCTTAATGGGAAATTTCATCGTTAGTACATATATACATTACAAACAATTGCAAAATAAACCCTAGAATTATCAAAATCCACCCCTCTAATAATTCACATGAATTTTACTTTTCAAAGTAGACCTATTTTGTAACCAATAAATGAAAAGTACACCCACTTTGAGATTTGTTAAGGATGGGAATGTCATGTAAGAAGATCAACAACGACAAAGACCTAAATGGAAGTTGCATGCATGATTTTGGATGAGCAAATCTCATACTGATTATGGTATCATCTCATCATCTAATCTCCGAATCTTATCTCAAATCCTTTGCTTGCAAAGATTAAAAAGGTCCTTTCCCTCTTGATGGATTTCTTCAAATTGATTGCCTAGCTGTCGTGAAAGGTAAAGTGTGAGAAATTAGGCAGCTGTAAAATGCAACATCTAAAAAGTACGTTATGGACCACAAACTATTCCATGCTACCTATCACTACGCATCCACACTACTATTCAGGCACTTATCACTTAACTTAAATTGGCTTTTTCAGTGTTGCCTAATTTGATGTGTCTTCTTTGTGTGATATGCAAGAAGACAAACATAATGAACAAACAAAACTGTTTCAAATTTTACCAACTTGTGATTGTCTTCTCCTTTTCTGCCCTTTTTTTGGGGACCTAGTGATTGTATGAATACTGTGGAATATAAACACATGTATAAAAGAAGATATTGGATATGGATTATTACCCTAACAAAAAAGGATAATTGAGATGGATTAATTAAATATTCGACAAGTTGGTTCTTGTTCCACAATTGATTTATTATTATTTTATATTTTCAATGCCAATCCCCCAATGATCACAAACCATTCAAGTCAGCTAAATCATATTTTGCGTCAACTATTTTTGTTGCTTAGTTATTAAATTCCGATTTTCTGGGGCTGAGCCCCAAATCCTTTTCACTAAGATTGCTTATTACTCATTTTAACTACCTTAATATTTGTCCACTAGCACAAATGAGAAAACAGTAATATAGTGGATCTAGGGACTTAAGCACATGTTTGGCTTCATTTAATTTTTACACAAAAATAGCGTTTCAGTTAAAATCTTTGAGTGTGTGTATATTATTATAGAGAGAGAAAAGAGAGAAGAACATTACGTTCCAATATTCCATTGAGTAACAAACACCAATAAATATGAATGTAATAAAAAGAAAAAAAAATCATGATACCACCAACTAATTTGAACCAAATGAGCCCGGCCCAGAGATGGGCCCAACTTCAGGTGGACCTGCCATATCGTCCTTTGTTTCGTGGCTAAAGTTATTATTGACGCTGAAAAGTAAAATGGCTACAACGTGAATAGAAACTGACAGCTACCTAAAGGGAAAAAATAGTCGCAAATCATATTTTTACATTCTTCTTATATCTACACTTAATTGAGAATGAAAAAAAAAAAAATTAATGTATATTAAAAGGTATGATTATTTTATTTTATTATTTAAGAAATAAATGATGTAAAAATAATATTAATAAAATAATATATAAATAACATTTTTCCAACCTAAATCCACATGGAATGCTCTATTCAACATTTTAACTCTTGAGTCTTGACCTTCCACAAGGCTATGAAGCTTAAAAAGCACCCTATATTTTCTCAATATCTAATCTAGCAGAAGAAAAAGTGTCTAAGAGTATGTATTAATCTCCCAAGCAGAGATGGCTAGAGAAAGGGAAGTGCAATTAATGTCCACTATGGGTACAGTTTACAATTTCAGAGTGGAATGGCAACATGAAATTTGTGACCCATAATAATACAAATGGTGGTAGTGATTGTGTGCTTTGAGTACCAAGGCTGGCAGGAAAACAATCTACAAACAGTGGTGGGGTAACCCACAAGTTCACATTTTCTCAAGAACTTTCCAAGTCAAGGACCTGTGTAAAGTAGTTCTCACAGAATGTTTCAATTATTTTTCTCGTGGCCTAACTAAAACGGATCATTGAATCTGGAGATTTTAGAGATTGGTGTTTGCTTTTGACCAGCCCTCAACAATCAATGGGTGGACCCTATTCTTCAAGTGCCAGCAATAAAAGTCACTTTAAAAAAGAAAAAGATGGTTCTATGTACATGATCCGGTTGGGGGCAGAAGGCAGAAACCAGAAAGATAAGGTAAAGTAAGGTAAGAGTACCTGTAACTAAGAAAAGGTTCACAACAAAGTAGTATCAACGAACTTCGAACAAATCAAGACTCCTGCCAAGTTAAGTTGGCTAGCTGTAACAAGATTTTAGGTAATTTACAGTAATTTATTGAGCTTAAGCCAATCAGAATATGACATGTAAATACAATGCCTCGTTAATTTTAATGTAAAATATTATGGACCGTTACGTAATAATGTTTATTGTTGTAATACTCCGGAAAAAAAAGAATCAGACTAAGTGCATGTTTGGTTGAATTTTTTTTAGTTAAAAAAATTTATTTTAATAATATTTAATTATGTTTGATAAAATTAATTTTAATTTTTGTATAAAATTTAATATAAAATAAATTTTTTTTTTCATAATCTTGAAAATTAAAATTTATGATTCTAACTTATAGATTATTTTTTATATTTTGATATATAAATATTATTTTGTTCTCAATCAAATAATTTTTTTAATCATTCTATACATATTTTAATAATTTAATACATAAAAATATTTTTTTATACCAACCAAATAAAATAAATTAATTTAAAATCACTTTTCAAATTTGATATATCCAAACGTAAAAATAAATTGATTATAATCGATTATAACAAAAAAAATTTATACAATAATCGATTATCAAATAATCAAAATTTTTACAAATGAACCAGATTACACACACTAAAATACCTATATGGACAGAGACAATCAATGTTGGAGGCTTAACTTTTTTATTTAATATAAATGTATTATCTGTGTAAAAAAAATTTATACTATTATTTATAAAAAAAGTTATATTATTATTCAATATATCATAAAAAATATTTAATTTTTATAATAATTACTTCAAAAATTATATATGTGATAATTATACTTGATGGTATAAAAAACTTTATATTAACATTACATCAAAATTAAACTTTTTTTTTTACATTTATCAAAACTTATACTTACAACTTTTACTCAAGTTTTACTCACCTCAAAATCACTGAAGTTACGCCAAGAGGAATTGCAGCTTAATCCCACATTCTGGAAAATGAAAGTAGACATTAGTATATGTTGATTACTATAATTGGTTTGGCAACGATAAATACTACCATCCAAAGACTACCAAGTTAGACCTTTAATACTTTTGTACTGATTCGTCATTCAAGTTGTTGGATTCCAAAACAGGGATCAAAATATTGACCACAGCCAAGCATATCAAACAGCACTGCTGGATAAGGCACACATGTGTGGGTCCGAATTGTCACCTTGTCACTGTGACACAAATTGTAATGGCAGATTATGTGTCATTATATGGTTCGAAAGTCTACTGAAAAAAAAAAAAAAACTTCATATGTATAATAAGGAGTTCTTAGCTTTCATGTTACCCTTCGTTTAAATTTGAAAATACTCACGGCCACATAGAATGTTTCATTTTAGTATTTTACAAGGAACATAGTCATAGAATTCGCCCTCTCCCAATTTCCAAGTACTGAAGTGCCAACCTAATTAAATTTCTGTTTTCTTCTGTATGAGTACCACCAGGTTCCCCCCTTTGTTTCCTCCATCTTAGAGGAAGTTCAAACTGTTCAGTTCTAGAATGCAAGTGAGGTTGATCCATTTATAATGGCATTGCATGTGGGAGTGACCTTACTCTGCGTTGCTGGTAAAATTCAACAATGGTTAGTGGATAGTAATATGTCGGAATCATGCTTAAAATTGACCATAAGGCTCCGGCAAGAAGAACTTGCTAGATGGGACTTGTATTGGTTTGTACTAATAACAAGTTTTCAATATTTGTCATTGTAGGATATCTTTAAAATGATTTTGCAAACTACAGACACGTCGCAACAGTTCATAATATGGACACAAGCAAGATGGTGTTGAAGAGCTTCCAACAGACTATATTATCACAGGATTGGCCCACCATATTCTATACCCTTGAATTTTGAAGGGAAGAGAAATGGATTAATTGAAAGAAGGAGTGTGGGTCAATGGTCAAAATGCCAGGTGGTGTTCATGCATGGAAATTTTATCCACATGACCACAACTTGAGTGGTATAAAACTATGTAAGAACTATTCTAGATCCAGGCTGATATTGGTTCTCTATGATTTGTCTTTGTCAACAGTACCCTTGCACTCCAGATTCCCTTCCTTCATTCCTTTTTTTCTTTGTAGATGCCCAGGTAAATGACATTTGAACAGTCAATACAATACAATACAAATCCAGTTGGTTAAAATTGTCGTGGCCGAAGTAACATGTTGGAAACTTCTCAAAGCAAATGTAAAAACAAGCTCTTGCAAAATAATAATTAATAATAATAATAAAGCATTGAAAGGATCAGTGCATTTGTTATTCCCCCCACTGAAGCATGAAGTTTGATCCTGGCGATGTAACTTACACCGACATTCAAATGACACTATACTGGAGCACTTTCCAGTAGCATGCCATTGCCAGCACAGATAACTCCAGTGCCCCCCTCCCTCTTTTTTTGCTTATAGTCCTTTTGTGTGGCTAAGTGTCCTTTTTCTCCATTAATATTGGGTCTATACTCAAATTTGTTCATTAACTGATCATTTTCTTTTTTTAAGCCATACAGATAATCACAAAAATATTTTTTACGATCAAATTTTAAAAATTGTCATAATTAATATTTGAACTTATAAGTTATAATTATATACTTATCCACACATCACATTATCATCCATCGCCATACCAACCCTTAGGGTTCATCAACTGGATCATTTAAAAAGAATAAAGCCACAATAATGCTGCTTCAAGCTTCTAAGATGCTAATTGTTTCATATGATCCTTTAAACCCTTTCTTCCTACACCTTTTGTTTTTGAGAAATGTTAAATTATCCTAAATACCCTCTCAACAATCCTTGATCCAAAACAAAAAAAAAACTAAAAAAGCATGTACATTTAATTTTAATACTTTTTATAGTTTTAAATTTTTTTTATCTTTTTTTCCTTTCTGTAGACAATTATTAGGTTGGTTTTGAATATGATTTAACATTTCTCTTTGTTTTTACTAAAGAAACAGACAAGTGCCCTCCCGAAAGAAGACTGTAGACGAATACAACTTATGAATGTTCCAGAAACATTTTACGTCTTTCTCCACCTAAAATCGTCCAATATAAAGATTAAATCTTACGGTGAAGATTAATACGACTATATTTATGAGAAAAGGAGTAGACTGATCGCACCAAAAAAAAAAGAGGAGTAAACTGCTTTCATTATGCTATTAAAATGCCGAACGGATTAAAATTAGGAAGAGTTTTGTTATTTCTACACATGATTTTTACACTTGACTCCTACACCTATTTTTTTTGGGTAAAGAAAAAGAGAGAAGATAGGTATGGGGAAGTATGTTTCTCTTTTTTTTTTTCTAACTTTTTCTAAAAAGATACTTACATTTTTTGGAAAAGAAAAAGGGAGAAATTAGATATAGGGCTGGGGTAAATTGATTTGGAATTGTGTAATCCCTCCTTCTAAATCTTTTCTTCTTTGGAGATTAATTAATAGGAAGGTCCCTACTGACGATCAATTGTGGTTGAGGGGCTGCAATTTGGTTTCCATGTGCTGCTTATGTAAGTCTAGCTATGAAACTTCTGATCATTTATTTCTCCATTGCCATTTTGCATCTCAGATCTGGTCTTGGCTTAGTAACTGCCTCAGTATGCCTATTGATACTAGTTCTATCCTTTCTATTTTAACCTTGTGTAATAGAAATTGGGGTTCTCAAACAAAAGATGTCATTTTAGCATGCATTGTGTATTCCATTTGGACTATCTGGTATATCAGAAATTGCATTAGATTTGAAGGTAGAATCATCCCTCTTCATTCTGCTATTAACATGATTCATGCGAATGTTTCCTTCATTGGGAATCTTTCAAAAGGATCCACCTCTTCAGATACTTTGGAATTTACCATTCTAAATAAATTTAATGTTCATGCTCATCGTTCAGTAGCTCCTAGGATTATTGAGGTTACTTGGAACCCTCCACATATTTATTGGGTCAAAGTTAATACTTGATGGGCCGCTAATTTCTTGGGCTCTCTGGTATATGGTCTTGTGGTGGTATCTTTCGAGGTTCCAATTTCTAAAACTCTTGGTTGTTTTGCTTTTAACATTGGTATTTCATATGCTATTTATGCTGAGTTTCTTGGTGCCATAATTGCAATTGAAGTTGCTTACAGTAAAGGCTGGCATAGACTTTGGCTGGAATGCGACTCCAAGCTTGTTATTAATGCCTTCAACTCACTGACGATTGTGCCTTGGAAGCTTAGAAATAGATGGCTCAATTGTTTAGTTTTAATCAGGAATATGTCCTTCATATGTTCTCATATATACAGAGAAGGAAATGTCTATGCTGATAAGTTGGCAAATCATGCCACTTCCATCTAGGGTTTTTTGTGGTGGGATTTAATTCTTAGCTTTATTACGGGTGATTTCTTCCGTGATAGGGTTGGTCTTCCTTGTTATAGATTCTCTTAATGATCTTTCTATGTGGGTTTGGTTTACGTCCCCCATACTTTTGTACTTTCTTTTTTTAGTTAATTTTATTTTGGCGTCTTTAGATGATAGGCATTGCCTGGAGTGCCAACCTAGTTGGGATTTCTTGCTTTGCAGTGATGCCCTTGCATGCCATTTTGATAAAAAAAAAAAAAAAAAATAGATATAGAGTAGTGTGTTTCTCTCTTTTCTTTTTTTTTAAAAAAAAAAGTAGATGCAGAGGTTGAGTGTAAAAATAATTTAATTTTGATATATTATTAATTTAAAATTTTTTATATCATCAATTAATCATATATTATTACATGCATGATTTTTAAAATAATTAATGTGAAAATTTAATATTTTTTATTAAATAATAATCTATAATTAAATGATAATATAAAAGACTTTTACACATTAAATACATCAAAATTTAATCAATGTGAAAATCAGGTGTAGAAATAAAAAAACTCAATTGAGAAACTAGACCTATTATTCCAAGTTTATACTGGTATAGTGGTATTCAAATACTTATTTATAAGTTGGTTTGTTTTAATCTGTATAACAGGACACTGCACCATTTTTCTTTAGTTTCCTCCAGCTACTTAAATTATATGTTGAGCCCAAAATTGCACGAGGAAAACGGATGATGGGTCCGGATCCATATATTCTCATTGCTATACCGCAGGCCGAACAACTCAGGACTCCCCCTAATTCCATGAAGTTAGAAGAGACCCTTTTTAAATTTTTCGGACTGGGATGTTGTAATTCAAGTGTCAGTGACATTCCAAGACCAAACAAAAATGTCAGTGCCATCCAGACAACCCCCTCCCCAAAAAATACAAAAAAAGGTGTCAGCGACATTATAGATTAACAGTTGGAGACTTACTAATATGGAAAAGTAAATTTTTTATTTTCCCACTTCTAACTCAAATTATGGTTTTAGGCTAAAAATCATATTTAAACACAATCCAACTATAATTTTATTAAACATGTTATTTGTGAATAAACTCAATTAGCATTCTCTAAACTGGAATTTAAGATATGCAAATTATAATTCAAACATTCTATTAGTACTTACTGCTTCCGAAACCCTTATTGTATGAAGCGTACAAGGAGTGACCAAATAAAGACATGCAAGATTCGCAACCAGGATTATGAAATTGAAACATCAATCTTCAAAGACATAAGTGATTAAATATCACATTTCTCCACCCACAGCAGAACTAGATTACGACCCTTCCCTGACCCTGGAATTTAAAGGTCTACGTCTACATCCTGACCAGTGACCACTTGTCTTTTTCACTTGCGGAGAAATAAAACATTCATAACCAATATACACATTATCAAAATGTAACATTTGAGCATTTACAAGACTATGTTTATTCACTCACAAGGGAGAAACTTCATATATAACAAATGGCCTAGACTCCTAGTCTCTAGATGTGAATGAAGGCAACAAAGAGGAAGCAATGTTGACTATCCATTGTCCATCCTTACAAAACTATATAAGAATTATGAGAAATGTTTATCAACCACAAATAGATAATTTTTGTTGCTTTTGTTTGATTCAGTATAGAGAGCTAGAAATTGAAGCACACAAAAAGAACACTCGCTGTAATTAGAACTACAAATGACCCCATTGGTAGAATCTTGCTTCAATATTGATAGTGATAGATTTAAAATCTCAAAATAAAAAGTAATATCCATAGCAATAGAACAAACATGAATGAGCGTTTGTGAGATATGATTACAGAATGAGAATGGAGAGAGTGTGACGGTCCTCCAAAAATAGTCTATAACAATTAGATCAGAGCATTCATCAATGAAGCCTAATTAATATGAACAATACAACAACAACTACAAAGCATTTTCTCACTAAGTAAAGTCGGCTACATGGATCAAATGACGTCATTGTACTCTATCATAAACTAAGTCTTCAGAAATGTCATTCAAATTTAAATCTTTTTTAATTGTTTCACTTATAATCTTTTTTGGTCTCTCTCTACCTCTAGCTATTAGACTATCCTATCAACCAAAGTCGAAAAAGTCTTTCAAGTACCGAATGACAAAGAATTAATCTGGAGTATGATATTGGGCATCACGATCTACTCTTCTTAACTTGAACTTCTAACTCTTTTTTCTTACGTCCAAACCACCTAAGGCAAGATTATCATTTTTTCCATAATAGGTCTTACCCCTACTTTCTCTCTAATGCATTCATTCATAATCCTATCTTGTCTTGTATGACCACACATCCAGCGCAACATCCTCATCTCCGCAACATTGTTCTTATGTTCTTGCTGGCTTTTTACCGCCTAGCATTCAGCATCATACAACATCGCGGGCCTTATAACTGTGCGGTAAAATTTACCCTTAAGCTTGATTGGCACTTTTCTATCACAAATCACTCTTAAAGCACTCTTCCATTTCATCCATCCAGCTTGAATCCTATGGTTTGCATCTCCCTCTATCTCTCCGTCATTTTGTATGATAGATCTAAGATATCTAAACCGTGTGACTTGTGGTATGGTGTGGTCTCCAATTTTTACCGCTAAGCTAGTATTAGCACGCTTCTTACTGAACTTACATTCTATATACTCAGTCTTACTCCTGCTTAGACGAAAGTCATGTTCTTCCAAAGCTCGTCTCCATAGCTCTAACTTCCCATTTGTTTCCTCTATCGACTCTCCAACTAAGATTATATCATCTGCAAAAAGCATGCATTGTGGCATCGACTCTTAGATATGCACAGTAAGCACATCCAAGACCAAGCTAAAAAGATATGGACTCCAAGTTGACCCTTGGTGTAGTCTTATAGTTATAGGAAAATCTTCTGTAACCTCACCTTGTGTTCTCACACTAGTTTTGGCACCATCATACATATCTTGAATTGCTCGAATATAAGCGATATGAACTCCTTTATTCTCCAGAGCCTTCCACAAGACCTCTCTCGGTACCCTATCGTAAGCTTTTTACAGATCAATGAAAATCATGTGTAAGTCTTTTTACTTCCTCCAATACTTCTCCATCAATCTTCGTAGAAGATAGATTGCTTCCATGGTTGACCTCTCAGGCATAAAATCGAATTGATTCTCTGAAATATGAGTCTCTTGTCTTAATCTCCGTTCAATCACTATTTCCTATAATTTCATGGTATGACTCATGAGCTTAATCCCTCAATAATTTGCACAGTTTTGTATATCTCCCTTGTTCTTATAAATAGGAATTAAAGTGCTTCTCCTCCATTCATTTGGAATTTTCTTAGATCTCATTATCACGTTAAACAGTTTTGTGAGCCAGCTTATACCTTTCTCTCCTAAGCACTTCCACACATCGATAGGTATATTATCTGGTCCGACCGATTTTCCATTATCCATCCTCTTCAAAGCTTCTTTTACCTTGAACTCCCGAATTCTACGATAAAAGGTTTTATTTGGGTCCTCTTCTCTAATGTTTAGAATGTCCGAGTCCCCTAAAGTCCTATGTCCCTCACTAAATAACTTGTGAAAATAACTCTTCCATCGATCCTTGATGTCTTGTTCCGTAACCAAGACTTTACCATCTCCATCCTTAATGCATTTCACTTAATCAAGTCTCTTGTCTTCCTTTCCCTACTTTTAGCAAGCTTGTAAATATTTCTTTCTCCGTCTTTAGTGCCCAAAGATTGATATAATCCGTTGAACACTTTTGTTTTTCGCCTCGCTCATCGCCTTCTTAGTATCTTTTTTAGCTGCCTTATATTTTTTTCCAATTTTCATCGTTTTTACACACGTGTCAAGCCTTATAACATTCCCTTTTAACCTTAACCTTATCTTGTACACTTGTATCCCACCACCAAGATTCTTTATCCTTGGATCCAAAGCCTCTTGATTCACCTAGTGTCTCTTTTGCTACCTTCCTAATCCCTTTAGCCATCTCGTCTCACATATCATTTGCACTTCCTTGTACCTCCCAAATCTCTTCCTCGTACCTCCCAAATTTCTTCCTCCATAATCCTCTTCTGAAAGAGCATTTGTTTTCCTTCCTTTAGTTGCCACCATTTGATCATTGGGACTCTGTCTCGACAATTTTTCCTTACTCTCATATTAACCCGTACATCCATAACCAAAACCCTGTGTTGGGTAGTCAAGCTCTCTCCAGAGATGACTTTGCAATCCATGCAAAGTTTTCTATCCAATTTCCTTATTAGAAAATAATCAATTTAAGAGCAAGAACTCCCGCTTCTGTACGTGATAAGATGCTCTCCCCGCTTCCTAAAACAAGTATTAGCTATTGTAAAATCAAAAGCTACCGAAAAATCTAGAATCGTTTTGCCCTCAGCATTAGCTTCTCCTAGACCATAACCCCCATGGAAACCCTCATACCCCCTAGATTCACTCCCCACATGACTATTTAGGTCTTCTCCTAGAATAATCTTTTCTCCTAAAGGTATTCCCTGAATTAAACCTTCTAAATTCTCTCAAAATTTTATCTTGTAGTGCTCGTCTAACCCTACTTGGAGTGCATATGCATTGATAACATTAAAAGTTTCTTGTTCCACGATAAACTTCAAAATTATGATCCTATCTCCGAGCCTTCTCACATCCACAACATTATTCTTCCAATTCTTATCTACTATTATGTCTACCCCATTTCTAGATTTTACCTTGTCGGTGTACCAAAACTTAAAACCTGAAGTGTCGAGTTCCTTTGCCTTTTCTCCAACCCACTTAGTTTCTTGTAGGCACATAAAATTAATCCTCCTCCTAATCATGGTATCAACTATTTCCATTGATTTACCTGTAAGTGTGTCTATATTCCAAGTTCCAAAACGTATCATACTCTTGTGAACTAGTTTCTTTACCCTCACCCATTCACGAAAATGAGGAAACCCTTACTTATTTTTCACTACACCCAGGCAGTGATGCAGCGGCTCTAGCTCATTTGACACTGTATTCGAGCCATACAGCGCGTTGCTTAAGGGCAACGACCTAGCATTAACACAATCACATCTTTGATCCATGTCATAAAGATTCGACAACGTTTTACGTTGCCTGTCGACTGCCTACCACAACCCTCCTCTTTTTTCCGGACTTGGGACCGGCTATGTAAAGGAATTTGTAACAAAACTCACACATAGACAGAGTTAATTAACATGAACAATATTAGCCATAAATCCAAAATCATGACCAAAGGAAGTTCATCAACTGACAGAGATTGATCAATCTTAACAAAGATATACCTTAGGCATCAGTATTACAAAGAAAGTCATAAAATCAAACTGATGGATATAAGAAAAGGAAAAAACAAGATATTCGATTATGAGAACCACTTATCCTTTTTGGCCATTACTTATCCTTCATTTAGGAAGCAAGTTTCACATATTCAAATACATACATATTTTTACTTAATAAGTTATCACAAGGTCGAAAAAGTCTTTCAAGTATTCTACACTGTAAGTCCCCTTGATAAACAAAGAATTAATCTGAGTATGATATATTGGGCATCACATATATCACATTTGCAAGATTTTGAGTGATAAGAGATCTTCAAGTGTCTAACCTCCGATTCATAGTCACATCATGCACAAGAGGAAAATCATTAACCGCTTCTAAACCATGCATTGGCTGGCACTATGACAATATTATCACCAAACTACTACTCATTCTTTCTTCACACAAATGGAAAAACATTAATGGGTAGTCACATGTCACTCGTGTCTCTTGGCACTGATATAAGATTATCAAAATCTAAAATGCTAACGCCAAACCATTACCATAAACAACTATTAAAGTTCTATTTTGAAATCACATAATTCAAGGAGAGAAACAATAAAAATTAACTCAGATAAGTTCAAAGTTGAAAATGGAAGCAACAGAAAGAATGGTCAAACGCTAAGTTTTTTCCCACAATTATCAAGAACCAAGGGGAGGAAGCAACACCCGATGCAATCATGTAATCTTCTGGAGCCCAGCTAGACGGAATGTATGAACTGGGACAAGATATCAACTTGTTTTCAAACAAAGATCCTACAATCTTCTTTTATAATTGCATACCATGGTTAAAGCATAACTATCATGATTATTAGCATCTGACATGACCATTAAATAGGGTACACTTTATCATAAATACAAGTTATAGTATAACACTAATAAGGCCTTAAAGGAATGATTAAATAAATAAATAAATAAGGCCTTAAAGGAACAAATAAGAAAAAGAACATCCACAACATTTATTATGTTCAAGGATAAAGAACAGAAATGACAATATATTTTATCCACATACAAAACTAGAGGACTGAATAGACTAAATCTGCTTCGCATATC
Source organism: Ormosia emarginata (assembly GCA_029884605.1). Lineage (NCBI taxonomy): Eukaryota > Viridiplantae > Streptophyta > Magnoliopsida > Fabales > Fabaceae > Ormosia > Ormosia emarginata. Next base: position 58,855,912 of record JAQQTP010000082.1, on the reverse strand, counting down.
TTCCAATGGTAGGACCATTGTGTATGCCCCGCAGATTACCAAAAAGGATAAGGTATACGAGATCTTGCCCCACAAGATATGTATGAATTAGAAGGGAAAGATCAACTTCTTTTCAAACAGCGATTCTGAAATATTCTTTAGTAGATGTATATCTTGAAAGAAACACATCAGTCATGCATATCCAACATCTGACCATTAAAACAGAGTCTCTTTAAAGTTTAAAATAGATAGCTAACACTTATGAGCTTATAAAGGAGCTGATATATATATATATATAAAAAAAATAAGTCTACAATATTATAAGGTTTAAAGATAAAGGACCGCAAACAATACATTCTATCCACATATGAAACTAGAGAACTGAGAAGACAAAAACTGCTTCTTACATGGCAATGGCAGGACTGCCATGCAAATGCAAATGCAACACACACCCGTATGCAAAAGTTTACAGAAAAACGGTGGCAGCCATTATAGTGAGAAGTAGGATTTTGAACTTTGAAGACAGAGCAGAGAAAAAAAAAATGCAAGATTTTGGCATTTTGCATAATTAATTAATCAATAATTATGCCTTCCTTTGCTTCATATCCAACAACCATAGTGAAAAGAACCGCATTTAATAAAATAATAAACAATTAGCAAGTCATGCAAAACAAGTTTTTAACCAAATGCCAATAGCAATAGCTAGAAACAAAAACAAAAACTTGTGGCTCATGTTCATGTTCTTCTGCGCCTAGCATCGCTCAAATCGCAGCAGAATCTACGTACCCAACAACCAAACTAACAGACTCACAATTCAATAGATCAATTCAGAATCTAACTCACTCATTTTTCAACATTGGGACATTCCCTCGCAAAATGCCCCTCCTCTCCACAGTTAAAACACCCTCCTCTACCTCCAACTCCACCTCCGCCGCCACTGCCGCTGCCTCGGCTCCGATTCCCACCACCACCACCCTGTCCCTGATAACAATCTCTCGCCAAGTGACCTATTCGTCCACAATTATAACACTCCGGGCCTCCACCACCACCATATCTGCCACCTCCACCACCACCATATCTGCCACCCCCACCACCGTAACCTCCTCCTCCTACTCTCCGCCCAATCCCTCCACCTCTCCCATACCCGTAACCGTCACCACGGTCTTCCCCGCCGCCATAGCGCCCGCCGTACCCGCCGTATCCACCACCTCCTCCTCTGCCCCTCCCACCGCCACCGCGAAAACCGCCAAAACGGCGAGATCTAACCATGGAGATGACGTCAACGGCCTTGGTTCGTCCGGCGTCGCCGTAATCGACGGCGAACTCCACCGGCTGGCCCTCCGACAGGGTCCGGTAGCCGTCGGATCGGATGGAAGTGTGGTGCACGAAGAGATCCTCGCCGCCATCGTCGGGAGCTATGAATCCGAAACCCTTCTGCGCGTTGAACCATTTCACTGTGCCCGCAGATCTCCGAGTCTCAGCCATGGCTTCCGAAGAAAAAAAAAAAAAAAAGAGGAAGAAGAAGGTTCTGGAAGAACCTAGAAGTTTCTTTCGTTTTTTTTTTTTTTCTGGTTAACAAATCTTATTATGTTGAATTGGAGTGTGAAGCAGAGCGCGGTGATTGTGATTCGTCCATTCTCATGGAAGGAAGAAATGGAGTTGAGGTGCTGATGTGTATACGTTTTGTGTCAGTGAACAGAAAAAAAAAATATTAATATTGGTACTAGTTTGTTTTCATTTGGTGGGACCAATCCCATTCTGAATTCCAATCTGAATCCCTAGACCCTAGTGGCTCGGTTATCCCTTACGTTGGCTTTGGGACGTGGAGTCGCCATCCATTTTCCCTAATTTATCCAAACACATTATTGCCACATCAGTAATATAAGATCTTCTTTTTTTTTCCCTTTCATTTTAAAGTTATATTTTTATTTATTTTTTAAGTAATTATTTATGTAATTTCGAGTATAAATTTTAGGTAAGATTAACTAAGAGTTATAATTTCTTCTACTATAACTAACCACTGCTTTTTTTTTTTTACGTTGTTAGACATACTTTTACGCTTTTAATAAAGAATTCCATGGCCAATTGTAAAAAAAAAAAAAAAAAGTGATAGATACCTCAAGGGATTGTGAGAAAGGTTCACGTATATATATATATATATATATATATAGATTACATTTATGGGAATAAATATTACCAAAAGAAGTCAGTCTCACATTTAATGAGAGTAGAAATACCCTGAAAAGCTAAAAAAAAAAAAAAAGATAGAGTAAAGAAATTAAACTGTTTGATTAAATTCATAAGTCATAACCTAACATTTAAAAGTGTGTTTTAGATAAAAACTAAAGCAAGATGGAGAAACAAACTATTTCTAATGCATGTTTTATGCTTCCAGAAATACGATTGTTAGAAGGAAAAAAAAAAAAAAATCCACTCAACGTCCCTTGAAGTTAAGTAATAGCAGATTTTTTTTTTTTTTTTTTTCATCACAATATATTTTTATAAACTCGATTCATTTAAAATATTTATAAAGTTAATTTTTATTTAATTATAAGAACATAAAAATTATATATTTTTTATTAAAAATATATTTTTTAAAATTTAAATTTACGTTTTCGTCTCAAAAAATTAAAATTATTCAACACTTCAACTTTATAATAATAGCTTATCTAAATTTAAAAAAATTCATATAATGCATAAATATTTACTTATATTATATTTGGGTGAACGCATCGTGGCCTTCCTAGCACTGTTAAAGGAAGTAAATAAATATCCCTTCTCTCACATAAACCAAAACAAACAGATTATAAATATATAAAATCTTAGACAAACATATGTCAAGTCTTAATTAAGTAGTTGCATTTGGCCAAATATAAAGTTTATAAGGGTGAAATATGCTACTGTAAAGTTTTTCACGTTATAACTTAAAGGGAATTTGTTAACGAGTTTTAAGAGTATTGGTTTAAAAAAAATACATTAAAAAATGTAAAATATTTAATAAAATTTTTCAATGAAAGAAATCTAATTACTTTATTTTCTTTAAATAATATATTTATGAAAAAAATCATATTCAACATTAATTTGCCTACACTTCAATCACTTTTTTTATTATAAAAAATATTTTTAAAAATGTTACTATTATATTATAAAAAATAGAATAATTACTTTTTTTGTTTAAATTTTTAATACTTTTGTATTTTTAAATGTAAACTTTATAACTAAAAATTTTTGAAAAATTTTAAATCATACATCTAAGTAATGGAATTAGGATTAAATTTGAAATTACAATTTCATGTCTGAATTCTTTGTACAGTCCAAATATAAATTTAATATTAAAATTCTTTATTTTAATTATAATTTACTAATCCAAACGGAGCAAGAAGGTGAAAAGTTAGGGAAATATAAAGCCGTGTCAAAATCATGTAGATGATGAGCCCCCATTGAATCAATCTAATATCTATGGATAGCATTATATATTGATAGAAAAGAAAACATATATACATATACAAAATAAAACTAAAATGCAAGCTAGGCTTACCAATGGGTAGGTAGGGGTTGATTTTTGCTTAACTTGACACTGCCTTGCACTTTAAGATTAAAATTCGTATCTGTTTTGTTGTGTCTTATTAGGTGTAGAAATAAGTTAAGTAGTTTATGAGAGATGTATAATTTTGATCTGACTTAATTTATTTAATAAAAAAGTTATTTAATAAAAAATTTAAGTTAAAGTGTTTTAAAAAACATAGTTAAGTGAATCAGATTTTAGATTTTTTAAAAAGTATTTTAAATTTAGTGGATTGATTTATTTAATTATATATATTATTTTTTTATATATATTATGATATTTTAATATTTATATAATATAATTATTTTTATAAATAATATTTTTTTGTAAAGTCTTAATCTGTTAACTTATATAAAAGTTTAAATTTATTAGTCTATTTAAAAATAAATTTGTTAATTTTATTTAAAGACTTTATTATAAAATAAATTTTTAAATAAATTTTTAAAAAAATTAAGACAAATCTTAAAAAATGACTTATGTCGAATAAAAAAAATGAGACTCAAGTTTTATATTTAAAAAATAACAAACTAATTTAAAACAAAATCTCCTCTGATCTAAGTTATTTCTACTCTTACATCTGTTTTGCCCCACTCCACCCAACCCTACCCTACCCTATCCTACCCAACCCAACACCACACCACCCCACACTTATGAATATTTCAAAGTAAATCAATATAATATTTTATCACAATCTTAAAATTAATCATTTATCTCATTCAAACTTAAAAATATGTTCAACATAAGTGTTAAAACTATTAAAGATTAGTTAATATAATTAATTCTATTAATAACTAAATTTAACATAATGTTATTTAGATGCATGGCGCGGGACAGAGGAATGCATTGGTCAAAACCTGCATGAGGGACAGGTTGGATACCTACAGAGCAGTGTGAGATTACCAAGCCTAATGCAAGCCAATCAAATTATGCAACATGAAAAATTATTTAAGTTTGAACTTTGAATAAAACACATGTTTAAATTTTATTTGTTAATCCCAAAATTGAAATTAAACAATTTGACAGTTTTCAATAAATTATTTTTAACAGATACTATCCTCTTCAAAATTATTTGTGAAAACTAATTTTATTACATGAAAATGGTTCTAGTAACTAAATTAATAAAGTATTAAAAACTTTTACAAATTATTATATAATTGGGCTCAATTCTCGTGCTTCGGTTTGACATTTTTTAGACCAAGCCCGGCTTTTAGCCTAGTTTTGAAGGTAATCGAATTAACTTACCGAGAGGCCCAATCCAACATAATTGGGGCTAGTTATCATATATTTATACTTTAAATACATGACATTTTTTTTTTACATTTATTAACAGTAAATCCAGATTTGGTCATGATTAGCAACACCAAAATGATTCTAGGTCATCACATATTCACATGACATTAATTTTTTTCTGAATAAATAGTAACTTTTAATGTGTGTTTGAATGAAAGATTTTAAAGAAGATTTGTATTTATTGGAACAATTTAAAATCTTTTATGACAAAATATTCTGTTTGAATATTTTGTAAAATCATTTTAAGAATTTCAAATATTTTAAAAGGGTATTTTATCAGTTAAAAAAAAAGAATTTAAAATACTTCGTAAAAAAGTAGAATTCTAAAATCTCCTCCCTCTTATCTATCTAGACCCCTCTGTACCATCACATTCATCAATAGACTCTTCCTATCCACCGCCTCTTCTGCTGCTGGTGCCACCACCACCACCACCGCACTTGCTCCTTCCTCCCATTATCCTCTGGCGACCTCGACTCCCTCCCTTACGACTCACCCTTCGAAGCCATAGACAACGAAACCCAACCCTTCTCCCCTAAGACCTCGATGACTCTGTCATCTAAATTGTCCCCTTCTCTCTCTACACCGCACCAAACACGACGCTTCCCTGAAGAGCTATCATAACGTTAAGCGATGGGTTGTGCTTCCCTAAAGGAACCACATTGTCGGTGTTGTGAACACCTAATTTGTCTGGGACATTTTATAAAGAACAAAAAGGAAATAAAAGGAAAATGACTCATCTTTCACTCGCTGACTCATTTACTCATAACCCATTGACCAATTAGCCAACTCAATTGACTCATAACTCATTGATCAATTTAACCTGACCCATTAACTCATTATCCAATCAACCCCAACATTTATCCTAAACAAACCTAGCAGTCATCCTAAACATTAAACTTATCCTAAACAAACTCATCCTAAACTAACTATAACTCATCCTAAATAAATCATAACTTATCATCCTAAACAAATCTTAGTCACACTCCAACTTAAACACTTCAGTCTAATCCCTTCATATAAAAATTCATAACCTACACACAGAAAAGACTTGACCTTAACTTACACACTTCAACTTTAATACATATTTTGTGCCTATAGCCTAAACTCATAGCCAAAAATTTTTTACGTCACTTCATCATCATCTTTCTCCAGTTTCAGCAACCACACCTCACCATCAAACACCACCACTTCTTGTTCATCACCTTCATCAGAAACTTAATCCCTGCCTCTACCAAAATACGCTCACCAGTCACCATTTTCACTCATCATCCAACACTCCCATAACCAAAGTTCCATCCACCAAAACCACCATTAAACCAAGCCTTCATCATCATCATTCCATCACCTTCATTCGTCATCATCTTCAATCTCTCATCATTTTTCCATAACCTTCATCACCAACCACCATTATTACCATTTCCAACCCACTAGAAAACACCCATAACAAAGACACCCTCTAAACAACCCAAATCTTCACCTTCTTCATTTTTACCATCTTCATCCTCACCCCACAAACCAACCACCAAAACCATTTTCACAACCACTTCACTTCCATCAAACCATTAAAACCACCCAAACCACCACACCCAACCAAGAAACCGCCAGCCATTGAACCTCGAGCCGCACAACCCGTGTGACTTGCATCAAAACCGACAAACCGCTACCCACTCCGTGTCTATCTGCCGTAGTCCCGCGTCGACACGTCGCCTAGCCACCATCATTCGTAATCGAGCAGTGCTGCTGCTCGCGTCATCTCTCTGGCTCAGATCCGGAACCACCGCACCAGTCTCTGATCTGCACTACGCCGTTGTCTGGTTCTCGTTTTTGGCACGAATAAAAAACAAACAACCTCTATCTCTCTGTTTCTGTTCTTCGTTTTTTATTTTTTATTTTTATATTACTTAGGCTAATGACTTTTGGGCCACAGGTTTTAACATTTTTTTTTTGTTTTGGAAGAAATAGTTTAGGCTAATGGGCTCGTTGGGCAAAAAAAAAGTAAAGAAATCTTTAAAAAAAACAACAAAAAAGTAAAAAAAATGATAAAAATAAAAAACATAAAATAATTGAACTTTTTTTTTAAATAATGAAATAAAATTAACTGAGTTGTGACAGTTTGTTGATCTTATAACTTTGATAATCATCTGAGTTGTAACAACTTGATGATTCAAATGTTTTCAAAATTAAAAATAACTAACCTATAATCAAATTTTATAAAGAACTACGTGACTTTGAGTTCTTCATTGCACCTGAGGATACGTAAGAGCGAAATTCCTATTTCGTCAAGCCAAATTTTAAATTTTCACAAATTATTTATTTTTTTATTTTTTTTATAAAAGGGATAAAACAAATATATTATGAGATTATTAAGTTTTGCATAACTGATTTAGGGTAATCGTTTTAGGACGAATGTGTTAAGGGTGTTGTGGGGTTAAGTTTTTATCATTCCCTATGCATAACCGACTTCTGAATCTAATCTAATTTCAAAGACCGTTTTCTAAAAAAAGTTTTTCATTTTTTCCTATTTTAAATAAAATTGGCGGCAACTTTTATCAATTTATTTTTCGTCGCTCCGGCCGCGTTCACTGTCGCGGCAGGTGCTCTGCATCGGACCTGTGATTTCAGCTCCTTGTGAAGAATAAGATGAGAAAGGGTGTTTGAGTTGGCTCAACTCGTAGCCGAGTCAGAGCATCATGTTGCTAAGTTTTGGCAGCCTTTGAAGGTTTTCAAGAACTCAGTTGAAGGAGATGGCTATTAGGTTGGAGAAAAGTGAGCAAAAGTTTTTATGGATTGTGAGGAGCGAGTTAGATGAACCGAGTTTGGACGAGTTGTTGCCAAAAGGATTTTTGGAGAGGACCAAGGGGAAGGGAATTGTGGTGAGGAACTGGGCCCCCACAAGCTGCTATTCTGAGTCATGATTTAGTGGATGGGTTCGTGACTCACTGTGGGTGGAACTCGGTGTTAGAGGCTGTTTGTGAAGGAGTGTCAATGGTGGTGTGGCCTCTCTACGCAGAGCAAAAGCTGAACAGAATGATTTTGGTGCAGGAAATGAAGGTGGCTTTGAAAATTTAAAATTTACAAATAATTATCCAAACTGAAAATTTTGAAAATGAAGGCAATTGAATTGATGCAATTCAATTACTTAGTATTTTAAATTCTTTGAAATTTTAGAATGTCTTATCCAAACACCTCATTAGACTATTTTAAGTTTTAAAAAGTATCACTTGATAATCAAATTGATGAAGTAATGATCTTTCAAATACAAAATCAATGTTTCAAATATCTTTTGAGAATCAATTGTAGTTTACTCCAATTATTAATGTTAATTGGGGTTAGAAAAAGAATAAATAACAAGGGTAACATTATAATTTAGGGTCTAATTACAAATATTTACTTCAAGTCTTAAATTTTGATATCTTGCACTACAGTAAAAAAGGGCAATATAATAAACTTGTTTCTTCTTTGCATCAAAACTCCTCTCAGCTCTCAATTATGCACTGGGTGTCTACTGATGAAATGTGTAGATTATGTTAAAAAATTGAAGTTTGTATGCATTTTTGTCTAATTGGCCTGGCTTGACACAGGTCAGTTTATAGTGGGCCAAGTTAACCCACTGATTTAATGTTTAATTATTTAATTAATAATTTTAATGATATATAAAGAATTTTATCTTATTTGAATTATAAAAATAATTTTATTTGATATTTGTTGGTGTTTAAAGTATGTATAAGAAAAATATCGTAATAAAGTATAATGATAAAGTTTTTAAGTGTTAAAAATATAAGATTTTTTTAAAAGAAGATATCGCATATTATTTTTTAAAATTATGTATACTATATTAATATTACTTTTTGTTTAAGACAAAGAAGTATTATATATTATACAAATATGTGAATAGCATTATAACTTTATCTTGTGTTTGGATGTTTTTTTATTAACGAAACACAATAGGTGGGGATGGATCGAAAAGGAAAGGAATGAAATGGAACATAGTTTACTCTTTGTTTAAGATTCATTAACTTAGAATGGAATCGAACGTGTATTCCTCCATTCCACCTCAATTTTGGGGGAACAAATATTAGACATTTGAGGAGAAGATGGGAGAAATGATTACCACGCATGTGTTCGCTCCGCTTCTATGCATTTTAAAACTTCCAAACACAAAAACTTATTTCTGTTCCTCCCATTTCTTTTCCGTTCCCCACATTACCTGTCATCCAAACATAGTGTTAATAATGTAAAAGTATAAGACGTTGGATTAAGAACGTCTTTTATATGTTTAAGACTTAATAATTGAATTAAAATGTTAAAAATTACAATTTCTAATAAAAATTATAGACATAAATTTTTAATTATATATTATCTTAAAAATAATATTTAGAGTCGATAATAAAAAAAATTCTCTTCATTAAATTTATATATTTTTCTATTCTCTTCTTATTAATTTTAAGGTTTATTATTTTCTTTCTTCATTATAGTTTATGATCATAAGTTGCTAAAATAATATGAAGATTAATTATTTTATAAAAAATAATTTTGATTTTTTTGCGATGCAAATGTTGAGGTTGCTAACAAGGTGCAGAAGTTAGCAATATATATATATATATATATATATGGGATATTTAGTGAGAAGAGTTTTTATTGTGAGAGAGTGAGAGGAGTAAATCTTAACCATACAACTATACATGGATGGTCAAGATTAAAAGTTACTTAAAGGTCATGTGACCACTTAAAAAAGTCACATGTATTTATATTCTAATCTTGACCATTCATGTAAGATTCAATGATCAATATTTATTCCTCTCACTTCTTACAATAAACACTCCTCTCACCAGAATAAGATCCTATATATATAATACGGGTGGTTTGAAATTGTTGTTGGCGATGGCTGGCAACCATAGAAGCAAAGGAACGGAGTAAATGAAAAGCCATCACTCAAGAATCAATAGACGGATGGAATATGGATAGACTAACATGTCACAGCTTTGAAAGATGCAGAATTTGATTTCTCACCTCTGTCACGAATATGAGTGCATACATGATCAATATTTACTCCTCTCACCTCTTACAATAAACACTCCTCTCACCTCTTACAATAAACACTCCTCTCACCAGAGTAAGATCCTATATATATAATACGGGTGGTTTGAAATTGTTGTTGGCGATGACTGGCAACCATAGAAGCAAAGGAACGGAATAAAAGAAAAGCCATCACTCAAGAATCAATAGACGGATGGAATATGGATAGACTAACATGTCACAGCTTTGAAAGATGCAGAATTTGATTCCTCACCTCCGTCACGAATATGAGTGCACACATTACCTTAATTTTGTCCTCTGTTCAACTGTTGCGTCACTTTCAGTTGGTTTTCCGTTTTCGCAACGTTGCATGTCGTTTTGTATGAAACGTATTGGCGATGGAAAATTTTCCAGAAAAATAACAATTTCTTTAAATTATATAATTGATATAGTTTTTATCTCTTTAGCTTTCGGTCCACGGTAAAAGATTCTTTTACAGTTGAAAATTCCAACTTTGTTTATTGTTGTCAAAGTGGAAATGAGGAAACAGTCAATAAAAAAGAGAATATAAAATGAGCTTCTACACTCTTCAACGACGGGACTCATGCAACGCAACGCTCGCAGTTGCACCCTCCCCAGTTGCAAACTCCATGCCCATTCATGTGATTCTCATTGCCTCAAATCTCTTAAATTTCACCTTCAGCAAAATCATAATCACAACGCATTATTTTCCTCACTGCCCTGCTTCGACCTCCAATAGTGGTGGGTCGGGTTTCATATATCCGATATTTTCTCGGCATCCTTACGGTACCTGAGTCTTCTTCCTTCCTATCCTCACATCTCTTATTCATTCATAAATTTATTTCATTCTATTTTTTTTTTATGCCACTATCTTTTAATAGGTTTTATATTTTCATTTTTTTTCTAGTGCATTTTCTTTTCTAAATCTTACTTTCAAATAAGTTTGTTTGCTAAGATAAAAATAGAAAGAATACAAGAAATGGACGAATAATGGCATCTTTTTAATAGTAATAGTAAATTCGAGCTTAATATTAAAATATGTAGTAAACTATACTGATATTTTTCTTTTAATATTATACCCTATTAGAACTATGAGAAGAACATAGAGAATTCCACTACGGGTTTAAGTAAGGAGTAGGCGGTATTCGCAGATCAATTTGAAACTTTGAATCGATTTTGAATTAAAAAAATTAACTAATTTAGATAATGTTATTTATATTGATTTAATTGAATTGATTAAATTTTAAAAATTGATCAAATTTAAATTGATTTTAATTTAATCAATTTTTGACCAAATTTTATATAAACTTATAATGTGGTGAGTTAAAAGTAATTTAACATATTAAAAATAAAAAAATAATGAAATAAAAATATAAATAATTTATTTCACATAGTTAAAATAATATTTAATTATATAAAGTAAAAAAATGTGTGAAAAATTAAAATTATTATAAGTAAAAATATAAATTTAATAATAAATAAATATATTATATAATATTAATCAATTTAGATTGAATTTAATTAGTTTTAAAAATCAAAACCAAAAACAAATTCAATCTAATCGGTTTTAAAAAATATCAATACAAAAAAAATTAAATTTATTCAGTTTTGATTGAATTTCGATTTTTCGATTTAGATTGAATTTGAAAATTCCTAATAAGGAGAGTGGAGAAGGAGAAAGGAGAAGGAATGTTTCCTTGGAGTGTTGAACCTCACCGAGAATTAACTTGCAAACAAATATTCCAACTAATATTAGGTTCAGACAAACTACACTGATATTTTTTTTTTGTTGGTGTTATAAGCTTTCTTATTTAATTTGGGCAATTTATAACTTTATTATATGAATATTTCAATATCAATTAATTTATTTTGCATCCATACTGGTTAAATGGTATGCAATAAATCAATGAAAAAAAATTAAGAAAGCACATAGAAGAAAAGAATATACTGCATAAAAATTATTTTAGACATAACGATGCAAAATTTAAGCATAAATCAACATAATTATAGCCTAAATTAAATCTTTAATCGGAAAACAATGCAACAATATATTTTATATTGATTTTATTCAATTATATTTTCCTTGATTGTCCAATGTTTATTCAAAATACAAATAAAAAAAAAGGTTCATTCAAAATATTATTTTTTAGTTTTGTCCTAAATTCAATTACAAATTGATTTTCTAATTAATCAGAATCAATATTCATTAATTGAGGAATTAATTCCTTAATTTTATGATATTATATATTTTTAGAAGTTATTGAGAAAAGCTTTTAAAGCACATGGTTTTCAATTATGTACTAATTAAAACGAAGTATATAGACATGGCACCCGCGTGGGACGGAGGCGGAGAGTACCTCCCCGCACCCCAAGAGTACCTCCACTCACCCCAACTCCGTCCCCGTCCCCCGACCCCATTCCCTGTTGTGGGGGAATTTTTTTTCCTATCCCCGCTCCCCGAATTCCCGTGGATACCCGCAATGATTTCTTATTATATTAAAAAAATTAAGAAAAAGATGAAATAAATTATTTTAATATTTTTAATTTAAAATAAATATAATTTTAATTAAAGATAAAATTACTAATATATATATATATATATATATAAATGATATTTTGGTAATTTTTTTGGGAATAAGGACCATGAGCTGGGAGTATGATCTCCGTCCTCGTCCCCGAATGTACCACAGGGAAAATTTTTCTCCCCGTCCCCATCCTATTGAGTAGAAAAACCTTGCTCGAGGCCTCATTTGGAACGGTCCCTGCCGGGATCCTCAAATTGCGAGGGACAGGGACCCCGCGGGGCAGGGAGTATGATCCCCGTCCTCGTCCCTGAATGTACCACGAGAAAATTTTTCTCCCCGTCTCCATCCCCCGCAGGTAGAAAAACCCCACATTCGGGGGCCCATTTGGGACGGTCCCCGCGGGGATCCCCGAATTGCGAGGAGAATTGTCATCCCTAGTATATGAAATGAAACTTTATCAACACACATGCTAGTTCTATCTTAAAGGTGAAAATTAGAAATCATATCATATTATATTATTTATGTATTTTAGATCTATTATACAAAGTAATGAAGAAATAAATAGATATATAAATTATATTATTCAAGCTTAGTGGATGAAATAAATAAACACTTCAAGTGTTATTTGTGATCAAAAGTGCTTCTCATGCTTAAAGAAAAAATTTACGTACAACTATAAGACCTACAATGCTTTATGATAGTGAATGTTAAGCAATAAAAGCCAATAAGAGTATAAGTTAAGTGTTGCAGAGATAAGGATATTGCGGTGGATGAATAGACATATAAGACAAGACAATATCAAGAATGAGTGCATTAGAAATAAAATAAAAGTAGCACCTATTAAAGATAACATGTTAGAATCCCATCTAAGGTAGTTTGGTCATATGAGAAAATCAGTAACAGCCTTGGTTAGAAAAGTTAATCAGATGGAGAATACCTAATAATTAGAGATAAAGACAAACAAAGAAAAACTTTAAGTAAAATTATTCAAAAAAAACTTAGATTTAAGTGATCTTTTTTAATATTTGATTTATAATAAAACACAAAATGATATTATTTTATTCATGTAGCTGACTCTACTAAGTGAGAAAAATATTTTTATTGTTACTATATTTTGGAGTTATATAGGCTAAAATATTTAATTAAGAAATAATGCTACAATATATGCTACATTGAGTTCATTAATTAACACATTAATCCTTTAATTTTATAATATTATATATTTTTTATGTGATTATTTTCTTTATTTTATTTTATTAAAAAAATTTATTGACTGAAGTTAACCCTCGTGCCAAGACAAATGACTCATATATTATCTTTTATATATATATATATATATATATATATATATATATATATATATATATATATATGGCATATCTAGTGAGATGAGTTTTTATTGTGAGAGGATGATGAGAATAAATCTTGACCATACAACCATACATGAATGATCAAGATTAAAAATTACTTAAAGGTCATGTGACCACTTTAAAAAATCACATACATTTATGTTATAATCTTCATTATTCATGTAAGATTCAATTGTCAACATTTACTACTCTCATCTCTTACAATAAACATTATTCTTGTTAATAAAATTATATATATATATATATATATATAATATTATATATATATATATATATATATATAGTTACAACCTGATGTCATAAAAGTTAAATTTATCTTATTTTTATATTATTATTTATTATATTAATAAGTTTAGAAAATAAATAGTGCAAGGAAATTGGAAATGAGAAAAACTGAAAAAGGTTCAAAAAAGGAGAATATAAAATGAGCTTTTCCCCTGTGATTGACTCAGATCTCTTAAAACTAACATTCTGCAGTCTGCATAATTTTCATCTCAACGCATTTTTTTCCTAACAACCTCAACCTTGCTTGAGCTCCATTATTATCCTAGCAGTGGCGGGTCGGCTCCCATTCCGATATTTTCTCGGCCTCCTTACGGTACCTGAATCTTTTCCCTTCCTATTCTTACATCTCTTCTTCAATCATAATATTGTTTCATTCTATTTTTTTATGCCTCTATCTTTTAATAGGCTTTCTCTTACTTTTTAATAAATGTGGTTGGTAGGATAAAAATGGAAATAATACCAATTAAGAACTGAATTATTTCATTTTTTTTAAGATTTAATTTAAATGTATTGTTAATATAATTTTTTTTACATTATTATTTAATTATATATTTTTATATAATTAAAATTATTTAACTCTTTTAATAATTATTTTAAAAATCATATATATGATAATTTATAATTAATTGATAATATAAAAAATTTTATACCCATAATATATCAAAATTAAACTTTTTTTTATAACAATAGTAGTAAATTGCTTATTTTCACCATGAGTTTAATATTAAAATATAGAGTAAAGTATACTGATTTTCTTTTTCTTGATATTAGATCCTTTAGGGCCAAGGAGAGACCCTATTGGAGTGGGCCTAGGAAATCACCATTAGAGGATCAAATTAGTGAAGTGGAGAATGAGAAAGGGTAAAAGATGTTCCAGTAAAAACTTACAAACAAAAGTCTCGTACTTACATTAATCTTTATTTTCTCACCACACTTTGGAGAGTCCCTAGAAGTGGGCCTAGGAAATCACCATTAGAGGATCAAATTAGTAAAGTGGAGAAGGAGAAAGGGTAAAAGATGTTCCGACGAAAATTTACAGACAAGAGTCCCATACTTACATCAACCTAATTTTTTTATTATATTTTTTTTTCACATCATTTTTTATATTATTTTTTATATTATTGATTACATTATTTTTTTTATTATTTTTTCTTACTTAATCATAATAATAAAAAAAGTGATAAAAAGTGTGATAAGAAAAAAAGTGTGCTGAGATTAACATTTTCTTACTTACATGGATATTGATATTGTTACTCATATACTTTCAACCATACTTTATTTATGTTTTTTACACTTAGAGCCAGACGGGCTGCCGTCTACATCCTAGCTCTTTTTTTAACTTGTAACTTGCAAAAGTTAGGATTTCATATTTTGCAAGCACATTTAAACACGAGAAGTGTCAAAATAAGTCAAATTTATTGTGTTAGTTTAAATAACTTGATAAAATAAATAGGTTTAGCAAAAAAATTTGATGTAAAAATGAAATTTATCCCAACTGAGTCAACTCGATTTTGGCTAGGCTTGAGGTTTGCAAGCCTAATGCTCAATTTTTAATTAATGTATTATTATGTAATTTATATGATATTTTATTCTTATTTTTTTAATGTAAATTAATATTTTTATCACACTTTTGTTTTTTAATATGTGATTATATTTAAACTATGCAAAAAAAAAAATGTTAAAACATAAGAATAATTTTTTTTATGTGTAAATAACTAAATAAAAAGCAAAAAAATAAATATATACAAGTCTGGTCCAACCTGTAGCCCGCATAGGACTGAGCTAGACCAACAAATTACTAGCCCATAACATTCCTGGCTTGACCTGAAAATGAACTGGCCGATGCAAGCTGACTTATTTTGACACCTTGACTTACGAGTCTGATCTGTTTAACTCATAGGTTAAATAAGTTGTGACTGATCAACACACGAACCAAGTCATTAACCTGTTAAATATTTATTTAAAATATGTTTTTTTAATTAATTTTCTTGCCCATTGATAAAAATAAAAGTCTCTTGAGCCTAAATGAATTCAATAACCAAATATCTAAACAATGTTTAAAAGTAAACAATAAAAGGAAAAAATAAAAATAAAAGTAAAGTAAAACAAGAAAAGGAAATAAAAAAAGATGTAAGCCATAGCAAAAAAAAAAAGAAGTTGTAGGCCCGCGAGTCGGCCGATGAATTCATATGCTAAATATTGCGGATGTAGACCACAATTTTATTAGTCTATTTAAAATGTGGGCTAACTGGTTCAATCCGTTTATCTTCAACCCATCAAATTAGGACGATGTGGATCGGATTAGCCCATAACCCACACAAACGATATATTCTAAATAGGGCTTGTAAGACAGCTTTTTCATTTATTATTATATACTTTTTCACTTCTATAAACTTGTTTACTTTATTAAATTATAAAATTATGCTAATCATGCAATTGGCTGGGACATCTATCCACATGGTTAGGCATAAAAAGCGATTATAAAAATTGATTTGAGATTGATTCGTCCGCAAAAGAGCATTACTTTGCTTTATTTTCTAGACAAGACGTTTCAGGGAAAGATTTATTTCATTTTATTTTATTTGAATTCGGTTGTTGTCAGGATTTGAAAAAGAAAAAATATAATAATACGTCATTTTTAGGGAGTGTATGAATTATTTATATTTTTTTTAAAGTTGTGTGATTTAATAAAAAAAAAGTGATAAAAAAAGTATGTATGATAAATGATATTGAAAAGAATGTAAAAAATGATGTGAGAAAAAAATAAATAAAAATATCAAAGTTGTTTAGAAAAATATGACTAAATAGGAGAGTAAAAGTTTTATATATTTCTTTCATGAAAAGGGAACAAACAACCTAGTTAGGGAAAATATATAAATAAATAGTTACAATTTTCTTAAAATATGGGAACCACTGGATATGGATATTAAATTATGAATCCTATAAAATATATTAATCAATAAATAATTATTTCTAAAATAAAAAAATGCTATATGAAAATATAAATAAAAAGAGATAATAAATGTATACAGTTATAATTATTATTATTTTTTGTAAATTTACACAAATATTTTGATGTGACATTCTGCAAATTTAAGAATGAGTTTAATAGTGAATTTTTTTTTTATGTATAAAATGCGATCTATATTTGAAGCCATTAATATTGTTAATTAATGGCTAATACATTCCCGCACAAAATCACTTTCAAGTTTTAACTATGCTTCCTTATCTTTTTTTCTTCAATTTGATTTTCTAAGAAAAACAGCTTTCACGAAAGAATAATATATATGACAGAAGTTTCAGATTTTTAACATGTATGGCGAAGGTAGAAAATTCATGTTGGGGTATCAAAAATTAATTTTACATTGTTTTGAAGAGGTCATATATTACATTACATGAAGAACTTTTATATATTTAAAAAAATTAAATATCTTTAAGAAAAGTCTTAACATCTTAAGGCTCGGGAGACCATGGCACCTATGAGTCACCTCTTAATTGAGAGATTTTTGTACATTCTAAAAATATTATATTATTCTAATAAAACATGACACATAATATTATATAATTATATAGATCCTTAGATTGAAAAATAAAATATTATTAATTTAAATTTAAATGGTTATAAAATCATTAATAGTATTACTCTTAGTGTATTGAAGAATTTTCCCTCTTAACCAGTTCTCTCTTCTACCCGTGTTAAGTTGTTATTTGCATGGAAGGAGGGAAGGGGCCTGGGATGCTTTGCCCTTAAAAAAAAGTTTCTGGCTCCACCCCTGTTGTTTGAATTTGCATCTCTCATTTTCTGTTTTGGAGACAAAACAAAATCTTATTTTTATTTTATATTTTTTTCCAATCATGCATACTAAGAATATTCTTTTACAACTTGTTCTTCTGGGAATACCATTACCACGGAAACCCCTCTAATGGTTGGAGGCTGGAGCTGTGGTGCATGTGTCGCCATGATCCCGTCAACATTTCATCATTGCTTTATGTGGTTTAAAGTAGAAGTTATATACAAGAAGGAAATGAAAAAAGCAAATACTATTCATGACCACTTGTGAATCTTTAAACTTCTTTCATTTCAGAGCTGGCACTAATTACTTGGTATAATAGTAGTTGTCATGTACAACTGCTTAACTTTTTTTTTTCCTTTGATGTGAAACGACAGCTTACTTTTGAATTTCCTTTGTTTGTAAAGTGTTGGGATTTCTAATTTGTGTAGATCACATTTGATATATCTTGGTATCAAAATTCTGTGATTGAGTAAACATACAGACGAATTATAACATTTTTATTTTTGGTAATGCACTGAGCACTGTACAAGGCTCACATCACTGGGTTTTTATGAATTCTGTAAATAGGTTTCAAAGTTAGTTAAGTTGACACATTTAGTACCGTTATATCTGAAGTTTTTATTAGCTGACATATTTGGTAATTACTTTTTATATAAAAAATAAATTGTATGAATAATAACTCAACAGTGTGCACTTGAATGAGAGAGAAATAACCATAAATATCAAGCTAATCAAACTGCATTGCAGTGCTGGCTTCTTTAATTCAAAAGTTGGAGTGTTGGTGACATCATTCATCTTGCTTTTATTTGCAATATAAATAAAACAGCAAACAGGTGAAAATGTAGTCAACAAATCCTTTTGATGTATGCAATTGGTGTTTGAGACATTATTTTCTAGGCCTGATAATTGCTTCTTCATCTCTCTCACATTGACCTGCAGTTCAAGTAGGTAGACGGCTATAAATTCTATCTTTATTTGTTGAAGTTTCAAGGTTGCCTTCCTTTTCTTGTTTAAAAGCTACCAAGTTGGTAGCAGCACTTATTTAATTTGCACACATGTTGCTAGCCTAGTTCACATTCAATTATCTTAATTTGATAAGTACAAATTTTGTATTTTGGATTCATCCTTCCCTGAAAAAAAGGAGAAAAGAAAAGCAAGAAAACAAAAAGCAAGATTTCTGGTAGCAGCTGAATCACTCATCATATCATATCATATCATATCATATCGCAATGATAATCTTAACTTGGAATTTTTTAACGACTTTGTAGTTATTTCAGAAGGAAACAAGTTCTTTTGGAGGGGTTGATGGAGCGGATGAGCAGTTGGGATTCTGCAGTTAGTAGGCTTTCAATAAGTCAAAAGGCAGATGATGATGCTGAGAGTGAGTGTGTTTCAGAGGCAGGAGATATTGGTGATCGAGCTCTTCATGGCAGAAGGCATAGTGAGAATGGTGGCCTCCGTTTGTCCATAGATGGCATTGGCACACCAGAAAATGAAGGTGTTACTACTTCCATTCTAGGGGACCATGAATTGCAGCAATATTCTACAGTATTGAATTATATCTCCTCAGTAACTGTAACGTCATTTGAAAGGATTCCAACTCCTGTTTCTACTAATGAAAAAGTTGGTTCTAGAGATATAAAACAAGTGAGTTCATTTAGTAATTTTTATTTCTGGATTTCTTGTTTATATATTTGTTAATAATATAAGTAAAGTTATTATTTTAATTTTAGTATGGTTAAATCATGCAGTTATTTTGTCTCTAGTTACAGGAACCCGACAAAAAGTTATCAAAGTTACTGGACTATGTTTCATGTCTAACTCATTTAACTGTTTTTGGAATTCTTGGGGTAATATGCTAATCTCATTATTTATTAATATTATGATATTATCTTTCTTGTCAATTCATTATAGAACATGCAGTTATTATTATCATGATGCTAATGCATACTAAATATGCAGATCTTAACAAGATACTTACTGCAAAAGTTATTTGGCCCGGGAGTTGCTGGTGTGACTAGTGATCAGACTATTCTTTATCCTGACTTGCCTTCTAATATGGTCTGCCCCCCCCCCCTCGCATGCACAGATTGTCAGACGCATGTCTTGATTGCTATAGATTATTACATTTTCAAGAAAGAAAAATTGAATTCAAAAGGCAAGACTTGATCAGGTTTTGCCAAAGGGGAAGAAAAGGAGAAAAATAACCATAATTGATTGTAGTAATTAGGTTAAGGTGAATTGCATATTAGTAAATATGGTTTTCAGGATGACTATATCCTTATCAATCATTGCACAAGTAAGCAATAAAAAGTGGTCTGTAGAATCATTTGGCTGGCTGAAAAGCAATTTAAGCCTTGATTGCTGTGTTAACATGCTTAGAGACAATATTCTCTATTCTCTAACCTTAAGTATTTTAAATTCCTTCATCTTAATTGATTCCTACAAAAGAAGAGAAAATTTTATCGTACCTTTCAAAGATTAAAATAGAACCATTTATAACAGGTTTTGAGCATAAAGCATTCATGTCGTGACTTACTGATGCAGAGCTAACTATTGAGATAGATTGCTCTGGTACTATTCAGAGTACTGCATGTACTGTGCTGTTTCTTTGTCCTTTATCCTATATATGTTAACATTAATTATTTTGCTGGGGTATGCGTTTGGATTCCGTAATTGATCGGTTAACTCATCAGTCATCACCTAAAAGAAGTTTATAGCCACATAGGGGTGTATATGGGAAATTGGGAATTAGTCCAGAATTCCAGATTCTATTATTTTTTAAGCAAGTACCTTTTTAATTTATTCATTCACATGCAGCATAATGCTAGGTCGTCTTAGGCATGTTTCATCATCTTTCATACTCCTTAATTCCTTGATCTGCATATATCTCAATTTGACTTACGCAAAGTTACAACCTTTTCATATTTTTCTGGTGACATAAAACAGTAGAACTAAATGAGTTACAGTTGCTATTTTTGCTTTATTGCAGTCAATATTATAGAAGCTTTAACATTGCTGTTAAACGACACTATCGAAGTTCAATGATTTGGAAGCTGTTTTAGATAATGTGCGCATTCAAATTTTGTACACATTTTCCAGGTTGGTTCCTTTTTGATGGGATGGTTTGGTGTTGTATTTAAAGCAGACATATCCCGTGTATCTGAGCATCTGGCCATTGCACTAACAACTGGCTACTTAGGAAGCCTAACAACCTTCAGCGGTTGGAATCAGGAAATGCTTGAGCTCAGTGTTGCTGGACACTGGCTCTTTTCTGTGCTTGGCTTTCTAATAGGTAATATGGCACATATTGACAATCGCCATTTAGTGGTACAGTAGCTGTCTCATTCAAACCCTCTACCCTTTTTCTTTTTCCCTTTTTGGATTCTTATCCAAAGTAAACAACTGGAATTTTGTAGGCTTGTTTCTTGTCGCTTTTTCGATCATCTTTGGGATAGAGACAGCCAAGGGTTTCAAGTGGCTTCTTAGCAGGCTAAACATGAGTCCAGGAAGTGGCACTTGTATCTCTAAGGTCAACTGGAAGGTGGACAGCTTCCTGCGTCAATTGGTAGTTACTATAGTGTTCTTGGTGATGTTAGGTTTGCTATGGGGTGTCAGTGGTGTATTGGAAAAGGATGAGTTCAAACATGGAGGCAAAGGTGCTCAGTTGTGGTTTGCTTGCATGGTTGGACCTCTAGGTGTGTGGATTAGGTGGTTCTTAGCTCGCATCAATGGGCGTGGAATAGGAAGAGCAGGGTTGTTGAAATGGCTTCCATTTGGGACTCTAATTGCCAATGTTTCTGCTGCTTGTATCATGGCTGCACTTGCTACCGTGAAG
This sequence comes from Ormosia emarginata, assembly GCA_029884605.1. Lineage (NCBI taxonomy): Eukaryota > Viridiplantae > Streptophyta > Magnoliopsida > Fabales > Fabaceae > Ormosia > Ormosia emarginata. The sequence continues at coordinate 58,834,228 of JAQQTP010000082.1, read as the reverse complement.
AAATCAGTAAGTTTTTTCAGTATGTCCTACTAGACAAAATCCTTATTCTGCAATGGCTAAGCTCAAAGCCTGTTTTTAGGAGAAAAATTTATTTCTATTGGCGGTTTCGATTTTCTTTTCTTGTTTCCAACTTTGCTGCAAGAACACACCAACTTAATTTTTTTCCATATTCAAGGTGGCCCAAGAAAGTTTGTGGCATAAAGCTAAACTTTAATAATAAAGTGTTTAATTTATTTAATAAAAAATTAATATAATGTACGTTGCATATTATGCATACAGATTATATACACTACACACATAAATAATACACACTACATGCACAAATGACACACATTATTTCTAAAGATAATGTATGTTGTAAACACAGACGACAAACGTTACACATACAAACAACACTCACGTTATTCTCTTTATCTATATATATTTTCACAAAAAAAAAGATAATAAAATTTATTTAACATTAAATTATTATGAATAAATATAATCATTATATAAATTATAAACATAATATTATTTAATTATGGAGCCTAAAATTTTAAAATAATTTAGAATTCAAACAAAGGCTTTATTGGCCTTATAGTTAACCACTCATATCCATATTCTTGCTCTCCTACTTTTATATTCTATATATAAAAATAGATGAGTCACGTGAGTTATTAATTTTGAGTTTTAATCTTAGTCCTTGGTTTTGATCAATGATACTCTCTCATTTTTCACGATAAATCAATCTTCTTATATGATATGCTTCATATATATATATATATATATATATATATATATATATATATATATATATATATATATATAAATTAAATTTTATAATCTATTTTATTCTTGCCCTCCTTTGAAAATTTTTCCTTACAATTTTCCTCCAACTTTGCTACTCATAAAATTTGAATCCCATGTCCCAACAAGGTTTTGAGAATGTGCATCATAATGTTGGTGTTGTGATCGGTATATACCTGCTGTTTGATGCAGATGAATACAACAAACTGGGATACTGTTGCAATAGGATTGCAGTTTGGCCTGTTGGGCTGTCTGAGTACTGTCTCTACCTTTGCTGCTGAGTTCAATGCAATGAGAGAAAGCGTGCATACTTGGAGAGCATATGCCTATGCTATGACTACAATATGCATTTCATTCTGTCTTGGGATATTAATTTACTGCATGCCTGTTTGGAGAATGTGAGTGGGCTTAGAAAGTACCTGTTTGGGCCGTATAGGTACAGCTACTTCATGTATCTTTGAGGATGTATTCATGTCTTCTAATAATTACATAATATATAAAAAAAGGTTTATATTTTTATATTTTGATATTAATAATTGTTATGTGATATTTTATATTGTAATTTAAAAAATAGTGTATATATATTGTTAGATCTAAATTAAATTTATTATCCACATATAAATATATAAATTTATAATAATATATTAATTACATTGATGTATATACTTTTGCATATTAATTCATATTTATATTCAAAAAAATTCAAAAAATCTCACATATTTTTAGTTGAGCATGTTATTAATTTTTTCATTAGTGATTGATCTTAAAATTTCAAAATTATTGTAAGTGTCTAATACTTTACAAGAAGACATGATAAAATCAATTTAAAAATTTAATTTATAATAAAATTTATTTAATAAGATCGTTTAAATGTAATTAAAACTCGTATTATATAACATTGAAGTTTCATTGATGTTTTAAGTAAAATTATTTGTAGAGTTGAAATAATTTTTGTTGATAAATAATGAATAAATTAATTAACAAGATTTGTAATGAAAACTATAGTTCTGCATGTCATATTGAAATAGATTAGATTTGTGAAAAGAAACAAGATTAAAGAACCTAAGAAATCATATGTCAATCAATTAATTTAACTAATGTATTATTTTATTTAATCCACTTAAATTGTGTAAACTAAATGTATAGGTTATAAAATGCTAAAGTATTTGAATGCATTGAGTATCATTTAATTATGTTGTTATTGAGTGTTTCAACTTTTAGTATGTTTTCTTTTTATTAGTCATTGTAATATCTACTCATCTAAGATTATTTTGTTAGCATAATTTGACGTTAAGGCCAACTTAGTATACTCTTAATAATAAATTAATAAAACATCCAAATGAATAAACACATAAAATTAATATTACAAAAAAAAATATAGAATCAAAAATTAAAATTATTTAAAATTATATAAACTAATTATTTATTAAGAAGATATATATAAAAAAATATTTATTGAAAGGAACTATACAACCTTATTATCATAGCATGGGAATAGTTAGTTAATAAAAACAAAAAAAATAATATGAATGAGTCCTACCTTAAACACTATTAATTATAGTTTAATCAAATTTTATTTAAATTAAAATATATATATTTCTTATTTATTTTAATATTTTTTAATATATCTCGTATATTTCACGAGTAAAAAATACCACTTTATAGTTAAAGTTGTTGGGTCAATAAGTTAATTAGATTAAGTGAAACAAATACTTGGTGAACTAGAGGATGCTAATATAGGCTTAACAAGTTTGAATCTATCAATGAATTATTTTTTTTAATTTAATAATATTTATATATAAATTTAAGTGTATAAAAATATTATCAATTAAAATTAATAAATTATTTATATATAATTATTTATAAAAAAGAACTTAATTTAATTTAATTTTTGTATAAATCTAAATATTATTAATTAAAATTTATCTTTTAATATGAATTATTAATTTATTTTAATAATAAATTAATAATTTAAAAGTCATAATCTATTTATAAAACTCTTCTTAAAAAATATGGAGTATAGATTTTCCCTTGAACCTTTTAAAAAATCTCAAAACTAACTTCTCATAATAAATTAATCATGCCAACTCGCTATTTTTTGACGTTACGCGTTTAAAAAATTTTAATTTACTTTTATTTTTCAGACAAGCATAAGTCTCGATAACCTACGATGACTTTATGCGAGCAGAGGAAGATTGGCGTCAAGTTGAGTTTTTTAAAAAAAAAGTATATATAAATGAGTCTTTTTTTGTATTTGTAATATTTTTATAAAATAATACTAATTTTATTTTATTTTATTATTTTTTAATATCTGTAAATTATAATTTTTCTGTTTTTTTTTAAATTTTTATAGTTTTTTTTTTGTTTTTTATACATTTTTTTTTTTTTAAGTGAGTTAATCGTGCAAATCCATCGACTTTTTCTTATTTTTTCCTTTACTGTTGGTTAACATGTCTAAACTCATCCTAAATAAAATGAAATAATAATATTTTTAAAATGAACCAACCAATCCCATCTCATATTTTAACGAATTAAAAGTGAGACAAATTGAGTAAAACGAATTGATCCGTTTTACCACCTTCACCTGGTGGTGCTTGTGTACCTGATATCGCTTCACAGTTGAAAGACCGATCCCTTTCTTGAAAGCCAGCTCAAACAATTAAATGAGTTGCTTTTGCTAAAGTTGGAGTGATGTTTTCTTCACATAATTTTTTTTAAAAAAATATTTTTAGGTTTTAAAAAAAATCCTAGCAAAAAGGTCAGCAAAATTGCAAGATTGTAGTACTACTTTTAAAGTGAATGTAATGACTTGAATTAAATCTAGCTTTTAACATTCTCTTTCTCTTTGCGTGCATAAAAAATTATTTATCGGCTAAAACTTTAAGGGTTTATCAAATTAATTATCTATAGCAAAAAAAATAGATAATTAAGTGTCAATAAATTACACTTTTGTTTTATTTTAAAAAAATGTAAATACCTTGTCTGAAATTAAAAAAATATTAGGAAAAGAAAAGATAGGTGATTATACATTTATACTTACTTTATTATCTGCACAGAACATTTGAGATTATTTAAATGTTGGAAAAAAATCTCTTACCCACAAGAAAATAAATAAATAGATAAATACAATACTACAAAAAAATTTACGTGATTTGACTTTTATTACTTACGTTTACGACTTCACAAATCAATTAATTAGATTCAAACAACAATTACAATCACCAATATTAAAATATGCTCACAAACTCACAAACTATAATATACCAAATCTCATAAAGTAATATTTTTCACTCAAACAAGCACTTACAAATTTTCTCCATCTAACATAACACTCAAAATAACAAAATCACATTTTTTTCAAGCCTTACATTAACCCAATCCCATACATACAGCAAACACACACTCTGAACCTTGTTTTAACGCTGCTTTCACACAAAAACAATTGAAGAAGATGAAACGAGCTTGTAAATCCCTCTCTCCCTTTTCCCCTCATGTTGTCACGTGCACACACACCACACTTACTTTTTTTTTTTAGTTTTTAACTTATCAAATGGGCTTAGCTAAACCCAATACAAGGCATAACCCAATAATTTTGCACCTTGCCTTGTGATTAGAACAAACTGCAAGTGTCAGAAGCAAGTGTCAGTAGACTTTATCAAAGTATCTACAAATGTTACTTTCTTCTTTGACATATACACACGCTCCACTTTCTTCACATTACTACATGTTCTACTAGGGTACTTTCTTATCAAAGTATCTCTCATAAATTTGTACAAATTACTATATGTTCTGAAGTGGATTCAGAGGTGTACCTAAGATAGACACGTCACAGTAATGTTCTGAAGTTAATTTAGAGGTATACCTGATATAGTCATGTCATGGTGGTTTCCTCCTTACGCAGCATCAATAGAGTGTGTTGAACCGGAGGGGGTCGGTACCTGCAAAGGGACTCCAATGCTCAAGTCAGGCTGTGCACAAGTAGGGTTTATGTAGTGAGTGATAAGTTACTTATAGAGGTGAATGAGTCTGATATTTATAGAGGTTAGAGGGATATGCTCCCGTAATAGTAGCAGGAAGAGATATGTTCCTTATTTAGTTGCAGAGGATCCCTATACTATCAGAATATAGATACTATAATTATGAGCAGTTATGTGTGCTATTATTTCACAAGATCATGATCGACAATAACTTATATCATGAGGATTTATCCATTGCACAAACATCGCGGTAACGTCCCCCATATCCAATGTCGTGGTCTAATATATATAGAGCCAAGATCTCATTTGTCAAGCGAATCCAATCAAAGACATCAATGTCGGATCTTGGCATACCGCGGGCTGGCTCAATCCACAAGACGTGATCTTGGATCACGGTCCAAAACACTATTAATATTCTTACCTTTCATTATCACCAAAGAGCTTCTACAAACTTACATAACTCTACTTCTTGTGGAATATCTATATCCCAATGCATCAAGTCTACCCAAAGAAATTAAATTCTTTAAGTGTAGGCACATATCTCATATCACTAAGTATTTTCACAAAACCATTATGCATCTTAATTTTTACAATACCTTTTCCAATAGCATTCAAGCAATTATCATTAGTTAATCTTACTACTTCATCATCATCTGCATTATACGTGTCAAACCATTTATTCCTTGAACAAACATGATTAGAATAACTAGAATTTAAAACCCAACAATCACCATAGGCACTATTGTCTTTTTCAACCATCAATAACTCATTTTCATAGCCTAAAGGTTCTTGTACAATAGTTGTAACATTTTTAGTCTTCTCTTTTTCTTTACTCTTTTCAAATTCTTCTATGTCTGCTTTTAGCTTATTGCAATAAAATTTAATATGACTCATTTCTTGACAGTAATAATACTGCTTCTCTATAATCCGACCTTGGCATAGAACTTGATCTTGAATTATCCTTGCCAAAAAAGTTACCACGAGACACACTCCTACCACGATCAGATCTAGCAACCAAAATACCTCATTCAGTCTGAACACCTGACTTTTTAAATTTTTCATTCTCTAATAATATGATAATCATACCATCTACCTTCAGTGTCTCTTTTCTAACTAACAATGTAGTGACTAAACTCTCATAAGTGTTTAGAAGAGACAACAACATCAACAACAAAGCTTTATTCTCATCATCAACTTTCACACCAATACTAGATAATTGTGTAATCAACTTTGTAAAATAATTTAAGTGATCTCTAATGTTTGCACCATCATCCATCTTCAATTGATAAAATTCTTTTTTTTTTAAACAAACGTTCTGTGAGAGACTTAGACATACATATTCTCTAATTTCTTCCATAAATCAATAACATAAGTTTCATTCAAAATATTGTAGTTTACTTCAGGTGTCAGACATAGCCGAATCGTACTAATTGTCTTCATTTCCAGCTCTTCCCATTCTTCATCTGTCATCTTCTCATACTTCTTTTCCTTCTCATTTAGAGCTTTAATCAGTCTCTACTACACTAAAATATCCTTTACAATACTCTGCCACAAGCTAAAATTTCTCTTGTTATCAAAGAGCTCTACCTCAAATTTACTACTTCTTAAACCTTGTATCTTTGCCATAAAAAATAACAGAAACACCAGAAGTGAGATCAGAACCTGCACTAATACCAGTTGTTAGGAAAAAATCTCCCACCTATAAGAAAACAAGCAAATAGACAAGCACAGTAGCACAAGAAATTTAACGTGGTTCGACATTCAGTGCCTATGTCAACGACTTCACAAATCAATTTACTAAATTCAAACAACAATTACAATCACTAATATTAGAATATCACTCACAAACTCAAAAACCCCAATACATTAAATCTCATAAAGTAATATTTTTCACTTAAACAAGCACTTACAAATTTTCTCCATCTTTCACAACACTCAAAATAACAAAATCACCTTTTTTTCAAGCCCTACATCAACCCAATCTCCATACATACAACAAACCCACACTCTGAACCTTGTTTCGACACTGCTCTCACACAAAAACAAATGAAGAATATGAAACAAGCTTGTAAATCCCTCTCTCCCTTTTCCTATCATGTTGTCACGTGCACACATACCACACTTACTTTTTTTTTTTTGAAGTTTTTAACTTCTTAAATGGGCTTAGCCCAAACTTAACACAAGACATAACCCAATATTAAGTACTTTAGTCAAACAGTGCATACAAATATATTGACATTTTGGATCAAATAAAAGCTTTAGTGAAGAACATTTGAAGGACAATTTTATATGTGCAAAACTCTTTTTGTGCCACAATCCTTGTGTTTAACCTTACTTATATATTCTAGTGAGAGACTCTTTTATTATAATCAATGAGCTTACCTATAAGAGCTTTGAGATTGAGAGTTGAACTCTTGTTCTAGTAGAATCAAGGAAGCGAATGTGGTATACCATTCAAAATTATTTCTTGAAGCTAGATTACTCTTCTAGTAAAAGTTGAGGGAAGTTTGTTGTTGTGTCCTCGAAATAAAGCAAAAACATAATTGTTATTCTACTCTAAGGATAGAAAAGCTAGTTTTTTCCAAAATAATATATGGTACTCCATCCAATTTCAAGTTATGACCTTGTATGATACACCATTCAAAATGACCTACAGTAGCAGGTATGCCATTAATTTTTTTAAATTTGTTTTATATTTTTTTTACACACTTTACTACTAACACCACCACCACCCTTCCTCCCTCTCCCATTATATTTGAACCGCCACCACTTTGGCCACCACTTGGATTTTTGCCACCACCCTCGCCTCCACGTTAACATCCAAGCCACAAGGATGCCTAGCCAACAAATCTCATGCCGGTTACACTCACCTCTCCTTGAGTCATGGTGGGCGGATCATGGACTAATGAAAAACGTGATGGCCAAATCTAACTCGCGATGGTGCACCGATGCCACCACTAGCCACCAGCCCATGAACCAGCCAGCTAGCCACCATGAGTTTGGGGTTCGAGCTGGCGTTGTCCTCGGAGCTACCGCACACCACTAGAAAACCACAGGCTTAAACCATTCGAGTGTAGTAGTGTTCAACCGACATCGTCCACGAACTTTTAATATTTTATTTAGAGCTCAAGGTCGAGTGGTCAAATTTTGCAGATATTTTTCGAAGGGAGGACTTTGACCATGGCTGGTGGGAGATCTTTTTTAGAATTTTTATTTTACCGCACATTTTAAAATGATCCTTTTTCTTTTTGTAACGGAACCCCGATTTTTTTGTAGTTTAAATTTAAATTTGTCCAAAATTTGCGAGCCACCACGCACCACCAGATAGCCACGAGCTTCAACCATTCGAGTGTGGTGGTGTTCAACCAGCGTCGTCCGCGAACCAGCAGAGCTCGAGGTTGAGTGGTTGAGAGCAGATCTTGACGAAAGGACTTGCAAATCTGAACAAAGGGAGGACTTCGGCTATGGCCGGTGGGAGATCTTGCAGATTTGCGTACCACCCTCCTCTTTCAGTAGCGATGGCAAGACTTGTAGATCTGGGCTGCGACGGCTTCGTTGGGTTGGATGGTTGCGGGTTCGTGGGTGAAAGACAGAGAATGACGATGATATTGACAGGGGTGGTGGTTGTCGACGCGTGTCTAGTGTGAGTTGACGACAATGGAGGCTAGTGGTTTGAGGTGGTAGGTGGTGGCCAACAATCTGGGATATGGTGGTGGCAAATTTCCTATTGAGAAGGTTGCCTATCTTTAATCTCAATCTTTGATTTTTTTATATTAATAAATCAAGTGTTCCTATAAGAGCTTTGAGATTGAGAATCAAGGAAGAGAATGTGGTATACCATTCAAAATTCTTTCTTGAAGCTAGATTATTTTTTTGGTAAAAGTTGAGGAAAGTTTGTTGTATTAAATAAAGAAAAACATAATTGTTTTAGAAATAAATGAAAGTTCTTCTTGTGTCCTTGTAAGCAAAACATATTATTTAAATTAAAAAAAATTCCAAACAATTACTTGAATACTGAAATGTGTATCTTATATTTTTTAGCATTCATATCTAATTTTGTTTATACGCATTAAGTTTTTAATTTTATAAATTTTGTGGTTGATTCCATGAAATCAATTCAACCCTTCTTGATTATATTAATGATGATTAGTTACTTCTCTACTCATGTATAAGTTATTTTGTGGTTCCATTATAATCACTTTTCTCCATTAACTTAATTCAATTTTCGATCATCTCTACCGTGGGTGTCTCTGAACATTAGATTCCTTCATTGATGTATATAGCACTACGTGCTTTGCTTTAGTTTTGATGTACGGTTTTGCTGGAGTTTGGAATATGTACAACGATAGAATAACAGAATAGTTTTATGCTTGTTTCCTAGTAAAAATTAAAAGCAGGCATTTCTTAGATATGGACGTAACTAGGGAATTTAAGACTGGACCCATTCTTTTAACCCGCTCGAGTGTGGTCCAAAGTTAATCAAGATAAATTTAAATTTTAGATATTAGACTATATGTATTTTTGAATCGTTTTAACTCAGTCAAGTATTATATATTATCTTAAAATTTATATTTTTTTATAATTAATTATAAATAATAAGATTTTTTTAACTTAAATTATAATTTTTACATAACATGATAATAATATATTTATATTGATATTATTTATTTTAAAATATATATTATAAAATATACTTTAATTTTAATTTCTTACTTCTATAACTTTATGATCTACTTATATATAATATTTAAATTTATATATTAAACTAGTTCAATTCTAGTTTGATCATTAACAAGCCATAACTAAATCAGGTTTGAGTCTAAAAAAAATAACTCAATAAAAATATCGGGTCAGACCATCTCAACCCAATCTCACGAACACTCTTAGGCACAACTCATGGGAATCATTATACTTGTTAATAAGGATGTCAATTTATTGGATATGGGGGGACCCGATCCGGAAGAATACAATGGGCTCGGATACAAATAATTTACTAATCTAGTTCTCCTTAGTCTTTACATTTAAAGATAATTTTTTGTATAAACTTAGAGTATTTATTTAGATATATTAAACTAATTATATTATTAATTATAATAAATTATATTAAATAATTATTAATTAATTATATTACTTAATTATTTAATTGACTTAATATTCTAACTTCATGTTAAGAATTAACCTATCCACCTAATTAATCTATCCTTAGGTGGTGCCTCTTATATGATATCTGCCACGCACCTCTCTTTCAGCTTCTTTCCTATTACTCCAACTTTAGCACTGGCTTCAAACGTTTGATCTTTCCCACGAAGCTAACCAGAGTGCTAGGGTCTCTCTCTCTTGCGTACAAAACTCTAATTTATCTTTACTAAAAAAGTGTCAGTGTGTCCCCAAATAATGCAAAGATTGGTCTATAATTTAGACAGAATCAAGGTTGAAAAAAAAATTCATGATATTTTAAAAATTAAAGAATAAAATCATAATAATTAAACGTTAAGAAACAAAATTAAAATTCCAAAGATTGGCCGGGTAGCATGTTTGGGTTATAATTTTTTTTATAAGTTTAATTTGTCTCTTTTAACTTACGCTTTGTTTTGGATAAAGAGAAAATGAGAGGAAAGAAATGATGGTAGAAAGAAAACAACGAGAAAATGTACTTCTCTCTTGTTTGGATGAGGCAAGAAAACAGTAAAGAGAGAAAAAAATGTATGAAGCCCACAGTGAAAGTTTTCTTCGCTCAACAGACGAGAAAACTAAGCAACAAACGAGAAAAGAAATGACGGCTTATGCACAGACATAAAACTCAACTATAAGCATCTACATCAACAAACAATTTCGTCAAAAAATTACTAAACCATAGCCAAATTGTAGAAAAATCTTTACTTTTCTTGTTATTTGGATGAGGATGGGAGAGGGAGAGTGTCGACAACTTCAAGTACAATGGTTGGGGTGGGTTAAGAGAAGAGGTCACAAAGACAAAAAAATGGGGAGGAGGAGGAGGGAAGGGGTGAGGTGGAACATTGGCAAGATGGAAAAAATGAAAGGGAGATGAAGGGGAAGGAAATAGGAGTGGGGTGGCTTGGGGGGCAAAAAATTGAAAAAAAAATACTTACCCAATGAAAGAAGAAATTGCAGTGGTGAGGGAGAATGTGTGGGTGAGGGAGAAGGTGTAGGTAAAGAAGAAAGGGAAGGACGTGCTGGTGGGTGAAGGAGGGAGAATGTATGGAGGATAAAAGGTAAGCAAAAAGGAAGTGGGGTTGAGGTGGGGATGCAGCAGGAGATTGGGATTTGGTAGGATGAGGTTGAAGAATATATAAAAACATATTTTTATCATTTTTTATTTTTGTTTAGAAAAAAACATTCTTTTAATCTTTTCTTTGTTTTCTTTTTTCTCATTTTCTCTCCATCCAAACAAGTAAGTTTTCTCTCTATTTTTCTATCTATTTTCTTTCTTTTCATTTTCTTTCGTCTCATTTTCTCTCATCATCCAAAGGAAGGGTTAGAGTCATGCACTTTAAGTCTTCAAATTTAAAAAAACGTGTAACATGATCTTTATATTTTTTAATATGTGCATTTTCATTTTTTTGTTTGATCTTTCACCCAATTTTAATAGTTAAAATCATATTTTTAAAATTTTAAGGTCAAAGTGTACATGATGCTGAGTTTGAGAAAGTAAATTCAACTTTTCTCATTAAGAAATTTAATACAAAAATTGTTACATAATTTTAATGTGACAATTTTCATTAAAAGTTGATATAAAATCAAACGGAATGACTAAAACATACAAATTAAAAAAACTAGGAATATCCTTACATATTTTTAAAATTTGAGGATTAAATTGCAAATGAATTAACTTAAATGGGAGTAATTGCACTTTTTATTTTATTTTTTTATTTTGTTGAGCACTGATTTTTGGTTAGTTGGTGGTGACATTTATGTGGAAGACATGTTTGGGTTGGGTTCCATGAACACCTGTCATTCCATGCATGTGATGTGACTTGTGAGACGCTTTTCAATTTGATGCTTGAGAAAGGAAACCACTAAGTATGTGTTTTACAATGATTAATTATTTTTAAAGCAATTTTTTAATAAAATATTTTTGGGATTAAAATAAAATATTTGAATTAATCTGATTAAAGTGATAAAAATATTTTTAAAGTAGTAAAAAGTTTTTTCTTCATAAACTTCAATTTCAATGTTATTAAATATAAGGTGATTATTTTGAAGCAACAAGAGTTTGTCCATTTTACTATATAAAAGTATTTTTTAAATAATTTAAACAAAATATGTTATTTTAAATTCATTTTTTTTAGTTACTAGTATATTTAAATATAAAATTAATTTTATTATACTTAATTATAAAAAAATAATTATACATATAATTAATTTTAAAATGATATTTTTTATAACTAATTCAAACACATCTTAAATGTTGTTATTGGACTACTTTGATTTGAGTCTTATGAAAAGGTTTTTCTTGTCGAGTTATGAAAGAAATCTTATTGGAATATTGAATTGCCTTCATTGAGATTATAAAAGAGGGATAGTTGAAACAAAATAGTCAAAATTAAACATGTACTTTTTTTTGGGCAAAAATGTATTTTTTGTCCATTAACTTTGACTCATTTTATTTTCTTTCTATAATTATATTGTGTTTCAATTTTCCTATATTTTTTTAAAACTCATTATATTCGTCCCAAACATTAATACCATTACAAATGCTAATTGAATTTTATGACATGGAAGCTTATGTGGCTAATAAGTGCATAGTTGCCATTATATTATCTCCAACTATGATTTTTTTTTTTTATAGTGATTGGGACAAATTTGATAATTTTAACAAATATTTAGGATGAAATTAAAATAAGATATAGTTATGCATGGAAAAAAAATGAAACCTAAAATAAAGTCAAGGAATAAAAAATCATTTTTGTAGTAATATAAATTATATAACTATAAGGGATGTAATTCGTTAGCAATGTAAATTATTGGGATATTCTATGTGTGTGAAAGAAAAATAATAAAATATACACACACAACCTTATGGTTAACATAACATTCCTATATGTATGAACTAAGTACAGTACAGTGGTCGTTACTTCTCTTCTGCCTCAAAGACACTGGAAGATGATGAAAAAGTAATGTTGAAACTGTACCACAAGAGAATAAACTTGAAAGATGTTCATACTCATACAATTCTTGACGTCAATCGGATGCGGTCGGGGATCACTGGCTTTATAGATTGCCAAGAAATATAATTCATTTAAGCACTTATAGGGATTCAGCTAAAAATAGTAGTTTAAATAGATGAATAAGTTAATCATGAAAATAAATCTTTTTAAAATAATAAATAGATAAAACAGTTTCCTATTAATAGTCTATTATAATTTGAGATAATTGGTATCACTATTAAAAAAATGGAGATAATTTTAAAGTCTCAATTTGTTTAAAATAGTTTTTTAAAGTGAAAAATAACTTTTTCATCCCTTAACTTCATTTTAGATTTCGTTTTCATTTCATAGTTATATCTTGTTTCAATTTTATTCCAAATCTTTGTCAAAATTATCAAATTTGTCTTAATCACTAATTTACAAAAAATCCTAGTTAGTTAGAGATAATATAGTGTTAACTATGTGCTTATAGTCAAGAAATTCTATTAATATTTTAATAATGTTAGTGTTTGGGATAAATATGATAGATTTTTAAAAAAATTAATATTAAAATGAAATAAAATATAATTATGGAAAAAAATAAAACTTGAGTTAAAATTAAGGAATAAAAAATATATTTTTACCATTTTTATAATTTTTTTTTTCGCTTTAAAAGAAATATACTGCAGAGATGATTCCATGTATGTAGCCTAATTTAATGACGTCAACCGTTTTTCTTAATTCAGAATTCTCCTCTTTTGTGTTTGTGAAAGTGTTTTTTTTTATTAAGGATGTTTATTAAAAGAAATATATTTCAAAGTCTTATCAAGTATTTGGTCATGTCAACGAATTTAATCTGTTATAAACTGATAACGTTATCCTTTCCTCGCATTACATGATAAGACGTGATCCCTACCCCACTCTTCAATTTATCTCTCTCACTTTAAGCTAACCCTTTGACGAGTCCACTGTTTGCTGCCAACCACCACAGACCACCACCATTTACAAATATATTTTAGGCCAACACCATGCCAAATCTTCTCTACAATAGGGAACCCTAACATTGACGACTGCAATATGACCCGCAATCCAATTTCAGAGAATGATTGACGGTGATGGAGGAAGAGTCGACGAGGTGGCGCAGAGAACTACCAAAAGTTGAAACCTGAATTTGTGGTTTGGGCGGGTTCTCTTCATGCTACCTGAGACAGAAATTTCACAAAGCAAAACTTAACATTTCCAGAGTTACTGAGATAGGTTACAGGGTTTGGGATTTAGATTATTAGGATTCAAATTTTTTTTATTGTAATTGTAGATTTGTGCTTTGTTTTAACAATACTCCACTCCTAGCCAAGCTCAGACCCAACCTTCGTACATATATCAAAACAAATTACCAAGAATCAAGTTGCAAAATACAAACAAATTTACATTTTCTTCTTCCGCTATCACAAAAAACAGTCCCCAGGGTATTACAGGGCTCACCTTACACCAACACACTTTCAACCTCTCAAATCATCTTACAGAAATTACAGAAAACAAAACAAAAAAAAAAAAAAAAATCACCAGAACAACCCAAGCCAAAAACCCCAACCACCGCCGGCCAGAGACCCAACTCGGAACCCGAATCAACCACCACGCACTACCTCAGCCACCTATAGCCATCGGAAAACACCCAGAAGCCGCCGGACCCGAACCCCATCTCCGCCGGCGGTTCAACCAGAAACCGTATCCCCTGTGTGTGTTTGAAGCCCCATTCCATTTTCTGTTCTTTACTTCTTTATTTACTGATCTGATTTGAATTTTAGCTGCTCAAAATATATATATATATATATATATGAAGTAGGATCAATTTACATAAGTGGAAGGGATTTACTTTTACCTGATCTTAAAATTTAGATATAATTTCTTATGTTAAATTTATTTTAATTTAATGAATCTAAATTATTTAATTAAATAATAAAAAAAAATGTATGTTGACATTAAATAAAAATAATAATAAAATATAATATATTAATTAAAAAATTAATTATTAAGTTAATTTATTAATTTAAAAATTATTTTTATTAAAAATATGTAAAAGTTATACTATAATATTACATAAAAAATAATCTTTTCAAATATATTTATATTATCACCTTACATATAAATTTTAAAAAATTATTTATATTATTATAATTACTTATTAAATAGAAAAAAATGAAAATAAATAAATTTAAAACATAATTGAATTATTATAATTATTTAATAAAATTATTTATGATTTATTAGTGTTAAATAATTATACAATATTTATTTTTTATTTATGTATAATATTTACAATGTTCAACATTTTAAATATTTATATAAAAAAAATGTATGTTTAATGAATTTATATACTAAGTTTAAAAAGTTGTTAATTAATTTGTCATGATAAATACCTATAGAAGGAATATAATATTTTTTGTATGCTATTATATGGTAATTTTATATGTTATTATTATTGATGATTAAAATTTATGTGATATTTATATACCCAATTGATATTTCTAATAATAAACACTTACATAGAGAAACCGATTTTTTTAGTAGTTAAAATATATAAAAAACAAAAATGTTATAAATTATATTCAAAATTATATATATTTTTTAAAATATGTGAATAGACTTAATAACTAAAATTTATTTCTTCATTAAAATTAATTTAATTAGTAAAGTAAAAAGAGTAATGAATTTTTTTTTTGCTATTTAATAAGCAATTGTAATAACATAAACAACTTTTTCAGAATTTGTATCTAACGTGGTAATATATAAAAATAATAATAAGAAAATAAATTTAAAGAAAATAAAATTTTAATGTTTAGTAGAATAATAAGTTATTTAAGAAAATAATGTAATAAATTTATACAAATATTTAGTAACTTATATTTATAATATTTTTTTAGTAATCTATTTATAACTTATAATTTGTAGAATAATAAGTTATTTAAGAAAATAATGTAGATTTTTTTTTTGTGATAATTATTCTATCACGTTTTCTACAAACATTTATATAAATTACCACATTATAAAAATAAGTTATTTCTTAATATAATTTAACTATTAATTTTAATATTTTATACACATGTTATTATCTCTCTTTATTTAATATTAATATTTATTATTCTCTCTCATCATTTACTTATATGATTTAAAATTATTAAATTAAAATAAATTTAATAATAAGAGATTAAGTATAAATCTTATGACTTATATTAAGTGCAAGTGAATCATTTTTCACTCTCTCTATATGTATATATTGTTTTGTCATAAGGTTAATTTAATTTGGACCCAGTGTTTTGTCATAAGGTTAATTTAATTTGGACCAGCTACGTGGGTCTGAGTGGCTTAATGTTCACTTGGGCCAATTCATATGTGAGTAGTGATGCGTGTAATTTTTTGGGCTGATTATTGTTGTTTTGGGTTGCTCCTAAAAAACTTTTGGGATGTTTAATTTTGGGCTGGTTATTGATGCTGATTTGGGCCTTTCTCTCTTTCAAAAATAAATAAAAATAAGAATAAATTCTAAATGTGAGATTAGATATCGACCACAAAATACTTAAGATTAGCCACAATGGTAGTAATATCTTGATTTTCTTGAGGTAAGGAAGAATTTTACATTTTTTTTCCAGAAGCATTAGTGAGGTAATAAAAATCTAAAAAAAAAAAACTTATACCATATTCCAAATTATTTCTTGTAACTATATTATTATACATTTGTATTAGCATTTAATTTTTTAACTCGTTCATGTCTGCATTCATGCATCAATCAAATAATTTAAAACTGACAAATGACTAAAACATTGAGAGAAAATTGATGTACGAATTAGATAAACTTTTCTCAATATTCTTGAGGTCTTTATATTAGATCTCGCTAGGAGCGTAAGCGAGATCTAATCTCCACAATAAAATGATATTTTTTTAGAAAAAATCTTCAAATAAATTCGAATAAATTCACATAATCTTAACATTATGATTGTGGTGGATCAAAAATACTTTTAATCACTCATTCTCAAAAAAAATATATATCTCTTTGTGAAATCCATTTTCATGAATAATCCCATTTGTTAAAAATATTTTCTAAAAAAAATATTTTCCTTTTATGGTAAAATAAAATATTTTGAGGAAAGAAGAAAACAAACATTTTTTTGGGAGATTGATATTTTTAATTCACCATTTTCATATAATATGTTATGGGTTTGAATTATGTTCCATAATAATGGTTATTTAGTCACTCATTCCTTGTCTCATTTATCTGTTATGTTTTATAATATGTCAACAAAATGGGACATGTAAAAATAAAAATAATAAACATTTGCTTTTAAAAAATAAAAGATCAATTTAATTAATTTTGTAAATAATATTAGATTAAATAAGTAACTGTTTTATAATAGACGATGTAGGATGCTAATATTTTATCTATTTATAATCAAACCCTGAATTATAATCAAACCTTGAATCCGAACATTGTAATATAGACCCTCCCTTTTAGATATCCGATCCACTTTTCCATTTTAATGGAAAAAGTGAATGATTACAATTCTCAAAACTTATTCTTAATTTTCGCCCATGCCCGTTGAGATGATTGCAACAAGATTAATCATGGAGCCATGGAAGAGGAGCCGTATGCAGACTTGTGGTTTCTTTTTCTTTTTTGATTCTTTCTATTTTTTGGTTCACCCATGGATGAAGGTCTTCCATGGAGCATGGAGCCATGGAAAGAAGAGTAACAGTACAAAGAAGGAGACAACTTCTCTTTTTCTTTTTTTTTTTGTTTGAATATTTTATATAGAGGGTGATTATGTTATCGTAAATATTTATATATACAGTCACTTTATGTATACAATAATAACCAAACAATTGATAGGATAAAGCCTCATCAATTATTTAATACTTTTAAACTTTATCATATTATCTTATCCTATCAATTTTTATATTATCAAGTATACTAAACACAATCTTAAGCCTTAAAGAGAAACAAGCAACCCATACTTAAAAAGATATTATAATTTTCATTTAATTCATATCAAAAGTCTTCTTCCACATAAAACACAAATAGGTATTTATAACTTAATAATAATTAAATCCTAATTAAATATGGGATCCTAAAAAAAATAAAAATACTTTTCAAATACTATTTTCCTAAAATATAAAATCTTAACCAAATCAAATCAAATAGCATATTAAATAAGAGATTCCTAAATTTAAAGAAAATCTTAAAACCATAAATAAAAATATCGTAATGATCTAAATAATATCATAATAAAATAACAAATTATTACTTTTAAAAATAACACAAAAATTATCCTATGCCCCAACAATATTTCAAGAAACTGTCTTCTAGACGTCCCTCGTCACTTTGGGAATAGAAGTAATTGAAAGTTTGCATGGTATCCTTATAAGCAAAAGTATCACTAAGACTAATGAAAATCTTATGATAAATATTTTGAAACAGAAAAAGTATTACAAGAATCAATAATGATTTTTTTATTTATTTATTTTATATTTTTTAATATTATTTATTATATTTTTTTATTATTATTTTTTATTAAATGATATATTTTTAAAAAAGATATTAACAGTACATACGTATTTAAAAAAAATATATGATTAATATTTTTTTAAAAAGAATTAAAAAAATATAACAAAAGTCTTAAATTATAGTCCAAACATCGTGCTTTGAAGATATTGTTGGTCATGACAACCACAGAAGTAAAGGAACGGTGTAGCATAGAAGTCATCACTCGAGAAGAGATGGATGGAACACGGATAGACTAACATGCCAAAGCTTTTGGGAGATGCAGAATTTGATTCCTCGAACGCAGACATCAATCACAAATACGAGTGTGTTGCCTTTGCTTTTTGTCCTCTGTTTTGTCGCTTTTAGTTGATTCTTGTCACGTCTCACGTTGCTTTTCGTTTTGTATGAAAAGTGCTGGCCGTGGAAAATTGTAGAAAAATAACAGTATCCTTTTTTTTTAAACAAAAATAACAGTTTTTTTATGAGAAAAAATATCAGTTTCTTAGTATTATAAAATTAACAAAAGTGTTTTTTTTATTAAGGATGTTTATTAAAAAAATATATATTTCAAAGTCTTATAAAGTATTTGATATAACTAGTTAATAGACTAGTCATATCATGTCAGCGAATTTAATCTGTTATAAATTGATAACGTTATTCTTTCCTCGCATTACATGATAAGACGTGATCCCTATCCCACCCTTCAATTTATCTCTCTCTCTTTAAGTTAACCCTTTGACCAGTCCACTGTTTGCTGTCGACCACCACTCGACCATCGCTAACCACCACAGACCACCACCATTTACAAATATATTTTAGGCCAACAGGCCCAACACTATGCCAAATCTTCTCTACAATAGGGAATCCTAACATCGACGACTGCAATATGACCCGCAATCCGATTTCAGAGAATGATTGACGGTGATGGAGGAAGAGTCGACGAGGTGGCGCAGAGAACTACCAAAGTTGAAACCTGAATTTGTGGTTTGGGCGGGTTCTCTTCATGCTACCTGAGACAGAAATTTCACAAAGCAAAACTTAACATTTCCAGAGTTACTGAGATGAGTTACAGGGTTTGGGATTTAGATTATTAGGATTCAAATTTTTTTATTGTAATTGTAGATTTGTGCTTTGTTTATCTTTTTCTTTTTCTTTTTTTCGTTCACACATGGATGAAGGTCAGCCTTGAAGGGAAAAGGAATTGTATGTAGATTTGTGTTTTTTTTTGTGTGTGTCTTTTTGTTCAGCCATGGATGAAAAGATATGTTGATACCTAAATTTGTGCATGAATTTCTCACTTTTGTTAATTGATCAAGCACTAATAAATTGATGTTTGTGATACTTAATCTTGTTACTTTGTTTTAATTTTGAAAACAAGAGAAAAAATAAATTTTTTTCTTATTCTATCAATTTTTATATTATCAGATGCACTAAATATAACTTTAAGCCTTAAAGAGAAACAAGCAACCCATACTTAAAAAAGATATTATAATTTTCATTTAATTCATATCAAAAGTCTTCTTCCACATAAAACACAAATAGATATTTATAACTTAATAAAATTAAATCCTAATTAAATATGAGATCCTAAAAAATAAAAATACTATTCAAATACTATTTTCCTAAAATATAAAATCTTAACCAAATCAAATAACATATTAAATAAGAGATTCCTAAAGTTAAAGAAAATCTTAAAACCATAAATAAAAATATCGTAATTATCTAAATAATATCATAATAAAATAACAAATTATTACTTTTAAAAATAACACAAAAATTATCCTATGCCCCAACAATATTTTTAGAAACTGTCTCCTACACGTCCCACGTCACTTTGAGAATAGAAGTAATTGAAAGTTTGCATGGCATCCTTATAAGCAAAAGTATCACTGAGACTAATGAAAATCTTAATGCTTTGTTTGGATGGGGAGAGAAAATGAGAAGAGAGAAAATGGGAAGAGAAAAAATAGAGAGAAAAAAAATGAAGAAAAAATATATTTTCTCTCTATCGTTTTAAAGAAAAAATGAAGAGAAAGAAAATGAGAGTTAAATAAAAAAATAAAGAAATTAAATATATAATTTATAAAATGACATATTTATCTTTTTTAAATATATAATTGAATATAAATATATTATTTTATATTTTCAAATTAAATATTTTTTAAAATTATATTTGAAAATAATAATAATTTATAAAAAATACTAATTTAAAAAATTAAAATTAAATTATAAATTAAATATAAAATAATTTTTTATTTAAAAAATCATTTTTTTTTCATCTCTTCTGACTAATAAACCCCCATCCACTTTACCCCCACCTTCCCCGCCCCCCTCCCCCTCCCCTCTCCCCTTTTCTTTCTTCACCATTACAACCATTCATCTCCAACCTCCAACCGGCGCGGTGCGATGCGAGGGTCAGAAGAGACGACGACCGGCGCGGTGCGACGCGAGGGTCAGATCTGTTGCGGGTCAGACGATGAAACGACGAGCGGCGTGGTGCGATGCGGGCGTCGGATCCGCTGCGGTTCGGACGGTGAGACGACGAGCGGCGAGACAGAGCCGTGGACTGGGTCACCGACAAGCGACGTGACGGAACCACGACTAGGTCAGCCACGAGCGGCGGCGCTATGGAACTGCGACTGGGTCAACGACGAGCGGCGGCGCGACGGAACCGCTTCTGAACGGCGGCGCAATGGCAAGGAGAAGATTGGGGCAGAGTTGTAATTTTATAACTCCAGCCCTTCTTCTCCCATTTTCTCCGCAGGTCAGGAGAGAAAATTTTTGAGGTGGGTCCCACGTCTCATTTTTCTGTCTTCCTTATTTTCTCTTCACACCCAAACGAGAGAAGAGAAAAAAATCTCTCCATTTTCTCTCCTCCTATTTTCTTTCCTGTCATTTTCTCTTCAACCAAACGAACTGTAAGATAAATATTTTGAAACAGAAAAAGTTTCAGAAGAATTAATAATAATTTTTTTATTTATTTTTTTACATTATTTTTTATATTTCTCTTAATATCATTCATTATATATATTTTTTAATAATTTTTTTCATTAAATTACATATTCTTAAAAAAATATCAATAGTATATATACTTTTTAAAAAAATGTATGATTAATATTTTTTCAAAAAATTTAAAAAAATATTTTTAAAAAATATAACAAAAGTCTTAAATTATAGTCCAAACATCGTGGTTTGAAGATATTGTTGGTCATGACAACCATAGAAATAAAGGAATGGCGTAGCATAGAAGTCATCATTCAAGAAGACATGGATGGAACATGGATTAGACTACGATGCCAAAGCTTTTGAGAGATGCAGAATTTGATTTCTCCAACGCAGACATCAATCACGAATACGAGTGTGTTTCCTTTGCTTTTTGTCCTCTGTTTTGTCGATTTCAGTTGGTTCTCGTCACGTCTCACGTTGCTTTTCATTTTGTATGAAACGTGCTGGCCGTGGAAATTGTAGACAAATAACAGTATCTTTTTTTTTTTAAACAAAAATAACAGTTTTTTTTATGAGAAAAAATATCAGTTTCTTAGTATTATAAAATTAACAAAACTTACTAGTAAAAAAAAACTTAAATAAAGTTGCTTTTTATGTTATTTTCTAACAAAAAAAATAACATATATATTATTTTTTAATCATTTTATTTTTATTTTTAAAATTCTAATATTTAGAATGCAAAAAATAATACACATAAACACCATCACAAGCATCTAAATAATTTTTTTTTGAGATGCACCAAAATAACATTTTTTTAAAAAAAATTGTTTTTATTATATAATTAATATAGTTTTTTTTATCTCTTTAGCTTTTGTTCCACAGTCCACGCTGACGCGTCAAAATTGTTATTTTGTTTTTATATACATTGAAAAATAAGAATTTTGTTTATTGTTGTCAAAGTAAAAATGAGGAAACAGTCAAGAAAGAAAGGAGAAAATAAAATGAGCTTCTGCCCTCTTAAACACGGGAGTCATGCAACACAACGTTCTTAAGGATGAAGATTAATTATCTTTATTTTTTTTTATTTAAATTTTAATTTTATTAAAAATAAAAATTTAAAATAAATAAAAATAAAAATAAAAAAAAAAAGAGATATGTAATTAAATTTAAAATATTTGATAAAATTTAAATAAAAAGACAGATAATAAGATAAAAATTGGAGACAGTGACCTTCGTCCACATTTGGATCGAGTCGCACCCTCCCCAGTTGTAATCGCCGTACATCATCTTGGTGATTCTTATTGCTCAGATCTATTAAATTTCACATTCTGCAAAATCATCATCACAACGCATTATTTTGCTCACCACCCTGCTCTGTTATAGAGCTCCATTATTATCCTGGCGCCGGCACTGGTGGATCGGTTTCCATTCCCATATTTTCTCGACCACCTTAGGGTACCTGAATCTTCTTCCTTCCTATCCTCTCATCTCTTATTCATACATAATATTATTTCATTTTATATTAAATTATATTATCAGTCTTTATACTCATGACTAAATGTGAATCTTTAAACTTCTTTCATTTCTGAGCTGGCACTAATTATTTGGGTATAATATCGCAGTTGTCATGTGCAAGGGTTATACTGCGTCATGGATTGTAAGCTTAAGTTAATATATGTATTTCTAGTTTCTAGTTTGAACTTTGAAGTCCTTTCTAACAGGTCTCATCCTCATCATGCTGGGTTAAGGCGTAGCTGCAATTGGGTTTTTGGATGCTTTGGAAGTTGGAATCCAAAGCAGTCCATGGATCAGAGAATCTTCCTCGTAATTAATAAGTTGTGGGACTCCTTACCCTTCCGTAAGGGAAAGGAAAATGCTATAGAATTAGAACCACGTCGTGTATGCCCTTGGGCGGTGCATGTGAGCCTGTGAGGTGTTAACTAACGCGTTGGCCCTTGATTTAAGACAAGTCAAATACAAACCACAGAATCCAAAAAGAAAGAAGATTGTTTCACTTTCTTGGTGCCTTTTCAAACTTAAACTTCAGTATTATTTCAAAGAGATATGATAATTTTATGACGAAGTGTTTTTTTTTGTTTTTGTTTTTTTATGTACATAAACTGCTATAAGAAAAAATAAATTTAATGATGAAAAAAAGTTGCGAATCTTATAAAAAACGTGTATGAGAAGAAATACTCTATTTCAAAAGCTGACCCTATTTATTGACCACAATAGTTATCCTCAACCCTTCACATTCCTTTCCATGTGAAAAAAGCCACCTTAGGTATGAATCCCCTTTGTTTGACATGTGATGCCTTTTTTTTTATTTGGTCCAGGTCCATTAATTCAATAGTTGATTGAATTCCCTGTTGCTTATCCTCAAAGATGACTTTGAATCTTAACCATAGAACTCGCAGCACAGCCATGCATATAATTTTACAATTGTGAAGACAATGACATCATTGCTTATTATAGCTTATGTTATCTCTCTCTCTCTTTCTTTTTTTGGGGGGGGGTTATTTTGCATATGTTTATCTTTGTTGGTGGACTGTATTTCTGTATTTATTTTTAAAATAGATATTCTAATAATTACTTCTCCTAATTAGAATAAATCACGATAAATATATAACTATTGGTTAGGAAATATAATAATTATTAAAAATGTAAATATAATAAAATGGGTAACTAGCTAGTTACTTAACCAAACTTGTCAAGTACTACCTAAAATCCCGTCATCATGGGGTCATCTTATTCGGACGACATAAAAAAATTAAAAAAAAAAGAACAAAACAAACAAGGTCAGCATTGGTGGCAGCTGCATGGTCAAAGTGTCAAACTTGTATTAAATGGTTGTGGTGTTCAATGCAGTTTTTGGTGGTTACTAAGAGGAACAAGTCCTGTGGTTGTCTTATTGTTCACATGGAGAGAATCAGCAGTGCAGGTTCTTCAATCAGAAGGCGTTCATTGAGCATATCAAGTCATGTAAGCCATCAGATAGATAATGATGCAGAGTGTGAGATTGTTTCAGAGGCTGGAGACATTGGGGATCGAGCTCTTCCAAGCAGAAGGTTCAGTGAGAGCAACAGCTTCCACTTGTCTTTTGACAACAGGTCAGAAACTGGAGCTGTTGGTTCCATTCCAGAGGAGCACAGATTGCAGCCATACCCTCCTGCCTTCTCTCATCCCAACTCTTTTGTTAGGCCTTTACCACCTGAACACATATCCATATCCCCTCTTTCCACCGATGCAATATTGGGTTCTGAAGACACAAAGCAAGTGAGCACTTTTCAACACTTTTCATGTGGTCAGATCTTTCTGGTTTCTGTGTTTGTTTATTAATCATATCTGTGGATATAGTTCCAAATATTTTTAATTTCCTCGTGGTCATATCATGCTAGTTTACACATTGTTATGTGCTTCTGCTTTCAGGAACCTCGTAAGGGTTTGCCAGAGTTGCTGGACTATGCTTCATGCATGGTTCATTTAGCTGTTTTTGGAATTCTTGGGGTAATCTGTTAACTTTTATACCTTAATTTGTTAGATATACAGTATACTTTTGATGCCATTACCGCATTAGTATTCCTCTGGTGAGGTGTTAATGTTTCCCGGTTGATTTAATCATGTAATACACAATAATTGGATAAAAAAAAAGGCACAGTACTTCACTTATTGAAATATGTTGTTTATTCAAGACAAACACTAATAGTAACTCAAAGTTCCATTCATGTGCTAGTCTAAGTTAAATTTATTAAATACTTTGGTGTATCATTGCCACCTGGTTTTCATCCTTGAGGAAGCTGATGAAGAGTTAGGTATATAATGTTTTCCTGCATTGTCGGTGCAGAATGGATTACTTATATTTGCCATTGTTTTAATTCATACTTTGTTTCTTTGTAATTGAGAGCTTATGGCAATTCTTCAGCTACGATTAGCACTATCATATCTTTTTTATTGTCAAATTTCATGTTAGGACATGCAGTTATCCTCAAGAATCTAATACTAATACACAACTTGTCATAATAACTATGCAGGTCTTGACAAGATATTTACTGGAGAAGTTATTTGGCCCTGGGGATGCTGGTGTGACAAGCGACCGTACCATTCTTTACCTTGACCTTCCTTCTAATATGGTCAGTCCCTTTTTCCATCTTCATTAATTTTCTGTGCCTTGGTTACATACAGATTATGGTGTGTTCACACTGACTAACACTCCCGAAATGTTTGGCCAAGAACATGACTCAGACATTATTGTGATAACATGCTTAAAACCACCATGTATATTAAATTCTTCAAATGTGTTGCTTTTCTAACAATAGAGAAAATTTGTGCCACCTTCTAAGCTGGAGGTGGGACCAAATGGGAATGTTCTGACTTCTGAGCTTAATTGAAGTAGTTCTTCCTTTTCTCATGGCAGAAAAGGAGCTGCTTTTGTTTTTTGCACTTCTTAAATCCTTAATATACAGGGTTACACAATTGCAAATTTGTTTTGAACCTTGCTTTAATACAGTCAATCTGATAGAAGTTTCAAATTGCTGTTTGGTGAAAGTGAAACTTTATGTTCATTTTGAAGTTCAGTCATAAGGAAACTGATTCAGATAACATGCTAATGCAAATTTTCTACATATTGTTCCAGATTGGTTCATTTCTAATGGGATGGTTTGGTGTTGTATTCAAAGGAGACATATCTCATGTGTCAGAGCATCTAGCCATAGCAATAACAACTGGTTACTTAGGGAGCCTTACTACCTTCAGTGGTTGGAACCAAAAAATGCTGCAACTCAGTGTTTCCGGCCACTGGCTCTTCTCTGCACTTGGTTTTCTAATAGGTAAATTAGTGCATTCGATAAGGGTGTTTTTATAGTTATGGCTGTCTCATTCAAAGTTTTTGCCTGTTGCATTTTTGTTTTGTTTTCAATTTTCACATTTATTCCAAGTAGGTAAGTTGTTTTTTTTTTTTACCTCAGCATGGCTCAATTGATGAGATGAATTTGTTTTACAACTGGAATTGTTCAGGCTTGTTTCTTGTTGCCTTTTCCATCATATTTGGGATTGAAACTGCCAAGGGTTTCAGATGGCTTCTCAACAGGCTAAATATGAGTTCAGGAAATGGTAGCTCTAAGATCAACTGCAAAATGGACAGCTACAGCTGTCAGTTGGCAGTTATGGCAATGCTTTTGGTGGTGTTGGGCATATTATGGGGTGTCAGTGGTGCATTGGTAAAGGCTGAGTTCAAGCATGGTGGCAGTGCTGCTCAGTTATGGTTTGCATGCTTGGTCGGACCTATAGGTGTATGGATCAGATGGTTCTTAGCGCGGCTCAATGGACGTGGGTTAGGAAGGGCAGAGTTGTTTAAATGGATTCCATTTGGGACTCTAATTGCCAATGTATCAGCTGCTTGTGTTATGGCTGCACTTGCAAGTTTGAAGGAGGCAGTAAGTTTCTTTGTCATCATTCATGTCCCAATCCCCCCATATCTGACTGCATTGGCTAATTTCTAAGCTAGTAATCATAGGATCAGAATTAGACTTGACAGTAAGATTTACCTCTATTAGGAAATTGGTTTTCTTCCAACTTCTACTCTAGAGAATACCATTTTGATTCTTGCCCGTATTTTCTGTGATATTTTATAATGAGGAATGATATTTACACATCATCACATACTTTATCTTCACAAACCTCTCTGAGACTCCAAGGTGAACTCATCTGAACCATTAAAAAAAAAAGTTAGTGTGACCAATGTATTATTCAATGACTGGTATGAGAGTTTGTGGGGATAAATTTTGTACAAGTATCATTTTCCTTTAGCTCTAAATGGATTTGCTCATCCTATTTCGTTTTTGATAATCTGGACCTTATATACAACAACCAATATTTACTTGTTTGATGCAGGTGAACACCAGGGATTGTGATACTGTTGTAGCAGGAATACAGTTTGGTCTAATGGGGTGTCTGAGTACTGTGTCTACTTTCGCTGCTGAGTTCAATGCAATGAGAGAAAGCAGTCGTCCTTGGAGAGCGTATGCCTATGCTCTTATTACAATATGTGTCTCATTCTCTTTAGGAATCTTAATATACTGCATACCTGTTTGGACAAGGGGGTTTGACATTGACACGTAGCAATTGGGCATACAAGGCAATCTTGTTTTGACACTTTGTGGTCGAACCGTCGAAGTTTCATGACAACCTCCATCCTAATTTTAAAACAACAAATTGTTTTTACGCAGAAGGACTTAGCAGTTCAGAGAAACAGAATGATGTATTTACTACTCTCAATCCCAGTAACAGTAAGTAAAGATCTATCAATATTGAGATGGGGTGTATGGATGAGCTAACAAGCATTTTATTAATATAGATGCCATGTCAAGATATAAAAAAAAAAGTCAAAAGGATGCTGGTTGTACTTATGCATTTGTCATTTGCTTCAAAGGGTGCTATGGCTCATGAGTCCAGGGTCACAGTTCCAGCCAACTTTCACCAAAGCCTCATGACAGAAAGTTAGAAACTGAGCCTACTGCTATTACTTTGAGTGATCTTTTGCTTCCGAGATAAGGTTTTTTGAGATCCAATCCCGATTTTCTCATATCACTTTTTTACTACATCACTTTTTACATCACATCATTTACCATTGAGATGAATATTCACATGTCAATATTTTTTTTTCACTTAATCACAACTATTGACATGTAATGTAAAATGTAATATAAGAAAAAAGTGATGTAAGATGAACATTTTCCAATGAGATCAAAAGAAGTCTCCAGAAAAAAAAAAAAATCATTTGAAGAATCCGTGGAGCTTCTTTTTGGTTTCCTGCAAAATGGATATATGCTCACAAACTTGCCAACTATGCTTTTGGAGTTTGAGTTACAGGCCTCGCTTAATGTCCAAGCAATAAGTGTATTGCTGTGATGTTGGAACTAATTTAACGCAAGGTATTCTGATTGAACGTACCATTGTTAATTGATTTCATGTAACTTAAATACAATGCTTTGGATTTGTCTAGTTTCCATAATTTATTCTTATTGGTGGTGAGATCTAGTTTGGTGTATGATACCGAAGCTAATCTTCATTGTAGAGTAGCTTAACAAAGAAATTATTAGATGTTACTATTGGTCTGTATCTTTGCATGTGTGTTATATCAGCTTTGTATAACATCGTTGTTTTTCACTTTAACTACATTTTTAATACTATAGCTGATTTGTCACACATTCATTGAATACAGAGCAAGAGATTTTCTTATCTTTATGTGTCATCAATTGTGGTTCAGTTGTTTCTTATGTAGCTGTTCACTTCCATGGTACTTGGGATCTTTCTTGTATGTGTTTTCGGACCTAGTTTCCGAGAAATTCTTCAATGGATTCAATGCACACAATTCGTGTGGACTGAATTAATAAGGGAATTCCATATGTGAATCCAATTGTACATAGAGAAGATTCAAATACAGACAGAATTCATTTATATTTGAATAACGAGATCTCTTTTAAGTATTTTTGTTATCAAATTTACAAACCAACCATATAAAATAGGAAAATACTAGAAAGTCAGAATTTTGAAGAGAATTTTTTTATAGAATGATGTGATGTGGTTATTGACTTTTAGATGAGTGAATAATCTCTACCACTTCATTTCATTTAATAATCACCCATATATTCTGTCAAATATTCTGATTATTTATTTTGACATTATAGCATTACTCTATAAAATGACATCATTTTATTAGTTTTCCCCATAAAGGTGGTGTGAACCATGTCTATACAAGAAATATTCCTAGTTTCATTAGCTTCTTGGTTGGTGCATGTTATGAATAAGTCCCATTTCAATCGGCAAAGATACATGAAATTGTTTTTACTTGTGATTGAATTCACTCGGATGGTCAATATGTGTTTTTTTTTTCGGTCTACACTCTACAGCGCCAAGCACCAAAGACAACAAACAAAGAAGGGCCAAGGCCCAAAACCGAACAGCAAAGCATGACCCCGGATAGGACAAGACTGAGCAAGCATGCCTGTTTGGAAGGTGAAGCAACAGAAAACTTCAGGTTCTCTGAGAAGCTCGCAGAGCATCTTGTCGCACGTTTCAAGCACCCTATTTAGATTCATCAAGGCTTTGAAGTCTTTATTATATAAAAAGGTCCAACTGATCGGTTATGAGAAGACACAAAGACTGCACCATCAGCATAGCATCTTTTCTGAACACGTGAGAAAGTTGCGGAGGAGGATTTACGGGTCATGGTGGCGGAAGATTCCTGCTCCTAACATCTGTTTGGATGGTTAAT
Source organism: Ormosia emarginata (assembly GCA_029884605.1). Taxonomy (NCBI): domain Eukaryota; kingdom Viridiplantae; phylum Streptophyta; class Magnoliopsida; order Fabales; family Fabaceae; genus Ormosia; species Ormosia emarginata. Next base: position 58,804,564 of record JAQQTP010000082.1, on the reverse strand, counting down.
ATGTTTTATTCTTGTGGTATTTAGCTCTATTGAGGGTTGTGGGCTTATGTACATGCTCATATTATATTACACTACACATACTGTTTGGTGGGCTTTTACTCAGTCCACTTACGTTTCAGCCGTTTTGTTGTTATGCACACCACTAGTTCACACTACTCACTACTCAGCCAAAAATTGTTGAACAGAGGACTACTTTGATATTTATGTATCTTTTAACCTATGATTGGTTGGAGAGAAAGAAAATAGGGAGGAATTTTAAAAAAAAAAATTTGAAATTTTCTCTCGTTTGATTGAAAAGAATATGAAGAGAAAAGTAAGAGGAAAAAACTCCAAGAGACAATGGCCCTGTTTGGTTCTGTTTTCGTTTTTCTGTTCTTGAAAGCTATTTTGTGAAACAAAATTTAAAACAAAAATTTAAAATTAAAATGTTAAAAAATGTGTTTGGGTGATTTATTTTCAGAATACGTTTTAAAATAATAATAATAATAAAAAAAGTCATTTGGAAGAGGATCCAAAAATTGCAACTCTTTGTTGTCATAGATTTTCACATAAACATCTCAAAGCATCTGTGAGTGTGTTTGGTTCTGCGCCTGGAACACCAAATGTAAGTTTAAACTCCTAGAAAATTGAACTATTTTTGTTTGGGTGTTCTACTATTGGCCCAACTAAAACGTGATTTGTCCCCAAACCTGGGTTTAATGAGAAGCAATTCCTTTTTCATAGTAAATGTGGCCATTGTAGCATCTTGATAGAAAAATTAAATTCTCAACTATCAATCTGACATTTCTACCCTTAAATGGGTAGAGCATTTCAAAGCTTTAAGAAATGACGAGAATTTTTTTATGATTCACTTTTATTAACTAATTTTGTGCTAAATACTGACCATTCACTTATTAATCTTTATCCAAAAAACACAATAATTGAATAATCAAATGAATAAAGAGAACAAAAAAAATCATCAAGTATAAACTATCAAAAAAAATCCTAAAACTAAAAAAAAAAAATCATACACAAGGTGTAAACCACACATATGCATGATCTTATCTGTCCAAGACTTCCTTATAAACATCAAAACTACGCATGCTTTTCTTCTTGCTTTAATGCCTCTTTTGATCTTTCAAACTTTGGAGTTAGATTTTAGACTCCTCATTAAAGTTGTAAGACTTTGTCTTAACTTTCTAATACTACTAGAATCATTCCAAAACAAGGTCTCTAACTCTAGTTATGATTAAAATAATGGCTCAGGATCAAGATGTCGTTTCACTAATTTGACACAAACTTCCATTAAAGTTTACATAGTCATCTCGGTAGAATTAAGAAAAGTGGTCAACATAAAAGTTGTAAATATTTCTCCTAACTTTCCAATGGCTCCAATCTTATTCCATTTGGGGGTATACATATTTTCAAATTTACTTTATTTAGTTTAGCATAGTCGGTAGAGTACTAAACTTGACTTCTACATCTTCTTGACATGACTTGATTCCTTTTATTTTTGGCATATATTTAGGTATTTAACCTACATTCTAAGAACAAAATACATCCCCAACCTTTGGGTATTGAATATGAGGATGATAATCATGTTGGTGAGGAACTATACCCACATTTAACCAAATCCTTTTCAACAGAGATAGATTTTATTTGAAACTCAATTCGGGATGAAATTATAGAGCACATGTTGATGAATTAATAGTGTATTTATTTTCAAACTTGAGTTTAGGGTTTAGACTCTATGTACTTTACTATTATTTTGTACTTTAGTTTGGATGAATCCATTTGCCTTCGTATATTAAAGCTTAATTGCCTTTGTGTTTTGCATCAATCAATTTGCACTCTTAATGTATATTTTTTAACTTTATAAATTTAAATTTAATTATAATTTTTTAATCAAATTAATTCAAACTCAAGTTTGAAAACTATTAGAGTAACATTAAGCCACTAATATGAACTACTCGTACCTAAGCTCAAACTAGGGGCCATAGTCGATGAAGAATTTTCAAATCCTGTGATACCATTCAAGTGGACCTTTCCAAATTGCTCATTAGATCGCATAGGAGAAATGAAACTTGAAATTGGTCTTGCTTGGACATTAAAAATAAGATTGAGTTTTCAAAATCCACCGAGAGCTATATGATTATTATTATTAGTTTCTCAAAGTGTTCCCTTATTTAAAAGTGAGGGACTAATCTCCCAAGTCAGACAAAACTCCATAAGACAATAAAATTCTCTCAACTGAGTTTTGCCATATGACTATGAGAATGAGTAATTGACACATGAAAGAAAACGAATAATTGTAAATGGGAGTTGACTCACTTGATTGATCCTTTGCTTAAAATAATATGACTTGAGTTTAAATTATAGGATATATTGTTAGTATGTGATTTGTAATCATACTATAAATTATCACTGATGTTGATAATTTTTCTTGACTTTAAAATGAAAAGAATCATCTTCACTCTAAACTTTAGTATATATCTGAAAAAAAAAAAAATCTGAGTCTAGGAAGACAAAAGGTGATGTAGGTAATATTACGAAATTGCCGTTAATGAAATGCTCTATTGAAAAATCAGCCACCACGTTTTTACTCTAATTTGAGAACAAAAGTAAGAAAGCATCTAAAAGTTGATTCTGATTACTTGTATTTAAATTTGGTGTTTTGAGAATAATATTGGAAACCGATAGCGAAAAATAGTTGTCTAATCCAGTTTTTTTTGTTCTTTATTTTTTGTGAAGGTAATAGCTCAATGTTCAATTTTTTTTAACCAAACAGGTACAATATTTTTTAAATATTCTCTCTCAAGTTTTCTCTTCATTTCAAATTTTAAAATTTTCTCTCCTCTCAGTTTCTTCCCTCTCATCCAAACAATGGGTTAATGTACTGATATTTATTGCTAACTAACAAATATATTTAACAACTCATTAAAAGTATCGACACACAAAAGAACTGGGATATCATAACAACTCTCCACTGTTAAAAACTTCAATGCCAACAAGGAGTTTGTTTCTTTCGAGTAAATTAACTTTTTCCATTCAACTTGTTTGCTAGTAAAATTATATGAATTATATATATATATATATATATATATATATATTTATATATATATATATATATATATAATTTTTCTTATTTCTTTCTGAGTTTGGTAGTTTTCTAGTCAATGTTGGAATAATAGTGTAATTTTTTGCTTAAAAAACATAATTATACAAATAATAAATAAGAATAATGGAATTAACTTAACACAATTATACAAATGGTTAATATGAATAATAGAATTAGATTTTTTTTTTATTTTATACCTCTCAATTTGAAAGAAAAAAAAAATAGATCTTTGAAAAGAAAAAAAAAGAGGGATCTCTATTTAAAATTTTCAAAATATGGATTTGGGCTACCTTTTCCTTCCCTTCTCCTATTTTTATTTTTTTAATCTCTTATTCAAACGTGGTATTTGTTTTTAAGGTTTAATTGGAGTAGCCTATATATATATTAATTAAGAAATCAGATCACAAGTGATCTCAATAATGAAATTGTACAATAAAAATATAGAACAAACCGCTGGTAGCTAGCCAGCTATCATATTTTTTATTATCATTATTTATTTTACAATTTCGGCCCGCAGCCATCATCTTTACTTGCTTTTAAATTATTTTACACTCACTTATACAGAAAATCTTACATTAGCTATATAACATTATAATATTTTCATTCTCACAAGACACACATGTTTATTTGACAAATTAACCCACCAGCAAACTATATATATATATATATATATATATATATATATATATATATATATATATATGCGTAGTGTGACCTGCAATATGTCTGTAGTGCCGCTTCACTTATTGAGGGATCTTATTGAGCTTACAGTAAGCATAATCCTTGTATTTCTTGCTCTTGTATTTTGGTGGGTTGTCTTGGTTAACCAGCTTTGGGTGAGGGCCAACTACTTGCTCTGGTTGGGGCTCTATGAACACTGGCCACGACATTCTTGTTTCGTTTTTGCTCACTGTTGTCCTGTGGAACACGGCCTTGTATCTTCCATTGCTCATTATCTGTCACCATAAAACAGTAATATTATTTCTGCCTTAAAATTCTTACATTATTCTTTTAGAAGAACCGGTCCTCTATATAATTAAACCCACATACATGACAATTTTCTATGGAAAAAATGAATGAATGCCAAATAACATTACTTTTTTTTTGTTTCCATGGTATGTGATATCCCTCACAATGATATTAATTTTATACACATGAATCTTTAAATTAAAACTAATACTACATACTTAAAGAATCTAAACTCCTTCCACTCAGACATGCACTATTGCACCATAAACTTGCTTCACCTATTTTCTCAACATGGTCAAGTATATATATACATACTACTTTTCATCTTTGACCAATTAATTTTAAGATATATATAAGGCAAAATAGACTTTTTGGACCCTTATTTTTATTTCTTTTTTTGATTTAGTTTCATATCATTTTTTTTGTCAATTTAATCTCTTATCTTATAAATCGTTTTAATGCAGTTTTTATATTAAGATTCCGTAATCCTCTAATAGAAATGATGATGTGTCACTAATGGATAATAAATACATCACTATCTCGTCATATTCACATCATTATCATATTATAGTCATATCATCACTATTAATGACATATCATTACTTTCATTAAGAAGGTTATGGAACCTTAACAGAAAGATCACATTGTAAACAATTGATAAGATAATAGATTAAATTAATAAAAAAATGATATGAGACTAAAAAAAATAAGAAATTAAAATACCCTTTTATCCCCATACAATCCCTCGTTTGACCTCATTGTTCCAACTTCATCAATATACATACTATTACTAATTGTAACACATCAGGGCAGGCTTGATAAGTATTATTAATTTACTACTTTTTCCCTTTGACCAATTAATTTTAAGTAGTAGTAAAATAGCGATCACAATTAATAGCAATAGAATGTGACGTAGGGAAGAAACCCGAAATAATCTGCTGTATCATCTGATGTGAACCTGAAATACGTTAAGTTACCCAAAAACAGAGAAAGAAAGGACATTTGTTTTTCACTAGGTACGTTGCAAGATATATACCTCCATTTGGTCTCCAATGTGAATGACCAAAGCATTGGGGACATACTTAACGTCGTACCAATGGTCATCTCTGGAGGCTTGAAGGCCCTGGACCTCGTTGGGCACAAGAAGTGTCATAAATGACATGTCTGTGTGAGCTGGCACACCAAGGACGAGATCAGGGAATGGACAAGGTGGGTAGTAGTTGATCTTTAAAAGGTGAACCATGTTATCACCACCTGCGGCCTCCTTTAGCTCATGTCCTTCAAGCCCTAACCCTATTGACATGCTTTTGAACAGCTTGTCTACCACCCGATGTAGGTACTTGCCGTATTCCTCATTAACCTCTCTGCCACCAATCAAGGGTGATTATCCTCAATATATATAACTGGAGAGGCAATCTTGAATAAATATATAAAACAATGCTCTTACACCACTCCTTAAGGTGTGTCACGACTGTCAACAAATACTAAACCATATATATATATATATATATATATATATATATATATATATATATATATATATATAGAAAAAGATAATTATATACTCATTTTAAGTGTGTATATATTATTTTTATTTTTTAAAGGTGTGTAATTTAATAAAAAATATGTATGATAATATATATAGGAAAAAGATAATTATATACTCATTTTAAGTGTGTATATATTATTTTTATCTTTTTAAAGGTGTGTAATTTAATAAAAAATATGTATGATAAATAATATTTAAAAAAGTATAAAAAAAATAATATGAAAAAATAATAAATAAAAATATTAGAATTGATATATATATGTCACATTTTAGAAAGCTATGACTATGACCATACAATATAATAGTAATAGTATTTTTTTGACCCCTGTTATTTATTAAACACCTAAATATGACATCACATTTATATCTATATACAATATATTCATTTTAGTTTGGTATATAGTATTCGATAACACTCGGTCATAGACACATCAAGATATACATGCTACCCACCCAAATCATATTATGAGTGTGTAACAAATATTTTTAGATTAATTCTAATATACACCCTCTAAAAAAGAGTGTAAGGTGCACTTCCTCAATGATAGTTGTTGATTGTGTTAAAAAACACAATCAATATCTATGATGAATGATCTGTAACTTATTGATCTATTTTTTTAAATTTTTTTTACACCACCACTGCCATCGGCGACAACCATCCGTCGGCTATCGGCCACAGTCTTCCGCCTGTCGTTAGCCATCGACCATCGTCCGTCGCCACCACCTTTTTTTTTTTCTAGGTTATATTATTCATTTTTTTAAGTTGTCATAACCACAGTAAATAACAACAGTTAAAATAATACCAGTTAAAATTATATTAGTCTTTATATTTTTTCATAAATAATTATGCATACTAGAAAGTCTACAGATTTTATTATGTGTAAATATTACCGCTTAAAATATATAAAATTTTTAGTATATATTGTTATTTATAAAAAAAAACATAAAAACTAGTATAATTTTAATTGATATTATTTACACAGTTATACAACTTAAAAAATAAACAGTATAATATAAAAAAAAGGTGATGGCCGATGATCGATAGACGATAATCGACGACCATTGCTGACTTACAACAGTGGTGATGGTGATTTATTAAAAAAAACTTAAAACAAAAAAATCTACCCAAAAAAACCCTACTATTATAGATAAAATAAAAAGTACACCATACACCTAAATATAATAGAGTCTATATTAACAATGATCTTCTTTTCATGCATGTTTGGCCATTATAGTTTTCTTCTCCATGTACCATGATACATCCGCACAAATATATAAAGAACCAAATAATGACACTTGGACCTACTCATTAATATATAAGAGGTCATATCCATATGTATTTAGGAAATCAATGTCTACTCATAAAATGTCATCGACAAAAATTGAAATATTAACAAGGCTAGATATCATAAGAATTTGTATACGCATACTTCTTTTACACGTAGATGTGTCATCACATTATTTTTATTTAATTAATAATTTATTTATTATAAACTATTTAACTATGTATACTACTTAATCATATTTCTTGCCTCAAAATCTTTGATTAATATAAGTAGATTAGTTAAATAAATATATATTTAGTTAATAGAAAGTGATAGATTAATGCTACACAGTAAAATAAAATAAAAATTGACAAAATTCAACTAAGTTCAAGAGTTGTTATTAGATGAAATAAAATAGGTACTCATTTTTTTAAGAGTTGATAAGCATGTCAAACAATTTTAGGGAAAAAAAATGGATGGTTAGCATTTTTCAAAGTGATATGAAGGGTGTGTGTGTGAAAGTTTGTTAATCATCTGGTAATTGGTCACTTTTCATTGGTGCATAACATTATTTCTAGTTCGGAGCAACTACAAGAAGAAAATTTTTTATTTAAATATGGTGTATTATAATTTGATGTATTAAGTTAATTAAAATTTAATATTTTTATAAATTTTTATATTTCACAATTAATTTTATAATACTTTATAAAAATATTAAATTTTAATTAATTTAATGATCCAACTGAATGCATCATATTTAAATAAGAATTTCTTCAACAAGAAACATGCAATGCATTTCCATCTCCGAACACTTTATTACACTGGTTCTTAAAATTCAGCAGGGACCCTGTAATACATCGAATAGTCGCAATGGTTGACAAGGAACATAAAATGATGACAATGAATATCACATTTTTGCTTCGACCAGAAAACGGCAATGCTCATGAGATTGTGCATTATGCACGCAAAACGATAAGGTAATTAAGAAGAAGAAGAAGGAAATGGCATTATGGTTCAAAGAAACCAACCTGTAAGAAGGAGGGTTCTTAGGCCAGAAGTGGTAGTTAATGTCAGAAGGTGGCCACATCTTGTGGAACAAATGGTCCACCCAGCCTTTCTTGCCATCCAACTCCTTCTGCAGCTTTGTCCCGTAACCTTCTAAAGATTCAGAGCCAGCAGGCTTAGCATATTGCTCCTTTTCTTCTTGTGGCAACTCAAAGAACTCTTTCCCCACAGCTTGAAGTTTGCTTATAAGTTGGCTAGGTATTTCATGGTTCACAATTTGGAACATCCCCCAGTCACGACTTGCCTCCATAATCTCTTTCAGCACTTTTTCTTCATCAGGGTTGCTGAAATCGATAATAGGAACCTCGAGTTGGGTCCCATGAACGGTTGTGATGCCTGGTTGCTCAGTCTCTGACCTAACAAACATGGCAGGGATAGTTTCTTTGGATTGGGAAGCTACGTTTTGCACCCTAAGAGCCTCCATTGTTGTTGGTCAATTATGTGATTTTCTCTTCAACTTAACCTCGTGAAAGAAAGTAGCTTGATTACAAGACCTATAGCTGTTTTGAAACGATCTTTGGTTGATTTCTGTTGTCTCAATCAAATGGGAAACCCCTCCTCCTTTAGAAGAAAAGTTGCATATATCGTTGAGCCACAAATGGAGTTAGATGCCCCGAAGTTGACGATTTCTAATTAGTGAGTGGGTACAATTAATCAATGCAAGACGATCGGTTGCATATGTACTTGCATATAACGTGGATGGTTTTTCTCCACTTGAAACGTGTTAATATATATATATATATAACTATTTAATTATACATTTATGGTGCAACAATTACATTTGTTTGCACCAAGTATCAGTGTAAAATATCTCAGCTGGGTACAATATTGTCAGGTGGGTCACTAAAAATGGGTCTATCTTGACTTTAAAAAAAAAAGAAAAATAAAAGGCCCATTTATTTGGTTTTGGTGTGCTTCGGGTAGAAAAGAAAAAAGAAGTCGAGAGAGAGTGAGAGAATTTGAAAAGAAAAAAAGGGAAGACGCAGAACAGCTCCGACAGTAGAGAAAGAAAAATAAAGGGAGAAAATTTGTGCTCTTTTATCAGATGTTTTTGATATGTTAATCCTGGTATTGTGAGCTTTATTTTTGGTTTTAATATCTCTCTATTTTGGGTTCTCTCTGTTGCCTGGCTAGATACCCATTGGTGGGTTTATTGTGTAGTTATCCACCTTATTGGTGAAGATTAATTTTTCTGTTGATCTTTGGTGGTTCCAGGAGGACTTGTGGTGTACCTATTAATTTATTAGTGGAGGATTTTTACTGGACTAGGTCCCGTGGGTTTTTCCCTCACATTGGGGGTTTTCCCACGTTAAAAATTTGGTGCCTATTGATTTTATTTTTCTGGTCTGTGCATCCTATTATTTGCCTAAAATTATTGTTTGTTACCTGAGAAATTTCCAGAGCCTATTGTTAATTGAACAGGGAAAAAAGTGATCCAGTTTTGCTTCTGCTTGTTATTAATATTTTGTTATCTTTTCCCAACAACTGGTATCAGAGAGTTCCTTGGTTGGGGCTCTGGTTTGTGCTCTTAAAATGGGAGAAGGCGATGTTGCTGGTACTATAATTAAATTGGATTCTACCAATTACTCAATATGGAAATCCCGAATGGAAGGCTTGCTATTTTGCAAAGACCTATATAATCCCATTGAGGGTGATGGTACTAAACCAGCAGATAAATCTGATGAAGAATGGAAGAGAATAAACAGGAAGATTATTGGCATGATCAGACAATGGATAGACCAAAGCATTTATCACCATGTATCTAGTGAGACTAGTACCCACAACTTGTGGAAGAAATTGAGCAACTTGTTTGAGTCTAAAAATGCACAGAACAAGACATTCTTGATTCGGAAGTTAGTAAACTTGAAATACAGGGATGTGTCTTCGGTGGCTGAGCATATGAGTAGTTTTCCGAATGTTGTGAATCAGTTGAATACTATGGAGGTTGTATTAGATGATGAACTGCTTGCACTATTGTTGCTTAGCTCATTACCAGACAGCTGGAAAACACTGGTGGTATCTCTGAGTAACTCTGCTCCTAATGTAAAGTTGACTTTCAATATGGTGAAAGATAGTCTCTTGAATGAAGAAACTAGGAGGAAGGGACATGGTATGGCTAGCTATTCGACTCAGAATGAAGCTTTAGTTGTGGAGTCATGGGGAAGAAGCCAACATAGAAATTTTCAGAGATCTGAAGACCGCAGCAAGTCAAGAGGAAGGTCAAAGAACAGAAAGACATCAAGTACTTCTATTGCAATAAAATGAGACACATGATTAAAGAATGTAGGTTCCTTAAGCAGGAAAAATCAAGGACTAGAGGCAATAATAAAAGCGAAGACAAAGACAAAGACACTGCTGCAGTTGTATCTGATGGTGAAGTTGTCATTGTTTATGATGATGACTTTGTTAATCTCACATGCCAGGAGTACGAATGGGTTGTTGATTCTGCTGCCTCTTTTCATGTTACACCACACCGTGAGTACTTTACATCCTATACTCCCGAAGATTTTGGGCAAGTGAAGATGTGAAATCAAGGGGTAAGCAAGGTTGCTGGCATTGGAGAAATTTGGTTGGAGACTAATGCCGGATGCAAGTTGCACTTGAAGAACGTCAGACATATTCCTGATATGCGCCTCAGCTTGATCTCAAGACAGGTACTTGATGAAGATGGCTATCATAATTCCTTTGGTGATGGCAAATGGAAATGTACCAAAGGAACTTTGGTAGTAGCAAAGGGAGTGAAACGGAATACTCTTTATTGGACATTAGCAAAGTTGTCTACACCTCAAGTGAATGCAATTGAGGATTGCTCTACAGAGCTATGACATAAACGCATGGGTCGCTTGAGTGAGAAGGGCCTTGATACTCTTGCAAGGCAAAAGTTGCTTCCTGTTAGAGGTACATCTTTTAAAACTTGCTCTCATTGTCTTGTTGGTAAGCAACATAGAGTTTCCTTCCGCACTTATCCTCCACATAGGAGACCTCATATCTTGGATTTAGTTCACACTGATGTTTGCACTATGGATGCTAAAACCCTTAGTGGTTACTCTTATTTTGTTACTTTTATTGATGACCATTCTAGAAAAGTGTGGGCTTTTGTTTTGAAATCCAAAGATCAAGTACTTGATGTGTTCAAACACTTCCATGCAGGTGTTGAAAGAGAAACAGTCAAATTGTTGAAGTGTGTTAGAGCAGATAATGGTGGTGAATACAGGGGTCCATTTGAGCACTACTGTAAGGACCATGGAATCAAGCTTGAGAAGACAGTTCCAAAGACCCCTCAGCACAATGGGGTTGCAAAGAGAATGAACCGTACAATTAATGACAGAATCAGATGCATACTCTCTCATGCTAAATTGCCTAAAGCCTTTTGGGGTGAAGCACTGAGAATTGCACTGGACTTGATCAACCTTTCTCCCTCTGTTCTTTTTGATGGTGATGTTCCTGAGAGGGTGTGGAGAGGGAAAGATGTTTCCTATAATCATTTGCGTGTGTTTGGCTACAAGGCTTTTGTTCACATTCCCAGAGATGAAAGGTCTAAGCTTGATGTTAAGTCTAAACAGTGTATCTTCTTGGGCTATGGTCGTGATGATTTTGGTTACAGGTTTTGGGATCTGATTGATAAGAAAGTTATTAGAAGTTGAGATGTTGTCTTTCTTGAAGACCAGACTATTAAAGATATTGATAAGAAGGATAAGCCAAAACAGGTTGTTCATAGGTACATTGATGTTGAGCTAGAACCTCTTACCAGGGTCATTGATAACGGGGGAGATGTAAATGCAAATGTGGAGAACACAGTTGATGTGCCTGAGCCTCAAGTCAATGAACCAATTGAGTCAATTCCACAAGAACCACCTTTAGAGCCTCAGGTGAGAAGATCTGCAAGAGAGCATCATCATTCACAGAGATATCCTCCATATGAGTATGTGTTGTTAACTGATGGGGGAGAGCCAGAGAGCTATGAAGAAGCAATGTCACATAAGGAGAAGGACAAATGGCATAAAGCCATGCAAGAGGAGATGAAATCCTTACATGAGAACCATACGTTTGAGTTAGTGTAGCTGCCCCAGGGCAAGAGAGCACTTAGGAATAAATGGGTATTCAAGCTAAAATCAGAGGAGAATTGCTCACAGCCAAGGTACAAGGCAAGGTTAGTTGTGAAAGGCTTCAGTCAGAAGAAAGGAGTTGATTTTGAAGAAATATTTTCACCTGTGGTCAAGATGTCTTCAATACGAGTTGTGCTTGGCTTAGCAGCTAATTTGAATTTAGAGGTTGAGCAACTTGATGTGAAGACAGCTTTCCTCCATGATGACCTGGAGGAAGAAATTTACATGGAGCAACTCGAAGGTTTTACAATCAAAGGCAAAGAGAAGCTTGTCTCAGATTAAAGAAGAGCTTGTATGGGCTCAAACAAGCTCCAAGACAAAGTGGTATAAGAAATTTGATTCCTTCATGATGGATCACGGGTATAGTAAAACTTCTTCTGATCACTGTGTGTTTGTGAAGAAATTTCCTAATGAAAATTTTATTATTCTCTTGCTTTACGTGGATGACATGTTGATTGTTAGCCATGACATTAAAGAGATTCAAAATCTTAAAAGAGAGTTGAACAAGTCTTTTGCAATGAAGGATTTGGGCTCTGCAAGGCAAATCCTTGGCATGAAAATTGTTCGTGACAGGAAGAATGGTAAATTGTGGTTATCACAACAAAGGTATATTGAGAAAGTATTGGAGAGATTTAATATGGACAATTCCAAATATGTTAGTACTCCACTTGCAGGTCACTTCAAGTTGAGCCTTGCGTAATGTCCTACAAGTGAGAAAGATAAAGAAGAAATACAGAAAATTCCATATGCATCTGCGGTTGGTAGCTTGATGTATGCGATGGTATGTACAAGACCGGATATTGCTCATGCTGTTGGTGTTGTTAGTCGTTTCCTCTCCAATCTTGGTAAAGAGCACTGGCAAGCTGTGAAGTGGATACTCAGGTATCTCAGAGGTACTCCTGGAGTCTGTTTATGTTTTGGGAGTGGTGAGCCTGTGTTGAATGGTTACACAGATGCAGACATGGCTGGTGATGTGGATTCCAAGAAGTCTACTTCTGATTATATGATGACTTTTGTAGGGGGAGCAGTGTCATGGCAGTCCAGATTACAGAAATGTGTTACTCTATCCTCTACAGAGGCAGAATATATTGCCATTACAGAAGCTGCTAAAGAACTCTTGTGGATGCAAAAATTCCTACAAGAGTTGGGTCTTTCACAAGAAAAATATGTTTTGTACTGTGATAGTCAAAGTGCAATCCATCTCAGCAAGAATTCGACTTTTCATTCAAGGTCTAAGCATATTGAGGTTCGGTATCACTGGATACGGGATGCACTGGAGATGAAGCAATTATCATTAGAGAAAATCCATACTGACGAGAATGGTTCAGATATGATGACAAAGACTTTACCCACAGGGAAATTTGCTACTTGCAAAGAGAAAGCGGGTTTGGTTGACTATGGCCCCACTTAATTGGTGAGGGGGAGAATTGTCAGGTGGGTCACCAAAAGTGGGCCCAGCTTGACTTTAAAAAAAGAAAAAATAAATAAAAGGCCCATTTATTTGGTTTTGGTGTGTCTCGGGTAGAAAAGAAAAAAGAAGCCGAGAGAGAGTGAGAGAATTCGAAAAGAAAAAAAAGGAAGACGCAGAACAGCTCCGACAGTGGAGAAAGAAAAATAAAGGGAGAAAATTTGTGCTCTTCTATCAGATGTTTTTGATATGTTGATCCTGGTATTATGAGCTTTATTTTTTGTTTTAATATCTCTCTATTTTGGGTTCTCTCTGTTGCTTGGCTAGATACCCATTGGTGGGTTTATTGTGTAGTTATCTACCTTATTGGTGAAGATTAATTTTTCTGTTGATCTCTGGTGGTTCCAAGAGGACTTGTGGTGTACCCATTAATTTATTAGTGGAGGATTTTTACTGGACTAGGTTCCTTGAGTTTTTCCCTCACATTGGGGGTTTTCCCACGTTAAAAATCTGATGCTTATTGATTTTATTTTTCTGGTCTGTACATCCTATTATTTGCCTAAAATTATTGTTTGTTGCCTGAGAAATTTCCAGAACCTATTGTTAATTGTACAGGAAAAAAAGTGATCCAATTTTACTTCTATTTGTTGTTAATATTTTATTATCTTTTTCCAACAAATATTGACCTTTGATTCTGGAATTTACTTGAGATGGGGTCGTTCTAGCAGCCTTCTCAAACTGGTGAGTAAGACTAAGGCATGTTGTGATCAGACTCCAATCTTGAATGGTTGTTCCTATACATGCCTGGCTGTCTACCATGGATGAAAATATTAGTCTCTGCATGCCATTATTAATTAATGGATAAATAGAAATTAAAGTTTTAGCTATTAATTTTTTTTAAATATATTTTAATCTATGCAAATTTTTGGTTTTGTCTTCCTAATGAATCTATTCTGGTTTCTGCCCCTGCTTGCATCATCTTTTAACTTTAATCTTTATACAAATTAGACATTAGTTGTTAAAGTTTATAAATATACAAATGATCCTAAACTTCACAAATCTCTTTTTTTAAAAAATATCGTTAAGCAAACTGCTAAATAATTTTTATTTGTAAAAAAAATTATCATGTAGCTTACACATGACACACAAAAAAGTGTTTTTTTTAACATAATCATGTTAATTTTTCACTTAATTTTTCCTTTTAATTAAATATATTATTAGAGATTAAAACATTTTTATTATTTTTTATTATTATTTTACTTATTTACGATTTCATTAATTTTTTTTTATGGGTGAGAATTTTGTTAGATATTTAATGGTTTGTATAACATTATTTTTAGCACAAAATATAAAACTCAAGAGTTTTTTAAAATATCAAAGTCTAATATGTACATGGATCAAAATTAAAGAACATAAGCTGTAACTTATTTTAAATATATACAAATAAAAACTGCCTTCGCGACTGGAGTTTGGGGAGTTTTTCTTGGGCTTGGCGTTCAGAGAGTGGTTGTCTAAACTTGAAAGTGATTCTTGCTGGCTTACTCCTTTCTTCAGAATCCTTCACATCTATCTTATCAAAATAATTAACTGCTTCGAAAATTCTTAGTTTCACCAATAGGAAGTTCAATTCCGATATATTTGGAGAGAAAGCCACTTTTGTGTGGATTGACTAGCAAAACTGGAGCATCACACAAAAGAGTACGGTTATGTTGAGCATAGGCCATCTCATTCATGCTAATTTAGTTGGGGCTACCTTACCCCCATGTTATTTTTCCTGATCCTTGACCCCTTTCTTTAAAAGAAGAAATAACATTCCTACAATAATTGCGAGGGGAATACCGCATATGGAGGGACCAAGCATAAGCCTGTAGCCAGCACCCACTAGTCACCCACCATTTCGGGTGAACAATGTTTTATTATATGCACATCTGGTTTCTTACCTTTGTTTTATACCAGTCAAATGATGCATAAATTTTTAGTTATCAATGTGTATTGTATGGTTAACGGATTAATAATCAATAACCATGTGTGGTAATCGAGTAATCAACTATCATGACTTGATAATCAATTATTGGCTCGTTAATTAAACAATACAAGTTATTAATTAAAAATTTACACATCATTAACAGTGTAAATGAGTGTAAGAAACCTGGTGTGCAAGCATCATTTTCTGTAGGTAAATTGTCTTGACTTTTAAATTGCTCTTTTTACGATTTTGTTGTGTTATTTTTTTTATGTCGTTAGAATGTTAATTTTTTTTTAACAGTTCTTATGTCAATTTAAGAGTGTATAAAACATTGAGTAAAAGCATATTTTTGTCTCATACAAAAGCAAATTTGATCAATTTTATCTTAAAACCCTAACGATGTGATGCTTCCATCCATCCATCTAAGGATACATTGATGAAAATTACTGAACTTAAACTATTTATGCTGCATCATCAAATTTTAGCCAGTCCTTTTTTTATTAGAGTGCAAGGGTTTTAATTTTACTAGAAGAACTTGTAGCTAGGGTTACACCATATGCCTGGGTAAGGATGAGTCCCACATTTTAAAAACTTGAGAACACTTCGTGAAAGATAAAAAAAGAATAAAGATATTGTTGAGTAAGGATGATGTTTTGCATAAGTAGTATGGACTAAATTTGACCATATAGTCTAAAATGGTTCACTTCAACAATTTTTGTTATCCCTTATTTGGATTGTGGAGAAAAAATGGAAAGAAAGAATACAAGAAAGCAAGAAAATAGAGAATAAAGTTTTATGTCCTAATATGTTTGGATTAAGAAAAAGTAAAAGGAATAAAAAATCTGTTGTTAAGTTGTGCAGAAAAGTAAGAAGAAAGAAAATCTCATTATCTAAAATTACAATTAATGAGGTTGATATAAATATTGTACAGATAGGTGAGAGTGATTTTGTAATTTTGTTAAACTTTTCATCCATCTCAAAAGTTTTTTTCTCTCAATTAATGAGGAAGTTCACCTTTTCTCTCAATTTTCTTCTCATACTTTTATTTTTCTTGTATGTTTTCTTCTGATCCAAACTATGCGTTAATAACCTCTCTACAAGACATAGAGAGGGACTACATTACTGGATATTATAAGCTTGAGAGACGAGATGGATAAAATTTTTATGTGAGAGGCGATTGAAATTGATGAATCTTATATTTTTTAAGGAATAAAAGGTAATTGTAGTCTAAAATATATTAGAAATCTCCCATTTTATAATAATTTATATTAGTTGTTATCAATTCCCACTCTCCATTCAATAATGTACTTGGCAGTAACCAAAAAATGTACATGGCTGTTATGATTCATCAAAAAACAGAAAAAATTACTCGGCAGTTACGTCGAGTTTCGCTGTGGATAATGGAATGGTGCCTGTCATACGCCAACCTCCAACGTGCCTCCTTCCCCCTTCCTCCCCATGGTACCGTGGCCTTCGATGAATGCAGCAGACAGAAGTTCTTGGCGTATCCGAGGATATCAGATATCTTGCCCAACCCATAATCATTCCTAGACCTAGTTCACTAATTTATTATTATTAACTTAAATGATTTTATTTTGGTTTGTATATAGTAAATTATGGATTATTTCATCATATCTCTAATAAATATATTGAATGAATTATACACATATAAGAATGTTAATTTCAAACATATTTTTTTTACCTAATATATTTGGGGTTTATCCAAAATTATTGAAAAAATGTCTGATACCTTATTAATTATACTTAGTATCCGTACATTTGATAAACATATTGCTATATGGGGAAGGAATCCACTTACACCTAGTGTAAGTAAAAAAGACTTACACTCAATCTTACACCATTTATTTATTGTGATCTTGTGGCTAAGATAAGAGATAAATGATAGCCACAAGATCATAATAAAATGAATGGTATAAGATCCGGTGTAAATCTCTTGTACTTATATTAGGTGTAAGTGGATCCCCTCCCTGCTATATGTATTCTTCACGCTAAAAGAAGATAAACATATAGTGAAAGAGAAAGTCACCCAAGCAAAATAATAATAATAATAATAATAATAATAATAATAATAATAATAATAATAATAATAATAACAAACTACTAATCCTTATCAAAACATATTGCATCTAAGCTGGTATATAAGAGTTTCTCCAATAATAAACTAATATAAATAGCAATATGGCATACATTTTACTATTATTTAAACAGCTTTATTGATATATTATATTTTAATTCTAATATTAAAAATGAAATAAGTCTAATAGTAAGACAATATTCACTTTTGAACATAGTTTTATAACTAGGACCAAAGGTCGATTTACTGAGAAGACTGATTATTGAGTCAACGGTTTGACTTGATGAATTGGAAAATCCGGATAAAGAAGATAATTTTTAAAAAAATAATATTATATAAAAAAATTAATACATCATATAAAAAATATTAATAAAAAACATTGTATAAAAAATATTTACATTACAAGAAAAGCACGTTTTTGAAGCGGATTTGAATCTGCCGTAAATGGAGGCATATTTTGTGACAGATTATAATCCATCTTAATTTATGACGGATTTTGTCGTAGATCCATTTGCGCCAAATATTTGCGGTAGATTTTTTTCCCCAATTTTTTTCGGGAACACATTCACAGTGAAAAGTTTTTTTATTAAAAAATATTTGCAACGATATCTCTCTGCAAAATTATTAAATAAAATAAAAATTTATTTTAAAATTTTAAAAGATAAAAAAATAAAAAAAATTTGCGGTGAATTTTTCCTACTCAAATTTTTTCTAGAGATAAATTATTAAAAAAGATATTTTGTGGAGGATATTTCCGCCACAAATTATTAAATAGAATAAATATTTATCTTAAAATTTTAAAAAATTAAAATTATAGGTGAATTTTGCAGTGATTTTACTACGATTTTTCTCTACCAAATAAAAAAATTTGAAAATATAAAAAAATTAGGGGTGGATTTTGCGGCGAATAAATTTGTAGTGGATTTTTTTTCCACTAAATAAAAAAATTATAATTTAAAAAAATAAAAAAATTAGTGACGAATTTTGTGGCAGATAAATTTGCAGCAGATTTTGAGACGGATTTTTAAAAAAAATATTAGCAGCGAAAATATCCACCGAAATTCTGCCTTAATTCAAAATGTAAAAAATTTTGCGGTAGAAAAATTCGTCGCAAAAATCTGCTACAATTTTAAAAATAAAGTACCAATTCTAAACAGACGGGGGAGACGGATTTTTGGGAGAGAACCATTTTTCTTGAAGAAAGCTGAACCGTTTGGAAGGAACTGAGAATTTTTTAGAGAAACCACATTCATTCATCTTCAACCTCTATTCAACCCACCATCACCATTAACAAACCACCACATTCATCCATCTTCAACCTCCATTCAACCCACCACCTCTACCACATCATAACAACCGCTACACACAACCACTCTTCCATAACCACTTTCAACCTTCCATTCTACCACCGTGAAGCTCTACCTTCAACCTCACCTCATCACCATTCATCTCTACCACCATCACCATTCATCTCTACCATCATCACCATCTTCAAACCATCAACCAAAACACCATACACAACCATCTCCACCTTCACTACCCATTTTCAACCTCATCACCTCACTTCACCTCCCATCAACCTTCACACTTCATTTTCACCATCAACCACCCTCCATCTCCACCACACACAACCATGTCCAACCACCCACCACCTTCAAGCAACCCACATTCATCTCTAACCTCCTACCAAGCCACCACGTGAGACCGACCACCTTTAACCTTGCCACCTTCAAGAACAACTGCAGATTTTTTATTTTTATTTTTTAATCGAGAAATTTGTGGCAGATTTTTTTGTCACAAAATCTCCCTCAAATAAGTGGCAAAAAAAACTATCGTAAATTAGCGGCGAAAAAATCTGCCGCAACAACGCAACTCCGGCACTGGATGCCGGAGAGATTTGTGGCTGTTTTGCGGCAGATTTTAACTTATTTGAGATGGATTTATCCTTCGCAAATCGTGACTTTTCTTATAGTGTTATATGAAAAATATATTATATGATGTAATCAAACTAGCAGTAATAATAATCCAACATTATGTTAAAAATTCAGATGACTTGGACAATAATATAAATTTAAAAAGTGAGAACATAACTCAATAGAAATGTGTGGTGTAATGGCACAATGCATTTAATCACAAAGGTCACTCATGTACTAAGTTCAAATCTCTCAAGTAATCTCTTTGAAGTTTTATTTAAAAATAAAACTGGGGATAACAGGTTCAAGTAGGTCATCCAAGTTTGACCGAGTTGCCATCTTGAGTATGAATTGGACTGCCTAAAGGTCAAGTCACGAGTTGCTCGATTCGACCGATCGGGTCATACAACTATGTTTTTAAATAATTAAAATACGTCATGAGCAAAAATAAAATAAAATAAAAATACTTACACTAGAATAAAAATTTAAATTAGAAAATCTTAAATAGGACACAAATGATATTCGATAATTATACAGTCATAGAGAACAATAGGACGAACTCTATAGTGGGAGACCACCAACTACCAAGCTTGAATTGACTTTGGGGGATGCATGGCTAGAGATGTGTCAAAACAGACCGATCAAACCCGCATTAGGCCAACTATATTTTGAGCCCAGTCGAACTGGGCAAAAAATGTTGATGGTTGGTAAATGGCTAGCTCAACTTAGCCTTGTGCGAGTTGGGAGTTAGGTTAGGTCAGTCCGCATCGGGCCAACTATATTTTTGCCATAGGGTTGGACTGGGCAAAAAATGTTTTAGGTTGATAAATTACTAACCCATCTCAGCCTGATGCATGTTAGGAATTAAGTTGGGCCACCTTGTCGGCCTGCATTTTTTTTTTCATTTAGTTTTCATTGCTTAAAAAATTTTATTCTTATATTTTAATATTTTTTTCTATTACATAGTTTAAAACTCATCAAACATCAAATAAAATTATTTTTATCATCAAAATATTAATTTACATTAAAAATTAAGAACAAAATCTTT
The DNA here is from genome assembly GCA_029884605.1 of Ormosia emarginata. Lineage (NCBI taxonomy): Eukaryota > Viridiplantae > Streptophyta > Magnoliopsida > Fabales > Fabaceae > Ormosia > Ormosia emarginata. Next base: position 58,784,083 of record JAQQTP010000082.1, on the reverse strand, counting down.
ATATATTAATATAAATTACATAATAATATCATAATTTAAAATTAAACTCAATTTTATAAGTCAGGTTGACCCATTGCAGACTAGCTCTGATTAGGCCAAAATTTATTTTTATATCATTTTTTTAAACCCAACTTATCTATTTATTAAGTTATTCGACTTGATTATCAAATTCAACTCATTTTAATATCTTAATATGACCTCACAACCACTAGATTAGGCCAGCTGTAACAAACGAGTCCATTTGCTTTTGATTCATTTTATTAATTTGTTAATAGAACTATGATGTTTTTATGCTTGTTATAAAAAAAACAAAGGTTTTTAGTACATTGGAGGGCTATAGGCCCAAAATGAAAACTATGTAGTAAACGAATGCTTCACAAATTCAAATTACACCAATAGGATTAAAGTAAAAAGCAAGACAGGTGAGAAAAAAAGTACTTAATTGAAACCAACTACTCCCGTTTAGCGTGGTAGAAAATTTACTAATGAAGATTAGTAGCATTTAACATTTTTAAAATGAAAATTATATCTAAGTGTTAATACTATAAAATATATCTACATATTCGATTCATTTAAACTATTTATAATACTAATCCCATTTAATTGTGAAAAAACAAAAAATATATAATCTTTAAAAAAAAATTACTTTCCTGAAATTTAAATTTATAGAAATCAAAATTGCTTACTATCATATTCTTTGTGAATAAAATGCTAGTAGTAATGCTTTTAAGTAAAACCCTGAAACCCAACCACCAAGTGAAGAAAACGGCGGGGCTGCCATGCTTAGTCGATTATAATTAATTAATTACCCATTTGAACGGTGGCTACTGGCCCATAACAAACTATCAACAATACTGTTCAAGTTTTTAGCTATTTCAATTTCTGCGCACAAAGTCATATTGACATTTGTTTATTCTACCAGTCAACACCAGATAGTAGATACACCGACACAAATTTAAGGCATAATATACGCATGACGGATCCAGAAATTTTTGTTCATAGGAGTAAATCTTTTTATTTTATTAAAAGTTGTGATATTTGCTATGCATTTTTTATATATAATATTAATGTGACTATTATTTTTTTAGTGTATATTAACACTAGTTTATTTAAGAAAAATTACCTTTAAATCATCTAAAATTGATTAATGATTATACATATAAATATGACTCTGCAATAAACTTGAAATTTATCAAATTAACTTTATATTTAAGTAAAAATTTTTCAAATTATGTGAAAAATAAAAATGATGTATTACGTATATAGTAGTAGATATATTTTTTTAATGGGGGCATGTGCCCCCAAACCCACCAACGTGGGTACGTCCATGCCGACTCTAACACTCAACCACAGCAGGAGCCACAAGCAGGCAGTGAACCTGGAAGTTCAATAGGGGTAGAATTAGAAAGAACACGAGACCAAAAATTGTAGCAGATAAAAAAAGAGCAAAATAGAGATCTAATAACCACAAATTAGAAGGATACGTAGACAATATAAACGTACTAGGGTTTAGTCCCCTGATACTATCTAGCCCACGAACATTGTCAAGACCACGGCGAGGAGGGCCCCGTGGACCGCCACCACCTCCACCGGGACCGCCAGGAGAACCGCCATCCCATTTCTTTGAAGCACCAGAACCTTTCCTGTAGGCATCCGACTTTTCCATCTAAGGGATGATGATAACAGGAGCAAACATCAATTCAATTTCAATAAATTCCCTACAAACCATTGCGGTTTGGATCGGATCGGCTGGTCCGACAGCCAAAACCGGTAATTGACCTTTAATCCAATATTGATTCAATGTTATATCCGTTTTTGTGATTGCATCATGTTGAACCGGCCAAGACCAATTAAAACCGAGGTTGGATTGTGTTAAACGGGATTATTTTTAGTGTGCAATGTTCATTCATTTGTAAAAAGTTTAAAATTGACAATAAATAAATTATTTTAAAAAAATTATACATTTAAAAATCATCTTCTTCGACCGAACAATTTAATCAATTTAAGTTTTTTTAGTTCGTTGTCCAGTATTATGACAACATTGCTACAAACTCCTAAATAGGAATCAAGAAAAATAAAATATTACCGAAAACAACGTCGCAAAGAATACGCCAATGATATTAACAACGACCCAGAAAAAATCAGTGATTGTTTTGAGCCGCCAGATTGATCGCTTTGATTTGACAACACCTGCAGAAAATTGCATCAACCGACTGATTAGATCATTTTTAGTTCTCAAAAAGTCAAAAGTCATAAATGACAGAATTTACAGCATATTTATTTTGAACCTGTCATATACGCTAAAAAAGTTATAAGATCAACCGCCACATTTCATTTTACATTATCGTTTTTTATCTAATTTTTATATGTTTAACTTATTCTCAAATTCATTTTACAAAAAAAATTATAATTACATATAACATAATTTAATATTTCTTTCATGTAAATATATAATATAAAGACGATATATATATTTTTAATGAACATAAAATAATTCTCTTTCATTTTGTGATGTGGAGAGAGAAAGTATCAAAAGAATCAGCATGTTTATTTAAAAAAGATAGTTTTATATTTTTTTAGATATGTATTACTATTCACACTTTTTTTAAAAATATAATTGAATGAGAAAAAATAAAAAAATATAAATAATAAATAATATTAGATAGAATGTGAAAAATAAATGTATGTACTATTTGATAGAAGAATATAAGAATTGTATTTCTTTAAGAGACATCACGCATCACGCATCACGCATAAAAAACTGTTTTACATTAAAATTAAGCAAGATATTCCAGATATTAAGTTTTTAAGCCACAACAGTATGGCTTGTAGCCCTCGGTTCACTAATCACTAAGAGTTCCAGTCAATAACGCAAGAGAACATAACAATAACAGGGTAAACATTAGACGCGACATGAAGCAGGAATAAAATTTCTTAATCATTAACCACCCAACACAACTATACTAGAAAAGAAGACAAGATTGAACAGAAATGGAGCACACAAAATCGGAAAGATGCTACTTAATATGAGTAAACATGCAAATTCAATGTATTATTATGTACTACAAACCAAATGAAGAAAGACCTATCTATTTCCAGCATAAAACTAGTCTTCTCTTCTACCTTTTCATTTTTAATTATTGCTCTACAGTTTTATTAATAGTTACTATACTGCAATATAGTATATCAATATATATAATTGACTTTATTACTAAGCATGATATATATTTAGATTAGAGATTAGGGATGCAGAGAAGGGCAAAGCAGATTGACCACAAACTCACATCCAACCTACCTGTGCAAGGTGGAGTGGGTTGGGTACCCGCAGTTGGGGTGAGATTGCCAAGCCTAATTTGCAATCCAACAATGAGTACATTAAAACCATAGTACACACTTGCTTTCAGATGCACCTATTGTTTTGTTCCTACTTATAAATTTATTGTTTCCTTTTCAATTAGAGATTAACATCACAAATAAACAGAAATGGCAAAATATAGGTTATGAGGATCAAAGTGTGCTTCACTGTTGCATGCAACATCTAAGGTGACAACCAATATTGCTAAGCCAAACCAAGAGATTACGAAAAAAGTCAGAGTATCTGGATAAGAAGATACTAATTTAATTGAATAGCATGCTACTGTTCCTTTCCATATAGATTGAGATTTGAAATGCATATAAAGTCAGTAGCGCTTAAGGATAATATGTGGGCAAGTTTCATGCAAATTAAACTGACTTCTCAACTGCTGGTTGGAGCATGGATGCAATGTTGCCAAAGACCTTAATATTCAATGTCATGACCCGTAAAACTGGAAAATCAGGGTACCCTGGGATAAAGACGTTAAAAGTAAAAGCACTCTGAATTTGATTTAATAAAAAAGAAAAAGAAAAAACGTCTGCCACGCGACATAGGCCATTTCTTTTAACTTCTGCCATGGGTTGTTTATTGGTATAGTCTTATATATTCAATGAGCTAGAAACATCATCAGTATGATTCTTAAAATCTAAGATTTCAAAACAATGGTTGATATGAACTAAAAAAGAAACAACAAATTAACATAACCGGCACAGTGGTATTATTACACTAGTACCTAAGGGCCCTCCCTTATATTTATTTATGCATAGATGTATCATATATACAATTATACATGGATCGTTTCATTGAGGCTTCATAACCAAACCAACGGACCAACCCTCATAGATCTCACACACACACACACACACACACACACACAGAGAAGAGAAAGAGGAGGGGGGCAGGGACCAAATGTGAGTGCACTGTGCACCCAGCTATGTCCCGGGTTCGCAACAAGTATTAAAACTTATGCACCAAACGTAAATCAATATCCTAGATATCACATCACTTAATCCAGGGTCAGATGCCATCACAGTCAAGATAGGGCTCCTGATGCAATGCAATAACCGCGAAACGAGCACAAGTATGGGTGAGAATAGAGGTGCAGAGAAAATGATCAGATTCATCAGTAGATATCACAAGATATTTGGTGGTTACAAGTAAGAAATGAGAGATGGTAATCAGGCACTCGAAGAAATAAGATTCTTAGCAATCATCGAAACTTTGAAATTCCTGAATCCCTGTATTTGGAATCGTCTTTTGAAAAATAAATGAAAACGAAAATTAGATAAAATTAGATTTTAAAGCACCAAGATAAGAGGTTTATATGAATCAATTCAAGCATAATAATTATTTAGGAAAGGGCACTAATTAAGAGTATTAATTGATACCATGATCGTAATTATTACGATGAAGCTAAACCAAAACCTAAAAGGCTACCAAAATAAAGAAAACGAAGTTGATATGAATTTTCGAGAGAAGAGGATGATACCTCGCTCAACGTAAGCCATGTTAGACGTAGATTGCTGCAATTCAGTTGAAGAGAGAGGAAGATAAACCTTTCCAATTTAACGCAGGATATGAAGCTTCTAGACTCCTTTTTTTATTTTTATTTTTAAACAAAGGGTAGAGCCCAAAAGAAACGTTTGAGACTCAGTTTTAACCAATGTCATGGGCCATGGCCCGTAGAACTTTTCAAATCGGCCCATTTAAATGTTCATTAATGATTCCCCCACACCCACACCCACAAATATTTTGATTAAAATAATTTATTTATTGACTTTTTTAGTTTTTCATAAAAAAATGATTAAGTAATCAATAAGTAAACACTATTTTATAATTTAAATTATTTATTTTAAATGTTAAAACTTTAAAATTTATTAGGAAAAATATAAAGTTAAAGCCATCAGTTTTTTACTTATTAATTATTATTGTTTTGTAACTCTAAAGTCTTAAGTCGTCAGTTTATATTTATATATTTATTTGGTTGCTAAAACGACCATCAGGTGTGTTTACTTTATATGTATATATAATATATTTATATACTATAGACATCCAAATTAGTTACGAGCCGGTTGAATGTTTGATAGATATAACAAAATAATTGGGTAGGATGACTGCAAGATATGGTTGATAGATTCTGTATATAGAATGACTGCTAGATGGTTGAATGTTGGTTGAGTGCAAGATGGTTGAATGGTTACATATATAGCCCACATATGATGGATCATATCTGCATATTCACTTCTCCTTGGAATTGAAGTCAAATTCACTCCAAGTTCTTCTAGTTTAGCAACCCGTTTCATTGGCAGATAATGGAAATCGAAAGAATACAAACCTTGGCTATTAACCAGCTCAAGGAGCTTCCACCCCAGTTCATTCGCCCAGCCAATGAACGCCCAGAGAATACCAAAGCCTTGGAGGGTGTCACTGTGCCTGTCATCTCAATGTCTCAGCCACACCCTCTTTTGGTGAAAGAAGTCACCAAAGCAGCCTCCGAGTGGGGATTCTTCCTCATCACCGATCATGGTATATCGCCAACACTCATCCAACGATTGCAAGAGGTGGGTCAGAAGTTCTTTGCCCTCCCTCAGAAGGAGAAAGAGGGTTACGCAAATGACCCCTCCACTGGTAACTTTGAGGGTTATGGGACCAAGATGACCAAGAACCTTGAAGAAAAAGTGGAGTGGGTCGACTATTATTTTCATCTTATGGCTCCTCCTTCTAAGGTCAACTATGACATGTGGCCCAAAAACCCTCCTTCCTACAGGTTCGTGCTTAAGTTATCCATATGAATGTTAAGAGAATTTGTTAAATGATCATGAAGGAAGAAGAAATTGTTACTTTGCATCATTTAATGTTTGTGACTTCGTCTATAACATTAAATTTGTAGTTAAATTGAAAGACAATAATGACAGCAATAAAAGTGGTAAACATTGAATGATAGTGAGTAATAACTTTTTTCATTTTAAAAGCATCTAAGAATTTCTTATCCATGTTATTACATGATAATTAATTTAGCTTTTGCATTTCAGACTTCGGTTTGCGCATTAGTGTTTGTAACGATGCGAAGTTGAAACTCTTCAATAATTATCTTATTAATATCACATATTAAAGTTGTATAAGTATAATTCTTAGAGCCAAGAAACGAAAAACTTACATTATTGTGTGTGACAGGGAAGTAACACAAGAATACAATAAGGAGATCTTAAGGGTAACAAACAAGGTTTTGGAGCTTCTGTCCGAAGGGTTAGGGTTGGAGGGGAAGGTTTTGAAGTCCAGCTTGGGAGGTGAAGAAATAGAACTAGAAATGAAGATAAATATGTACCCACCATGCCCCCAACCAGAACTAGCATTGGGGGTTGAGCCTCACACCGATATGTCTGCCCTTACCCTACTCGTCCCAAACGAAGTTCCGGGCCTCCAAGTTTGGAAGGACAATAATTGGGTCGCAGTTAATTACTTGCAAAATGCACTCTTCGTACACGTTGGTGATCAACTTGAGGTAAAGTCATGTGTCACGTTTTAGCAGGTTAAATTATTTATACAAATTGAGAAAACATGGATCAATTGTGGTTATATATACATAAACAAGAGAATGCGACTCCACGATCACTCTAATAAAAGATGCCCTTTTGGTACATATTTTTGTGGTAGGTGCTGAGCAATGGGAAATTCAAGAGTGTTCTGCACAGAAGCTTGGTGAACAAGGAACGCAAGCGCGTGTCATGGGCGGTATTTGCTGTGCCTCCACATGAGGCGGTGATTGGGCCTCTTCCTCAGCTCGTCAACAATCAAAACCCACCCAAATTTTCGACAAAAACCTATGCTGAGTATCGCTACCGCAAGTTTAATAAGCTTCCCCAATAAGGGGAAAAAAAATTAGTATATCATTTCATATATGGAGGGAGCTTATTAAATTTGTGGCACCATTTGGTTTATGAAGTGTAGTTGATTTCAGTAATGCAATTGCTTTCAAAGTAAAAAAAGAGTGCCTTCGCAATGAGAAATTTTAACATGTTCTTGTAATATAATAAATGTATGTTTTATGAAAGATTTTCATTATTAATTTTAAATAAATTTACATAAAATTTTAATTATTAATTTAAAATTGATGGTAGAAATCTATTATCGAATATACATTTATTGTATTGTAAAAGTATGTAATAATATTTCCCCGTGGCAATTGGCATATGTTATTTCCCTTTAAGAATAAAAGAAGGTTATATTATGTCTTACTTTGGAAGAAAAAAAACAAAATAAGAAGAACGCTATGTCATTGCTTTTAAGAAATTTGCAATAAGTTATTATCTCCGTGATGTAGTTGTAATAAAACAAAATAGTTGTCTTAGTATAATTGATAAATAATACTTTTTCACATTAATAACTACGATTTTTGATGCACAAAAGTCTCGTGTAAATATCTTTGAGGCATTATACTCATAAGGCTCAACCTCGTAATTTTTTTTTTGAGCTGGTAATTGATTAAATATAGACAACAAATTTTATTACGTTAGTGTAGATTTTTATAATTAAAATATCTTATTTTTTTCAGCTGAATAATTAAAATATCTTATTATCTATTACTACTAATAATAGGGATTGGGGAGTTTGTTATCTAATTTTTCATCTTCCCATAATGACACTATTATAATGACACTATTATGATTCACATAAAGATAAAAAGTTGGTACTACTATGACATAAATATAAGGACAAATATGTAAATTAAGAGTACGAATACCAACAGTTATCAAGTTAAAAACGGAAAGTAACTCTAGCAAGTACAACTGTACGTTCTATTCAGTTTCATTCTTGGATTTCACTTGCAATCATAATTGCTAAGTTAATCACTTTCTCATTCTCTAAAATGTAATTTGCATATGTAATTTTTTTTAAATGATAATTTTGCATAAAATTTAATATATTTATTATTATCATATATAATTAACAAAAAATATTAACACTAAATTTAATTATTTGAATAAAAAATAAAAATATGGATTAACAACACGTCAATTCACTTGTTATAATGAGTGATGCTTTTATTTATGATAAATTTTTCAACAACTTTTTAATAAACAAATATATAAAACTTTTTACATTTAAAATAATGATACACACTTACACATTTATCATCTTATATTTATATAAATTTTATGATTTAATTATAAGTAATTTTATGTCATTTTTTATATACTTATATTTTAATCTTATTACCTATATGCGCTTTGGTAATGTGTAAGAAACGGTGTTTTTAAAATCAAAACGGTTGGTCGATTCAACATGTCGAACTGTGAAAACCAACTGATTGGACCGTGAATTGATTATATCTAAAGTTTGGTTCACAATAAAAAATCGACAAAACCGTAAACCATTTTCGAACCGTCGAAACTAGCCAAAACCAGATTGAATTGATGACCCGCTTGAAACGGAGAAGGTTTGCATTAATCAACCGGTTGAGTTATGGCACAAAAGCCACTCACAGACGCTGCAAATAGACACATACCATGGTGGTTCAATCTCACCGTCGGCCAACCATGCCTCAAATTGGTACTAATAAGTAGGTTTGATAATAAAATTTATTAATTTTTAATTTATTTAATTCATTCATATTAAAATCAATGTAGTCTATCTAATTAAAATATTAGTTTAATCTATTTAATTAAAATAATATATTTTATTGAATTGAATTTAATAAATTAAATTAAATTAAAAATAATTAGTAATCCAGGTAAAACATATATTGGATATCCAATTAATATTTAATTAAAAATCAATCCAACAGATTTTGAGTATATATTTACTTTGCATGAACAAAACAGGGTAACCAAATCTTGATGTCATTTACTCAATGCAATTTAAAATGACAGTTTGTACATAGTTTTGTTCTTTGTTCTGTGGCAAGCAAAATAGAGTAACCAAATCCTGATATTATTTTATTTATTCAGGAATAAAACAAGTTTTTTTTATTTTTTTTTTTAGGAATTTATGATGATGAGAGGAGAGGTGTGAATGAGTACGGTGGAAGGAATAATGGAACCGAAATTAGGAAAGGTGAAAGGATTTGCACCTGTTTTTTTGTAGTGTCATGGTCATGGTTCTAAATTACGGTTGCGGTTGTGGTTGTGGTCATTGTAATTGCGGGTATTGTAATTATTGCGATGCGGATTGCGATCGTTGCGACGTGAATTTTTTTTAAATTTGCACAAATATAAAAAAAATTATATAATTATTATAACTCTTTATATATTCTTATTTATAATATTTTATAAACTTTTACTCATTTGATAAGATTTTGTAAACAAACAATTAAGTAATTAAATTAATTATCACTATTCTTAATACCTCATCAATAAATAACTTTAATTTTGAACCCTTAATATAGGTTATTAATTATCTTCTTTAAACAAAAAAATTATCTTTCTTAAACAAATAACTAATTAATTAACTTAATTATCATAAATTTTAATTAATTATTACTATTCTTAATACTTCAATTATCAACCAATAATTAAGGTTAACTTTAATCCCCTATACGAATACTAATTTTTTTGGAACTAACAATTTATTAATTAACTTAATTATCAAAAAATTCAATTAATTATAACTATTCTTAACTTAATTTTCATACACTATTTTCAAAATTTTCACTCTTCTCATAAATTTTTTTTCAACTTCCCTCTTTCCTAATTTTTTCCAATCTTTTCCTCAATTTTTTTCACTTTTCCCAAATTTTCCCCCTTTCCTCTCGTCCCCAATTCCCTCCCAGACCGCTTACTTCCTCTCTCCCTATTTTTTTTTTTTCACTTTCCCAAATCCCCCTTCACCCTTCCTTTCTCTCTCGATCTCTCCATCTCCAATCCCAATCAAGTTTTATTTTTCTCTTCGTTTCTCAACTCAACCCACCTCGGATGTCGATCCCTCTCTTCCTCTCTGTTTTGGTGCTTGAGGCTTCTGCTTCCCCTTCCTCTGAAGTCTCATCATCTCACCCCCTCTTCCTCTCTACTTCGAAATGGCCCTCACCTCTTCTTCCTCTCTGGCTCTGCTTCCCCTTCCTCTTAGAGGCGCGGAATCGCGCCCTTTGCAGAGACCGCCGCCCACCTCCCCCTCTCATCTGCCTCCCTCATCGTCAATTTCAGTCTCAGTCCCCAAATCTCACAGATTTAACCCCAACCCCAAATTTCACAAAATGGTCACCGATCTGCAAGATGGAGACTGGAGACTTGGAGAAGGTTTCGATTTTCAGAGAGAATGAGATAAAGATTCAACTCTAAGCTTAAAAGGTGAGTCCGTGACTGAGATGAGTAAGATCTGATGACTCTGTCTCTGTGTGATGATATTTGTTTGTTTTCGTTTTTACTGTTGATGAAATTATTGATGAAAGAATCTTCTTCTTCTTCTTTTGAGACTGTCCAACACTTCTGATTTGAAAGGAAAAGTGGAACAGAGTACTGATGCGGCTGCAACACCGTTACGTTGCGGTCATTTTGTGTGATTTTCAGTCACAACGCAATTGCGGCCTGATGCCGTTGCGGCACAGGCCGCAACCGCAATATTGCGGCCGCATCAGGTGATGCGGACTGCAATTTAGAACCATGGTCATGGCCTTGTGGGACTGCCAAATGGTTCAATGCTTTCGGGCCTTTAGTTACAACAAGAAATATTTGTGTAGATTTTTACACAAGTTATATAGAATAAAACAATTAATAATGAATATATTATTATTTTTAATAAAATAATTATATAATATAAAAATTTATGTAATTATTTAAATATTAATTAATTAAATTTATATAATTATATAGACAAAATCTACACAAATATTTTTTTTCATTTTATGAGTCTTCTTACATTTTATTTGACACAAATAAGATGACGAGAATAACAACTATGTATTTTTTCACTAAGTGGAGTCTACTACATGAATCAAATGACGTCATTGTGTCTTATCATAAAATAAGTCTTTAAAAAAGTCATTCAAATTTAAATCTTTTTTAATCGTTTCACTTATAATTTTTCTTAATCTCCATCTACCTCTAGTTATTGGGTTATCCTCCACTTGCTCTACTCTTCTTACAGGGACTTTTAAGAATCTTCTCATTACATGTTCAAACCAACTAAGGGGATATTCTTTTATCTTTTCCACAATAGGTGTTATCCCTACTTTCTCTCTAATGCATTTATTTTTAATCATATCTTGTCTTGTATGGCCACATATCTAGCGCAACATCCTCATCTCAGCGACACTGATCTTATGCACTTGTTGATTTTTTACCGCCCAACATTCAGTACCATACAACATTACGGGTCCTATAGTTGTGCAGTAAAATTTATCCTTAAGCTTGAGAGACATTTTTTTATCACAAATAACTCCTGAAACACTCATTCATTTAATCCCTTCAGTTTGAATCTTATGGTTTACATCTCTCTCTATGTCTCCATCATTTTAAATGATAGACCAAGATACTTAAACCGTGTAATTTGTGTTATGGTATGGTTTCTAATTTTTGCCGCTAAGCTAATATTAGCATGCTTCTTACTGAACTTACATTCTATATATTCCGTCTTACTCCTGCTTAGACGAAAAATCATGTTCTTCTAAAGCTCATCTCCATAGCTCTAATTTCTCATTTGTTTCCTCTCTCGTCTCTTCAACTAAGTCTATATCATCTGCAAAAAGCATGCATTGTGGCACATGCTTTTGGATATGCGCAATAAGCATATCCAAGACTAAGGTAAAAAGATATGGACTCAAAGTTGACTCTTGGTGCAGTCCTATAGTTATAGAAAAATCTTATGTGACTTCATCATGTGTTCTCACACTAGTTTTGACACCATCATACATATCTTAGATTGCTCGAATATAAGCGATACGAGCTCATTTCTTCTCCATAGCCTTCCACAAGACCTCTGTTGGTATCCTATCGTAGGCTTTTTCCAGATCAATGAAAATCATGTGTAGCTCTTTTTTGCTCCCTCCGATACATCTCCATTAATCTTTGTAAAAGATAGATTGCTTCCACGGTTGACCTCCTAAGCATAAAACCAAATTGATTATCTAAAATATGAGTCTCTTGTCTTAATCTCCGTTCAATTACTCTTTCCCATAACTTCATGGTATGACTCATGAGCTTAATTCCTCTATAATTTGTACAATTTTGTATATCCCTCTTGTTCTTATAAATAGGGATTAAAGTACTTCTCCTCTATTCATTTGACATTTTCTTATACCTCATTATTTCTTTAAACAACTTTGTGAGCTAACTTATACATTTTCTCTGATAGATACTTCCATACCTCAATAGGTATATTATCCAGTCCGACAGCTTGTCCATTATTCATCCTCTTCAATGCTTATTTTATCTCAAATTCCTGAATTCTATGATAAAAGTTTTATTTTAGTCATACTCTCTAGTGTTTAGAATGTCTGAGTCCTCTAATGTCTCATGTCCCTCATTAAATAACGTGTGAAAATAACTCTTTCATCGATCATTGATGTCTTGTTCCATAATCAAGACTTTACCCTCTTCATCCTTAATGCATTTCATTTGATCCAAGTCTCTTGTCTTCCTTTCCTTACTTTTAGCAAACCTGTAAATATTTTTTTCTTCGTCTTTGGTGTCCAAAGATTGATATTACTCATTAAACGCTTTAACTTTAGCCTCGCTCACCGCACCGCCTTCTTAGTATATTTTTTACTTGCCTTATATTTTTCTTAATTTTCATCGTTTTTACACACGTGTCAAGCTTTATAACATTCCCTTTTAACCTTAATCTTATCTTGTACACTTGCGTCCCACCACCAAGATTTTTTATCCTTGGGTCCAAAGCCTCTTGATTCACTGAGTGTCTTTTTTGCTATATTCCTAATCCCGTAGCCATCTCGTCTTACATATTATTAGTACTTCCTTGTACCTCCCAAATCTATTCCTTCATAATCCTCATCTAAAAGAGCATTTGTTTTCCTCCCTTTATTTTCTACCATTTGATCCTTGGGACTATGTCTTGACAATTTCTCTTACTCTCATCTTAACCCCTATATCCATAATCAAAACCCTGTGTTTGGTAGTCAAACTCTCTCTAGAAATAACTTTGTAATCCATGCAAAGCTTTCTATCATATTTCCTTATTAGAAAAAAAATCAATTTGAAAGCAAGAACTCCCGCTTCTGTATGTGATAAGATGCTCTTCTCCCTTCCTAAAACAAGTATTACCTATTGTAAAATCAAAAGTTACCAAAAAATCTAGATTTGCTTTGCCCTCTGCATTAGCTACTCCTAGACTATACCCCACATGCAAACCCTTATACCCCATAGATTCGCTCCTCACATGAACATTTAGGTTCCTTCCTAGAAAAATCTTTTGTCCTAATGGTATTCATTAAACTAAACCTTCCAAATCTTTCCAAAATTTTATCTTGTAGTACCCGTCTAATCCTACTTAAGGTGCATATGCACTGATAATTTTAAAAGTCTCTTGTTCCACAACAAACATTAATGCTATGATCCTATCTCTGAGCCTTCTCACATCCACAATATTATTCTTCCAATTCTTATATACTATTATACTTACCACATTTTTATATTTTACCTTGCTGGTGTATTAAAGCTTAAAACTCGAAGTGTCGAGAGTCTTTACCTTTTCTCTAGCCCACTTAGTTTCTTGCAGGCACATAAAATTAATTATCCTTCTAATCATGATGTCCACTATTTTCATTGATTTACTTGTAAGTGTGCCTATATTCTAAGTTCCAAAACGCATCCTACTATTATGAACTAGCTTATTTACACACACTCGTTCACGAAAATGTGGGAACTCTTACTCATTTGACAATGTACTCGAGCCATACAACGCGTTGTTTAGGGCTATGACCTAACATTAGCACAATGACATCGTTTATCCATATCATAAAGATTCATTAACATTTTACATTGATTATCGACTGTCTTTCACAATCTTTCTCTTTTATTTAGGCTTGTGACTGACTATGTAAAAATTTATAACAAAGCTCAACATAGGCAGAATTTTGACACAAATAAGACACAAGGTGAAAAAAATTTCCTTTCTTTTTATTTATTTTTATTTTATAATAATAATATATTATTAAAATAATTAATTTTAATGCATCTTTTATAATATCAATTAACTATACATTAATATTTGACAATTTTTTTTGAGTTTTTAATAACACGACAATTGATCAATAGTATAAAATAATTTAATTTTAATATTTTTGTCATAATTAAATTCTAATATTAATATTCCCTTAAAACAAACATATATATTAATGGAAATTTTTTTAAAGAGATAATAAAAAATTTTAGAGATAAATTTTTGTTTTTAAATAAGTGGGTTAAATATCTATCAATCTAATTAATTAAAATGAATTAAATATTTATTTATAAAATTAAATTATAAATAAATTAAATAATATTAAATATTTTATAATAAATTTTAAATAAATTAATAATTTATTTAAAATTCATTCATTATGATACAATAAAAAATTAAACTAACCCATTTATTTGCTACCCTTACTAATAAGATCCAAACAAACCAAGAGAATGAGTGATTGGAAAGAAGAAGAAATAAAATATGAAGGATGGGCAAAGGGGCAACATAACAGATAAAGTCAGACCTCAAAAGCATATTATGCCATTATGGCTCCCAGGAGCAGTATGCGTATCACAAGTTTCTTCACCCTCCGGCTAATTGTGTTCGGATCCACATGCATGGAGAGAATCTGTTTTCCTGTTGTCTGTCTGCGCTTCGTATCTTGTCTCTCTTCAACAAAAGAAAAAAAAAATGTAGATAAGAAGAAGGAGGAAGAGAAGCTTCATTGGGATAAGCATTTAGAAATTAACTTAAAGGGTCCTTAAGTTTAGGTAAGTTTGTAGTAGAATTAATTTATGTTTGAAAACTTTTGTTTCAAAAATGAATGAAAATTTTAAAAAAAATTTAATTTCGCTTTTCTAGAGAAAAAATACGTCTTTTGCAAACGTTATTTGCTTTCAAGAACTTATAATTCCCAACCGAAAACATGCTATTAGAAATTAGAAGGGGTCCGTGGCCAGGTGAAAAAAAAAATCAGGATTCTTACTTTTTATAAAGAAAAATGAGGGAGTTTTTTTTATTTAACTTCTAAAATTATAGTATTTTATGATAAAATACAAATTATAAATATAATTTAATATAAAAAGACCATTAGATAAAAAATAAGAATTCTTTTTTTTTTCCTTTCTAAAAGAAAGTGATCCTGACTAAAAAAAAAATCACGTGAGAAACTGAAAAGTTGAGAAAAAGTTGTAGAAGAACGCGGGAAAATTTTGAAATTTCAAAACAATAAGAAGTGATAATATTATTTTATTTTTTATCTTTTAAAATATTCTATAAATAATAAGTGAGATATTAATCTTTTTATATATAATTATATGTATCACTATTTAATGGTGTAATTTTTATACAAATTATTATATTATTTTGCTCAATAAAAAAATATAAAATGGCTGATAAAATTACTTATTAATTAAGATAAGATAAGGAAGATATAAAGGATAAAGATTAGATTTAAAATATAGGGTATTATCTTTTTATTTAAATTTAATACATTTATGTCGTTTTTTTAAATAATATATTTATGTTCTAAAATTAAGATATATTAATAATTTTAATATGTTTTTAATTTATCTATAATATATATAATTTTATATTTTATATATATATATATAAATAAGTAATTGTTATATCTAGTTTGATCACTAATTAAATCGATTTAACCGATTATACTATGATCCGGAAACTTTTTGACTTTATTTCCAATTCAATTTTTACAATATTGTAATAGCATTAAAGTTAATCCAAATTAAATTTGCATATAATTTTAACTTTTCTTGCTGTTGCTGCGGGTACTGTGATGTGATGACGTTTTGTAACTAACTTTTTTTGCATTTGTGCTTGGCATTAGCAATATAATAAGAGAAATGATGGTTTTTACAAAATTCACTTTGTGAGATAATTCACGAATACAAAGAAACCATTTATATTTTGTTAAATAATAATAATAATAATTTTTTAATTTATAAATATTATTTTTTTATTTAACTTGATTGGTTATTCATTTTTTCGTGATGTATCTCAAAAAATAAGTTCATCGAATATAACAATGCTGATATAATAATAATCTCCGGTTGAGATTTGCATTGTATGCATAAAATGTTAACTGAAAAGGTAGCAGTGCCACATGGCGACACGTGACAGGAACGCCATCACAGAAAACTGTCTAAGGGAGCTGTCAAAAAAAAAAGAAAAGAAAACAGTCTAACGATTTTATTATTATTATAACAAAATTTGACTCTAATTTAAATTAGATTTTTTTAATTTTTTTATTTTATGATATATATATTTTATTAGATATTCACTTGTTTTAGTTTTATTAACTTAATAAAATATATTTATGACAAAAAATTAAAAAGAATTAAAAGATTTTTTAAACTTGAATTAGAGTCAAATTTTACTTATTATTATTATTATTATTATTATTATTATTATTATTATTATTATTATTTGGGTACAGGAATTCCATGACAGAAAAGCAGTCAAGGGTATTTTATTTACTAGCCTAAAACATAAGCATCCACAGCAATACAAAACAAGATGAAAACAAGAAGAACCTTAGTTTTAAGTTTTAAAAGATAATATTGCATTGGGCAACGAGGTTAGAAAGATGGTTAAAGACGTTGGAGAAGGTTGGATCAATTTATGAGCTGACGCAAAAATCTGGGCTTCCTTACTTGTTAAGTGACACTTCATATTTTATTAGTAGGCATTTATTAATCACGGTGAAACAATCGAGAAATTTTTATATAGTATATATATTAAATTAATAAAAATTTAATATTTTTATAAATTTTTATATTTTATAATTAATTTTATAATATTTTATAAAAATATTAAATATTGATTAATTTAATATACTTAATTAAATACATTATATTTAAATAAAAATTTGTACAAACAATCTATTTACCTATAGCCACTAAGCTTGATTCAGTAAATAGATGAAAAAGGACCCCACCTAGAAATATGGCGGAAATAATTGCAATCAGAACAAATATTATCAGAGAAAGATATATTTCCGCATTTTCTCATCATAGACTGGATACACTACATATGATTATCACAAAATAAAATTTCAATTAAGATACTTAATTTTTCTACATAAAAAGTTTAAAAACATGTGAATTACATATAATACCACTATATATGTTCAAAAAGAAGTCCTAATAGAAGCGGCCAATACAGCACCGATCCGACGTAACGTCAGCCTTGTTTGAAGATGTAAAAATCATACATTTGATTTTCAAGGTCCAATATACATGCTTATCAACACAAAACTAACAGACCCTATCTTGGCCCTGAGATATTTTGCGAAGATATGTAAGAAAAACCATTTTGTGAACCACTTGTCAGGCTTGTAGAATTACGTGCTTCTTGATGCATCATAAAGTGATACTCATTTTCCTCAGCTACCATGGAAGCTTCAGTAAACCTACGACCATAAAAGCGCAGGAAGTTCAAAGATTCTATCCTTGGCTGTGGCAATGGAGTCCCACCTTCCAACATGCCAACAACAGTAACCATGTTTGGCCTAAGTGCTGGTTCTTCATGAACACAACACAAGGCAATACGCACTAGTTTCTCCACCTCATCATTTGTAACACGTCCTTCTAGCTTTGGGTCAGCCAGCTCCAGGTAATTCCCTTGCTCATGCATCTCTAATGCAAATAGCGGGAAATAAACCAACCCTGTTGTTGGTGAGCTTGATGAATGGCCACCACCACTGTTGCTGTCATCCACGCTATGGCTTTTTGACCTAAAATAACAGTTTTTCCTTCCACTGACCAGTTCAAGCAGTACCATCCCAAAACTATAGACATCAGTCTTTTCTGAAATTGCAGAGTTAGTAAGCCACTCTGGAGCAAGATAACCACGAGTGCCTCTCATTGTTGTGAATAAACCAGACTGTTCAGGGCTAAGGAATTTTGAAAGTCCAAAATCAGATATCTTAGCCTGAAACTGATCTTGCAAAAGAATATTCTCAGGTTTGATATCACAATGAATTATCTTTTGCTCACAGCCACTGTGAAGGTAAGCAAGTCCACGTGCTGTTCCAAGTGCCACTTCAAACCTCTCTTGCCATTCTAAAACCGGTCCACCACCAAAGAGGGTGCGATCCAGGGATCCACGATTCATGTACTCATAAACCAACAGACGATGTCTCCCCTGAGCACAAAAACCTTTCAGTTTGACCAGATTAACATGGTGAATATTTCCAATAACAGCAATCTCTGTGCAGAAATCTTTTTTCCCTTGAATCCCTATGTTGACTATTTTTTTTACTGCCACAACAGTATTATCAGAAAGTACACCTTTGTATACAGAACCAAACCCACCTGACCCAATTAGAGTCTTAAAATCATCAGTAGCCTCCTCAAGTTCTTCATAGTCAAACCTTCTAGGTAATCCTGGAATGTAGAAGGCATCCAGGTCCTCTGAAGATGAATGTGAGATGGCTTTCCCTAATTTTACGTCCTGTATCTTGGACAGTTTCAATCGTCTCCACAAGAGGAAAACTAGGGCCATAAAAATAATGAATACAGTAATAGGAATCAGCACCGTAGCAGACATAGGAAACCCCTTTTTTTGAGAAGTCTGATCATCATCTGTATCATCATTAGTATTCGTAGATACGACAATAACTTTAATGAATCCCAACAGGTCACTTTCACCTCCATTACTTGACATAATGGATCCCAACTCATTTTCAATCATGTAGCAAGAACCAGATGAGTTTTTATAAAAAATTCCCAAGCAGTAACAGTGGCTGGAACAAAGATCTTGACAGATAGATAAATTCACTCCAAACATAACTGGATCAGAGTAAATAATGCGAAAGTACTCCACACCATACCCAAGTGTCAAAAATGAAACAACTGAAGAATTTGATTGACTATTGGAATCATTAGAACTACAAGCAAAGGGTAAAGAATAAGATCCATTGCTTGGCTCACAACCACTAAAATTACCTGAGCCTACACGGAAGTTTAGGGAACAAGAGCAAACAGGTGTAGAAGATACAGTGTCATCATTACATAAACCTAATCTGCCACAAGCAGAGGGAGTTTGACAACCATCCTCTGGCCCAACAAATTCCTGCTTCCAGTCAGTACCAGAAAAGCTGCTGATTATAAACTGGCCGGAGGTGGCCAATTTAGCAATTCGAAAATTAGCCAGTGGCAAGCCCACCTCAAAGACAGACACTATTCCATCATGTCCAAAGAGATAAAAACCTGTTCTGTTTATCATCATGTATTCCACCATATCATTTGAATTCTTATAGGCGTTTGTAGCCATTGACAGTTTCCAGTATGTCTGTCCATACCATTGCAGTATTGCATCCGAGGCAGTAATTCTCAGCTTGTAATTTCCAGTTGACAAGTCTGAATCTGATGCAGCACTTGACAGATATACTCCAACGGGTAAACGCTGTCCAATAACAATTGTATCAGTTGGATTCTGGAAGCTCTCCCAAAGAGAACCATTGGATTGATCAAGTAAGACAAGATTTCCCATCTCAGTCAGTACAAGTTTATTTACTGGTGATTTCAGTGGTGGAGTTGACCATATGGGATCTCCATCTTTGTCAACAATGGTAATCCCGTTGACAGTCAGATTCATTATACCAGAATCTGAGATGGGAGCATCACGGTTAGCAGACCAAATGATAGTGCTCGATGCAACATGAATGACACACAGATAGAAACTGGTATGTTGACCACCGGGATTGAATATAGCAGCCTTGAATGTTTTGTTGCTAGACAACAAGAAGGTGCCAGTGTTATCAATAAATTGAAGATATGAAGCAGCGAAATTCGGATTGATATAATCCGAAAAAGTGTAAGCAGAGATGGCAGTAAACAAAAGGAAAATGTAAGAGAAATATATGATAGGTTTCATGGTGTAATTTGATAAAATACAGAACTGACAAAAGGAAGAAATGGATTTGGATTAGAGGAGGGAAGAATAGGAAAGGGTGGAATTGGTCTGTTTGGGTGCTCTCCATTTTCTTTTCTACTATATTCCTACCCGTATCTGCGTTGACCATTGAAACTCCTTCCCAGTCTTCTTTCTCTCTAACTAACTGTTTCCAAATTCCAATCGTTGACGAAAGTGATCATTATTAATTATCTGGTCATTAGAAAACATAGGCACGCAAGAATAAAATTATATAAATTTCAGTGGCAAACATATTTTTTATGCGTTTTTTTCTGTTCTGAGTGATTCGTTGTCAAAATTCATGACTCAATGCCATTTGTTTCTCATATCTGATATCATTTTCCGGCAATAGTAATTTATGCTATTCCCACATTCATCCTCCTACTCAAATTATTGATCTCCAATAAAATAAAGCCCACCTATTTTAAAATATAACGACTTCATTGCCGGCATGACGTGAGTAGTTACTATAATTTATTCTGAAATAGTTGTAGTTACATGCATGATGCATTCTTCCACAGCTCATCTTTTTATATATATTTATTCTCTTAACAAAAAATAAAATAAAATAAAATAAAATACCTCTTTCTTTCTACAATACATAAACTATCAAGTCATAAGATAAAAACGCAGAGTATGGAAGATTCAGGATAAAAAAACTTGAAAAAGAAAAAGCATCAAACATCTGTTCTGCATTATAAATTCAAGGGACATAACCTGCCTAAAGTGAACAATCCCCCAACTGGATTAATCCTAAATTACCTAAAGAATCATTTTTTGCTTACAATAAACAATCACTCGCCATAAATGTGAAGAACTAACATTGAAATTTGCTTCCTCTTATGGCAAAGACTTCATTACGAGAGAGTTGAAGGAAGTAACATTGGAGAAAACACAAAAGGCAGAAAAGAGTATGAAGAGAGCAAGTACCACGAGAAGGAAACGATTTTTGAGAAATCTGGGCTAGCGCTAAGAACCCTAAAAGTTGAGAAGTAAATTAGAACGCAGTTCATGACTCGTTATCGTACCCCCAATTCTAATGTGGAGCAGCCCACAGCTTCGAAGCTTTGGCGGGACATTAGCAACTATAATTTCTATTAATTAATTCAAAACCTACAAAGGTGAGTCGATGTAATAGTTGAAATCCTAAAGAAATCACATATTTCACATATTTCTTTTAGTATTTTTGCAAGAATAAAAATTAATTTTATGAATCATTCAAATGAATCAAATAGGTGAAAATATCTGGTCACCATAACTTGTATAAGGATTCAACTTTTTTTTTTTTTTAACGTGAAAAGTTGTAAATAGCTAACAGCCAACAGGAGAGGAGAAAAAAGGTTACCTACTAGATAATCAAAATTTGGATGTCAACCTTAACCTTATTCAATTTTAAAGACTTGAAGCTTAATAGTTAGATTTATCAATTTCATACAAAAGTAACTTTTTATATTCTCTCTCATTATTTATTTTTTTTAAAGAAAAATTATACGATTATAAAATAATATAAGAAATAACTAAATTACATTGATATTTCTGAATCAATGTCCTATACTTGTATTTTACTTTTCTATTTTTCTATAATTTTATGGTTAAAAATAGTAAAATGAATATTAATAAATTATAATATGACGTTATTGATCTAATCATTGTTTTTTTAATGTAAAGTCTTTCTTGTCGTAATCTATTTTTAAACATAATTTCTAAAGGACACATGTAAATTGATCACTTCATCTATTTTGAGTCCTCTAAGACTGCCACATCAATTTATATTTAATTATCAATTAAGCCATGTCAGCATATATAGAGGATTATCATGTCTTCATGACTCTTCTTATTTTCTTATTTTTAACTTTTCTTCTTTCTTAGTACTATATGGGTAATGTTGATAACACAAAGAAAACCAACACAAGAAGTCAAGAACCTCATGAAGTTTAAAGTTAACCCCATATATGATGAAAAAAGTGGGAGAAAAAAGGAAAGAAAAAAAAAATAGATGGTTGTGAACTTGTGATGAAAAGTTTGAGAAGAACTCTTTCTTAATAAATATCATTACTATTACTAAATCGTTTCTTACATCTTTTCTAATTAATAAAAAAAAATTGAAAAGTTCAAAATATAAAAGATGAGTTATTGTGTAAGAAAATGTGTTTATGCAAACCAATTCTTAAGATGCGCCTGTGGAATGAGCGAATTTATAGAATAAACTAACAAGGGTTAGAGAGAATTGTAATTAAGTCATATTTGTAAGAAAATGATCAAAATTTAAACCTATAATAAATAAATAATCGTTGAAAGAATCTCTTAATTAATAATCAATCTGTATGATATATTCATTGATTAATCTCATATTAATATCTATTGGAATACCCTATTAAAAGACACACACACACACACAAAAAAAAGTCCTCAGAACTTCGTGATCAATAATATAAAAGGGTGTGGGATAGGATAGATGCTTAGAATGTGGCGAGCGATGCGGCGTTGCCAATGCCAAATAGTCTGAATTATTATCTTTGATATAATGACTATGACTATGTAATAAGTCCATACCAACTGTCTTTGCACAGCTCAGCCACGCCCCACATGCTGGTTGGTGGTTGCCGAAGCTTCATATACAGCTTATATATATAATCCTATATTCTCTCTTGCTGCTTATACTATAATACCACATTGAAACAGTCTGGTTTCTTTGACATTTGCTACTTAGTTAACAGTCATTTAGTTAGCTGCAAAACTCAATCTTTTATTCGGATCACACTCTTTTTTCTGAGAACAACTTGCAGTTTTCACTTCTTTTCTAACGTTTACAAGATTTTCTTTTAAATTTAAAAGGATAATGCAGATAGACAATATAAACCTTACGTCGATGCTGAGACAATTTCATTATTGCTCTAAGAACTAATATTGTATTCTATGGGACGATTCACGAGTTGAGCAGGATAGTATATCAAATTATCAATCAAACAAGAAAATAAATTAGTATGATGAACAAGTTACCGGCTTGTGACTTTGTGCAATTTAAAAACGACGTAGTAAACCTAGTGATGGTGATCCAGATGGATACTTGAATTCAAGTACAGTTGCCTTATTAGGCCAACCTAATAAGACAATTTTAATCATCTTCCAAACTCGCACTTGTTAAATACACCTTAGTATTTGGTTTATTGACTTATTGTATTGCGATTAGTGGCGACCTCCTTTGTTAATATACATACATTGTGATGTGATTGTGATAGCAACTGTTTCGTCCTTTATTCAAGGGGTTGATCGCCAGAGAGATTCAGGTCGATCGTCTGGTAATTCGCTGGTTGGAAACAGAGTAGAAAGTCAGTAGAGACATTCCGACCGATCAGTCTTTGAGTCAAGATAGTGATGAAGGCATAAGTAGAGAAAAGTGAATATGTTTGATCTAGGCTGTCAGACCGCTTTATATAGAAATCTAGATGACTGACTCTCTGGATATCATTAGTTCAAGCCATTTAGGATTTTGAACATTATGTACAGTCATTATAACACAAATGTTATATATAGTCATTATGACGTAAGACATTATGTCTATTGGTGGGTCATATTAAGCTTGTACTTATCGAGCCGTTACCCATTTGGATATAGGCCAGTCAGACCTTGCAGAAATGAGCCTAACTTATGGTCGGATGTCAATTGGATCAAGATAGTCCATAGCTCCCCAGCTTGATCATCTGTGAAGATGGACCGAGCTTATGAGTAGTCAGATGTTAATTGGGCCAAGACGGTCCACAACCCCCTAACTTGGGCAATCAGTGATGATAACTCGAGCTTGTATTATTGTTTATTCTTATCTAAGCTTATGAATCTGGACGGTCCACTTGGTTTGTATACTTCTGTCTTGTATTCGGTTTGAATTTGACTTTTCAATTTAAAACACTTGTATACCTCAGATGACTTTATATGTCTTCGATTTCTTCAAGATGTGCGCTCATAAACTCGATCAGATTTATCGGGCTAGACTGTCTTCATGACCTTCGTCGATTTTACCAGGCTAGGTATTCTTCATAACCTCAGCCAGTTTTACTAAGTTGAACCTTCTTCATGACCTTGGTCGGTTTTACTAGACTGGGTCTTCTTCGTGACCTTAGCCAATTTTACCGGACTAGACCTTCTTCATGGCCTCAACCGATTTTACTGGTTGGGCCTTCTTCATGACCTCGGTCGGTTTTATTGGGCTGGACCTTCTTTATAACCTATGTCGATTTTATCAGGCTGGGCCTTCTTCATGACCTTTGCTGGTTTTATCGGGCTGGACCTTCTTCGTAACCTCTACCGATTTTATCAGGCTGGGCTTTCTTCATAACCTCGGCCGATTTTACTGTATTGTGCCTTCTTCATAACCTCTATTGGTTTTATCAAGCTGGGCTTTCTTTATAACCTCTGCCAGTTTTACTGGCTTGGGCCTTCTTCATAACCTCTACCAGTTTTATCGAGCTGAGCCTTTTTCATAACCTTGGCCGGTTTTATCGGGCTGAACCTTCTTCATAACCTTTACTGGTTTTACCAGGCTGGGCCTTCTTCATAACCTCTACCGATTTTACCGGGCTGGTCCTTCTTCATCCCAAGTTTTCGGGGTCTTCATCTAGAATTTTTCAAGAATTTGTTGTGAGTTCAATCTAACTTGTCTTGATCCTACCATGTGAATAATTCTAATAATAATATGTCATTGAAATAAACATAATTAGATTTTCATACCTCAGTAAGGTTAGTTGTATTAAACCCATGCAAATAAAATTCATACACTTATAGTTTAAAAAGTTCAAATTAAAATAATGGATATATTAAATTGTAGAATTTAATGTTATGCAAATAAACAATAATAAATTACGATAAATACAAGTATTCATTACAAATTATCACATATAAATACAAATACTAATGTCATTCCTAGTGATGACAATGAAATATAATCACACGAAGTCAAAATGACATTATGATCAATTTAATGTTATGTAATTATTAATTAATAAATTAATGATAATAAATAGGAATTAAGGAATTCAATGACAATGAATATTATTTTAAAATATCAATTAATATTGAATCAATGTTCTACCAATAACATGTCGAGAAATCAATTAATAGTCAATTAATTCCGTGATATCATGAAGTGATAAAAATTATATAAAATAATGATAAATCAATAGCCAATTAATTCCATGATAATAATGCACATCAATGTCATTTACTATCACGCTATATATATTTCCTAATTAGAAATAAAAGACAATAATACATAAAATAATGATCAATTAATAGCTAATTAATTTCATGAAATGGCAATAATGCAGCAAATCAATAATCAATTAATTTAATGATAATAATACACATCAATGCCATTTACTATCATGTGATATATATTCCCTAATTAGTAATAATAAATAATAAAATAAAATAATGACCAATTAATTAAATAGGAAATAAGTTATTGACTTGAAAGTCTTGCATATAGTATACATCATATCTTTTGAATGTGTAACCAAAAATTAATTATGCATAAAAGTAACATGCTTAGTAGTGAGTAAACATGTGCAGGAGAAATGAACATAAAAGTTGATACATTATCAAAGTCATAGTAATAAGTTTATATATAAATGCTTGACATTTCCTCAAATGAATGATCTTGAACGTTAAGTAAGCAATAAAACGATCAAAATATGCAATATAGCCATATTTGATAATGATCAAATATAGTAATCAAATCTCCTTTCCTTAATAACGTAAATAACAAGATGGCAATAATATTTTACGGCAGTAAATTGTACTCACCTAGATATATGCCAATTTCTTCCATCACCTTGCTCGAGCGTGTTATGCTTTTTAATTGCTACCAAAATGTGGTGTCCTTCAATGTTGTCCTGCTAAGCATGACATTTGATAACTTCCAGAATTCCTTTACCATAAGTTCTATTTCAAGGGTGCTTCAAGTGGTGGTTAAGTAATTTCACGCCTCTATAGAAATGCTAATAGTCAACAATTATAATCAAGACAAAATTTAGTACCAAGGATATGTATAGAAAATACTATTTATTATTATTTTTATTATTTTTTAAGAACTTATAACTGGAAAATTAAATCCATACAATTCCTTAGTATTTATATTGTGTGAAATAAAATAACAAATAAAATGACAGTTATTGTTCATTTAAAACTAGTACTCAAAATAGAATGATATACTACCCGAAAAGTATGCCAATTAAATAACAATCATTGTCATACAAATTATAGCAAGGAAAAACCAATGCTAATTAAAGAAAAGTAATTATCAATAATGGCAATATGACAATTTCATGATATATGTTACAATGTCATATATAAAAGGCATATTAATGGTAGCAAGAAGTAAAAAAATGGCAATTGTGACATGAGATTAAATGGCATTATGTGGTGAATGAATGACGATTAAAGACATGAGCATCTCAATTTTGAAAATCATGAACATGCAAAGTAATTTGCAGTAAGTCAATGATGCATTGGTTTTTCATTTTACTCATAAAATTGGAGTAATGATGCAATCTTAAAAATGTGAAACTAACAACAATCATAAAAAACTAATTTCATGCAGGAACGTGTTAGACCATTTGTGTACCGCAAGTGTATGGGTCGTTCAAGTAATACAGATACAGAGTAAAAGTTTGTTCTCACGAGGACAATGTTTCCATTACTAAGTAACAACCAATAGCTCAGCTAGATTCTAGTTAAGGACATATAAAAAAAAGAAAAGCAATTAATCTAAATCTAAACTACCAAAGCAATAACATAGGGGTTTGGAAATCTAGGGAATCCTTCTTCACTCCCTACTTCATACTAATGATATGCAATCCTTACAAGTAACATCAATGCTTAGTTAGTTTAGCTTGAGAATCTGATTTAGTTAAAAGCTTATGTCTAGGTCGATCAACTCTGGTGTCATTTACCTAATCTATTATGGTTCTTATGGTTGCATGAGGACTAGTGTAAACTCCACTAATGAACGATCTATTCTCAAACACACGCTAATACATGGCTAAAAGGTATATTTCTATCCCGTTAGCGAATCAACTCATCCAAGCCAATTGAACTCGTCGAACATGCATTAACCATACCATGTCCATCTCCACAAATCCCTATGTCTAGTTCATTTGCATCAATTAAGATCATGCAATTGTTGATCAAACAGAAGCAAGCATTAAATATAGGCATGGAAGAACAAAGCTAAACATCAATAGATACTCAAAAGATAACATAAACATTAATAATCATATAAAGATCCAAAGTATTTTCTAAATACAGCTTCTAATCAATTGAATACGAATTTACAGAGCAAAACAGTGCTCAAAAGATAAGGAAGAACAAGAAAACTCAGGGAGAAGAGGAAGGATGCCATTGATGAGAACCTTGAAGCTTGAATCCTCTTCCTTAAGGAAGAAGACCTCCAACCTAGCCTCCCTAGGTCTCCAATCAGCCCAGAAATGAAGAACAAAGCCGCAGCTCCTCTAAAACCTAAAACTATCTATTGAACTCTCCAAACTCCCTTTACAAAATATGACAAAATCTATTTATAGACTCAGCAAAATAGAAGGACGTCGCTGTATTAACATGCCAACGCCACGGCGCGTGTCAAATTAGGTCAAATACGTCGCGACATTAAATCCTTGCACCGCGGCGTTCAAATCTTCGAAGCCTCTGACTTTGGATGCAGGGGATGTCACGCCGCAGCATTAACATGCCACGCCGCGGCGTTGTCTGCTGAGATGCTAATTTGGCTTTCTCTTCCCATTTCAGCTCAAATGCTCCACATATCATCTTGTTTGGAGCCCTTCCTATGATAGAGAAAACACCAAATCAGTAATAAATATAAATTCACTTAATCATCTATTAAATATGCACAGTTTGTTCATAAACATACTGGAAAGGTATCAGAATTGAATATAGCAAATATAAGCATAAAACCTTCCAAATATGCATGAATATAAGGACTTTGCAATCAATAAAGCACAGATATAGGGCACAAATAACTACACTTTGTGTAGTTATCACACCCTCAAACTTAACCTTTTGCTTATCCTCGAGCAAAACAAAGTATGACCAAGTAAATCTTCTTAACAATTTAAACATATCATTCAGTACTTTCAAGTTTCAATCTTTCTGTTTTTCAATTAAATCAAAGCTAATAGTATGTACTGATTACTTCAATCCATAAAAAGTGTGCAAATGCCCCTAAATAAAGAGTGTGCAAATGCCCCTAAACCAGCTTCACACATACACAATCTTTCACATGCAACCAATTCAGCGTCTTTTCATGCAATCTACATATCCACAAACATGCAAGATAAACTTTTTCAACTCAAATCATACACATACGGATAAGGTTATAAACATACATATATCAGAATCATATAATCCTCAAAATTGATCCTATACTCTCTCTCTACTAATGTAAACCACACACAACTGAGGATCAGAAGGTCTTTACAGCTTGTAATGTTAGGCCATGGTATTGGGAAACAAAAAAGAAGGGAAATAATACATAACAAACATTGAAATACATGAATATGTGATTTCAAGACTTGAGAACAAGCGAACTAGCAGGGTATTCTTCAGTGAAGGATCAAAACTTGGCAGAACCATGCAATTCTTTTCCTTTTTTAGCTTTTCTTCTTTCTTTTTCTTGCTTTACTTTTCTCTCTTTTCATTTTCTTTCTTTCTTTACTTTTACAAAGCACTTCTTTTTCTTTTTTTCTTTTGATCACATTTAGTTCCTTCAGGCTCATTTTTCTCAAACATACCCCTACTCACTGAACTCACTTCAAGAAATAACACATCATGTACTCAACAAACAATGAAGGGTAGGAAGAAAATGCAATGCTTTCACATGTATTGGAACGGTTAACAGGTAAACGATGGCAATGGTTTGAAAAACAAATAAGACCAAACAATTATCAGGCTTCAAAGGGGACCTAAAGATATAATCATTCAGGGTAAGCTTTTTAAGGCTCAATCGGTCCAAAGAATGTCCTAATCATTTCCTTAGTCATGCACAATCTAGGATTTCGCCTCAAGAGAGTTTAAAAATAATTTCTAGGATAATCGAAACTCTACATGTACATCCATAAACTTTCTCTAAATATGCACTCATCTCATATTCAAAATTACACTTGCATCTAAGCAGAATGTAAATCATACATCAAAAGTAACTAAACTGTTTCACATACTTCAAGATCACATAAGGTTTCACTCACAAATGGGCAAATAACAACCTTTCATATCATGAACAATCAAAACAACACCAGCAGTCCTATAAAAATTGAAACTTCTTTTCAAACTCCTCAGTAATAACTAACTCAAATCGAACTTATTGAAATATGATGGTTATCACAACTGCATCTTTTAAATATCATCACATGCATATATCATACTTCATACTCATCCAAAACATGTAAAGATATTCCCCCAAACTTAAGTGAGACAAAATACTCACTTTCCATGATACCCCAAGGTTCTTGAGCCTAAAAATATATTTAAAATTTAGAGAGCTGAATAATAAAAATAATTATATTAACAAAAGAATAAAATATGAACAAGAAAAATTGAATTTAAACAAAATATATAAAATATATACACAAAACAGAGCATCCACGCCGCGACACACAGCATACATGCCGCAGCGTAAGACCTCATCAGCAGAATTCTACAGAAAAAACTCATTGGCCCTGCGGCGTGAAACAGGCAACGCCGTGGCGTGAGAAGCCAGACTGCTAAATTTAGCAGCTAACACAGTTTTGCTACTGGAATTGGTTCAAAGTGGCCTCCAGCAGCAACAAAACTTGTCCAAAAAGTTATTTTACAAAATGTACAACTAAAAATTATAAAAACTACAAAATCCTACTTACTAACCTATATATAACTAATAACAAAACAAAAGCATATAAACTAATTAAAATCAAAATAATGAAACATACTAATATATACAAGAATTGAAACTAACTAAATTACAATATCAAACCTACTAAACTAACAAAAACATAAAATCAAACATACTAACCTATTATAAGCTAAAAACCTAACTAATGCATAAAAACTAATTAACTTACTAAACTCTAACATACTAACATATTTAAGACTCTAAACTAAACTAACTAACATACTAAATCATAAATACTAACTACTTAACTACAGAAATTAAACTTACTAACATACTTATAAGACTTTAAACTAAAGAAAAGCATAAAAACTATTAAAACTACAAAAAACTAACATACTAACATATTTATAAATTAATACTTACTAATCACATACTATTTAACAAAAACAATAAAACCTGGGTTCCCTCCCAAAACTAGTGGCTCGAGTTATAGTCCCGCGGGACTTTCAAGGCAAACCCGCCAACTCTTTCGATCATGGCCGGTTTGTTCACAAAAGTGATGGATTGGATGGTAGGTCTTCCTTCGCCTGAATAGAGGTCTTCGTATAGGGGTCTCAAGCTCCCTCAAAGGTCTCAAATGATAAAGCTCATCCTCCATTTATTGTACCTATAATTACAAAGAATGAAGACTGAAATTAACATAGATTATTTACAACTTGAATTAGAACTAACCAAACTCATTGTTGAAATTAGTAATATGAAATTCAACCGTTATCCCCAGCAATTGCTAAGGAATAAGGCTAAAGACTTTGGAAATACACCATTGTCCCCGGCAATGGCGCCAAAAACTTGTTAGACCATTTGTGTACCGCAAGTGCACGGGTCGTTCAAGTAATACAGATACAGAGTAAAAGTTCGTTCCCACGAGGATAAGGTTTCCATTACTAAGTAGCAACCAATAGCTCAGCTAGATTCTAGTCAAGGACATATAAAATAAAGAAAAACAATTAATCTAAATCTAAACTACCAAAGCAGTAACATAGGGGTTTGGAAATCTAGGGAATCCTTCTTCACTCCCTACTTCATACTAGTGATATGCAATCCTTACAAGTAACATCAATACTTAGTTAGTTTAGCTTGAGAATCTGATTTAGTCAAAAGCCTATGTTTAGGTCGATCAACCCTGGTGTCATTTACCTAATCCACTATGGTTCTTATGGTTGCATGAGGACTAGTGTAAACTCCACTAATGAACGATCTATTCTCAAACACACGCTAATACATTGCTAAAAGGTATATTTCTATCCCGTTAGCGAATCAACTCATCCAAGCCAATTGAACTCGTCGAACATGCATCAACCATACCATGTCCATCTCCACAAATCTCTATGTCTAGTTCATTTGCATCAATTAAGATCATGCAATTGTTGATCAAACAGAAGCAAACATTAAGCATAAGCATGGAAGAACAAAGTTAAACATCAATAGATACTCAAAAGATAACATAAACATCAATAATCATATAAAGATCCAAAGTATTTCTTAAATACAGCTTCTAATCAATTGAACACGAATTTACAGAGCAAAACAGTGCTCAAAAGATAAGGAAGAAAAAGAAAACTCAGGGAGAAGAGGAAGGATACCATTGATGAGATCCTTGAAGCTTGAATCCTCTTCCTTAAGGAAAAAGACCTCCAACCTAGCCTCCCTAAGCCTCCAATCAGCCCAGAAATGAAGAACAAAGCCGCAACTCCTCTAAAACCTAAAACTATCTACGGAGCTCTCCAAACTCCCTTTACAAAATATGACAAAATCTATTTATAGACTCAGCAAAACAGAGGCACGCCACGGCATTAACATGCCTACGCCGCGGCGCGTGTCAAATTAGGTCAAATATGCCGCAACATTAAATCCTTGCGCCGCGGCGTTCAAATCTTCGAAGCCTCTGACTTTGGATGCAGGAGATGTCACGCCGCGGCATTAACATGCCACACCGCGGCGTTGTCTGTTGAGATGCTAATTTAGCTTTTTCTTCCCATTTCAGCTCAAATGCTCCACATATCATCTTGTTTAGAGCCCTTCCTATGATAGAGAAAACACCAAATCAGTAACAAATATAAATTCACTTAATCACCTATCAAATATGCACAGTTTGCTCATAAGCATACTGGAAAGGTATCAGAATTGAATATAACAAATATAAGCATAAAACCTTCTAAATATGCATGAATACAAGGACTTTGCAATCAATAAAGTACAGATATAGGGTACAAATAACTACACTTTGTGTAGTTATCAGAACGCCACCGACTAACAAAAATAACATAAGCAATCATAACTAGGACAGTTGAAATGAGATATGAGAAGGGGAATCAACTGTATCGTTTTGTTTCTCCTTTTCTTTTTTTGTGAATGAATTCTTCAAAGATATTATAGAGAGCTTTAGAGATAATTAGGATGTTGACTTCCTTATGACATATAGCAATAAGAATTATAAATATGAAAGACAAGGAAGACTTTCCTTCAATATTAAAATGGCGTTCTGCATGTTGTCATGTAATGGAACTGTGTTGCGTTGCATTAAGGCCACCATTACTTGCACAAGTATTTTCTTCAAGGGGATGGGAAACCTTGTATTGCCCAGGAGGACATCACCAAAGATAGGTATACATTGGTGACAAGAATGTGACCCTTGTGATTTCCAGTAGGGTGGGATAGTTTTACTTTTTCCTACAGATGGCGCCAAATGTTCCATCCTTTACCGAAGGGGTTGGTCGTTAGAGAGACCCAGGTTAGTCGTCCGATAATTCGTTGGTTGGAGACGGAGTGGAATGCCAGCAGAGGCATTCTGAATGATCAGTATTGAAGTCAAAATAGTGATGAAGGCATATATAGATAAAAGTGAACATGTCTGACGCTCAAGCCATTTAGGATTCTGAGCGTTATATTTGGTTATTGTGACATAAGATGTTATGTATAGTCATTATGACGTAAGATGTTATCAATGTTGGTGGATCGTATTAAGCATGTGCTTGTCCAATCGTTACTCATTTGGATATAGGTCGATCGGACCTTGTAGAAATGGACCTAACTTATGGTCGGATGTCAATTGCGTCAAGAAAGTTCATAGCCCCCCAGTTTGGTCATTTGTGAAGATGAGCCGAGCTTATGAGTGACTGAATGTCAATTGGGACAGAACGGTCCAGGAACATTTTGATATAGAACGGCGCCGTCTTCAGCTACTCTCTTTTCTGATATCATCAGTGCCAGAAGATACCCCTTGGGCACATAATCTAGGACTTGTTCAACGCTGTGAAGAACCTTTCTGTCTTAGGAAAAAACTTTTTTAAAGTGAAATTATCTTTAAAGTGAGTAAGTAAGGATGTATCTATTATTAATTTAATTTAAAGTGTATTGTGATCTTAACTTTTTAAAATTTAGTAGTAGATACACTCTTATTTACTCAATCTAAAAACAACCTACTTTAAAGGCTTTTTTTATCATATTGCCATTGATGACAAAACTAATTACTAAAATACCATTTTTAAACTATTTACTAAAATGTAACTCTTTTGAAACTGTTTATCAAACTGCCACTCTTTTGTCCTACCATGTTTGACGCATCCTACATGGATACGTCATCCTACATGGCGCATCCATGTAAAAAACGTCATATAGGATGGCGTATCCATGCCACGTGGACAAAAAAATTAAAAAATACTGCCACGTTGGGTGTGCTTCTAGGGTACTTAACCCATTCCACATGGATTTCGTACTCCTTCCAAAGGCACATACATTTCATATGCCTACTAGAGATTGCACCATAACCTTAGAAGACATCAATATCAATTAGCTTATTTATAGGCCAAATGTTTGTTTTTGATACGAAAATAGTAGATGTGAGACTTTAGTATTAGTAAAACAAAACAATTAAATAAGGCAATAAGATATTTTTATTCGATGTGGGACTTTGGTAAATGAAACAAGTATATTATTTACACACCTAAAGGAGATAGGACAAGAATTAAATTGATGGATACAACACAATAAAATCAAAATCGTGATCTATAATAATCCTTCTTTTGTCCCCACATTCCTTCTTTTCCCCTTCACAAACACTCAAACTTAATAGTCTCCAATAAAATCAGCCATAGGATAAGTAGGCAAGAAACATTCTTGGTGACTATAAAGAGCAAAAAAGAATGAATGTTAATTTATCTTCGTTGGTCCAATTCTATAGTCTCTAAATTGGTTATAATAAAGTTGGGATTTTTGTTTAATAATTCCTACAATTGGTACATGGATATAAATGCATAATGCAAGTTCGTATGAGAGGCCCTCTTACTTTACTGTTACCTTCTAGTTACGAGTTAGAGAAAAAACTATTGCATGTGTCAAGAATTATGAAGGATTAACAGATTATCATACATATGGTATAAAACACATTTGCGGACGTAATAAATAATAAAAAGAAATCAAAAGAATCATTTTGCTAGTAAAATATTTTCAATTAAAAGAAACAATAGGCTGAACAGATCAATGAACCCTTGGCATCATGTACATATATTCCTTTAAAGCAATATCA
Source organism: Ormosia emarginata (assembly GCA_029884605.1). NCBI lineage: Eukaryota > Viridiplantae > Streptophyta > Magnoliopsida > Fabales > Fabaceae > Ormosia > Ormosia emarginata. Next base: position 58,749,214 of record JAQQTP010000082.1, on the reverse strand, counting down.
TGTTTAAGGATTTCAAATTAGTATATTATATTGCAATGTCATGTTTAAAGCAATATTTACTCTTCCTCAATTTCATCACTTGTTACCTTCTTAGACCTGATTCTATTGATTCCTCTTTCAAGTCTATTCTTCAGCTGCTTAAGTTCCTTTACAGTCAAGTGCTCAAGGCCTCACCCATTAAGTGCCTACAAAAAGCATAGTGGCTAAATAAAACATCAAGTTGCATCCAAGTTTAATAACATCACTTGGAAATTGAAACAATCATATCAATTATAATTAAAGCTTGTGGTTTCTTCTTTGTACGCCACTTATTAATTTGTCAGCAATAAAATTCTTAATCTCTATGTATTAATTTTACCGTGTTGTATTCATCAATTTAATCCTTGTCCTATCTCCTTTAGGTGTGTAAATAAGATACTTGTTTCATCTACCAAAGTCTCACATTGAAAAAAAATACCTTGTTGTCTTACTTAGTTGCTTTGCTTTGTTAATACCAAAGTCTCACACCGACTACTTTCGGATTAGAAGCAAACACTTAACTTATAAATAAGCTAATTGATATTGATGTCTTCTAAGGTTATGGTACACTCTCTAGTAGACATATGAAATGTATGTGACTTTGGGAGGAGTGCAAGATCCACGTGGAATGGGTTAAGTGCCCTAGAAGCACACACAATGTGATAGTTTTTTTTTGTCCACGTGGCGTGAACACGCCATCTTACATGGCATTTTTTACATGGATGTCCCACCCTATTTAACGCATCCTACATGGTTTAGAAAATATTAAAAAAAGTCACATAGGACAAAAGAGTGATAGTTTAATAAATAGTTTCAAAAGAGTGACATTTTAGTAAATAGTTTTAAAAAATGGTATTTTAGTAATTAGTTTTGCCACCGATTGCAATATGGTAAAAAAGCCCACTTTAAAAGAACCTTATCTTCCAACTTCTAATCTCGCGTGCGTTTGAGTTCATGACTTCATGCTAATTTTATGTGATCTAGAAGAACACAATTAAGCATCATTGTAACAGATCATTGCATGCTTTTTAGATGCAGATGACTGTTAAGTCTACGATCGTGTGGCAGTGGATGAAGATAAATACTATTTAGGTGATGGGCAACATGTATGGGGAGTATAGATGTATATGGGATGAGTTTGACTTGATCCCGAATCCGTCCTAATTTTTTGATAGGGTCATTTTTTTATACTCAAACTCGATCTGATAATGGTTCAATAATGATCAGATCAACCTAATATGTAGACATAATGTATAAATTTGAACATTGTGCATAGTTAAGTAATAAAATTATAGAAGTGAGAAACTAAAACTAAAGTATATTTTATAATATATATTTCAAAACAAATAATATCAATATAAATATATTATCATGTTATACAAAAATTATTAATTTAAGTCAAAAATATTATTATTTATAATTAATTGTAAAAAAAGTAAGTTTTAAATAATTTGGAATATCATACCAGGTTGGGACAACCCAAAGTATAACTTGAACTCGACCTGAAAACATAATGGGTCTAATTTCTAAAATCCGATCTCATCCCAATTAGTTTTGGGCCTAGCCGGGTTAGTAGGATGAGTCAAGTTTTGAACACTCCTAATAGTGAGGGCGATGAACGCGATGGTGACATTATATATATTGTTCATTTTTTTAACATGAAGAGTTTTTATACTAATTATAGATGGATAATATTTACTGGGTTTTTTTGGTGAATTTATTCATAATGTTCGATTAATAGTAATACAAGTGCATAATTCTTCAAGAGCTACCAACGGAGGTTGGCTCACTTGGTCGACCTTCTGTTCATAACAATAGCACGACTTGATTCGAATCTTAGGTTCTCCCATCGATAGGCGATTTATAATTCTATTGCAAATGAATTTAGATCATCTCATGTCATTTTTTTCTCTTGAGTGGTCAAGTTGAATAAAGAGATAGATATAAAGAAATTTATTAGTGGGATCCAGTTAAAATTTGTGAAAATTCTTTTATAAACTTTATGTCTATCTCTCTCTTCTAGATGACTACTTGAGAGGAAAAATGACATGAGATGATCCAAATCCATTGTAAACCCTTGTGAAGTTGGTGGTTTGTCTTCACTTTAAAATGGGGAAAGTCTCCCCTCACCTTATAACTTTTAAATTCAACCAAAATTTTTTTCTTCAAGAGCTGGATTTACGTAATAACAAAAAAAAAACTAAAGAAGCAAGGAAAAAACCTAAAACTATTTGTTATTTTAAATTAAAAAAATTACACTTACTTCTCATAAAGTTAACACTAATTACACCCAACACCCCTTGATCGATAAATTATATAGACATCCCTTAAGCTATATGTGTCCATTGTACTTTGCTCCCGTCATTTAGGGTCTGTTAAAAGAATTAATAGATGAGTTGCCCATGTGCCTTACACGTGACTTTTAATGGTAGAAATGTAATTTTTGTATCTTTTTACATGCATAAAATGATAACTTTACCCTTTAATTTCTTCTTCCAAATTCTCCCAAACCCTTCTCACATCCAAAACTCAACCACCGTCACCCCTAAACCCCTTAAATTCCCATCTTCCTCCAAATTCACCATTTTCATAAGCCACGAACTCCCCAAAGCCATGTGACGTTGCCGCTGAGTTTGTGTTGCCAGACAGTTTGTAGTCTAGGATTGTCAGGGTCTGTTTATAAAAGGTGGAGCAGGTAGAGTTGCGGTGGTTTGACTAAGGGAGGCTAGGTGTGTTTGGGTTTTCAGGTGGCTCTTTGGCTTTTTTTTTTTTTTTGGGAAGGGGGTGGGTTACCTATTTCTAATGGGTTGTTATGGTGTTAGGATTTGGCAGCTTTTGTGTTGGTGGTTTTTGTCTCTAGTTTGATGTTTAGCTAGAACAAGGGTTGAGGTGGTTTGGGCGAGCATGAAGGTGGTGATTTTAGGTTTCATGGTGGTTTGGAGTACTGATTGTTAGAGCAAATGCATGGGTTTGCCAACATTTTTTGGGTTTACAAGAAGTTTGATCTATGGGTTTCTATATTGCAGGGGTTTATTTTTGTTGTTATCATGATATAGAACAAACAATTTGGTTTTTCAATTATGAACTTTCTGAATAATCCTGGTGAACTTTAGATCAATTGCATTCATTTTACTTCATTGATTCTTCTATTGAAATTATGTGTTGGATCGAGCGCTTACTGTTAGGCCAAAAGCTATAACTATTAGTTAGGGCGCAACTCTTTTTACTTAAACCCATCAGCAAACGTCACGGTTCGATCTGACTCCGACCCCACCTGAGCCTTGTCAAGGCAGGATGCTGGCTTACAGCCAATAATCTCCCTCCTAGCACTTGCCTCTAGCAGTCCGTGCCTTTTTGGGAACCGAACTCGTGACCTTAGCTCTGATATCACTTGTTAGATAGAGTACTTACCACTAGGTCAAAAGCTAAATTATTAATCAACTCACAACTCTTTCTACTTAAGCTCATCAGCAAGTTCCACAGTTCGATCTGACTCTGACTCCACCTGGACCTTGCCAAGGCAGGATGCTAGCCTACAACCAACATTATGTTTTGTTGTTATTTCTTGAAAAAAATTTCTATTGTTCGATTGTATTTGATAATGTTCAATTGAATCTCTAACAAGTTTGATGTTAAAGGAATAGAGATGAACATTTGATAATTACAGTTTAGGAAAAATTACACTCACCTCCCATAAATTTAAGTTTGTTAATTGTTAGGTTAAAAGGATTTTATTGTTCTATTATTTTCTGATGGGAGGGTAAGAACAACATTTTACTTAATATACAAACGATAGCTAACACTGTTTGACATAAGGGAGATGAGTCTAGGACTGTAATCAATGAGATGTCAGGTATAATTACCGCTAACTTCAAAAATGTGTTAGTAATTTCTCCTTTTAAATTTTATTTTGTCACCCATATTGCAATGACCTATATAATTTTTAAAAGTAGTTTAATGAAAAACACGGAAGCAGTTTGGGTATTAATCATATCTAATCCCTACATCAATATGACTAATCTTATTTAAATAATGTTTATGTAAATAAATTTTGATTATGTACAAATTTATGATTGTTTTATATATTATTAAATCAGCAATGCTATTAGTCATTAATAGAATTCGTGAAATACTTCACAAAGAGTGAAACTGAATTTCTATCGTACACATCACACCTTATTCATATTTTTTTAATTAAAAAATAAAAGAACAAACCATTCAAACTCAAGCCACATCATTAGCAATTTTCGTGTCAAATATTTTAATGTAACTTATTTTTTTATTTAATATATTTTTAAACTTTAAATATTAAATTAAAAGTCTTTATATAAACATTTACATATAATTTAATAAATTTATTTATTATTTTTTCCATTGTTGGAAGTGTAACCTCTTTCATAAAATTTTTAAACTAATAGCAAAGTTTTTCAACTTTAAATAAGCAAATGATTAAAAATTACTATATCAATTAACAAAAATGAATTTGAGGATTTTATTTTATTTTAACAATAGTTTACATATATCAAGTCATTATTTAGTTAAATATGCATATATTAATATTGGTTATAAAGTAGGCATCACTAAATATATATAACCAAAATACAAAAAAAAATAGACATTGATACATAGAATAACACAAAGTCATAATACACATCTATAACTTTTCAAAATAATGTTGCACGTCAATCAAAGTGTTTACTCAAAAATAAATATATACATATTTCTAATAACTCTAATATATCCCCCTCTTCTAGAATTAGAGTTCATGCATAGTCGATCTAAATAATGATAATCATAATGCGTCTTATGCTAGTCTGAAATCACCATGAATAGAGTAAGAATTAAAAATTGTCAATAAGAAATGAACAACTATAAAATATTTAAAAATACATGATGAGTTTCAGTTGTGCATGTAAAATACAGAGAAAACCACATGACAACTAAAGTATGACAATAATAAAATGATTTCAGCAGCATAACTGAACGAATGTTAAATAAATCATGCAATACAACATTATATACAAATATCAACAAGCAAGTTTTCTCATCATAGGGAATCCACCCTTTAAAATTTTCTTTTATTTTCATATTTGTTTGTCTCACATCTCATTCGGAGACATTCACTTTCATAGGAAACTCACCTTCAATGGTGTTACTTTAACATCGTGACGATAAAGTCAAACACACCAACACTAACCAAGACAAGTAACATAAAAGGACATCTATCCCATTGTCTTTTCAACGGTTTGATGCAAACTTTTCCTTGAACCACTTGTTTGTCATCACACACAAACATAAACAATACAAATCATTAATATATCACAAATAAATTCATCATATACAAGTCTATTTTCAAATAAATCATGACAATTAAATAAAATTCACAAAACTTAGAGTCATTAAATTTAAATGTCAATTCCTCAAGGGACCAACTTTGATTTAAAATTAATTTAATAATTCTTTTAAAAGTTCACATCATAATTCATAGTTTGTCTAGTCCTCATCATAGTTCATAATTTGTCAGGTCTTCATCATAATCTATATTTTCAAATAAATCATGGCGATTAAAAAAATTAACAAAACTTAGAGTCATTAAATTTAAATGTTAATTCCCTAAGGGACTAATTTTGATTTAAAATTAATTTAATAATTCTTTAAAAATTCACATCACAGTTCATAATTTGTCTAGTCCTCATCATAGTTCGTAGTTTGTCAGGTCTTCATCATAATCTATATTTTGTTAAGTTCTCATCATGATCTATAATTTGTCCTTGATTTTGATAGTGCATTCATTGCACAAAAATTCTTTCATTGAAAACGTCAACATAAAGGTTATAAAATTACTCCAAAGTCAAAGAAAATATAAAAAAGTTCATGTAAATCAAGCATATATGTTCATTGTATAATAGTACATTCCTTGCAAAGGTAAAATGTCCTCAAGCCAAGGTAATAATATCTCAATGTAATTAAGAATATTTATTTAGCTTAAATTTTGAATAATAATTTAATTTTTATAAATTATAATATTGGTCTTATGAAAATGTTAATATTCAAATTATAATAACTCTAAATTTTGTCAACTATCATAAAAAATTCAAAGCTAAATACAAAAGCAAATATTATAATTTAACAACATTAAATATGCATAATTACTTTAACAAGAATAATAAAATGTATAAAACACTAAAATAATAAATTAATTAATATTATTAAATTTATAATAAAGCATATAATCATACTTATTACTAACGAACTAAAAATATACTTGATGTTATGATTTTATTTTTTAAAAAATAATTTCTATTTCGTATAGGCTTTTTTCTTTTTTTTTTATCTTTTCTTCTCTTTCTCTCTCTCCTTTTCCTTCTTTCTTTCTCTTCGCTTCTTTTTCTCTCTCCTTTCCTCTTTCTCCTTCAGTTTCTTACTTTGCTATTTCTTTCTTTATTTTTTTTTCACCGCATCATCCAACTATTTATAATCATTTTGAATAGCTAATTGTGGTTCTCATGGGTGCACGTTGCACCTCTTGAATGAGGAGCACGTTGCACCTTTTTTAAACAAGTAAGTAATAATTAGTTAGATTTTTATCTAAATAATCATTTAATTTTAATTTTTTTATCACAAATAATATTTATATTTTTTTATACTTCTCTTAATATCATTTATCATATTTATATTTTTTTTATTATTTTTTCTCATTTAATCACATTTATTAAATAAATATAAAATAAAATAAAAATAATATAAAAACATCATTTTTAATAATCATTACCACATAGATATTTACTTTCCTAATAATGACTTTTAACAAATATCTCACTTTTTATAATAATAATAATATCTTCTTAATTTTTTTAAATTCATAGAAATACTCTTAGTCTCTATTACAACGATTAAATGCTAGATTTTACTCATTAAATTCTTATTTCTAATTTTATAATTTTTTACTATTACTAATTTATTTAAAAAGTTAATCTCTATGATTTTAATTGAATTTTTACAAATTTTATCTAATCTAGTTTTATTAATAACAATTATTGTAAAATAAAATTAAATAAAATATTTAAATTAAAAAATTAAAATTTTATTTTTCACAAAAATATTTTATGAAAAATAAGATATTACACAAAACATTATTTATTTTGAAAAATGATTTTTGTATAGGCATTTATCTTTATAAGATCTTTATAAAGTCTAATTTAAACTAATCGAAGCTATTTAAAAAATACAATAAAAATAAAATACTATCCAATAACTTATACATGAGTTTATGAAAAAAAAATTGAAACGCAGTTTATGAAAATTTGTAAGTATATATATATATATACACACACACAAAAGGATCAAGATTATCTACGGTTTAAAATAAATTATAGAAAATCTCTCAGTCTTTTAAACTTAAATATTTTCAACATAAAATATTAAAATAAATATGATTTTATAAGTAGCAGCGCTTGGATTATGATATGCACCACGTGCAGTTCATTTTGTTAGAGAGCAGGAGATTCAATTCCTTTGTACAAATATATTTCTAATCTCTTTTTCTTTCTACTGACCAAAAAAAGATATTTTTGATGAGCTTTTTTTGCTTTTGTTGTACTAGCAACAGTGCAAGACGGACAGCAACATATCTGCAGCTGTCAGCTGATACGATGAACCATAAATTGCCCACTTCGTCGGTTCTGGTTTTCGGCTGTTTTTGGTTTTTAGTTGGCCATCTAACAAATGAATTGTTTGGAATATACTGAAGAAAAAACGTTGTCACTACAAGTCTATGACAAACTGGCTCAAAATGAATAATTAAAGAAATATCTTCGAACAAAAAGCAATGTAGTGATTTTGTTGACTCGGGAGATAGAACACCTTAATTATAAGGGTAAATTACAGAAATTTAATGGTTAGGATCGGAAAAACGTTGATTCATCAAGTTCTTAGTTGAATATGTTAATGGTGTTGTAAATAAATTAAGACTTGATAACTGCTTTGTTTGGAATGAGTTTAGGGTCTTTTTGGTATGTCATTTTTGAAAGGAAAGGAAGAGAAGGAATGATTGAGTCCTTGCTTTGTTTGGTGAGTTTATAAAATATGAGGAAGGGAGTTAGAATTATTTTACATATGTGAGTCTCCTTGCGAGACGGAATTAGAGGAAAGGACGACTTTTTGTAGTTTTCACTAAAATTTATATGCATTTTTATTTTTGTAAAAATAAAATCAAACAAAAGAAAAGAAAGCATTTGTTTTTATTTTTTTATTAGATGATATTAAATAAGGAAAGTGATAACTTATTCATGACTTTTTCCTTTCTCTTATTTTCTTTTATATTATATCCTTTTTTTTTTCTTTCCTCTCCTTCATATTAGGCTTTTATACAAAGATAGGAAAAGAAGGAAATACAATAGAAAAGAAAATAAAAGAAAGGAGAAGGGAAAGAATTATTATTTATTTTATTTGGTATCATCCAATTAATTAATAGAAAATAAAGAAAATATATGTAAATAAATGATAAATTACTTTATTATCATTCATCTAATAAAATGGACAAAGTGGGTAAAATGGAAAAGAAGTTTCATTTCCCTCCAAATCTTCCAAAATGGAAAGGAAAAAATAATGTGGGACTCATGAAAAAGAAAGGAAGAAGAATTTCTTCATTTTTACCCATAAGTTGACACAAAACTAGGGAAGAAGTAAAAAGAAAGGATACAATAGGAAAAAAAAAAGAAAGTAAAGGAGTAGTTATCACTTGCACTTGCACTTGCCATATTTGGTATCATCATGGAAAAGAATAAAAATTTCTCTTCCTTTGTTTGGTTTGATTTAAGGAAAAAAAAAAAGAAATGTATGTTAATAATATTGAGATTGATGAGAAAATATGAACCCCACTGCATATCCTACTTTCCTATTTTTCTTTCCAATCCTCCCAAAAAGGGAGGGATAAAATTTTGTGAGACCTATAGAAACTCCACACTTCCTTTTATCTCATTTTCCATTTTTTTAATCTTTACCAAACAAGGGAGCATCTCTTTGCTTCCCTTCCTCCTTTTCATTCCACCCATTATTTGCATACCAAACTTAGCATTAGAGAAGGGAAAAAAGAAGAAGAATAGGGTAGATGAAGATGCTTATTTGTTTGGTATGTATCTGTAGAAAAGAAGGAAAAGATTTGATGGAATAATATTTTTGTGGGTTCCATCATTTTTTTTCATTCTCCTCTCTCCAATAGAAAGAAAGGAAAATGAATGGAAGAGAGTTTTTGTGAGCACCACCATATATTTATATGTCTTCCCATTTATTTACATAAATTTTCATTAGTCTTTGTTTGGAATAGCTAATTAGAAAAGAAAGTGATAATAGTCTAATTTTTATATATATTTTAATAAAAAAATATTATTATATTTTATTATATTTTATTTTAATGACTTTGTGATATTATTAATTTATTTATTAAAAAAATCATTAATCTAATTTTTTTGTGATAAATTTTAGATTGTACAAAAAAATAGACAATTGAATCCACAATTAAAAAAAAAAAATAGATGGCCATGATAAAGGAAGCCCAAGAGAACATGAAATTGAAGAAAAGCAATTAAAGAGGCCCCACGGTTAAGGCAAAAAGTTTAAAAAATGGGATGTAGTTGAAGTAATACGTTGCTGGACACTAAAGCCCATGGTCCAATTATAAGATAAAGACAAATGAGCAATTGGGCTATATTCAGAATGTTTTTATGCTTTCTTGAAACGGTGCATGAGGTTCTGATTTGAAAGTCAAAACGGTGCACTCAAATTAAAAGCCTACTGGTTGAGGCCGTGTAAACGGTCCAATTTTTTATATTTTTATATTAAATAGTATATATATTTATTTTATATTTTATTTAATATTATTTATTATATATTTTTTTATTATTTTTTTATTCAATCACATCTATTAAAAATAATATAAATAATATTTATATTTTTAAAAGTGGTGTAGAATTATTATTTTCTAATGAGATATAAAAGATGCACAGGGACGGAGCAGAGAATGAGCACCGCGGGGAGAAAAGAGATGAAACAGTAGCGCCGTGTAGCAACGCAGCGTGGAGTGGAAAAATTGCAGAGAAGAAGAAGTTGTTTGCATTTAAGAGAGTTTTAGTGAGATAATTTTTTTGTGTTCTAATTTTTTTATATCTTGCTAAATTTTTTATATTAAAGGAATAATGAAATTTTAATTATTTTTATATTATTATATTGAATTTTTTTATTTAATTTTAAGATTTAATGTTTATTAATTTTATTTTTTATCAAATTATATGAATAAATTTTTAAATTAATTAATTATATTTTTCTTATGCTTTATAATTTATTTGTATTATCTGAGTAATAGTGGTAATTGTTAAATATCAACTGTAATTTTTTATTAGAGATACATTTAATAATTTATTATTAATTAGAGAAATTTTAATCATACACTTAGTTATTATTTTTAGTGTTTAAATTGATAAATTTTTGTGACACACATGTTTTATCGTTAAATATTTATGAGATAAATTATTTGAGATAATAATTTGACATAATTAATATTAAAATTAATATTATAAATTCTGACCTTTAATCTTTTTATATTTGGTAAAAACTTTATCTATAAATTTGTTTTCTTATAATTTGTTTCTTATTTTAATTATTTATTTAATTTAATTTTTACATCTTTAACTTATTAATTTATACAACTAAATTAAAAAAATAATACTTAAAATTAATTCTAAATTTATATAAAATTAATTTTATACTTATTTAATTACATTTTAATATAATTAGTACACTTATAAATATTTTTAAGAGTTCATAAAAAGTTATAACAGAATGGATGAGATATAGCGCCGTGATGTTGACTTTCTTTTGTTTGATATCACATTTATGAAAATAGAAAAGGAGAGTGGATTAATTTTCGAAGGAACCACCAAAAATTATACTATTCATCATACCTTCCTCAATAGACGAATAGAAAGAGATACACTAAAAAAGACAAACAATTTTTATCATTTTATTAGTTATTTTTTAATTTGACTAATTATTTAATTTAAAAAAACTAAAACAATGTTTTTATTAATTTTCCTTTGTTTACTCTTTGCTAATACCGAATAAGGTGAAAACTAGCTCTTTTACTTTCAATCTCCTTTACATTCTTTGAGTATAGACATCTTCCTTTTTATTCCTTTATTTACAAGGATACTAGACAAACTCTTAATTTCCTCAAAGAAATGGAAACATTTATGAGCTATTTGGTTTATTTTTTGTTTTTATTTTTATTTTTAATTTTAATGTATTAAATATTCTACTTTTTATAAAAAGTTTCATATTTTGGATACTTAACAAATGTCTTAAGGAAAAATATTTGTTTAGATCTTGTTTATAAAACTTGTGTAGGCTAAACTAATCAATAAGGGATAAATTGTTATTTTTAATATAAAATAATTATGTAACATAAAGATTTAAATAATTATTTAAGTGTTGATTGATTTAATTCATACAACTTGATAAAACAAAATCTACTTAAGTCTTTATTATCCTTAGATCACTTTTTAACAAAATTCAAACATTTATTCTTTTTCATTGGAAGATAACAAATAATGAGAGTGATAACTCATCAACTTCTTTTTTATTTTCATTCTTTTTCTTATTAAATTTTTTTTTAAATTTTTTTATTTATTATGTTTAAATTAACTTATTTTGTATTTAAAGCAATTTATAATTAAAATTTTATTGAGTAAATATTTAAAAAAATAATTTTTTCCTAACAATTAATCAAAATTAAAATCAATGAAATGAATCCATTTATGTGATTTTGTTTTATTTAGTTATTTTTATTTCTTATTTTTATCAAGTCCATCCTCAAGAAATTCTTTAAGAAATTAGAATTAAGAAAAATTAAAAGAAAAACAAATATATGAAATAAGTACTAACACAAGTTAGTTTGAGTGAAAGAAATTCGAGTCTCTTAAGTATATAATCTTAAATTTGATTCTAAAATTTATATGTATAAAAATAATATCACGAAAAAAAATATATGTTTAGGCATTAGTCATATTTCAAAAAATTATTCTCCCACTTATAAGATAAGATTAAAAAAAAAAATTAAGAGGGAAAGAAATGGATAGTCGGCGCCCATGTCCCCGCCGACCAATCATAACGTTGCTTTCCACCACCTCCATCCATCTCTCTTTTGTTTTTGTTCTTTCTTGTAACTATGTAAATTGTTGTGCTCTAACCATCTAATCTAACACCTTTTTCATTCCCAAACCCCTTCCCCCCGCCCTCACCCAATCCAACTCTCTCTACCTTCCTTCTTTTTTTCTCATATGACTGCATCCTTGAAGCAGCATGGGGACTATGTTCTTTCCCTTGATGATCAAGGATTAATCAGAGCATCAGATGTCGCTTTCGTTTCAATGCATATCAATGAGCAAGTGCAACAACCTCTAGATATGCAAAATATGCAAATGCACGATGGAGAAACTCTTTCAAACAAAGACTCAGCACCTGCCGGTCACATGGGGGTTTTTGCCCAGAAAAATTATTTTAGTCCACACTGGTCTATGGATGTTATTGAGAAGGCATTAGAGGTTAGTACATATATACACTCATACACTAAAAATATTAAGTTGCTACCATTACCATGGAATAACATTCGCTTACTTTCTTTTGTTTTGCAGAAGGGCAATGTTTTTAAAGCTCTCTTTCTAACATCTCTCACTTTGTCAAATCTAAGTTCCTGTGATTGTTTTTTTCTTTTTCCCTTTTCTTGGGGGGGGGGGGGGGTTCAGTTCATGTTTCCTGGTGCTGTTTGTGTTTCGTGGCGCTACTAATGTATTAATATGATGATTAAAATTTTCCGGTACTTGTAGGCCTACTGCAAAATTGATGGGGTGCCAACAAATGCTCTCATTAGTGGAATTCCAGCCCAGAACAGAGCTGTCAGTCTGGGATTTTATTGTACATTTCACTTTAGGTGCCTGTTCATTTTAATGGAAAGACTTTCTTTTTTTGGTCTGCAATTGATCATATACAAATCATTATGAAGTCTGCTTGGGCCTTTATCCGGGGAGTGTGCACAGATGTATATTCATCATTTAAGAGTTTCTGGTTTTTTTTTAAATGTATTGATTTATGCATATAGATGTGATTAATGGTATCTCCTGAAGAAGAAGGAGGTATGTCTGTTTCTAAATCATTCTCTTAATTTCCTCCCATCTTTGTTATTTCATGCAATTCTAGATTATTTGATCATTTTTATTACTCTCTGAAGCTTATTGCAGCTGAGAACCAGATTTATTGCATGCTAATTTGAGAATGATTAGGTCTCATTATCTGAATTTCTGTCTTTTTCATAGTGACATTTGATTGGTCTTAAGCATTCTTTTGAATTTCACGTTCTTTCTTTTTGTGCTTGTAAAAAATGACATGGTTGTAATTTAATATAATTTGTCTTTGAATTTGGGGTCTGAAGTAATGTGGAAATAAATTATGAGTGTGTTCTTCTTCTTCTTCGTCTTCTTCTTTTTTTCTTTTTTTTTTTAATGTACAGAGGTTGTGTGACCAGCTAGTGTCAAGAAGTGGAATGTGATTGCTGTACTGTTCTTAAGTGATGTGGTCCTAAGCGAGCACATGTTATTTAATGTCATTTATGATGTCTTCAAGATCCTCATCATAATAACATAGCTTTCAGTTATAACACTTTCCAACCATTTCATAAACTAATTTGTTATTGGTGAAGGAAGTCACTTCTGTTATGGTTGATACTCTTGTTTGTTGCTGAATGGGAAGCTTTTGGTTGTTCCTGCTGTGTTTTATGCCTAGTCTTGGTTCTTGAATATTTTCTACTGCAATTAAAGTCAGCTCATCTTCTATTCCGCAGGTCTTATTGTCAGAAGCAAGAGTACTGGGACTAGGCCCAAGATTCATGTCAATTTATATTCAAAAGCTAGCTGTAAGTAACTTGTGTTCATTTCTAGATTGCACAGAGAATAGCAGAGGTGTCAATGAAAATGATTTTTTGAGGTGGACTAGCTTTCAGATCATTACTGGGATAATTAAGGGCTTATATAGATGCTTAGTGTTATTGATTGCCAAAGATAAGGGTTTTTTTCTTTTTCCTTTTTTTTTTTGTTTGGAGTAGCAGCCAAAGATAGCATATAATTTTAGGAGTCTTATCAATTTAAGAGGTGGGTTGTATCAGTGTTTAGTGTCAATGATTTTCAAATACATCATTTTTTTTTTTGTAGCTGATGATAACAAAACTTCTGGAAGTTTGTTATTTTAAGAGGTTGGTTGTAAAGCTTGAATATGCTACATGTTCTGTAATGGAAAATAAATTCCAATTTCTGAGAGTAATTTGTTTTGAGACAATCAGAAAAAGTACCTTAAATTATTCATTTTACCCTGGGCTTATATGGAAGCATAAGTTCATATCCTAGAAGAATTCATTAATTGTAAAGACATTGAATCTTAATTATCTAACCTAGAGTCTTGACTTGCACGTTACTTTTTTTATTTTAAAAATAAAACTGAAATGACAGGTGGTTTGTCTTTGGAGACACAAAGAGACCAAGGTGGTTTGGGATATTGATTTAGATTTAGATAATGCCTTGGACCACAAACTTAGAATTTGCATATTCTAAATTTTGTCTATGAATTTTATTTAAAAATAAAGATTTGTCTGTGAAAATATGCACTCCTTGGAGTTTTTGTGCAATTTATTTAACTTAAGATGCAATTTAGTTCTTTTCTGTTGCATATGCTTCATGTCATTCTTCTTCTTTATGATTCTTTTGTACCTTTTTCATATTCAGATTGAGCAATGCAATCTATTATGATGAAGTTGAAGGGTTGACTGGGGAGTGGCTTGATGCAACATCCACTTTGGTGCTTAGCATGTCTACTAATAGACGTGCCTTTAGGAGGGGTAGCTCTAATAAATGGAGGGCATTTGAAGAAGTTGCACTCACTTGTCCAGATGAGCTGAAAGTTGCAATGAATGGTTCTAATGAACGTGATGCAGTGAATGTGGGAGATAGTATAGCTGACATGGACAAAGAGCCCAGTTCCAGAATGGGCAGTTCAGATACCAGAATTGAACCTGCAGTTTTCCCTCTCACAGTGCGGCTTCTTTCAACAATTCCAGTAGCACTTCATGCTGTTGGTGGTGATGATGGACACCTTGATATTGGGGTGAGGCTGTACACGAGCTCCTACTTCAGGTAAGTTGGTAGTGCAACCAAAGATTTTGATTGAGATGAAGCTGTAGCTTCTTTTTATGGAATGAACTTGGTTTTATTGTAGATAAATAGTGTATAGTTCGACTTAGGTGGGGTAATGACATGTTCTAAAGTCTAAACTTACTAATGCTATGCTTAAACTAAAATGTGGGGGAAGGTGTAGATAATGGTGGGGGATTTTGTTGTAGCTTCTACCTAGGTGTTTGTTTCTAACAGAAGCTTCTTGCTGGAATTGGCCTTTGTTTTTGTCGGCCAGTTCCATATACTCTTAGTATGAGGCCATATTTGGTTCTTTATGGAGACTCAGCCGAATTCATACTATATTTCTCGTTTGGTTTGACTGCAGCCCAATACATTTTTTGATTTTGGGGACCGAAGCAGCTTTCAAATGGAATAATGTATTCATGTTTTAGACAGTAGCAGGAGTTGATTTTATTATCACCGTCGCCCCTCATAGTTATTCTTGTCTCCTGTGGGTTAAATTCTTTGATTTTGTTGTGTTTTATAAATTCCTGCGTTGGTTTGGATTGAGATCTTTTTAAGTGTAAGGTGCAATTTATAGAATGAAATATAAGAGTTGAAAATTATTGATGAAAAAAATTAATGATTTTAATTTTTATAAAATACAAATACATCACATATGAATAACAAAATCATGTATTTGTGAGTACTCATTCTCTTATTTTTGCATAAGCGGCTATTATTTAACTTTTCATTCTCCTCTTTTCCCTCCATTTTTCATTCTTTGAAATTCTTCCTTCACCCTTTCCCTTCCATTTTCGAGAATCCAAATCCGGTGTGGATTAGGGTGACCGTAATGTGTGTTCTTGATAGTCATTATAGTACTATCCCATGGAAAGGCTATCAATGAATACTGAATAATACGCTCTGGGACTTCTCACCAAAAAGCATCCATGCAATCCATGCCATTGGATCTTTGCACTGTGTTAGAGTATGTTTGGTTTGAGGGAATAGAATGCAATGGAATTGGAAGAGGAATGGGAATTCTATTTCTATGTTTGGTTATGTGATTGGAATGGGAATGAAAATTTTCTAAGGAGTGACCATCCTATAACTGTAGGAATTGATATTTCATCAGAAAAATGATGAAATCCCATTCCACACAACTAAAATATGGCCTTGTGTGTAAAAAATGGCGTAGTCCATCCCTTTCATTTGTTTAGTCTAAAAATTATCCTTTTGGGCTAAGCTGTGCATTCTTTGGCCCAAAGGAAATTGGCCTGGACCTGCCCAGACTCAACCCACATATTTAGTTTACCTGAATTGGGCCAAGTTGAGCATGTTTAACATAAAGTTATATATTTCTTTTTTTTTTTTTTAATTTTTGTTATCAATTGTAGCATACAAAACATAAGATTAACCCTCAAAAAAATATATAAATAAAGAAATCGAGTTATCATTCCATTTCTATCAATACCAAACAAAACATAAGAATGATGAATATTTCATTCTGTTCTGGTCTCTCATTCTAATTTCCATCCCATAAAAAATAATTACATTAAAACAAACATGACCTTAGATCTAACATCTTGCTCAAGGTCTTCTTTTTTTTATTTTTTTTATTTTTTAGTACAAGGGTTGCAGTATTATTCATTTGAGTATATGTGCATTATGTCAAGTATGAAGAGGTATAATAGAGATAATTTTAAATAATCTAGTAATGGCTTGAGCAAGTACAGCAGGATTTTGTTTATACTTTAAAAGGAAACATGCACTGACAATTTACTAGGAGTTTATCTTCATTTGCAACCAAAGCATGCCAGATACGATCTCAGTCATCAGATAAGGATTTATGGCTTCTTTGATCAGTTTGCCATCCAGACTGCGACTACATTCCCTTCTCAGTAGATGTGCAAAACTTAGATTTCTCAAGATTAATTAAGCTATAGCTATATTGATGGTGCGCACATGCTTTAGGCAACATATCCACTAGGGGACCCGACCCAATCCAATAATATGTTTTCACTGGAAGCTAATTAGACTTGTTTGGAGTTTGAAAATTAAGAGGGTTTGGTTAAATTCATATTTTGGGTTGGCTTAATCCAATGCGGTGTTA
Organism: Ormosia emarginata; assembly: GCA_029884605.1. Taxonomy (NCBI): domain Eukaryota; kingdom Viridiplantae; phylum Streptophyta; class Magnoliopsida; order Fabales; family Fabaceae; genus Ormosia; species Ormosia emarginata. The sequence continues at coordinate 58,731,871 of JAQQTP010000082.1, read as the reverse complement.
TACATTATTTTAAAACATAGATTTTTTAATAATTAGTTATAAGTAATAAGATTTATTGACTTAAATTATCAAGTTTTACATGACATAAAAATATATTTATATTATATTTGATATTATTTTTTAAAATATATATAATAAAATAAACTTTAATTTTAATTTCTTATTTGTAAAATATTATAATTTAACTATACATAATATTTAAATTTATATCTTTTGTCTAAATATAATGATAATTTGGTTTTGGCTAGCTCATTAGTTAGGTCTCAACAGGGTTGAGTTTGGGTCCAACAAATTAGTCTGGTTAAAATTTTGAATATGCATTAAGCCACATTAATATTATTTGTTTCAAAATATATATGATAAATATACTCAAATTAGTTTGGTTATAATATTAGGTGCGGTTTGGGCCAAATTAAACTTGTTCCAAACGGGTAAATACACCTAAATTATCCACTGTAACTACAGATCCATGTTCCCAAGCTAGGGAAACTAATAAAAAATATATAACTAACATATTATCAACTTAATACAGTTTTATGGATATTATATTGCCGAATTTATATATAAGGTTTTTTATTATGAGAAATCAAAAATCGACTCAGACTATAAAAGAAATTCCTGTTCATACAAAGGAAAATACGATCACATCTTAAAGTATAGAAAATTAGAAACATCTATAAGTAGGGTTAGTGGAAAACAATCACATCTTAATCCGGTGCGGTGCAAACCCCATCCCCATGAAACAATTTTTGTGGGGTATAATAGCCAATGCCAACATCCTAAAAAAGAGGAATCGGTTAAAAAAAAGATATTATGAAATAAGACAGCGGGTATGAACAAGCCTCCATCTGCTCTCCAAACTTTTAGATGTTGCCATTTGCTTCATTTTCTACAAATAATTTGATTGCCTGATGGAAAAAAAAAAAAGAGAAGAAACCCTAAATGAGTCTTTCAAGTTTATAAATCAAAGAATAAAAAAACACTTCAATTCTTTTCAAGTTCAAATAAAATAATTGTTGATATTTTCCCATTAAACAAGACAAATAAGTAGCTCTCACAGCCTTTCTCTTGGTTTTTTAACCCTAATAATAATCTAGGATGATGTAATGCGAATCAATGACATCATTAGACTTCAGTTTTAACTTTTCCCACTAAAATTTTTATAAGGTTGTTTAACAGTGTTTTAGAAGCACTGATTAAGGAATTAATAAATAGAAAATATTAAATAAAAAATAAATCATTTAATGTATTAAAAACTTAAAAAAAAAATATTCAATATTTTTTACTTTTTATTCTTTAATAAGTGTCTTTAAACCTGGGCACTTGTCATAAAAATTCAATTTTTAATTAACTTTTATTATGTTGATGAGCATAATTGAACAATGATTTAGCATAAGGAAATTAAAAAGAAAATATATATCACACGCCACTTTTTTTAATATCAATTTTTACACCACTTGATGTTACTAGATGATCTAATAGTAATGGAAAATAATCATCTTACACTTCTTTTAAGGGTGTAAGTATTATTCACACTATTTTCAATAGATATGATTGAATGAGAGAAAGTGATAGGAAAAAATATGTATAATAAATGATATTTGATGTGGTGTAAAAATATATGTATGCACTGTTTGATGTAAGAATATAAGAATTGAATAGTAATTACTACTTGATATTAATTTAATTACTACTTGATGCTAATATATTTACAAAATAAATTGAAGAGTTCATTTTTTAAGAAAAAAATTATTTGAGGATTCTAAATGATTTACTATCTAACTTAAAAGTAATTATTATCTTATATTAAATTACTTACTACTAAGATTTAAGATTTTTATAAAGTTAATAAAAGAGTAATTTTTAAATGTTTATTTGATGAGTTTGAATCAGTAATTACCTAACTTAAAAGTAATTAACATATAATATTAAGTTAATTATTAGTAGACGTTAAGGTATTTACAAAATAAGTGAAAGATTTTATGTTTTAAGAAAAAGTTCATTTGGAATTCAGAATGAATTATTATCTAACATAAAAATAATTATCATCTTATATTAAATTACTTATTACTAAATTTTAAGGTTATTACAAAGCAATTAAAAGAGTATTTTTTAAGGAAACTCAATGTGAAAATTTGAATAGTAACTACCTAATTAAATGTAATTACTGTATTATATTAAATTACTTATTATTAGACTTAAAAAAATTATAAAATAAAAAAATAATGTAAAAAATGATGTAATATAAATGATGTTAAAAAAATGGGGAAAGCATAATAAAACTGAAAAGTTAAAAGGGGGGTGAAAGGGGAAAAATGAGCATATTGTTAGGTGAACATAGGAATAAGCAGCATTCGGCGCCATAATGAAGATAGATTAATTAATATTTTTTTATATTTTCGATAAGTTATTGTCTTATTGATTCATATTTTAAATTATATAAATATATTTTTAAATATTTCAAATTATACCAAAAAAATAAAAAAAATTCAAATTATACACTAAATTATCACTTCGCGAACTTCACGTGAAAGACAACTTACATCACGGGGTTTAGAAGCATTAGGTAATTTGGGATTTTGGGTTGTGTTTTACAATGATATTGCTAAGTACAAGTAGTAGCCATGTAGGCACATGCCATCAAAGACACCTTTTTTTATTTTAGAAATATAGAAAGATAATTTTTACAGGTATGAAAACGTCATGATAGATCAGTGCTCGACTTATATTTTTACCAAGTTAAGTGTGAATAATTCTCAATTTCTTTTTTATAAATCTTACGATATATGAAAATTGTATTGAATTTTTCTTTTAACATTAATTTTTTTATTCATAATATTTAATTTTAAGATTTTATTTTAAAAAAATAAATGTTAAATTATTTGAACCAACTAAACGTTAATAATAATTCTCAAATCTCACCTTCTGATATGGAATTTATTTATTATTAATGATCCCACTCCCTGGAGAACTTAATTAAAATAATTTGGAAGCAGGCAATAGGATCTTGGCTTCTCAAATTATAACCATATTAAAGCAAATATTGAGTTGAGTTGTATACTTGAGTTCCAAACCGCAAAGGGAATGTCAAACGAGGAAAATAAGAAAAGCAAATAACTGAGTAAGTGCAAATAATCCTCAAATGTCATGTTTCGAAATTTCCAACCACAGGTGTTTCGAAATTCATGAACCGTCCTGAGAAATTCTTTTTACTTTTAGGCTATTAGCCTATTACACTCAGTCCATTAAAATTATAACATGTGGACAGTATAACTATAAATATAATTAGATATATTAAATTTAAAATATTATATAATAAAATTTAAATCAAATTTCAACCATTAAGTGTAATACTTTAATAGTTAATATATAAGAATTTCTTCTCATTATGAGCCTCAAATCCTCACATTGAAGAAAGTGGATCCTCTCTCTCTCTCTCTCTCTCTCTCTCTCTCTCTCTCTCTCTCTCTCTCTCTCTCTCTCTCTCTCTCTCTCTCTCTCTCTCTATATATATATATATATATATATATATATATATATATATATATATATGTATGTTATTATGGAGTATGTGGAGGATTTTATGTTATTTTTAAGGAGGTGATATCTGTAAGTGATTAATTCAGTTAAATAAATTATTGAAGATGAGTTTAATAATTAACGATATGTGAATAAGTAATTAATTTAATTTGACAATTAGTTAATGATGTATCTTATCCTACCCCTTAGGTAGGGCAGTACAACCTTATCTGCTACTTTGAAATTTAAAAACAGATATTTTCATATTAATATAAAGTAACAGAAAATTATTTCACCAAAAATAGATAAGAAAATTATAATTATGTGTTAAATTAATTAGATTTTAGTCTTTTAATCAGATATTCTCGCAAGCATTACCGTTAGACTAATTATCAGACATTGTCTCAATGTGTCTCATTTTATATCTCTTGCTTTTTTTAAAAAAATTAAGATATTAATTTTTCACAACATAATAACTATAAATTATAGTTTCATTATTCAGTTGCAAAAAAAATGATAATTAAAAAATAATTTGAAAAAAAATATAGATATCAAACTAAAATACAATCTATAAATTTCACAAAAAAAAATCTATAAAATAACACTAAAGACCACTTTATAAATAAATTTAAGCATGATCAAGCAATAGTATCTACATGATCGATTTGATAATTAAATAACTACTATTATTAGCTTATTGGCAGCAAAAACATGCGGTTATGTGATAGTACTCCAATTTGGACCTAAAATTGCTGGTAATTCAAATATTCAATTAGTTTGTTTATACTTTTTATACAATAGGTGTAGCGCTCGGGTAAGTCAAGCTTTGCCACCTCCTATATTTATTATTTACACAAGGTTGCTGAGAGATTTGCACACAGTTATCTATCCTAAAGAATTTAGAAATGGGGTAACTATGTGTGGTTTATAAACCAAGGTATGATTAAGAAATAGTACCTAAATGATTAAGAATTCACAATTACCTCAGAAATCGACAACAAGAATATCAAACATGTGGTTGTTTGCACATTAATGGACACGTTGGGTGGGTCAAGTTTTGCCTCCTCGTAGCTAGTAACTAGCCTGTGGAACATATATTCCCGACTACTGCTAAGTGATTTGCTTGCAGTCGCACTTGCAGTACAAATCATAGTTTGCATTAAAATTAATAAGGGAATCTTGGCTTTTGCAAGAGACAAAGAATCTCTATATCTTACTAGGCATATACGAGAATATATATCTTATAGCAAAGGAGTTGACAAAACATTTTGTTCTGAAACTCATTGGATTTATCACTTGTATTAAAAAAAAAAAAACTTTTTGTTAAACTGTGCCAACTGTACTGTGTTTCTGACTTGGATAATGAATGTATCTAATCCCTCTGCTTTCATCACCATTAATTTATCCACTAATGGGGATGCTCATTGAACTATAAACAGTATATATTCTAAAGAATATTTAAACCCCAATTGTATTATAATTTGTTTATCTTAATCCATGAGTATACTGTTGAATGGAATTAAACAATGTCTTTACGATGCAGTTTGGCTCCAATTAATGAAGTAAAGAGAAAATGAAAGAGAACAATCAATCATTGTATATATTATCACCTATTCTAATACGAATCCACTGATGGAAGGGTTCGCATCCCTAGCTACAATTTTTACTCGAGATTTTTCATCAGTGCAAGATAAAAAAGATTTAATAGTGGAAATTGGCGATTTTAGCTTGACTTAGGATGACTTATTTCATGTGTGGGAAATGTCTTCTTATACTAACGTTAGGGGGTTACTAGTTCATGATGCAATGCGAGTTTCTGATTAGTTTCTATGTAGTATTTTTTCTCTTTTTCTTTCGACCTTTGGCCCATTTGATTACCAAAAGAAAATAAAAATTACTGAAATTGCCGGATTAAGATATCTTACAAGGTATATACAAGCTGTTTTTTTCTTTCTTTCTTTCTTTTTTTTATGAGAAAGGAAATGAAACTCCATAATTGAGTTATGCTACAATTTTCTAAGCAGATGTGTGGCGATCGATGATCAAATTTTTGACTTTTTTATTTAAATGGTGCAACTTAAAAATCAATTTCTTAGAAATGTGTAAGTCAAAACTTAATTTTTAAAATAGTATGAAGTAAATAATAAAATATAATAAATTATATATGTTAAATATCACTTACACTTAAATAATTTTTATTTTATTTTTTAATAATAAACCATTGTTCAGAAGTACGAATTATTCAATGATAAATTTTTTTATTATATTTAAATAAGTTGTGCCTTTTATTTATATCTTATCTCTTTTTAAAAAAAAAAAATAGATTCCTGTTTTAAAAAAAATATGACTTATTTTTTTAAAAAAATAAAATAAATGAATTTATTACTTATATTAAGATTCCTGTTTGAGGCAATAAGCGCCGCGTCAAAAAATAGAAAGATGGGAGGATTCTTTTGCTAAATCTTTTGAACGTGCTTCTCGATCAGAGGTCATCATCATTAGCAGATCTCTCATGTCACACACCAGTATGAACTCAAAGGAAAGCAACAGCTCTGGTAGTACAGGTCAGCATCTCTCTAGAAATTGGGACAAAGAATCCAGAGAATCTTTTGGTCAAAACTCCCTTGAGATTAAGAAGAGTACATTTTCAGTGAGGAGTATGTCACAGTGCTCCCCACAAAGTTGGCCTGTTGATGAACTGAAGAAATGTAAGAATATTGAAAACTCGGGTGGAACATCTGAGGTGGAAGTATCTCATGCCAAGAGGAGATTGTATGAATCACCTGATCATGCAAGAAGAGATCTGAAGGTTCCTTACACAAAACCGAAAAGATGTTCATGGGGCTTCAATAATGGATATCAAAGGGAAACTTGGGGAGATGTCCATTCAGATCCCCTAAACCTCCATTTGGGAGTACTCATAATGTAAGTATGACGTAATGCTGCCAAAGTCAACAGAAAATGATTTGTCTTCAAAATGGAAGGTGGAGGGCGAGGATGGTGCCAAAGAATTTGCAACTTCTATTGACACAGTCCAAAATCAGGGTTTTAAAATCTCTGCATCTTGATGACGACTTCACAAGACATTTTATAAAAAAAATCGTAACTTACAAGCACAATTTATTTAAATTAAAATAAAAAAATAAATCGTGTTTCTTATAAAAATAAAAAAAGAGATGTAGGTAAGTCGTATTTTTTAATTATGATTTATTATATAATATTATTCTTTTTGCACTATTTTAAGAATAAAATTTTGACTTATATTTATATGAGAAACTAATTTTTAAAATGCATCATTGTAAAAAAAAAAAAAAAGGAATCTTGTTGCATCATATTTATGTACAGTTGATCTTCCATTTTGATTAGTTTAAAGGATTAGTACGTATCAGACCGTCCGTTAATTAAGATGGGTCCAGGCTAATTATTTTAGCCTCAGATCAATCCGTTGGTTGCTAGGGGACACAATCTTGTATTCAACCGTTGCCTTTCAGGTGGTAGTGGTCAGCTTTCATAACGTACTAAGAGGTGCATTAAAGTTTGACCACTACCCACTAGTTAGTGCAACGCTAAATGGCTGTTGGCTCCTAAAGTCCTATAAGGGCCTAAACTAAACTATTAAGGTTTTAAACTCTCCTTCTGGAACACGAACAAATTTAGAGTATCTGCTGGAAACAAATATTCAATTTTTTTAAAAAAAAACCTTTTCATTTCTTTTATTAAGTAGTTGCTTGATTATTTGCACACTGTTTGTGATATTGAAGATTTGATAAAACAAACTGTTGTTAATCAAGGAGAGAAACTGGAATATGAAGTCTAATCACCTTAAAATAATGTTTGATGATTAGATAAATAAACTTCATCGTTAAATTTCTAAGAGCGGTTGAGATTACAATATCAAGGCCTGTGTCTTTTTAAAATGGTTATGTGAATAAAAATGTCACATGATTATTTTTAAAATTCACACAACTTCATATTTTAAAATATACAAATCTAATAGTCAAAATTCATTATTTTCATTTTCCACATTTAGTAATTAATGTGATCTTTAAGATCCATAAGTCACTTGAATTTTTTTTTAAAAAAAAATTCTAATACTTGATGTTTTAATTTTGATCGTTAATTCGTACAAATCTAAAATATATGATTCATTTATCTTTTTTCATATCTCGCTTGAGATTATCTTTCTCACAATAATCATTCAGCACATATGTATACGTAAACAAAGAAAAAGCACAACTATGGTGTAGATTCATTAGATTTCAACTAATTTAGGCGGACAAGTAATATTGAACAAATATAAAGTAAATATAATAATGTTAAAAAATTATGTAACTTTTTTTTCCATATTAATACATTTAGTATTACCTTGAATGAAATATTGGTGAAAACTTTGTCATTGATGGGTAAAAGCTTAGGTTGAGGGAGGTTCCTCCGTTTAAAAGTTAAGCCAAATGATTAATTTCAGCAAAAATTACAATGGAATTACAGATATCAACGGGATCTTTGGATTGGATTTCAACTCATGCAGTTATTAGGAGTAGAAGGTCAACAAAATAAACCAACCTCTTATAGCTATATATTTTTAAATTTAAGCATAACTATGTCAATATTTTAAAAAATTTATATAACTTTTATTGTTATATGCATTATAGGGATGACAATTTGACATTGACTCGTAAGTATCCACCCTATCTCACCCCCTTGTGGGGCGGGTTTTAAACCCACCTAACTCCACTGTGAGACAGATGCGAGTTTGGGTTAATCAGTTCTGTCTACATCCTACATCTAAATAAATATTATATTTATTTTAATTATTAATAATTTTATTATATTAATTATCTTTATTAGTTTAATACTTATTTTTAATATATATTTTTTAGTTTACTTAAGATAATAAATTAATTTTAAGATAATAATTGAATATTAAATTATTTTAAAATATTTTATAAATAGTATATAAGTATGTGATGTGTATTAAGTGCATATAGTCATATGTTTAAATTCTAACTATATCAATTTTTTGAGATTAAATTGTAAAAAATATCTTTATAAATCTCTTAATTCTTACATAGATGACATATTTTAATTAAATAAAAAAAATAATTAAAGTACGTATAATTTAGTACAGACACTATCTGATTGGCTACAATAAAAAAAAAGACTCCTAAAAGAGACATTTTCACTTGCAATGAATTCAGTTAAAATAATTCGATATTCTTATCGTAAATAGTATATATATTTTTTTATACCTAATTTAATACTATTCATCATACTTATTTTTTCTTATTACTTTTTTTCTTTTAATCACATACTCTTAAAAAATATATATATAATATTTATACTTCTAAAAAAAATATAAGACCATCATTATTCCAGTTGAAAGTAGCACCATCCTGACAAACAACTTAGCTAGCATAATGTCTGCGATTTGCCATAAATGTCCAATTACTAAAACCCCATTGAGAAATGGGTGATTAATTGCTTCACCATATCAATACAGTTTTTGAAGTACATTCTTAAATATTTAGCTACACGTTTTCCGATTGCAATAAAAGAAAAATGTACTCAAACACATTATCGGGGTGAATTCTATTTTAAAAATTGAAACAAATGAAGTGTTCTGGATTATGGTCTGGGATCCTGTTCGAAATGATAAATCTGACATGCGCACTACTAGATTTCAGAATAAGCACCTCGATTAGGTCGTCTGGATGCAGACATCGGTCGTAGATCCTAAACAGTACTCTTTAGGTCTGCACATAGCTTGATTAATGTCAATCGTGACCTTTAGAGTGTGGAGACCATGACTGTCTGTTACAGTGATTGGTTACTAATGCGATAACTCCGATATTCTAGGGATCTGCCTGGACGATCGTGGAGGAAAGCACCCCCCGTCAGGACTTACCTGAACGATCGTGAGAAGAGGCACCTCCCGTCAGGCCACGATCTCAATGTATCTGTGCCATGCGGAGCTCATGAGGACCCTGCAAACGCTCTATAAGTATCAGGCTAGACCCTTCCAACCAGGTAACGAAAAATCCTACAATGAATACCTTTCTTGTACATTGCTTGATTTGAACGTTGGAGTCCCTTTGCAGGTACTCAACCTCCCTTTCTCGGAGGCTATAGTTACACAAGGAGGAAGAATTCACCGTGTACGTGTCTACTCAGATACCTTCTGGTTCTAAATCAGAACATGAAGGATATGTGAAGACATCTTCAAAAGTTGATAGGATTAAAAATGTGAACATCCAAATCATTGTTGGAGTCAACACTTCTTTGTTTCATAATTTGTGGTGAGGGGGCACTAAACCTTAGAAACAAAAAGAAAACTGAGGAGAATGCTAGTTCTTTCTTTCTCTCCACAATCCATGCGTTTGTTGTTAACAATAACATAATGACATTTTAACAACCTTGATTATTGAAGAGTGATTTTGTTTGCCGCCCTAATAGGATTATGACTTATGAAGGGGGAGCTTGCCTCACAAAGATGGGACTGCCTCCTTGCCTGTCTTTGAGGAACATGCCGGCCATTGGATTATTTAACTCTTTCAATACATTTATGGTTAAGATAATCCCATGTATGATAAGTCTACATATCAACTCAACCGTTGACTTTATTAGTCTATACTAGGCACTAGCACATAATTAAAAGCTACTAATGTAATTGTAGCACTCTCTTATGAGTTGTGGTCAATTATTTGATGGTGTGCGCGTGGCCTTGTATAACAAATGGGTTACATACTTTTGTTGCAAACCCAAGAAATCAATGTCATTTTCAGAAATGATTTTGTAAGGGTTAGCATAATTTATGGGCGTTCTTTGTTTCCCGCTTGCTGACCTGATAACTACATGGGGAACATAATGTCTTGAGAAGTTATAAATTGTAATAGTAATTACATAATTAATTAAGCTTGAAATGTCTGAAATATTTGCACTTATAGTAACTTTTTACTTGCAGAGTGAATATTTAACAAATTGCATATGTAAAATGTTAAGAAATCTACTTTGATACTCTATAACTTTTCTTAACCATAAATTTGGGCATGTTATATAAAAAGAAAAGAGTATGAAACTCCCTTAAACTTTGATCTTTTTGTAAATTACCACTATGAACTTTAAAATATTCTTAATTAGTCTCAAAATTTTAATTAATATCCCAACAGATCCTTATGTTTAATTTAGATCCATTAATTTACTAATAATAATACTGCATAATATCATTTTATTTGTATTAATATTAATCAAGAATTGTTTATTAATTAATTTATTAAATTTAATTTTAAATATATTTTCTTCCTTACAAAATAAATAAAACAAATTTGTTTTTTAAATAAATTTGTTTTTTAATTTTTGTAAAGAAGAAAATATATTTAAAATTAAATTTTAATAAATTAATTAATAAACAATTCTTAATTAATATAAATACAAATAAAATGATACTATATAATTTTATTGTTAATGAATTAATGAATCCAAATTAAATATAAGGATCTATTGAAACATTAATGAAGTTTAGAGACTAATTAAAAAGATTTTAAAGTTTTTGGTAATAATTTGCAAATGAATCAAAGTTCATGAGAGGTACATACTCTTTTCTCTTATATAAATAGCGGAGAAGTTTGGTCATCATTACTGCTAAGAAATCTAGTTTGAAACCTCATTTATTTTAAAATATCTGTCATTTTTAGAGAATAAATTTTATTTATTTTATCTGTTATTTTAGAAAATTAAGAATACATTAATTATTATCAACTTTATCTTTATCTTCTATATCTTTACTAAATGGAACAAGAGAGCATTAATAGAGTTAGAAGATAATTTAGTCAAATATAATTATATTTTCCTAAAATTGGAGAAACTTAAATATTTCTAGACTATAATAAATGCATACTCCATGATAGATCTTCACCATTAATTTTAAATTAATAACTTAAAATTTATATAAGTTTATTTAAAATCAATGGTAACCTTCTAGGAGCATGCTAGAATTTCTCTTAAAATTGAAGGTGTTCAATATATTTCTTAATTCTTATGCAAAAATTTTAAATGATAGATATTTTGAAATAGAGGGAGTTTTTCTTAATTAAGTTTATATGTCCAATTAACTAAAATAAATATACAACTGGGATGAATCAGGAAACATATAACCTTAAGAGACAAGGCTTCTCTAAAATAAGATTACTTATAAAGAAAACAAGTAATGTTATATTTACTCTTAAATTATTTAGTAATTTAAGATTATCATATATTTTAGATTAAATCAAGAATGAATATAATCTTATTTACTTACTTTATAAATAAGCACATTTTAGAATATTTGTTTTTCCAATTTTAAGACAGCATATTTGGATGAGTATTATCTTGAAATAGTGAACAAAGGAAGGCAGTGTTTGTTTTACTAGTTGACAAACGCAAATGTGTGTTTAGTGTTTACCCACACCCAGACGTTACTCTTTCTAGCTGTGGATATACACGTAATGGTAAACAATCATTTATGTTTGTCCACAGTCAAAACAAATAAGCTGAACATTACCTAAAATATCTGAAAAAAAAAGTTGAATTTCAGTATTATAAAACAAGTGATGTCTATTTCATTGATTCAAATCAAGAAAAACCCAATCCAAGTATTCTATATTCAAATGCCCTTCGCAGACTAACGATTATTAAAGAATTAGAAATTCATCGTGGGTTGCATGCAATTTTTGCAAGAAAAAGCTTGACTTGTCAACTGGAGTGGTTCTGCGCCGCCTAACCATGTTCGCAAGAAGTTTTCAGTTTCAGACTTCAATTTTTCTCTCTTGTTTTATAATAGTTGGATTTAATTAAATTACTTTAAAAAAAATTATGACTACTGCAGTAATTTCACTTTTTTTAATTCTCTTAATAAATTTAGGAAGATAAAAAAATATATAATTAATTAGGAATGAGTTAGAAATTTATCTATTAAAATAAATTAATAGATAGATTGAATATTCATTCATTAAATGAATTATGAATAAATTGAATTTCATTACTAAAATTGTAATGAATATTAAGTGAATTAATGCTTTATTTTTTACCCATCCATTTTAACTCCATTTAAAATTTATCCAACCTATTTGTCACCTCTAAGAAATATTTTTCCTTTAACTATAAATAAATTAAAGCACTTAGAATTTTGGATTGTTCATTGAAAAATTATTGTTAGTATTTTTTGTAATAACATTATTCTTAATACCTTAACTTGTCAGAATATCACTAATTATTTGATGGTTATATGTTTATAAAAATAAGGTCAGTAGTAATTAACTTGTTTTTATATAAATATATAACCATAAAAAAGTTAATGATATTCTGTAAAGTTAAAATACTATGAATAATGTTTATAAAAAAAACACTAAGAATTTATTTTTTAATTTCTGTTAATGAAATAATATTAAAATTACGTGCCTTTCACAATAACTTCACCTTACAATTGGAGTTTTGTGAACCTTCAATTAACTTGATCGTTTGATCACTTCACTTTTTATATCTACATAACCTTTCTTATACCCTAGCCGCTTGTTTTATAATTTTTTTTTTCTACTTAAAATGTTTTAGGTAAATTTGTGCGAAAAATTACATAAGTAGTTTAAATTTGAACCATTTTTTTTAGCAGTTTTGTTATTTTCCAATCACCTCTTAATGTGTTTGAATTTATATATAAGTTGTTATTTAAGCAAATATCACTCTAACTCAGTTTTTGTGTCTTCAGTAAGTTTTGTTATATTGATACACTTCTCGCACACCTATCGCCTTGTGCATGGTAGCAAATTTTTTTTTTTTTTTGGGTCTTAAGGTAGCTCCACATATAAAATTCTCACTTATGAAATTGTTTAGAATGTGTTTATAAGTTATGTGAGTTTTTTTTTCATTATTTAAAGCAATCCCTTCTCTTTAATATATTTCAATATAAATTGCTCAATGCTTAGTTGTTAAGGTGTTCGTTTGGATATTTTTGTTTAATATATACGACATATTCTAAAAGCCTTATGAATATCTTAATGATCACAACCTAACACCTATTATCATAAGTTAATTCACCTTGAATTACATGTCGGTTAAAGTGTTGCAAATTAATTTCAAAAATTTATATCAAATTTGGACACGCTAATTACAATAAAATATATGAAGCGTAAGTGAATAGTAAGATCTACTAAAGGAAAGGACATTAAATTTAAAGCCCGTAAATTAATTGGTTGGGGTGAAAAGTAAATATTTAATACAGTATCTTAAAAAATTGGATGTTAAAAAGTGAATTTTTACTCTCTTTTTTCTTAAATTTTTTTTCTGTCAGCAATATCTAATTGTTTCTTAATTGCCTTTCACATAGCTGTTCATAATATTCACATAAAGTATATTCTTATTATAATGGGAGGAAATAACATATTTTACTCTTAAATTCTTTCTTTCTTGGTGAAAATGAGACTCAATCTAAAACCCTTATATTTACTGTAATTGATACTTTCAAATATGAATTAGTAAGAGGGTTACAAAATGCAATCAATCGACTTTCAGGAAATGGTATGAACATAGATTCTGTATCAAAACCGACCCATGTGGTAAATCAAAATTAGTCTTTTCCAATGGCATATGTACAACTACTTCTACGTAACAGAATCCAAATAGTTTGGACTATGACTTGCTCATATCATTGGCAGAATAGGAAGTATAGTAACTTTTAGGTATGTAGAAAGGCTATGTACATACAAAACTTCATTAATGTGTTCATTAGCATGATTCGCGGGGCCTGCTAAGAGAGCTATCTACGTCCCTTCACAATATTTCAAGGTGCCTAGTTGTATCTTTGATGTAAACACAATCTCTGATTAATTAAATGAATAAGTAATTTCCACATCTAATTATGACAACTTGACTTATCACGTCTATCCGCGGCATTAATTATTCCATGTGTGAAACATGCAATGAAACACCTCTTCGCGTGGGTGATCATTTAAAACCCCAAAATGAGGATTTACGTCAATGATCACGTTATCAAAAATCTGTGCCCTTAGAGGTAGACACTATTAATTATGTTTTCCACACAAAAAATAAACCTAATGATAAGTCCTGAGACGAATATTTTATTAGCGAAGGGTCATTCTTCTACTTGAGGATACATCTCCATTTAACAAATAGAGTATTAGAGCTTTACCCATCAACAAAAGCACCTATATCTAACACAACTCTTCGTTTAATTAAAAACCTATCTTGTTAATGAAAATTCTCTACTATAACGGTCATCTTGTTCTTTTTGTTGGGGAATAACTCATCTCCTTCATCACACACTTGCATAAATATTAATAATTTAAAAAAATATCACACAAATCATGTACAAAGTTTAATGTGATTCGGCCTAACATGTCTACATTCACATAGGGGTGTCCGCTAAGTGAGTTTGGTGAGTTCAACAACGTTTTTGAACTTGACTCGTTCATCAGAACAGTGAGTTGGATTAGATCGAAGAGATTTTTAAGCTCAACCCGACCCAACCTGACTCCCTTAAGAGTGAGTTTGGTTGGGTCGAACCCGTGGGTCTAACATATTTTCTTTTTATAACAAAAAATTCCTAAAAAAAAGTCTAAATACAAAATCTAACAAATTAATACCATAAATTTCAATTTCAAACATAATAAGTCACAATCTAACAAATTAACATTATAAGTATCAACCGACTTTACTTAAATATAATAGGTCTTAATTTCAAATAAACTAAACATCATAAGTTTATAAGTGCATAACAAATTAACAACTAACAAGTCTTACTAACTCTAGAATAAACTAAACAAAACTAGTCATAATTCAAACAACAAATTAGTTTAACCAATCGAATTCAATGTCATCACTTATGTTATATATATTGACAAAATCATTAATTTTACTCTCTATTTTTTCTATATACTATATCATCTAAACCGTTTTTTATTTAAAAAAAATGTTAGTGGGTTGTGTTTGTGCAAGTTGGATATGTTTCAACCCGCTACCCAACTCACACACTGCAGGTTGAAACATTTTTCAACTCAACTCAACTCGTGAACCCAACCAAACCCGCATTTTATGAGTTGAGTTGGGTCGAAACCTACGAGTTCGCGGGTTGACTCAACCCACTAGACACCCCTACATTCATATATGAGAAGAGTTTACTATCACAAAAAGATTACAGGACAATGTCTTATGAGCACTCTCAATCTCTTCTATCCCACAACTTATCACAATTATCTCTACATTTCTATTAGACCTCTCAATCTTCACACCCCTTCTCATAACTCTACTGATTCTTCAATTCAAGTATTTATAGCTAATAAAGAATTTACATGACAATCAACCACTCAATACTCTATCTTTACCAAGATAAAGATTATCCTTAACAAGATAAGACTTTCCTAATTTTATATTTTAAAATAAATATCTCACATATCTATCCATTATTACAATATTCATTACAATTTAAAATAAAAAATCTACCTATAAAATTGAAAACTATCAATATCAAAAATAAAAATTTGAGTCAATCCCAATATATCTTCCACGATTAGGAAAAAAGATTAAGCAATCATTCAACTTGTTTATTTGATAAATCAAATAAAATCATTTTCGAATTCAAATATATATCCAATTTTATTCTTAAAGTTAAAATTCCAATGATGGACACAGTTTTTTTTTTTTTCGTTTACAGGACACTAGTTTTTTACCACACCAATTCCTCCAATACAAACCATGTATCCGCCAATGGAATTAGCTTGGAAATTAGAATCAAAGAGTATTTTCCAGGTTGTATGGAATCCATGTCTACGTGGACCAATGGCGTAGGAGCAAACATTCTCAACGCGAGGATGTGGACGAGAAATTATTATATGCTTCTGGAGTGCTACTGTTCTGGACTGGATTATGGGTTAAAAATTTGGAGCAATCTGACCTGCCAAGCTAGCACCCAGACATTACTCAATGCATGCAGTAACCTATACACTAGGCGTAATTCTATCAACAGAAATAAATATTCACTATACCCTGCATAAATAGAGAATTAATGATAAGGAATAACAGTTTTTTGCAATTACAGATATCAACATCAATACGCACTTAATGTTCAGATTCTTCACACTTTTAAACGTTCATATATATACACTTAGTAAGATGAAAGATATATGACCTAATTCTTAATTAGACACATTACCGTTCTTACGTATATACTGATTTGAGTGTCAGAGTATCTTTTGTAGGTACTCACCCCATCATTCTATTGCTGTTGTTGCTGCGTCATGGAGAGATCCGTCATTTCTTACCTTCTCAGGTAACATTTATGTAGAATTGTACTTACATCATTCACTTCTTGACATTTTAACATTTATTAATAATGTGATATGCCATTAACTTATATATTCATTATTTTTCATTTTTGAAAAAATAAAAAATAAGGTTGAGATAATAAATATATAAGTTAATTATGGCCCCATCATTAATGAAGGCTAAAATATCAAAATTTGAGTAATGTGAACACAATCCTACATAACTTTTCAAGAGCATTCAATAATCTCTTGGACATAGACTAAGAGAATTGAAAAAAATTAAAAATAATGTGTATCTCACATTTGTCTATATAACAGAATCAGAATATAATGTGCATAAAATAAGATAAAGTCATATGTAATCAAACATTAAAAATTACACAAATACATAGTAATATGAATAAATGTATATGTGACTAGAATTGGACAAGAGAATTTTTCCCAAGTGAATTTTCCTCGGGCGTATATAAGAATTTTCTTCCTCCCAACGAATCTCAGCCAATGAGAGGGTGCTGGGTACTATAGGGACGGTCAAGATGATGTGACACAATCAAATGGTACCAGACACAAGGCAGTGGGATAAGCCTGAGAGGGTTTAAAGTTTTTTAACATGTCCCTTTTTTTTTTTGTAACAAACATTTACCTTTAAAAGATGAGATATTAAGGTTTATGTATGTCTTTATCGTGCTGTATTGTATGAAGTTAAAGTTAAACTTTGGAACAAAACTGAGCTTTCATTTTGATGATTTCTATACGATGTTTGTGAGGACATAAACGAATAATAATATTCATCAAAATAACTCTGTCGCTCTCCCTATCCCACTAGAATTTTCTTCCTTTTATTTTTATTTGTTGCATTTTTGCATTTTTACATTTTTGCTCCTTATTTTTTCATATTTTACTTTCCTACCCTCTTCTAAAATAGTTTATTATGTAAGTGGGCCGCCGCCCAAGTCGTACCATTGGTAATTCTAATGACATCTAAAATAATGAACTTAAAAAGAACTTTAAAGTGAGTTAACGACCCGTCTCAACTTAAAATATTAAAACATTAATTAAGTTCTTAAGTTTATATACTTATAAAGTTATTATTTTGTTTATTCTTTAATAATATGAGATTTCTATACTTATATATACATTTGGAACTCATATTTGGATTTCCAAACATATTATGCCCCCTATTCTCTAATTAAGTACACATTGTTAGTCGTGACTCCAAGTGTTCAATATTTGCTTATTTTGTTCTTGTTTCCTCATGTTTCTATTTGATTGATACTTGCTAGCAGTTGGCTTGTTAATGATCGGCACATGCAAGAGCAATTGATATTAAGATTTAGTTATATTAATTCAAAAAGTATATATATATATATATATATATATATATATATATATATATATATATATATATATATATATATATATATATATATATATCTTCAAATCTTTTGTCGAAAATGGAGGCTTTGCCTCTCTGCATGTATCTTTATCTCTACTCATTTTATTGCTAATTCTTGTTTCATATGGTTAATTACTGGGAATAGAAAAAATTGAAACTGGCATTCGTCTCATGTTAGAATCTGTTGATAAACTCTATCAATTAACCCATTGTAATGTTTGATTTTGTTTTGGGAGAGATTAGTTAAAAAATTAATGCCTAAGTATCATTTAAGAAACAAAACACTTTTACGCGCGTGCAAACACTAATTTAATTGGTTTAACTTTGAATAACAGCACAAAAAATTGTAAGTTAATAATATATTAGATAGGGAGTGCTCAACCACACAAGCGTGCTTGTAGCATGCCCACGGCAGACAATCCCTTTTTGAATTACTGGTTCAAATTTAACAATTTATGCCTTAAAACTTAATCTTTGTCGTGCTAGCATTTTTGCAAATTTAAACATAGTTATAAAGAATTTGAAATGTTTTACATATTTATATACATATTATTAAAGTTGACTCAAGCATATGAACGTGTGTTGATCCGAGTAGAAGAAACTCATGTTCCTTAAACATGTGATCTTGAGTTTGATCTTGTGATTCATGTGTATAAAAATAAAAAAAACACCGTTGGGAGAGATTAGATGCTTGACCGTACATCGAAAGATTAATTTTTTACCTATTAAATAATAATACTCTAAAAAACTAAAAAAGGTTGACTGATGCATTTACTCTCTTTAATCTATTTTAAGTGTCATTTTGATGTAAGGCACAAGAATTAAAGAAACAAAAAACCAAGTCTTAATTGTAGAATTTTTTCACTAAACTATCCTTATTTAATTTTCAACAATTAATTACTCATCTTTATCATGTTCATATAATTTTCATGAGTAATTGAGACTTGAGTGGCTTTAAAGTATAAGGGCGGAACTAAAAAAGCAACAATTAATGCTTTAAATTATTGGTATGCAAAAAACGTCACTTATAATAGACTAATATTTTTTTATCAAAATAACACTTAAATTAAATATATAAGAGTAATGTATAATATTACATACTCTCAAATGATATCTACACACTTTAAAAACAAGTAACCTTTCAAATTCTCAACAATTTTTATAATGAAAAATAAAGACACAATTGTTAATTGTAGTTATGCATCATTAATATGAATCAAATAACATATATCAAAATATTAATTAAGCAAAAATAAACATTTTATATATATATATATATATATATATATATATATACACTAAATACCTTTTTTGGGGTAACAAATTGTTCACGAAATTTTGAGTTGGTGATGGTAGTAAGTTAAGCAAAGTCTTACCCAAAATGGTAATTTTAATATTTACAAGTAAAATTTGTCTGAATCGTAATATATTTTTATTGTGACCAACCATAATCGGATAAATATACTAAATACTTAACAACATTAGCGAATATCTCATTCAATATTATTATTTATAATAACAGTACTAACTATAAAATTAACATGCAGGTGCTATTAAATATCTAACCTTTATTCAATACATCTGATTATGCCATATTAAGATATGCAACATTAACAAACAATTATTATATTATATTTATTTATTTATTTATGTAAACCCCCAAATTTTAAAAGTTATATCGAGTCTCGATTAATATAGAATTGAGTTGAGTCAGATCACAAATGTATTTAACTCTCCCAATATTAATTTATTCTATTTACAAAACTCAAATTTTTGTTTAAAAAAAATAAGTATCAAATTATTTGAGCAAATTAAATGTTGATTTATTATATTTATTTATAGTAATAAACATTTCCATCTTGAGCATCCGACACATCATGACTCTTTGTGAGTAAGTACTAGGTATCATCTGATTGCATCGAGCGGATAAGGAGCTCAAAGGCCTCAATACCCAATTTTTTTTATTTTGTTTATCAATACCGTTCAAAGGAGTTATTTGTTTGCATATATTAAAAAAAATACACATGATAATTATATATTTTATACATTAATAAACTCTCATTTTTAGTTATTTACACTCTCCATGTACTTAATTGATTAAGCCTAGTTATGTTTTGTAAGGTTGGACTCAAATTGGACTTAATTAATTTTTTCAGTATTATTTAGGTCTTACGCTGTTTCTGTATTTTGGTCATATCTTGAGTTCTTAATGTCTGATAATTATGAATTTTACCTTGTAGGAAAGATAAGAGAGAGCTCTACAACTTTGATGAAGAGCTCAAAGTCTCAATCAGACATCTAGTGGAACTAATTGGGCTTGGAAGACAGAACACGAGTTTTGTGTCTGAAACCTGAACAGTGTACAGTAATCAGAGCATAATTCGAGTTTGGGCTTATAAAATGGGCTGAAAATTTAGAATCTGAAAGTTAAGACCCATATCTACAACTTTCATGTTGAACACAAAACTTGATTCGGGTTCCTTGATGGTGATATTGGGTTTGAAAGTCAAAATAGAGGTGCTGAAACTGAGCCTGAACAGTCTGTAGTAATTGAGTCATATCTTGGGCTGTAGGACGAATTTTTGGGTGATTTCAGAGCCATTGGAAAGCTTAGACAATTTCCTAGAACTTTCATGAAGACCACTTGGCTCAGAAATGACAAAATCAATGACTTAAGCAATAAATGATTTCGGAGACAAGAAATCTTAATGATTTTTCACTCTTATCTTCACCATTTGGCATTTTCCACTCATTCATCCACTCATCCACCCACTCCTAATCTGCCCCCTTGTCATTTTGTATCCATAATCCTCTATAAAAGGCACCATTGACTGACCATTTGGAGAACTTGGTGTTAGGCTTAGTTTTTAGAAGTTTTTGTGGTTATGCTTGTTTATTATTTTACTTTGTTGTAATTTTCTCTTATTCTAAAGTGAAACTATGTTCATCTTTCTCTTCTTCTCTCTTTCTTTCTTCTTATCCATGAGTAACTAAATCTTCATCTTACTTGGGTGAAAGAGTGAAGCTCTTGGTAATGAAATAAGGTTAGATTATTTTATTTTTTGTGCTTTAATGATATATTATTAAATGAACATTACATGTGTTGTATTTTGTTTCCAATCAATTTAGAAACCTTCTTTGTTAATGGAGATCTTGATTTATTGTAGACAATAGGATTGGCACATTGAATGCTTGAACTCATTTACAAATGTTGGTAGATAATTAAAGAAATCATAATATGATTGCATATTTAATTGAACTTCGAATGCTATATTTTCCGATTGGAACCTCCGTTGTGTGTGGATTTCAATTGAGTTATAAAGAGAAATAATCTTACCTTTAATTTATTACCAAGAGTGGATCTCCTAACCCAAGCAAGTTCTTAAATTTATTTGTGAACATCTTTTATTACTTTTGGTGTTGTGAAAAATCCTTTTCTTACCTCAATTAATTTTTCTTCATCAATTCCCTGTGGATCGACCTCGGACTCCCGAGAAATTTATTACTTGAGACAACCTGTACTTGAGTTTGTATCCTTTAATCTCGCAGTCAACACACACACACACAACATAGTACTTAACTAAAATTAGTTATTTTATACAATAGAAAGTCATTTTCATCTTAAAAATTTCTTATATATTAATATATACTAAAGAGTTTTGCTGTAGTACACGATTGTGTAATCGTTTGAGCTTTACTTCAATCATTTTATAATCTTAAGTGGGTCTTACTCTTTAAATGTGTAATGCTCTCATATAATTTAATTTATAGAATTAAATTTTGATACATTATTAGTATAAAAAGTTTTTATATTTGTATTTAATGATGTATTATTATATTATTTAATAAGTTTGACATCTCATATATGTTAACACAGTGAATCTCATTAAAACCAACGCTTAGTTAGTGTAAGTAGTTTGACATTTGTTTCCCTTAAGTAAAGTCTCGAGTTTGAATTTTGTGAATGGAAAAAATTAATGTTAGGAAAGCTTTACACATTTGTGGTCTGATCCAACTTGACTTCGAATTAATCGGGGATCAATGTGGCTTCCAAATACTATGGGTTTACAAAAAAAAAATGAGTCTCATTAATAATATTGAAGCATAAGAATGGATGCAATGTTTTAAAAACTAGACCGAACTAGTTGGTTGAATTGGTTGGATCATGAACTAGCTAAATTTTTGGTTTAAATATTATCCAGTTCAACCACGATTCAAGAAAACATTTAATTGATTGAATCAATTGAGTTATAAACTGAAAGTCTTGTATGTTCAATCTCCGGTTCAATTTTTAAAACATTGATTGGATGATAATGTAAAACAATTTAACATTTATAGTACATCAAAATTAAAATTTAATTTATAACTATTTACCTATGAAGAAGTAATGTGATTTAATGCTTGAATATATTTGTAGCAACACCTTTTATTTATTAATTGTAAATAATTCTCATTCTAAATTTTATATTGATTAAGAGTAATAAATATTTCCATCTAGAGTAAGAGTGGAAACAAGTCAAGTCAGGTCAGGTCAGACTTTACCTTAAACATATCTGACTTGTATTTCAAATATAAGGCCTAAGCCTGACCTATGAGCTTTACATAGGCCAATTTATAAGGCCTAGTCTGGTCTTTTTAAAAGACTGACCTAACCTAAAAGTCTATTTAAAGACTTACTTTGCAATAAGACCTTTAAATAGGCCAACAAGCTTACATTTAAATAGGCCAACAGACTTATATTTAAATAGGTCAATAGACATTTACATTGGCTAACAGACCTAGGCCTAAGCCTTGAAATAAGCCAATGGGCCTAGGTTTTTAAACAACATCAATTGAGAGTGGGAGGCTTACCGATAGAGCCGTCAAAATGGGTTAAGCTCGATGGGCCAGCCCTAATAGCCCAACAAAATAAACGGGTTGGACTAGCAAAAGTGAATAAAAAATTAGAAATAGCCCGAATGGGCCAAGCCCGAACAGACTGAGTCGGCTTGGGCCAGCAAAATGTCAGTCAGAAACTAACATGACATGATCTGGCCCGACCTGAAAATGGTCCGGCTCGAGTTGGGCCAGCCCGAATGAGCCGGACTGGGCCATTTTGACAACTCTACTTACCAGTAGTCGTAGTGGTCAGTGGTCCTGGTTGGTGGTCGCTAGTCCTAGTTGGTCGCCTCACCTAGTCTCCTTTCCTAGTTGTCTGCCACAATATGGAGATTGAGTTTCAGGTAGTATAACACAACTCAAAGTTTCAGGATGCAAATGGAGATCGAGTTTTAGGCTAGCTTGGTTCTGGAATCTCACATTCTCGGTGTTTTGTTTAATCGAAGAAAAATGGTGGATTGGTGCCTTGGTGGTGGTATCAGAAAGAGGAGAGTGACGTGCAATTGTTAACTTACTAACTTAGGATTCTTTACTCTTTAGTTACTAAGTTTGTATTAAAATTTAATTTTAAAAATAAAAATAAATATTATAATTATAATTATTATAATAATATTTATTATATTATATATGTTTAAATAAGTCAGGTCAGCTTATCAGATTTAAAAAGCCTTTTAGATGACCTTAAGGCTGATCTTTTTAACTAAATGAACTTTTAAAATAACATTGACCTAACTTATTAAGTAAAAAAATCAAGCCTTAAGCTCTTGACATGCAACCTGATCTATTTCTACTATTAATCTTGAGCATTTGACACATCATGATTCTTTGTAGGTAAGTATTAAGTATCGCCAAATTACGTACATTTAGCGAATGAATAGGTCAAAGGCCTCAATTCACTAAATATGATTTTATATTAATACCCTAACACTTTGTTTGGATGAGGAGAGAAAATGGCTAGATAGAAAATGAGAAGAGAGAAAATGAGAAGAGAGAAAATGGATAAAAAATGGATAGAAAAGTAAAGAAAATTTTAGTTGTTTGGATGGAGAGAAAATGAGAAGAAAGAAAACAAAGAAAACATTAAAAAAATATTTTTTTTGTATACCCCCACCCCGCTGCCGTCACCTCCCCCACGCCCACCCCCCGTCGCGTCCCCCACCCATCCTACCCCCCGGCGCCGTGTCCCCCACGCCCCCCACCCCCACCCCCACCCCCACCCCCACCCACCCCAAGACCCTGCCGCATCCCCACCCCATCCCCCTGCCGCATCTCCACCTCTGCCGCTCGACCCAGATCTGAGTCGCATCTAGCGGATCCAAGCCGCCGTCGAACTAGCCCGGCGAACTAGAACCCGAGAACCAGAACCCGCGAACTAGAACCAGCGTCATCGACCGTTGTTCGTGCTCAGATCCGGTCAGCCAACCACCCAGCCGCCATCCGCCCGCGCCGCACAGCAAGAGGAAGAAGAAGAAGAAGAATGGGGTATCGGGAATTTTGATATAAATGTAGGGGTATAATGGTTATTTTACTTGATATCATACTTTCTCTTCTATTTTCTGCGCAAATGAGGAGAGAAAATTGAAACCATGGGTCCCACGCCCAACTTTTCTCTCTTCTCTATTTTCTCTCCACTGCCAAACGGGAGAAAATGGAATATTCCTACCATTTTCTCTTCTCTCATTTTCTTTCCACTCATTTTCTCTTGAAACAAACAAAGCATAAAGTTCAAAGGAGTTACTTGTTTAGATAAATTTAAAAACACACACAACATAGTGCTTAACTAAAATTAATTATTCTGGACAGTAAAAGTTATTTTCATCTTAATGACTTTCTTATATATTAGTGTATATTAAAGGATTTTGTTGTAGTACGTGAGTGTGTAATTACTTGAGAACTTTACTTTAATCATTTTAAATCTTAAGTAGGTCTTACTCTTTAAATGTGTGTAACTTTCATATAATTTAATTTATAGAATTAAATTTTGATGCAGTGTTAATGTAAAAAAAATTACACTTGTATCTAATGATGTTGTTCTAGATCGAATTTTAGGTTAGTGATTTATAAGCAATACGACTCGCTAGGATTGAATCCCTAATATTTATGAGTGCTATTGAATAAGTAAATATTCTTGTTTATGAGGAGTAAATCTCTAACAAATTTTTTCATAGATAATAAAATCAATTACATCCCTCATAAATAAAGGAGTTAGTTATAAGATATAACAATCTTATTAGATTCTTAATCTAATTAATAATATTTAATGCAGATTTAAACATAATTTTTGTCAATCAAGATGCTCCTATAAATACCTTACAAGGTAGCAAATGTATGCATCTAATTTCAAACACTACCCACCTTATGCACAGTCTAACTTGAGCGTCAAAGTATTTTTTGCAGGTACCCACCCCTTACACTACTGTCGCAACTACTGTGCATTGGAGGAAACCACATGCTTTAACTTTATTCAAGTTATTCTCTGAAACTCATTTAGAATATTGGCGCCGTTTTTTGGGAGAGATAAACTTCAAATCTCACCATCACCATCATGATAAATAGTAGACGAAATCAAAATTATGCCTCTGCTACGTAGAATCCACCATCTGCTAGCCACCGTCATGACTCCGCCCTAGTGCACAACCCTTACAGGTCACACCTCAAAAAGGTAAACCCAAATAAGATACACCAAAAAGTAAACCCAAGAGCCCAAAAAAGGATTGTCATACACCAATAAGGTAGTCTTGAAAAAGGAGACCCACAAGGGTAAAGCCAAAAAGGGACTACCTATGCTAAGAAAGTAAATCCAAAATGAGAATACTAAATAAACTCAAATGGAGACATCGTACTCCAGAAGGTAAACTCAAAAGGGGACTAACATACTCTAAGAAGGTAACCTCAATATGGTAAACCTAAAAAAGGATTACCGTTCAAAAGAAGATAAATTCAAAAAGGGAATACCCAAGAGGATAAACCTAAATGGGGACTACCGTACTCCAAAAAGTAAACCCAAAAGGATAAACTAAAATGGGGACTATCGCACTCCAAAAAGTAAACCTAAAAAGGGACTCCCATACTCCAAAAAGATAAACCCAAGAGGGTAAACCCAAAAGAATACTATCATATGCTAAGAAGTTAGTCCCAATAGGGTAAACCAAAAAAAGGATTACCACACGCTAAGAAGGTAAAACAAAAAAGGAAATACCCAATATGGTAAACTAGTGCATGCAAAAGATACACTAAGAGCAAGTGCACTCTATCGCCAAGTAATAAAGGACTTTTGAGTCCAAGTTATCGATTCCACGAGGAATAAATGATAATTACTAAAATTGTAAAACTCTTATGTTATTTAGACAGTCGAAAGTGTTTGCAAGATCCAAATTAAAAATAGAAAACTAATGAAGAAAATAAAGAACAATTAAATAAAGAAAAGATAAACAAGATAAAGAGGCACTAGGGCGCAGGGTTCACTTGAGTCTCATTATTCAGATCTTCTTTCAATTATGATACAGGTAATTCTTTTACCAATATTATCTTATTTGCTATTGAATCCCGATGGTCATGGATGAAACAATATTCTATTCTTAATTTAATTCACCTATTTGGTCATTTAGTTGAATTAATCAAGAATGCATTAAGTCTCAAATTCAAGATATGAACTAACAACCCGTCAATTCCATTGGTAGGAGAAATTGATGTTTAGTCATTCACCAATATAATCCTAAGCTTACCATATAGATCCACTCATTGAATGCGGATGGTCACCGATCAAACAATGAATTAACAAATACCACAAGTGATCAAGTTATGACAAGAATGTAAATAATATGATAAACCCACAAAGAAATTACCATAATCAATTTAGAAATAAGATCCAAATAGTAGAACACAAGATCCCCCATAACCCTAGCTATGAGTTTAGCCACTCATATTCAATACAAACATACTCACACTAAGATACAGATCCATGAATAGAAAGCAAAAGAAAGGAGAAAAACTAGAGAGAAAGAGAGATCAAAACCCCTTTGCAGAGATCCAGATCTTCAAGCCTTCAAGAAATCCTCCATCTAAAGCCTTCCTCCCTTCAGATCTGCCTCTCCAAACCTCTCCTTATGAACAAATTAAGTAAAAATTACAAAGAAAAGTGAAAATAGATGAAAAACTAGCTTGAGAGCTCTCCTCCTACTCTCCCCTCGTCTCCCCTTGTTTCTGCAACTTCTCCCCTTTTTATAAACAATTTTAGCTTCTTTTGCAAGTTTGGAGGGAGACACGACTGTGTCTATGGGAGACATGGTTGTGTCTCTGAGAAACCGCATGAAAAGTCGTCCGAAAATACGTCCAAACAGTAAAAATTCGTGAGTGAATAGTACTCACACGGCCGTTCCTAAATTAGACACGGCCTTGTCTCCAAGTCAGAAGCTTTAGATCAATTAGACAAGGCTGTGTGAGTTGACAGAAGCTTTACACGAGTTAGACATGGTCGTGTCTAACTCTTTAATAGCTCAAAACGTCATTTTTTGAATAAGTGTCCTTCATGAAAGTTGTAGATCTTTTTCTTAACTTTTCAGGGACACTTAATTCACCTTGTTTCGACCTCTGTAACTCAAGATATGCTCATTTTATTGCACAAAAGTCAAAAACTCTACAAATCTTAGCCGTATAAATTCTGAACTCAACTCCATTGCAAAAGATCCATCCAAACCTTCATAGAATCATGTCAAAACATCTATTTTGGACCTAAAAACATAGAGGAAGACTAATCATGAGATATCAAGGATAAATAGATTAAATATGACATAAATTCTAAAATAAATCAATCAAAGCACCACAATTTATCCAATTTAGGGCTATAAAATATAGATTTATCATAAACCCAAATGAGGACAACCGTACTCCAGAAGGTAAACCTAAGAAATTAAATTCAAATGGGGACTATAATACTCTGAAAAGTAAACTCAAACAGGGACTACTCCTGAAAGGGACAACCTAAGAAAGTAAACCCAAATAGAGACTCCAAATAAACCCAAAATGAGACTAGCATATGCTAAAAAAGTAAACCCAAAACGAGACTGTTGTACTCCAAGTGACCAAATCTCAAAAGGAAAACTAGCTACCATACTCTACAAGGTTAACAAACACTCCAACGATGAAGGTTCATGTCCAAATTTGGACCCCACCTTGGTCAATACCTCTGCGTGATTTCGCGTCCACGAGCCTTGACCCGCTCTCGTTTCGGTCAGTACCTTGGTAGGACCTCTTATCCATGAGTACCTCAGCTTAACTTCATCTCGGTGCTATCTACAAGGCCTAATGCCTTCCTGACGAGGTCTGAGGGATACGTTCCCTAATGGGTTCCGATATCTTGATTGCGTCATGTTAAGGTTAAGCGGGACAGCCCGCAAGGCTGGCATTCGCTCCCTCAGAGAGAGCTTTGGATTTTCACGCGAGTTCCCACTAACTTGACCTTAACCCATATGAACAGATGTTGTCTTATGAGAATAAGAGTATTTACACACACAACCCACAAGGCCAAAGTGCCTTGGTGAGATCCGAGGAATACAAGTTCCGAAGAGGAACAGGTATTCCGAATGCAAATAAGATTAAAAGAGCAATCCACAAGACTAAAGTGTCTTGGCGAGATCCGAGAAATACAAGTTCTTAAAAGGAACAACTATTCCGACTACAATCATTACAATTCATAAGATTATCACACTTTGAAGAGGTTCAAAGAATACAAGTTTTATTTACTTATGAAGAAGCAATGCATTTGTACGCTCAAATCTATTACAACATCATTTTTTATTAATTAAGTGTAAAATAATTCTTATCATGATTATTTGTGGGTAAGTACTAGGTATCACCCGATTGCATTCAGCGGATGAGGAGCTCAAAGGCCTCTAATCTATACCGTAAATATTATTTTTATATCAAAACCCTAAAGTTCAAAGGAGTTAGTTGTTTGGATAAATTTAGAAAAAAAACACACACACACAATATAATGTTTGACAAAAATTAATTAATTATATTGTACATTAAAAAGTTATTTTCATCTTAACGACTTTCTTACATATTAGTATATAATGATGACTTTTGTTGTAGTATGCGATTGTGTAATCACTTGAGAATCATTTTATTAGTCTTAATTAGGTCTTGACTCTTTAAATGTGTCTAGCTCTCATATAGTTTAATTTATAGAATTAAATTTTGATGTAATGTCAATTTTAAAAAGGTTTTACATTTGTATTTAATGATATGTTACTATATTATTTAATAAGTTTAACTTCTTATATAATTATTAACATAGTTAAACTTATTAATAATGTGCTAACACAAAATTAGATAATAACTAGTATTTCTATCCTTGCGTTGTACAATATATATATTTTATTTATAATGATTAAACTTTGAATTAAATTGCTAATTGTTTGTAAAAAGTTGTGGAGCAGTATATATATATATATATTAAATGTGTTATAGAGTCTCTATCAATAAAGTAATAAAAAATATTAGAATCTTATAATGTAAAAAGCACTTAGCATGTATAAAAATTAAGCAACAAAAATAATAATGAATAGATCATAAATTAAATATTTAAATATTACAAAACAATACATATAATTATTTTTAAAAACATAATTAGTTAATATGAATTCCTAATAATAAATTACACCTTTATTAGTTTTAGGTTTTGTTAACGTAAAGGGTACAAGTTAAGGAATCAAAATAATATTTATTATTCATCTAAAGTTATTTAAAAAATAAAATATTAAATATTTTTTAAATTTTTAATGTATTAAATGTTTGTACTTTTTATTTGATTTTTTTTTAACATGTGCAGAGCACACTTTAACAAAATATTAATTTTATTAGATATATTCATTTCAAGTTTTCACTAAATGAGATGTTGATTATGTTTTTATGTAAATTTTTTGTTAAGTGAAACGTGAATATTAAAACAATTAAATATGACAAAACAATAAATCATAAAATAATGAGAATCAATTCACATCAACATTTACAAGCAAACATTTCAAAATTAAAGAGAGCAACAATTCAAATCACAACCAAAAAATTGAAGAGATCAACTCTTAATCAAATGTCATTACAAAAGGATATTAAAAAAAAAATTAAGTTCAGATTACATAAAATGAATGAGCTTCTATACCACCTTTCACAGGTAGTA
This sequence comes from Ormosia emarginata, assembly GCA_029884605.1. NCBI lineage: Eukaryota > Viridiplantae > Streptophyta > Magnoliopsida > Fabales > Fabaceae > Ormosia > Ormosia emarginata. The sequence continues at coordinate 58,701,594 of JAQQTP010000082.1, read as the reverse complement.
ATAAAATTACTTCAGCTACCATTGACAACATTCTTTTACAGGCATATAACAGATATGAAGGACATTGGATAAGAAAACAAATTTAGCAAGGAGTTAATTTTTGTGATTTGTGTTCTCATCCAATAAAATATTAGTTGTAAGCTGCTATAATTCTTTAGAGATTTTAAACTTTTATTTTGATGAACTTATAAATCTTTAGCAATGCACTTTTTTGCTTGGACATAGGTAAATATATAGAGTTTAAAATAAAAATAAATTAAATTCATATATCCATATATCTTGAAATAAAATTGTAGCAAGGGTTACATTACCTTGTACCTGCTACCTCAACCCTTAAATCACTGTACTTGATCTTGTGGTAATATATATCGTTAGGAATATTATCAAAAATAAATATTTTTTAATTAGGAAATAATTCTATAATTTGTGGTAATGTAATCATTTGAGTAATAATGTTTGATAGATTTCAAAATTGTATCACGTAGGAACCAAGCTGATTTAGTTAGTTCAATAATTTTCCCTACTAATTGTCTTTCACCTCTAGTAATTGGCTAATTCTATGATCAATTTTACCTAAATTAGATAGATTCAAATTAAGAAAAAAATTAAAAGAATTTTCATGAATTCCAAACTAATATAAATCGATAATTATATTGTAGATTATATAATTTATATCTTGGATTATTATTTACTAATTACTTGGGTAGCGTCAAATGGATTGGTGTCAGAAAAAATAGTGGCATGAAATGAGGTATAACGTGGGTTTTCCAAGAGGATTCAAACCACCCAAAAATCATGAAACTTTTATCACAGTTTTTGCTGTCATTTTTCCACACAATTAATAATTAAAATTAAAATTGATTTGCATCATTTGCATCAATGTAGATAAAATTCATTTGTACCCAATAAATTAGCGTAGATAATACTTCTTCCATCTCATTATAATTGTCTCTTTAAAAAATTTGTTTTGTTACAAATTATCTATCATTTTAGAATATCAAGAAAGCATTAATTATTTTTTTTAACTTTATCCTCATCATTTATTATCTCAACTAAATCAATAACTACACATAATTCATAAATAATTGATTTTACAATTTCATAAGAAAGAATAAGTTAGTTACATTAAATTATATTTTTGAGGTTATTTCATAAAATTCTTAATTATTGTGTAAAAATCTTAAAATACAGTTATAATCGGATGGAGGGCGTAATAAAGTTCTCAAGAAATTTGTAACATAATAAACTTATATCCAATAATCAATACGAATTTTGAGTTTGCCAAAAATCAATATAGATAATAGTTTAAATTTTTTTTGAATAATTTATACTTTTAAAATTTGAAATTATAACAAACTTAGTAATAGTAAAATAAAAATGTTTGGAAAATGAATGAAAAACAGAATAAGTGTCCAATGTTTCCTTAAAAGGACTTCAGTATGTGACAACAAAGGAATAAGGAATGTAAAAGTACTTCATTCCTCAATTTGTTGTGGATATTTGACTTTTATCCTTATTCTTTTCAAAAAAATCTTTCAAGAAAAATGATGAAGGCTCATCCCGTAAATAATAAATTAAGAATCAGATTGAATAATTGATAATTAGTGCAAAGATAAAACTTAAATCTATTTTTTTATGTTTATTATATCTATTTTATCAATTAAATTATGATATATATATATATATATATATATATATATATATATATATATATATATAAAAAAAAATAATAGGAGAGAGAACATTAATAAACGTATCTCATAATTTAATTGATAGAATGAATGTAATTAACATAAAAAAAAATAAACTTAAATTTTGTCCTTAATGCAAATTCTCAATGTTCTCGCCCAAAAAAATATGACCAATCTAAGAATTTCTCAATTATATACAAATTTGTATAACCGTGCACTATGTATTACACTGATGATTTGATACATAAGTACATGCATAAAAGCAAATAGGTATAAAAGATTAGTGAGTAAAATTAGATAGCTGTGTTAAGCTGACAAAACCACCACTGCTTAGTGAATTACCCGTAAATTGCAATCTTAAAACCACAACCTAAATTTAATGTAAAAAATCCTAGAAACATAATTCTTATTGGAAAAGAAGACAAAATAAACCTCCCAAGCACACTAAACCCATGCTTATTTTGTCAATTGTTTTCAAAGGCTCCATTTCATAGAATTATCACATTTAAAGAAAATTTCTCATCTAACTTCAAGGAAAAATAATATTTCTATAAACTACAATCAGTACTAAAAAAAAGGAAAAAAATAAATATTTGCTTTGTAGTCATCACCGCACATTCTAAACAAACACAAAAACTCAATAAAATAAAAAAAGTCTTCATTTGACGAATGAGTCCCCAAGTAAGTTTCTTAAATGACATGTCCTAAATTATCAAACATTCTAAAACATTGACTTCTCGATAGAGGAAGATATAAAACTTACAAATGATTTCTGAAAACTGGGATATACAAAAATATTTCTTGAATCAGAGCTTGAAAGTAAAAGAGACATGAAAAAATATTTCAAAAAAAGGAAATAAAAAAATACTACCAATAAAAGCACCAGAAAATAAAGCTTATGAATAAAGGTTTATAAAACCAATGACACTCACTACATTTACATTAATGCTCGGTAACACAATGAGATCAAAATATATTCGCATCTTTCAATTCCCTAAATTGATCTATCACACCATTTCAACAGTTGTCATGCTAAAAGTCCCACTAAACCAAAAAGGAAACAAACATACCACAATGAGTCTCTTAAGATTCATAAACAACAGGGTATGACAATATATTATATCAGTACCACCAATTATAATCAGTAAGTGAAATTAAAACACTCAAATCATACTCAGAGCTTGTTCCATGGTCCATATCTTATTAAATAAATTGGTAATATCTAAGATTGTGAAATTAGTTCAACTTATCCATTTAGCAAACTTATTTAAAAAGCTTTGGACAGACTCATATTTACTAAGTGGTTAGACCCATCTCATCATATCACATAATTTAAAAGCTTAAACTTTTATACCGATGAAGGTTAAACTTAATTAAAATTTTTGATAAAATATTTAATTGTAAAATTTTAACAAACAATTTTATATGTATCCTTGAATTTTATTTAGAAACAATGTATTGGAAGTAGAAGACAAAATCTGGTTAAGTAATTTGGTTAGTGGAATAGGAATGAGAAAAAATTAATTACCAAAAAAGTGAGAATTCAAACCAAAATAGCAAGTTGCGGAAATTACCATAAATTAATTAATAAACATGTATAGGATTTTTAAAAACAATAAAATCTTACTTGGTGGGAAGAGATTACCAAAAATTAATTAATAAATATGCATTGAAATATAAAAAAAAATTCAAAGCCTATTGAGTACGAGAGATAGAGATTATTAAAGACAATTAAGAGCTATTTCATAGAAAATATGATACACTTAACACTTAGTTAATGGGAATTTAATTAATTGTAGTGATTCTTCAAGTCTAAGTCCCAAAGCAATTAAATTAAAAACACCTATATATAAAATATCTAAATTACCTTCATTTTAGGAGGGAAAGTGAAATCCTAAGGTACTTGTTGTGGACCATGGTCCAGGATCTAGCCTAAAAAGACAAACCCAGCATATACACCATTAGACTCTGGAGTAAGCACCCCGACAGTTCATCTATACATTGGTATTAGTCGTATTCCCCAACAATACTCAATAGGTCCATGCAGATCCTAACAACTGCCAATCATAAACCTTTAGAGTGTGTAGACCATAATTGTCTGCAAAAGGTAAGTGGCCACTAACACGACAATCCCGATATTTTAGGGATTTGCCTGGACGATCGTGGGAGGGAGGCACCCTTGTTAGGCCACGATCTCAACGTATCTGCACCTTCGATGAGCACTCGATGACTCTACAGATGCACTATAAATATCAGGCTATATCATTCTAACAAGATAACTGTGATTCTTACGGTGTATATCCTCTTAGTGTCTTGTCTAACTTGAGCGTTAGAGCCTCTTTACAGGTACCCAACTTCCCTGTTCAAGACTCTCGATGGCAGCAACTGCACAAGGAGGAGAAAATCATCGTACATGTGTTTTTTCAGGCACCATCTAATTCTACATCAGAACAATACTTCTAAAGCAATACCAAAGTATTCTTCTTTAATATTTTTTTTGGTTCAGAGGGTCACTTTGACCCCCGCCCCGGTGTCCAGAGTCTTTGACCCTAACATATATTTTTTTGTTATATATTCTTCTTTAATATATAAAAGAAAAGATATAAAATAATTTTACACTAATAATAAATTAAAATTAAATTTTAGTTTATAATTGTTTACTTATGAAGAAGTAATGTGTTAGTTGGTCGAATATATTGTAGCATCACCTTTTATAAATTACTTGTAAAATAATTCTTATTTTAAATTTGTTACATTTTCACATTTCACATATATACTTAACTAAAAACAAGTTAAAAAATTTGTGCCAACAACTTTTGGGACCGCCCGCTAACTACTCAGAAATATTGAGTCATATGGATCAACTTCAAACCAAACCAAACGACGAAATATATATATATTGCGTACAATGTAATAGTTTGAATTTTTATTATATATCAATTTTTTAAGATTATATTATAAAATATATTTTTTAAAATATCTTAATTTTAACATAAAAGAAAAAAAGTACTGAGTGCAATATAATTGTTGTGAGCACGAGTTAGCGCAAATACTACTGAGTGCAGTATAAAAGAAAAAAAGCATGTATGTTGCGGTAATATAATAAGAGGGGTGAATCACAGCAGATTGACGAGAATGTCAGGCTTGTAGAAATTTAAATAGAAACACAAGGGGTTATGAGTAATTAAAAAAGTTGCATAGACATATTATTAATTAATGTAATGTTTAAGACCCAGATGAGTAGGCGTTTTGTGTATTAAAAAACGGCACTAGTTGATCATTAACAATAATTATAATATTGAATTTGACATCATGTGCGCAGTCATCCTCAGTCATAACCTTATATAGGAATTGTTAATTAAACACATAAGTAAAAAGTAATAAAAATTATGATAAAAATATATTAATATATATATATATATATCAAATAATAATTTAATATTTAAAAAATAATATAATTAAACATACTTATATAAAAAATTTTCTTAATTTAAAAGTAATTTTTAAATAAATATGATTTATTATTGTTATTCAAATTATTATTTAATATATATAAAATAATAAAAATTATCATAAAATTATATTAATTATTAATAATATTTTTATACATATTAAATAATAATTTAAATATTTAAATAAAAGTAGTGCTTGATGTAAGAATTTTTTCATAACTTATAATCATCAAACAAGGTTTTGGACCTCCACTGTCTCTCGCTCTGAACCTTTCTTATACTCTCTTTTAACTCTCAACCCTCTTTATAAATATCTCATGTACTCTTCTCCCTCCCCACACAACACGTATCCTATCACTTCTACTAATTCTACCAACCTATCTTCTCTCTCTCTTCTCATGACAACCTTACTCAGCTCAACTAGGCCTATCACCATGGACATGGACATTGATGCCATCCATGACCTAGACTTCTCAGGATGCAGCACCACCACCACCAACAACACCAACACCCCCACTTCCGACGACGTCCATGGTTGCAACTGGAACCACTGGTCCCCCATCGTCAACTGGGAAGCCTTCACCGGCGCCCAGGACGACTTTCAAAACCTCATTGACTCCATGATGGACGACGGTGGCACCGCCGGGGTGCAGTTCAGTCCCGACGACCACGGCACCTGCAACTCCGCCTCCACCACCTCGGAGGACATAACCACCGCCGTGGACGAGGAGGAAGCAGCAGCAGTGACCGGCGGCGACGTGGATTTCAAGGGGCTGAGGCTGGTGCACCTGCTGATGGCGGCGGCGGAGGCCCTCTCCGGCGCCAACAAGAGCCGCGACCTGGCTCGAGTGATATTGGTTCGGCTCAAGCAGTTAGTGTCCCCGACCGACGGAACCAACATGGAGAGGCTCGCGGCGTATTTCACGGAAGCGCTGCAGGGTTTACTAGAAGGCGCAGGGGGCGCGCACAATAACAACAACAAGCATTATAATTACGTCAACACCAGCGGAAGCGGGCCCCACCGCGACGGTAACTACCACCAAACGGACATGCTGGCAGCGTTCCAACTGCTTCAAGACATGTCCCCCTACGTCAAGTTCGGCCACTTCACTGCCAACCAGGCCATCCTTGAGGCCGTGGCCCACGAGCGCCGTATCCACATCGTCGATTACGACATCATGGAAGGGATCCAATGGGCCTCCCTCATGCAGGCCCTAGCCTCCAACAATAACGGCCCACCAGGCCCGCACCTCCGGATCACCGCATTATCTCGAACCGGCAGTGGACGGAGATACATCGCCACTGTGCAAGAGACTGGACGCCGCTTAACCGCGTTCGCAGCCTCCCTCGGCCAGCCGTTTTCCTTTCACCAATGCAGGTATTGTAACGTCTCCATATTTGGAGAGGATCTCATGTAATATGGGAACATTACACTAATCTAATGAAAACGTAAGAACAAGTATATTCGTACACTATTTTTATTAAATTATTTTTATATTATTTTTTTAAAAAAAATACGCGTACAAAAAAAAAATATATATATATATATATATATATATATATATATATATTCTATCTTTATATATATATTCTATCTTTTTCCTCTCCTTAACAATAGTGGTATAAAAGAAAGTATGGAAAAATGGTATATAACATTTATTTTCCAAAACGTAATAAGAAACACCACCACATAATCATACAAGTTATTATATATAAAATATTTTTAAATCATATTTAAACAGTTAAAAAAAATAGTATTACTTACTTTTAAGAGTATTTTAGAAATTTCTTGATATGTGCACCTTATATTATTATAAAATTATATTACAAGTTTATATATATTTCTTATTAAACAAGTTTATAGTCTTTAATAACGAAAAGTGTATTTAAGTTAAAAAAAATTTCATATTAAAGAATAAAAAAGAGATTAAAGAATTGACTTGTGATGTTTCAGGTTGGACTCCGATGAAACGTTTCGTCCCTCGTCTCTGAAGCTGGTTCGTGGAGAGGCGTTGGTGTTCAATTGCATGCTGCACCTGCCACACCTCAGTTACCGTGCGCCCAATACGGTTGAGTCGTTTTTGAGCGGCGCCAAGGCACTGAGGCCAAGGTTGGTGACATTGGCAGAGGAGGAAGTGGGGCCCGTTGGTGGAGACATGGGGTTTGTGGGAAGGTTCATGGACTCGCTACACCATTACTCAGCGGTGTATGACTCGTTGGAAGGTGGGTTCCTATTCCCGATGCAGAACCGGGCTAGGGCGTTGGTGGAGCGAGTTTTCTTGGGCCCCCGGATAGCGGGTTCGTTGGCCCGGATATACCGAACGGGAGGGGAGGAGGAGAGAGGGTCGTGGGGGCAGTGGTTGGGTGCGGCAGGGTTCAGGGGAGTTCCCATAAGCTTCGCCAATCATTGTCAAGCAAACCTTTTGCTGGGTCTTTTCAACGATGGGTATAGGTTAGAGGAGTTGGGTGCTAATAAGTTGGTGTTGGGTTGGAAATCACGTCGTTTGCTTTCTGCATCTGTTTGGACTTGTTCTTCCAACTCTGATTCGTCGTAGCTAATCATTCATGTCGCGTGTCTTTCTAAATTCTAATTGGTTTTTTTTGGCCCTCCAAAAACTGAAACATAAGCTATCTTTTAGTTATATTCCATTTTTGGTGAATCTTAGGAATTTAGGATCTTTGCTAACAGCAGTGACTTGGTATATGTAACCTTAGAGAACTTCAATTTGTTTTCCTTTCTCACAGATTTTTTTCTGTCTGTGGTTACTTTCTTGGTTGATGAAATGGTTAACCTTCGTTAAAAGATAAAATCATATATATGTATACAAACAGTATTAACTACCTATGTTTTTAAAATTCGACCGATCATTCAATCGGTAAAAATACTAGTTTATAATTTATTAATTTAATCATGGTCGAATTAGTATTAATTAAATATATTAAATATATATATTTTTAATATTATATAATATATTAAGTAATAAACTAATATACTAATATATCATATTATTTATTTAGTATTTTAAAGTTTTATATTGTATAAGAAGTGAAATATCAAAACATTCAAAATATATAAAAGTTAAGATGATGTTATATTTACAAGTCTCACACAGAATAATGAGTGAAATATTCTAACATATAATCTACATAAAAGTTAAGAGAGGGACAAACCTTCTTATGCATTTCTCAGGCTTTATATATGGGTCTTTGTAGCGTGGCATTGAGCTTTTATTTAACTCAAAAAATATTTTTGAATGAGTTAAAAATTTATTAACAAAAAAAAGTTTAAACATTTTAAATAAAATCGATTCAAACTAGTTTACTGTCAATTTTACCGTTACAGTTGATTCTTGATTAATTCTAATTGGTTCTTTCACAAGCCAATTCGAAAGTTTTCCGATCAAACTCTCAGTCCGATTTGATTTTCTCAACATTGGTATCTACCATATAGCTAAAATAAATGTGAAAAACTATCTTCATTTTTAAACCAGTCCCATTATTTGATCACTTAGAATATAATATATAGTTGATATTTCTCTCATATCAACATATGATACATCTATTCCACCTTAAGATAAGATATACATTGACATTTAGTCACATTTACATTGACATATTATGTCTATTGTATAACAAGTGTTCAAAAAACATTTTTCATTTGAAAGTAACTAGGTATGTGTTTCACTAATTAAAATGTTAATAGTTAAAACTAGATTGATACAAGTGATTAAAGGTTCGATCTTAAGCTTAGTTCTCTTTCCATGGAGAAGTAATTATTGTACACTTCAAAAGCATTACACCAGTTCAATAAAAGTGTGTAATAAAACTATCTACAGTAATACTTTCTGAGTAAGTTATAATTCCTCCTCTCCATAGGTGTGGGTTCTATGGCTTGTGGTGCCACGTAACCCTCCTCAAGAAGATTCCTTGCCGCTCAAGGACTAGTTGTGTGGTCTCAGGTGAGAAAAACAGCTTGTTGCAAGTAGCAACTTACTTAGTAGTATTGGAGGTATTTTCCCTTACTACCAATTTACGCAAAAAATAAAATAAAATTGTTAATAGTTTATAACTCAACATTCCTGACTGCAGAATTCTATTATTTTATTAACCAATATGATAAAATCTATTGTGGTTGAGAAGCGTGTTCAATATTAAATAGTAAATTCTTATTATGAAAGCGAGTTAAAAAGCTTTATTTAATGTTCTACATCATTCAATAAAGCAAAAGAAAGTAACATACCTATCCTGATCATAAGTAAAACAAGGAAGCAATTATTCACCAAAAAAATAATAGAAAAAAGGAACCAATTAATATACATGTATAGAGCATACAATTTTGTGACTTCGACAAATAGTTAGTATATTCGGGGAGAAAAAAAAAATTGTTTTATCAAAAACATAAAGAACGCCTAACACAGCAACTATTTTTGTTTTAGTTTTATTTGTTGGGTAGCTACACTGCAACTGCTTTTTAACTTTTTCTTCTTTTTTTTCACATTCTCTAGATTGGGTCTTGAAATTGAAGATAGGGACAATCATATTGTAGTTAAGAACATTTTAAAATTTTCCATTGTAAAATACGATGTGTTTTATGTTCTCATATTCATGTCTTTATGAATACCTATCGGACAACCACGGCCATTGGAATTTGAATTATTCGAAGCTGTCTCCATGATCCTGTAAATATATATTATTTATTGCCAACCCTGCAGGCTCCTTGATTTTCTCATTTCATTTTTGTACATTTTCTCTTTATAACTGTTGTTTTATTTTTTGTCAACGACATTCTTGAAAACGATTCAGAATCCCACATAAAGATATAAAATACTTGAACTTTATGTAGTCCATTGCAAAGTCCTACCGAAAAAGAAATATTGTCCATTGCGAAAGATCAAGGTGAACAGTTCTGTTTTCATTTCATTTCATTCGTATGTGCTTTTTCTAGCACACTAAGTAACTTAAGCACTCACTTTATCTAACTCGTTCTTAAAAATATTTAGTAAAAGCTAATTATCAGATAGTTAAAAAGATAAATTAAATGTTTGTTTTTCATTCTAATTTTCTCTATGTTATCTATTTTTGTTTTAGTTAAGGTAATACACACACATTTAATCCAATTGACATTTAATTAATTAATTTTTTACAAGGAAAGCAAACAACTAAAGAAAGGTAATGCACTTGAAGCGTCTTAAAGTCATGGTCAAGTCAATTTATGCTGCAGTACCCAAAGGATATAGGGACACCTCATAATTTAAAAAACAAAATAAACACACCAACAACACTTCCACTATATATGCGCATCCTGGATAAAGGTGTCAAAACGGGTCGATTCAGTTTATTCGGGTTTAGATCATTTTTGAGTTAGTATTCGGGTCATATAAATTTTAGACTAATATTTTATCAATCCAACTCAACTCATTTAATCTTATATAGTGTTAAAAAAGTAGGTTAATCCGATCTATTCGATCATGTAAGTTTTTGATTAGTATTTTGTTAGTTCAATCCGTCCATTTTGTTGAGTTATTCGGACCGACCCATCGGACTTGACCCATTTTGACACTCCTAATCTTGAAAAAAATGAAGATTTAAAAGGAAGAACAATATATACGAAGCAAACATCCTGCTTAGCACCCATTTTTCCAAATGGTTTTCCGACTGGTTTAATCTTTTAAAGGAACTTAGTTGCTAAAATAAAAATTTAAAGGAAGTTTTTTCTTCCCTCAAAAGTTAAAAAAGGTTGTGCGTGTGTGTATTTTTTTATTTTATTGACCTATTTTTTATTAGAGTATTTTAAAAGTATTGTCATGCGACTAACCTCTTAAGTATTATTGCAATTAAAAAACTCTCCCAACAATTAGTCATTTCTTAGTTCGAACTTTGTCCTATTCCCAAGAAAATAGTTTCTTTATGTCCAACCCGCGTTATTATTATTATTATTATTTTAGTTGAGTATGAATTCCATTTTTACGATTGTTGGGTCTGAAAATGTTTATCACTAAAATTACAGATTTTGTTTTTTGGTCATCGAATGTCGGTGAGAAGAAGTACGGTCCAATTTGGTTTTAACAAAGTGAAGTTGTCCATTATAATGGATTGGCTCCTTGCCTGTCAGATTCTGTACAACGTTTTTTGTAGGCCCAAAATGCTGTTATTATTATTCAATGGGCTTTGTTGTTTTTGGAAGATGATGGGCTTTTTTGTTTGATAGAGTGACACTTCAACAAACTGAAGGAAATAAAAACCAACTCATTTTTCTTGATCGAAAATGTTAATTGTCACGAATTTATTTTGGTAGAATGTCCTACGAATAGCACTGAGTACTGCTGCGTGTGAAACATGATTGAGCATTCATGTGCCTAAGTCACATCATTCGTGGCAATTTCGTAGGAAAAAAGTTCGCATAAGATAGCAATGCTCAATTTTTATTTGCCGACTTGCCGTAAGAAAACTAACTTGTATACTTTAAATTCCCATGAATTCAAGTATTCAACCAAGTTCATGTGAATTCACTAAAGTGGCGTCTGGTGGTTATATCGTCAATTTTAAGTTTGGGAAGTTATTAGAAGTTGAGATTAAAAAAATACTATAATTGATAACTTCAATTTTATTTTGCTCAATAATGTGTAATGAGCTTAATAATAAAAATAATGTGATACAAATAATAATTACCATTACAAAATTATAATAAAATTATTAAACTGGATATGTAAAAGTTAAATTAAATTTATTTTGAACCATTTAAGGAAGTTATTAACACATTCTAATAACCTTTACCAAAATACTAAAAAGATAAATATAGAATGTAATGAAAATTTAAAAGATATTTGCTCGCCATGATGTTTATATATTCAATTTCATTTATATATTTATCATTTTTTTGTTTTGAGTATAGTCATATTTTCATAATATTAAATTTTCAGTTTAGATAGTAGGTATCGTCAGTATAAATGAGTTTTACCCTACATTCAATAATATTTTAACATGTCATTACTTATTTCCATCTCATTATTTCACTAATTAAAACTCTCACTAATTAAAATAAATTATTAAATTAAACAAAACAGGGAGCTTAATTCATCGTCTTTCTTCCTGATCCATAACTGTTCTTCCGTTAGCTCTTAACTCTCATAAATTCTCAAACCCTATTTTCAAATTTCTCAAAATCAAGACCAATCAACACCCTGATCTTACTCTTTCTCTCTCTGAAATAGTTTAAGGTACACACCCATTTGGCTTAGGGTTTCCTACCCAACAACTTCGTCCTCAGCCAAATTCTTCGTTGGATTTTATGTTCAAGAAGCCACCGAAAGTTGCTGGGGTTAGTGGTGTAAAGTGGACTGATCATGAGATCCTCATGCTCATTGAAGCCCTAGAACTTTATAAAGACAATTGAAATGAAATTGTAGAACACGTTGGAACAAAAGCCATTGCACGTTTTTCTCGACTTTATATTGGTCACACAATCAGGGCCGCCTAAAGCCAAATTGTAAAATAGTATGTTATTGATAATGAAAGTAAAATATGAAAAAAAAAAATGAATGAATGCTAAAAATTTAAAAAATTAGTTTTTTAAGAAAAATTGACCATAAAAAACTGTTAGGTATTAACATGAATGAAAAAGAATTTACAAGGATATATAAATGAGAGAAAAAAATAAAATTTGTGAGTAATAATTATTAAGTGATTGACTAAAAAAGAAAGATAACAAAAAAAATTTAACTAGACATTAAGTAAAGAGATTAAGAGAGTATATGACCTATTATTAATTGTATCAATTAATTATTATTATTATTATTAGCAATTTTATAAATAATAAGTTATACATTTACTACTAAAAAATATATATAAACTTTTTTTGTGCGTCAAATATACATAAATTTTATAAAATATATAAGCATAACTTTAAAAAATGAGACCTTGTAAATAGGAGTCTTAAAGCATATACTTTAGCTACTTGACTCTTGAGCTGCCCCTGCACACAATAAACTGTCCAGGGCATGCATCTTAAATTGTTTGAGAGAAAGAATGTGAGAGAGGACAAATTCTTATGTCCGAGGAAATTTTCTTCTTCCAAGAAGATCTTCCATTGTTAATATGTACATGATAATTAAAAGGTTAGAAGAATCCACCAGATTTTGATAGTTGTAATCTTCACGGAAGAAGAAATTTCTTCTTCCTAGAGGACAACCGAATTCCACGTGAGTGAGAATGAGGTGACTTTGATGATAATTGAGATTAGGGTGCAAAAATTGATGATAATTTGAGTGGTGAAAGAAAAGTGGCTATGGATTTTTTTTAATTATGTAAGGAATATAAATAATATAGCAGAATCAATTTTGTTTGTTCTCATTTATGTTAGTTAGTTATTCAATTACTATGATAGTTAGTTTTTGGTTTTGTTAGTTTTAGTTAGTTAGTTGAGTATTGATTTAGTAATGCTCAATAGTAATACTACAGTATTATATAAGTTTGTTTATTAAACTTGAATCGGTGGAATATCATTCATTTAATATTTCTCAGTTTTCACTCTCATCCTTTTCTCTCTCTCTCTCTCGTGTTCTTCATCCATCAGCTTCAGATTTGATACCTTGCATAGTATCAGAGTTGAAATCTGATCCATGGAGACCTCAACATGCTTCACTCTTCAAACGTTCTCAAGTCCTGTTTCCTTTAAGCTTGATGAAGGAAATTTCCTTCCATGGTGTCAACAGGCTCTTACAACTGTCAGAGGCTTTCAGCTACAACAATATCTTCAAGAAGGTTCTGCACCACGAAAGTTTACATTAGATGAAAATGTTGTATTGGAAAAATACACAGAGGATTACTTGAATTAGGAACAACAAGATTCATTGTTGTTGTCATGGCTTCTAGCTTCAATGTCAGAATCTCTCACCACAAGAATGGTAGGGTGTGATCATTCATTTCAAGTATGGAGTAAACTTGAAATCTTCTTTGCAAGTCAGACACGAGCTAAGATAAAGCAATTAAAGTCACAAACTTCGAAGCATGAAGAAAGAAACATCAATCAATGAGTATTTGCTGAAAATCAAGAAGACTGTGGATTCATTAGTTGTTGTAGGAGCACCAATTTCAGTAGCAGATCACGTGGATGCTATTCTTGATGGTCTCATAGAAGATTATGATTCATTTGTAATTTCAGTGACTTCTAGAACTAATCCTTATTCAATTTTTGAAATTGAAGCATTACTCATGGCACAAGAAGAAAGAATCGAGAAATATAGAAAAACTGAGATTTCTGGTTCAATTCAAACAAATGTTGTTCAATCTTCACAATAGTTAAATTAAAATAAGTTTTCTAATGGTGGTAACTACAGATGAAATTGTGCATATAGAGCTGGCTATGCTCAAGGTGGCTTCAATGATTAGTTTTCTTTTAATTCTGGTAGAGGCAGACCACATTTTTGAGGAAGAAGAAGGAAATTTAGAGGTGGAGGTGGCAGAGTTCCATGGTTTAACAAATGTCAATTGTGTGGAAAGTCAAATCATTTGGCATGGGAATATTGGCATCGGTTTAACAAAAGTCATCCAAATCCTTTTAGTGATCAAGCTGCTACACCACCTAATCTACCTACACAAGCAATGCTAGCCAGCACATATATTATTCCATCTTCCACTGCTTCCTCTACACCTTTTCAAGCAATGCTTGCTACTCCTTCAACATTATATGATCTTGCTTGGTATCCAGATTCAGGAGCTTCAAATCATCTGACATCTGATCTATCTAATCTGCAACTCAGGTTAAATTACAAAGGTTCAGATACTATTCAATTTGGCAATGGTACATGTATGCCTATCCAACATATTGGTTATTCTGAGATTTTATCTTCCAATAATTCTTTTCCTTTAGTTCTTTGAAACTTAATGCATGTTCTTGGAGTATGTAAAAATCTGCTAAGTGTGTTACAATTTTGTAAAATTAACAATGTATTCTTTGAGTTTTATGCTAATCATTGTCTTGTTAAATTTCATGCTACCAAGGAAATCCTTCTCCAAGGCAGACTTAGAGATGGTTTGTATGTCTTTGATCTTGTTGCCAACTCAAGAGTCTGTTGGTTCTTTTTCCTCTCTGTCAACTACATTTTTTCCCTGTTATTCTACTTCATGTAATGTAGTAAATACTGTAAGTTGTAAAGATACTGTTCTTGATTTGTGGCATGCACGACTAGGCCACCCTGTTGTTAAAACAGTGTCTCAAGTGCTTAAACAATTCAATATTGATGTTTCTTCAAATAGTTCAAAGTTTTTTTGTTCATCTTGTTGTATAGGTAAAACTCATTATTTGCCTTTCTCATATTCATATATTGCATATGCTTCTTTGGAGTTGATTTTTTCTGACATTTGGTGACCATCACCAATGCCTACTATCACTGGATCTAGATATTATATAATGTTTATTGATGCTTATTTTAGATTTAGCTTGATTTATTTACTTCATACCAAATCTCAAGCACTTTCCATATTCATTCAATTTAAAACAATGATTGAGTTGCAGCTAGGCACAAAAATTAAGTTCGTACAAACTGATGATGGCAGAGAGTACCTAGCATTCACCCTATATTTAACCTCAAAAGACATTTATCATTGACTTAGTTGCCCTTATACTCACCAATAAAATGGATGTCCTGAGAGGAAACATAGGTATATTACTGAATTGGGTTTGACTTTGCTAACTCGTGCTTCTCATCCTTTGCAATATTGGGGTGATGCATTTCTCACTGCCACCTATCTTATAAATAGTTTCCCTACACCAATTCTAAAAAATATTTCCCCTTATGAAAAGCTTTTTCATAAGAAACCACAGTATTCATTTTTCAAAACTTTTGGATATGCCTATTATTAATGCGGATTAAAGGATGCAAACCCAAGTGCAGTTTGTCTCAAGTAATAAATTATCGGGAGTTCGAGGTCGATTCACAGAAAATTGATGAAGAAAAATTAATTGAGGTAAGAAAAGGATTTGTCACAATACCAAAAGTAATAAAAGTTGTTCACAAATAAAAAAAGATTTGCTTGGGTTAGGAGATCTACTCTTAGTAATAAATTAGAGGTAAGATTATTTCTCTTTATAACTCAATTGAAACCCATGCACAACGGATGTTTCAATCGAAAAATATAACATTCAAAGTTAAATTATATATACAATCATATTATGATTCTTTCAATTATCTACCAACAATTGTATGTGAGTTCAAGCATTCACTTTGTCAATCCTCTTGTCTACAAAAAATCAAGATCTCCATTATACAATGAAGGTTTCTAAATTGATTGAAAACAGAATACAACACATATAATGTCCACTTTATAATATATCATTTAAGCACAAGAAATAGAATAATCTAACCTTATTTCATTACTAAGAGCTTTACTCTTTCACCCAAGCAAAATGAAAATTTAGTTACTCATAGACAAGAAGAAAGAAAGAAAGAAAGAAGAAGAGAAAGATGAACATAGCTTCAATTTAGAACAAGAGAAAATTACAACAAAGGAAAATAATAAACAAGCATGAACATAATTTCTCCTGACTAAGCCTAAAACCCCAGTCCCCTAAATGATCAGCCAATGGAGTATTTTATAGAGGATTAGAGATACAAAATGACAATGGGGCTGATTAAGAAAAGGTGAGGAGTGGGTGGATGAGTGGAAAATGTCAAATGGTGAGTGAAAAATTATTGAGATTCTTTGTCTTCGAAATCATTCAGTACTGATCTCATAGATGCCATCAGAATGAAGCAACGTGGTCTTCATAAAAGTTGTAGCATTTTGTCTCAGCTTTCTAATGGTACCAAAATCATCCAAAAATTCGTCTTACAACTCAAGATATGATCCAATTACTACAGACTATTCAGGCTCAGTTTCAGCACCTCTGTTTTGACTTCCAGACCCAATATCACCTCCAAGATGTCCGAATGAGCTCTTATGTTCTCATGAAAGTTGTAGATATGGATCTTAACTTTTAAGTATCCAAATTTCAGTCCAATAAAGTTCCTACAGCCCGAGTTATGCTCTGATTACTGTACATTATTCAGGTTCTAGTCACAAAACCTGTGTTTTGACGTTGAAGCCCGTTTAGCTCCACTAGATGTCTATATTTTACCTGGAGCTCTCATGAAAGTTGTAGAGCTCTCTCTTATCTTTCCTACAAGGTAAGTTACATAATTTTTACACATCTAGAACTCAAGCTATGAAGAAAATACAGAAACAATGTAAGATTCAAATAATACTGGAAAAATCAATTAAGTCCAATTTGAGTCCAAACTTACAAAACATAGTCAAACTCAATCAATTAAGTACATAGATAGTGTAAATGACTAAAAATGAAGGTTTATTAATATATAAAATATATGATCATCAAATATCCATTTCTCAGACCTTACAACAAGCACAAACTTGATTTTAGGTCTCATCAATGCATTTTTCTTGGCTATAGTAATAACCACAAAGGGTATAAATGCTTGCCTCCAACTGGAAAGATCTATTTTTGTAGACATGTGTTATTTGATGAATCTACCTTTCCTTTCAAAACTCTTGTCTCATTTTCTGTTCCTACTTTTTCTTCTGATTCTGTCTCAAATATTGTCCCATGTATTCCCTTAGTCAATTCAAATGCTCATAATTTACCATTTGTTGATAGTGATTCTGCTCCTGCTGCTACTTTCCCTACTAGTCAGTTTACTAACATTGACACAATAAGTCCTAGCCATATTCATCAGAATGAATTAGTTCTAGTGAATTCAAATCCGCCTGCTCCTGTTCAATCAGTTGAGCAACCTGTCTTTGACTATCATGACTTAATGTCCTCAGCCAATACCCATTCCATGACAACTAGGTCTAAAGCTAGAATTTTCAAGCCTAAGGTTTTCACTGCAATTACAAAACATACCTCAGTTAAAATTGCTTTAACTCAACCTGAATGGTGTCATGCTATGCAAGAGGAGCTTCATGCTTTACTAGCCAATAAAACTTGGACCTTAGTACCCCTTCCACCTCATAGAGAGGCTATTGGTTGCAAGTGGGTTTTTAGACTTAAGTACAATCCAGATGGCTCCATCAATAAGTACAAGGCAAGGCTAATTGCCAAGGGCTTTCATCAGTAAGCTGGATTTGACTATGTTGAAACATTTAGTCCAATTTTCAAACCAGTTACCATTGGGGTCATTCTCACCCTTACTCTCTCTCTCTAAATTGGCCCATGCATTAACTTGACTTCAATAATGCTTTTCTTAATGGAGATCTCACTGAAGAAGTTTACATGCAGTAGCCTTTAGACTTTATTACTGGTTCCTCTCATCTGGTTTGTAAACTACACAAGGCTTTGTATGGATTGAAACAAGCTCCACGGGCCTGGTTTGACAAACTGAGTTCTATACTCCATCAATTTGGTTTTCAGTCTACCAAATATGATTCTTCACTATTTTTCATGCTCACTCCTCAGCTCATTATGTATGTGCTTGTATATGTTGATAATGTTATAGTCACAAGTATTTCTCCCTCTGCCATTACAGATCTCATTGCTAATCTTCATTCTGTTTTTGCTCTCAAAGATTTGGGGGATTTGCACTGCTTTCTTAGGATTAAGACTAAAAGACTGAAAACTGGTGGCTTGTATTTATCTCAGACTAAGTATATTTCTGATCTATTAGTCAAGGCCAAAATGGATCATTTTAAGCCTGCAGCAACACTTATGATTGTTGGTCTAAAATTATCTGCACATGATAGTATTCCAATGCATGATCCTTCACTATATTGATCCAATGTTGGTGCGTTACAATATGCTACCATCACCAAACCAGAGATAGCCTATTGTGTCAATAAGTTTTGTCAATTTATGCATGCTCATCTTGAAAGTCATTAGAAGGTTGTCAAACGAATCTTGAGATATCTTAGTGGTTCTGTCACTCATGACTTGCACCTTAGACACTCACCAACTCTGCAGCTTCATGCTTTTTTTTTATTCTAATTGGGGCACTGACCTTGATGACCGTAGGTCTACTACTGGTCACTGTGTTTACCTTGACAGCAACTTAATTTCCTAGACCTCCAAAAAGCAAGCTATTGTGCCCCGATCAAGCACTGAGGCAGAATATCGCAGTTTGCCCTCTGTGGTAACTGAATTGATGTGGATTCAAACTCTTCTCAGTGAGCTTCAACTATCTATTCTAGCCCCTCATGTTTATTGTGACAATTAAAGCACTGTTTTGCTTACTGCAAATCCAATTTTGCTTTCTCGCACCAAACATTTTGAATTGGATTTTCATTTTATCTGAGAGAAAGTCCAACATAAACTTGTGTTTGTTCATCACATTCCAGCCACATAACAGGTTGTTGACATTTTAACTAAAGCAGTATCCAGTTCTCTTTTTCATCAGTTCAAGCTCAAGTTCCGAGTGAAAGATCTCTCTTCTCTTGAGCTTGAGGGGGGATGTAAGGAATATAAATAGTATAGCAGAATCAATTCTCTTTATTCTCATTTCTGTTAGTTAGTTATTCAATTACTATGATAGTTAGTTTATTTTCAGTTTAGTTAGTTTCAGTTGGTTAGTTAAGTATTGATTCGATAATGCTTAACAGTAATACTACAACATTATATAAGCTTGTTCATCAGACTCGAATCAATGAAATATCATTCATTCAATATTTCTCAATTTTCACTCTCATCCTTTTCTCTATCTCTCGAGTGCTCTTCATCCATCAAGTTTAGATATGATACCTTACAAATTATAAGACAATGAGGTGCAATAACTAATAATATATATCAATTTAAAATTCATTTTCGTCACTGAACATACTAATCAAACTTATAAATTTTTAATAAGTAATTAATTTTAAACCGTAATTACTCACGAATTATTTTGTAGTATTTTTCTTTTTCTTTTGGGGAAAAAAGCTAAGCTCTATATTAATTATAATTAATTTTTTTTATTATAAACGCGGTTTGAAACCATGCGGAAATATAGGGAGCACGTGGTCCACGCTGTCTGGCTACGTCACGAATCAACGGTGGAAGCATTGGTGTGTTGGATCCGAAGCTAGCATCATCGTCCATTATGCAAACCTAGGTACCACAGATTCGTTCAGTGCAAATCGCATGCTCATCTGTGCTTAAAAATAAATAAATTAATTAATTAAAAAACAAAGTCATCTTTTTATCTTTCTCTCTTACGGCACTCAGCAGTCAGCAGTCAAGAGAAAGAATCAAATTCCATTGATATGCTGCAGGTTCAGTGTACCTGCACGCAACCACGAATGAGATTCACGCCTTCCTCCAAATTGCTAAGCTTTTCAAAGCATTTCCATAGTTTTATTGCCCCCTCTTCTGCTACAACCCCAAAGTTCCCATCTTTCATTGCAGCCACCATGTCCACTGTTTCCACTGAGAATGAGTCCACCACCCACAAAACGCACCATCCTTTGCAGGTTCACCCTCTTTACCTTTTTCAGATCCCTTCAAATTACGCTTGCTTTCTCCTTTTCAGATCCGTTTATTATTGCTATTATCGTTATTTTTGCATATGATTTATTATTATTATTATTTGCTCGTGGCCCTATATGAAACTGTTTCTTTTCTATTAGTTCACAATTGGATTTCCTTGTTTCACCTTCAATGCTATTTGTCAAACCCTTTTTTAAAACCATGATGTGTTTACTGCGATGAAAGTTTGTAGCTTTCATTAGTTTATCTAATACACTTGGCTGAAGGTTTTAATGTTTGTCAGATGTCTGAATGCATTACATGTTATGCTTCTATTGGGCACACACATGGTATCTGTTTATCTCAACTTCTATTCTATTAATTAGCTATTTCCTATGAATTTATATCATGTTGCAGTGTTCTTTCGTATATGGGATGGGACATTCACACACTACAAATCACCCTTGTTTTCTGTTTTCATTTTATTTATATTCATATTTCTTTCTGAATTGCTTAGTTGCTTGGTGAACGGTGTACTTGATACAATTCAGTTTATTTGAGGATGCTAGCCTGTCAATGCAAGGACCTACGATCATATCTTGCCTGGTAGAATGGGGAGGGTTTTGGAAAGCAAGAGAGTTTGGGTGTACCTAGTATCTATGGACCAAAAGAAAAAATGCAAAAAATATAAAGCAACAACATCCAAAGCCTTTTCCCACTAGGTGAGATTGGCTACATGGATCAACTAACGCTATTATGTTCTATCATAAATCAAATCTTCCAAGAAGCCGTTTAGATCTAAATCCTTTTTAATGGTTTCACTCAGAGTTTTCGTAAGTCTTCCTCTATCTTTAATTATTGGGCAAAAAAATACAAAAAATATGAGGAAAAAAAATGAACTTCATAGTCACTGTGTATGCACAGGTTTACAACTTTACATTGATTGTTGCTGATTGTCATTTGTTTGTTAGGTTGCAAAGCGCTTAGAGAAGTTCAAAACAACAATCTTCACCCAAATGAGTACGCTTGCCGTCAAACATGGAGCCATAAACCTTGGTCAAGGCTTTCCCAACTTTGATGGTCCAGAATTTGTAAAGGAAGCAGCAATTCAGGCAATTAGGGATGGGAAAAATCAGTATGCCCGGGGTTTTGGAGTACCAGACCTGAACTTTGCCATTGCTGATAGATTTAAGAAAGATACTGGACTTGTGGTGGACCCTGAAAAGGAAGTTACTGTTACAAGTGGATGCACAGAAGCAATTGCTGCAACTATATTGGGATTGATAAATCCTGGTGATGAGGTTATCCTTTTTGCTCCTTTTTATGATTCCTATGAAGCCACTTTATCCATGGCTGGTGCAAAAATAAAAAGCATCACTTTGCGCCCTCCGGATTTTGCTGTCCCAATTGAAGAATTGAAGTCTGCCATCTCAAAGAATACCCGTGCCATTCTTATAAATACCCCTCACAACCCTACTGGAAAGATGTTCAGTAGAGAGGAACTCAATTCCATTGCATCTCTTTGCATTGAGAATGATGTTCTGGTTTTCACTGATGAAGTTTATGATAAGTTGGCATTTGATATGGAGCACATTTCAATGGCTTCTTTGCCTGGAATGTTCGAAAGGACAGTGACAATGAACTCGTTGGGAAAGACATTCTCCTTAACAGGATGGAAGATTGGGTGGGCCATAGCACCCCCACACTTGACATGGGGAGTGCGACAGGCACACTCTTTCCTCACTTTCGCGACCTCCACTCCTATGCAGTGGGCAACTGCAGAAGCTCTTAGGGCGCCAGACTCTTACTTTGTGGAGCTAAAGAGGGATTACATGGCAAAGAGAGCTATTTTGGTGGAAGGATTGAAGGCTGTTGGCTTCAAGGTATTCCCATCCAGTGGAACCTACTTTGTGGTTGTAGATCACACACCTTTTGGACTGGAAAATGATGTTGCATTTTGTGAATATCTAATTAAGGAGGTGGGAGTGGTGGCAATCCCTACCAGTGTATTTTACTTGAATCCAGAAGAGGGAAAGAATCTAGTTAGGTTTACTTTCTGCAAGGATGAGGGAACTCTTAGGGCCGCTGTTGAGAGGATGAAGGAGAAGCTTAGAAAATGATCCCAATGCATGATCAAGTCATGCTGATATATATTGGATTGAAGACATTTTCCTTTCTAGAAACCCAAATGTTGGATTGTAGTAGCTTCTGGTTGATTGAAATGGATGCTCGGCAGTCTAGTCATTAACAATTTGTTATCCAACCACGATTATGTTTCTACCCCCAAATTCCAATGTTTTTATGGGTACCTGCTGGTAAATGAATGATCTGAAGGATATATACATTCACCAGAAATCATGACTATCAGCTAGTAAGTTATGTTATTCAGAGTTCATTTAACCTTTTTAGTTATGGATTATGTTTCCATGATCATGTTTATGTTGAATCTTATCCCCTGGTCCCCAAGCCTCTTTCCCTTTTATTTTTTTGGGATGTATGGAATCAATAATAAAACCTGGTATGACCCGATATTTACTTCCTAGGAGTGTTATAACTTACTCTCTAGGCTGCTGGTAGACTTCTTATGCTTCTCAGTCGTAAGGCAGCAATTGATATGTAAGTTTTTATTTCTCTGAAGTAGGAACTTACAATTCAGAAACAGACACCGATTTAGATGTTTTTTCTTTGTTTATTCATTTATTCATTAAGATAAAGAAATCAACATAATTAGAGAGAGAAGGTACAATGGCAAATAATGCTAGTGCAATAACCACCATGTACATTCTCACTTGGGCTGTTAACATGTGGGATTTGAATCTTCTAAAGTGCCAGTTACATGTTGGAAAGTAAAATAGATAGTTGATAACTTTTATAGAAAATTTACAGTTTAGAATGTTATAAAAATTAAAGTGCATGGGCAAAATATGTAAGAACCCAATCCTTCAATTTTCTCAATGACTATTACTTGTTCTTTGAATGACTATTACTTGTTCTTTGGTCTCTAAAATGCATCAGTTTTTCTAGAGGACTCAGATCCCTAATCTCAATTAAGAATTCTTTTATACTCTGGATTACGCATAATCCTTTTGGATCACTTCTTAAATGTAAATTAAGAGTCCATATTTAAACGTTGTCATATGTCATATTCTAACATTATTTATGATTTGGGTAGGATGTATTTACTATTTGGTGCATAATAGAAAATTTGCATAAGCCTTGTGGCATGCTCTGTCTTTGAAATAATCTTTCCTACCGCAAACTATTTTACACAAGAAAAAAAAGAAAAGTAAATTTTCCCAACTCAAAAATTGTTTTTGGGTAAATTTTATTTTACGATTTTGTTTTAATATATTTGCCCGATGTTAAAGGTTACCTTCAAGAATTTTATCTTTGAAAAGAGACTATTCAACTAGTCTCGAAGTCAATAAATTTTATTAAAGACAGATGATCATTAAAGCGAAACTACGTAAAATAGAAGACCTAGATTTTTTTTGGGTCAGAAAAAATCTAGATCCTGCACATGTAATAGGATCATGCTACGGATCTGAAATTCTGAATATATGAATCCCAGAGGACTAGAGGAGCCCGCTTCCTTCACTTGCATTGTAATTTTTTGGGAAAATACTTTATGTCGCGGTTTTTTAGAGCTGAGATTGTCTAAAGACGACTCACTCCTTTTATTGTAATGAGAGGATATAATTTTTTTTTAATTTATATTTTAATTGAAATAAAAGGTCTTTAGAGTTTAGATTCGGACTATATCCTGACAACACAAGCCGGGATATGTAATAGATATACTACTCAAGTGTTTTTAGTTTAAATAAAATATAAACCTTAATACCCGTGCTATTAAATGGCCTGGACATGTAACATTTTCTCATGAAATATGCATAACGATAACCGAATTTCTTCAATTGGTTGACCCACAATCTAGATGGTAATTCTCCTCGCAATTTAGGAATTTTTGTAGAGACCGTCTCTAATGAGACTTCGAATGCAGAATTTTTTTACTCATGAGAATGGAGATGGGAAGAAAAATCTTCTTATAGTACATTCGGGGATGGGGACGGGGACGGGGACGGGGACGGGATCATACTCCCCGCCTCGAGATTTTCGTTTCGAAAAAATTATTAAAATATTTTTTATAATATATATATATATATATATTAGTAATTTTATTTTTAATTAAATTTTATATTTATTTAAAATTAAAAATATTAAAATAATTTATTTTATCTTTTTCTTATTTTTTTTATTTTTTTTATTTTTTTAATATAACTCGAGATTCGAAGAGCGGGGATAGAAGAAAAAATTCTCCGTTGGAGGAATGGGGTCGGGGACGAGGATGGGAATAAGGTTGGGGTGCGGCGATGGGAGCGGGGAGGTATTTCCTTCCCCCCTGCGCAGGTGCCATGCCTACCCACAACTGCAGTGACACTACAATAGCAAAAATGTTTGAAATCGAAATAATTCAATCAAAATCGAAAAAAATAAGTCTAAAAATTAAAAATTGAATAAACAAAAAATATAATAATAATTGAATTGGATCAATTTTGGATCTAAATTTAAAAATCGATCTAATCCAAATCAAACCGAACTTTTATATACATTTTGAAAATAAAATTTTACGTGAAAAACTCTTATGTAATTTATACTTAATTTAAATTTTTTTTACTATTCTTCAAATCAAACTTAATTATTATCTCTATTGAATTTGGACATTTTATCCTATGATCAACAATAAATTTGAATTTCTATTTTTATGAATTTGTTTGAACTTATATTTATTGTAATTTGATGAATTAGTTTAGACTTATATTTGATTTATTTTATTAAATTTGAATTTTCATATTTTTATGAATTTATGTATAAAAAATACAAAAAAAACCAAAAAAATGATCTAATTCAAACAAATTTAGATTGTATTGAATTAAATTAGATTCATATTTTAAACCAAATTAATTGAATAATAAAATAAAAAAGCTAATTAAATTAGATCAAATGATTTTTTTTTCTCTCAAAACCGATTCAATATAATCTCAAACATCCTTATACAATAGTATACTACAACCGCAGGAGGATGGATCTCTGCAGATTTTCACTCTTTTAAATTCTCTTTTAGGAGACAAAAAAAAATCTCTTTTTGAAGGGAAACCACTAAACATGTATTATAAAACATGAATATCATATCTACAAATAAGAACATGAAAATATTGAAATCTAAGAAATGGTAGATGTGCATGCTAAAAAAACATTAGCCCAAAAAAATAACAAATCATATTATGTTATCAAGTTAGTAAACTCAATTTGGTAGGAAAATTGTTACATAAAGAATTTTTTTTTTAAAAAAAAACTCTATTTGCCAAAGAACAAAATTGCCAGCTATTAGGAATACAATAATATAGAAACAACATAGCCATATTGATGGATCATTGTTAGTAAGAATGGTGAAGACTGAAAATGAAAGGACAATGAACAAGAGTTTATTTATATTAAATGTCTGTTTGGTTTTTATAATTTAACATAGAATTAGGATTTGAAATTAGAATTGATATTTGAGTTCTTATTTTTATGTTTGGAATATCATTTAAAATTAAAATTGTAATTTTATAAATTAATTTTATAAAATTAAAAAACAATTAAGTTAAGTTTTTCTCAATTCTTATCATATACTTTAAGAATTACTAATTTCATAATTTAAAAATTATACTATCTATCTATCTCTACATTTATTTATAAACAATCATATTTATTGAGATTTTATATTTATATAAAAAATTATTTTTATATTTATATAAAAATTATTATATTAGTTATTTATTTTTTCTAAAAAAATCAAGAAACTTTTTTTTATAAAAAATATGACTATTATATTATAAAAATATTATTGTATGAATATTTTTATTAATTTTAATTTTATAAATAATTTTTTAATATTTTAGATCATATCTTTAAATAATAAAATTATAATTAAATTTAAAATTATATTTTTTATCATAATTTTTTGATAATTTTAAATATAAAATTTAAATTTTTAAACTAATTATAAATAATTAAAATTATAATTATAATTATAATTTTATAGTTCAATTTCAATTTTGTTATATAAAAGAATTTTAAATTTTTTTGAAAATACTGAATTATATAAATACGGAAGGCTTAATAGTCTTGTGCAATCAATGCATGTTTACAGGACTACAGCCTGCAACCAATGCATCTGACAGTGATTATGACTAGGCCTAGCTCTTCCAATTCATATGACTAATCACTCATCAACAGTTGGGCTCCATCAAAAGGGCTCTGTTCTCTAGTTCTCTTCCACCATGTGTGGTTTGTGTTTGATAGGGGTACTTAGCTTTATATTTAAGTGTTTATATTTAAGTGATTATAGGGTAATTATAATCCATGCTCCCTGTATAATCCCAGCATATTCATACTCTCAATTAGCCCGAACCCATTAATTTCACTTTGCATTAACTTAGATAAATTACATTGGGTATTTTGCATAAATTTATACTATGTTATAAAATATTCATTTATGTTTTAAGAAATTATAAATGTATTAAGATCATGAGTAGCTCAACCATAAGGTAATTAAAGTCCTTACTTGAGATCTAAAATTTTGATTTTTTTTAATTTTAAGCCCATAATTAAAAAATATTATGTTTATAATTTATATAATGATTATATTTACTCATAATAATTTAATGTTAAATAAATTTTGTTTTTTTTTTTATTTGTGAGAATATATGCAGATAGAGCGAGTGATGTGTATGTGTCATCTGTACGTGCAATATGCATTGCCTATGTTTGCAACGTACATTATCTTTGGAAGTAATGTGTGTCGTTTGTTCATGTAATGTGTATTATTTATGCATGTAGTGTACATTAATTGTGTGTGTAATATGTAATATGCATTATATTAATTTTTTATTAAATAAATTAAAAGATCTCATTATCAAAGTTTAATTTTAGGTGACCAACTCTTTTGAGCCAGTCCTGATTAAGATCCAAATAAATGTATAATTTTAAATGATAAAATTTTTAAATCAGATGAAGTTGATATTAGCTTATTCTAAAAATGTAGAGTAATGTTACAGTTGATATTAGCTTATTCAGATTTAATGGCTTGTATTCATTACACTATATTTTTATTTAATATTTTATGTTAGAAAAAATTATTTTTAACAGTAGATATTCTTTGCAGTTTTTTTTTTTGTCAATATTCTCTGCTATTTAAGGATCAGAATCTTATCCTGTTGTTAAAAAATAAGAGAGGATCTGTTTAACCAAATAAAAAGTAAAAAAAAAAAAATAATAAATGATAAAAAATAAACAAATAAAAAAATAAAAGGCAAAACAAGGCACCTTTTTATTTTGGCCAACAAGAAGGAATCCGCATCCGCTGTTTAAACATCCTGTTACAACCAGTAGTACGCACCTCGACACCTGCATATATTGCTGAGAAGTACTGAGAAGTATTATTAGAATTAGAATGGGCAAGGCATTATATAACCTTGTCGGGCCCGTTAGAGAAACAAATTCGTGAAAATGTTATATGCTTTCAGTCCTAGGCCCAGCTCGATTTCAGCAACATGACGGGGATGACAATGGAATCAAGTTTGAATTATCTTATCCTAGTGGGTTTGTACTTTGTATTGGCGGACAAGATGAGCATCTTTGATTTGTTACAACTTACAAGCTCGTATTACATTGTTGTACTCTATTTCAACCACTGATTCATATTTTTTATTTATCCTTTCCTAGGTTGTATCATTGGTCACATAAAAATAAAACATGGTGGTGAATTTCCATGTTTTTCTTTCTATTTTTTCTGATTAAATAATTGAATTTCCATGTTGTTTTATCAATAGCTAGTTAAATTTTTCCTGCATTGCACGATATTATAGAAATAATAATATTATATATATATATATTATCTCATATTTTTATATTTGTAAAGTTTTTATTATTAATTATAATAGGTCTTATCTTATTTCTTACACACATATATTCTGATTTTGTTATATATCTTAAGTGTGAAGTGAGGTGAGTATATTTAATATGTGCCAAATATTATCTTTATTGAAAATATAAAAAAAATTGTAAGACTAAAGAAAAAGAAGTGTATGTGAGAAATTAAAAAGAATAAAAAGTCTCTCGTAAATTTAATATCTACCATTTAAATTAAAGAAGAATCAACCATTGAAATTGCTGCTGAAAGAAAAAGTGATATTGAGATAGTTTTGGGTGAAAAAAAAATATACTGTAGGGATTGGATCCTGGTTTTTTATATATAAATAGACAGATAGATAGTCTTTAGCCCACAAGCATAAATCTCATCATGAGGCATACTCATTTGCGGCTTGGCTGGCCCACAGTTACTTAAGGTTAACGCTTTTCAAATCCAGATTTTAGACAAGAGTAATATGCAAGTTACCCATAACTGTGTTTTTAATGGAAAACTCTTTGGCAGTCATATGGCATACTTGGAAAATAGAGTTAAGAGTCTTAGCGTCATGTGTATAAGAAATGAATGTAGCATATACGAGGTTCAAGTAACATAGGAAAAATGATAAAATGATTTGGGTTGAGTTTGTTCATAATTATGAGGTATGAGATTAAACTAACATGAATATATCTCCATTAAAAGTCTAAAGATTGCATAAACCATAGAGTTTGGTATAACTGAAACAAGTAATTAATTTTGAGAAAAGTCATTAACAATTCTCCACTCAAATTCAGTTAAGATGTGAATAGTAGTTAATGAAAATAATCATTGAATAATGTGATGAAATATAGTTATCTCGGGTGTTGTACGGTAATTACCTTTTATCCCTTTATATTTGCCGTTCAAAAATAAATACAAATGACTTAGAGCATGTTTGGGAATCCGTTTGACAAATCAAACGTCGGGTTCTTCAGACATTGAGCCCTTTAAAACTATTTCAAAAATTTGGTCCTTAACTCACGTTCAAAAGTAAAAATTGTTCTTTTGAGCTTTGACAAATTTATCTTTAACTTTATTTTATCAAACTCACTTTTCACATATCTTATTTTAAGGCTTTTAAAAGTTCTAAATCACATTATCAGTAAACTTACTTTTAATTAAACTTAAGTTTACAAATATACTTTCAACCAAATTTAAGTTTATCAACTGTAATCCAAACACACACTTGTTGTTCACATATCTTCTTCTCCTTTAAAGTTAGTTCTAAAATTTTTACAACCAATTTACGGATATAATAAATCAACTGATTAGTCACATTTTGTTTGTAACAATTACGTCTACATTTTTTTTTGTATTAAACAACAAAACTATAAATTTTAATATTATAATTAAAAATATTTTATATATATATATATATATATATAAAAGCCTCTTTTCGGTATCCTTATTTTTTTAATAGTGTCAGTAACTTTCAAATCAAAATGTACAATTTGTACTTATTTATCGAATAAATTTTTATTTTATTTTAATTTTCTTTAATTTTAAGTTTGACTTGACTTTTTAATATTACAAATTATAATTTTTAAAATTTTAACTTTCTATTTTATATTTCTTATTTGTTGGAATCCTCATTTGTTATGCTTTCTCATTCATGAGAAAAAATATAAACAAGTCACGTAATAAAAATCATATATATGAAACGTTTTATCAAATTGCATATTATTATCAATAAAATATTATATAAAATCAACTAAAATTAATAAAACATCATGCTTTTATATATATATATATATATTTTTTTATATTAATGAAATAAATTGTTATCTTAATTTATTTAAATAATAGAATAAATAAAGTTATATTATGCGTTGCACAAGTAACTATGCCAGGGTTCATGTTGGTTAATCATAAAAGTTAAAATTTTAAATGGGGCTTAAAATAGTTATGAACTCTTAGTATTTCCACAAGCACGTACAAACTTGCTGCAATCAAGTTTACTAATTTTGAAATTGTCTTCATTTTTTTTATTTGTGTGTTTTTGTTTAAGGCCATTCATATTGGAGTCCAAATATATTGAAGTCTATCATTGTTTCTTGAAATACATTATTTTGATGGGAATTACATATTATTATTTATTAAAGAGATTATTTTTTTATGTTACGTAAAAATTTTAATATTTATATATTACAAGAGTGAGAGTTATATTAGAAAATATAATAAAAAAATTCAGTGTAACTTTATCTAGCAATGATAATGGAGAACTATGTACATTAACCAAGAACGTTGTTTTCAAAGAAGTTTTTCAAAAGATTTGATGTTTGTTTAACGAGCATATACAAGTGTTTTCTTATTATTCCAATTTTTATCATTGACTTACTATATAACTTATGTATCTATATATGTTTATTATGTTCAACACTACAATAATTATATATTGTTGTTGGTACATGATTTAATAACTTGGCTATTATATAATCAAGCATTAGTAAAGCAATAGTGTGAATGTAAAATTGTTTGGTTTTTCTGTTGCAATTTGGCTATAAAAAATCACGTTTAATGGGTATACTTTAATAACTTTGGTGGAATACTTGAGTTAGTATGATCTAAAGCAAATGAATCATTTTATATCAATTTCTGTGAATCTGTTGTATAATTTCATTGTATCTTAAGCCAACATACATTTCATAATTAAATATATGTGTTGAAGGTTTCTAACTAAAACTGAGTTACATTCTCAAAATTAATGTTCTCAAACTTAAAGTCAATTATGATAGTATGTATAAATAGATAATTAGAATATGAGTTGTAATTTTCTTTAATCTATTGTATAATTTCATTGTACCTTAAATCACCACTGTGCATCTCACAACTGAATATATATGTTGAAAGTTTTTAATGAGATTGGTTTGTACTTACAAAAATAATACTCTCAAACTTAAAGTCAATTATACTAATATGTATAAATAGATGCTCGAAATATGAATTGATAATGTTCACCCGTTGATTGCACAGTCATTGCACTAGTTCATTTACATTTATGCATGTTATAACACCTGAGTTAAATCAGAGTTAAAACTATTTAAATTTTTGTTTATAAGCTAAAATTTTGTACATCATATTAGATTGCACAAGTGGTGAATATAACTAACTATTTTTCTTTGATGGCTCATATATTATGAAAAAAAATTAAGCTTTCTGAAATATTGACCAAAAAACCATTAAAAATAAAAAGGTTTGGGGTTGGTAGCAGTAGTTTCTATTGGTTAGAGATGAATTTACACTATGAGTGATAATTGTAGTTAATTTTAAACCACTTGCAATTTATTTATTTTTATCTTTTTTTGTTAATATACTTGCTAGCATTTATTTTTGAGTTGCCAAACAGATAGTAATTTGCCAAGAACTCAAGAAGCGTGTTTACCTTTCATAACATTTCGTTATCACAGCTGTCTGTCACCTAAAATTAGGAGTATGAACATTTATATCTGTTAGTTGTGAAGACATCAAAGTAAATAAAATCAGTTGTATATGAAAAAAAAAACCCTACACATAGGAAATAATTAAAAAAAAGGTACATTTGCTAAAGAGCTAAATTATCATGCCGGATCTGGATTCTCTCTAATCATTAAAGAGGTCCAATTTTTTTTTTACATATAAAAGTAATAAATATCACATACAATAATACATATCGCATGCGATATGTTATAAAATTGCATGTTAAAAAAACTTAAACCTCTATAGTTAATGCATAAGATCATGATCCTTATCATGCCAGTTGTTAGGAATATTAGAGATAGGTACTTATAAGACATAGTTATGAATTTAAAGAAAATGATTTCAGATAATATGATGCTTAGCGCATGAAAATCAATTCACTTAAATAAAAGGAAGTGCATTTGTTTTTTTTTTTTTAAAATTTAGAAGTAACGGATCTACAGAAGTACTTTTTCTGTGAAAAATTGAGAACAATCTAATACAAACAGAAATTCTATTATTGGACACTATATTTTACAAAATCAGATAAATGGAGATCCAATTATTTAATAAAACAATGAACAATACAAATCTATCGTAACACTGGACTACTCCTCTATTTATATTGTTATTTTTTTAATTGATTAAAAATGTAAACCATTTCTTTCTCTAGCCCGCCCGTCAAGCCACACCCACCCCCTACCTAAAGAATCCCAAGACAAGGGCGCAGTGAACTGTAATCAATGACATCTTTAACTACGTATAATACTTACAGAGATTTTGTTCAACAGTAATTGGCAATGATAAAATATGATTACCACAACCAGAGAGAGCCAAGGCTATGCATAAATAGTGTTTTGATTCATCACTAAAAAACTAATCGATCACAACAGTTAAGCCTCGGCCCGTAAGATAGTGTTTTCCTACCCGGTTGTGAATTGACTTATTAAGAGGCTAGTTTTATCAATGGTTATGTTTTAAAATAATATATGCAATGAGCCACTGTCTAACGTTTTCACCAATTCTTTTGGGATGGTTTGACTATAGGATTGAGTTCTAGCCCAGTCTTCTTATTTGCACTTTAACTTATTATTCTTTTCCCATATCTAGTTATACACTTCATTTATGAAAAGAAAATTCTAAAATATTAATATGACAATTAATTTGTCTGTTTGAGACAAATAAATAAATAAATGAATAAAAAGTTTACATAGCTTCTATTTCTGCTTCCTAATAACAAAAATCAATTTGCAGTTCAATTAAATCTTGAGTCCCAAAGGAATAAGGAATTATTAAAATAAATAAATAAATAAAAACCTTGTACAGCAAGTTTTCAAAATACCATCGAAGACGAATTATATAAACAAACCAAGTCTTCGAAAAGAAGCAACAGATATTATATATCTTTGTTAATGTATTGTAATGTATGTGTTAATTATGTGTGCGCTGAATTAGAATTTAAAATCGCATGACAATCTCAAGAAAGAAAAAAACCACATTAAGCATCTGACCCGTAAGAAATTGAATATCCTCCAAATCACGGATTGGACTAAGGCGAATTTAAGTTGATGTAATGATTCTTATCCAAATTCTTTCGAAGATTATGAAACTTTTTTTTAAAAAAATGTGACATTATTTAACATACATTCTTCGTTGAATGAAATAATGTTCCAAACATGTTCTTTTTAGCCCATCAGAAAAATTGCAATCGATTTTAGGGGGAAAAAACGTAAAGAATCCCGTCAAGGATGGATGGAAGCTTCTATTATGATTTTTTTAGTTTAAATAATTAATTTCTAAAATTAATCACGACCCCCCAAAAAAATGGCATTCACAATCCTAAAAGAAATGGTAATTAATCACGTCTTTCAAATTTGGTTGCTGCTCACGGGAGCTGAACTTTCCAATTAATTTGTGTTTATGTCATTGCTTAGCAAAAAAGTGTTGTAACAAAAAAATGTTATATAATGATAAATAAGTCATGTATAAGAATTGACTGAATACGCTTATTTGTTTTTTCCTATACTCAATGGCAAATCCTCCTCGCGGATTCAAAAGTGAAAACGCCCATATATATGTATATATATATATATATATATATGTGTGTGTGTGTATGGCTATTAACTAATATTTTCAAGTTTAAGTTATGTTTTATAAAAAATAAAAATTATGTAAATTTTAAATAATTTGTTCATAACTTACAAAAATTTAAATTATAATTTTTTTATTAATGATAAGTCACTCAACATTCATTATTTAAAATACATCCTACATTTTTATATCTAAATCAATCACATGCCACATGAAATTGGCAATAACAAAATTTAGATCGAAGGGAAAAATCCAACATTCACCTTGTTTGCTTGGCGTCGATCGATTAACATTAATTTAATTTAATTAACAGGTACTAACTTCACCATCTAAGATGTGGGGCCAGCAAAAGTAATTTAGTATATGTGGACAAGAGGGAGCAAAACAACTAGCCAACCATACGAATTACAAATAATTAGTCATGTTCAATGCACCCAAGTATGTTGCAGATGTTCAGCCATAGCTTTCTACCTTTACCTTCATTGAATACTTAAGTAGAGAAGAGAAATTTAATAGTGACATGCATGGTTCAAATTTCAAAATAGAGGATCTGATCAAAAAGTGGAATTACATTCTACATCAATAAATAAAGCATCCATCTGGCTTGTATATAAACGGAATATGACCTGAATACATTTAAGTTGGTATCTCCCGTGTATATCTCCTTTGTGTTACCTCTAATTATGTCTTTACAAATGCACAGATACTCATTTTTTAGTACAAAGGTGTAATCATCATTTTGTGTATTAGGCAAAATTCCGGGAAAAAGAAACGAAAAGCTTGATTATAATTAAGATCCAAAGAAGCGGTAAACTCCATTCAAGGAAAGCAACTTGCTATTTGCTGCTCCCTTGCTACGAATAAGAAAAAGTAGATGATTAAATTAGCAACACAACACTAAGAATTAAACACGCCCAGAATACTCGCACATGTACTTCTTCTACTTTCAAGAAATTAACATTTTTTTTTGGTAAAAGTTAATAATTATTTTTAAACATATAAATATAACTTTTTAATTAACTTAATCAAAATTTAAATAAAAGGATCAATGGGAGTGTCACCAACTATACACACACATATATATAGTCAATTTAATTTTATAAAATTATAAGTAACACCATGGATTTAATTGTAAATTGGTGCTAAGGATATCAAGTTGTTATTATAGGATGATTGAGCAGTAATTATGACATATGCAGTTAAAAAAAGTAATGAGTGCAAATCTCTTTACTAAACAATACTTGAGTCTTTTATCATATACTATAGTTGAAGATATCTTTTAAGATTTAGTCACTTTATATTAACAAGACTTTATGAGTGTTATTCATCCACATATATTTGTTTAGTTTTGTTTGCTTTGAGCTATTAACTTTGTTTTTTAAGATGTAAATTATATTATTATTTAAATTTTTTATGATTAATTGATATTTATATTTCTTTTTTAAAATACACCATACATATTTTAAAAATGAAAACATTTTTATCTTATTTACATCCAAGTATAAAATAGAATAAATAAATAAGATAAACATGCATTTACCGAAAAAAAAAAGATAAACATGTGAACCATGTTCATTTACATTTCTAACTCCAACCCATGCAAATGACATTACTCTTTCACTTTTTCTAACTTTTCAAACAATTCTGATTTTTTTTAAAAAAATATTCATCTGCTAATAAAACTTTTGGCCAGAAATTAAAAAAAAAAATCCTAAAGAGAATCTTTATCCTTTTAGGAAATGTTTAGGAACAAAAATTTGTTTATTTTAATAATTAATTATAATAAAATTGAAATGAATTTTATATTTAAATATATTAATTAAAAAATAATTTTAAAATAAACTATTTCATGTGAATAGTATAAAAAAATTATTTTTATATAATAAATTATCAAAATAAATATAAAATAATTTAAAAAATTATTTGATTGAGAATAAAATAATATTTTATCTCAAAATATAGAAATAATTTATAATATAAAATTATAAGTTTAATTTTTAATATTATAAAAAAATTATAATACATTAAATTTTGTATAAAAATTAAAATTAATTTTATTAAACATGATTGAATAATAAAAAAAAATTTCAAAAAAAAATTGTTAGCAACATATTTAATCATTTGTGCACTTACTTGCTAACATGGCAGGCCACTATTAAAAGGCAGTGATGGACTGCAACCCATGCAAATGATCCCTCAAAAAATCAAGTCAAAGAAACCCCCTTCAGGCTCAACGTTGTTGATGACAACGAAGAATGGTGATTAAAGCAGGGGCTAAACTTAACTTGACGCGAACGAGTCGCATGGTAAAATAATATTCCTCTCCGAAACTAAATAAAAATATTTTAAAAAAAATAAAAAAGTGTGACGGCACGTGCCGGCCTGCTACAGTAAAAAGCGAAAAGGCAAGGCACCGAATCAATGCTTTCCAGATCCAACGACCATATCTTCCCGTCAAGACCGGGAAACCTCAGCCTTCAACCGTCTCCCACTTCACAAATCCAACGGCCACAAACAATCTCACCCTCCGATCTCCATTCAACGGCGCCTATTGAATCTTTCTGACTTTCTCCCTCTCCCTCATCGCTCCTTAAATATACACCACGCTCCCCTCGTTTTAACCTTCCATCTCGTATCGTAACCTTCACTCTCCAACTTCGAACAACTCATTTTTCTTTTCTTTTTTTTTAAAATATAAAAAATAAAAAAAGAAGCTTTCTATTCTAATTTCTAAGTTCCAATTTCTACGTTTCCGAGTGTTGTGTTTTTTCTGACACAACGAACGAAGTTCAGTTCCTGCTTTTGCTTCTGCTAATAGTGGTGGTAGTGTGTGTGCGGGTTTGTCACTGGTTACGGTGCGCCGCCCCTGAGATGTTGCCGGCGGCAGAGGGAAGAAGACCTGTCGTGATTAGAATATCCCGGTACCGGAAGGCCGCCCAGTAGGGGTAAGATCCAACGGCGGAGATCGATTTGAGTGGGACCCACAAAAAAATGAAACCGCAGAAGAGCCAGGCCAAGCTCACCAGAACCCAATCCTCGCTCCTTCGTTCTTCCCCCACAATCCGATCCTCCATTCACAGCCTCTCTTCCATCAACGAAGACGACCTCAACCAAGAACACGATGATAATAACGACAAGAACAAGAAGAACAAGATCAAGAAACCCGGTTCGACCCCTCGAACCGGGTCGAACCGTATAACCACCCCGGTTCTCGCGGTGGCCTCGCTGGGTTTCTTCAGCGCGTGTTCTCTGTTCCTCTATCTCTTCTACTTCTTCTACAAGGTACCCACTTCGGAGAACGTGTTGCTGGCGCTGATCTTCATCGCCGTGGCGCTCTACTTCGCCTCCAAGAACAAGGGCCTCATCCACCACACCCTCTCATCATTGAAGCATTCCTGGGACGACAACGTGAAAAAGTTGGGGTTTTCCAAGACCCATCCGAAACCGGTTCAGTGGTTCATTGGGGATTCCGCTGCAACAACAACAACAACCAAGGAGAAGAAGAACAACACGAAGGTTATAAGGGAAGGGGTTGAGTTTTACAGCAATGGGGATTTTTACGAGGGGGAGTTCCACAGGGGAAGGAGCAATGGGAGTGGGGTTTACAACTACTTTGTGAATGGGAGGTATGAGGGTGATTGGGTTGATGGAAGGTATGATGGGTATGGAATTGAGAGCTGGGCGAGGGGGAGTCGCTATAGGGGACAGTATAGGCAGGGGTTGAGGCATGGTTATGGGGTTTATAGGTTCTACACTGGGGACTCTTATGCTGGGGAATGGTGTAACGGGCAGAGCCATGGCGTTGGAGTGCAGACTTGCAATGATGGTAGCTGTTATATTGGGGAGTTTAAGTATGGCGTCAAGCATGGCCTTGGATGTTACCATTTTAGGTCAGCTTCTTGTCCCTAGTGTATAATTTCTAGTTTGTTGTGTTGATTTTGCTGGTTGAAAACGGGGTGCTGAGCGAGTTTCTAATTCTTAATTGTGCATGCGGGATTGAATTTTTGCTTGGATATGTTAAGGGTCTTGAGCATTAATGAAAGTCTAGATGACTTTTTTGTTTTTTTAACTTTACTCTGAATTTACTGTGTTAAATTTGCAATTTTTATTATGTTTTTTTCACTAAATTTGTGTGCTGGGTTTGCAATTTATGAAATAGAACAGTGCAGTTCATTGTTCGTGTTGTGATTGATTTCTTGGATGATTTCAGATGTTGTGTGATTGAATCTTTACTGGGTTTGCCCCGGTGATAGTGAATAGGTTTTATTTTAAGGATCCGAGTTTTCTATCTGGTTCTGTTTTCTTTAGATTTGTGATCAACACTTTCTTGGAAGGATCCAGTCACCCAGATATATCTTAAGTGTCCCTAATTCAATTTTGAGTTCGTAATTTCTTGGATTCTACCACTTTATGAGCTGCTGCTTCTCAGTTTTTTGCCTTTTTTTTTCCCACTTTCTTCTTGCATAGCTATGTAGAACTTGAAGAACCAAGTTTCACTTATTTTCTTAATCCTCTGCACCGTCTTTCGATAAAATTGATCATGCATTGACGTTGTCTCAAATTTGGATGTCTCAGTTGCTGAATGGATTGATATGTCCAATATTGATCTATGACCATTGTTCAAAGATATTACATGGTCCGACAATAAGTTGAATTAATGACAGTATTGTGAAGTTTTTCTTTTTAAGTAACATGTATTATAAATTTCACTGGAGGCTATAGTAGAAAATAGCAGGTTCTGGATGTAGTTTTAAATTTTTTCTTTAGTCCTTGTATGTTCCATTTCGCTGCAGAAACGGAGATAGATATGCTGGAGAATATTTTGGAGACAAAATACATGGATTTGGGGTCTACCACTTTGCCAATGGCCACTGTTATGAGGGAGCATGGCATGAGGGCCGTAGGCAAGGTATTGGCACCTATACTTTTCGAAATGGTGACCCAAGACGTGGTGAATGGGATGCTGGCAACCTCAAGCACCCTCTACCACCACTAACTGATGTTGTCCTTCGAGCAGTTCAGGTATTTGTTATTAACATTTAAATTATTTCTTTGGCCTTAATTAACATTTACTTATTGCCTGTCATGGTTGCCTTCTTGCTATAATCCCTTTACAAATGTTGGTGCTTTTCTCATACATGTATGTTCTCTTTTGATGTGTTAATTCAGGCTGCCAGGAAAACAGCAGAGAATGCAATAAACTTAAGGCGCGTGGATGACCAGGTGAACAAAGCAGTAATCGCTGCTAACAGGGCTGCCACTGCTGCTAGAGTTGCTGCTGTGAAAGCTGTTCAGAACAGGATGGATGGAAAATTTTGTGATACTGATGTCTAAGAATTAGATGTTAGCTTTTGTTTGGAATTGTAAATTTTTACTAATTCTGAGTACTTGGAAGATGTCACCCCAGTGAGCAAAAGCTTATTGGAGGTTGAAGAGAGTAATGTTTTGATGTTTGTTTCACCACACTGTAACTTGTATATAAACCATGTATATCAATGAAAGATAAATTTCTCAAGTTCTCGTTTTGGTCTTCAGAATATTTGTATCGGCTGTGAGGTGACATTCTAAATTTGATTAGCTTGACGAATAGTTCATCTTTTTGGTAATTATCCCTGGTTTCAGTGAAAGTCAATGTTAGGGCGGTTGTAAGAAGTTTTTCTTTTCAACCAACAAAATATATATAGCCTGAGAGATAGATTTAA
Organism: Ormosia emarginata; assembly: GCA_029884605.1. NCBI lineage: Eukaryota > Viridiplantae > Streptophyta > Magnoliopsida > Fabales > Fabaceae > Ormosia > Ormosia emarginata. Next base: position 58,661,803 of record JAQQTP010000082.1, on the reverse strand, counting down.
GATTCGTGTATAACGTTTTCATTCTTAACCCAACAGGAAATTGAGATTATGTGAAAAAGTAGATGCTGGTGTAAGATTGACCCTCAAGTAAAGGGATAGATGTCTGTGCCCATGCTTGGATTACACCCAAATTTTTGACACGAATAAACACACAGCTGAGGGTGATAAGTCTCAGCACCATGAGACTCTCCAATTTGGCCAACAACTCCCTATGAAGGGTCAAAACCACCCATCATCAAAAATCCTGTCTGCTTGTTTTTTATGTAAGCCAGTTACATGTTGTTCAAGATATTATTATTAGAGAAACCGTCATTTACTTAGATCGAATAAAATTACAAGAGAAGGAAACAAATGTTTGACATTACAGTAGCATTATATTTGTAATAAGAATCCATGTGACGCTCTCCTCATGTAGGACAATGACAGGAATTCTCTTTCCATTATTATTATTATTATATTATTATTTTGTTTAAACTGTAGGCACATGATGTTGTGGTGGGTAAGATCTTTACCCCTTTTCTCAAATAATAAAAGGAAAAAGAGTATGACTTTTTTAGCATGCTGGATCTACAATCTGAGTGTCACCCATTCTAAAAAAGGCATATAACTTAATTATTTTTTTTCCTTCACTACTGTTTTTGGGGTTAATCTTTATTAAGATGTGTGAGATTCTTTTTCATGCCAGTAGTTTCACTTTGTATTTTATCTAGTCCTAGATTCAAATCTCTTCTTGTTTAAACTTTCTTGTTCAACGACTCCACATGCAACTTAGAAAAGTCCAACAAGGAAAAGGGACTGTTCTGTAGGTTATACAGTATGGGGCATTAATACCATCTCTTGACTTGCCATTTAGGTGCATCTCTATTTTTTTTCATATTATTTGTTTATATTATTTTTTATATTAATTAATAAAATATAAATTCATAATTCATTATGTATATAAATTAATTAATAAGTATCGTGTTAATTAATTAATATAATACCTTTTATTAATTAATTAATATATAAATTAATTATAAATTTATACTTCATTAATTAATGTAAAAAATGATGTAAAAAAAATTAATGAAATGATTATTTTTTATTTAGGTGTTTTGGATGGCTGCCTTCAATAATCACAAGAACTGGTCCTTGGAGACTCGTTTCCCTTCCAAATAATGCTTACCCAAAAGGAAAAGAATGGGGAAGAAAAAACAAAACTTCTTTGTATAGTACTGCTCATAACGTAATGACACTACGATTTAGGATCACAAATTATAACCAAATCGGCTATCATTATTGGATGGATTTTGGTTAAAATTGCTAATTTTTTAGTTTTGGTCGCCTAGGGTGGGGTCAATTTCTGACCAGTACCCAAACTGCACCAATAAATAAGTTTTTAAGGCTTTTGTTTTATTTTCTTATACGTGAACCTCTTCTCCCGGTCAAAGTTTCTTGAAGAATCCCCATAAACAATATATCTGCCGAGAACTATGCGGTGCTGCCATTATACAAGAGACTAACACGAAACGAGGAAATGGAAATGGAATGAAGAATATTTAATTTGCACAACAAATTTTTATTAACAAAGTTTGCCTACTAATTTTGATAACTTCTTTAAAAAGTTCTTTAAGTGACCATACTATATATAGTTTTAACAACTAAAATTTACCAAAATATATAGTTATGAAATGATGCATCAACTATCTATTAAAATATGTGCTTTTGATTATGTACCCAAAAAAAAAAAGTGCTATTGATCATTTAGTTTCTTAAAAATTATTCTAGATGTTTCTGGTATTAGTTTCCACAAAAGCCTATACATATTACTTTCTTTTAGATTTATTATTATTACACCCTTCGTTTCATTACATGACCAACTCATCCAAACAAAACAAATCCATTTTTTTTATTGTGTTTTTCTTAAATCCATTGCGCCTTTTGTGTGTGTGTGTGTGTTTGTTTATGACATCTGAGCTCTAAGTTTTGAAGTACTTTATGTTCAAAAATTTTCTTATTACTTGCTTTACAAGATCTTGCAAATAATATTTGAGCAAGATTTGCAATTTCTTTTAAAATATGGTAACTACAAATTATAAATAATCTTATCACGTGAATTAATAAAGGGGATGGTGGTTCTTCCAAGTTCCCAGGTGTTACCAAAGTGAAAATCTTTCGAAAAACTTTATGGCAGTAAATTAATTAATCTCATTTTGAAATCAATCATTTCAATGTCTGTTTCTGCAATTTTTCAAACTGATAACTATCTCCTATTTTAAAATCAATTTACTATATAATACAAGGAGTTCTGAGCGGGGAAGCATGGCTGGCTCTTGCATTCATTATGCATTATCACTTGAACATTTCTCCGTTGTCATTGTCCCCCCATTAATGTTTCCACTTTATCTCTCAATTTTTTTTAAAAAAAAAATTATTGGAGTTATACCTCTGACCCGAAGAACAAAATTATTGCAAGTACATTTTTTCAAATGCATAAATATAAACTAAATATATAAGAGTTTTGCTACCTCTTCATATAAATTTTTTTTAATAATCTTTTTAATACTAAATAAAAAAATATTAAATAAAAAATAAATATATTTAATATCTTAAAATATAAAAATATTTAATATTTTTTTATTTAATAATTAATTAAAAAAAAAATTAGATAAGAAGATTTAGAATTATTCAATATATAATCATGTTGTTTGGATATCAGTAGTCTCACTAATTTTTTAAAGGATAAGTCAATCACCTCTTGAATTTTACCCACATATTCACGAGCGGAAAGAAATAACTCTTCCCCCCCCCCCCTCTTTCTCTTTGGCCAAGCATTAATGTCAATGTGGCAAGCTATAATAGCTGCAGGATGTTCACTGTAAAGACTGTAACGAGAACATAATTGTAGAAGAACCAACCCTTTTGGATTCCTTTACTTTGCTTGCGATTTAATCAAAACCCATTTTCTTAATGTAAACAAGACCTCTGGTTTTACAAAAAGATAAATTAATAATGGAGTGGCCCAATTGAGTAGTTCCAATCGTGATTCGAATAGGGTAAGTGGTTCCAATGATGATAGTCGCACACAGTTTTACATACACTACTTCACATTTATATAATTCTCACCATTTTATTATAGTTAGATTCATCTTATTTTTTTATATATTTATACTTTAATTTTATCACTTATACCGAAGTGAGAAAAGTGAGAGCAAACTAGGTGTGTAACAAGCATTTTCAAAGTGATTTCTTCTTCTGAATTCTAAATGAATTATATGACGTTAGGAGAGAGTTTATGGCAGCCAATATAACATTATTGGTATATGGTATAAGCAGATGTCAAAAGCAGGACTATTTATGTGGACTTCCAAAGGCCATTTTTTCAAAGAGATTTTTTCTAACTTGTTTTGTCCAAACTGATCGAGGAAGTGAAGCTTTTAAGCATTAAGTGTGTGTTTGGTGGCCAGTTTGAAGTCTATTTTTGAGCACTTTGAATTGAAGCTGCATGTGAAGGATTCTCTTGTCCTTGCCATATGTTGTTAATTTCTTGTGTTCTTTCTCTAATATTCCCCTTTCCATTTCACAGGCCTTATATTTTTTGTTTCTTTCTTCCTGATCAGCAGAAAGTGAAGGGTAGCTTTGAAAGTCACCGAAAGGTAGTTTTAACAAAGTGGTAATTAAAAGCCGAATATATATTCTGTTCTGACATGCATCAAGGCAAAGCCATTGCGAAACTACAAAACTTATGCCTTTCTTTTGCATTAGCGTATTACACTGTTTATGCGAATAAATAAAGAAAAATCTGTCGTTTATGTAGTTCAAAAAATGCTATTTGATAGCAACATGACAGGATTCCTTTTATATCTTTTTTTAGGAAATTATAGTGACCCTTCTATATACTTTTAGAGTTTGTATATATTTTGCCAAGCAATTATAGGGATGAAAATATATTGGATGTCCTACAATAATTGTCAAGTTCAATCATGCATTTACAAATCTGATGTATATGTGACTAGTCTTTATATAAGATGGTCCCTATCAAACTAAAAAGAAAATGAAATAAAACAGGTAGCTAGGTTTTTAGTTTGAATTATTGAATTTCAATACTGCAAAACGGAAATAACATTCTCTTCTCATATACTTGCCCAAAACAGAAAAATGAAAAATTAACGGACATCTTTAATCCAACTCAAATTCCATAGAGTGGTGTAGGTGTGGCCTAGCTTTCAATGTTAACGAAATGATGGATAATTTTGCCCTAACCCAAAAGTAGTCATTAATTAATAGCTAAATAAATGACAAAGTATATACAAACATGTATGGTTATGTTCACTTGAAACATGGTAGCAGTCTGCTTTGACCTGCAGCTAGTGCTAATGGAGATTTTAATAATAGGCAACCTAAAAAAAGTATTACATGGTGACGTTATTTTGAACCTTTGAAACAGAAAAAGAACAAAGCCTTGTCCTTGGTTCAAAGTAGCTGGGCGGGATGACAAAAATAAGATGTAAACTCAAAACCTTAAAGCCGTGAAACCTTTTTCTATATGTCTTCGCGACTTCGCCTATACAAAATTTGAGTCCTTTTCTTGGTTACAGTGTCTAAAGACAGTCATCAATGAGGTAAGAGTATGAACCGCTTGTGTTTTGGGCTGTGAGTGGGCCGGTCAACTCACCTAATCCAATCGTCTTTCTTGACTTTCATACACGCAGATAGTTACCTCTATCTTTCTAAATGTTGTCATCAGGTTTAGTTGATGTGGTTTCGCTAATAAACTACCAGTTACGTTCTTAAAACTTAGCTTAATTTGACCATAAAAGAAAGGGCTTTCATTACTCGAACATCATATGATTGCACCACCACATCCACACTTGTACATTACGAAAAAAACAAAGGATTCTTCCTCCACTTGTTGTTTTAGTCAGTTTCTTTTGCCTTTCCCTCTCCTTTTTATGATCATTCATTCGTTGCGTGCACCATCATTTGAACCCATAATTCAAATTCATCACCAAAACGCATTAGCAATGGTTGCTTTCCTCAGATAAAAATTAATACTATTTACTTAGTTATGTTTAATCGAGTTAAAAGAATGAATTAAAAAACACGTTTAGCAACTCCTATATTGATGATGGTCTGGACTTTGGACTTAATCAAACCTTGTGGCTTACATTGAAAAGAATGTCACCCATCAATATTGATGACCTAGTTTCATATGTGATTCATACGTTCATTTAAGAAGTTTGTCTTCAGGTCAAAATATGCAGACATGGTCGGTGAGTTCGAAATAGTGTTTTGGTATTTCTTCATACTATTTCCTTTTCTTGAGAAAGAAGGTAATTGAGTGCTGCCGCGGCCGGCACAATTCAACAATAATGATTTAGACAGTGATAGATTTGAAAATATTCCAAAGAGGAAGATATCCTAAGTATTCAAATCCTAATGTTGGTCATGTACTAGTATTTCCTTCTATTAATTGTCGTAATTTCCCAATTATTCTACGAATGCGAAAGGATAGCATACGAAATAACGTATAAATGAAGAAATAGTTGACCAGAAAGTTTATAATTGAGTATGCTACAATTTTAACGATTTACCAATTAACTATACAAAACCATGAAAAAAAGAATTAAAATAATGTGTATCGTCAGTATAATTTGCATAGACATACATTAATATTTTGAAATATGTGTTTTTATTATTAAAAAAATAACAATAAATACTAATTTATTAATATAATAGTGGATATTAGTTGTAAAATTTCTTTAAATTATCAATATGTACTAATTAAATTCAGAAAGAAAAAAAAATAGTTCTCCTCATCGTCTATATGTTGTAATTTGATCACACATGTTCGGATGTTCCAACTTAAAATATGGGTACTATTCTTTTTCAGTTGCATGATGTGTGAGAATGAGATATATCGATGACAGTCATCATTGTGTTTCCGAATTTGGGTTGAAAAACTCCATTAACATTAACAGCACATAGTTGCCCACTAAGAGAAATGGGCTAGTGTCAGAAGATGAAATGAAGTCCATTTCCAAAAGGTTGCACTTTATTTTTGAACAGTAGGGTACCAGGAGGGCCTTCGTGGCCCACCTGAGTATCTTAATTGGATATTTTTGTTCTCACGTAGTATTGATGAACTTGGCTCCATATGTAAACGATCCCCTAGCCTAGTTGGATCCTAACAAAGTTCAATCTGGATAGCTTAACAAACAAGGAAGAACACTGAAATGAGATGATATAACATTATCATATCAACAATCTCGTTTTTTTTTTTCTCACTTTTCTGAGTGTTTACTAATCAATTGCTCCAACTGTCATTTCTTTCTTAAAGTTGTTGTTTCCTTTTCATTCCCTTTTCTTTGCTTGATGAGTTGCAACTTTTAATTTAACTAGAGAGTAAAATATACTTAAAAATCAAGGAGCAAATGGAAATAAAGAACTAAAAATCCACAATGTTCAATGTTGAAGATTTTTTTCGGGAAACAAACACAGTATAATCCATTATTATGAAGTAAATTCTTTTTGACAATGGATAAAAATTAGATGAAATTTTCGCCGTGATATATAATAAGAGAAATTTATGACTCTAAAGACATTTAAGAAACTCTCTAAATTAAAATATCTTCAAGCTATATATAAATATTTCAAAATGTCATTAGAAATCATATAAAAAATGTCATTAGTAATATTTTTTGGTGAACCATTAATAATAATTAATAAGATTAAGAAGATAAAGCATTGTGTGTATGTATAAAGCTGGGCTTGAGCCGAAGCCTACTAGGCTTTCGGTGTTTGGATGTTGGCATAAGTCTAAACTTAATTTAACTTTTAAAATCACCTAAGCCCATGGGCTTAAACAATGGCCTATTGATCTAGCGTAGCAGAGTCCATGTGTTGACTCGACTCATCAACAAGTCTAATTATGTGGATACCAACTTGCCAGATCTTTCTGTCTTTTAGTATCTATGTGTAAAGAGTTTAAGATCTTAGTTGGTCAGAATGTATCTAGGGAGATCTTCCATAGAGGCCGTTTGGATGTAGTGGTGCTAACTTGCCACTTTGTATTTGGGCTGGGCCCAGTTTCTTTGATGGAATGGTTCTTTACATTGAAGACCGAAAAACAAAAACTTGTTGGACCTATGGCGTGCATGGATTGATATAAAAGCAAAAGAATTCGAAGACCATGAGAATTTAGAAGCAACATTAGCAGTTTGCCCCAAACACTCATCCTTTTCCTAACCTAGGAAGGAACAATGTGAACCTAGCTTGACACTGCAAAAAAATCCTGAAAGCCTCAAAGCCGCACTACGCTATGTGGCTTGCTTTATTTGAACACAAAACCAACCCACCTCTAAAAAGAATCACTTTATGCAAACCCATAAGTCATTCTTTCCTCTATTCACGTCGTATATGTTTCATATATATGCTTCCCCTTCATCAATTTCATGCGCAAATTCTAAACCCACCACATTAATTCCCAACGCACAACTTTAAACTCTGAACACCATGTCTCTGAGCCCTCCAAGAGAGAGAACCAACAATAACCAACCCAGGACCTACCAGTTCTACTGGTGCTTTCAGTGCAACCGGATGGTCCGGTTCGCACACGCAAACCCGTCCGAAATCATCTGCCCACGCTGCTTCGGCCAATTCCTGTGCGAAATAAACATACCAACGCCAAGACTCGTAGTAGATTTCACCAACCACGATCCTTCCCCAGAAGCGCGTTTGCTAGAAGCGCTTTCTCTCTTGCTCGAACCTCCCATCCGTCGCTTCCACGACCCCACCGAAGCCGAAACCCCTCGACGTCCTCGTTGGGTTCACCCCCGACCCCGCCAAGCGGACCCAACCGCCGCCGAAGAGATTCCCGTGCGTCACACAAGGCGTCCCCGACATCGCCCTTCGGAGTCAACCAGACCTGAAGGTTCGGAACCCGAACCTGGGATCCAACCTCGTCCCCGTACCTGGATCATTCTTCGGCCCATCGACCCTTCCAACGAGTTCGAACCGGTTCTTCCACGCCGAGAGAATCCTCTTTTTCCACGTGGCGTTGACTCCAGAGACTACTTCTTCGGGCCGGGTTTGAACGAACTGATCGAGCAGCTGACTGAGAACGACCGGCAGGGTCCGGCGCCGGCTCCGGAGAGAGCCATCGAGGGGATCCCGCGGGTGAAGGTCGTGAGCACGCATCTGAAGGAGAATTCTCATTGTCCGGTTTGTCAGGAAGAGTTTGAAGTGGGTGGGGAAGCGAGGGAATTGCCATGCAAGCATATATACCATTCTGAATGCATTGTTCCTTGGCTTAGGCTTCACAATTCTTGCCCTGTGTGCCGCCACGAGGTGCCGATATCGTCATCGTCTGAGGAGGATGAAGGTGGTGAAGAAGGTAGGTTTCGAAGGTGCTTGAGGTGGACGCGGATTGCTTCTATTTGGCCTTTTCATCGAAGGGTTCATCCTGTTGGAGGAGGGAATGCTGCTACTGCTGCTTCTTCTTCTTCACAGGGTGATAATTAAATTAACTAACTCTTTTTCAAAAGCTTTTTTAGAAAATTTATTGTAAACTATTTTTAATACAAAATAAAAACACACTTTATATATATATATATATATATATATATATATATATATATATATATATATATATATATATATATATAGTTCATAATTAATAATTCATATTTATCACTCTGCTAAATTAATATTATAATTTGATTTGATATTACTGGTGTGGTGGTTCAAGCTATACCAATAGTAAATGTGCCTGCATATATATCCTTATCTAGTTTCTAGTCATTTATCACCTGGAATATTGAGTTATGAGTTATTCTCTTACCCCTTTCATTTCCTTGTAATAATTGATCACTTGTGTTTCCTTGAATATATGTAGCATCTCTTCACTAAGATAGTGGTATGGCCTGCATGGCCAGGATTTGAGTTTGAGAAATCCTGCTTTTGTTGGAGATTGACTATGTCAGAAACTATGTTAATTCTCTTATGTGAAATTTTCATATTTTAAAAAACAAAATAAATACAAAGACTTTAAATGGTTTTTACTAATAATAAAAAAAGACTCAAAATAGTGAGGCCGTGTCAAAATTTGTAGAATGTATAGATTCTTTATATCTATTTCTCTTTACATGACATAAAAGTTTATGATCTATTTCCATGGTAACATACATGACTACATGAGTATTTCTGTAGCTAAACAGCTAGGAAATCTGTTTGGCTGGTGATTGAGGTCTGAATTCAAACATAATGCAGAAGAACGATAGGAAAATAAATTTGTGAAGTTCTCTAGAACTTGATTCAATTGCGTGATATTATTCACCATTTATTATTAACCAATTCTATCGGAATTCAACATCTTGAATTGGCCTAACTTTTTAAAAATTCTCCCAATGAATTTTGAAACCTCAGAAGAAGAAATTGAAAAAGCTACCAGATTGAATTCAAACTGCATATTTATGAATACGATATGTTAGATTGTCACTTTGTCAGTTGAATATTCGCTACATATACTGAAAGTCATTTTTGCACTAATTTTCAGCAGCTAGTCCAAGGCACCGCTCTTGCTGCATTCTTTAGGTCTCCAATGGTTTACTACATCAGCTTGAGGTTCAAGTGCTGGATAGGATTGTAACTAATTTAAGCTGTAAGTCTATCGTCGCAGTAGACAAGATGTCATGCTCATGAGTAAGTTCATATGACATAATTTGAAGCCTGCGTTGTTTGTTTACCTTGCCAACTTTTGTCACTCTTTTTTTTTTTGTCAGAAGCCTAATTAAAGGCCTGCTTCTAAATAAAGCTTGTACGGCATGAATGCGTCTTGCAGGAGTAACATGGGCTTGCTATACAAACTAAATGGCCTTCGAAAATCAAGCTATGTTAAAAAGCAATTCATTAAGACCACCCCCTTCCCCCCCCCCCCCCCCCAAAAAAAAAAAGGGTAATGCATCACCAAGTACTTCAAAAGTTGGAGAACCGTGTAAAACTGTCATTTGTCGTGGTAAAGGATTCTCTTTCATTCCTCCATTTATTTGTTTTTTTTTGTTTTTGTGTAAATATAGATAGTGAAATTAAATACAAATATATGTAGTAAGGAATGGTGAATGTCCACGTTGCCAGAACTAGATGCCATGTCATATTAAGTATAATTTGGTTACCACGTTATATCAATGTGTTAACAATGAATGTTGAGTGTAAATATTTATGTTGTTAACAATGACGATTGTGACGTATCATTTTCACTATACAAATAATTATGTCGTTAACAATGACGATTGTGACATATCATCACGATACACTCGTGCACACTTGTTATGTGTAATTTTTTTTTTTAAGTATCTCTTATTTGATAAATAAAAAATTAATCTTTTGATGTGCTGTCAAGTGATTAAACAAAAATTCTTCTTAATAGTATTATTTTCATACACATAAATTTTAATATCAAATTTAAAATTACATATTTAAAGAACTCAAATCTCTTTTATTCGAATCAACATATGTTAATTTGTTAAGTGTAATTAAGTATTCTGTGTTGTTTTTAAGGTGCATTTAGCCTTAAAAAAATTATACCAAAAAGAAAAACTCATTCTACATACATACACTACTTATGTCTGTCTCATCTGTCAAATTATATGAAAAACTAATTGAATCTTTGCACATTTTAAAATTAAATAACCCACAAAAAATTGTATTAATTGAAATACGCATGCTAAACTAGATTCAGAATTAATTATATGAAGGATTACTCTTATGCTTCCGGAATAGTACGCTTATTCGTGCCACTTTAAGTTACATTTTGATCGTTTGGCAAGTCTAAAGCTGAAAGGTTATGCTACGCTGCGACAAGTAAAAGAGCATAAAGATCTTTCACTGAATGAGGTGAAATCATTATGGAACATTAAACATAAAATCACACACCATTCACGAATAATAAGTGACAGAACAACTGTTAGTGTTACATAATTTAGCATTTTAATCTACTAGAACTTTTAAAATACAGAAAGCATTTTCCAACTATATAAGTCACTACAATTGTATGCTGTAAACGTGAAAATTTCAACGAGTTTAAATGACCATCTTCGTGTGCCTGTTTTTTTCATTGATCAAATTTGTTCAAATCATCTCTTAAGTACTAAACATTTTTCCTGTATGAATGTTCAATCAATGCATGGTATTGTCATAAACGAGACATTGACCAACTAGAGTTAAACTTTTGGTCCCTCTTTTACTTTCCTGTCAGCAAATCTTATATCATAGTGAGCTTCACTAGCGCCTGGGCTGATGGTGAGTACCAGCATAGAACCCTTCTGTGTATGCAGTGTTCTTAAATATCATCTGCAAAAAAGATAATCTAGTGATCAGAACCACAATTTCATAGTATAACCGCTTTTAACCAATAAAGGATAACAACTGCAAGGAACTCATGCCCCAATTTCATTGCTTTGAATTTCCAAAAGGAAAAAAATTGACTGGCATCATCATATACTTACAGCAAGGTTTTTAAAATCTGAGCTGATGCTTTTCTTCAGATTATCAGATACCACAGTACCAAGCTGCTCTCCATGTTGCTTTATAGTTTCCTCCCTGATCTGTAAGATCAAGATTCTTCATCCGGATGCAGGAAGTAAAGCATAAGTTTGAAATTGAAAGAAAGCATACATTTTTGTTTTACCTCTGAAAGCAATAGTTCTGATGTTTTACACAATATCTCTTCAACGAATTGCCCAACATCTGCAAAGGGGCTTGGTGAATGAACATTTTTGACCGGTGTCCCCTTTGTAATTTTCTCACTAACGGATGGCTTGACAATTTTGTCTGCATCAGAAAGATTTACTTCGTTACTAATTTAATCACTAGAATCTTTAAGCCACAAACAGGGTTTCTGCTACCCTCACAAAATTGATTAACAAATGCAATGAACTTTTGTGAGCCCTAGTTAGGTCATGTGTGAAAAATATAATCGTGCACAAATTAATGCTAAACATTGTAGTAGTCACTAAAATCAGAATCTTACATGATGCAACAGCAGCTAGTAGTACAGTAGTGTCACCAAAAGTAAAGGCATACAAAACCAAATAAATTTTTCTTTGCATGAAATTAATAACCGAAAAATCAGATAAATTTGCAAATTGCCTCAGAAGCAAGGACCACGGGATAAATGGTAAGTCCTCCTACACTTCCAGGTTCACGTGGTATCAAATTCAATTTTAATGTAACCCTCCTGTAATGATTTTTTTTAGGATAAGAAAAGAAATATTAATAGAGAAAAAAGAAGAAATGAACAAAATTAAGGGGGAGGACAGAAACTTTTTAGTCCACAAACACAAGAAACTGCTGTTTCCATGCAAATAATACATGAATGAACGCAAATGAATAGTGCAGTTAATAGAATTTTTACCTGAAACCGTGTTGGATCTATTATCCACAGAAACATAGTTTCCATCCTTAGGAACGTGTGAAGGTTGCTTTTCTGGCTGATCAGGCAAAACTATTGAACCAGATGGAACTAGTCCAGCTAGATCAGGGGGTTGATCTTTCCCCACCGTAGGATTGGCCTGCAAGGGGATAAAGCAGACATATGATTATCCATGAATAATAGGTGAACCTATATATATATTAAAAAAAATACAAGAGGTGCCCTTAAATTTACTCACCTCCAAATCAACATATGAGGGATCTCTTCCGATTGATTTAAGAAATTTATCAAGATCACGTGCATTTAGAGCTGCAATTGTAAAGGATCGAACTCTACTTAATTTATTGACAGGCGTAGTGCATCAAAGCACAATGGATATGACAATGGACCTAAAACCTTGTGTCTTAAATAAACTTAGAAGAGCTAAAAGATATCACAGGGATACAAAATAGTGCTATACAAATATTTAATTTCCAAAATTGTCAAATAGAAAGAAGACATGAAAGGAAGTCCTGTTTGGACATCGGATATCAATTGGTGGACCCATGGTGTTGAAAAGATACAAGCAAAAGAATTCCCTAAGATAGGGGGGTTGCATCTGTAGAATTTTCATCAACTTTAAAATGGTTAGTAAAAAAATGTGCAACTAGTTTTTTTTTTTCATAAGAGAGTCTACTCACTTACATATGGAGATGTCATTCGACAGTGGATGGAAGAAGCAGTGCTCCTGTGTCTTGAACCCTTGATCCAATAACAGTGAAACATCTCTTCAGAAAAGGAAAGATGTGACATAAAAGAAAAAGACATTAGTTCCTTAGAAATAGATTTGCTAAGTGGGTCAGAACAATGTTTGTCAACAGTTTAATAAGAAAAAACATAAACACCACCATAGTTGTCAAATTGTGAATCGTATCAAATCGTACAATTAGAAACACGTCAATGAAAAACTTAAATATAAATTTACACACCTAAAACATAAAGAAAACACTTAAAAAGTCTCAAATAAATACTTAAATAATACCATCATAGCCTTAGGAACCACCTTAGAAGTCATACAAAGAGAGTGAGTTACACTGTCACTGACAAACAGAATGAGATGGACGTGATACGAAAATAGAGTAACATGATACGAAAACAGAGACGAAAACAGAGGACAGGAAGCAGACAGACGTGATGAAGAACGTGAAGAATGAATGCAGAGTGAGATGTCACGAACAGAAGAGTGAACGGACATGAAGAATGAATGCAGATTGCAGAGGTTGGTTGACGTTAGACGCGTTGCAGAGTGAGACGAACTGATGAAGAATGAATGCAGAGTCACGTTCAGTGGTTCTGGTTAACCTTTTTTTTTTAATTATTTAAACACCATTCAGCCCCTTCAGATTCACAACAGAATCTGTGAAAAGCTTAAACACCGTTCATGTTCATGAATCGCAGAATTGTGCAATTCATGTTTCTGGTTTGAAATTGCACCGATTCAGACGATTCAGATCCGATTTTGATCAATTTCCGATTCGAAGCCATTTCTGTATCACCGTGAAGCTGAATCGGATCGGATCGGATCGGATCGTACGATTCGAATCGCGAATCGTACAATTCTAACAACTATGAACACCACTAACTAAGATGATCCTTCAACAAGCCAGTGCACTATCGAAGCAAGTTTAGCTAAGATCATGACATTATTAATCTTTCAGCAAACCCATTTCATCATTCAAGAGAAGATCATTTTAAATCTGATGGTAGAAAAGCAGGCAATAACTATAAATTCAAAAGTAGTACAATTTTCTTAAATAAAAGAAAAAACTTGATAAGAAAACTGATAGTAGATAGTAAAGTAGGATTTAAGACTAAAGAGAAAGCTACAAGGAAAACAGTTAGTGATGGATTTCAAAGCAAAGTATCTTAATACTTAAACAGGGAAATACCTTTAGTAAATAACTCTGAAGAATGGTATTGCAATTAATTTATGTATGTTAGCAAGCATTACCGAGAAAAAAGATTAGACATCTCATAAGTAAGCAAAGAGAATAAAATCATAAGCATACCGTGCTGATTCATTCACTAGTGCAAATGGAGTGACACAACCCAAGGGCACCTTGTGGGATAAGGTAAAACAAAGTCATCAGATAAGACAATAATTTCAACCATGTCATTTGCACAAGGTTATTTCTCTTCTTAAATTATGTAATTATTAATTTTTTTGCTTAGCATAATAGTAATAATCATTATATGATTGAAACTTATGGTAATGACAATATCAATGAAAAAACTAAAAATAACATTTTGAATTGATAATAAGGTTCTAAATCTATATATATTATTCATCCTAACAAAATATTAAAAAAGGTAACTTGCCTAGTTTGACAATTTATATGCTGAAAAACATCATAAATATCTTTTATGCAAGGACTGAGTTTGCTAAGAAGCCAAGACAAAACTCAGACCATCTGCCTTCAACATTTTAAGTAACTTTAATGGACACAGCTTCTTAAGCGATGTAAAATAAAGAGAAAAATAAATGAAGGTTCGAACAACAGAATGATTGAAGAAAGGCATAGACAAACCTGAAGTATTTCACCTAAAGCCTCTTCAGGTGCCATTCTCAGACCACCTTTACCCAAACCAAGCCGCTGAGATAACACTGCTCAGCTTTGAAGCAACAAAGAACTCTCATTAATATCCATTTAAAGTAAGGCGATACAAGCAAGTGAACAAATTCCTCTCAGGTTTACAAAATTACACATACCTTTGAGATCTACTTTGGTATCAGCTAAAGCAGAAACAATATAAAACCTGTTTTTCTTGTCCTGTTTTAAAAGTGTAGTAATAATCAGGACATATGCATACATTAACAATAATAATAATTAAAAAAAAAGCAATAAAAGCACATAGAGTTTCTTTTTCTCTTAAATTCTAAACACACCATACCTTCAAAAATAAATTTTTACTCAGCCCACCCCCCAAATTTCCAACATATTTTGCCTGGAGGAAAATGGATACTGAATCAGGAAAATTTTTAAAAAAAAGAACACAATATACAGGATACAGCATATATTATTGAAAGACATTTTACCTGAGCCTCAACAGTCAAAACAACTGGATGCTCATACTGGGAAAATTCAATCTGAAGCTCCTGAAAAGCAAGAAAAGAAATCTCACAACAATTAGTCCCAAGCAGAAGCAGGAAGGGAACATGCATCACAAATTGAACCTGGGGGGCATCTCAAATTTGAGAAGTGTATAATTAGTAAGCATGTAGGAAGGGAAGCAACGTTCCAGTTGTTAAAAAGCATATGTTTGAGGCATGCTATGACCAGGAATAACAGAGGCATTGCTGAAGTAATAATAATTAAAAAAAAAAAAAAAGAATACCCAGTTAGATGGCAAGTTATTATGGTGACAATATAAGTGCGTAAAGTAATGATCATAGAAAGAAGAATTAATTGACACAAAAAAGAAATAAAGTGAATAAATTTGGGAAAAGGAAGCATGGCCAGATGAGATCAAAACGAAGTAAGGGAAATTGAACATGAATGGCAGGCATTGCATAGAAAAGAATGAGAAGAAATAGAACCTGTAACCGCGCTAGAAGTTGTTCCCTTGAGAGACCCATGAGGTAGAAGCGTTTGCAGTCGCAGCCGAGGACAATAAATCCAGGGATTGAGGATGACTCAGCTCTTGGGTAGCACAACAAATCCTGGGTAGAAGGCATTGGAGCCCCAAAAGCACCAATGTATATGGGTCGGGTTCTGTTTGCGGCCCAACTTCAACAAGATACCCATTAGCCAGAATCGGGAACAATTTGTCACAGCCCTATGTGGTATGGCCCACTAAGAAGTTTGGCCCAATACAGTTGTACAGAATAACTCAACTAGCATAACATAATAGTAGAATTCCAGATCTGTGGCTTTCTCTGGACTAAACGCGAAGGTAATCGAGTTGCAAAACTGAATGCTCTTTCAGCAAATTTGGGTGTCAGTTCTGTTCCGCCTCTGTCTCTAGTCCAAGAAATTTGCAGAGATGCTCTGGGATCACATCTAACATCTGATGTCCTTTAGATTCCCTGCCACAAACAAGCGTGCCTGCTACCATGTGAATCCAGTATCATGATTTTTTTTCTCAAATAATTAATTATAAGAGAGAGAAAAACACAAAAATTATAAAAAAAAAAATTACACATTCTAACAAAATCTCATTAATAACTTTTTTTATATTTTTCTCACTCTCTTATAATCAATCACTTGAGAGGAAAAAAAACTTGATCAGATCCTAATCCTGTGAATCCATGTGTACTGCTGCTTTGCTTGTTTTCTATTGTACTATGTTCCCTTTGGGCTCCTTAACCCTCTTGTTTTGGGCCTTGATGGCTCCAAAATGTCGACCAAAAAAGAAACATAATACTATAATTTTTCTTTTCTTTTTTTAACAACTGGTTGATGTGTCAATCCTTCCACATAGTAAATGCACTTCATTCTATAGAGAAGCGAAGTAGACAGATGTGAGATAGGAATATAACACGATATGGATATATTAATATTATAAAATTTTATAAAATAATTAAAAGATATATTAATAAAAAATATTTAATTTTTTCATACAATATGGTATAGCAATAATTTTGAAATATAAATGTTACGTAGGAAATGAATGTCCATTATTTTTTTTAGAGGTGGGTAATTTCTTATATTTTTTCATATATATAATTTCATTTCATATTAATTTATTTATCTATCATACATAAAACATAATAATAAAATAAAATGAAATAGATTTTATTTTATTAAGTAAAACAAATGATGCAACTAGAATAATAATTTCATTCCAAAATATTATATTCCTATTCCTATTTATATATGTCGGTCTCATGTAATTAATGTACTTATTATAGTCTACATAAAAGCAGAAGAGTTAAAGAAGGGTAAAAGAGTCATTGTCTCTTATTGCACAAAACAAAATAAATAAGAAGCATTTTTTATTTTTTTTAGAAATAGAAATGGACAACATCACAAAATAGTCAGGAATGAGCTCTTGTTTTTTTTTTTTTTGTATAAGCTCTTGTTTTTCTTTTCTTCTTAAAGAAAATAACATAGTATACGATAAAAAAGGAAAAAAAAAACTATTGTAGAAGGATTTCAACTTTATTACAATAACTAATTAAGAACTTTAACTTTGTTATGATTATCAATAAAGGGATCCAACTTTAATAAAAAAATTATTTAATATTTATCAATTGAAAAAATAAACTGATCTCATGATTGAAAAAAAAATTAAGACATATATGCTATGTGTTTTGTTTATATTAAAATTATTTATTTATTAATTAATAACAATAAAAGTTTAATTCTTTAATTAATTTATCTAAAAAAATTTAGATCCTCAAACAATACTTTACTTTAAAAAAAAGTGTCGAGTTTATTTGAAAAATAAAATTAACAAAAAAAATTGTGAAAGCTATTATGTCTGTTTTATGTTCAAATTGACACCAACGTAATATTAGGAGATTGTTGGTAGTGACAAGCTTATGTTAAAGTTAGTTGGGTGTATGTGTGTTTTATTTATTTATTTATTTTTACAATGTTGTGATAATTTAACTTTCATATACGATCGTTGAATACATTGTATTGATCTAGTTGAACTTTAGGCATTACAAATGATATTAGACACCCCAGCTCGAACTAGTCTTTTAGGTCACATAAATGTCTAGCAATTGTATCGATCCTGTTGAACTCTAGGCATTACAAATGATATTAGATACCCCAAAATTTATATTTAAATCTCAGTGGAGAGAGTAAAATGAGATTTATAAAAAAGGATAAAAAAAACAGTTAGAGAGAGAGAGAAAGTACTACACTACTACCATTGCGTAGCCTATAATATATATAGTTCTGAATAAAAAATGTTTCTTATTTTGGCACGGTAATACTAATGGCGGGATTTCTCTACTGATGAATACAACTTATATACACAAACTATAATCTCGAGTCTCGAGTTTGCCAAATAGCCTTGGGGCCGCTAGAATTCCAGGTGCGGATGGTCAACAGACAATAGTTTCAAACTCTGCTCACTTTCACACGTTTTAGACCAAATTCTGGCATTTGAGTAAATATTGTGGCCAGGGCAGTGCCAGTGAAGGCAGAAGGAAAGCACTGTTGTTGCTGAGACGCCTTCACAGTAAAATCACTTCATATCTATGCACCAAAAAAAAAATATATCACTTCATATCTGCAAGATATTGTGCATCTAAAAAATTGCTCTAATTTGTGCTGTTTCGAAGGGGCACCATGTGAAATAATAAATCAAATAGTAAAGGCCCCAAAAAGCACTTGGTGTTAATCTTTGAAATATATAATAAACGTTTCCTTGATTAAAATCTACTCCTATTATTGATTAATCACGAATTCACCAAATTATGTCTTAATAAGGCCAAGCATGGATCATTAGACTCATGGTTAATGTTGGATCTCGACCTCCCTACCACTGCCTTTCTTTTTGCTAGGCAATTATTCTTTGCCACAATCATTATATGGCAAATCAGATCCCACATGAAATACCATAAACAATTGTTTCTACTTTTATGTATGGCTTCTTTATATGAGATACATACTCACTATACCAAATGTCATTGAAACACGTAACAAATAAAATTAGTAACGACAACCCTAATAACTATGGCCTCGTTGAATTCTATAGTATCTGTTACTCGTATGAGCATAAAATCGTATGCTCACCTAGTAAACTATTAGCATAATTCCGAAGGGAATCGATCTGCACAAAATGCCACAAATTTAGTTGGGTACTACGTTAAGCAAGGCAATCGCTTGTTAATATCAAACAAAACCCCAATAATTTACAAAATATATTATAATCGAGGATTGATTGACACTGTGAACTCACATGCTGATGGCCAAAATAAGAACACTCACATGCTGTGTCTCAAAATGCAACATTTAAATTGTCATTTAGTTATATCATTTTCATGTGCATAAAATTGAGAATAAGCTAAATTATGTTGATGCCGCAGGGACATAATGCTATGTAGGCCCAAGAATATATGCATGCACAGCAGCAGAGGTCCCTGATTGTATAGTCAGAGGAAGGGGGAGATCCCCTGCCCTTCTTCCTGCATATCTGGGAACAAGTAATACCAAAAGCAAAAGCTTTCTTCTGCACTCCCACTGTGAGAAAGCATAGCCCGTGGAGGGCACCTTGTCACTGTTGAGACTAGCTAGATGCATTGTAAAAGGAACAATTGAGAATGGCATCCCATGCCTTCGCCCATTTCGCAAGAGGACAGGTCATGTGTGCTAAATTGGCTCGACCCTATGGTTTGGACACATGATCAGGTTCAAAAGTTGGCCAAAAAGCGTCAAAGTTTGTCTAGCCTTCTTCTTATGTAAAGAATACGATCTTGCATATAATATTCTGAACACGTTATCTTAGCATGAAACACAAAAGTAAGAATTGCTTGCATCAAAAGTCATGACAAGAAATTTATTTATTTTGCTAGATATATATGCTATTAAAGGCAAACAAAGTTGGCCCAATTGAAGAACAAAGAAATCTGAGAAATCATCATATAATCAAATTATCTTTGATATTAATTTTATTATTTTGGCCTTAACCAACTTAATTATAAACATCACCTAATAATCCTAACCCAAAACTGTGGGAGAGAGGAAAACAGCTCAGGCGCAAAACGGTATGGATCAGTACTCACTAGGCTATCCAATCCATTTTTGCACAAAATGGAAACTAACCAGGATTTATTCCCATCTAAGTTTCCAAGTACAAGGCATACAATACCAAACTTAAACATTGAAACAAGTAAACACTCTTTGTTCTTTGGGCACGCAGGAGAGCAGACAATGCTTAGAAAAGACACACTTTCCAATGGTTTCAAGTTACCACACTCTGTACATGGTTCCCTCTTCTCAGTGAATTGGAAATAAGCATCTCTGACACCTTCCCATGCAATAAAGGGCTTCACACAGATAGCAAAAGTTTTCTCCCATAGTTACATATAAAATAAAATTAAAAAAAAAAGTGAAAATAATTGCTTATAACTTGGGATATTGATGACCATATGTTTTTTCCTCCCTTTATTCCATAACACCTGGAAAACCATTCATGACATTGACATTACAAGCTTTGCATTGCATCAATGATACATAATTTCAAATATGTAGAAATCCACATCAGAGGGGCCAAAAAAATTTGTCTTATCTCTATATGAATTTCTTCTAACATGCACTATATGTAGCATAATAGGGTATACAAAACTCATTTTGGTCACAGTCAGTAACATCTTCAAGTTGTACCACTGAAGACAAACGAATTTAATTTGTGAGAAAAAAAAAATTGAGTTGGCTTGAATTGCTCTCAGCAGAAGCTCCACAAACGAATGTCACTTTCTTCATATAAATCATCAAGCAGCTGGGATGAATCAATATCAAAGAAAGCACCACTTAGCATCTGATCAACATATTTTGGGGATTGTACACCATCAAAGCTGTACCAAGGTTCCATCATAGCCATTGACTCATTTGCTTGATCACAGCTAATGTAGGCCCCAAAAGATGACATTAGTGAGACATCATCATTGATTTGATCTGAGGGAGAGGAAGCCATTGATGGGGAGGACACTGATGATGATGAGGTTGAGGCAGGAGGAGGGGAAGGTGGAGTGGTGACATTGTCAATGAAACTATTAGCAGCAGCTGCAGCAACTCTTTGGATTGATTTGGGGGACATGACAGTATCTTGAGGAATGTACTGTGAAGAACTTGAAGGGAAATTGAAATTTGCTGAGGAGCCTTTAAGGCATAGAAGTGCAGTATCATAGGCTCTAGCTGCTGCCTCCGGGGTTGAATAAGAGCCTAGCCATATTCTTGTTTTCTGGTTTGGTGCTCTAATCTCTGATACCCATGATCCCCAGCTCCTCATTCTAACTCCCTTGTACTTCTTCTTGATATCTGATGAGGATAAAAATGGCATTGGCTTTGATGGCTCTGTGTGGTGGATCTTGTGCTCTTTCTTAACCATGATAGAGAGCTGCAACTGCAAAGATCCTTCTTCAGTGAACTAAAAATGGTTGAAGAATAGTTTTTTGAGGTAGAAAGTGTGTTCAAGAGGTCTCTCTTTTGCTCTTTTTATTGTGTAACTTTCTTTTTTCTTCCCTTCTTGCTGTTCTGAAAATGGGGAAAAGAATAAGATTGGAGATGAATGTGGGGAAGTAGAGATCTAGTATTTATAGATAGAGGCTTGCGTCTTAAGTTAGCAAATCCTCTCTAGTCAAGATAGGAGATTGATGCCAGATGGTTTTTAGTTAATTTGAATTTAATATGGACAACTTAGTTCTTAAAATGACTTCTTTGTCCCTTCTTAGCGAAGTTTCCTTCATAAAATGTAGTTACCACTTACCATATGTTACGCTATAGTTCATTATCACAACAAAGTGCTCATAAATACTAAATTACCACCGTATTGCAATTTTGCTGCATACCATCCACTTTTTAGCAAGAAAGGATCCACTCTGCTACTTTATTATTCTAACTGAGCTAATTATCATTTAGCACCAAAAAATAGATGTATGTATATTTCTGACTTGTTCTTTAGCACATTTTGATCACTTGTTATATATGAACTTTTGCTTCCAAGTGCATCGAAAATTTGAGAGAATTTTCTTCTGGGGGAGTTTTGATTTAGTCAGACGCAGAATGCTAGTTTAAAAATCAATATTGCCATTGTGCGATGCTCAAGGTCAAGGAGAAGTTATTTTATGGCAGTAGAGAACAATAATGTGATACGACTTTTTAGTTGGGAAGTTTGCAGGTTAGTTAATCACTCAGATGACTAAGGACAGCTAAGTGAACAAAATTTTCAAACAACACTACTGTAAGTTAAAGGTAGCAACCCATGGATACATTAGACTTGAATCCTATGGACCAATCAGAGACAGGAAAATAAAGCACATTGATCTTCTTGTCTGTTTTAGGTCTGACTTGTGCATAAGTCATCACCTTAATTTTCACTGATGACACCAAATAAACCTCAGCTTGAACTGAAAAAGTGAGGATAAATTTGTATCTTTGCTATCTGTACATAACTACATATATATATTTTTTAATGATGTAGACACATTAACATCACTATACGTCATCTTAAGCTGTAACTATATCCGGAAGACAACATTTTATATTGATTTTACAATAATGTCTGTAGAGAGAGAGAGAGAGAGAGAGAAACGTAGGATTCTCTCTGAAATTTAGAGGCAGCTTCCAGGATCTGCAGGTGCTGATGCTAACAAGCAATTGGAGTAAGCTGTTATGCACAAAAAGTTGGAAGGTAAAATATATAGATATAGACATATACCAAAATATATATATATATATAGATAGATATTGACAAGATACTCGACACGCGCAGTCTCTAACAGTGAACCCATTTGCATATGCAATCACACAGCTGTTGCTTCTCTGTACTCAGCTCCAAAACCGCGTTCATGGACCCTCCTTTCCTCATGCAACTGTGCCTTATGTCTTTGTTACCCTTTTCTCTCTCTAATCTAAACTACGGAAAAATATTTAATAAATTAAAGACTCACATCTCAACGGTATAATAACAATGCTTAGTTGCTAACGCCTGCGTAACTTGACTTTTGCACTCCTTCAATTTGTCCCTCCTACTTGTATTCTTTTCCATCTTTAGTTTTAAGGTTTTGAATGGAATCTCCATTGGTACGGCACATAGCCAAGTTGTTTGCTTTTTACTTTGGGAAAAATGCCAGCCCAGCTCACATGCTGGAGGATATGACAGAGAAATGACCCTTCCTTTTTAAGTTGGGTCAAGGTTGATTTTCACAGGTTCAAAGGGTTAATTTCCTCTGCTCTGTTTTCTTAATATTATTTCTATGCATAAAATTTAGTCTCTTATGTAGGAAATTCTGAAATAGATAATCTCTAAGTGTTTTAAAAATCATATCAAACTGACTAATTGAACAGGTTAAATTAAAAACTGTTCATATCTCTAATTCAATTATTATTCAAGTTCAAATATAATTTAATTACGGTTCAATAATAAATTTAATTAATTAAACTAATTAAACTATAATTCAAAAGCTTCTTTAGTTTGATTTTCAAAACATTGCAATCTCTATGCATAACTTAATCGGATTATAATGTAAAACCTTCATTAATATATATATATAGGGAGTGTATTAAGTGAGATGAGTATTTATTGTAAGAGAGTGAAAAGAGTGAATTTTAACTATTAGATCTTACATAAATGGTCAAGATTAGAATATAAATGCATGTAACTTTTTTAAGTAGTCACATGATCTTTAAGTAACTTTTAATCTTGACCATGATATGTATAGTTCATATAGTAAAATTCAGATATTTCCATTATATATATATATATATATATATATATATATATATATATATATATATATATATATATATTTCAAGTTTATTCAGTAGGCAAACCAAGGTGTGAGTTGTGTCAACTTTACAGCAAAGGCTTGGTAATTGTCCCCATTCCCCTAAGCAATGACCTTCCAATGTACAAGGATTGCAAAGTAAGAATGGCAAATTAAAAAAAAATCCAGAATTTGTTTGTTTATTCGTTCAAACTCTAGCCTCTCTCAAAACTCAAAACTCAAAACTCAAGTTAAATATTTGATGAGCAACCTTCTTAACATGGTTTTAATTTTTAACTGCGCATTTTTCCTTCAACCTTGTATGCAGTTACAATCATTAGAGATAATACAATCAAATATAAACTTTGAAATGGGTGTGTGCCTTTATTTTGAATTGAGAATAAAGTATGAGAGTGATACTGATTAATACTAACAAATTAACAGTCACAGTTGCACTCTCCGACGACAATGCATGTGTGAAGAGAATAGTGTCGTCAATCCGTACGAGTCCTCTCCTCCTTCCTGCTTCCTTCCGCTGTTGTGACACGCTTGGGACATGGGAGGAACACAGAATATAGATCAAATTTTAAGGCATCTCTCTCCATGAAAACATGACCATTTTTTTTAAAAAAAAAAATTAACAATCCAACATAAGAAATTGATAATCGATTTATAATTGGGTGGCAGCTAATTATGGGTACGGTCTTTGACATGCCACTGCCTTTATATTAATGATTCTCACATGCTCTTGCTGCACTCAATTTGGTTTAGGATTTTGTAAATCCCTCAGATTTTCTGAGAGAAAGCAAGGGCTCTGGTTGTTGGAAGTTAGGAGGAAACTTCATTTGCAAATGGGTTTTATCCATTAGCTGGACCTTCTGGAATTTGGTGTACTTCTCTTGTTACCTACCATATATGTATGTGAACATGATCAGGATGCTACTTCTTAGACTTACCAATAGTTGAATTCTGAAAATTGAAACGTGGGGTAATATATACTTAGGAAAATTCTAAATTAATGTTGTGTGCAGTATATTGAAAAGACCACAGTTATTATTTAATGTTCTATATAAGGCTGTGTGATATGAGTGATGACGTTTTGACGTAGTTGTAAAGATTGGAACGGAAAACAGCTATTTGATAGTCAGGAGGTTCTAGACTTGAATTATCTGAAGAAAAAAGCGAAGTTGGCCGTGGTTCAATATGTTTGATTCTTATATTAAATTTTAAAAAAATGAAAATAGGAGAGATTAGAGATTGGAAATTCGATTGCGTTCTATTTCACTGTTTGGAAATTACATTATTTCAAAGCGCAACAGCATTCCTCGAATTTAGATTTTAATCATAATATTCTTCGTTTTATCATCATTTGGTCGAGTTACACTCAAACAAAATGTTTTTTTTTTCATATTGGACTTTTAGCTATCATATATATATATATATATATATATATATATATATAAAAAAAAAGATTAACTTATATCAAGATAAATTTTTTTTCTTATATTTTTTTTATTTTTAATTTTATTTTTATTTAATAATTACTTTTAATAAAATAATTTTAATCATTAGATAAAAATAAAATTAATGATTAAAAATAAATATAAAAAAAAATTATACTTGATGTAAGTTGATTTATCTTATATATATAATAATTTTCATTATTTCTTGAAAATATAAAATTGTATAAATTTTATATTTAAAAACAAAAAATTTACATACTTTTCATTTTAAAAAAATTATTTTTTTAAATATTAAAAACTTGTAAATGACTTACCGACAAAACATTGTTTTCTTACTTGACCGACACAATTTTAAAATGGTGTTATAAAAAATAGAGCCTGTATTGTTTGCTGACACGTTCGGTATTTCTCATTATAGTTGTTAAAATGGATCGACCTAATAGCTTGATAAAAAGTACAAGTTGAATTAAAAAAATTTAAACTCAAATTTGATTTGATATGATGTGATTTAATTCGATTTAACCCAACTTAAAATCAAGTTAGCTCATTTTTGATGAGGTCAGATCTTGACCTAAAACTAAGTAACTAAAATTTTTCTTGCTTAAAAAGCTTTTTAATCTAATAATATACATCTAAAATGAAACTACATTTTTTTTGTTTGAAAAATTAAAACTTAATTAATAATTAGATTAGTTATTTAATTTATTTATCATTGGTCAAAAAAACTAAATAACCAAAATTTCTTATTGTTCACTAACTTAACTTTTTTTAAAGATTAATTTCATGATTTTTTTTTTAAAAAAAAAATAATTGTCAACCTGGTAAGCCAGCTCATCTAACCTATAACCCGCAACGAGTTGAGTTGAATTAACAAAATATTAGAATCCAAAACATACTTGGTCTGACTCAATTGGGCCGAACTGACCCATTTTGCCAACTATTTTCATATCCATAGTTAGTTTTTACTATACCAAAAAATGGTGTGTTATAATCCAAGTAATACTAATACTTTAAAATAATCATCATATCGATATCTGATATATATTGTATCAAATATTTTAATATTTTTAAATACTTTTTACCTATGTCTTTCAATTAATTTTTAAAACTTTTATCGTATCAATATATTTATATCATATCAAATTTGTATCTCATATCTGTATCTCTACGCATCATAGGTTATAATAAATCCAGAATAACAAAAAGACTGTTTTGGTGAGCTAATTGGTGACAATGTGTATTGCAATCTAATCAAAGTCAATTTTAAAAATTTATAGGTTTTACCTAAATTTTTAATTTAAAGATTATTATTGATGACTAGTGCTCTGCCCGTGCAATTACAGGGGCTTTTATTCAACAATTGGATGATTTTATACCTTAAAACAGCCATAAAACTCTTTATTATTAATACTAATCATAATTAGTTAAAGTATATAATTATCAACATCAATAAACTTTATATGTATATTTTTTCCCTAAACTTATGTCAACATCAAATATTTCAATCCCAATTTAGTCCTAAACTTATATGAATTCTTTCAATAGATTTACCCTACTTTACTTTTTTTTTATTAAATTTAAATTATTATTATAAGTAATCTTAATTTTGTTAACATTATACTTTATTAATTATTAATTGTATCATATTTACTTAATTTTTATACTTTTAACATTTTTCTCCGTTTTTTTTTTGTTTTATTTCATGAGTATCATAACCCCCAATCGAATCTTAAATTTATATAATCTTTTTGAAAAATAACAATACCCTACTTTATTTTTTGTTTTTCTTATTACATTTGGGTTTTTAAGATTAATCTCAAATAAAGAAAATATCTATAAGAAAGGGACAGTACGAATTAATTATGAATACAACCTATACAAATAGAGTTATATATTGCTTATCCATGATTATGGGTAGAAATAGGCTAAGTAGTCCATCTAGAACTTATGACCTGACATGTTTAAGGGCTAACCTAGCTTAATCTGTTTAATAAAATGACTAGGTCAAGATTTTTTAAAAAGCCTATTTAGTTAAACGAATCAGATTTTAAGCATTTGAAAAAGTTTTTTAAATCTAACTAGTCATTCTATTTAATTATATATATTATTACTTTATATGTATTTATGATATTTAAATATTTATATAATATAATTACTTTTATAAATAATATAATATTTTTTAAAAGTTTAGACCCATTAGTCAATCATGTTAACCTATTTAAATATTTTATTACAATGTATGTAAGTTTTTAAATAAATTTTCAAGTTAGATCAGACATTTAAAAATGACAACTCATATCTTAAAAAATGGTCTATGTCAGGTAAATAGATCAAGCTGCATTTGGAAAACATGTCAGACTCGTTTAAGTTAAGACTTGGTCTAACTTGACTCGTTTTCACCCTTATCCATGACTTGATTGAGAAATTTCTCTAAGACTCAATTGAGAGATATATCTTTTTTTTTTTCTAATATAAGATGTTGTGAACTCTCATATTTTTTTCAATTTATATTTCAAGTATATGAGTATCATACTCTTAATTAAATAGTAAATTTATACAAATCATTTCAATTGTATTATTGTACTTTATTTTTTATATTTCTTATTAAATTTATGTTCTTAAGGATAATAGTAACACTGTCATAGATTAATTGTATTTTATTTACCTAATTTTTGGACTCTTATATTTTCTTTGCTTATTTTCTCATTCTATTCTTATTTCGTGAATATTCTTATCTCAATCAAATTTTAAATTTATATGAACATTTTCAATAACACTATCCTATTTTATTTTTTATTTTTTTTAACTAAGTTTAAATTCTTATGGCTAATATTAATTTTGTTAATATTGACCTTAATTAATTATTGATTATATTTTATCTACTTGAGTTGTAGACTCAAAAAACTTTCTAATTTTTTTTTTATTTCTATTTCCAAATTATCTCAATCACAATCAAATCCTAAATTTATATGAATACTTTTAATAGCATTATCTTAATTTATTTATTTTTATTCATGTTCTTAAGGCTAATCTTAAATATGAAAAATATCTAGTGAAAGGAGTACTATAAATCAATTGTAAATATGAACCAAATTTAGTAAACATAAACAAAATAATATAACAAATATAATCCCATGACACATGTTCAACAAAATCAAGTACTACAAAAATGCAATTTATTTTATGATTGTCAATGTAAAAGTGAAGATTAAATAAGTAAATGAAGGCACATAAAAATGTACAATTTATACTAATGAAATTATACATAGCTTACCTGTGGCTCATTTGAGATGTTTCTCAAGGGCTCAATTTAAATATTTTTCTAGCACTGCTATCTAATAAATGATGTTGTAAGCTTTTCTTATTTTATTCAATTTATTGTTTAAGCATATGAGTGTTATATTTTCAATCGAATCCTAAGTTTATAGGAATCATGTCTATAGCATTATCCTACTTTATTTTTATTTCTTATTAAATTCAAGTATAATTTTGTTATCCTTATCCTAGATAAATTAGGTTTTTATTTATTAAATCCGCGTACGGACATATATTGTTTTCTTCATTCAACAACTCCTAAATGTCTAGGAATCATTTCAATAGTATTATTATATTTTTTATTTCTTGTTAAATTCAATTTTTTTTTAAAAAAAAATTAGCATTATCTTTGATTAATTAATTTTTATTCACTAAATTTGTGGTGCTGGTATATGAGCATTCTAACCTTAGTTGAATCTTAAATTTATAAAGATTCTTTTAATAGATTTATCTTACTATTTTTCTTTTTATTAAATTCAAGTTTTAAAATTTTTAACATTATCTTTGATTAATTATTTTTTATTTATTAAATTTCTTGTACTTATATGTATCACTTTCAATGATTTTTAAATTTATAGGAATCATTTCAAAATAGCATTATAGTACTTATTTTTTATTTCTTCTTAATATATTCAAATTTTTATTTTTATTAGCATTATCTTCTATTAATTATTTTTTATTTACATAATTTTATTTTTTTTTAAAACTTCATTT
The DNA here is from genome assembly GCA_029884605.1 of Ormosia emarginata. Lineage (NCBI taxonomy): Eukaryota > Viridiplantae > Streptophyta > Magnoliopsida > Fabales > Fabaceae > Ormosia > Ormosia emarginata. The sequence goes on along the minus strand of JAQQTP010000082.1, from coordinate 58,632,480 downwards.
GATACATGTGTCACTTTCCTTATTTTTGCACTTCTACTTTTTATAATAATATACAGATAAATTAGTAAATTCAAATTTTATAATTAATACAAAAATATGTGTGAGATATGCAAAATATGTCAAAGGTATGTGATATATATGTAAAAGATTTGTTTTTAATAAAAAACTAATAACGCCATAAGTTTCATAAGGACGAGAGTTTACTTGTCAAACAAATTCTTGTGAATCATAAATACTTGTATTAAAAAATTATTAAAGTCGTGAGAATAATATAGAAGAAATTGTAAATATGCACTATTGATAAAGAATTTGCAACTTTATTCAAACAAATTTTTTTTTATAATATTATTCATAATAGATTCGATCTCTTACTATATATATGTATATGTAGGCAAAATTATACTTTGTAATATTGAAAGGCAAAAAATATAGTTGAACTCGTATCACGAACGAAACATAAAAGACGGTGATTACTGAAAAGATGTACTTTGTTTTCCCTCTACCATGTGTTCCGTCTTCATGTCATGGTTTATATTTGCATCTAATGGACTTACCCAAAAAAATTTATATTAGTGGCCTACACATTACATCTTAAATCAGAATGTTAAAGTATTATTTTTTTTTTATATGATCATCACTTTCTCTATTCGTTGTTATCAATATAAGATATCTTTACGTATCTACTCGTCATTGAATTCCCAATATATATTACTAAACTAACAACAGTGTACGTAGCATGTTGCCGAACTACAACTACTTGACCACAAATGTAGATTCATGCATGCTTGAGCCATTTTGATAATGTACCACATCTGTACTCTACTCTGTCCAAACTGGCCGTACCAACAATAGGACCATCCGTACCCATAAGACAACGACGAAGACACCCACGAAAGCGACAACCAAATAATGCAGCCAGCGGGAATTGTAGGGTCAATTAGATTGGACAGCACTTCGCATAATTAGGAAATAGCACAGGCCACTACTAAGTGGCCTCACACCCCCTAGAGGCCAGGGCCATGCTTGCGTGCATGCATTTGAAACTAAAGAGTTGAGGGTTGATCCTTGCATAACTCGGACTATATGTCAATAAAGTTGAGTTATCAGGTTACTGGTTTTATCGTGGGTCAAGTGATTAAATTAAAAATTTTATAAATAATTTTTTTTATAAAAAATATTAAATTAAAAAAGTATTAAATAAAAATATTATTTTCATGAAAAAATTAAACTAATGATAGTAATAATTTATTAATTTGATAATAATATAAATTAAAAAATTGAATACATTATTTAATAAAAATATGCATTCTAGTGATAAAATGGATTTCATAATAAGGATTATTAAGTATTGTGTTCAAATTTTATAAATTATATTTTTAAAGTTTTAATTAAAAGAAATAAAAACGAGTTAATCAAGTTAATCCATTTAAGCAGTTCACCCAAATCACTCGAATTTGATCAATTCATTGCAAAAACTTGTAATGAATAAGAATAAGACTAGCTTAGAGAACTCATAAATTTTTTAATCTGACCAGTCAAATGAGTCTGAATCATACAACTATGAATGATAGTTGAGCTCATCTATATTAGCGTCGTTTCATTTTTTATTAAAATGAATAATTACAAGGTGACAAGTGAGAATTCTCAAGAGATTGAGTTAGGGCTTGGGAGGGAAGGGCGAAAGTGCAGTCAAGGATTTCAAATTTGGAAGCTTGTTTGGGGATGAAGAGACAAGATCCATGTGGGTGTGACGAGATCTTCTTATAATTGTATATTGGAATCAAATCAATCCACTGTATTTTTCCACAGAGAAAAAGGATATAGTGAAACTTCCTAGAAAATAAATGTGGTAGGAGTGGGAATTGTGAATTCAACAACCATATCCCCAGTGATAGCTCATTGAGTGTTTGATAGCTGTTTTTTTATATCATATATGCAATAATTTGTATATCTGAAGGGGCCAATACCAACATAGGCACAAAAACTAGCCTTCCTAAGCTATACTTTTTAGTTCTTAGTACGCAAGATATTTCATTTTTTCCTTTAATTTTAAATATAGTAATATCCTTTTCTTCTTTGTTAATCTATTAAGTATTAATAGATGACGAAACTCAGTCTAATTTTTCGTAGCAGTTTAATCTTTTAACATAAAGCAATACCTTCTAAACAAGTGCAAAGTGCAAATTAAACAATGATAAACTAATACACAAATGTCATAAAAGGAGAAAACAAATACTGACAATTGGACTGTGTGTTGGATAAATATTTGTTAGAAAAACTATTATAAAAATCAAATTTCATTCAAAATTAAATCGCAACTACCAACAAAGATTGAATGCGATAGGCTTATAATAAGAAGTTATGCTCTTAAGAAAGACTAAAATACAAATCTTAAAAAAGTAATTATTAGAAGGACTTTTAATTATGGCAATACTTGAAGATTAGTCTAATAGTAATATTGCACACGAAGATTCGGTAACCATAGACAAAAAAATCACAAGTAATATTACAAGATAAGAAAGAGATATCAATTTATTCACCCGCAAATAACATAAATATCTCATCATTATCCGTACCTTTTTGCCAAATCCTCTTAATATTTATCCATTTTTAAAACTCCACAAGCTCTCTCACCAAAAAATTCTCTCTCATTACTAAAACATTTTTTTAATATAAATATTTATAATTCATTTTAAATAAAGAGTTGTTTAATAGAATTATCAAAACAAGCCAAACAATTTTTAGGTCAAATCAAAATGGGTTAGGTATGTTTTGGGCTAATTTTTTATTAACTCAATTCAACCTAATACAAGTTGCGAGTTGGGCAAGTCAGTCCGTTAACTCTTTTTAAAGAAAAATACAATAATCTAATCTATTAAAAATTTGAATAAATGAGAACTAAGAAATTTGGGTAATTTGGTTGCGGGCCAATAGCAAACAAATTTAGGAGTTAATTCAATTGTCATTTAAACTTTAATTCTTCAAATAAAAAATGTTAGTATACTCTTGGTGATAACTTTTTTTTTTGGGGGGTTTGATCTTGATGATAACTTGTTGGGTTAAAAAAATGAATAATTTTTTGGCTATTATGTTGGGCTTAAAAAATCAGGTTTAAATTTTGTTAGTAAAACTCGCATATATATTTCGTCCGTTTTTTTAAGTCGGCCAATTAGGCACTGCTTATTTTAACAGCCCTTTGTGTTTAAGAGCAAAATTTAGAAAACATAAGCTTTTAGTTTTATTAATTTTATTGAAGAGTAATTTGTGTTATTTTATAAATTAAATAAAAATATTTGAAAAAATATTAAATAAAATTCTACTTCACAAAAATATAAAATCTCAATTAACTTTTTTTTAAGAATAATAAAGATGTCATTCCATTTAGTTTTATTAAAATTAAATGTAAAATAACGTTTCAATTTTTCACATTAACATAACAAATTGTTAAATTTATATATGGCTAAACCACCCGTCTACTTCCACCATGTGTATCTTTGGCTCACTCCTTTTGTTAGAGGAAGTTAGAGAGAAAAACCTAACTCAAAGAGTGTTCATTTGGGCCAATTCTATCATGCACGTTAGGGTTATAGAGTGCATGATGCACCCATTTAGCTAGCTTGTTTAATATTTTTTGATTTAATGTTCTTTTTTCTTTGACACACCTCAGAATCACCACCCACCTTCCCCTCCACCACCACTCAGAGCTCTGTTCACCGCATTTCGGCGAAGTCACCGACAAACCGTTGTAACTCTGGTCAGTAAGAAACACCACTACACCAGTCGCTACACCCTTATTTTCCTTCATCCCTTCAACATGTGCGTCTTTATCCCCTTCTCTCCCTCTCTTTCTCTCTCTTCGAGTTGCAGTGGATTAACTGAACAAGCTTAAGTGAATATTTTAAAATTAATTACTAGTTATAAGAATGTCAAATTGTCAATTAATTATATGGTTAAAACGACTTCACCAAATATTCCCAAGGTTAAAATTGCAGTGACAATTTTTTCGGTCACCATATACAGGCAAAGTCGCTGGCGAGCCATTGTCATTCCGGCCAGATAACAACCTCGCAACCACCAACTGCCAACCCCTCATCCTCCTTGGTCTGATCAACATGTGTCCCACTTTATCTCTTTGTAGTTCGCTTCCTTTGCCAGCAAATGCAAAACTGCTGCCTTCGCCGCTGCCGATCCCGAGGACCTCGAGGACGTGCGACTGTTGGACTCCATCGAAGCCAGACAGGGCCCAAAGGCATCTTTGTCGCACAACCATGGAAGAATAAAACTCCATGAATTTTTGCTATGGTGATTGAAGTAAACCTTGGTGATTGAAGTAAATCCAAGGTTTGATGAGCCATCCAACACGTTTTCAGTAGCTTTTCTAATGATGATGGAAGATTAAGGGACATGGAAGATGGAGACAGAAAGATTGTTTAGCAAGTCTCCAGTAATATATCATAGTCATTGTTTTTTTTTTTAACAGTAATTCAACGGTTCAGATGCACGGTGCATCATGCACCCTTTAAGTTAGGGTGCATTGTAGAATTAACCCCTTTATTTGAGCTTCAAGTTGCCATCATCGTAGTTATCAAATCCTTCCAAATGCAGACACGCTTATGCTTTTCTAATATTTTAGACTTTAATATTATGTAATTCATATAACGCCTATTGGTAATTTAGATTTATCTTACAAGATCTAGCTCAATGATTATTTTTTGCACAAAAAAAAAGTGTAGGAAAAGAGAAGGTCGTCCCACTCTAATGTCGGGACATGCAGCGAGTCTCAGTAAAAAATTATAGTGATATATATCTGTCATGTGTGTGTATCATTAGTAAAAATATAACATAAAACTTTTTATTCCAAGAAGTTTAATCTTATTTGTTGAGTCAACTTTTATAAACAAAACAAAAATTATTTATTAACAGAACTAGGGTTAAAATATAACTATGTTTTTAGATATTGTAAAGTAAATGTAGTTACAATTGTTTTAGTTCCCTTTAATTAAAATATGAAAAATAAATGTTAAAAAAGATTATTTATTAATAGAATTGGTGTTACAAATTATTTTAATTTTAAGATAATATAATGTATAATATTTTTAAAATGTGATTGCAAAATATTTTTAAAACTTATTGTGTCATTTATTAAAAAATAATGTTGTAATATTGAGTCTTCAAACTTATTTTAAAAATAAGTAAATACTGTTATTGTTAAAAGGGAAACATCACACTGCCCGAATTTTTGTTTCTCGGATGAGCCCCGATATATAAATGTTTTTTAAGCGACGATGTATAATTTTTATCCTACTCAAAATTTAAAATGGACTTAATTTATATGAATTGTCAACGTAAAATTTTTTTACATAATCAATCAATTGTATATTATTATGTTATTAAAAATATTTAATTCTTACATAAATATTTCAAAAGTCATACATATAATAATATGTGATCAATTGATAATGTAAAAAAATTTATCCTAACAATATGTTAAAATTAAACTCTTAAAATTTATAATGTAGTTCAGATAAAAAAACAAACTATAATGTAGTTGGCTTGTTAAGCGGAATAGGGCTGCATTTTGGGCTTTATATCTCCGGAATGTATGGCATTACTCTTGTTCAAATCAAATCTAAAAGGTTAAACGTGATTGTGAACTCTCTAAAATAAAACAAAGATATTGTTAAGATTTATTTTGAATGCACGTAACATTATCATCTAATTATATTTTATTATGTTATTAAAAATATTTAATTTTTATAATAATTACTTTAAAAGTCATATATGTAATAATATATGATTAATTGATGATATACAAAATTTTACATTGACAATATATTAAAACTGAACTCATATTGTTAACTGTTATTACGTAATGTTTTAAAAATTGAAACAAAGTTTGTATTGGTGAGACTTCCATATTGTAGTCTAAATTGATGATCAAACTAGACAATCTAATAAGGAGTAATTAGACCGGAAAGATAATTGATTTATGGTTTGACTAATTTGACCAGCCGGTCCAATTTAAATTTCAAAACATTATTGTTAAGTGTCTAGCTTAGTGAGAAATGAGTGAAAAATGTTTTATAAAAAGGTAAACTGTAAATTTGCATTCTCTAGCTAACATAGATCCATGCATGTGCAGATTAAAAAAAAATCAAATAATCATATTTATGTATCAGTTCTACATAGCACTACATGTTTTATAATTTTGTCATATAGTAAATACATAATCTAAATCTTGTCATATGACATCTTATGTGACAATTTAAAAAGAATGTATACATATGTCAAAAATAATTTGTCAAGTGTAATCTTGTTACATAAAAAAATAAAAACATTTCAGAATCCATTAGAAATTAAAAAAAATAAAAAGCAAAGAATCCTATCTTCAAATGGGGGGAAGGTTTCACGTAATGTTTTTTTTTTTCTTGAAATGGGTTTGTTTTTCTTCGGTCTTCGTTCTCGCATGTACAAATAAATTACCCACTACAGCACTATCTGCGATCAAAAAATTCTAAAGTTGGAAAGAGTGAAAGAGTCTTCTCTCAATGAAACTCAGAAAGAAGAACAAGAAGAATAAGAACACTACTTATGAGCTTGGTCTTCTCCTTCTTTGTCGTGATTGCTTAGACTTCTTCACTTTGATACGATTCTGGCAAGGTTAGATGATAGTTCGTGATGTGTTCAAGTCGTTGACGGCTGCAACTAGTGCATTGGAAGAATATACTCAACAAAGTGTGTCCATCGGCTAAATATTAGAGTTTCTTCTACTGGTGACGTATTAATAATACTCAGTAGGTATGATGTTGGCCATGGTATCTTCCATTTTGAGTCCATTTGAAGAAAACTATTTTTCTGAAATAATTTTTTGTGAATTCAGTGATTGGCTTCAGCATTATTGTGAATGAGTAATGACTGCTAATTTTCTAAAGTAATATTATTTTCTTTTTCATTTCATGATTTCACATGTTGGTGCAAATGGTGTTTAAATTAGAAGTTGTGAACAGTTAATTTTACTCGGATTATTTTCTAAAAGCTTTTTTTAATAAAAAATAAAAAATAAAAAATAAAAAAATACAATAAAAAAATAAAAGTAAAAATTACATTTTTTTTAAAAAAGAAACTTCCAATTTGGCTCAATCTTTTGCTTTGATCTAAATTTCTCTTAAGCCTAAACATACAGCCTACCTTAGTTTAGATTTTTAAAAAAAAGAACAAAATAAAATAAAATAAAATAAAAACAACATAGAACTCCTGCTTGGCTGGTTTTTTTTTATATATATATACTTTTGAGTGAAAACCAAACTTATTTCTCTTGGTCTATGTTTCCTTTCTTTGCTATACATTATGCACTCCCTTATACTGCATATGGCAGTAGACACTGTCCAACCAATATTGCAACAAAGACCAAGCTCTTTGCTTTCCACTTCCTTTTGGCACCATTGCACCAGCATTGCAGCCTGATTTTCCCAGCCCACTTCACGTACACACCACATGCACCCACTACACTACATCACTTGATCCTACCTTATGCACTTAATATAAAAATCCCATGACAAGCTCCTGCATAAGTTAAACACACAAAAAAAAAGAGTGAAGAGGTTTTTCTGGTAGAGAGAGTAGTTTTTTGTTGAGAAAAACAGAAGAAGAAAAATTTGTGTCTGAATTGTCACAGTGAAACCTTAGTCAGGTATATGCTTCTAATTAATTACACTCCCTCTTTTGAAAATGCTACATCAAATAAGCTACTGCACATCACAATGCACTTGAATCTTATATACATTCATCAGCACACGCTTCACAACGCACACTTCAATCTGAATAAAACCCAAATACTTAAACCAAACCCAACCTCACCTCAGCAAAACTAATCACAACAACCAAGTTTTCTTCAAAAATAAAAAAAAATACAACAAAACTCAGCCTCCTTGCCAACCTAAAACAACCTCCATTTCCATCTCAAATCAACATCATAGACCACTCAAAACACCACAAAATTAGAGAAGCAAAATACCCAAACAAGACAACCTTAACCACAGCAACCCATCTATGCCACGACTGAAACTACCCAACCAAGCCCCAGCCACCGGCGAACCAAACGTGAAATCATGAAATCAAGACCACCATGTGCCACTGCAGCCGAGCCCCAACTATGACGTCAGCCTCCATCGCTCCACGAAATCAAGACCCCATAGCCAAGCTGCCATCTTCACTAACCAGCGACCAATCCACCCAGCCACCATCTCTACCATCCAAAACAGCAACCCACTGAACCTAGATCGAAGCCACCACGACCCCAGCCACCGAAAAACCCCTCCACCCAAAACCACCCACGACCTGGAGCCGGAAACCCTAATCACCAGAACCCGCGGTCCCACTGCACCGCCACCATCCGACCATCACGTCGCTGTCCACAGCCTGAGCTGCCATGCCTCGATCTCTCCCTGTTTTTGGTCTTTGGTTCCTAATGTTTTGGTGTTTGGTGTTTTCCTATCTGGTCTTTTTCTTTTTTAATTTCAACAATTTTTTTTATTTGTTTTTTTTTCCTTTGTTTTATTGGGGTTTGTTTAAATCAGTTGAGGTTTGATTAGATTGGGCTGATTTGTTTTGTTTGGGCTTTAGAGTTTTAGGGGATTCGAAGTTTAATATTTAAAAAAAAAGATTTACACTATGAAACCTTTAGCGTTGATTTTTGGGTTTGGCATAATAAGGTAATTAGTAGTTTAGATTTTTTGGAGTTTATTTTGAACCTAATGTATATAAAAAAAAAACAAAAAAAATCAAAAAGAATTATTAGATGAGCTTGGGCTAAAAGCTTTGTTCAAATTAGTGAAATGAGTCCAGGTTGTCACTAATCATGTATAGTTTAGATTGGTTCTTAAAGGTAGATTTAGTTTTCCTTAAAAAAATTAAATTAAAAAATTTATAAAACTAGTAAAAAAATGTGTTAATTTCAAAATTATTGAGTGAAGCTTGCTTTAAAAAAAAAAAAATTAAAAGAAAATAAAATGAAGAAAAATATTTTGAGTTCTTTTAGAATTAGTTTACTTTTTATTTCATTATGTGTTTGCTTAATGACATGACTTTGTGTTGATTTTATAGCATTGTTGCTTGGTAATCCTATTCTATATTCTTGCTTTTCTATGACTATTTTTAAAAAAATGCTAATTTTGTAATCATTAAATAGTTTTTTTTTTTAAAAAAAGAAGAGAGAAAGAAGTCTTTGATCCACGCAATAATTTATGACATTAATTGTATAATTTACCATCTTCAAGTGTCTTATGATTTGTAAGAGATTATTGTATAACTTTGTTATCTTGAATCTTATGCAACAGTAGATATGTTTTTAAATAAAGCTTCTTTTCAAAAAATCATTTTCAGAATTAAAATCAATTAACTTACAATTATTTTTTAGAGAACTACGATGACATTGAGTTTCTTGCATTTGAGGAATACGTAAACCGAAAATTAAGTCAAAAATTAAATTTTCATAATTGATTTGTCTTCTTTCTCTTTTTGAATAATTACAATATCTCAATTTATCTTTTGAAAATGGGTAAAATAAAAATTTTAAGTTATAAATGATTTGCATAATTAACTAAAGGTAGCCGTCTTAAGACGAGTGTATCAAAGGTATTGTGAGATTTAATTTTTATCCTTTCCAGTTCACAATCGACTCTCGAATTCAACTTGGTTTCAAAGGTCATTTCTTTTTTTTAAAAGATTTTCTAACTTTTCTTAATTTTAATAAAATTGATAACGACTCCATTATTTTTTAAAAACTTTATTTTTTGTCATTCCTGCTACAATCTCAATCACAACAGAAGGCAATATTTGAAACCCATTTAAATTAGAAGTCATTATTTGACATTATTAATAATTATTTTGTCACATTCCATATAAGAATGTGATTGGCTAGAAATTATACATATACATATATAAGAAATAAATAAATAAATAAATAAATAAATAAATAAATAATCAAGTAACCCCCAAGCCTTTTTATTGTTAGCCAATAAAACATAACTTTTGCTCAAAAGGATATATTATAAGGAAAAAGTAATCAGATTATTAGCAAGTATATAGAAAGAAAATAAAATAAAAATTATTGGCACAGATCTCTCCTAAAATTAGAGGTTTCTCAAACCTTAAAACAAAGTTCACATAGCTTGGTTGTGGAATCTAAGAAATAAATAAAAACATGCAATAATCAAAAAGAGTTTAATTTTAACCAATCTCAACATAAAATAATAACTTTAAAAAAAGTATTGAACGTTATTTAAGTGCTCATTGTCTATAGTCCTAAGATTGCAATGATCCCAACACATTTATATATCTCCAAGCAAACTTCATAAGGAGTGATTGAAGGCACTAATGAGTGGGATATGAATGGTCTAGATAGGTTCTGAAAGGAAAATAAAAAAAGTCGGAGTGGAGTATGTTTACAAACTCAATGAGCAACATCGAATAATCAAAATTTACTTACCAAACATAACTTATATTTTATGTTAAAAGTGTAAATTGATTTAAATAAATAAATTAATTTGATAAATTCGAATCAAATCAATTTATTAATTTGATTTGATTTGAATATATTAATTAGTTCAAATAAAATCTAAACTAATTAAACTTTATATATTTTTTCATTTAATTTTATAACTCGAGACTCAATCCGACACCCGAATATATACCCGACACACCCGGACATAGAAATATTTTTTTAAAAAAATCTATGATTCTATGCTACATTGTTAACGCAGAAAGTTAGAAACCAGCTAACCACAAAGGCACAAACCGAAAACTAGAAACGAAAACCGCAGCTCACCGTCACCACCATAGGCTCACCGCAGCTCGGCCTTTTTTGGCTACTACTTGTTTTTGGACTTTCTGTAATACTTTCCCAGTTCCCAACCCCCAAAACGTCGTCTTCGTCCAACGCAGAAGGCCGGAAAACTCCTCTGCCAAAACATTCGGCTCAGCTCACCGGCACCGCAGCTCACCGTAGGTTCTGCTCCGCCACAGCTCGGGCCGCACCATTCGTCCAACGCAGAAAGCCAGAAAACTCCTCTGCCGAAACATTCGGTTCTGCTCACCGGCACCGGAGCTCACCGACCACAAAGGTGAAACAATGGTTCTCTTCTGCTTACTTTTGGATTTGACATTTAGAAAGAGTGGAAGACAACATTTATGCAGATGTTTTCCATTTTTCTTTTTTCCTGAATTAATATTTCTTTTTTATCCACCTAAAAATTGACTCCTTTCTATCACTTTGATGAGAGGTGATATGTCTCCTACCCAGCTTACCCTTTCTTTCTTTTGCAGGCAAGGATAGTTCACCCTGATAAAAATCCTGGAGATCCTAGGGCTGCAGAAAATTTTCAGGTAAGCATTATGAACCCATGTTTTGGTTTCATAGTACTTCATGATATTAGTGGATTTTTATTAACAAACTTATTTACTTATTTCTTACAATTTGAGGTTTAGTCCTATCTGAAAGAGACGCTAGTGTTTTAACTCTATTAATAATAATTAGTCATGGTCTGCATAATTACTAATTTTCTAACTTATTTCATCATCAGTTTCTTAAATAAGTTGGTTGGATTATAAAATTAACTCTAGTCAATATTAGGCATAGTATATATTGAAAAATTGAAAAATTAACAATTGTTTGGTGACATCCCCAGCTCATTCAGCAATTGTCTGAGCTTGAAAAATTTGTTTTTGGTTAGGAATATGCTATCAGGTGCTATTCCAAAAACTCTTGGAGAGGTGAGAGGCTTGGAAACACTGGATCTTTCCTCCAACCAACTCTCTGGATCCATTCCTATTGAACTTCAAAATCTATACGTCCTTCAGCTTTTAAACCTCTCTTATAATGATTTAGAAGGAACCATTCCTGGTGGTGGAGTTTTCCAAAATCTTTCTGCTGTCCATTTAGAAGGCAATAAAAAACTTTGCTTGCATTTTGCATGTGAGCCTCATGGCCAGGGAAGAAGGCATGTCAGACATTACATCATCATAGCCACAGTGGTAACACTGATACTATGCCTGACAATTTACTTGCTACTATACATAAAGAACAGAAAAGTGAAGGTAACAGCAACAACATCATCTGAACTTGGAAGCTTGGAAACAATGAATTGACTTTAAATGCTCTAGTATTGACTTTAAAAACAATGAATTTTTGGCTCTGGTTTATGAGTACTTAAGTAATGGGAGCTTGGAAGATTGGATTAAGGGGAAGAGAAAGCATGCAAACGAAAATGGGTTGAACCTTATGGAGCGACGGAATATAGCTATTGATGCTGCTTGTGCATTGGATTACCTTCACAATGATAGTGAAGTTCCTATTGTGCATTGTGATTTGAAGCCCAACAACATTCTCTTGGATGAAGATATGACTGCAAAGGTTGAAGACTTTGGATTCGCTAGGTTGCTGATTCAAAGTTCAACTAATCAAATCTCCATTAGCTCCACTCATGTCCTTAGGGGTTCAATTGGTTACATATATACCTCCAGGTTAGTAGCCTCACAACTTCCTCTTTAATTGAATAGTAGTAGTATACAGCTTGCCAAGTTAAATCTCTCGAAGAATTTTCAAGATGTTCTAAGCATTTACCACTTGTTAACAAATTCTTATAAATCTGACATATGTCAATAAAAACATAGATATTAAATATTTCATATACCACTTATTGCACTTGTTCATATATCAAAACAATAGCCAATTACATTGAGCATATTTTAAAAAAAATAAAAGGGCAAGAACAAGCCAAGAAATATGCATTTAAGAACATCATGTGATTTTCATATAAGGCATAAATGAAGGCTTGATGAAATAAGATTAAAAGCATGTTATTTGCATTGCATATGCAAGAAAAAAGAATAGAAGCGAAACGAAATAGAGAGGACGATGAAAAACTTGCTTTCGGCCATGTGGTATTCGAATACCTCTTGTCTTTGTATTCGAATACCCATCACATTTTATAAACTCCGGAAGGAGCAAGTATTCGAATGCCTTGTAAGGTATTCGAATACTCCGATAACATGTAACAAGTCTTGATAAAGATTTTTCGGGTTATTCGAATGCACATTTGGGTATTCGAATGCCCCGACTAATAAAACCACAAGAACTCATGTCTTGATGTATGGTATTCGAATACCATGGGAGGGTATTCGAATAGACCTATCGAAAAAACATGGATTTTCACGTACAGATGCAATGGTATTCGAATACCACAGGGAGGTATTCGAATAACTCAAACATAAAAGCATATATTTTACGTCCAGAAGGCATATTTGAGATAAGAAAGCTTACCTTTTGATGGAAATACAAAGAAAATACCGTAAGAGAGCTTGCCTTATTATTTGCCATTATTTTCTTATACATCTTCCAATGATTAAGAGCTTATTTCATAGTTGCAACTTCAAGCTTCATGAAAAGAAGGAAGAGAGCTTGAAGTTATTTCCGGTCTTGTGCTCACAGTAGCCACTTTCAAAAATGCCGAAGTCAGTTCTAGGCTTTCAAGCACACCTGCAACACAATTTAATTTTTTTGTTTTTGGTACCCAAATTTTCTTGGGTCCTTGATTGTCAGTTTTGGGTATAGTGCCCTTAGGAACCCATACCATTTTAGTTTTAATTTTTGTATTAATAGTGAAAAATCTCGAACTGTATTTCGGGGACTGGACGTAGGCCACAAGTGGTTGGTGGTCGAACCAGGATAAACATCGTGCCTGCTTTTCTTCTTTCCTTAATCTTTTGTCTTTCTCGCACTTTATTTATTATATCTTGCAATTTAATTTCTAGTTGTTCTTCTTATCTTCATCTTATTCACGCCTTTTATTATTTAAATTCACATAGTTTATTTGTTTAAGGCTTTTGCGAAAAATTCTTAAATACTCAATTCACCCCCTCTTGAAGATCTTGAAGCCACTTGGGTAACAAGTGGTATCGAGCTAGACTCTTGTATAAAGAGCTTAGCCGCTTCAAGAGTACATGGCTTCATCAAATGTTTTATCGAAGCAACTTCCATAAATCGACCACCCTTTTTCAATGGGGATGGTTATGCATATTGGAAGGAAAGAATGAAAATCTTTATAGAGGCTATTGATCTAGATGTGTGGGATCTTGTCGAAAATGGCGCATTTATACCTACACGTGTTGTCAATGGTGTAAAAACCGAGACACCTAGAAGTGATTGGTCTAAAGATGATAAAAGAAAAGTTCAAATTAACTTAGTAGCCAAAAACATCATTACCTCAGCTTTGGGACATGATGAATTTTTTAGAATTTCAAATTGCAAAACTCTAAAGAAATGTGGGACACTTTACAAGTTACCCATGAGGGTACTAGTGAAGTTAAGAGGTCGAGAATCAATTCTCTAACTCGTGAATATGAATTATTTACAATGAACCAAGGAGAAAGCATTCAAGAAATGCAAAAGAGGTTCACCCACATTGTTAATCATCTTGCATCATTAGGAAAGAATTTTACTAACGAAGATTTGATTAACAAAGTGTTGAGATGTCTTAGCAGAGATTTGGCAACCAAAAGTAACAAGCAATTTCGAGAATCAAGGGACTTGACAACTATGTCATTAGCAACTCTTTTTGGAAAACTTCACGAGCATGAATTAGAACTCAACAGGCTTGACCAAAGTGAGAAAACGATAAAAAGAAAAAGGGGATAGCGCTTAAAGCCACCACCTCCACTATCAATAATGAAGAAGAAGACGATGGAGATGACGTGGACAACATTGAGCTAAATGAACAAAATCTCAATCTTCTGGTAAGAAAATTTGGTAAGTTCCTAAAGAAAAAGAGAACTCAAAGAAGATCGCCATTTCCCCCAAAGAAAGTTGAAAAGAAACCCTCTAAAGAAAGAAGAGTCTACATAGCATGGGATGACAATGATATAGACTCCACTGATAGCTCGATGATAGTGAAGAAGCCCATCTATGTTTTATGGCGAAAGGAGAAGAAGAAGAAGAAGAAAGCGACAACGAGGTAAATTCTGACGTATCTCCTTCTTATGATGAGTTACAAGATGCCTTTGAAGAATTGCATGACGAAACTTTAAAACTCACAAAACAAATTTCTTCTTCTAAGAAAAAAATCTCTTCTTTTTAGAAAATCAAATTCTTATTTTAAACAAAGAGATTGAAGAATTAAAAATTGAAAATGAAACTTTGGGAATTATTGATGCATGCTCATCTCATTCTTCACATGCTTCTACTTCTTTATCTTGTTCTTCATGTCATTTGCTTGAAAAAGAAATTGAAGATTTAAAGAACACCCTTGCTAAATTCACATGTGGAAGAGATAATTTAAATATTTTATTAGGAAAACAAAGGGTTGTTTTTCAAAAAGCTGGAATAGGATATAACCCGAATAATCAACACAAATCCTATAAAAAAATTTTTGTTAATTCTAGCATTTCATGTAGCCCATTTATTAAATGTTTCTATTGTGGGAAGAAGGGTCATAGTGCTTCAACATGTAATGTAAGGAAAAATATTAATTGTTTAAACGGCTCTTTTTCTCAAATGCTCTATAAATAGAGACCTTGGGTCTCTTCTAAAGGTTGCCCAACCACTTGAGTTATTTTTGCTTGTGTCAAAAACGTGATTCACTATTTTCTCTTATTTTCTGTGCTCTTTTCGCCAAAATCTTGAGATATCCTTAGAGAGCTCCATAGTGCTTCAAGTTGTAATATTTGCTCGAGTGAGAGTTTCTCTTCTTCATCTATTTCTCGATATACTTGTATTGTGAGGGTGAGGTATCCTCGGTAAAAGGGTGAGGTATCCCTTGTTGTAAAGAAGGTGAGGTATCCTTCAAAGGGGTGAGGTATCCTCTAAGGTTTGTGTAAGGGTGAGGTATCCTCATGCAGTGAGGCTTTAGCACAAGGGTAAAGTTTCCCTGTGTGTGAAAAGTGCTCTATTGTGTAAAGGTTGCAAGCACTGTTTTTAAGCTTGTATTGAATAGTGAAAAATCTCGAACTGTGTTTCGGGGACTGGACGTAGGCCACAAGTGGTTGGTGGTCGAACCAGGATAAACATCGTGCCTGCTTTTCTTCTTTCCTTAATCTTTTGTCTTTCTGCACTTTATTTATTATATCTTGCAATTTAATTTCTAGTTGTTCTTCTTATCTTCATCTTATTCACGCCTTTTATTATTTAAATTCAGCATAGTTTATTTGTTTAAGGCTTTTGCGAAAAATTCTTAAATACTCAATTCACCCCCCCTCTTGAGTACTGAAGCCACTTGGGTAACAAGATGTAATTGGCTAGCTATCATGAGCAATAGTTTTGATGATAACAAACGTGAAGACAAACATGAAGATGATGAGAAGACCAAGTCCAAGATTTTCAAGAATAAGCTTTAGGACTTAGGATCCTTGTAAAAGCCTCATTGGATATCTCATTATTTGGCATTGCAAAGAAATGTTTTCAAAATTGTTTTTCCAAAATTAAACAACCATTTTCTGGTCATTTGAAAGCATTTAAAACTGGTTTTATAACAGAGGTATTCGAATACCCTGTTAGGTATTCGAATAGAGTGTTTTTCAAGCCTATACGTTTTCTGTTTTTCAAAGAGGCATTCGAATACCCTCCAAGTATTCGAATAACTGATTCAAAATCGATATTTCTTCTTGTGCCAAAACAGAGGCATTCGAATACCCCATATGGTATTCGAATACCCTAGTTTCGAATGGACCTTTTTAAATGAGGCATTCGAATACCCTTAACCGGTATTCGAATAACCCACATAATCGCTTTTTAAAAAAGAGTTTTGGCAAGAGGCATTCGAATACCTCATAAGGTATTCGAATACCGCTCTCCGTAATTGGATTTCACGAAGCTTTCGAAAATGGCAAAGAACGGCCATATTTTCAATAATTACTTGCCTTTAATTGCTCCAACGACTAGTTTCTTCCATTGCTCTATAAATAGAGACCTTGGGTCTCTTCTGGAAACCCCCAACCATTTTGAACTATTTGCTTGTGATTAAAACGTGATTATTTCATTTTTTTATGCTCTTTTGCCAAAACCTTGAGATATCTTTTAGAGAGCTTATTAGCACTTCAACTTGTAATATCTGCTCTAAGTGAGAGTTTATTTTTCATCTATTCTCTCGCTTCGTAAAAGGGTGAGGTATCCCTAGTGATTTTGTGAGGGTGAGGTATCCTCTAGTAAAAGGGTGAGGTATCCCTTGTTGTAAAGAAGGTGAGGTATCCTTCAAAGGGGTGAGGTATCCTCTAGTAAATAGGGTGAGGTATCCCTATTATGTAAAGGTTGCAAGCACCTGTTTTAAGCTTGTGTTGAATAGTGAAAAATCTCGAACCGTGTTTCGGGGGACTTTGGACGTAGGCCACAAGTGGTTGGTGGTCGAACCAGGATAAATATCGTGCCTCTTTTCTACCCTTTCTCTTTATCTTTATGCACTTTATTTATTCTTGCAATTTAATTATTATCTGTTCTTCTTATGTTCATCTCATTCACGACTTTTAATAATTAAATTCAAGATAATTTATTTGTTTAAGGCTTTTGCGAAAAATTTCTTAAATACTCAATTCACCCCCTCTTGAAGTCTCGAAGCCACTTGGGTAACAAGTGGTATCGAGCTAGACTCTTGTATAAAGAGCTTAGCCGCTTCAAGAGTACATGGCTTCATCAAATGTTTTATCAGAAGCAACTTCCATAAATCGACCACCCTTTTTCAATGGGGATGGTTATGCATATTGGAAGGAAAGAATGAAAATTTTTATCGAGGCTATTGATCTAGATGTGTGGGATGCTGTCGAAAATGGCGCATTTATACCTACACGCGCTGTCAATGGTGTAAAAACCGAGACACCTAGAAGTGATTGGTCTAAAGATGATAAAAGAAAAGTTCAAAATAACTTAGTAGCCAAAAACATCATTACCTCACTTTGGGACATGATGAATTTTTAGAATTTCAAATTGCAAACTGCTAAAGAAATGTGGGACACTTTACAAGTTACCCATGAGGGCACTAGTGAAGTTAAGAGGTCGAGAATCAATTCTCTAACTCGTGAATATGAATTATTTACAATGAACCAAGGAGAAAGCATTCAAGAAATGCAAAAGAGGTTCACCCACATTGTTAACCATCTTGCATCACTAGGAAAGAATTTTACTAACGAAGATTTGATTAACAAAGTGTTGAGATGTCTTAGCGAGGATTTGGCACCCAAGGTAACAAGCAATTGCGGAATCAAGAGACTTATCAACAATGTCTCTAGCCACCCTATTCGGAAAGCTTCACGAGCACGAATTGGAACTAAACAGACTAAGTCAAAGTGAAGAAAATGACAAGAAGAAGAAGGGAATAACCCTCAAAGCCACCACCTCAGTAAATGATGACCGTAATGACGAGGATGGAGAAGGCACTGAAAACAATGAGATTAATGAAGAAAATTTCGGCCTTCTTGTAAGAAAATTTGGTAAGTACCTAAAGAAAAAGGGGACACAAAGAAGACCGCCTTTTCCCCCAAAGAAAGTTGAAAAGAAACCCTCCAAAGAAAGAAGAGTCTACATAGCATGGGATGACAACGACATGGACTCCACGATAGCTCGAGATAGTGAAGAAGCCCATCTATGTTTTATGGCGAAAGGAGAAGAAGAAGAAGAAGAAAGCGACAACGAGGTAAATGCTGAATTATCTCCTTCTTATGATGAGTTACAAGATGCCTTTGAAGAATTGCATGACGAAACAATTAGGCTTACAAAATTAATTTCTTCATCTAAGAAAACTATCTCTTCTATAGAAAATCAAATTCTAATTTTGAATAAAGAAATTGAAGAATTAAAAATTGAAAATGAGACATTAGGATTAATTGATACATGCTCATATCATTCTTCACATGCTTCTACTTCGTATTCTTGTTCTTCATGTCATTTGCTTGAAAATGAACTTGAAAATTTAAAGAACACCCTTGCCAAATTCACATGTGGAAGAGATAATTTAAATATTTTATTAGGAAAACAAAGGGTTGTTTTTCAAAAGGCTGGAATAGGATATAACCCGAATAATCAACACAAATCCTATAAAAATTATTTTGTTAATTCTAGCATCTCATGTAGCCCATTTATTAAATGTTTCTATTGTGGGAAGAAGGGTCACAATGCTTCAACATGTAATGCAAGAAAGAATGTTAACACAAAAATTGGGACAAAAATGGTTTGGGTTCCAAAGGGTACATTGCCCAAAATCGACAATCAAGGACCCAAGAAAATTTGGGTACCAAAAACCAAAAATTGAATTGTGTTGCGGTGTGCTTGATAGCCAAGAGCTGACTTCGGCATTTTTGAAAGTGGTTGCTTTGCAAGCACAAGACTATAATAAATTCCAAGCTCTCCTTCTTGTCTCTACCAGGCTTGGACTTGCATTCATATGAATATTTTCATCAAAAGGTAAGCTTTCTTATCTCAAATATGCCTTCTGGATGCAAAATATATGCTTTTATGTTTGAGTTATTCGAATACCTCCCTGTGGTATTCGAATATCATTGCATCTGTACGTGAAAATTTATGTTTTTCTGATAGGTCTATTCGAATACCCTCCCATGGTATTCGAATACCATACATCAGTACATCAATTTTATGTCTTTATAAAGCAAGTGTATTCGAATAACTATATAGCTATTCGAATAACCAGATATCTATCACATCAGTATTTCTTACATGCTATCTGGAGTATTCGAATACCTTCCTAGGCATTCGAATACTTGCTCCTTCTGGAGTTTATAAAATGTGATGGGTATTCGAATACGGAAAAAGGTATTCGAATACCACAAGGCTGAAAGCAAGTTGTTCATCGTGATCTCTGTTTCGTTCCTCTATGTTTTTTTTTCTTGCATAGGCAATACAAATAACATGCTTTTAATCTTATTTCATCAAGCCTTCATTTATGCCTTATATGAAAATCACATAATGTTCTTAAATGCATATTTTTGCTTGCTCTTTCACCTTATCTTTCTCTAGAATATGCTGCATATTTAAATCCTTTGTAAGGTAAATGTAATTGGCTATTGTTTTGATATACGAACAAGTGCAATAAGTGGTATATGAAATATTTAATATCTATGTTTTTATTGACATATGTCAGATTTATAAGAATTTGTTAACAAGTGGTAAATGCTTAGAACATCTTGACAAGTGATATCAAACAAGTGGTAAATGCTTTACATTTTGACAACAAGTGATATCAAAGTGGTATGAACATAATAACAAGTAATAACAAATGATAACAAATGATATCAAACAAGTGATTTCTTGGCCAAATTAATCGATAAATATATTTTTGCCCTTGAGAATCATTTCTTCACGCTTTTGCCTCATTGTTTTAAATGCTTATTGGCTTATGAGTTTGACTAACTCCTATGGATCCAACATTAATGGATACCAATGAAAGCACTCTGAATTTTGTTGTAGGAGAACACTACCTCAAGCACAAATTTAAATGGACAAAATTCATTCAACTTGAGGACATTGTTTAATATGATAAAATGGGAGAGAAAAATACTTGCCCCATCTTTTTGATCATGACAAAAGGGGGAGAATGGTATCAAATGTACAAAAGGGGGAGAACAAGATTAAATGTCTTTGCTTGAGAAAAGTCAGGAAGAAAAAGTCAAAATAAAAATAGAAATTGAATTCCAAAAGTAAGGGGGAGCTGCTGTGCATATCTCTGATGTAAATCACCTCTTATGAAAAAGAGGGGGAGTAAGTATCTCTAAACTGACTTTGTGAATTCCAATTTATATGAACTAATACTTTTCTCAAATGTTAGTTTGTCATCATCAAAAAGGGGGAGAATGTAATTGGCTAGCTATCATGAGCAATAGTTTTGATGATAACAAACGTGAAGACAAACATGAAGATGATGAGAAGACCAAGTCCAAGATTTTCAAGAATAAGCTTTAGGACTTAGGATCCTTGTAAAAGCCTCATTGGATATCTCATTATTTGGCATTGCAAAGAAATGTTTTCAAAATTGTTTTTCCAAAATTAAACAACCATTTTCTGGTCATTTGAAAGCATTTAAAAGCGGTTTTATAACAGAGGTATTCGAATACCCTGTTAGGTATTCGAATAGAGTGTTTTTCAAGCCTATACGTTTTGTTTTTTCAAAGAGGCATTTGAATACCCCTCCAAGTATTCGAATAACTTTGATTAAATCGATATTTGTCTTCTTTGTGCCAAAACAGAGGCATTCGAATACCCCATATGGTATTCGAATACCCTAGTTTCAGAATGGACCTTTTTAAATGAGGCATTCGAATACCCTTAACGGTATTCGAATAACCCAAATTAATCGCTTTTTTAAAAAGAGTTTTGGCAAGAGGCATTCGAATACCTCATAAGGTATTCGAATACCGTTCTCCGGTGGATTTCACGAAGCTTTCGAAAATGGCAAAAATGGCCATATTTTCAATAATTACTTGCCTTTAATTGCTCCAACGGCTAGTTTCTTCCATTGCTCTATAAATAGAGACCTTGGGTCTCTTCTGAAAACCCCCAACCATTTTGAACTATTTGCTTGTGATTAAAACGTGATTATTTCATTTTTTTTTATGCTCTTTTTGCCAAAACCTTGAGATATCTTTTAGAGAGCTTATTAGCACTTCAACTTGTAATATCTGCTCTAAGTGAGAGTTTATTTTTCATCTATTCTCTGCTTCTGTAAAAGGGTGAGGTATCCCTTAGTGATTTTGTGAGGGTGAGGTATCCCTTAGTGATTTTGTGAGGGTGAGGTATCCCTCTAGTAAAAGGGTGAGGTATCCCTTGTTGTAAAGAAGGTGAGGTATCCTTCAAAGGGGGTGAGGTATCCTCTAGTAAATAGGGTGAGGTATCCCTATTATGTAAAGGTTAAAAGACTTTTAAGCTTGTGTTGAATAGTGAAAAATCTCGAATCGTGTTTCGGACCGGACGTAGGCCACAAGTGGTTGGTGGTCGAACCAGGGATAAATATCGTGCCGCTTTTCTACCCTTTCTCTTTATCTTTATGCACTTTATTTATTCTTGCAATTTAATTATTATCTCTGTTCTTCTTATGTTCATCTCATTCACGACTTTTAATAATTAAATTCATTATAATTTATTTGTTTAAGGCTTTTGCGAAAAATTTCTTAAATACTCAATTCACCCCCTCTTGATCTTGAACTTGGGTAACATTTTTTAACTTATTCAAATATAATTTCTTAATACAAATATCAATATGTTTCTTTATTCCCTCTTTATGAACCTTTTAATGCACATTCTGAAACATGAAATAATTATTAGTGTTCAAATTAATAAGTTTGATTCTATTTTTAGAATTTTTTTCATAGGTTTATTATTATTTTTTATAAAAAACTAATTATTTAACTAATTTTTGTGTAAAAAAATAGCTAACCCGATCACCCTAAATAAACCAATCTGTAAATATTTGATTCAGTTTGATTCGGATTTGACTATAAAAAAACATAAAAACTGAATCAATTAATTTTGATTGGTTCGAATTTATTTTTCTCTAAAAATCAAACCAAACTATCCACTTACATTTCTACTTTATATGCAGGTAGAACTTCGAAGTACTACTAGACACACAAAGTCCAAGCCCAACAATGTTTTTTGTTCTGTCTGGTAACTAATTTATTTCGTGTCACAAGTACTTCACAAAATTCAGAGAGATCCATATAAACGGAGTTTAGTCCCAAATAATTCTGGTCAGGTATCAGCTATACATTTACTCAGTCATCTTCCTTTTCAGAATTTAGCCTCAAGTATTTCAAGTCGGACATCAGCAATACTATAGACTAATCATATAATAAAAAAATATTACTACAAATAGAACTACTGATACTAAAATTTATGAAGATAATATTGAAATGAAATGAAATGAGCTCACTAAGCTATCTAAAAATAATGTAATATATTAAAGTAAGCAACTACTGGAATATGTTGACGAGCCATGTTACTAGTGAAATAGGCACAGCTTGTAAACACTAATTCAAAGCAAGAAATCCAAATTTATTAATCTTTACAATTTCTTTTCATTCCAACTAAAATCCTGTAACATTAAAAAAAAGAATTATTCCTTTTTAAATAATAAAAAAAAGACAATACGCATTTCTACTTCCTTTTGACGAACTACACCATTCAATTGGTATATATATATATATATATGAAATTCCAGTAGCATTGTGTATATATATGAAATTCCAGTAGCATTGTGTACATCAGTCAAAGGCAACGTAAATCCTAACTAAAAACTTTCCACACAGTATCCATATGCCTAATAGTCAATACCCATTAAATCAAAGATTTATCTCCTAATAGCCTAATAGACAAAAGAATGCATCATGAATTTATTTTCCTTGGCATTTACGATGAGTTGATTTCCTATAGCTAATGGCAGTAGAAGACGGTGAAGAGACAAAACAGAGCAACGTCTGACTAACAGTATAAAAAAAAAAATTCCCTCACCTTACTCCCAATAATTCCTCCTACAAAAGGAATTAGTCAGCCAAAGTCGCAAAAGATGGAATCCTAACCTAGGCACCAAGCGTGCCTCAATTGTTATTGGATAAACTCTCAAAGTTCTAGAGAATAGATGTAGCAGTTAATGATAAGAGAAAATTTATGAGTATGAGATATGGATAGTGGTGATAAAAAGAAAATAAGAAATAATGTTATCTATTCTTAGAAACCCCAACACACCTTTCATTTATCCCTTTTTTTTGGGTCTTACATATTCCCTTTTATATCCCCAACAAAAATTTCCCTTTCCATGTATTTTATTGATGAAAGAGAATATTTTGGCCTTCAATTATTACTAAATAATTTCTAAATTCTGACGTTAATTAATGGTGTTCTCTTTAAAAGTTTTTGTATCTCTAGGTTGTGCAAAACAAATTTGAATATTGGAAAAATGAAGTTTTTAAATATCATTAATGATGACAAGAGATTTTTTCATGACAGATAAACCGTTTACTAAAATGAATTCAAAAAGTTTTGATTACTTTGTAAAAGGCCTAATTATTTGGGTGTTTTTCACAGATTGTATGTGTGTTTTGCAGGATTGTAACATAACTCCATTGAAGTGCAACTGTGCAACCTTCCTCTTCATTTTGCAGGTTTGTCTCACTATGCCTTAAAAAAAGGAATTTTTGTCCTGTTTCAATTTTCTGTTTTACTATATGTTGATAAACTTTAGTGTATTTGTCATGTATGAACCGGTGCTTAGCCAATGAGCATATTAAGGCAAGTTGATGATTTTAAATGTCACTGATTTTTCATTATTTTATATATCTTAAAGCCACTGATTCATATTATATGCCTTAAAGCCACTGATTTCTCATTATTTTATTACGTTAATTTTATGGTTTTCTTTTAGTGGGTGCCATTGTTGAATTTTTGTTGATTCAGCAAAACAAGAAAGACTACATCGGGAAAGGCATTGTCAAGACTAAATAGTGGGTGCCATTTTACAATGATGTAAAAATTGATGAACCTTCTGAACCAAAAGCTGAAGTGTTCAAGCAATGTGAGGTCAAATATACTGATTATCCACCTTGCTAAGAGCAAGATCGAGCAACGACATTCCCAATAGAAAATATGATATATAGGGAAAGGCCCTGAATTGCAAAAATTACATTGCCGCATTCCAGCCCTCAAGGGTTGCGTGACTCCTTTTCCCTGGCCTAAAAGCCGTGCCTGTGATTATGTCTACTAAGCTAATGTTCCTTTCAAAATCTTATGTTGAAATAGCATCACCAACTTGGATTGATGGTTGTTGTAAGGATTGAGGGAACTAATTGCATTAAGTTGAAATATTTGCTTCCCGCAAGTAGAGGTAGAAATAGACCAAGTGACTCGTCGATTGTCTATGGTCTATGATATTATTTAAGGTTTTGTTTGGCTTGACTCGTTTAATAAAAATGTCAGGTCAATGTTTTTTAAAAAACTTATTTAATTAAACAAATTAGACTTTAGGCTTAAGTCTAAGAGGTCTAGTAGGTCTATTTAATTATATATTATTATTATTTTATATATATATTATGAAATTTTAATATTCATATAATATAATTTATTTAATAAATAATATAATATTTTTTTTTAAATTTAAGTCCATTATCTTATATAAAAATCTAGACCTATTAGCTTATCTCGTTATATTATTTAGAAGTATGTTTATTGACTTATTTAAATATATTATTGTAAAGTAAATATTTAAATAGGTATTCAAGTCAAGTTAAACTTTTAAAAAGACCAGATCAAACTTTGAAAATTGGCCTATGTCAAATAAATAAGTCAAAATTAGACCTTGCATTTGGGAAATAGGTTAACCCCATTTAAGGTAAGGTTTGACTTAACTTAACATGTTTCACCCTTACTCACAAGGACATAAACTTTACATTAAAATATAAAAACAAATTAATTGAATGTACATTATTAATTGTAAATTAATTTGATTAGTTATATTTGTGTTACAAAATTATTAAACTGCATGTAGTTTTATGTGGTTAATTTAGATAAGTATTGCTTTTAATTTCACTAAAAATATAAAGCTTCTTTTACAATTATCTAGCCACGATATAAATGATATTAATGAAAAGCATACTCATATAGTGTATCTCAATTTTTATTTCATTATGTGCATTTAGTAACAAGAGTGGTTTTATCAATAAAAATAAGCATGTGATGTAAAGAAGTAATTAGCAAAGTATGCAACTTCTAACTCTTTCATTTTTAGATAATTTATTGCATTATTTTATTTAATTCTTTGCTTATCCCGGACAATACGGGTGCAAAACCTAGTTATGATTAAAAAAATATACAAATGGCCCCTAAAAAATTAATGTTTTGTGCGAAAAACACCATCTATTAAGCAAAAGCCATAAGCATTTGATGAAATTGAAACATAACTTATACGTGATAGTTTTTTCAAGGTATTCCCATGCTCTTAAGGTGTGAAACTAATCCCTTCATATACAAAGCAATGTGGTTAGGTCTAATAGTGTCTAGCGGGTTGAGCCAACTCGTGAACTTACGTGTTTTGATCTAACTCAATGTGGGTTAGATTTGGTCTGCGAGTTAGGTCGGGTTAAAAAACATTTCAACCCACAAGGTACGAGTTGGTTAGCGGGTTTGGAAAGTGTCTAATCGTCCAAACTCAACTCACCCAAGTAATTTTTTTATTTTACAGAAGTCGTTTAACCATTGTGTCATTTCTTTCCCCCAACTTTTCTATAATATCAATTAAGTTTAGGTGTAAACATTGTGGTCATATTGAGAATGTGATTAAGAAAATATTAATAATAAACTCATGAACTATCTAACAGACTATTGTAATAAAAATCTAATAGATCGCTTATATGACAAACAATATGTTGAGAAAATTAAAAAATAAAGTAAATGATTATGTAAATTCATATAATGTATGTGATAACATTGACTTCAGTTGACTAATGTTGTTTGTTGTTTATGACTTTTGAGACTTGTTAATTTTATTTAGTTTATTTCAAACTTATATTAACTTAATAAGATTTATTATATTTATTTATCTTATTTAGAATTTATTATATTTGTATAAAATTGATAATGACTTTTTTAATGTATTTGGGATATATGTAATATTTTGTTTTGTCCAAATGAAACCTCACCCTAGGGTGAGACCTTTGCCCCACTGGAACCCTGAAGGGGAGGGGAATAGGATGAGGGGTGGAGCAATTTGGGGGATCAAACCCCCATACTCTCTATAACACCACATAAGACATGACATGTATAGTTTTTAAATAAAATGTGTTTGTGTAACAAATTTTTAATTTTATATTTTGATAATTATTTTAATAGAAGAATTTTTTTTTTAAATGTATGTCAGACACATAGTTTGATTCAACCAAACTTACCATTGAACGAGTCGAGTTGAAGAGAAAAAATATCTTGACCAAACTCAACTCATTGATTTGATGAGTAAGTTGTGTTCAAAATATCGCAAAACTCACCCATCAATACTCCTAATTAAGTCCAAGTAGTGTTCAAGGTTCGAACCTTTATATTTTTTTCTTGGAGCTTAATTCACTTATTAGTGCACTTAACTCCTCATGGGTACACATTCAATACTTTGCTTAGGTATAAAGTTCAGTGGCTGATTTTCACTTTTTCGAATCTTAAAATCGAATCCATACATAAACCAAAGTTAAATTAAGTTATAATTTATCCTAAAAAAAATATGTTAATATGTGCATTTAACAGTTTTTCTTTTTAGGTAATACACATATTGATTTATCTTACAAATTGCATTTCGTCCCCAAAAATATAATTGTTGGCACATTTTCTTCTTATTCAATCATCAGCTCATCACATCACTAATTAATTCACTGTTATTTACTTATTTAGATTGTCGATAAAATTTAATGAAATTCGTCTTCACATGACTTAATATTACTTTTTTTTAGAGAGAAAGGCATACGATTTATTAGTATATCTTTGTCATTGTAAAGAAATTAATTCACTTATAATCTTAATTTGAAAAATATTGTGAAAAATCAAATTAATATTTTTAACGACCGTTGCAATCAATAAAATTATGTGAGATATTTTGACGTGACTATTCTTGTTGTTATAGTATATTGGTGTTAGTTAGGTTAGTAATTAATTATAAATTAGTTAGTTACTATTTTACATTCTATATAAGTCATATTTTTTATTTATTGTACTCACTTTTTCTTCATTCATTAAATTCAATTTATCATTTGCTCTCAACTCTCTTTAATTTTCCATTCTTCCCACTATGTTTTTCAATATGATATCAAAGAGATATCACTCATCTTGAGATCTTTTTCTCACTGCAGCAGATTTTTTTTCATTTTCTCTTCCTTTCTCTTTGTCCAAACAACTTTTCAGTTGCTTATCTTGTTTAATTCTTGTTGTTTTCTTTCCTAAAAAAAATGTTAGATTCCATTCTCTTTCTCTCTCTCTCTCACATTATTTTTACTCAATTCCTTTCCATTTTCTCACACTTTATCAGAAACTCATATTTTCTCTTAATTTCAATTTTTCACATTTTAGATTTGTCGTTCTCGTTTTCATCCAATCTCGTTCGTTGGTGAAATGGTGAGTTTTAAACTTGGTTCTTCATCATCTTCAAGACTAGATCGAGAGACTTCACATATATTTTCTTGTTCGCTCTTGAATCTTCTTTCGTGAGCATCTGCTCTCTGTTGGCTTTGATATGTTCCCATTGACATTCTTTGTGACTGGAAATGTCGTTTTCGGCATCGTTTGGTGGTTCTTGCGGCGGTTCAAAACTTATCTTGTTGATCATTCATTCTCGTTGGCTGTTGGGGTCTATTGAAGTTTTCACCCATTCATTTTCTCAAAGTGCAATTTACTTGAGAATTGATCTCCTTGCTTGAGTTACGATCCACACGTGCTTGAGCTTGATTCATTTTAGATCAACTCCAAATCAAGTTTGTGGTTAGTATATGGCTAGAAATTTTGGTGGCCAACGATGGTGTTTTGCATCTGCGATAGAGCCCACCGTGTCTTTTGCGATGGAGCCCCCTATGTCTGTTCTTGCTACCGCTTTGTCAACACACTTCTGGCATCATTTGTCCTCTGTTGTGTTCAGGATGACACATGGATTGTTGCAAAAAAAGAATCAGGATAATTGGTGTTCTAATGGAGTTGTTCTTATGGAATTTTCTTTATCCTTCTTACACAAACTGTTTGTTGATATGTCTCATCGAGAAAGACTTAATTTTCTTCCATTTTTTGTTTGAAGTTGGTTGAAGCATTGCAACCCTTTGATTTCGATTTTGGTGGCTGGGTTCTAGTTCATCTTGTTTGGAGTATAGTTGTGATTAGTTTAATTAGTTTCACCAAGTTTCAGATAGTTATTTGCTATCAATAGTTTATGGTTCAGTTGTGGTTAATCCAATTACTCTTTGATTCAGTTTGTTGTTGAAGATTGATTTAGCCTTGAAGTGGCTTTGATTTGCTTCTGCCTTGGGTGGCTAAGCATGAAGATGAGCTTCTACCCTTGTGGTTAAGTTTTGCCTAATATAGCTTTGATTTTGCTTCCGCTAAGTGGTTAAGCATTGGAGTTAGCTTCTGCTTGAGTGGTTAAATTTTTTTGCCTTTGATTGACATTATTGATGATGAATTTTGAAATTAGGATTTCTTGATGTTTAGAGGCCTATATTACCCAAATTTTGAGTGACTTTTGACCGATGTTATTCCAATTAGCAGACTTTTTTCAGATACAATTTTATCTTTATTTGAGATGAGCATCATGGAAATGCCAAAAATAGAACTTTGCACTTTGACTGTCACCAACATTTGAAATTTTTCAAATTTTTTTTTGTTAGCCTATGTAATTACGATATACTTGTATTTTACAATTAGTTTCTTTTGTATTTTGTTTGCTCAGTAGCATTGTAGTATTGATCCTCAGCTAGGAATGCTAGTATGCATCCTCCAACTTGCTGGGGTGTTATAGTATATTAGTGTTATTTAGATTAATAATTAGTTACAAATTAATTACTATTTTATATTTTATATAAGTCATATTCGTGACTTATTATACTCACTTTTTTTTATTCAGTAAATTTAATTTCTCATTTTCTTTCAACTCTCTTCAACTTTCTCATATTTCCACTATTTCTTTCAACACTTGTTAGGATTTAAGAATAATTTGATTAGCATTGGACTATTAGTAATAAAATAATATATATTAAATGTGAAAATCTTCATAATATTTTTTTAAAGTGCTATAGGTGATTCTAAGAAAATCTTTGGGAGTTTTAATATATGCGGAAGGAAGTGATTTGTAATGAAATGATATAAAAAAATAAAGAGTAAAATATAATAAAAAATGTCATTATATTGTTTGATTATTTAATAAATTTAATAAAAAAATAAAATAAAATTCATAACATTTTCTCGTTGACTTTTAATATGAAGAAACAAAAAATTAAACTTTTAAATAGTAAGAAAGAGACAATAAGAAGAAGACTTTCCTTTGCTAATCCGCTTCCTCTATTTAGATCACTTTCAAATACAATTTTAATAAGATTAACCTTTCTATTTCTTTCTATTTCCTCCTTTGCCCTCTCTCCGATCATAGCATAAACCTTTTCACTTTATTTTTTTCCCGGAGACAACGGTGAACATAAGCTCGGATATTTACAGTGCTTACTTGAATTTGTGAGTTCAGACGTGAACCAGGCGTCTGGTTAAAGGAGTGTGTTTATCAATTTCGTTATTTAAATATTTAGAATTTAATATCTAATTTATATCTCTTTTATATTAATTAATATATAATATATTTATTTTATTTTAAAATATAATATATTTCAATATTTATTTATGCTTATATCAATATATGATATTTATATAATATATGATACAAAAAATATTTCTGTGTTTGTTTATATATGCCGCCTTTGCTGAATGGGCATCATGATTGTGATTGGAGAATGGCTTGCCACGTAGCCTTGAAATGCGTCACCACCTACCCCTATTGTACGCGCACTTGTCCGCTGAAACAAATCCTATTAGGGACTCCAACTGCAATAGAGTCCCAGAAAGAGAATCAGTCAGCTTTCTCTCAACTCAACTTAAACCAACTAAGAATAATTATTATTACTATTACTATTATAATACTAATAGCGTATTATTACCCTCCCTCTTCTTCTTCCTATTTTCGTTTCCCTCGGACAATTGAGATATTTAGATCTAAGCCCCGTAAGTTTTATAACATCTGATTCGAAGAAGTCAACCTTGGATAATGGCCAAGGACATCAACCTAAGATCTGGAACTGGAATCACTCTCCTCTTGTTGTTATGCCTCACCACTCTTATGTTCCCTCAATCTGAGGCCGTATGGTTAACCATCCCCACTTCGGGAACTAAGTGCTTATCCGAGGAAATCCAGACACACGTCGTCGTTTTAGCCGATTACTATGTTGTGGCCGATGATGTTGTGGGTCACCAGCTTCACACTATTTCTGTCAAGGTATGTATATGTTTCATTTCCCATCCTTTCTTTTTTTGGGATTCAGCTTGTTTGATTTAGATTTACTACCCACACTTGTCTTTTTATTTACTTTTCTGCCTAGATATGCAATTTGGTTGGTCAATTAGATAGTAGCCAAGTTTTAGCTTATGTAAAATTTAAGATTTTTGTAGAATTTTAAATCTTTCTGCTTGATTTGTTACGCTTGGTAAATTGATAACCAGGCTAACAGGGAACTCTTAGTTGGGAAAACGAAATTGATGTCAAAATATGGCAAGTGAGGGGAAAAAAAAAAAAGAGGGCGAAAAAAATCATTGTTGATGAATAAATTACGACGAATGGGAGAATATCTGTTTTAATTTGCCTCATCATTGAATTTTCTGACACTGATTTGTTGCTATCCACATGCCCTGTTGTAGATCCTTAATTAATTTAGGACTAGATTTGTTCCTTGTTCTTAATCTCTAATGCTGTGAAATAAGGATATAGCTCAATGTATGTATAAGTATAATAATATTTAGAATTCATATTGACCATCTCCTTTTGGACCTGTTATTTATGTACTCTTTTTTATCCCAGGTGACATCTCCTTATGGAAATAATCTTCACCACAATGAAAATGTTACCCACGGTCAGTTTGCATTTACAACTACCGAGAGCGGGAACTACGTGGCGTGCTTTTGGATGGATAGTAAACATCAAGGAGGTGCAACTATCAGCCTTGAATGGAAAACTGGAATTTCTGCCAAAGATTGGGACACCGTTGCAAGAAAAGAAAAGATTGAGGTAATAAATAAATTTCATTCATTTCCTTTGTAATATCTATATGGGATTTATTTACACAGAAGTGTTAAGTGTGTAATGCCATATTCTCTTTGGGCATTGGTTTAAGGGTGTTGAACTTGAGCTAAGGAAACTTGAAGGAGCTGTGGAAGCCATCCGTGAGAATCTAATTTATTTGAAGAATAGGTAAATCTCTTATATTCTTTGTTATGTTTGATTTCAGTTTGATTTAATCAAGATGCAATCTTTCTGTTGTGAGGCTTTTATGAAGTTAGGTTCTTTTTAGTTTTAACCACTTCAATATGTATCAATGATGGTGATGGGTGGGCTGGGAAACATTACTCCTACAAAATAACTGCTAGTCATTCATTATACTTGATTATTGCATTTCATAACTTCCTATTCTTGGACATTGCTACAGGGAATCGGAGATGAGGGAAGTTAGTGAAGCAACGAATGCTAGAGTTGCTTGGTTCAGTATCATGTCTCTTGGTGTCTGCATTTTGGTTTCGGGGTTGCAGCTGTGGTATCTGAAACGCTTCTTTCGGAAGAAGAAGCTCATATAGATATTGCTTTCTTTTTCTTATGACACTTCCCAACACCAAATTGTTTTCTCAAGTTTTGGAGAATCTAGGATGAGTCCAACATTGTATAGTTTTTCTTCTTGTGGATCCTTTTCATGTATGATTGGGGGTTAGTGGGTTACCCCTGCAAGGAGTTTGATGGGCGTTACGTTACATAATATGCAGAATTGAGGAGTTTTGTTACTTTCTTGGGGCTAAACGAATGATGGTAATTGGTTTTGATAATTGAGCATCGGCTATATCTGTGAATTCCTCCATCATGTCACTTAGAAATATCATTCATAATTCAAAATGTTTGTTGCCAATGATCTTCCATGACTGGAAACTGATATGCCCTGTTTTAAAGGAGGGATAGACTAAAATTTAGGATAATGTTTTATGAGCAACATTTGGAATGTAGATAACAATAAACAACAATTGTGTGGAGCTATGGATTACATGTGTATTTGTGTAAAATTGTTTAGTGATTTTGTATAAATTTCAAGATAATTTATTTGTATAGAAATAAGTGAGATTCTATATGTATAAAGACAAGTAGGTGAGGTAACATTTTCAACTATGGATGAAGAAAATAAACCAATGGAATAAAGTTCATTCCCATTATATTTATCAGATTTTTTGTAAACTTACAAAAGAATATGACTATTTATTGCATTTGTTTGTGAGCATTTTTTTTTTACGTGGAATTGTGGAAATTATATTAAGAAGGAATGGAAAGTACATCCTGATATGCTAGCTTTATATAACCTCTCTACTGGAGCATCTTCTACCCAATAAGCCTCTGAGTCACCTACTCGAATAGCCAAAGCAGCCAAGGAGTGAGCCATCAGATTCCCAGTCACAGCAGGAAAAAAATAAAATAAATCAAAAGCTACCGTATTCCCAGCTTTTTTTACATTATTACAAATGAAAGATCGAAATTGTCTAGCAAGCATCTTGCAATCAGAAATAATAAACCAGCATGCGTTGGACTATGATCAGAGGTATTCAACATTTGGATACAACACATGCTGAATTTAATTATTATACTTTTTTTTTCATTTCATTTTGATTGAAGCACAAAAGCAATGTAACTTTATTTCTAGTTGAAGGTTTAGTAGAAAAAAATATTTTTTAAATAAAAACATAATCATATGTTGTCATATCATTTAAAAAAATTAAATCATAATATTTATTTGTAATTTGTGATAATAGTGACATTTTTCAATCATACCGGTAGAATTAAAAATGAATCAAGTCAGCTCTTTCCCTTATTTGTGGCTAGTTGATAACAATTCAATAAGTTGAAATTTTTAACTCATTTTTTAAATAAATCGATTTTTAAAATTCATATGTTTAACTTGTTTGCTCACAAGTCAAATTTACTTTAACCTACAGTAGCCTTTGATTTTATTTTATTTATCTGATTAAATTATTTATTAACTAAATACAAGTGAATATGATTTTATTGAATTATATAAATTTAAACCTACCTGATTCATTGAGAAGATAATTGATGCAAGGATTGATAGTGGTTAATTTTAAACTCAGAAAACTGTTTTTTATACTGTTTTGTAAGTGAAAGATTAGGTTTATATCAATTTAGTTCTAAAAAATATATTTACATCAATATGCTCTTTAAAGAATAAAAAATAACATCAATTTAATCTTATAAAAAATTAATATCAATTTAATCCTCAATAATATAAAAATAATTTCAATTCAATCTCTTAATTATATATAATTGATATTAATTTAGTCTTTCAATAATAAAAATAAACTCTTCTCACAATTTGTAAACAAGAAGATAATTTTAATGTAATTTTCCATGAGTGACTAAATTAATATAAAATGCATTTCTACCCAATCTTTTCAAAATGATAGTTTACTCTTCAAACAACCATTAGCATTTGGCAGCAGTTTCTTTACCCAAGCCAACGAACAGGTAGGGATTAAGGGGAGAGAAACCAAGGGGGCATCAGTGTGAGGAAGAGCAAGCAAGAGAATTTTGATTGATACCCAAATTTGTGGTTGCGCTTTGTGTTTGAGAAGAATGGCGGTTGCAACTGCAGTGGCAGCATTAGCAGTAGCAAGGCCCTCGCCAGTTTCGTTGTTAACTGGACAAAGGACTAGCTGGGTTTTCAAATTCAAACCAGTCTCTTCTTATTCATCTTCTTCTTCTGCACCTTCTAGAAGGCTCGTCCTTTACTCAAAACCCGATTGCTGTTTGTGCGATGGCCTCAAAGAGAAGCTTCAAGCTGCATTCTTGCTCTCTGGTCCTGATTCCCTTCACGACGTTGATCTCCAGGTATCCCTCTTTCTCTCTTTTTCTCTCTAGTCTATCCTTGTATAACTAGTGAGTAGTGTGACTCCTATGAATATAAGGTTTTTGATGTTGGGTTTAGTTTGGTTTTGTCAGATAAGAGATATAACCACCAATCCCGAGTGGGAAAGAGCTTACCAATATGATATACCTGTGCTTGCTAAAGTACTCTCTGATGGCACCGAGGTCTGTTCCAATTCCAAACCCATTACTTCGATTTTTCTGCACCATCTTACCTATATGTTCAGTCTTGTTTAAATTTATTTTTTCTGTGGGCAATGAACACCTCAATCATTTTTTGGTGGGAAGGCTAAATACATACTCACATATACACTCTTAAAATTCTCGAAGAGGGGGCATATTTCATCTATGGGGATAGTTCCTGTTAAGGACCAGCTCTCCTAAAAGATTTAGTTATGTAAAGGCTCATGAATGATTTTATATCTAGCAAGCTCCCTCACACAAGAGCCTTTTGGGCTTAAAGCATGGTCAATGCACACTTGCGCACGCCCATCTACCTTGTGTTGAAATTCAACTTCTATTTAGAAAAATGGGAGCGGCAAGGATCGAACTCTTGACTACTTGGTCATAGAGGCTTTGATGCCATGCCAAGGTAAGGACCAATTCTCATTAAAGCTTAAGTTGTTAGGTGAAAGCTTAAGTTGTCAGGTGAGGACTCGTGAATGATTTTATATCTAACAGTTCTGCCCCTGGTTGGGGAGCAAGAACTTAGGATGAATTGTTGCTCTACATCTGATTTCCATTGGTGAAGGGTTACAAGGTCGGCAATGCTTAATTTCTTTGTATTATGATTTGGCAGGAACTTAGGTTTCTTTGCAGGATTGTATGAACTAGGGGTGTTCAAAACCCGACCTGTCCCAATGACTTGTCTTGATCCGAAGTTGATTTGGACAGGTCCGGGTTCTATGAATTGGGCCTAGTGTATTTTCTGGTCAGGTTAGGGTCATGCTTCGAGTTGTCCCAACTCAACCCGGTGTTATAGAATACTTTAAAACATAATTTTTTTTACAATTAGTGTGATAAATAATAAAACTTCCTAACTTAAATTAATGCTTTTTGCATAACTTTATAATATATTTATGTTGATATGAACTATTTCAAAATATATATTGTAAAACATCACATACTTTTAGTTTTCTACTTCTAAAATCTTATGACTTAACTATACAAATGTCTATATTTATACAATTCATTTTATTATCGGGTAAACCTGGTCTTAACTTGGTCATTTGTCGGGCCATGATCAAGCCCGGTTAGGGTCCAAAGAATTGGCCCGATCAAAATATTGGGTCGGGTTCAGGTCAAAGTAAACCTGTCCCAACCTGTCCCATAAACACCCCTAGTATGAACACTGCAAGTTATTCCTTAGTTTTCTTTAATCCCTTTCAATCGTTTTAGTTTGATGCTTGAAAAATATTGGCATATGTGTTCTTCATGCCCTTGTCCTGTTATTGGACCTGGCATTTGATGCTTGTAGGCAAACCGGCTATCAGTAGTTGGACAAAGAATTTTACTGGTGATTGAAATAACATCCATCAATGGATGCTTTTTCTTGCTTTTTTTTTTTTGAAAAATCAAAATAAATTCAAGGGCAAGGATACTTCTCTTACTTTGTGGTTTTATGAAGTCCTGAACTACTTGAGTTAGAAGTTTATTATTTTCTTCAAGATTATTCCCTTACTCTCATGTCTTTGTCACACACTTTTTCGAATCTGATATCACAGCTTTCCCCAATACAAGATGTAGTCCTCTGGTTTAGACTTTAGACTGGGCCTGTTGTTAATAAACAATCTTGTAACTTTTTATTTGTCATCATTGTGTCCTATTATTTGAAGATGTAGATTTGATCCAATTTGTTAGTTTATTGCATGACTCCCTACTAAGCCCATTTCTATTCCAATTTTCACTATTCTGCCATGTTCTTGGTTGTAGTACTTCTTAGTTGTTCCAGTTTTCCCTTTTGTATCAAATTTCTTTTCTCCAATACTGGTATCTGCACATTATTTAGCACCTGTTGGTTGGTCATATGTTACACTGACATTTCATCTAAAATTTGTTCTATTTTTAAATTTGCAATCTATTGCACATGGTGCACTATTGCACCAAGGGCTCATGGTGCCATTGTCAATTGTGCAGGGAGGTACTTAACTGTAGGCACATCATATTAAATAAATTTGATATAGCCCAGAATAACATATTATAACTAGTATGGTAGTATTTAATTCAGAACTCATACAAACTCTAATTCAAATGAATCAAGTATAAAACATGGCATTTAAACACTTAAATCCTCAATAAATTTGTCAACGATAAAAAATGTCAGTAACTTGTACTTAAGTTTCTCATTACTTACAGCCTGAAACATGATTTCAAAACTACATATTGAGAATGACTAAGAAAAGTCTGACAATATTTTATGCAAAATATACAATATATGGTATCTGAGCAAGCTGGGAGTGTAATGTAGTTAGAGAGTGTCTGTTTAGTTAAACTTAAAATTCCTTGTTATCTAGAGTCTTGTCTTTAAATTTGGCTGTGTGAACTAATGACACACAGTCACACATTATGCATAAGTCTAAGGCTCTGTGCATAAACATTATTACTGCAAAAGACAAAAGCACAGAAACAAAGAGAGAGTTCTTGGATAAAGGCTGTTGGAAATGCGCTCTCTTTGGCCAGAGCTTACTAATGTTGTGTTCTCCCAAGTGTCAGATGAGACATGGTTAATTTTGGCCTACATTTTAAGGGTGGGTTTTGAGTGCTCCGCTATTTTCAAATGTTGTCCATGTTGCATGCGCAATAATTGGACAATATGAAATGGGCAAGGCAAGAGAGGTTTTATTGCCCCAACTCCATTGCCGTGGGCAATGAGCAACTGTTTGCAGGTAATTAATAACTTTGATTCAAATGAAATCACAAACTTTGATTCACTTTCGACACATATGTAGATGTACAATACCTAGCCTGATAGTTAATGGAAAAGGTTGATTAAGAAAGTCCGGAAGGAAGTGTTAAAAATAATTTCTCTATAAGCTGCAGGGTTCTTAATGTTCATTTTTAACGGGGAAATAATGTTCCAAATGGTTTGTTTGTAAGTTGTTAGGTGTAGTTGGTTGTTATACACAAAGTAACAGTCTGACTCTGAGGCGACATTGGAAGAGTGTAAATAGGGGTGGCTTAGGATCCTTATAGTTATAGATAAGCACCATAACTTATCTTATTGAAATTAAGAAATTTGGGTTATTTCTCATTTTCCCTTATTTTCTAGCATGCCAGAATTCTTTTGAAATCCCGTGGACTGAAGGACACTTGCTAGAATGGAACCTAACCATTTATGTCATTGATTCTGCATCATCCCCTTTTTGTGTATAGGTTTAAATTGACCTGGTGTTGAATAAGATGGAGTTTCGAAGCTACATGGGGCTATAGTTGAATGTATTGGTTGCAGTTTATTCACGACCGAAGCTAATTTAAGGTTTTAAGGCTTTGGTTCTGGTACTTAATTTAACGGCCAAGTGTTCTGGAAATCCTTGGATTTTAGGGTTTTTTGAATTCGTAGAGAAAGATTTTGGCTTAAGGATTGCCAATATGCGCTAGTGAGGAATTTATGGGCTTATTATTAGACTGAGAAGTTAAGTAGAAAATAATGGCACAAACATGCGCAGCATAACTGCACAACACAATCAACCACATGCAGACCTAATCAGCCACATTCTCTTTGATTAATGGCACCCGTCTTTTCATGATATAAGCATTAAATTTCAGTTGTAAGGTTGTATTATTAAGTCTGTTTGCATTCGGTTTGATGGGCCATCAGCCCAACCATTGATTGGACTGAGTTGAACTTTGGCCATCGTAGTCCTGAAGAAGTACCACCATACAAGTGTATACTGCTCTCTTTATGAAGGTGCTCTGCATTGCAAGTACTCAGCCATCTGTATGAATGTGAAGCTCGTGGAAGGAAACCAGTTCATTAGAAGTTTGCTAGTCCTATTAGTTTTCTGGTTTTAGCATCTAATTGTTTGATTCTGTTCTGTTCTCCCTGTTTAGTTTCTCGGTTCTTATTTTATGTTGATACTCCCATCCTGTTTGTGGGTCACAGTCCTTTTTGCAGCTTGTGAGGCGTGTTGCCCCAATTGGATGTTCCATGGCCTTGTTTGCAATCCAGTGATGCGAGTTCATGATGCTCAAGCGTATTTGTTGTGCACTGCTATAGCCTATGGTCATTGGTTCTAGGATTTCTTTTCCCTTTCTTGTAACTTTCATGACCACCGGAAAAATTAAAAAAAAAAGGAATTGAAAAATTAAAGAGAAAAAAATATGTATCTTATGTGAACATTGTCTTGTTTTCTAGGAAACTCTACCGCGATTGTCTCCACGTCTAGGAGTGGAGCTCGTCCAGAAGAAGATAGCCGCTGCTTTGAGAGAACAAGAGATATAAAAGCGT
Source organism: Ormosia emarginata (assembly GCA_029884605.1). NCBI lineage: Eukaryota > Viridiplantae > Streptophyta > Magnoliopsida > Fabales > Fabaceae > Ormosia > Ormosia emarginata. The sequence goes on along the minus strand of JAQQTP010000082.1, from coordinate 58,593,312 downwards.
TTCAGTTCAGGACTCTTGAGGCATTACGAAATGTTTGTTTAATAACTTTATAGTTTATCAATTAACACTAATTTTTCTTAATTATTCAGTTCAGTGTATTGAATAAATTACATAAAACCTCTCTTTTGATACATTAAAATTACAAAAAATTAACGAAAAGTATACAAAGATACCTAAACTTTATGTTAGTTGCAAATAGTCACTCGTAATTTTAAATTTGTCATAATTAACTTTTAAACTTTTATTAATGTTTCAATAGGTCTTTCGAAGTGTTAATTTCCTAACGGCAAACTAATCATAGTAGTTCATTTTCATTAAATTTTATCTTTTCATTAATTTATTTTATCTAATTATATGAATTTTTAAGTGAACTATTATTGCGTTTCAACAAAGCAGACAAAATTTATGAAAAACATCATCTAATCTCTTGACAATGACAATAATTCAAATGCTAACATCAATGAAATGAGCTTTTATAAAATAACTTAACGAATGAAACAGATTCCAATGAAGATGAATAAGTATGATTAGTTTACTCTTAAAGAGTTAATACTCTTTTAATATAAGGATTTATTAAAATATCAGTAAAAGTTTAAAGAACAATTGAGACAAATTTAAAGTTAAAGATGATTATTTACAATTGACTTAAAATTAAAAGTGACTTTGTGTACTTTTCTAAAAAAATTATATATATAAAAAGTTGTAACATAAAAATTAAGGGTGTCAACTAACTCAGCTGATACAGCCTTTTATAAGTGAATACAAATGCTTGAGATCAAATTTCACTTTTACCCTCCCCTCCTAGCTGTAACGTGAGTGTGTTGTATTTACGTGTGAATGCAAAAACTTAATGTAATATGTCATATCTGAGGTAAGCCCATATTAATTTGATCTATTTACTTGTCTAGGAGATTTTTCTTGCCTTTAACCGTTTTCTATGCTGGCAGTATTTCTGTTGTGGTGTGTGTGTGTATTTTGTGGAAGTGCCTGCATGTTTTCGTGCATGTAACATGTTGGAAAATTTTGAGAATGCACGAAAGTAAATGAAAGACGCAAAATACATAGCGTGGCCCATTTTCCACTTGGTAATCTGGAAGTCCAGTGATAAAGTTAAGTTGAAATGGCCGTCACTTTCTTAATACAGGATGGATGTACGTTTATTTCTTGAGTGATGTTATTACATCATTTTCCTCACGTTATTATCTTTACATTATTTTCTCTTTTTAATAATAAAACAAATAAAACATATATTTCAAGACATACTCTCTATCTTTTATTTCATAAACAAATAAAGAGTGAGTATGATGTAATTTTTTAGGATTTAATTTTAATATACTATTAATATAAAAAAATTATACTATCATTTAATTATATATTATCAAATCATTAAAAATATTTAATTTTTATAATAATTAGTTCAAAAATTACACATATAATAATATATAATTAATTAATAATATAAAAAAATTACACAGACAATACATTAAAATTAAACACATTATTTTAATGTGCAAATAACATTCCTCCTATTTTTTTTCCCATTTTAATGATGATTATAGGGTCAAGGCTACACGAGTTTGTAACATAATAATGCAAGTCATTGATAGACTGCACAAGATGTTCTAGCAAATTTTAACACTCAACTTCGTCTTTATTTATCAATCAATTATTAAAATTGCTTCTTTCTAATTTTGGACTTTGACTAGGATATCTTAAGATATTATTATGAGACTAATTCTTCGGACACCAGTGCGATTAGGAAGTCTTCCGCTTCTTTCTAATTTAAGAATTATTAATTTTGAAGTTAATATAAGTTTTTAAAGTAAACATTTTAAGTGCTTCTCTCTATATTTTATTTTATTTTTTAAAATTTGAATACAATTGATCTTACATATATTTTCTATTATGTTCAAATTTAATCTACTTGATGTGTGAGTTTATAATTAGTCAAGTGAATGAAAAAAAAAATTGTTCATTACACAATAATATTGTCGAATACATCTCAAACAGAAATATTGTCCAATAAGCGGAGGTATGGTTAATGAGAAACACCACATTTCCTTTATTAGAACTTTTTTGGGTGCTTTTAGATTAGGGACTTGCTACGGAAAGCCCGAATGTATAGATGCTGAATAATGATAATCCTACACTTTTTTTAGAGGTGTAAGTACTGTACATATTATTTTTAAAGATATGTAATTAAGAGAAAAAAATAATAAAAAAAATAAGTATAATAAATAATATTAAATTAAATATATAAAAAATATATATTATTTATGATAAAAATATTGAAATTGATAAATGCTAGAGCGGAGAATACTAGAATAACACTCTCCTACATATTATTATTATTATTTTGGCCTTATCTCATATTATTGTTAAAGTATGTTTAGTACATATTATTATTATTATTATTATTTTGGCCTTATCTCACATTATTGTTAAAGTATGTTTAATATATAAGAATGTTGATACAATTATTGCTTTTATAAAGTAGGAATGGATATTTCTTTGACGCCAAAAAAAAAAAGAATGGTCATTCTATTGAGTCTTGATTCTTATAAAATAAGAATCATCATTCTCTCCTTGACGTGGGAATGACCTTCAATTATTCTTTGATTTTTTGAAGAAATTAGGGATCTAAGGGGAATGAGGAAATGACTTATTCTTTGGTTTTTTTTTTTTACTTGATAAATATTTGCACATCTTTTTTCAATTCTTTTTTTTAGATTATGAGGTATTCACACAAGTTTAATTCATTTGAACAGCTAATAGAATTAATTTTTATTCGACCGTGAGAATACGAGAGTTATGCAGTCTTCTTACATGAATTGTTTTTGTGAAATTTCAACTTGCGTCATCGTTTCAAGATATCGAGAATTGAGATAGTCCCACCATTTGTGGGTCTTTTTTGAAAAATTTACTTGATCACTTTAAATGCATAATAATATAAGAATAATCCATTTTCTTTTGTATATTAGTTTAGTTCATTTCAAATAATTATAATAGTAGCTAATTGATTTATATAATTTTTACGTGTAATTTTATATCATTTTAGCTATATTTATGATTTAATTTCGTCGTGATTTCATATACCAAAAAGAAACAGAATTTTCATTCCATTTCAAACCAGAGATAAATATTAGAATAAACATTTAAAAAAATGATGATATCATTTTCAATTATTTGATTCTCGTTCTTGTTTTGCAAAGGTTTCCGTGTATCAGATTTGCTCCTGGAGAAATAGTTGATGATAGATATGTGAGTGGTAGAGCATTATACTTTCCAATCTATCAACAGAGAAGATATGTTAAAGATTCCTTGTATAGCCAGGTCTCTTGTCCCACAAGATCGACAAGATTAATTGATCAATTTTATAAAGCAAACCACTTTAACTAGTAAAAAGGTGTTAATTAATAATGGCCTTTTCTTTTGTCATGGTGTCTGGTCTTCAATTAGTTATTCTCGCACATCCCTCCCATGAATGAGGATGAGTTGCGGGTAGTGCTTGCTCAACTCTCAAGCTTGTTAATTTTTGTATGTTTCTTCCTCAGTCTTCTGCTACTAATTAATTTTTCAACTTTTACCTTCCATGGTATTTCTTTGTGGAGATTTTCTGTTTCCTTTTTCTCTCTATCTCTCCTTTTCGTTTCTGATGGCTGAGTTGTCCTCAACCCATCGCAAATATATTAAACCACTTTTTCTATTTGCACTAAGTACAAAGGCATTATTCAACCGTACGTCGTTTCATAACTTAAGGTGAAAATCTTCATCTACTAACCAAGTTAAAGTTGGGTAGGATATTTCAATTTCAAGATGTGATTTTGGCTATACCTTTTTTGATTAAAAAATAAATGTGCTTCCTCCTTTCTAGTGTTATTACAATAAATTATTTTTAAAGAAAATTTAGAAGAGAAGAGGCTATCCCATTTTTATAAATCAAGGCCTGAGTCACATGCCATCTTAGCAAGAACTTATATCCATATCTATAAATGTTTTACTAATAAAGGACCACAAATCGAATCCAAAACTTTATATTTAGCAAATTTTATTAATTTAAGTTTTAATATTGTTGGGTAGGATTTTTTTTTTGGTAAAAATTGTTGGGTAGTATTTAAACTAAATCAACAGCATAATTATTTTACATTTACGTTACTAATATAATATTAATTAGTACTGCATGCGGATTTAGTATTCTCAAAAGAGAAAAAAAATACAAAGTATTTATAATAAGTTTTACTAAAACCTAAATTGCTTTTGGGATTAACGTTTTTATATGATTACCAGTCACTTTACTTTTTTATTTTTTAAAACTTTTTAGAATGTATGCTATATTTTTTACTTATTCACCATACATAATCACTAGGATAATAAACTTCACAATTTTTAATTCTTTATGTCAATTTTATGTCACTTTAAAAGTGCATGAGATATATTGTAGAATTCGAGTCAACTGTCGCGAATGTAAAAAGACTTAATCCGACACAATTTATGATAAATTTTCTATAAGAAGATAACTTTAAAAATAATATCATTCTAATCATATTTATAAAATTTTATGTTAGCTTTTTTTCTTTTTTCTTTTTTATTTCAGAAGTTTATATTAGTTTGAAACTACTTATCTTACTGTTGGTATACAACATGCCTTTTTTTTTTCTTGGTACAAGTACGACATCCAGAATTTTGAAAGTCTCACACGTATCATTACCTTAATACTTGAATTGTTAAAAATAATATTTAATATTTATGCATAGTCACATGTAATAGATGGTGAAGTAGAAGTGAGCTGCATCTCTTAAGGAGATGACATATTTTCGATTCTTAAGTAAATTTTATAGGAGAAGGTCATATCATTTGGCTCTAGACTCAAAAGAAAATTAGAATCTTAGAACGGACCTTACTCACTTATGACATAGGTTCGTAACTACCTCAAACTTATATATAGTAAATCAAACAAATTATGTATATCTTCGTTGCTATAAGTATGCTAAACCAGACTTAAATAAATTAAATGTATTGCACATAAAAAAATTCACATCATCTTACACCAATTAATAATGTATCAAAAATTAATTAACAATGAATATAGATTGATTAATGCATTTTCAAAAAGTTGGTGATTTTTTAAAAATTCATTAATCAATTGATACATGTTGTTAACAAAATTTTATCACATTTTTCACTGGTGTAATATTGGTGTGTAATTTTTGATAAACAGATAACAACACGGTAATTATTAAGGGAAAAAGATTAATTATAACAAAAATAAATTTAAAATGTATTAGATATTAATTATATAAGTTAATAGAGATTGATTCACCTAGTCAATCTTCTGTTTATGCAAGATATGACATAGGTTTGAATATGGGGTTTTCCAGTTAGTTGATAATCTATATTCCCAGTATAAATCATTGATAAGTTAGTAGTTTATCCTAATCTTAAAACCCTCACCCAAAACATTTTTTCAAAAAATAAAAAAATCACACATAACTAAAATTTTAGTCCAAGTGCTATTACTATTATATTTGTAATAGATAGCATTGAAATGAATTTCCAATAAAATTAAAGCCGCTGATATGTTTGGAACGAACTTTAGTTTTATTATTTTATAGAAAAAAGAGTATAGATTCCCTTAACTTTAATAATTTTGTAAATAATTATTATGAATTTTAAATTTTTTAATTAATTTTTAAACTTTAATTAATATCTTAATAGATTCTTCTATTTAAGATTTGTTAACTCATTAACGGTGATATCACATATCAATATTTTATCCATACATTTATATTAAATCTAGGTTGTTTATTAATTTATTCATCAAAACTTAATTTTAGATATATTTTATTCCTTACAAAATAAATAAAAACAAATTTATTAATTTTAATAAAGAATATAATATATTTAAAATAAAATTTTAATAAATAAATCAGGTTAAATTAAATTTTTAATTCTTATAATTTACACTTATTTTTAATCCAGTTCCTATATTTTTTTCTTTTAAATTAGCCTTCATACTTACAAAAAATTTTAAAATAATCTCTGTCATTAACTTTTATTATAATGTTGTTATAATACTTGTCAATTACTAACAATGTAAATATTTCTTTATCTAATATAAGCTCTTTTAGATACTCATTCTCTATGTAAAATGTCAAATAATGTGTTCTTTTATTTTAATAAGTTTTTTTTAGTAAATGTTTATTTGTCTAATAAATACTTTTTTAGATGTTCTTTATTTATCTATAAAATGTCTAATATAAACTAAATTAATAATATTAAAACGAAAGTTACGGATAATTACTATTTTGAAAACTTTTATAAGTTTAAAGATCAATTTGAAATAAAAAAATATAAGAATTGAATTGAAAATTAGTATAAATTATAAGAATCAAAATTTTAATTTAACTAATAAATTAATAAACAGTTTAAAATTAATGAATTTAAAAATAAGATATTGTTATATAATATTATCACCAGTGAATTAACATATTTTAAAATTAAATAGAAGAATTTATTGAGATATTAATTAAATTTAAAGATTAATTAAAAAAATTAGATTTTATGATTTGCAAAAACGGTCAAAATTCAGCGCTGGATACTCTTTTCCAGTTTTCCGGATTAGATGCTGATGGCTGAAGTGCTGAACTTGAAACCAAACGTAACCATGCTATTTGGCAAAGTCGCCCACTAGGATTCAGAGCATTAAACTAAAAGAAGGAAAGATTATCAGAAGAAAAGGAAAGGCACTCGTTTTCAGGACCCTCCTCATCAGACATGCACTGCAGACATGCTGAAGTGGAAACAACTATGAACTATATATTTACAGATGTTAAGAAATGAACATTGACCTTTAGAGGAAAAAGTGGGCATCAAAATTAAAAATTAGTGGCGTTAGAAATTAGCTTCTTGTAACAAATGAAAATGCGACGAATATGTTGCGTGGTACTCATCTTTACCTGCTTATCCCCAACAATTATTGATACTAATATGACTGTGATCCAGTTTGTTCCCATATATGCAGATCAGGCAAAGCTTCCTCCTCTCTTCTTCTAGTTTAGTGGTATGGACCAAAAATATAAAGTCACTCTATATGGGTTTCTCTCTCTCCAATCTTTCACCGAGTACATCATTATCCACAAATTTAATAAAGACATTTCATATATATATATATATGAGGAGGTTATGACATGTTTAATAATGAATACTGACGCGTAATTGAATAGCCTAATTGAATAGGCACATTTTAGAAGTTTTTTTCTTGTGCAACAATAGCAAAATATGTTGGAATGGGGGAATTAGTACCTAGAAAGATATTTTAATGTTTAAATTAGACGGTGCATAATTAGAGTTTATGTTAAAAAGTAATCGATATTTGTTAAGGTATTTGAGCTTAGTATTTATAGATATTAGATAAAGAGATACATTATCTTAATAGTTGTAGAAGATTCTTATAAGATCGAAATATTGATACTACAATTATCAGTAATTAAAAGTGGTTATGAGTATTATTATTACGCAAAATCATAATTGGTAATGACAAATACTTGTTGGATTTATCCATTGAACAAATCTCACAATTATATTACTGCTATCCAATGTTGTGATCCGATATTCGTTGTAGTAGAATTTTAACAGTGTACCATGAATTTCTGCTAAGATGTAAATAACAAACTCTGACTGAATGCATGCCGAGTTGACTCATGGACAGAATCTCGGATCATGATCTTGAACAAAACTAATTAATTACTGATGCACAAAACATAATCAGCATGACTACTCCACTCACATTTAATTAAGAGACTAGATATTTGGAAATAAGGTTTATACACTTTTAGTTTGCTACCTAACTTGACTTTATCTTTTAAATTTTGTTTATTCAATTGCATGGCTGCTTTTATTTACTATTAATAACGCCATAAAAGTCGTGATTGATATGATAGTTTGGCATTAGTATCATCTACTAAGTATTAATCATGAAGTGTGGGCGTGGCTCAATTAGCAAACTGAATTATACGTGAGCGGACTTTACCTATAGTGAATGAGTTTGAAACTTACTAAAAGCACCAGGGCTAAACTAACGTTTGAGTAAGGATTAGTTTTACAGTAAAAAGGCAGTGAATAGCTTGAGGTCATATTATAAAAATAAAATAATTTTTTTAACATTCAAAATACGACACTTGTATGAAATACAGTGTTACGTATGAGTGTGATTCATTATTTTCGTATATCATATAAATAACTTTTTGTTCTATACCATATCTATATGTGACGAGTATATGTGTTGGATTTCAAGTTTTCAAATAACCAACTCTAAAAAAATTCTATGATTTGATCCCATGTTGATAATTAGCCAAACTTTCATTCCAAATTGATCCATGTTAATTGGCGCATACGTGTAATACCGAATAGACAGCTTTGAGCCTTTGACAAATTGACAATTGCAAATTATTCTTCCTGCATTATTTGAATATTTTTGGTATTATTTTTTTAGATATTACTAAAGACAATTGTATGAAATGGGAGTGCAAAATATGAAAGAGAATAAAGATAATTTTAAAATGTGAAAAGATAAATTATATATATATATATATAACGTTATCTATATAACGTTATCTATTGTCATTGTTTTATGTCTATTGATATTCCTATTTGATTAATTAATGAAATAAGAGTGAGAATAAATATAAAAAAATTATAATAAATACTTCGAACAAGAATTTGTTTAATTCGCATGAGTCATATTCAGTAGACACAATATGTGAGTCCTACCCTTATGTTAATCGAAATGGAATCGAATTGTAAATTTGAATCTTTTCATGTAATTTTTTTTCTTGTGTGATTAAATAGATGAGAAAGATAAACACAAAAATTATATTTTTTTTTTCATAAATTATGACTGAGTCTTACTATAAATACCTTTGTATCTATTTATCTTTTTTATTTATTTGATCACATGAGAAAAAATGACATGAAAATATTCAAATGCATAATAATGCTTTTTAAGAAATATACCAATGAGACATAACTTAAAGTAATTAAGGATGTGAAGAAACCTCGTTGTCGTTGGAGAAAATAAGTAACTAAGGTTTGCGAGAAATTGGATAAATGAGTCAGATTCAAGTTGTGATAATATTCCTTGATGTTAAAAAAGAAAAATACGTACCAATGATGAGGAACAACCGAGTTTTATTAAGGTTAAGGTGATATGGCAATTGTTAACACTTCGTATTTAGTATTTACCTTTCATTTTAATTTGACTCTAAAAGAAAATACAATAATACAAGAGAGTTCTTGTGCGACAGAATAATGTCTTCCTTAGGCCTTGCCCCTGGCTCCTCTTCCTTAAAACAAAACATGGTAGTGTCTTCCATTTTAAATTGTTTACAGTTTGTAATGATATTTTACAAAAAAAAATTCTGAGCATTGAACTTCAATTTCGTGATAAAATTCTTTCCAGGGCATTTTTGTTAAATCCAAAAGAGAACGAAACAAATCTTTAGATTTTTTTTAAAATTTTAATATGATCCATTAGTTTTGAATTTTGATTATATGGTTCCAGTTGTTTATGTATTGGGTACCTTTCAAAACGGGCAGAACATTATGTTTCTTTTTCTTTTTAATAATATTATATACACACTGATATATACAATATTTTTATTTATACAATTTTTTATTTAATTATAATTAATTTTATATAATTTTTACATATTTATATTCTAATTCTCTCGTACATTCTAAATGTGAGTACAGCTCACCTGCAGGAAGCTTTATCTTTTTTGTTTTCCTCACATTTAATAGGAAAATATTTTTTGTCCAACTAAATACTCCAACTTTCATCTACCGTATGCTTCTGTACATATGTTTGTTGATTTTTTCGTATGCCAATGTTTTCATTTCCCGCTTCTCATTTCTTTTTTTTTTCACCAGAAACCTATACTGATTAACCACTTATTCTTAACGTATTAACCAATTATTCATTATTTGGAATTATAGTTGAATTCATCAGAAATCTATACTGATTAACCACTTATTCCTAATGTATTAATCAGTTATTCATTATTCGAAATTCTTACTTGGATTCACCAAAAACTGATATAGATTAACCACTTATTTCTAATGTATTAACCAGTTAATTTGGATTCACCAATTAATGAGATTTACCATAAACCGATACTGATTAACCACTTATTCCTAATATATTAACCAGTTATTCATTATTCGGAATTCTTAGTTGGATTCACCAGAAACTGATATAGATTAACCACTTATTTCTAATGTATTAACCAGTTAATTTAGATTCACCAATTAATGAGATTCACCAGAAACTTATACTGATTAACCACTTATTCCTAACATATTAACCAGTTATTCATTATTCAGAATTCTTGGTTGGATTTACCAGAAACTTATACTAATTAACCACTTATTCCTAATGTATTAACCAGTTATTCATTATTCAGAATTCTTACTTGGATTGACCAGAAACATATACTGATTAACCACTTGTTGATACCCAATTTTGTCCATAAAATTTTTGTTGCTTGGATCATTCAAACATTTTAATTCATAATAAAACAAAAGAAAGAACAAAAAAAGAGAGAAAAGATGAATGAAAATCCAAAAGAAAAAAGAAAAAAATGAAAGGAAAAAGAAGAAATTTGAAATGCTAAGGTGTCTTCTTATATCACAAAGTCCCACATTGGAGAAGTCATGCTCCTTCCCCCCCCTCCTCCTATATAAAGGGGTGGTTCTCAATGGTTTTGGACATCAAAAAATTTTACACTCTTTTGGCTTAATACTAAGTATAAGAGCTAGAGGAAATTATACTTTCTTGGGGGCTTAATACTAAGTATAAGAGCTAGAGGACTTTAGTAAAAAAAAATTTCTTGCAAGTGAGTTGTTTTTCAAGGTTTGATTCGAAGAGAACGTGTGGGGCTTTGTGCACCAACTTCTTTGAGCATATCATTTTTATACACCTTAGAGGTAAGTTTGCTTTTTTTTTTTTGTCTTGTGTTATTATCTTTCATTATATATATGTGTTATTCATTTTAGCTTATTCATTTATTAGTTTGGTTTATTTATTTATTTTATTATTATTTTGTATACTTTTTCGCTTAAAATTAACTCAATAATAAATTGGGATTAATCGAGTTGTGATAAATTGTTAATCCTATAACTTTATAATCATCTGTTGTGACAACTTGATGATTTAAGTTTTAAACAAAAAAATCAATCAATAAAAATGGAATTAGTGAAGTTCATGACAAATTGACTTGTTAATTCCGTAACCTTTTTAGAATTATCTCAGTTGTGATAACATGATTCGTCTTTCTAAAATAAAATAAAATAAAGATAGTTTTTTTTATAAAAATTAAAAATATAAAATAATAACCAACTCACAATTATTTTCTAAAGAACTACGTGACTTTGAGTTCCTCATTGCACCCGAGGATACGTAGGAGCGAGAATTCCAATTCTGTCAAGCCAAAAAAATAAATTTTTATAATTTAGTTGTTTCATTTTTTTTAAAAAAGGTAAAATAAATACATTTGAGATTATTAAAATTTGCACAACTAACTTAAGGTACCGTTCTTGTAACGGACAGTGTAGGGTGCTAATACCTTCCCTACACATGTCGACTCGAACTCAAACTCATTTTTCAAAAGATCGGTTTGCCTATTTTAAGGGTTTTTCTAATGTTTTTCTAAATTAAATAAACATTGGTGGCGACTTCTATTGTTTTTCAAATCTTAATTCTTTTTCGGTCGTTGAGCGCGATTTCGGTTCGGACAATTTAGGCGACTCCACCTAATTAGGACATTAGAGAGTCGGGCCTATTATGTTAGTTATGTAAATTATTAATAATTTCCATTTATTTATTTTACCCTTTTTGTCTTTGTTTTTTTTATTTATTTGTGAATTATTTTTATATAAATATTTGCTAGCATTATTCTGTGTTTTTTTATTTACTTGTATATATTTTTGTGCTTAATTGTTGAAACCTTAGGGTAGACGATTGTTGGCTGTTGTATGTATGTTCTATTTGACTGTTATTTTGGCAAGGTGATGTTAATTTTTAGGATTATGGAGGTTTGTATGCTCCCTACACCCACTGCACCTACATGTTTATCACACACATTCGAGTGAGGCCCTATACCCGGGTCTGAGTGAAGCCTAAGCTAGGTAGAGGTTGCGTAGTGGTAGTCATTTTGGATGTACATCCTGTTTAGTTATTGCGAAAACCTCATCTAGAGTGTGCCCTTTTCATGAATGTCCCACACCTAGTGGTTTACCCGCTGTTTGTGGTCAACATTCTGAAAAGGGACTTAGCTCTAGAGACCTTTAGAATAGTAGAGCTACCCAATGAAAGCTTTCACGAATCAGAAGGACCCATAAATCCTTAGGATAAAACTCCTCAAATTTAAGGAATTTCCTTAGGACACAAAGGGAGCTACTTCTTCTTTATCCATCTCTTTCCCAGGTCATTCATCCATGCATTTTTTTTATGACTTGCATTTACCTAGCAATCTTAAAAAAAAAAGGGTATATCATCTTGCATCCTCATGGTTTGCATTTTCATTCATTCTCACTTCTTTTTCAGCTCTAAATTTAATACATCATCTTGCACTATCATGACATCCATAACATTAAAAAAAAAAACCATATGCATCATGTTTCCTTGGAGTAGAGACTATAGCAGGAAAACTGCTTCCACGACACCCTTACAGGACTCGTTCCCAAGCAAGGATCATGGATGAGATAGAACAAACTCAAGAGTTGAAGGATGAAGTGAACCAGCTTAGAGAGCAAATGTCTAAGATGATAGAGCTGTTGCAGTCTCTGGAGAATAGAAGGAGCACATATGGGAATCCCCCAACGACAAACGAAGGACACCCAGCCACACCTCTTCACCCGCCTGGCTTCTCTCCAACCCCTCTGCAATATCAAGGCCTCAACCCTCAAGGAGTTATGATGCCGCTAACTGTTTACCCAAACAGTACCACCCAACCCGCTGTCACCAGTTCTCAGGGAACTCAAGTTCCATTATTCCCACCATATGGCCTCCCTCCTGGGTATGTACCACCATTGGCCACAAATCCTCTTGATAATGGCACGTCAGCAGTAACATCGATCCCAAACCCGCCAAATACTACTGAAACCCAGGCTACTCAGCCAAGTGCTAATGAAACTCCACAAACACAGCACCCATTCCCCTTCTTTCTTCCACCATATGGTTTCCCGGCTGGCTTTGTACCACCCCAAGTGACCAATCCCGCAGATGGCAGCACACCCGCTGCTAGCTCTTTGAACACGACCCAACCATCGGCCAACGGAACCTTGCCGGCGCAGCATTTTATCCCCACTTTCTATCGCAACCGAAATCGCGACGGGACGATAAAAAAAGATTAGGTTTTGAAAATCAATGGAGTCGCCACCAATGTTTATTTTAGTTGGGAAAACATTAGGAAAACCCTTAAAATAGGCAAACTGGTCTTTAAATAAAAATGAGTTTGAGTTCGGGAGTCGATTACAGGTAGGGAAGGTATTAGCACCCTACACTGCAAGCTTTTTATCTTTCTAAGCTTTTATCTTTTCGTACAGCTTCGATGGGCACCTTACCCCGCAAGTTTTTTTACCTTTTTAGCCAGCTTCGACGGGCACCTTACCCGCAAGTTTTTTACCTTTTTAGCCAGCTTTGACGGATACCCGACTCCGCAAGCTTTTTACCTCGTTTTAATGACCACTATTTTTGCGTTAATCTGCTTTCTAAAAAAAAAAGAAAAAAAAAAGAGAAAAAGAAAAAAAAAAGAAAAGAAGAAAAAGAAAAGGAAATGAAAATTTTCATGGACAAAATTGAATCAATTCCTTTGCTTCCCATTTAATTTAAATGGAAAGCAAAGGGGCAACCAGGATACGCAATTTTGTCCATACAATTTTTATTGCTTGATCATTCAAACATTTTAATTCATGATAAAACAAAAGAAGAAGCAAAAAAAAAAAAAAGAGAGAAAAGATGAATGAAAATCCAAAAGAAAAAAGAAAAAGTGGAAGGAAAAAGAAGAAATTTGAAATGCTAATATATCACAAAGTCCCACATTGGAGAAGTCATGCTCCTTCCCCCTCCCCTCCTCCTATATAAAGGGGTGGTTCTCAATGGTTTTGGTCATCAACAAAATTTTACACTTTTTGGCTTAATACTAAGTATAAGAGCTAGAGGAAATTATACTCTTAGGCTTAATACTAAGTATAAGAGCTAGAGGACTTTAGTAAAAAAATTTTCTTGCAAGTGAGTTGTTTTTCAAGGTTTGATTCGAAGAGAACGTGTGGAGCTTTGTGCACCAACTTCTTTGAGCATATCATTTTTATACACCTTAGAGGTAAGTTTGCTTATTTTTTCTTGTGTTATTATCTTTCATTATTTACATGTGTTATTCATTTTAGCTTATTCATTTATTAGTTTGGTTTATTTATTTATTATTATTATTTTGTAAACTTTTTCGTTTAAAATTAACTCAATAATAAATTGGGATTAATGAGTTGTGACAACTTGTTAATCCTATAACTTTTAGAATCATCTAAGTTGTGACAGCTTGATGATTCGAACATTTTTCTAAACATTAAAAAATTTGAATGAGTTTTTTTCGTTTAAAATTAACTTAATAATAAATTGGGATTAGCTGAGTTGTGACAGCTTGTTAATCCTATAACTTTTAGAATCATCTAAGTTGTAACAGCTTGATGATTCGAACATTTTTATAAACATTAAAAAATTTGAATGAGTTTTCAAAATAAAAAATCTTTTTAAAATTAAAAAAAACAACAACCAACTCACAATTATTTTCTAAAGAACTACGTGACTTTGAGTTCCTCATTGCACCCGAGGATACGTAGGAGCAGAATTCCAATTCTGTCAAGCCAAAAAAAATAAATTTTCATAATTTAGTTGTTTCATTTCTTTTTTTAAAAGGGTAAAATAAATACATTTGAGATTATTAAAATTTGCACAACTAACTTAAGGTACCGTTCTTGTAACGGGCAGTGTAGGGTGCTAATACCTTCCCTACCTGTAATCGACTCCCGAACTCAAACTCATTTTTATTTAAAGACCAGCTTTTTATTTTAAGGGTTTTTCTAATGTTTTCCCAACTAAAATAAACATTGGTGGCGACTCCATTGATTTTCAAAACCTAATCTTTTTTTATCGTCCCGTCGCGATTTCGGTTGCGACAGTTGTTGATACCCAATTTTGTCCATAAAATTTTTATTGCTTGGATCATTCAAACATTTTAATTCATGATAAAACAAAAGAAGAAGCAAAAAAAAAAGAGAGAAAAGATGAATGAAAATCCAAAAGAAAAAAGAAAAAGTGGAAGGAAAAAGAAGAAATTTGAAATGCTAATATATCACAAAGTCCCACATTGGAGAAGTCATGCTCCTTCCCCCTCCCCTCCTCCTATATAAAGGGGTGGTTCTCAATGGTTTTGGTCATCAACAAAATTTTACACTTTTTGGCTTAATACTAAGTATAAGAGCTAGAGGAAATTATACTCTTGGGCTTAATACTAAGTATAAGAGCTAGAGGACTTTAGTGAAAAATTTTCTTGCAAGTGAGTTGTTTTTCAAGGTTTGATTCGAAGAGAACGTGTGGAGCTTTGTGCACCAACTTCTTTGAGCATATCATTTTTATACACCTTAGAGGTAAGTTTGCTTATTTTTTCTTGTGTTATTATCTTTCATTATATACATGTGTTATTCATTTTAGCTTATTCATTTATTAGTTTGGTTTATTTATTTATTATTATTATTTTGTAAACTTTTTCGTTTAAAATTAACTCAATAATAAATTGGGATTAAATGAGTTGTGATGACTTGTTAATCCTATAACTTTTAGAATCATCTAAGTTGTGACGAACGATGATTCGAACATTTTTCTAAACATTAAAAAATTTGAATGAGTTTTTTTCGTTTAAAATTAACTCAATAATAAATTGGGATTAGCTGAGTTGTGACAGCTTGTTAATCCTATAACTTTTAGAATCATCTAAGTTGTGACAGCTTGATGATTCGAACATTTTTATAAACATTAAAAAATTTGAATGAGTTTTCAAAATAAAAAATCTTTTTAAAATTAAAAAAAAAACAACAACCAACTCACACTTATTTTCTAAAGAACTACGTGACTTTGAGTTCCTCATTGCACCCGAGGATACGTAGGAGCAGAATTTCAATTCTGTCAAGCCAAAAAAAATAAATTTTCATAATTTAGTTGTTTCATTTCTTTTTTAAAAGGGTAAAATAAATACATTTGAGATTATTAAAATTTGCACAACTAACTTAAGGTACCGTTCTTGTAACGGGCAGTGTAGGGTGCTAATACCTTCCCTACCTGTAATCGACTCCCGAACTCAAACTCATTTTTATTTAAAGACCAGTTTGCCTATTTTAAGGGTTTTTCTAATGTTTTCCCAACTAAAATAAACATTGGTGGCGACTCCATTGATTTTCAAAACCTAATCTTTTTTTATCGTCCCGTCGCGATTTCGGTTGCGACAGCTGGCGAAAAGACTGAAAGGCAAGATAATTTGAAAATGCATTTTATTGATATCAAATATTGAAATGAAAACATGTGAGCCCGCTTTTACAAAATATCTTCCTAAAGCCTTGGGCAGAGCAATAGGATTAGCATTACAGAATTACTTTGAATCAGTTTCAAAAGTCATGGGAAAATCGACGATCTCCCAATTGTTGAGCTCTGCATCCGGAGAACAAGGGTACACCAGGCAGACACCATGATCGATGGATTGATCCTCATCAATGATAGCGGTCACCTGGTTCAGAAACACCAATCCTGCACTTCGGAAACTCTGTTGGATGTCACAAATGGGAATCCTCTCAGTTTTAGGCTCCCGATTTTCCAACCGAGCCAACCTCTTCTCTCTTTTCTCTTCTATGACCTTTCTCTTGTCAGCTTTAGTGGGTTTATATCCTAACCCAAACCTGTCTTTGTTTTCACAAGGCTGCAGAAACTTTGCAATGCCTTGTTTGTTCATTCCTAGTCCATTTCCACCTTGATATCTTCTTTCCAGCATAACCTTAGCCGTCATTATGGATGCACTAGATGACCGTGGTTTTGGAACTTGAGCTCCCTCCTTCACATAAATAGCATTGACGCCTGGAATGCTGTTTCAAGAGCCTCTTCTGCAGCTTCAATGTAAGGAGTTGATGGGAGCTTACTCACCAATAAGTCTTCCTCACCCGATACGATCATCAGTCTATTGCCCACTATGAATTTCACTTTCTGGTGCAAAGTAGATGGCACCGCCCCAGCAGAATGAATCCAGGGTCGTCCCAAGAGGCAACTGTAAGTTGGTGTAATGTCCATCACCTGGAAGAGTATATGAAAAGTAGTAGGTCCAACCTGAACTGGGATCTCTATTTCTCCCATCACTTCTCTTTGAGTCCCGTCAAAAGCTCTTACGATCATTGTACTTGGTTTCATAGAAGTCCTATCAAAAGGCAACTTGGAGAGAGTGGATTTTGGCATTACATTCAAAGAGGAACCATTGTCAATGAGCACTCTAGCCATTATATGATCTTGGCATTTAACGGAAATATGCAGCGCCTTGTTGTGCCCCGTTCCTTCAGCAGGTATCTCATCATCGGTGAAAGTGACATAATTATCAGCAGTAATGTTACTAATAATGCCACCCAACTTGTCGACTGTCATGTCATGAGAAACATGAGCTTGATTTAGTATCTTCATTAACACTTTTCTATGCGGCTCAGAATTCATCAACAAGGACAAGAGAGATATCCTTGCGAGGGTGCGATTCAACCGATCAACCACCCTATACTCACTCGCTTGATAAACTTCGGAACTCACAAGCTTCTTCATCGATACCTCCTTCTTGTACTCATTTGGCTTTGTTGACCCTCCTTTTTCTTTCACAAAGATTCTCCATGAAAGTCTCTCCTATCTTGCTCTTCCCCTTGTAGTTTTTCTTATCTTCTTCTTCTTGCCTCTTTCGCAACTCTTCAGGAGTGTAAATGCGACCACTTCGTGTCATCCCTCCAATCCCGATATATTAGTGACACTAGAGGTCAAACAAGATGCGACTTTTGGCGATCGTTTGTGAGATTATTTCCAAGGACTTGTACATCATAATTCCACGGTACTGCTCTAGGTGTCCTTGAATGGAAAAGGACTAGGAACTTGAATGGTGATGGGTCTTGGGCCACATTGAGGTGGCGAAGGCGCACTTGCAGTGTAATAGATGACCAGCGGTTTGACAGCCGAATTTGCAATGGAAGGGACCAGAGAATTTATGGCTTCCTGACCTTCCTGAAATTGTGGAATAGCACATTCATCTACCATGCTTATGCCATCATTGTCACATAGCTGACCTATTTGCACTAGTTGTATGTCCATTAGCTCTTGGAGGATTTGTCTAAATTCACCACATTCCTCAATAGAATGCCCCACATTCCCATGGAGATTGCATATTATTTCATCTTCGTCACCCTCTTTCTCTTCAACATGAGATTCCATCATCCCAGATTTGCACAACTCTTCAAAAATGACCCTCATAGGGCTTTTGACATCTGCCGCTCGTCTTATAAGCAGCTGGGCAGAGCATGCCTCTATAGCATTGACTGTAGGATTCCCATGGTTAGGCAAAGGGTTGTGGCCCACACTTGGAGTATTTGTCTTGAAATTCAACCATTTGGTATTAATTAGATCCTGCACCTTAAACTTCAGCGCTTTGCAATTCTCTGTGGAATGCCCTATGCCCCCTGCATGGTAATCACACTTGGCGTCTGGGTCAAAACCTTTAGGGTACGGGGGTTCCAATGGCTTCATTGGGCAAGGAGCCAAAAGAGAGTTACGGATGAGTTGGGGTAATAACTCGGTGTAGGTCATAGGAATTGGGTCGAAATGGACAAACTTCCTTTCTTGGTTATTTGGTGGCCTTCTTTGGTTTGTGTTTGGATTTTGGGTCCATGGTTGAGTTGTTTGATCTTGTAAGGTAGAGGGTGTCTGGTATTGAGGATGAGGTGGCATTTGGTGAGGCGTCATTGGGTGGTGAGGTTGAGGATGAGGAACGTGTGAAGCATTAGCGACATGGGGGAGATAAGGCTGGGGATATGGAATCGGTGGAGTAATGGGAAAGTACGGGTGGTAAGGTGTGTATGGAGATTTGAATAGGGCCAGCCCTAAAGATAACTTTCCTTTACCTCACATTGATATTTTGGTGGACAACACTGCTCAACATGCATTTTTCTCCTTCATGGATGATTTCTCGGGATACAATCAGATCAAGATGGCACCTGAAGATATGGAGAAAACCACATTCATCACTCTGTGGGGGACCTTTTGCTATAAAGTGATGCCATTTGGATTGAAGAATGCCGGAGCGACTTATCAAAGGGCAATGGTAGCATTATTCCACGATATGATGCACAAGGAAATAGAAGTTTATGTGGATGACATGATTGCAAAGTCAAAAACAGAAGAAGATCATATAACTGATCTACAAAAGCTTTTTGAGCGGTTGAGAAAGTTCAAGCTCAGACTGAATCCCGCTAAATGCACTTTTGGTGTGAAATCAGGCAAGCTCTTGGGGTTTGTGGTTAGCGAGAAAGGGATAGAAGTTGATCCAGACAAAGTTCGAGCAATCATAGAGATGTCAGCTCCTCGCACTGAAAAAGAAGTTCGTGGGTTTTTGGGAGGCTGAACTATATTGCTAGGTTTATATCCCAGTTGACTGCAACGTGCGAGCCAATCTTCAAGTTGTTGCGTAAAAACCAAGTAGTAGAATGGAATGAGGATTGTCAGGTAGCATTCGAGAAGATCAAGCAGTATTTACAAGAACCTCCAGTTTTGGTACCTCCAGTGCTAGGAAGGCCTCTCATCATGTACTTGACTGTGTTGGATGAATCCATGGGTTGTGTACTGGGACAACATGATGAAACCGGTAAAAAAGAGCAGGTCATCTATTACTTGAGTAAGAAGTTTACCAATTATGAGGCAAAATACTCATTATTGGAACGCACGTGTTGCGCTTTGGCGTGGGCGGCCCACCGGTTGAGGCAATACATGTTGTGTTACACCACTTGGTTAGTGTCCAAAATGGACCCGATCAAGTACATCTTTGAAAAACCGGCCCTTACTGGGAGGATTGCACGCTGGCAAGTTCTGCTGTCAGAATATGACATTATCTATGTCACCCAAAAAGCAGTCAAAGGCAGCGCTCTGGCAGATTTCTTGGCTAGTCAACCAGTGGAAGATTATGGGTCTATGCAGTGTGAATTTCCTGATGAAGATATAATGGCTATGTTTGAAGAAGAAGAATCCTCGAAAAAAGAAAAGTGGACTTTGTTGTTCGACGGAGCTTCTAATGCACTGGGGCATGGAATTGGGGCCATACTAATTTCCCCTGAAAACAATTTCATTCCAATCACTGCTAGATTGTGTTTTGACTGTACGAACAACATAGCTGAGTATGAAGCATGTGCCATGGGAATCCAAGCAGCGATAGAATCAAAGGCAAAAGTTCTTGAGGTATACGGGGACTCTGCCTTGGTCATCCATCAGCTAAAGGGAGAATGGGAAACTCGAGATGCCAAGTTGATCCCTTATCATGCTTACATTAAGGAGTTGATTGAACAATTTGACGAAGTCACATTCCATCATGTCCCTCGGGAAGATAATCAATTGGCTGATGCTTTGGCCACCTTATCGTCAATGTTCAAAGTAAGCCATGATAAGGACTTGCCACTCATAAAAATGGAAAGTCGTGACCAACCGGCATATTGTCAAATGGTAGAAATGGAGTCAGATGGGAAACCGTGGTACCATGACATCAAATGTTTCATCAAGAGCGAGAGAGTACCCTCCAGACGCTTCAGAAAATGACAAAAGAACCCTCAGAAGACTTGCAATGGGTTTCTTTCTAAATGGAGAAGTTCTTTACAAGAGGAACCACGACATGGTGCTGCTAAGATGTGTTGATACAGTGGAGGCAGAAAAAATCATCAGAGATGTCCATGAAGGTTCTTTTGGGACTCATACAAGTGAACATGCAATGGCAAGAAAGATACTAAGAGCTGGGTACTATTGGTTAACAATGGAAACTGATTGCTTCAATTATGTGAAGAAGTGCCACAAATGCCAGACATATGCTGACAAGGTTCATGCGCCACCCGCACCTTTGAATGTTTTAACAGCACCATGGCCATTCTCGATGTGGGGAATGGATGTCATAGGTCCGATTGAACCGAAGGCCTCAAATGGACATCGCTTTATTCTTGTTGCAATTGATTACTTCACAAAATGGGTCGAAGCTGCTTCTTATGCCAATGTGACTAGGAATGTAATGGTCAAGTTTGTCAAAAGGGAGCTGATTTGTCGCTACGGTCTGCCAAGCAAAATAATCACTGACAATGCCACTAATCTAAACAACAAGATGATGAAAGAGATGTGTGAGAGTTTCAAGATTGAGCACCACAATTCCTCACCTTATCGCCCCAAGATGAATGGGGCGGTTGAGGCAGCAAACAAGAACATCAAGAAGATTGTTCAAAAGATGGTTGTAACATACAGAGATTGGCACGAAATGCTACCATTTGCACTGCATGGCTATCGCACGTCTGTTCGTACTTCCACTGGGGCAACCCCTTTCTCTTTGGTTTATGGAATGAAGGCGGTACTCCCTTTTGAAGTGGAAATTCCATCATTAAGAGTGTTGATGGAAGCAGAATTAGAAGAAGCTGAATGGGTCCAAACTCGACTTGACCAGTTGAACCTCATTGAAGGAAAGAGATTAACCGCGTTGTGTCATGGCCAGCTTTACCAGAAGAGAATGATGAAAGTCTACGCGAAAAGGGTGCGTCCACGACAGTTTCAAGAAGGAGACCTAGTACTCAAGAAGATTCTTCCCATTCAAAAGGATAATCGAGGAAAATAGACTCCAAACTATGAAGGACCTTTTGTTATAAAAAAGGCTTTCTCAGGAAGAGCTTTGATTCTCACAAACATGGATGGTGCAGATTTACCACTTCCAGTAAATTCGGATGCAGTCAAAATTTATTATGCTTTAAAAAAAAACAACAAAACAAAAAATAAAATAAAAAAAGAAAAGAAAAGAAAAGAAAATGGCTCGCTAGGGCCGAAAACCGAAAAGGCGGCCTAGGCAAAAATTAGAGCGACCCGCTAGGTTGAAAACTCGAAAAGAGCGACCTAGGCAAAAGTTAGGGTCAAAGATGGTTCTTGACACATCCTAAAAGTGAGGTTGCCTCGAGTCACAAACTGGGGCAGTTTGAATGAGAAGTCTTGTCAAGAATGCTCCCAATACGTGGAAACTGAGTCAAATCATGTTCTCAGAGACAGACAAAGGGGTGTTTAGAGTTGTATACATGGGAAATTAGCACTGATCATCCTAAAGAGTATCACTGGAAGAGCTAGAAAACTCTACTCCAACATTCTTTTATAAACTTTTCAATTCTAACCCTTGTGGTATCGCCTTTCCTGTACTTTTCCTTTCCATAATGACAGTCTATTTTCATTGCAACCCATTGTTGATTCAATATGCATTTATCATGATAGATTTATATTGAGATGTGAAACATGTGATCATATTGCAAATGCATTCAGATTTGTTTTAACAATCTTGAAAGGTCATGGAAAATGCGATGAATCTCCTTTAAGAGTATTGATGAGAAAATGAAGGATAACCAGACAAACCATAAATCAAGTTTTGTTACTGTTTAACCTTGATCCTGCTAGGGGAAGAAGTTCTTAAGAGTGTTGTGGAACCAGGAGCAATGCAGCTAAAGCTCTAATGTGTCGATCTTTGTTTACCCATTTGTCCATGAGAATCTTTACAGTATCATACATCCATTGCATCATTATGCATCCATTACATCAAGAATCAACTCAGGCATCACATGCATATAAAAACCAAAACAAAAAACAAAAAAGAACCTTTTTAGCTCTCAAGGCCTTATGCCTATCTGCCTTTAGTCTCCGGGTTCCTGTACCTATTTGCCTTTTTCTTTCTGGGTCCTCACACCCAGCCCTTTATCTTTCTGTCAAGCTTCGACGGGCACCCTACCCCGCAAGCTTTTTACCTTTCTGTACAGCTTCGACGGGCACCCTACCCCGCAAGCTTTTTATCTTTCTAAGCTTTTTATCTTTCTGTCCAGCTTCGACGGGCACCCTACCCCGCAAGCTCTTTATCTTTTCTGTCAAGCTTCGACGGGCACCCTACCCCGCAAGCTTTTTATCTTTCTGTCCAGCTTCGACGGGCACCCTACCCCGCAAGCTCTTTATCTTTTCTGTCAAGCTTCGACGGGCACCCTACCCCGCAAGCTTTTTACCTTCTACAGCGACTTCGACGGGTACCCTACCCCGCAAGCTCTCTACCTTTTCATCAAGCTTCGACGGGCACCCTACCCCGCAAGCTTTTATCTTTCTAAGCTTTTTATCTTTCTGTCCAGCC
Organism: Ormosia emarginata; assembly: GCA_029884605.1. NCBI lineage: Eukaryota > Viridiplantae > Streptophyta > Magnoliopsida > Fabales > Fabaceae > Ormosia > Ormosia emarginata. The sequence continues at coordinate 58,569,811 of JAQQTP010000082.1, read as the reverse complement.
GGACGAAAGAGCCCTACCCCGCAAGCTCTTTATCTTTTCTGTCAAGCTTCGACGGGCACCCTACCCCGCAAGCCTTTTATCTTTTCGTACAGCTTCGACGGGCACCCTACCCCGCAAGTTTTTTTACCTTTTTAGCCAGCTTCGACGGGCACCCTACCCGCAAGTTTTTTACCTTTTTAGCCAGCTTTGACGGATACCCGACTCCGCAAGCTTTTTACCTCGTTTTAATGACCACTGTTTTTGCGTTAATCTGCTTTCTAAAAAAAAAAAGAGAAAAAAAAGAGAAAAAGAAAAAAAAAGAAAAGAAGAAAAAGAAAAGGAAATGAAAATTTTCATGGACAAAATTGAATCAATTCCTTTGCTTCCCATTTAATTTAAATGGAAAGCAAAGAAGCTGTTGATACCCAATTTTGTCCATAAAATTTTTGTTGCTTGGATCATTCAAACATTTTAATTCATAATAAAACAAAAGAAAGAACAAAAAAAGAGAGAAAAGATGAATGAAAATCCAAAAGAAAAAGAAAAAATGAAAGAAAAAAGAAGAAATTTGAAATGCTAAGGTGTCTTCTTATATCACAAAGTCCCACATTGGAGAAGTCATGCTCCTTCTCCCTCCCTCCTCCTATATAAAGGGGTGGTTCTCAATGATTTTGGACATCAAAAAAATTTTACACTCTTTGGCTTAATACTAAGTATAAGAGCTAGAAGAAATTATACTCTTGGGCTTAATACTAAGTATAAGAGTTTGAGGACTTTAGTAAAAAAAAAAAATTCTTGCAAGTGAGTTGTGTTTCAAGGTTTGATTTGAAGAGAATGCGTAGGGCCCTATGCACCAACTTCTTTGAGCATATCATTTTTATACACCTTAGAGGTAAGTTTGCTTTTTTTTTTTGTCTTGTGTTATTATCTTTCATTATATATATGTGTTATTCATTTTAGCTTATTCATTTATTAGTTTGGTTTATTTATTTATTTTATTATTATTTTGTAAACTTTTTCGTTTAAAATTAACTCAATAATAAATTGGGATTAAATTGAATTGTGACGAAATTGTTAATCCTATAACTTTTATAATCATCGTGTTGTGACAAACTTGATGATTTAAGTTTTAAACAAAAAAATCAATCAATAAAAATGGAATTAGGCCGAAATTACGACACTTGTTAATTCCGTAACCTTTTTAGAATTATCTGAGTTGTGACAGCTTGATGATTCGTCTTTCTAAAATAAAATAAAATAAAGATAGTTTTTTTATAAAAATTAAAAATATAAAATAATAACCAACTCACAATTATTTTCTAAAGAACTACGTGACTTTGAGTTCCTCATTGCACCCGAGGATACGTAGGAGCAGAATTCCAATTCTGTCAAGCCAAAAAAATAAATTTTTATAATTTAGTTGTTTCATTTTTTAAAAAAGTGTAAAATAAATACATTTGAGATTATTAAAATTTGCACAACTAACTTAAGGTACCGTTCTTGTAGAACGGCGGTAGAAAGTCTAATACCTTCCCTACCAGTAATCGACTCGAACTCAAACTCATTTTTCAAAAGATCAGTTTTGCCTATTTTAAGGGTTTTTCTAATGTTTTCCCAAATTAAATAAACATTGGTGGCGACTCTATTGTTTTTCAAATCTTAATTCTTTTTCGGTCGTCGAGCGCGATTTCGGTTGCGACACCACTTATTCCTAATGCATTAACCAGAAATCTTGTGCTACGTCTACAGTGTCGCTGCGTGAATAGTTCAGCTTCAAATTTCAAATTTCAAATTCTCTCGGGTGAATCAACAAAATACGAAGGTGGATGAAAGTTAGAGTCTTTTAGATGGACAAATACGGAGGAAAACGTTTCTCGTCCAACTAAATACTTTAACTTTTATCTACCGTATGCTTCCGTATGTATGTTTGTTGACTTTTTCGTATGTCAATATTTTCATTTCCCGCTTCTCATTTCCTTTAGTTAATCAGAAATCTATACTGATTAACTACTTATTCCTAACGTATTAACCAGTTATTCATTATTCGAAATTTTTAGTTGGATTCAACAGAAACTTATATTGATTAACCACTTATTCCTAACGTATTAACCAGTTATTCATTATTGAGAATTCTTACTTGGATTCACTAGAAACTAATATAGATTAACCACTTATTTCTAATATATTAACCAGTTAATTTGGATTCACCAATTAATGAGATTCACCAGAAATCTATACTGATTAACCACTTATTCCTAATATATTAACCAGTTATTCATTATTCGGAATTCATAGGTGGATTCACCAGAAACCTATATTGATTAACCACGTATTCTTAATGTATTAACCAGTTATTCATTATTCGGAATTCTTACTTGGATTCACCAGAAATTGATATAGATTAATAACTTATTTCTAATGTATTAACCAGTTAATCTAGATTCACCAATTAATGAGATTCACCAGAAACCTATACTGATTAACCACTTATTTCTAATGCATTAACCAGAAATCTTGTGCTGCGTCTACAGTGTCATTTCACGTGAATGCAGTTTAGAACGAATTTCAAATTTCAAATTTTCTCGAGTGAATCAATAAAATATAAAAATAGATAAAAATTAGAGTCTTTTAAGTGGACAAATAACGCGACCGAATTTACAATGTGCTATTATTGAACCTCGAAAACCAGTTCACTTTCCTTCTTGATTCTATTATATCGAGAAACTTATTAACTCATATCTACACATATGCATCGCTACACTTGGAGAAGGGGAGAGGACATTAAACTTTGCTCATGTAATACAAATTAAGGAAGACAAAATTTAATTTTAAAATCTCACAATCAATTACAAAAGTCTATATCAATTAAGTTAAACAAGTTAACATCTTCTACTATTTCTCATTTGATGGCCATATAATATCATTAAGAATAGTTTCACTTTCAGACCAACCCGCTAGCTCTTTAACAATTTCGTTATTTATACAGTTTATTTCATTCATTCAATTATTTTTCTACTTTTTCCCCTTTTTTCGACCATAAATCAACGGCCTACCTTTGCTTTTTGTGTGTTTTTTGTGACAAAATCTGCATAACGATAAATTTCTATTTAAAATAAGATACTTGTCAAATATTTCTGTATTTTTTTATTTATTATGAGGTATAGTTTAATTGACAAACTAAATTCTATATAGATGCAGTGGTTTAAATTTCATTAAAAGCATCTTATGATTAGAGTTGAAGCAACGACTTAGTGAGAATTAGTTCCACACTCGATGTGTCCATATTGAGTGTGGAAACATTTTGTAGTCTCTTAAAAAAAAATCTATTAATTTTTTCAAAGGAAGTTTAGCTATAAAAAGTTATTCGCAAAGTCAAAAATTGATCTCATTAACAGCTGTTACCCATTTTCTTAAAACCAATTTGTGGTGGGGAGTGGAAATCGACTCTCGTTTATGTTAAAAGGACGGAAACTATAGTCACAATAGCCGTGTTATTCTCTATTTTGGACCAAGTTCAGTCGAAACTAGGTTTTATGTCCAGTAACAAAAGAATTTCTACATTCTTAAAGTATTATACTGTTCCAATAAAATTATAAATCTTAACTATTAATAACCATACAAATGATTAAATCAAAATTTAAATATTTTTAAATCATATCTAAACAGTTATAAATTTATAATTTATCCAGAATATTACTTTATAAGTACTCTAAAATTTTTCGTCGTGTAGTGAGTTTTATGTTAACAATTGATACTTACACAGTGTTTTAGTCGAAATTTTATTCTAATGCACGGATAGCTCCATCTAAATTTAATATGAAATGTTTTAACTCAAAACTGTCATTGTTAGGTGGCATTAAATAGATGTGTTAGTGGCATTACTGTTATAATACTTAAAAGACACGTGGTAGTGGCATTACAATTGTAGTACTTTCGCTTTTGCTTTTCGAGTATAAAAGCAAGACCATTCATCTAATGTATTGTCACAACGTGTGTTCATAACAAACCACATCATTAATTTCTCTTTACTCTTCTCTCTTAGATCAGTCACGAACCATGAGTGCAGAAAATCTTCTTGGCATATTAGGCTTGATGTTTGCTAATGCAAAACCATACCTGTTAATGATTGGTTTGCAATTTGGCATGGCCGGCAATTACATCTTCGGCAAGGATATTCTTAACCATGGGATGAATCGTTTTGTGTTCATTGTCTACCGCAATACCATGGCCACAATTGCCCTTGCCCCTTTCGCATTCATCATTGAAAGGTGTCATCGTGCAATAGTTTACACATTCACTCCGTATCTTCCTTAATATTACTATCTAATTAAAAATGTACGTTCTATCATTCATCAGGGTCTTTCATGAAGATGGAGGAGTCAATTTTAATTTTTAACATTATTTTTCTTAATTTTATTTAATTATTATTATTTTTTTCTCAGGAAAAGTAGGCCGAAGATGACACTCCCAGTCTTTCTACAGATAATGGTCCTGGGATTTCTAGAGTAATGATCTAAAACCTTACATATATATACTAATGACAAGTGTACCATATCTGCAAGCATGCATATGGAGGCATCCGAACGCAAATTTACTTGCAGTTTATGCTCATTTGGGGAGAAATATCTTCCTTTCTAGGATAACAATAACCTTGTCAATTACATGTCTCATTTTGACCAGGCCACTTTTTAATCAAAGCTTCACTTACTTGGGGATGAAGTATACTTCGGCTTCATTCACATCTGCTATTATGAATGCTGTGCCCTCTTTCACCTTTCTGCTTGCAGTCATTATCCGGTAATTCATTAGGACCAGTGTACTTTCTCATTTCCCTATAATAATAGGGAACGCACTAGATTTGCATAAATAGAAGCTCTATCACTTCTATTTATTAAAAGAAAAAAAGTTTATATACTGAATAATTTCTCGATTGAGTGCAATATAATATGTAAAATATGGATTAATCATTGCCAGATACTCCTTTTGTTTTCACTAGGTTGGAGCGTCTAAAATTTAAGGAGGTTCGGAGTCAAGCCAAAGTTATTGGAACATTAGTAACCTTAGGAGGCGCTGTGCTAATGGCAATGTACAAAGGTCCTGGATTCAACCTTTTTCATTCTGGAAGCCCAACCCACCATGAAGATGGAGGCCACTTCGCTCACAACCATCAAACCACTGGAGCTGTTTATATACTAATGGGTTGTGTGGCTTTGTCTTCTTTCTACATTTTACAGGTGAACCCCACAAATATATATACATAGAAATGTCAAAATGGAATCCGACTAGGATACTTTGGTTCTGGTCATTTTCCAATAAAGTATATTTCAAAGTTAAAATTTTGTTAATTCAGTCTAATTCATTGTAAGTTATAGGTTAAGTGAACTCATCCACTAATTTGACAATTTTTTTTAATAAAAAAAATTGTATTACTTAGTTTTAGTAAATGACAAATAAATTAAATAATTAATTTAATTGTCAATTCAATTTTAATTTTTTTAAATGGTTGTATCTTTTTTAGTATACTTTATTATATTAAAAAATAATTAAAATTAGGGTTAATAGGTCAAATTTAACTGAAACAAACCAACTCAATTTCAGACTAAATTAGATTGAGGTAGGTTATGTCAAGTTAAATTAAGTTTAGATTTAAATTTTTGTATTTCAACTCACATATTTTGTTAAATTATTTGGACTTGACTCATTTGAATAATTCTATATATACATAGTTGAGTATGACTACTGTTCCACTAACATAAAGATTTTTTTTTTATAAATTGTAAGCTCAAATATTTAAGAAAGAAAACGTAACTACTTTTGTAACAAAACAAAAAAAGTAATTACTTTTGTGTTTTCACTGTTTTGTGATAATCAATGGACTAATTTTAATAATTAAGTAAAGTGTGTGAGAATAAGGTTTTGTTTCTTATTTGGACTTGTGATTTTGTGGGAACCTGCAGTCCATAACGATAAAAAGATACCCAGCTGAGCTATCTTTGGCTACCTTGATATGCCTGGCGGGAGCAGCTGAAACTACTGCAGTGGCAATTGTGGCGGAACGTCACTCCCGCGCTTGGGCCATTGGTTGGGACTATAGACTCTATGCTCCTCTCTACACGGTTTGTACAAATTCAACTAAAATGCTCTTTTATTCTCTTTAAATTCCTGTATAGAGTACAATGGCTAATTTTTTTCCTTTTCCTTTTACGGTAAAATTATTTTGGAATCAATTTTTACGTCAAAGTAATATTAAATTTCTTACATTGGTCTTATATTCATTTAGAACATACCATGACTTATGAATTATAGAGTTAAAAAAAAAAATTGTAGAAAAAAAATGTAATCAAGAATGTATTTAAATTTGTCTCTAATACATAAACATTTAAGTAATATAATCAGATTTCGAATCACGAAACACAAATTTGTTTGATATGAGTTCAATAAGGTTTTGAATTATGGACTATTGTTATTTTAATTATTAAAAAAATAGAAAAATTGAAATAATTTTTAGGTTAAATTAAAGTTTTAGTTCCTAAAATTTTTACTTATTTTTAATTTAATTTCTATAATTTTTTTTTTTTTTTAAATTAGTCTTTATATTTTTAAATATTTTTAAAATAGTTTTTGTCTTCAATTTTTATTATAACGTTGTCATAACATTATCAATTGATTAATATAATAAGCGTTCTTTTGTCAAGTAAATATTTTTTAAATATTTATTTTTTTATAAAACTAAAATATCTAATAAATGTTCTTGCATTCCATCAAGTACTTTTGTAAGTATTTATTTCTTTTGATTAAGTACTTTTTTATTTAATAAGTATTTTTATAAATGTACTTTTTTTATAAAATATTTCGTATTGGCTAAATTAAAGGTATTATAAAAAAATTAATAATATGAATTATTTTAAAAATATTTATAAATATAATAATTGATTTAAAAAATTAAAAAAATAAATTAAAAATTAACGTAAAATATATAAACTAAAATTTTATTTTACCTAATTTTTAAGTGGCGTTTCTTGAGGCCTAGTTGAGTGGTTGACAAAGTTCGGCTTTAAGGGAGGGTTAAGTCTACCATCTCCAAATTTTAGGGTCCACTACCTCAGACAAGGGTCTATGTTGGACCTCTAGTGTGCTTGTGGATGATTGCACTTAAACGAAAGCACATCCGAGACATATTGTTGGATGTTTTTAGAATAGGTAATTTTTTTTATTCTGTATTATTTAATATATAACACATTAGTTATATGAGTTATCATATTATCTCTTGTTTTAATTATAATTTTAATGTTATAACTAATGTGTCATATATTTAATGATACAGAACAAGATAATTTTTTTACTCTAAGAACATCTAAAATTTCTCAAAATTTAATAATGATGTTTAGTTCAAAATATGAAAAATAAATAATTGTTTCCATTTATAAGTGTTAGAAGTTGCGTTATTTAGAAAAATCTCAATAAACTTTTTAATCTCGTTTCTTAATTTTAATAGGGACTGGTTAGTTCAGGAATTGCATACTATGTTCAAGGGCTGGTGATGAAAACAAGAGGCCCTGTTTTTGCAACAGCCTTTAATCCTCTTTGCATGATCATTGTTGCTGCATTGGGCTCTCTCATGTTAGGAGAACAACTCTATCTTGGAAGGTATATTTTTATTTAATTTTCGTTGGTTAATCCTAGTCCATTATTTATGTTTTCATACATAGTTTAATAATCCTTTTTGTAATTTCAATTTTCAATTCATTTATGTCTTGATAAAAGAAAGAAATATTCATTTATTCATTGACGTTTGATCTTTTTAAAATTAAAAAAATAAATAGGAAATGCATAAATTGTATACAATTTAATTAACATAATTTCTCAAAAGCTACCAAGCTAGCACCCTATTCCTTTTGTTTTTAAGGGAAAAAAAATCGTCGATCGAATATTTTGTCTCAAATAAGAATACAACAAATAATGATGGATACAGTAATAGCTAGATATGATATGACTCGTTAAACAAAAAAAAAAGATATGATATGACTCCAATTAAACTAATCATTGAACTTCCTTGAAACTTTTAAGGGAGGAGCTTTCTGATTCAAAAAAGGGATCATGATATGAGACTATGGATACAACTAAATTCACTATATTGACACAAAAAATATTTATTCTATGGATCCCAGTATCATTGGAGGCATCATCATCGCAGTGGGCCTTTACTGGGTTGTGTGGGGCAAAGCCAAGGACTATTCAGACCCCAAATTATCAACAGAAGCAATAGGAGAGACAAAGTCACTGCCGATTACTGTAACTGATGATTCCAAGATTGATATTGCTGGGAATTTGGAAAACCAGCCATCAGCCAAGCAAAAATTAGAGGAGCCCAACAAAGTAGGGGAAGAAACAGAGCCGTAAATTGCGAAGCTTTAACAAGTGAATGACTCCTCCTGCATCCATAATGTTTGGGGAAAAGTGACAGCCGTACGTGGGAACTACCAGGCATGCAATGCCTCCTATCCTTCGGGGATTAGCCATATATTGTAAATACTAAATAGTGTTGAACAAGCAAGTAGGTATGTTATGTTTCTTAGAGTAGATATTAGTTAATGTGCTTTGGTTGGTTGCGGATCTTCACCCAGGTTGGGCTTTACTTTCTTGTTATTGGTTTTGGTTCAGTAACCAAAGTTGATAAAGTAGTGGGGATTAGCATGCATATCTGCCCTTTAATACTTACGTGATCACCACAACAATTGAATTTTGAAAAGTTAACTATATAATATGCTTTGTACTTGACTACATCTGAAACATGCCTAATGCTGCCTAAATTTGTGCCACAGAAGCTAGTGACTGACTGATATATGCACCCTGCCCTATAATTGTTTATGTTTAAAACATAACTAGAAAACAAGGTGAACCATGTTAAATATTATGCTTATCTATATATAGCAAACTTAATTTCAAGGAGTGTATAACAAACAAATTAAAATAAAGTAATCAGGTGCTTTGAAAACAAAAATGGAACTATAATTGTAACAATTTTAAATGTTAGATCGATTAAATGTTAAGTCTAATTGAAATATCAACACTCAGGTTAATTGATCTTCTTTCACGTATAAATAATCATGAGAAATGCTACTTACACAACACATAAGGTTGATATGGCTATATTTAGGTTTGAGTCATTTGAACAAAAAAAATCAAGTAATATTATTTAATTATTTTAATTTTGATATATTGTTAATGTAAATTTTTTTTTATGATTAAGTGATAATATAAATACATTTTATATTAACAGTATATCAAAATTAAATCATTACTTAACTATAAGATGACACATTTGATTTTTTTTTTTTTTGTATTTTTGTAGAGCTGAGGGTGCATAGGTTGTGCCAACACTTTCCTCATCAAGTAGGTCTTAGTAGGTTTATATAATTAAGTTGAACTTAACAAATTCAAGATAACTTGTTTTTTTGACCACTCAATAAGTTTAGAATTAATAACCAAATAAATTAAAATGCTTGTACTAAAAGTACTATAGAATAATCTATGAAAGACCTAGAACGGGCTGCATGTTTGACCTTGGCCTTTAATTAACACTAGGCCTAAACTTGGGCCATGACCGATGCCACTAATCTGCACTGTGAAACCTCACTATTGATTACTTGCATCATCTGTAAGCCAGAGCAGCTGTGGATTGCATTTGTTAAATTCATATGACTTTAGTATCTTCGGCTCTTGGGCCTGTGTCTAAGTTTAAGTGGTCTTTTATTTGACATTCGTATAATCATATTCAGTACAATTGAATTGGATATGAACAAAGCTTATGACCGCCTAAAATGAGATTTCTTGAAAAAAGTACTAGAAGCTTTTGGGTTTGATGCTAAATGGACTTCTTTGGTGAAGAAACGTGTTTCTTCTGTTACATACAGATTTAAGATCAATGGCTCTCTCAGCAAAGTGGTGGTACCTCAGAAAGGGCTAAGGCAAGGGGACCCATTGTGCCCCTACCTGTTTATCCTAGCTGCTGAAGCCCTCTCCTCTATGGTGCAAAATGCTAATGTCTAGAGGTGATCTAACTGGAACTCAACTGGCTAGAGGGGCTCCTGAGATTGCTCACTTGCTTTTTGCAGATGATGCCTTTTTTTTATTCTCAAAAGCCAGAGCTGAAGATGCTTACCAACTTCTCACTATACTGAATAAGTATTCTACAATGTCTGAGCAAAAAATTAGCCTCAAAGAAATTAGGTATCATTTTCAGTAAGAATTCGTACTTTATCATTAAAAATGAGATTACTGCGATTCTTAATATGCAGATATGGGATGTGCTTGGCAAGTACCTGGTTTTACCACCTAAATGGGGCCGCTCTAAGGGGCGCACTTTAGCCTGGATTAAAGACAAGGTGTTAGCAAATTAGAAGGATGGAATGAGAATATAGTAACTCAGGCTGCTAAGGAGGTTTTGATTAAGGCTATAGTTCAGGCCATTCCTACCTATGCCATGTCTATCATCAAGTTTCCAAAGAACTTCTATGACTCAATTTGTTCCCATGTAGCAAGGTTTTGGTGGAGTAAGGCAAGGGAATTCATTGGAGGAGGTGGACAGATTTAACTCAATCCAAGTGGAATGGTGGCATGGGTTTTAAAGATTTTTTAACAATGAATACAACCCTTCTCTCAAAGCAGGCATGGAATATTTTAAATAGCTCAGATGCCTTATGGGTTCAAATCCTAAAAAGTATTTACTACCAGGATACTAACTTTGTACAAGCTAAGAGAAAGAAAAATTCTTCATGGGGATGGAACAATATTTTGCAAGGAAAAGAGTTCCTAATGAAGACAGGTAGATGGACTGTTGGTGATGGACGATCCATCCAAGTGTGGCATGATAATTGGTTGTACAACTCCCCTATTCCTTCTCAGAACACAGGATTAGAGGCAAAAGTTTGTGAATTATTTGAAGAACGTCGTGTTAGGTAGGATGCTCAGAAGTTGGGAGAAACCTGGGCTCAGAGCATGCTATTAAAGATGTGCAAATTCCAATAAGAATCACCATAGGTAAGGATAAGTTTATCTGGCCTCACTCTACAGATGGAGAATATACTATTAAAACCTATGAAGCACCGATATATAACGGCAAATATATATATATATATAGAGGGAGCATATATAGGAAGAAGAATTTTTATTGTGAGAGGATGAGATGAATAAATTTTGATCATATAATTATATATATATGATTAAGATTAAAAGTTATTTAAAGGTCATGTGACCACTTAAAAAAGTTACATATATTTGTTTTAATCTTGACTATTCATGTAAAATTTAGTAATCAATATTTATTCTTTTTATCTCTTATAGACTCTTCTCATTATATATATATATGAGGAGGGATCGATTTATATGAGGAGGGATCGATTTATATTAGTGTAAGTCTTTTTTGATTTACACTTATTTTCAACCGTTAGATTCACTTTCATTTAATGATTAAAATTATTTCTTTAAAAGTAACCATTAGATGAAAATGGATCTAACGATTGAAAATGAGTAAATAAAAAAACTTACAATAATAAGTTTGATCCTTCCCTCTCTCTCTCTCTCTCTCTCTCTCTCTCTCTCTCTCTCTCTCTCTCTATATATATATATATATATATATATATATATATATATATATATATATATATATATATATAAAAGACATATCTAGTGAGACGAATTTTTATTGTGAGAGGGTGAGAGGAGTAAATTTTGACCATACAATTATACATAGACAGTTAAGATTAAAAATTACTTAAAGGTCATGTGACCTCTTAAAAATATCACATGTATTTATGTTCTAATCTTGATCATTCATGTAAGATCTAATGATCAATATTTACTTCTCTCACTTCTTACAATAAACACTCCTCTCACCAAAGTAAGATTAGGTTTGGGCACCTTAAACATATAGTTAAGGATTCGATTCTTGACTCATGTGTATATAAAAAAATGTAATTAAGAGCGGTCGCCCTTTATAGAACTAACAGTACTGTAACAGATTAGTCTTTCGTCTTTTAAATAGAAAGATAGTGCAGGAAAAAAAAACATAAACACTTCAATTACAAAAATAACAATTAATAAATGATAGATTCACAATAAAAAATTAAATAATGTTATGTTATACCAAACAGAAAATCAAATCACAAATAGAGTGGGCTTTTCACTTTTATTAGGTATCCATTATCCTAAAGTAAGAAAGAAAAGGTGAGACACTGCAACATGACGGGTGGTAGTGCTGTAGCACAAAGCCATAAGTACGGCAAATCTTAGAAACAGTAAACAAAGCTTCATGGTTAGTTTGTCAGCTGTCACAGAGCTTCCATGAAGCTCCTTGCTTTAAGGATTTCAAGCCCAACACGTCGACATCAAGCGAGCCCATTTTCCTCAAGTGAGGGTCATTGTTCGTGTGGCCTTGGTCGGCGGTTGCCGTCTCAAATCGGAAGCTGTGGATTCTTGACCCTCTTATCATAGATGACTTTGTTATCGAAATTCTAGAACAGAGATGCACAGTCACTCCTAACTTCTTGGGTGCGGCATAGTTATCTTGGTTCTAGGGATAGCAATGAGTCAATTGAGATCACACTTTACTTTAAATAGGTATATTTTATTTTTTAAATGTAAGGTTTGGTTTTAACTGATTTATTTAACATAGGCTTTTTTTTTTTAGATTTAATTTAATTTGATTTAAAAGGTTATTTTAAGTTCTTTAAATAAGTGAATAAAATAGATTAACGATCTTAAATTATAAAAAGATATTATATTATTTATAAAATTAATTATGTTATATAAATATTAAAATATTATAATATATATAAAATAATAATATATATAATTAATTAAATAAATCAACTTATTAAATTTTAAAAAAGAATTTAGAAACTTAAAATTTAACATGTTTAATTAAATAATTTTTTTTAAAAAATTTTTAACTTGATTTTTTTATTAAAGGAGTTAAATTAAACTATACATTAAGATAGAGAGGAACAACCTCACGTATTTCTACCCTATTTTTGAAGATGTATATGAAGGAGTTGGGATATAGGTCACCCAAGCTGTGTCATCGTGTCCTCTTTGTGCCACTGCTGTATCAGTTTGGTATCCCTGTCGTCCTGACTTGAAGCTGGCTTGCAAAATTGAAAATAATAATAATAATAATCGAGAGTAGGACGGATCTTGCGCGTGTTGTGTCCGTATCGGACACTGACATGACCGGGATACCAGATGAAGGAGGGAATAATTGTGTTCGTGCTTCATAAGTTAAATAATTTTTATATTATTACATTAAATAATATATATATATTATATATCTTATTTAATGTTATTTAGTATATATATATTTTTTTATTTTTTTATTTAATTATATTTTTTAAAAAATATAAATAATACATATATTTTTTAAAAATATAGAATGATGTTTATTCTAAGTTAAAATGATTTATCAAGTAGCCAAAGAAAAGAATACTACATCGGAGGTAAACAGGAGTTCTTCATCTCAATCTATATGCCTGGTGAGAAAATTTTGTGGAGTTTAGCTGTTCCTCAAAAAATAAAGATCTTTCTTTGGAAATGTTGTCACAATTCAATATTGTTCAAAGCTAACTTGTTTAAGAAGCACCTAGTTCAAACCCAAGAATGCCCCATTTAATAGGTTTGATGAATGGGTCTTAAATTTCAAGCTCTTTATAGAATAAGCAGAACTGAACTGATGAAGATGTAACTTATTATTATACGATGTTAAATGTACAATATATAGAGTAAGCTTTATAGCTGTTACAGAGAAATAGGATACAATGGACAAGATTCAAGAATTCAAACTTAAAGGATATAATCTGAACTGAATCCTAGAAATACGATAACAGCATGAACTAAGTCTGTTGGCTTACACGCCCCTGCAAGATGGGCGTTGAATCAGCAACACCAATCTTGGACAGAAGAAGCAGGTGTCGTTGACGTGGCAAAGGCTTAGTGAGGCAGTCTGCAAGTTGATCTTTAGTGGAGACATGTTGCACAACCTTTCTCTTTAATTCTGTGTGTGTAAATATGACTTGATATGTTATGTGTTAGATAATATGGTGTATTTATGTTTTATTTATTTTAAGGGTAATTTAGTTTTTTATTTGTTGCATATATATTTTTACTTTTTTTTTCTATTCTTGTAATGGTGACTAATTTACTTTACAATAGAGAACTCTAACCATTTTTCTTTTCTCCCTTATTCTTTTCCTCTTCCTCATATGTATTACTAATCTTAACATGGTATCAAGAGCAAGGATGATTCTGGCCACAACTTTTTGAAGCGCGACCCAGATGCCATTCCGTTCATTTCGACAGCAACCTAGGTAATTTTTTTGTTAGCAATTTGTTCTTCCTTTTGGAGTTCTCTTTGTTAGGGTTTTGTAGAGACTCATTTGTATAAATTGGGGTTTTCTTTTCTTTGTTTTGTGATTGTTTGCAATGGCTGGAGAAAAAGATGATTCTCTTCAATCCATTAGTGTGCAGTTGAATAGGCAGAATTATTCATATTGGAGTTATGTGCTGAAGAATTTTTTGAAAGGCAAGAGAATGTGGGATTATGTTTCTGAAATTTCTGTTAAGCCAAAACATGAAAAAGATGAGAAATATGCAACAGAGTTAGAAACCTGGGAGGTAAATAATTCGAAGATTATTACTTGGATCAAAAACTCTGTTTCGCAGTCTATAGGGGTTCAACTAGCAAAATATGAAACGGCTAAGGAGGTTTCGAATCATTTGAAAAAGTTGTATGTGCAATCTGATTTTGCAAAACAATATCAGTTAGAGATAGATATTCGAGCTCTTCAATAAAACAACATGAGCATACAGGAATTTCACTCTGCTATGAGCAATCTTTGGGACCAGTTGGCTCTCACTGAATCTACTGAGTTACAAGCTTTTAAGTCGTACATTAACCGTAGAGAAGAACAACGTCTGGTTCAGTTTTTGATGGCTCTTCGAGATGATTTTGAAGGGCTTCGTAGAACAATTTTGCACCATAATCCTCTTCCAACTGTTAATTCGATTGTTAATGAATTGTTAGCTGAAGAGATTCAACTGAAGTCTCAATCAGAAAAAGGGAATGTAGACAAAGGAATCCTCCCCAACCCATCTATTTTTGCTGTTCTTTCTAACAGAGGTAAATCTCATGGAAAGGTTGGTTACGATGAATGTAGTTTTTGCAAGCAGAAGGGTCATTGGAAAGCTCAATGTCCAAAATTGTTGAATAAGTCACAACAAGCACAACAGTCATCTCAATGGAGACCTCCCAGTCAGTTTGGACAATGAAACTTCAAACCTCCAACATCAAATGTTGTTGCAGTTGTTCCTCCGTCAGTTGAGAGTACATTATTTTCTAGTCCTACAATATCTGATCTTGCTGAGCAATTCCAGAGGTTTTTGCCACACAACCATATGACATGTCTGCTCAATCCAATATAGATTTGCCCTCCCCTAGCTCATCAGGTATATCTTCATCCATATGGATCCTTGACTCTGGAGCCTCTCATCATATGTCATCTGATTTAAATCATTTGTGTCTTTACATCATGTCTCACCTGTGTCAGTCATGACTGCTAATAGCACTCCTATGCCATTAGCAGGCACTGGATCTGTTTCTACATCTCATTTGTCCATTTTAGATGTTTACTACATTCCTAATCTCACTTTGAGTCTTGTTTCTATTAGTTAATTATGTGCTTCTGGTTACTCAGTTTTATTTTCTTCCACCTCTTGTTTTGTGCAGGATCTACAATCCAGGAGGCTAATTGGGACAAGCCGTAGGCAGAGGGGACTTTATATTCTGGATAAACTGAGAGTTCCATACGTTGCAACTTCTAGTGTTGACACGTCGTATTTTCATTTGAATTCCTCGTCTTATAGTTTTTATTTATGACATTCTCATCTTGGACATGTTTCTTCTTCCCGTCTGAAATACTTAGCTTCTATAGGAGCTTTAGGAAAGTTGCAATCTAATGATATTTCTG
This sequence comes from Ormosia emarginata, assembly GCA_029884605.1. NCBI lineage: Eukaryota > Viridiplantae > Streptophyta > Magnoliopsida > Fabales > Fabaceae > Ormosia > Ormosia emarginata. Next base: position 58,553,813 of record JAQQTP010000082.1, on the reverse strand, counting down.
ACTGTTGTGGTTGCAAACTTGCTAAGTTTATTGTTTGGCCTTTTTCTAAAAGTATTTCAGTTTCTGTTGCACCTTTTGACTTGGTTCATTTTGATGTATGGGGACTATCACCAGTTGTTACCAAAGGTGGTTCTAGATATTATGTATCGTTCATTAATGATTGCACTCGTTATTGTTGGGTTTATCTTATGAAACATCGTTCTGAATTTCTTGGCATTTATCATATGTTTCGTGCTTTTGTTAAAACTCAACATAATGTTGTTATCAAGTGCTTTCGATGTGATCTAGGTGGTGAATATACTTCTAATAAATTCCTTGAATTACTTGTTTCTGATGGGACTTTTCACCAAACTTCGTGTACTGACACTCCTGAACAAAATGGAGTTGCTGAAAGGAAACATTGCCACATTGTTGAAACTGCTCGTTCCCTTCTTCTGTCTGCCTTTGTTCCAAGTGAGTTTTGGGGGGAAGCTGTCCTCACTGCAGTACATGTCATTAACAGAATTCCTTCTTCTGTTACTTCAGGTTTGTCTCCCTTTGAGAAATTATATGGTTGTGTTCCTGATTATTCAGCCTTGAGAGTCTTTGGTTCTACTTGCTTTGTTCTTCGTCCTCATGTAGAACGTAGTAAGTTGTCTTCTCGTTCAGCGATTTGTGTTTTTCTTGGTTATGGTGATGGTCAGAAGGGTTATCGTTGTTATGATCCTGCAAATCAAAAACTTTATATCTCACGTCATGTAGTGTTTCTTGAGCATATTCCCTTTTATTCCATTCTTTCTCGTCAGCATGTCCTTATCAAATCTGATCACATCCACATTGATCCTTTTCACACAGATTCTGACATCACTCCTCTTCCTGTGGCCCATAACCAAAATAATTCTGATATTGAGCTTTACAGGGTCGATACTAGTAGTTCTGTAGATTCAGATGCCTCCTCTGTCCCCGCGCCTCCCTAAGAACCTTCTGTGATCGTGGATCCTCCTCCTCCTCGTTATCCTCATCGTGATCGTAAGTCCACTAAATTACCATATTTTGTTTATTCTAGCTATTCTACTTCTTTTGCTTCCTTCTTAACCTCTATTCACAGTTTATTTGAGCCCTCTTCCTATAAATAGGTTGTTCTTGATCCTCTTTGGCAGCAGGCTATGGCAGAGGAACTTTCTACTTTGCACAAGACAGATACTTGGAACCTTGTCTCTCTTCCGCTAGGAAAAACTATAATTGGTTCTCGTTAGGCATATAAGATCAAAACCAAGTTTGATGGGTCTGTTGAGAGATACAAAACTCGCTTAGTTGTTAAAAGCTTTTCTCAACAATATGGTATGGATCATGAAGAAACTTTTGCTTCTGTTGCCAAAATGATTACTATTCGTACTCTTATTGCAGTCGCATCTATCCGCCAGTGGCATATTTCTCAAATGGATGTTAAAAATGCCTTCTTGAATGGTGATCTTTAAGAAGAGGTTTATATGGTTCCTCCACAAGGTGTTTCTCATAATCCAGGTGAAGTTTGTAAATTGAAAAAGGCTTTCTACGGGCTCAAACAAGCTCCCTGCGCTTGGTTTGAAAAGTTCTAAATTGTGATTACATCTCTTGGCTTCCACTCTAGCTCGCATGATTCTGCTTTGTTTCTCAGGTGCACTTCTCATGGTCATATCCTGCTCGCCTTATACGTTGATGACATGATCATTACTGGGGATGATGATGACGGGATTGTGGAGTTGAAACTTCAATTGGCCCATTAGTTTAAGATGAAAGACTTAGGTACTCTTCGTTACTTTTTGGGGATTGAAGTTGCTTACTCTCCTAGAGGTTACCTCCTTTCTCAATCTAAGTACATTGGCACCATTCTTGAACAAGCTCATCTCTCTGATACTAGAACAAAGGATACTCCTCTTGAGCATAATGTTCGGTATACCTCTTCTGATGGTGTTCCTTTGTCAGATCCCACTTTGTATCGTACTCTTGTTGGCAGTTTGGTATATCTTACCATCACTAGACCTGATATTACTTTTGCAGTGCATGTTGTTAGTCAGTTTGTTGCTTCTCCTACTACGGTTCGTTGGACAGCTGTTCTTCGCATTCTTCGTTATCTTCGGGGTACTCAATTTTAGAGTCTTCTCTTTCCTTCATCATCTTCCTTGGAATTACGTGCTTACTCAGATGCTGATTGGGGTGGTGACACCATCGATCGTAAGTCTACCATAGGGTTTTGCATCTTTCTGGGGGATTCTCTCATTTCTTGGAAGAGTAAGAAGCAAGCTGTTGTCTCTCGCTCTTCTACCGAAGCTGAGTACCGCGCCATGACATCCACTACTGCCGAAATAGTTTGGTTGCGTTGGTTACTTGAGTCTATGGGTGTCACTTCCCTTAGACCCACTCCTATGTGTTATGATAATATAAGTGTTATACAAATCACTCGCAACTCAGTCTTCCATGAACGCACCAAGCATATTGAGATTGACTGTCATTTCACTCGACACCACTTTCAGCATGGGACCATCACTTTACCCTTCATATCTTCCTCCATTCAAATTGCTGACTTGTTTACAAAGTTGCATTCCACTCCACGCTTTTGTTTTTTGATTAGCAAACTCTCAATGCTTCCTGTTGATGTATCGTGAGTTTGAGGGGGAATGTTAGATAATATGGTGCATTTATATTTTATTTATCTTAATGGTAGTTTAGTCTTTTATTTGTTGCATATATATTTTTACAATTTTTTCTATTCTTGTAATGTTAGTTGATTTACTTTGCAATAGAGAATCCTAACCACTTTTCTTTTTTCCTTATTATTCTCCTCTTCCTCATATGTATTGCTAATCTTAGCATTATGCACACAAGAATATCTTTAAGTCTCGAACGAAATGAAGGCCATGAAAGATGGTACATTTCAAATAACGAAGCAATCGTTTCAAGGCAGCCATGTGAGATGATGTCCGTTTGTGCATGAATTGGGCAAGTCTGTTAACAGAGAAAGCAATATCAGGCCGTGTTATGGACAGATACTGAAGACTACCAAGGATGCTGCGATATAGAGAGGCATCTGTAGTAGCTGAACCATCATGAAGAGAGTGTGACAGAGGTAGAAAGAGGAGTCTGAGTAGACCTGGCTTCACTCATGTTGGTGCAAACCAGAAGGTCCCGAATGTATTTATGTTGACTGAGAAAGAGACCTTGCTTGGTTGGCAGTACCTCGATGCCCAGAAAATAATGAACAGAGCCAAGATCCTTGATGGAAAATTGAGCAGCTAGCTTTGAAATGCAATCATGAATGGGTGAAGGAGAATTCCCAGTAATGAGAATGTTGTCAACAAAAACCAATACAAATAAATTAATGTTGTCCTTTCTGAAAATGAAAAGTGAGGCATCCGACTTTGAAGCTTGTAAACCATAAGAGCAGAGATGAGAGCATAACGTGTGAAACTATGCATGTGGGGCTTGTTGGCGAGTTGTGGAAATGCTATTGTTCATACTGTCGCCAAGTTGGCAGTAGCTAACTAGTTTCCCAGCAGTTGGGTGGGAACACTTCCATCAAAGATAAGAGTATTTGAAGCGTCACGATTCAGCTTGCCTCTGATGCCCTCAATGCTTCCAAGCGTGTGTGATGTGGTTTGATTAACATCTGCATTGCTGGATCGGAACCGGGTTTGAGTTATATGCCTTGTTCTCGGTTTCAAGCAGGTAACCAAAGCTACAAGGGTGTGTTTAACCTTCAAGAGGTTCAAACAGATCCCACTTTCTTTCTTCTCTCTGATAAGTTATAGGAGTTTCTGTCCTTTCGTCTCTAGGATGGATCTATCAAGATCTTGCGGTTGTACTAAATTGTCTTTTGATGTTTGTATCTACTGGGTTGGGCCTTGAATTTAGCTACTTGTTTACTTTGAACATATGGCAAAAAAAAAAAAGTCCCAAGTAGCTGTTTTTTTGTATGAATCGGTCCTAATTATGTATGTTGTGAAACCTTTTTTTTTTTTTTCGTTTAGGAACTTGATCTTATGTGAACATTCATAATTTGTAGAAAAGAGTTTAATTTTGATACATTATTAATATAATTTTTTTTATATCTTAGAGTTTAATTTTAATATATTATTAATATAAAACTTTTTATACTATTATCTAATCTTATATATTTTTACATCTTAGAGAAAAGTAATTTCAAAAGATTAGCAACTGTATAATTCAAATTCAATGGCCTACCTTTGATTTGTGTGTATTTTTTGGGAGACAAAACAAGTATAACCATAAATTTCTCTTTAAAATAAGATACTTGCCAAATATTTCTGTATATTTTTAAATTATGGGGTGTGGTTCAATTGACAAACTGAATTCTATATAGACATAACAACTCAAAATTCATTGACAGGGGCGGCTCAACCTATTTGGCGGCCTAAATCCAAATTGTAAAATGATTAAGTTATTGATAAGGAAGGCAAAACTATATAAAAAGAAATGAGGGAGTGAATATTAAAAATTAAAAAGTTAGTCGTATAAGAAAAATTGACAATTAAAAAAACTATTAAGTATTCAACATGAATGAAAAAGAATTTATAATTACTATGATAGATAAATGAGAGAGAAAAATAAAATTTGTGGGTGATAATTATTAAGTAATTGACTAGTAAGAAGAGATAAAGAAATATAAAAAACTTAACTAGGCATTAAGTGAAGAGAATAAGAAAGTATTTGGCCTTTTATTAATTGTATTAATTAATTATTATTATACTTAATTTTATGAATAAGTTATACATTTACCAATATATATATATATATATATATAATTTTTTAAATATATAAATATAACATTTTTTTAAAAAATGAGGCCTTATAAATGAGAGGTTTAAAGCAAGTGCTTTATTAGCTGCTACTGTTCATTGAAAGCATATAGAGCTGATCTAACGACTTAGTAGAAATTAGAACCACAATAAATGTGAAAATATTTTGTAGTCTCTTTAAAAATAATCTCTATTTTTTAAAATGAAGTTTAGCTATAAAAAGTGATTCGCAAAGTCAAAAATTGATCTCAGTAACAGCTGTTACCCATTTTCCTAAGTACCAATTTGGGATGGAAAGTGGAAATTGACTCTCTTTGTTTTTATGGTAAAGGACAGAAACTGTAGTTACCAATGGCCGTGTACTTATCTTTTTTTGCCCAAGTTCAGTCAAAGCTAGGTTTATGGCCTGCAGTGGATTTTATGTTTTCAATTGATTCTTACACAATGTTTTAGTCACGATTTTATACAAATGCAGGATAACTCCATCTAAATTCAATAAAAATGCTATGAAGTCTAGCCACCTAAACCCAAAACAGTCATTGTTAGGTAGCATTGCTATTATAGTGCTTAAATAGATATGTGCTGGCGCATTATTGTTATAATACGTAAAGAAAAATGATAATTTTATATTATTTTTTATCTCATATTATTTATTATTTTATTTTTTAATAATCATAATTAAGTGAAATAAAATAATAAAAAAATGATATAATTAAAATAATATAAAAAAATGTGATAAGAAAATCAAAATTGATACTTAAATATAATTATGTGATAGTGGCTTTACTATTTTAGTACTTGTGCTCTTGCTTTTCGTGTATAAAAGGAAGACAATCCATCTAACGTATTGTCTCAAGGTGCGTTCATAACAAACCCATTCATTAATTTCTCTTCACTAGCTCTTCTCTCTTTGTTCAGTCACTCACCATGAGCGCAGAAAATCAGCTTGGCAAATTAGGCTTGATGTTTTCTAATGCAAAACCATACCTTTTAATGATCGGCTTGCAATTTGGCATGGCAGGCAATTACATCTTCGGCAAGGATTTTCTTGACCATGGGATGAGTCGTTTTGTGTTCATTGTCTACCGCAATGCCATGGCTACAATTGCCCTTGCCCCTTTCGCTTTCATTATTGAAAGGTGTCACTATATTTGTCAGTCACTAGTTTTACACATTCCCTCCGTATCTTCCATAATATTGCTATCTAATTAAAAGAGTACGTTCTATGACTATCCATCAGGGTCTTTCATGAAGATGGTGGAGTCAATTTTAAAATTACTTTTAGTAATTTTTTTTAATAATTATTGTTTTTTCAGGAAAAGTAGGCCCAAGATGACATTCCCAGTCTTTCTACAGATAATGGTCCTGGGATTTCTGGAGTAATGATCCAAAACCTTACATATATATATATACATATGACAAGTGCACTATATCTGCAAGCATGCATACGGAGGCATCCGAACGCATATCTATTTGCAGTTCATGCTCATTTGGGGAGAAATATCTTCTTTTCTAGGATAATAACCTTGTCAAATGTATGCATGTGTCTCATTTTAACCAGGCCAGTTTTTAATCAAAGCTTCACTTACTTGGGGATGAAGTACACTTCGGCTTCATTCACATCTGCTATTATGAATGCTGTGCCCTCTTTCACCTTTTTGCTTGCAGTCATTTTCCGGTAATGAATTAGGATCAGAGTACTTTCATTTCCATATAATTAATAGGGAATACACTAGATTTGTATAAATAAAAGATATATATATTGTGAGAGAAGTGTTTATTATAAGGGATAAAAATAATAAATTTTGATTATTAAATTTTATATAAATAATTAAAATTAAAATATAAATACATATTATTATTTTAAATGATCACATAACCTTTAAATAATTTTTAATTTTAACTATTTATATATAATTTTATGATCAAAATATATTTTTCTTACCTTCTTAAAATCAACTCTTTTCATTAGATATATCTCACATATATATATAATTTCTCGATTAAGTGCAATATAATATGTAAAATATGGATTAATCATTGCTAGATACCCCTTTTGTTTTCGCTAGGTTGGAACAGCTAAAATTTAAGGAGGTTCGGAGTCAAGCCAAGGTGATTGGAACATTAGTAACCTTTGGAGGTGCTGTTCTAATGGCAATGTACAAAGGTCCTGGAGTCAACCTTTTTCATTCTGGAAGCACAACCCACCATGCAGATGAAGGCCAATTCTCTCACAACCACCAAACAACTGGGGCTGTTTATATACTAATGGGTTGTGTGGCTTTGTCTTCTTTCTACATTTTGCAGGTGAACCCCACAAATACATATACACATTTATGAGTATGACTAGACTTTCGTTCCACTTACATAAAGATTTTTTTAAGCACATATATTTTAAAAAATAAAAGGTAATTACTTTCTTGTTTTGTAATAATCAATTAATGGACTAATTTTCATAATTAAGTAAAGTGTGTGAGAATAATGTTTTGTTTGAGTAAAATATTGTTTGAGGACCTAAACTTTTTATGATAAACTAATTAAGAGACTAAAATTTTATTGTTATCAATTAAATATTTAATTTTATTAAAATATATTTTTATTAATAAGAATGCTAAAATAACAAGGATATCCAACTTAAAAAATAAAAAAAATTTATAACATGAACAAAATACATAGTATATGTGTCCTAAATTTTTTCTCTAATTGATAAATATTATTAAAATATTTTTTATTAAAATTGAGATTTTTAATTGGTAATCCAAACAAAATTAAGATTCTTAATTAGTAAATTTTAAAGATAAGATCGTTAATTAATTATCACTTAAAATTGAGTTTCTTTTATAATACTTTTGTTGCTGATATGGACTTGTAATTTTGTGGGAACTTGCAGTCCATAACGATAGAAAGATACCCGGCGGAGCTATCATTGGCTACCTTGATATGCCTGGTGGGTACAGTGCAAACTACGGCAGTGGCACTTGTGGCGGAGCGTCACTCCCGCGCTTGGGCCATTGATTGGGACTATAGGCTCTATGCTCCTCTTTACACGGTTTGTACAAATTCAACTAAAGTACTCTTTTAAGACCAAAAAAAAAAAAAACTAAAATACTCTTTTATTCTCTTCAAATTCCTGCGGAGTACCATTACTATTTTTTCCTTTTACGGTAAAAGTATTTTTGAATTAATTTTTACGTGGAAGTACTCCTCTAGTATGCTTGTGGATGATTAGGCTCAAATGAAATCGGTGACATAAGGAGGGATAATATTAAGAATGATGTTCACTTCACAATATGAAAAATAAATAAATGTGTCCATTTACAAGTGTAAGAAGTTGCGTTATTTAGAAAAATCTCGATAATTTTTTTTTTAATCTCGTTTCTTAATTTTTTTAGGGAATAGTAAATTCAGGAATTGCTTACTATGTTCAAGGGCTAGTAATGAAAATAAGAGACCCCGTATTTGCCACAGCCTTTAATCCTCTTTGCATGATCACTGTGGCTGCATTGGGCTCTCTCGTATTAGGAGAACAACTCTATCTTGCAAGGTAAATTTTTACTCCATTTTAGCCCATTTATGCTTTGATATATAGTTTAATAATCTTTTTTGTAATTTCAATTATCAATTCATTTATTTCTTGATAAAAGAAAGAAAAAGAACATTCTTTTTTTTTGGTACATGAACGGGCCAAGGCCCAAAAGAATATTCATTTATTCATTGACGTTTGATCTTTTTTTTTTTTAAAAAAAGATTATAAAGAATTTTAAAAAAATTTAATTAAGAAATGCATAAATTGTATACAATTTATTTAGCATAATTTAAAGCTACTAAGCTACCACCCTATTTTTTTTGTTTTAAAGGGAAAAAAAATGTCGTCCGTCGAATATTTTGGCTCAACTAAAAATATAACAAGTAATGATGATACAGTAATAGCTAGACATGATATGACATGCTAACCAAAAAAAAGTTTTGATATGACTCCAATTAAACTAATACAACTCATTGAACATCTTTGAACTTTCGTGAAACTTTAGAGCGGGGAGCTTTCTGATTAAAAAAAAGGAATTATTGTTAAGCTCAGAGAAAAATGAATTGAATCTCATCAGAAGAACTATAATACAAATTGTTCTTATAGAGCTACATTTTACAAAGAAAAATAACAACTAACTACTTATGGATTTTGAATAAATCTTTATTCTAACAGAAACATAACGAACTTAACATTCCTTCCCTTAAACTATTGCATATCAGAAGACATTCTTTCTGAAGATGTAACTAGTTTAACTTAAGTACTTCACACACTCCTAACTACTCACGAAGCTTGAGAAAGATGTCCAACTTTAAAGGCTTGGTCATCAAATCTGTAATTTGATCCTTTGTTCCACAATGCACTATCTCAATAACACCCTCCTTAGTAAGATCTCTGAGAAAATGAAATCGCATATCAATGTGCTTACTTCTACCATGCATAACTAGGTTCTTTGACAATTTTATAGCTGAGTTGTTGTCACATAACAATGTGGTGCATCCTCCTTGCACATATCCTAACTCTTTCAAGATTCTTCTCATCCAAATAGCTTGACACGCACAAGCTACTGCTGCTACAAATTCTGTCTCTGTAGTGAAGAGTGTGACAATAGGCTGCTTTTTAGAAGTCCAAGCAACTGCTCCACCACTTAACAGGAAAACATATCCTGACGTGCTCTTCCTATCTTCCAAGTCACCTGCATAGTCACTGTCTGTATAAGCCAGCAATCCTTTATTCCCTCCATTCTTATATAAAATACCAAAATTCACAATTCCTTACAAGTATCTTAGAACTCTTTTAGCAACCTGAAAGTGTAATTGAGTTGGCTAGCTCATGTATCTGCTGATAATGCTCACAACAAACATCATATCTGGTCGAGTTGCAGTGATATATATGAGACTTCCTACTATTTGCTTGTAATATGTCTCATTTACCTTTTCTCCATTTTCATCATTGTGCAATTTGTGTCCTGGAACCATAGGAATACCAACTGAGTTGCTATCAGACATGCCAAATCTCCTCAAAACTTCCATGGCATATTTCCTCTGATATATATAAATTCCATGATCCTCTTGCAGAATTTCAATCCCAAGAAAGAATCTCATCTTTTCCAAATTTGTCATTTCAAACTCCTTCTGCATTGAGCTCTTGAAAGAGTTCATCAAATACTCATCATTACCAGTGTAAATGAGATCATCAACATAAACACTGACAATGAGAATATTTCCTTCCTTGCTATATTTTAGAAACAATGTCTGCTCATTCTTGCTTCTTTGAAAACCTTCACTGATGAAATACGACTCTATGCCGCTAAACCAAGCTCTTGGAGCTTGTTAGAGTCCATACAAGGCCTTATGCAACTTGTAGACTTTGTGTTCACTGCCCTGCTTCACATAACTCTTTGGCTGTTCAACATACACATCTTCATTCAACTTTCCATATAGGAAAGCAGACTTGACATCTAATTGATATAATTTCCAGCCTCTGTGTGCTGCAATTGCAATTACCATTCTCACAGTGTCCATCCTACTTACTGGTGCAAACACCTCAGTATAGTCCACTCCATATTGCTGGGAATACCCTTTAGCGACTAATCTTGCCTTATACTTATCCACTTGATCAAGTTCATTTAGCTTAGTCATGTAGATCCATTTGACTCCTATCTTCTTTGCCCTATCTAGTAGATCAATAAGCTCCCAAGTTCTATTTTTAATGATGGAATTGATCTTTGCATCCATGGCTATCCTCCATTTTGAATTCTTTACTGCTACTTCAAATGTCTCAAGGTCTGCTGAATCAACTTGAGCCATATTTACTGCATCTTCTTCTCCTTCTGAAAGATCTTCACCAGTGACATAGTCTCTCATCCATCTAGGGGGATATCTATCTCTTCCTTCTCTATTTCTTTCAGCTTCTGTTTCTGCATTGAGAGGCAAATCACATCCATTTCCTCCTTCATTTGATTTACTATCTGCTTCATTCTCCTCTTCTGTGTTGTTTTCTATATCAGCTCATTCCATGTCCACTGTCAACTCTTCCTTGTGATTAGTCTCCCAATTCCACTGAGTTTCTTCTTCAAAAACCACATCTCTGCTTATAATGATCTTCCTTGTATTTGGATCATATAACCTATATCATTTGGATTCATCACTCATCCCAAGAAGTACACATTTGCGACTCTTATTCTCTAGTTTGGTTCTTTTAACATCTGGAATATGCACATGTGCCACACATCCAAATACTCTGAAATGTTCAACTGAAGGTTTTATGCCACGCCGTGCCTCTTCTGGAGTCTGGTTCTTCACAGCCAAGGTTGGAGATCTGTTCAATACATACACAGTCCAGTTCACTGCCTCAGGCCAGAAACTTTTGGGAATTTTCTTTTCTGAGAGCAATGTTCTGACCATGTTCATGATTGTTCTGTTTTTCCTCTCAGCTACCCCATTTTGTTGAGGGGTGTAAGCTATGGTTAATTGCCTTTTGATTCCATTCTTTTGACAGTAATCATTAAATTCCATGGAAGTAAATTCTTCCTCTCTATCTGTTCTAAAACATTTGATTGGCAAACCTGTTTCTTTTTCAACTAAATTCTTAAAACACTTGAAGTAATGAAAAGCTTCTGATTTTTCAACTAAGAAGTATATACATGCTTTTCTTGAAAAATCATCTATAAAGCATAAGAAATACCTCTTTTGACTATTAGAAGCTGGGGTGATAGGACCACAAATGTCTGCATGAATTAGCTCCAATTTCTGAGTTGCTCTCCACTAGCTTTTCTTAGGAATTGGATCTCGATGTTGCTTTCCCTTCATACAGTTTGTGCACACTACTTCTGAGACTGTTAACTGAGGAAGACCACGAACCATTCCCTTACTATATAGAGTTTTTAATCCTTTGTGGCTCAAGTGTCCTATATCTACAATGCCACAAGTGTGAAAGAAATTGTGCACTGGTATGGAAACAAGAACCCTTCTTGATAGGAAATTGAGCAAATAGAATAAACATTCTATTTGTTGTCATACTGGTCTCAAGAATTAGACCTTTCTCAAGATGATACACTTTGCACTTTCCTGACTGGAACATCACAGTTAACCCTCTTTCTTGCAACTGTCCTATACTCAAGAGGTTGTTCTTGAGTTCAGGCACAAAAAACACATCACAGATCACATGTGTAACTCCATTCATGCTCAGCTTCACACTTCCTCTTCCAGTCACATCCATCCTTGTATTATTACTAAGTTTCACCTGTTGCTTGAAACTTTTATCTATTTCACAGAACCAAGATTTCTTTCCACACATATGGTTTGAGCATCCAAAGTCCAAGAACCAAGCATCTGCTCGTTGCATATCATATTTCTCCTCATAAGCCATCAATAGCAGTTCTTCCTCCTCATTGAATTCTGCATAATTCATCTCCTTATCCCAGTTTGGACATTCATACTTGTCATGCCCTATCTTGTGACATTTGAAGCATTCAACTGTGGCTCTACTTTGTCTCCCTCTTCCTCTTCCTCTATAGCCACCTCTTCCTCTGCCTCCAAATTCATTTCTTTCTTCAGAACTGACCTTTAAAGCCTGCTCCTCTCCTTGGTTCTTGTGAAACTTCTGTTCATGGACTATTAATGAACTTTGCAGTTCATCAATAGATAGCACATCTGTGTCCTTAGACTCCTCAATTGAACAAAAAATGTAGTTAAATTTGTCAGTTAAGGATCTAAGGATCTTTTCAACAATAGTAACATCTTTCATTTGTTCTCCATATATTCTCATTTTATTTGCTACACTCATAACTCTAGAGAAGTAGTCAGTAATAGTTTCACTTGTCTTCATCTCAAGAACCTCAAATTCCTTCCTCAAAGCTTGAAGAATGGATCGCTTTACCCTGGCATTGCCTTCATACTTCCTTTTCATCGAATCCCAAATCTCCTTTGAAGTGTTCTTCTGCAAGATCGTCTCCAAGATTGTCTTGTCTATTGCTTGAAACAGGTAATTTTTCACCTTGAGATCTTTCAGCTTTAAGTCATCAAGTTTCTTCTGCTACGTCTCGTTCAGCAATTGCCCTTTCTCTGGTTCTGTGAAACCTGTTTTGACTAAGCTCCAATACTCTTTGGACTTCAGAAAATTCTCCATTAGCATGCTCCAATGGTCATAGTGACCATCGAAACGAGGGATTGCAGGTTGCACAAAGTTTCCTTCATTCGCCATTTCGTCAACACTTCTAAAGTATGCAACTTTTCTTCTTAGGCCCCAGAAGGAGCTCTGATGCCAAAATGTTAAGTTCAGAGAAAAATGAATTGAATCTCACCAGAAGAACTGTAATACAAACTACTCTTATAGAACTACACTTTACAAAGGAGAACAACTAACTAACTGAAAAATAACAATTAACTACTTATGAACTTTGAATAAGTCTTTATTCTAACAGAAACATAACGAACTTAACAATTATGAGACTATGGATACAACTAAATTACCTATATATATTGACACACATAATATTTATTACGTGGACCACAGTATCATTGGAGGCATCATCATCGCAGTGGGCCTTTACTCAGTTGTGTGGGGCAAAGCCAAGGACTGCTCAGACCCCAAATTACCATCAGAGGCAGCAGAGGAAACAAAGTCACTGCCAACTATAGCAACTGATGATTCCAAAATTGGTATTGCTGTGAATTTGGAAAACCAGCCATCAGCCAATCAGAAATTAGAGGAGCCCAACAAAGTGGGGCAAGAAACAGAGTTGTATACTATTGCGAAACTTTAACAAGTGAGTGACTTCTTTGTCCATCCGCAATGTTTGGGGAAAGTGACAGGGGAAAATGCCCCTTGTCAAATTTCAATGTGCCAAGCCAAGAAATAGTCCGAGCCTAAGCTTCGGGGATTAGCCACATATTGTAAATAGTGTTGAACAAGCAAGTAGGCATGTCATGTTTCTTAATTCTTAGAGTAGATAATGTTGTTCAGTTGGTTGCAGATCTTCACCCAGGATGGGCTTTACTTTCATGTTATTTGTTTTCGTTTAGTAACCTCTGTATGTAGGTGGCGTTTAGGGTACAATAACCATGCATGCAACAGCCTCTTTTACTTTCAATCATCGGTTTTTGGTTTTTTTTTTTTTGTTCTTTTGTCTTTTTTTATTTGGTTGAGTATATATGTAGATTTGAGTGTATATAAATATTATTAATTAAAATTTACATAATTTTTTGTACACGTATAATTATTTATAAAAAAAATAATTTAGCTATATTTATATATAAATCTAAATATATATAAAATTAAAATATGTAAAATTTTTATATGTATAATTATTTATAAAAAAAATTATCTAATTTTTTTGTGTGTGAACTTAGGTGTGTGTAAAAATATTATCAATTAAAATATAAATAATTTCACATATGTACATTTATCTATTGCAAAAAAAAAAAAAGTTGAATGGGTTACATATGACCAATTTGCACCATTGATCTATTTTTTTCAAAGATCAACTGTGCAAACTGGTTGTTGTTGTATATCCGTACTTGGTGTATTGAAAACAAAACCGTATAAGCAAGGTAGTGGGGATTGGACGCATTTAGCATACAACAACTGTCATATACAACATCCACTTTTCTCGTGAATCATTGGTCTTTTGTTTTTTGTTTTTGTTTTTGTACTTTTGGCTTTTTTTATGAGTTTTATTAAGGACTCTTTTTAAAGAAACTAAAATAGAATTTTTTTTTTTAATAAAAACAAGGTATTCAATGCATTAGAAATTGAAAAAAACTTTACTATTTATCTTGTTTTCATTAAAAGCTTTCTATATTGATTTCCTTAACAAATATCCTTAACAAAATCTTTTTTTTTTCATTTGGCTTGATGTATATTGTAATACCCTGAATTTCTTATCTCTTAAATAATAATTTTGACTGTTAACAGAATTTTACTGTTTAGTAATTTAAATGACCGTAAAATTATTTTGTTTATTCCGTCAGTATTTGATCGTTTTGAGTGATTTCTCAGTGTCGGAAAAATAATAATTTTTAAGTCGGAAAATCTTTAAATATTTATTTCTCTTGACTGTTAATTATTTTTAATAATTTGACTTGATTTTCATACGTTTTCTAATATTTGTGATTTTTGTGGATGATTATGAATTTTTTGATTGTATGTGGGCCCAGGTGGTCCTATGTGGGCCCAGGTGACCTTACGTGGGCCCAGGTGGATCCCGCCAAGTGAAAATTTTTCTACGCATAGAAAAATTTATACTGTTTAGACGGAGACAGAGGATCTTACTAAACCTGAATCCGAAAACAGTTTTAGAAAATTTCTTGATCTTGTGTTTTGTCTTCGTATTTATTTATCTACGATAAAAATACAGTAAATATATTCTTTCATGGGATTTTAGCAGATAAAAATAGAAATTATACTATTAAGTCAATATTAGTGATTGTGACAATTTTGATGGACCAATAGGAAACAAGTCTAATATTGAAGATTTTGATATCAACCGTTGATTTAATCGACAGTAAAGACTTGATCTTGATTTAATCAACGGTGGAGATGAATCAATTATGACCATTGGATATGGATTTAATCAATGGTAGAGATTTGGTCTCAAAAAGTGACAAAGACCATTTATGACCATTGGATGAATAATTAATCAAGGGTGAAGATTTGGTCTTGTAAAGTAACAATGATCATTTATGACCATTGGATTTGGATTTAATCAATGGTGGAGAATTAGTCTTAAAAAGTAGCAAAGACTAATTATGACCCTGGATTAAAAGTAAGAAGGAGTAATCTTGACCCTTTATTTTAGAAACACATCTAATGGCTAGAATTTAAAGGAGAAAGATCCAATGACCTAGATTAAGTCTTCTAAATCAAAATTCTACCTAAATCCTAACCATTGAATTAATCAATGGCTTAAATGGTTTCAAATAATGATGGCGAGGAGAATTGTCACATTTGGAGATGCAAAGGAAGGAGGAGACAATTTTGAATAGGCTTTTTTAGGCCAAAGAAAAAGTTTGAAGACCATTATTACCTATTTTGATCAATCTTCATCATTCATTGATTTTCATAAAGCAAAAATATTTTCTTTCTTTCTCTCCAAGCATAGTTACGGTCATGCAAAGCTAAAAGGGGGCCAATTTGATTCAATAAATTCATGTTCCATTATTTGTATTACACAACAAAGAAATAATCAATAATGGAGACTTGCTTCAAGGAAGCTACGACAATGCATCCATTTGTGAGGCAAATTATTACAAGTCAATTCCTATCATTTTCTATCAACTTGTCTTGGTCAACATGCATTATTATTGATTTATTTGCATCCTTAGGAGAGTGTTTGGAGGGGGGGATAGTTTTGGAGGCCTTAAGGCCATAGCAACAAGTCTATGACCATTATTACTCCATTTTGGTCATTATTGATATCATTGATCACCTTTGTCTCCTCCAAAAAGTCAAAGCTCTCCAAAACAAATTTTTTCTCCTTTCTTTTCTCCTCTATGTTTCGGTCATGACCATCAAGAACAACTTCCATCACTTTTTAATTTCATCCAACCATAGATCTTGAATCTACATGATATTCTAAGCAACTTTCATGTTGGAGATTTCCTCCAAATCATTCATCTTCATGGACTTTCTTCAAGATCAAAGTTATGGGGTATTTATGGTGAAGTGTAAGGAAACTTCATTTCTTCTCTTCTTTTTCATGATCTAAACCATGTTTGATCCATGGTTTCTCTTAATCAAGCTTAGTATACTAATTTTTATGTATTTTGTTTTGTATTTGAGAAGCCCTTGATGGTGAAGGACTTGGAAAAAGAAGCAAAACAAAGAGCTTTTGAGGATCTTCAAGAGGTAAGAGGGAGATCCATCTCACCAACCAAGCATGGTGGTGAGAGATGGTTATATATTTGATGGATGTTGAATCCATGTGATGATTCATATCCATGGTCATGTAATTAATTTGTGGGTGTTTATGAGAACTTTGATTAATTGCTTATGCTTAATATGCTTTGCATGAATTTATGATTTTAATGGTATGCTTATACTATGCATGATGATAATATGGCATGCTTTTGATATATATATATATATATATATATATATATATATATATATATATATATATATATATATATATATATATATATGTGTATATGATGTGATGATTTGATGATGGAAAGGAAATCAATTTTTGGCTTCAATGGCCAAGGAGAGAGGCTACGGTTTTGATGCTCATAATTAGAGATTCATGTTGAAATTTTTCAAGAACAAAAAAATTGATTTGTTTAATGAAAATTATGAAGTGGAGAAAAATGAATTTTCTTGGTTCTAAAGGCTATGGGATTTTCGGTCAAGACTCCTCAACATAGGTGTTTATAACTTAAGATTTTCATGAAAGATTAAAAATTGGATTGATTTGAAGAGTATGGAAAATAAACAAAGGATATGTTTTTCAAGAGAACAAGAATATGGTTTTGAAGGATTTTTATTGATTTATTTTGTGTAAAAAGATCCTAAGTGTTTTTCTAAACATGAGTTTTGAATGAAACGGGCAAACGTTGATTTTAAGGATTTGCAAAGAAAGTAAAAATGAATTTGAACAAATGGGTTTGGTTTTTATGACCATGAATCACACGATTTTGAAAACAAAATTTTAATGGTTTTGTTTGTGTAAAACCATATCAATTTAGAAGGAAAAATATTTGATGGTTTTCAATAATCATGTCACGCTTTTAGAAGGTTTGTAATGCCTTGGTTTTATAAAATAAAGTAATTTTCAAAGTAGAAATACAGTTTGGTTTAATACAAGGATTTTAGAAAGGGAATCAGAGTATTTTATCACTTGAGAAAATTTTGTAAACGAAAGACAAAGAGAGGTTGAAAATGTTTTAACTTCAATTTATTTTGAAGAGAATTGATTTTAAAATTGATTTGATAAAAATGGAGAATATAATGGTGATTTGAGAATTTACTAACGTATAACTTATTTTCAAGTTTTGGAGTACATTAGGAAAATTTAAGATTTTGAAACATTGATTTACATCAATGGAAAATTGATTTTGTGAATTATATTCAGAAAGAATTTCTTGAGTAAAGAAAGAATGGAAAAAGATTTTATTGAGTAAGAAAATATATTAAATGAAGTATAAAGTTATATTATTTTGAGAAAAGTTGAAAAAGAATTTTTGAAGGTTAAGAAATATTTTCTCGTAATGAAATTGTGGTGAAAAAATTATTTGCGTAGCTTAAAAACGATTTGAAATGCAAAGAAAATATTTTTACGCAATTTGAAAAATGTGTTGAAAAATGATATTAATTTATTTAAGTCCAAAATAATGTTTGGAATATTGAGGAATATTTTACGTGATTGTAAAATATTGAAAAATATTTTACGCATCTTAAAAACAATTTGAAATACAGTAAAATATTTCTACGCAATTTGAATTACGTTTAAATATTTTACGTAATTTGAACTACTATTGAAAAATCAATATATGATTTAAAAGTGATAGAATATTTTTACGTGATTGTGAAAATGACAAAAAATTGTTATGTGATTTGGAAAGTGTTTTAAATATTTTGAGAATGATGAAAAATGATTTACGCGACTTAAAAGAATGATTTTTAAGTTACGCGATTTTTAAACAGTGGAAAAATACTATGCGATTTGAGAAACGTATATTTTTACGCGATTGAGAAAAACGTTAAAAAAAATTAATACGTGGTTTAAAAGTGCAATAGAAGAGTTGCAACATTTTGAAAACGTAACAGAAATGTTACGAAATTTTGTAAACGTAACAGTAGTGTTATGGTATTGTGAAAACGTAATAAAAACATTTTGAAATTTTAAAAATGTAACAAAAGTGTTACGGTATTTTGAAAATGCAACAGAAGTGTTGTGGAATTGTGAAAACGTAACAAAAATGTTACGCGATTGTGAAAACACGACAAAAGTGTTTTATAACTATGAAAACATGATAACATGATTTTGTTATTGAAAAATATAGTATGATTACTGTAAAACCAATGTATGGACACTGTTTGTGAAAATAACGAGTTTGCCCGTTATTGGCACGTGGTGCATTTTAGATGCATTGAAAAAAAAAATATATGTTGAGGCATATGATTTAATTGAACAAACGAATTTGAAAAGAATGACCCTTGTGGTTGGACTTACACTGATATATTAGTGCATTGTATAAACTATATCTGAGAAATTATGAGATATACCTGTGATTGGTATTATACCTGTGATTGGTATTTGGTGCATTATACATGCATTGGAATGGTCCGATGAGGACTGGATGTGGCTGATTGCCTAGGAGAAACACACCTCTTGAGTGGGTGCGATATGCGTAGTGTAAGTCACTTGTTGACCTTGGGGGTATCGGGGTGCGGGTTGCTTATACGGGTGGTTGGTCGCGCTTCTTCCCGTAGGTTAGACCAATGCAACACACCGATGATCCTGATCGAGACACTATTCTTAATCAAGATCTGATAAAGACTGTCGTGTATGTGCTAAATGTGCAAAAATTGAAATGAGAATTAAAGCACGTGGTCTGAGGCACGTGGTACTGGCAAGTCTTTTCGATCATTTTCTCTGACCTGAGTTTAGCTCCATGGAGTAGGAACATTGAGTCTAAATGCACATGCATTATATGATTACATTTATATCTGTATGATATATTAATTGAGGAATATTGACTATGACAACTGTTTTGAATACTTGGATTGATATATGATTGGATGATGATAATTGATTAATATTAAATATAGTATTGGAAGTCTGGTATGATATCCCTGTATAATATTGCTGTTTGTGTTATCTCTATGCTGTCATGTTGGTATTGGGGTAGGTGATCTGACTTCTTTGTTATGTTGTTTTGCTGTGTCTGTACTGTTAAAATCAAATAATAGAAGGATCGAGTTGTCTTAGACATAACGGACAATGGATATTCTGAGATTGGTGACAGCAATAAGGAGTGGACATTCAGGACTCGAAGGTGTGCAGTGTTGACAAAGGAACAGATGTCTGATACATCAAGATGGACAGAAAAAGGAATAAGTATGTTAAAGTTTCTCGTTAGTGTTGTAACGTGCAATTAGGTAGGACCTGTTATAGGATTTGCTACTGTTAAAAAAAAAGAGTCTGTTAATTTTATATTTCTCTTTAAATTGCGAAATATTAATTGGTGTCAATATTGCATAATGAATAGTTGATATATGATTTTCAGTATTACCTAATATTTTCAGTAAATTTACGTTTCAGTAAAAAAGAAATTTTGAAATCTATATTTTCATAACTCAAACTTTTTACGAATTGATTTTCAGATTATGAGTCGGGAGACAGAAATGTGATGCCCTAAAGAGGGTGTTACATATATGGATTTGGATATATATAAATATTATAAGTTAAAATTTATAAAAAATTTTATATGTACAATTATTTATAAAAAAAATGATTTGACTAAGTTTGTATATAAATTTTAGTACATGTAAATATTATCAGTTAAAATATGTTGAGTCTCCTATATGTGAAATTATCTATGAAAAAAATTGATCTAAGTTTCCTGTATATAGTTATGGGTGTGTAAATAAATATTACCCAGTTGAATTCTTGTATATATAGTTACCTATGCCAAAAAAAAAAAGGTTTACCTATACTCAAAGTTACAAGTCGGTGACCTCTACCATTGATTTGTTTTTTCCAAAGATCAACGATGGTTTTTGGTTGTTGGTATATAGGAAACGTAACCAGTGGGGATTAGCATGGATGTCTGCCCTTTAATACTCTCGTGATCACCACAACAATTATGTATAAGATGGACTCATTATGTTTGGTCCATCGATGGACCATTCCTTTTGATTTGTAGGATATGAGAAAAATAGGTTAAATGGTTGTGATTAAAAGTGGGTTACCTGTGTAATAGGTAACCCAAGATGAAAAGATTAGTTTGCAACCCAGTTCAGAGGGGACGAGGAGCAGAAGGGGAGGAGCAGTTGCGCGGCTATAGCGACGGTGAACGACGGTGCAACACAAACAACGACGCGATGGTGGGTCTGGTTGTTCTCGTGGTGGCTTGGGTGGAGGATGGCCGATGAGGATGGAGCAAGGGATGGTTTGGGTGAAGGAAGGCCAGGTCTGGTGGTTCTCGTGGCTGGTCTGAGTTCGGTGAGGGTTGCGAGTTGTGGACGGAGTTTTGAGGTTGGAGGCGCAATTGGTAGTGACTAGATGGTTCATGGTCAGGTGTGGTAGTTGACGGTGGTGCAAAACTTTGGGAAAATATTCATCCTACCGCGTACAGTACCACACCATTTTTAACACCCGGTACTATTCATGGGACCCACCCATGAACAGTACCAAATCAACTTTCTTTTTTTTTGGTATATGTCCATTAACCAACTTCTCTACGTCGTTAATCACTTTTTTGTTCTTCGTTAACCAATTTTTTTCACGAACATAGAAACCATGTGGTAAAATCTTGTGTCATTAACCAACTTCTGTACGTAATTAATCACTTTTTTGTTCTTCATTAACCAATTTTTTTCTATGCTCGTGAAAAAAGTTGGTTAATGAAGAATAAAAAAGTGGTTAATTACGTATAGAAGTTGGTTAATGACACAAAATTTTACCACATAGTTTTTATGTTCGTGAAAAAAGTTAATTAACGAAGAACAAAAAAATGATTAACGACGTAGAGAAGTTAGTTAATAGACATATACTTAAAAAAAAAAAACAGAAGCATGATTTGGTACTGTTCATGGGTGGGTCCCATGAACAGTATCGGGTGTGAAAATTGGTGTGGGTACTGTACGCGGTAGGAATATCATTGTTGAAAACTTTGGTTAGGGGGTTGGTGGAGAACCAAGTTTGGTTTTCAAGAAAAAAAAATTGATTATGACCGGTTGATTTGAGGATCCACCGATAGACCCAAACATAATGGGTACATCATAAAAGCCACCCACCACAACAATTGAATTTTGTAAACTTAACTATGCTAACTTGATTACATCTGAAACATATGGTGGCGTTTTAAATACACCAAGTATTGGTACAACACCCAATTTACCCCGTTGATCTTTGTAAAAAATAAGTCAACGATGCATATTGGTTACAGGTGACCCATTCAACCTGCTTTTTTTTTTTTTGGCTATAGGTAAATATATATATAGGAAATCATACAAATTTCAATTGCTAATATTTACACACACATATCCAAGCCCACACATAGGAAACTTATATCACTTTTTTTTCATAGATAATTGTAAATACAAAAAATTCTATAGATTTTAATCAGTGATATTTATATACATCTAGATCCGAACACAAATCCAATCATATCACTTTTTTTTTAATAAATAATTATACATACAAAAAATTATACAAATTTCAATTGATAACATTTATATACACCTAATTACACACATACACCCAACCAAATGAAAAAAAAGAAGATTAAAAGACAAAAGTAAAAAAAAAAAAGCTCCGAAAATCCGGTGATTAAAAGTTAAAGAGACCATTATATGCATACAACAACTTATTGTATGCTAAACGCCTCCCAAACATATGCCTTATCTATTAGTAGTGCTGCCTAAATTTGTGTCACGGTCTCTTAGAAGTAAGTGACTAATATCTGCACTATAATGGTTTTTCAAAACAAGACTAGAAAACAAGATGAACCATGTTAAATATTATGCTTATCTATGGATAACAAACTTAATTTCAAGGACAGTGTAACAAACAAATTAAACTCAAGTAATCAGATGCTTTGAAAACAATATTGTTACAATTTTAAATGTTAGATACTTAGATTAAATGTTAAGCCTGATTGAAATATCAATACTCAGGTTAATTATCCTTCTTTCACGTATAAATAATCATGAGAAATGCTACTAATTACATAACACTTAATGTTGATATGGCTATATTTAGGTTTAAGTCGTTTGCCAAAAAAAAATCAAGTAAAATTATTTAATAAATTTAACTTTAATGTAATATTAATATAAAGTTTTTTACATGATTGAATAATATGATAAATACATTTAACAGTGATTGTACATATGTTCTAAACGGGTTTCAGAGGTATTTTACTTGACTTGGTTCAGGGTAATTGTAGAAGGTGGATTCTTCCATAACACGGTGACATCGACTAGAGAGTAAGGGGTGAGTACCTATAAAAAGCACTTAGTTGCTCAAGTTAGACAATGCATAAAGTAGATAGAGTATTTAGAGTTAGATGCATATTTTTACTACCTTGTGTGATATTTATAGGAGCGTATTGGTAGATAAGAATCGTGTTTAAATCTTTATTAATAAATAATAAATATTATTAATTAGGATAAAAATCTATTAAGATTATTATATATTATAACTAACTCCTCTATTTGTGAGAGATTTTATGAGAGATTTACTCTTCATAAATGGATGTATTTACTTATCTAAACGTACTCAGAAATAAGGATGAAAGATTTTATCCACATAATCTATGATTATTGCGAAAACGCTCTCCACCTCGATCAACACCACTTGAAATCTTCTTGCCTTTGTACCGTTTCATTCTCCTGCCTTTTGCTTTTAACAGGAAGTGTTTCACAAATCAAGTTCTCTTTTTCAACAGTACTGTATCTGATACTTATGACTTAATTTTGACTAAGAATATCCTTTCTTGCAATTGTAATATATAAAAGGACATTATAAAGGTTAGAAAGAAAAGATAGCGAAACTATCCAATGGGTTACCGGACAAATCCAACAAGAAATTTGATATTGTCCGATTTTAAGAATGAATTTTTCAAGACACCAAAATTTTATTGGAACAATCCACAAGATACGGTTAAAGATAACCAATCCATTTATAAGATCACATCTATCTCATGAAAGAGGTAGATAGTTTAGATTAATAGGAAAGATTGTTTTAAAAACTGGATAGTAACAATGGGTTTGGCAATAAAAGTAGAGATAGATAAGTCAAAAGGTAACAAAGATATTGATAGCTCTAATCAACCCAAACAGTCAATTAGTCATAAAAGAATGAGTTAGATCAAAAGTACATTTTCGCAATTGCGGCATATGAAAGATATCATGAAGGCATAGAAATAAGAGATGATAGAATCATCCATACCACCGAACCTATCTAATAGAGAAATTGATATGGTACGATGAATTTAGAAGTGAACTTTTTAAGTTGAATAATTCAACCAACTAGTCTAACAAAACATAGATGGTCGGAAAAATACCCAATCCACATTTTTAAATCGTGTCTATTTTATGAAAGAGGTATACAAATTGAATCAACAGAAAAGATTCAATTATTTAACAAACTTAAGATGGTTTAAGCAACTCAAGTCCTCAACCACATGTTTTAGCAACAGAAGTAGAAACAACCAACTCAAAAGATAAAGAAGACAAAAATAACTCTAATTGACCTACACAATTATATGCCATAAAGAAATAGGTTACCCTTGGAATTATACAGTATAGTTAAAGGATCACCTTTTGTGACACAACCTTCTTTAGTTAGGTTTTCAATTTGAGATGCTTTTGCTCCACTTGAAGAATCGATACTCCATTCTACTTGGGATGTCGAAGCACGTTCATTTCTAACAGATGACGTCATCTTTGATGGAATACACTTTTCAGCAAAATATCCAGCATCTTATACTTAAAATAGATGATTTCTTTGATTGTATCGCCCCTCGTTATATGATCTTTCCATACTTCCAACACTTTGGTACAGATGTCACAGTCTGACCAAACCTGCTACCACTCGTACTTCCTCCACAAGATTGTTGTTTGTTGACTTCCTAATAATCACGAATACGGTTTCTACCGGAATCGCCTGGCTTTACGGTTTTTCCTCTTTCGGACACCACGCTTCCGATGCGCTACTTTGATCACGTTGTACTGTTCCTTCAGCTGTTCTTTGCATTGTTTTTGTAGTTGTAGTCATACCGCCGCTATCACGTCGTACCTCCTCACGTGCACGTTTACCACGAGTCATCGCCTTTCTTCAAAGACGGATGAATCATAACACAATGGAAACCAAAGTAACCATTTCAAACAACATGGTCTCCTTTCGGAGTCAAAGCACAGAGAGTCATACAACACAAACAAGATAGACCTAACCACAAATCCCAAAAAGACTCTAACTGTGCTCTGATACCAACTAATGTAACACCCTCCGTAGGGCGTCACATTTTTAGATAAAACATAAAACCAAATAAAATCATTTTATAAAAGCTTTGACTTCTAAAGGATGAATTTTAAAATTTCTTTTCGCGAAAATATAAACTTACCAAAAATTATAAGAAAACAGAAATTAAATTGAATTGATTGATACACATATTAGATATACCACAAAATATTCAATAAAGAAATAAAACACGTAACTTATAGACTCAGAGAAACAATAGCAAACCCAATGACGGGTACTACTAATAGCACGGTAATAACACTAACGAGAAAACCCAACCTACATGTTCTATTTTTCCACCAACTGCCTCCTGTTGAAAATTGGAAGATCACTCCTTGACGTTGTCACCATCTTTAGAATATTGTCAGAATATGCTCCGCTTACTATACGAATTTAAATAATACAAACCAAACAAAACAACACAGTAAAGAGGTGAGATCCCCTTTCACCAATACTAGTACGGTAGCAAAGAATAATACGAATGACAAGGTCATTCTATACACACAGATAATACCAATATAGTCATGTCATCAATTTACAATTAATTTGAATAAGCATATATCATAATAAAATAAACTACAATAACATTACCAGGATAGATATAACAATTCATACAATATAAAATGCCATAACAGTAAATCATAACAATATAAAATAACTATTAAATGCAATAACAACATATAATATCACAGATAAAAAATAATAATGTACAGCATATAAACATATGCAATAGGACTCAACCCTACTCCATGGAGCTAAACACATACAGATATCAGAGAGAACGACCGCAAAATCTATTAGTACCATCGACTGACCAAAAAAAACCATTGCGCTGTCACACGTTGCGTCTATGGCCCACTGAAATAGCATAGTGGTGTAGCACACTGTCATACGTCGTGTCACTACGGGCTTGCACTAATAGACTTCACAAGATCTTGATTAAGTATAGTGCTTGTCGAGTCCATTAGTGTGTTACCAGTCACCACGGCCCAAAGGAGCGACCAACTGTTCATATATGGAATTCTGCACACTAAAGTCTCCAAGTTCATTCATTTTGAATCGCACTAAACCTTCATGGGAATTTTTGTCTTAGACATTTTAGTTGATTACATTGATATTTTCCATACATGGAGTCACTTCGTAAACCTTATAAGCATGTAATATGTTGTTTGTTTTGTACAGCTTTATGCGGAGTCCCTAGCACGTTGTTAAGGAGATTCACTTTACATATATCCACTATATGGACTGGGAGAGTTACCTCAGGTTCTCCATATCTCTCTTCCTTCTGAATTAAATTTAGTGTACTTCAGGAACTAACGTTGATTCCTTTTAATGGTCGGAAGGCATTTGCTCATTTGAGTGCAGTGTATGGTGGAACTTACATGCTCAACAAGCCAGAATGCAAGGTAAGTTTGTGACCATACTTTTATATTCAAGAAAATCATTTGAACTACTACAACTTGTTAAAGGAAGCTTGTATCTTGTATCAAGAGAATTAAATTGAATTTTGAGGTTTTATCTTGTCTGATAATGTTATTTGGAGCTATCTTAAAGTAGTTCATTCTGTCCTTTATAGTTGTTCTGTTCTCTTTCCTTTATTTTCTGGCGCACCGATTCCTGATCAACAAAAGAATCAATTAGGTATTTATAAGTACTATCAACTTCCTTGTTGTATATTTCTCCTCATATTTTATCTTCTAGTACACATGTAGAGTTTGACGGTGATGGGAAAGCCATCGGTGTGACCTCTGAAAGAGAAACAGCCAAATGCAAGAAAGTTGTGTGTGATCCATCATATCTGCCTGATAAGGTATTCTCTGTTAGATTTTTTAAGGGAATAAGGAGTAAGGACTATGAGCTACATTCTCTTAAGTGTTTTATTTAGTTATTTGAGATGTTAGTTTGCATGAATGTCTAAATAAGAATTGCAGCACAACACATGCATGCTTAAGTGTGATCTTCATCTGACACTAATTAATTGTTCCAACATGTTCGAAAGGTTGGAAAAGTTGCACGTGCAATATGTTTTATAAGTCATCTTATTCCAGACACCAATGATTCTCACTCAGCATAAGTCATTCTGCCGCAGAAGCAACTTGGTCGTAAGTCAGATATGTAAGTTTACTTTGATCTACTGCATTGGTTTCATATTTTACTAAATACAAATGAAAAGAATAAGCCAAAAGCAAGTCTGAGGAAACCACCATTTCCTGTGAGGGGGTTCATAAGTCCTGCAAAGAATTGTTTGTGTCTTTCTCTCTTCTAAAAAAAGTCATATTCATGTTCTTGAGGAAAAGAAGAGGATTGAAATCCTAGTAGGACCATACTCACCATACTCTACACACATGGCTCTTGACTTTTTTTAGTTATAGAAAGTTAGTATTTGTAACTGACAGCTAATGCAATTTAATACGGCAAAATAAGCTATAAATTGCAAAATACAATTCAAAAAGCCAATGAGCAAAGGCAAAAAGAGTTTCTTGTCCTTATCATCTATAAATGCTAATGGTGAAGAACTACTGATTAACCATGCATTATATTTTCCATTAATTAGGTTCCTTCAGTTGTTAATGACAAATTATAAAATTAAATAAGAGTAAAAGAATGGACTTTTACTTGTGAATACTCTTATTTCTAACTTCATAGGTTTTGTTTCCTGATTCCTCTTGTTATTGCAGGTATCTCTTCTGTTGCTCTTATGTTCACAATATAGCACCCAAAGGAAAATATATTACTTTCGTTACAACAGAAGCAGAGACTGATCAAGCTGAGCAGTATGGTATTGACCTTTTTGGACCTATAGATGAGATATTCTATGACATTTATGACAGATTTTAACCCACCAATGATCATTAAGCTGATGGTTGTTTCATCTCTACTGTAAGTGCTAAGTAGAATCTCTTATAAACATATTTTCTTTTTCTTTTTTTTTGTTTGCTGTTATTTCCTAACCATTGTGACAGGGCACTTGAATGGGTTGTATAGAGCAATAACATACCTATACATTACAAAGTTTCCTGTCTTATTTGACTGATTGTTCATAGTTGTAAATATTTCAGATTGAAAGCTGTGATTATAATTAATTTTGTAATTTTTTACTGCTTGTTCTGTGTTAATGTCGTTGAAGTACTCCATTAATGCATTCATTTTGTGACAAAGGCTACTGGTGGTGGAGCATATAAATTTGTTAATCTTTTCAAAGAAAGACTTGGAGTTAGTCCTGATAAAGAAGATGAAATGACTTGTCTTGTAGCAGGAGCAAATTTCTTGCTTAAGGTGGATCTAGTTTTAGAAATTATCTATTTCTCTTGTATTTTGTTTAAGAATCATCTTGATAGTGACAAATCCTTGTATCTCTCTCTCTCTCTCTCTTTTTAATATGAAAATCCTTGTATCTTTTGAGTTGAAATGTGTGTGCAAGTCTATATCTCATGTGTCGCAACCAAAATCGCGACGGGACGATCCAAAAAGATTAAGCTTTGAAAATCAATGGAGTCACCACCAATGTTTATTTTAATTGAGAAAACATTAGAAAAACCCTTCAAATAGGCAAAACTGGTTTTTAAAATGAGTTTGAGTTCGGGAGTCGATTACAGGTAGGGAAGGTATTAGCACTTACTGTTGCCTGCTACAAACGGTACCTTAAGTTAGCTGTGCAAATTTTAATAATCTCTAATATTTTTTATTTTTACCTTTTTTGAAAAGACTTTGTAACCATTTCTTTTATTTTCATTCTTTTTATATTTTTTATATTTTTAGTTTTTTAAAAAAAGAAAAGAAAGAACCAATTTGTGGAAATTTAATTTGGCTTGACAGAATAAAAATCCTGCTCCTACGTACCCTCAAGTGCAATGAGGAACTCAAAGTCACGTAGTTCTGTAGAAAATAATTGTGGGTTTGATTGATTTTAATTAAGCAAAAAAAACTTGCACAAGATTTAAGGTAACATCAGGCTACTCAATAAACCCTTATGATCCAAATGACCTTGAAGATAGCATCCGCTATTCAATCATCATCATTGGTCGTTGCATTGATTAATTAAAAGATTTTATTTTCATTATTTTATATTTTTTATATATATTTTTATTTCTTATTTTTACATTCATATATTTTTTAAACTTCTCATTAATCACAAAACACAATATAGACATACCAATAAAATAAGTAAATACTAGCAAATTGGAATTAATCCTAAAAAACTAAACTCAAAATACATGCTTTTATTATTATTATTATTATTATTATTATTATTATTATTATTATTATTATTATTATTATTGTTGTTGTTGTTGTTGTTGTTTTTTTAAAAGACTTATATTAAACCAACTAAACCTATTTTATTATTTTTTTTGTTTTTTTTTGTTACAAATGAACCCACCCACGCAGCAGCGGGTTAGCTAGAACCAACATTCCCTTATTACAGATTTATATCTCTTTCTTTCATGATTCAAAAGCTACTAATCTTCCATTGACTAAAACTGACAAAGCCAGAAGGCTCTTGAAACCATCACGGGCGAGAAAACATGAGATTATATTTTTATTTTAATTTTCCCTCATTATTTTTTTTATTTTTATTTTCTTAGCCGTCTAACTTATTTGATAAAAAGATAAATAAAGAAAGAAGGATACAGATAAAGAAAAGAAAAAAATGATATTTGAAGAGACTTGGTCTCTGAAGGAAGGAAAGCTAACAGAGCAGGAAAAAAGAAAGGGAGAGGGGGAAGCTCACGATGCTCTGCGAGAACAAAGGGTGCAGCAGCTGGTTCGATCGCGCACGATGGTGGCTCCGACGATCAACTCTGGCGGGTCGTGACGGGTTAGTGCCGACAGGCTTGTGGTGTCGACGTGCAGACAACGGCGGGTCAGGCTTGGCGTGCCAGTGTTGGGGTGTGCGGTTGGCCTCGTGCGAGGTGTTGGTCGCGGTTCGGAACGGCTAAACGGTGTGGGTCAACGTGGCCCGGTATGGTTCAACGGTGTGGTGCGGGGCGCAGTCTGACGGGGCTCGGATCTGGTGCACGGCGTGCGGCGGTCGGAGTGGAGATCGCAGTTTCCGATCTGCGTAGCTGGGAGCAGGAACTGTGCTGCTACTGGGTCGCGGACGGCGGTTTCACGGTACCAGGCAAAGCGGCTCTAGCGAGCAGTGGCGAGCTCGGATCAGGGTGGCTGCGCGGTGGCCTGGGACGGCGTGGAGGTGGTGCGGCGGCTGGGTGTGCCTTCTTGTTTTTTTTTTTTTTTTGTGAGAGGTTGAAGATGGGTGTGTTTATGGTGGTTGTGGGTGTTGGGTTGATGATTTAATGGTGAATGGGTGGTTGATGGTTGTTTGTGGAGGATGGGTGAAAGAAGATGATGAATAGTAACTGCTCACTGAGTTGATTCAGTTGTGGATGGTGAGTTGGTGGAAGTGGAGATGAAGGTGGTGTGGTTGCTGGAAAATGGTTCTCTCCAAATCCTCCGAAAACTTTTACGCTCCTCTGTAATTTTTTTCTTTTCCTCAATGCCAAAAGCCCCCTAATGCCTCACGTTTTCCTCTCTTGTAAGCAGAACATCCAATCTGCAAACCCAATCAGAAAATCAATTGTGACAGATAGGGTGGCTCCTTGCAGTGTAGCTCAGTTTCTATTCTCATGTATCCTCTGTGATTGTCACTATCTCCAACTTTGCACTCTTACCATTTTTGTGCTTTGCTTCCTCATTGAGTCTTAGTTGCAAATGCTTTGGCAGATCATTGCATTCTAACTAAATGATTAGAACTTGCAATTGCATTTCCTTTTCTGCTAACTAAACAAAAACATTTTTTTCTTCATTTTTCGTTTCTTTGCTATAACAAACAGAAGATAGTTGCATCCTCCTATTTTTTTTAATTTTTATTTTTGTTATTATTATTATTTTTGCTTATTCTTATTTTCACAAACAAAATAAAAAAAAATTAACTAAAGTAGGAAATGAAGAAAATAAAGCGCTCACAATATTACAATTAAGCGTTAATCCTTGATTAAGCGATAAAAATTTTTATGGACAAAATTGGGTATCAACATCATACATTAAAGAAAGAAAACGTATTTGTCTGACTTTTCTTCTTTAGTCATATTATAGTATTTTCCCTTTGTTTAAGAAGGTAAAGAGTCAATCAATTATCAAGATTTGTATGTTATTACTTCCATTAGAGTGCAGTGGACAACCATTATATAAAGTTTATACACATTCATTGATGCTCTATTTTATTGGCAAATTGGTTGAAGGAATATGCTTAAAGTTTAATTTAGGAGATTTTTACTGAAATTAAGGAGATTTAATGGCAGACCTGTAGTCATGTTTTCTCCTATATATTCTTCTATATTTTACAGTCAATTAAAATAAGAAAAAATCATAGTTTTCCTCTCTGAAAAATAACAAAAAGAATAATAATATAAATTAAATTGAAGTTTGGGTATTACTGATGGATTTTCTAGTGATTATTAAAAAAGATATTTAGAGACTTTAGATACCGATTTAGAAATTGATAAATCAATCTCTAGTTTAAAGACTAATTTAGTGACCAATTTTATAAAATACATAATATATTTAGAGTTCTAGAGATCGATTTAGAGACTGATTTAGAGACCGATAAATCAGTCTCTAGTTTAGAGACTGCATTAGCGACCGTTTTTATAGAATATATAATATATTCATGCTTTTAGAGACCGATTTAGAGACTAATTTAGAGACCGAAAAATCAGTTTCGAAAAAATCAGTCTCTAATGTACCTTTTTGAAATATAATTGATCAATATTTGACCGATTTAGAGACCGAAAAAATTAGTCTCTTTAAAATCGGTCTCTAATATTTAGCAACGAGGCTTTTAGAGATCGATTTAAATCGGTCTCTAACTATTTTAGAGACTGATTTTCTTGATTTAGAGACTGATTTTTTAGTCTCTAAAAGCCAAATTTCTAGCAGTGCAAGCAAAAAAAAGGGAGAGGGGCAACCTTCATCCCACAACCACCATCTTCACCTACTTCATCTTCAACCATCTCCACCAAGTCACCATTTCTACCCATAATTGATGTGTGGATAAAATATACACATCTTGTGCTTGATTTGAGGTGGATTTAGGTGTGCTTTGATTAATTTATGTTAGAATTTATGCCACATTTATTATATTTATCCTTGGTATCTCATGATTGATCTTTCTCTATGTTTTTAGGTTCAAAAGAGATGTTTTGACATGATTTTAGGAAGCTTTGGATGGATCTATTGCAATGGAGTTGAGCTAGAATTTATATGGCTAAGATTCGTAGAGTTTTTTACCTTTGTGCGATAAAATGAGCATAACTTGAGGTACAAAAGTCGAAATGAGGTGATCTTGGTGTCATTGGAAAGTTAAGAAAAAGATCTACAACTTTCATAAGACCACAAGAGCTAATTCATTCTCAGGAATTAGACACGATCGTGTCTCTAGCATACATGGTCGTGTCTCCTCCATCGTTTAAGTTACGCAATTCTGGCACCAGACACGACCCTGTCTTAACCTCATGAAGCTTCTGACTTTGAGACACGATTGTGTCTCAATGTCACACGGCTGTGTCTCCCCCCCCTGAACGTCAAAATTACGTTGTTTTTAAGGCTCACAAGGCCATGTCGAAGGGAGACACAGCCGTGTGACCCTTCCTGACATGAAAAAAAAAGGAAATTTTATCCCAAAATCATTAGAAATTAGTAAAAACACCAAACCTAAGAGGACCCTTTAGCTAGAGACTTTTTGGCTAGAGGCTACAGGAAACTTTGAGAGGCACAAGGATTGGAGGCTAGGGTTCAGAATACAAGAGTAAGAGTATTGAAGTTCAACCATTGAAGACATCTTCTCCATCTTCGTCTACTTCATCTTCTCTTTATTTTGGAATCATGGTTGTTTCTTTACCCTTTGTTCTTGTTTGTGCTTCAATTATCATGAGTGGCAAAACCCCTTTTTTCTAGGATTGGGATGAAACTCTCTATTTCTTTATGTTGAATTGTTAATTTGATTCTTTGTTAATGAAATTATTGTTCATGATTCATTCTTAGTATTCTTAATGCTTATTGTATGTTGCCGGCTATATTTACATAATCATAGGCTTTAGGTGAATGAACGACAGATGAAATCTAATTACTTGATAATCTAAGAATTGAACTTAGGAATTGAGACTTAGACATAGACTTAAATCTTTCAAGGGTTAAACGATTGTCATGAATCTTAATAGGTTAAAACTTGGATTAATTACTATGCGAATGGGGTTAGTGAAGTTTTAGCACATTTTTAATGCCAAGAAATTGAGCTTTAAATAATTTAGGACAAATCGCCTTCAAGAACGTAATTGAACATTAACAAAGATAAGATTACAATTTAGCATAGGGGATAATGTAGTGGATTCCCAGTCCTAGACCTTTAAACCTTAGTTGAATCTTAACTTTTCTTGATTTATTTACTTTCTTTATAGTTTTGATTTTAATTTAGATTTCACTATTGATTTTATTCGCTTAAATAATCGAAGTAGCCGGAAGAGTTAGTAATTAACCGATTCTCATGGAAATAATCTTTATTTACTACTTGTACGATCAGTGCACTTGTGAAAAATCAACAAGTTTTTGATGCCGTTGCGAGAGTTCGTGTTGATATTAACACGAGTGGTAATTTGATTAATTTAAGCATTTTTTATTTTATTTTATTTTCACTTTATTTTTTTCTTTGAATTTTCAGGTGTTGATTCTTTTTTTTGCGAAGAACGAGGAGTCAAAAAGATCTTACTGGCTTTATTGATCCTGAGATTGAGAGGATACTTTGCAATATTAGAAGTGAAAGAATAATACATAGAATTGAGGAGGATAACATGGCAGACAACACTAACCAAGTCACCAATGTAGAGCGAAGGCTGAGGGATTATGGAACTCCCAACACTAACGCTCGTTAGTCTTTCATTGTTAGGCCACGGGTAGAGGTTAAAATTTTTGAAATAAAGACGTCACTAATCTAGATGGTCCAACAAATGCAATTCAGCGAGTTACAAACTGAAGACCCAAATCAACATTTGGATGAATTCTTGGAACTCTATGACACAATCAAGATTAATGGGGTTTTAACAGATGCTATAATGATTAGACTTTTTCCTTTTTCTGTTTGGGAAAAACGAAGAAGTGGATTCACTTGGAAGCCCCAAATTCACTTACCACCTGGGCTTTGATGGAGCAAGCCTTCTTGGATAAATACTACCTAATTGGAAAAATGATCAAGCTCCGTCAAGACATCACTACCTTCTCTCAAAAGGATTATGAGTCTCTTTATGAAACATGGGAGAGGTATAGTGATCTGATTCATCAATGTCCACATCATGGCCTACAGGAATTTGTGGTCATCTAAACATTTTATGCTGGGTTGACTTTGTTTACAAAGGTAACTCTTGATGCTGCAGCTGGCAGTGCTTTGATGGCCAAGACTCCAACCAAGGCAAAGGCTTTAATTAATGAGGTCGCTTCTAATATTTATTTGTGGACAAGTGAGAGATCGACTTTAAGGAAGTAAGCTGGAATGATAGAGCTTGATGTCATTAATATGTTGAATGCAAAGTTTGATGCTTTGACCAAGTCACTTGAGAAGCTGAATGTCAACGTTGTCGCTACCCCTAATATAACTTATGACAAATGTGGAGGAGGGCATATGACTTTAGAATGCAATTCAGTAGAGACGTATTCTCAAGACCTGTCGTTGGGGCAAATGAATTATGTCCAAAATGATAATTTCAAGGTGTTGATACCCAATTTTGTTCATAAAATTTTTGTCACTTAATCAAGGGTTAAAGCTTAATTGCAATGTTGTGAGCGCTTTATTTTCTTTGTTAGATTTTTGTTTACCTACCTTAGTTAAATGATTGCTTTTTCTCATTTGTGCAAACAAAAAATAAAGAAATAATAAAAACAAAAAATAAAAATAAAAAAAAATAATAAAAAAAAGAAGTAACAAATGTAATTTCCTTCTGTTGTTACAGCAAAATATGAAAAAAAAGGGTAAAATGTAGGATTTTCGTAGCTGTTCATCAGCTAGCTCCTGCACACCTTGGGGAGCTACCTATCATGAATTAGGGAGGACAACAGGCATTGGAGAAAGAGGAGCTTGGAGCAGAGAGCAGCAAACACAAAAGGAGAAATCTAAGTGTGACCCAAGCTTGGTCAACCCTGGCAATCTCTCTACCAAGTGCCGTTGGAAAGCATAAAAAAAAAGGGGGAGAAGCCATCTGCCAAGAGGGGGATCTCTACATAAAATGCCTAGTTAAACACACATAAAATGCAACAACATGGGGACTCCATCAAGAAAATCCATAGTCGCCTAGACCAAATGGCGACTCATTCTAAGATGCTTGAAACTCAAATAGCCCAACAAGCAAACTTGTTCAATATGGTTCAAGGGTGAATCCAAACAACTGGAGGCCAACCCAAGGGAACAAGCTAATGCAATTTTCTTGAGAAGTGACAATCAAGGTGAAAACCCTACCAAAGAAGAAAAGCTTGAAGAAAAGAAAACCCATGACAATGAAGAGAAACTCAAGGACAAAGAAGAAGACAAAGAAAGCACTGAAATGTATGTTCCTCCACTAGCATATGTTCCACCTTTGCCCTTCCCTCAAAAATCTCAAAGGGCAAAGCTTGATCACCAATTTGACAAATTTTTGGAGGTACTTAAAAAGCTTTACATAAACATACCTTTTGCGGAAGCGCTATCCCAAATGCCCACTTTTGCTAAATTCTTGAAAGATATTCTTTCTAATAAGAGGAAGCTTGAAGACTATGAGACTGCTGCTTTGACGAAAGAGTGTAGTGTGATAATTCAAAGCAAGCTTCCTCCTAAGCTTAAGGATCCGGGTAGCTTTTCAATTCCATGCTCAATTGGGGACATGCACATCAATAAGGTTTTGTGTGATCTTGAGGCAAGTGTAAGTTTGATGCCCCTTTCTCTTTGCAAGAAACTTAATATTTAGGAGCTCAAACCGACCACCATCTCTCTTCAATTGGCTGATAGGTCAATTAAACGTCCTAGTAGCGTTCTAGAGAATGTTCCCTTAAAAGTGAGAAAGTTTTTTGTGCCAGTTGACTTTGTTGTGCTTGACATGGAGGCAGGCAGATATTCAGATCCCAATCATACTTGGGCGTCCATTCCTCGCCACTGGAAGGGAAATCATTAATGTCCACAAAGGAAAATTGACTCTGCGATTGAATAATGAGGAAGTAGTGCTTAATGTTTTTAATTCTGAAAAAAATTCTAGTTCTTTTAATTCATGTAATCGCATATATGCTACTGATGTTGTGGATATTATTGTACTTTCAGATATGCAGGAATCTGTGGCTAAAGATGTGCTAGAAAACACTTTGCCCAATGCCGCTACCAACTTTGAGAAGGTCAAGCCCTGCAAGAAGGGACCAAAGAAGCATAATGACAAGTGTGTCAAGAAACGTGCATTTAAGCTTAGGGATAAAGTTCTTGTCGATAACTCGCTTCTACGTTTCTGTCCGGGTAAGTTGTGGTCAAGAAGAAAGAAGGCTATAAGACATTCATGATAAATGGTCAGAGAGTGAAACACTATGAAGAAGGAGTGGGGACTAAGCACCACTCCATTGACATCATCTAAGCAAAGAATCAGCCCATAGTCAAGCTAATGACTATAACTTAGCGTTTCTTTGGAGGCAACCCAAATTTTATCTCTTTTTCTTTACTCTCTTATTTTTTATTTTGCTCTTATTTTGTTATTACTTATTTTATTATCATTTTTCTATTTTTATTTTGTAGTTAGCTAATGTTGAGTTGACTTAGGTGTCTCCCTGAGTTCGGAACCTTTATAGGGGGATGTATATAGCTGTCGGCTGCCAAAAAGATTTTTTCTTCTATTTCCTTTAGTTTTTCTTTTTTTCGCATTTCATTCTTTTATTTTGTTTTTCAGTTTTTGATTTATTTTTCTTGTGCAATTTTAGACCAGATGTTCAAGTTCATGGCTACACGCCTCCCTACCCTATCCACTCCCACCACCTTTGTGATCTTGCGTTTCCATTTTCAGGAAAGTTTCATTGTCCTTTGTTCTATTACTTTTCTTATCTAAACATTGAGACAATGTTTATTTCAAGTGTGGGGGGAGGGGGAATCGATGAACACTTGAGTATTGCATCAAATCAAGTTAGAATTGTGCATTAATTTCTTGATCATTTCTAAGCTTATAGAAATTTGTTTGAGAGGGGAATCCACAACTCATGAGCTATTTTTGTGCAAGGCAATATTTTTCAATTGAGTATTGAAACATTTAGTATTTTATTTGAAAAATTAGTCATGTTTGCTTGCATTTGATTTCTTTATTAACTTAAGCCAGAAAGTGAGTTTTAAGCCTTAATGATTGAATTTTTCATACACAAAATTCTATTTTTCTTCTGGAGTGAATTTTCTCTTGATTTATGTATGCTAGAACTTGTTTTTTTAAAAGTTAAAGTTAGCTTGTTTTTTTAGTTTATAGACTTAGTAGAAAAATAAAAAAAATGAATGGACAAAAAACATAGGATTAGATAATAATAAAAATGTATCAAAGATAAAAAAAATGCCAAAAAAATGAAAATAATAAATAATAAAATAAAATAAAATACAAAAAAAGTGAAATATATAAAAAATAAATTTTTTTAATCAAAGCAATGACCAATGATAATGACTAAATAGCAGATACTATTTTTAATGTCATTTGGATCATATAAGTTTATTGAGTAGCCTGGTGCTACCTTGAATCCAGTGTAAGAATGATTTTATTTTCAAACAAAATCTCTTTTCAAGAATCTTTTTCTTAATTAAAATCAACCAACTCACAATCATTTTTTAAAGAATTACGTGACTTTGAGTTCTTCATTGTATCCTAGGATATGTATGAGCAGAATCTCTATTCTGTCAAGACAAAATTAAATTTTCATAATTTAGTTCTTTCTTTTCTTAAAAAAAATAAAAATAAAAAATAGTTACAAAGTCTTTTCAAGAGGGGTAAAATAAATACATTTAAGATTATTAAAATTTGCACAACTAACTTAAGGTA
The DNA here is from genome assembly GCA_029884605.1 of Ormosia emarginata. NCBI lineage: Eukaryota > Viridiplantae > Streptophyta > Magnoliopsida > Fabales > Fabaceae > Ormosia > Ormosia emarginata. Next base: position 58,515,761 of record JAQQTP010000082.1, on the reverse strand, counting down.
CCGTTATTAGAACGGGCAGTGTAGGATGCTAACATCTTCCCTACCTATAATCGACTCCCGAACCCAAACTCGTTTTCCAAACTCGTTTGCCAAGCTTCCTACCATATGGCCTCCCTTCTGGCATTGTACCACCACAGGCTATCAATTCCCCTGACAGCAATAGGCCTGCTTTCAATCCATTGAGCACAACCCAACCACTTGCCTATTACTTTAGTATCAGTGGAACCCCACCATTGCAACATTTTGTCCCCACTTTTATGCCACAATACCCTTTGAATTCTTCTGCTGAAAATCTTCAATCCAAAGAGAAGCTAAAAATTCTAGAAGAGAGATTATGGGTCATTGAAGGAGCATGTTGTTATGGTATCATGGATGCTACTGAGCTCTACCTTGTCCCAGGCGTGGTGATTCCTCTGAAGTTTGAAGTCCCAGATTTCAACAAATATAAGGGGATCATTTGCCCAAAGAACCATTTGACCATGTACATTCGTAGGATGGTTTCCCATGCTCATGATGACAAGTTGTTAATCTACTTTTTCCAAGATAGTTTAACTGGGACAGCTTCGAATTGGTACACGCGTCTTGAGTGTGCCCATATAAGGAGTTTCAAGGATTTAGCTGATGCCTTTGTAAGGCAGTATAAATACAACATTGACATGACACAAGATAGAATGCAACTACAATGCATGTCTAAGAAGTATGTTAAGACCTTCAAGGAATATGCTCAAAGGTGGAGGGAAATAGCTGCATAAGTGGAACCCCCTTTGTCAGAGAAAGAGATGGTGGTTATGTTCACTGATACACTTCATGCGTCATTCTATGATCATATGATTGGGAGTGTGTCATCGAATTTTTCAGATGTCATAATAATTTGTGAAAGGGTTGAAAGCGGAATGAAAAAGGGAAGATTGCATCAAATGAATGACGGACAAGCAAGTATGAAAAAATGTTGAATCGGTTAAGGGTGGACTTCAAGTCGAATCAATCAAATGGGTTTTCAGGAAAACTCATGGATGACAACGACTACCTAAACAGTAGTCCAACAGGCAGTGTCAGATGTTTCTATGTATGCTCATCCGTAATAGGAGCAAATGTTTGGAGTGGTCAATCAGAGGCAACCTTAGAAAGCTCAACTTAGTGGTGATTCATTTTCTAACCATTGCGAATGAACAATATCTTGGAGTCTTCCAGCACTGGGGCATTTCTGGGTAACTGGTATTTTGATTTGTTTATCAAGTTGTTACCATGAAAAGATGGTTTAATTGTACTAACCTCATGCTTGTTAAATCATTAAAATCATTTGGGTTTTGAACTTGTGTAAACTTTCTTGAAGCACTAATGTAATGGATTTGCAAGCATCTCAGCATACCTCACTTCCTTTTCTTATGTTCTTGACACTCATGTTCTTGTCAGATCTTTCTTGTCATTCTTTTCTTCCCTTTACTTGCTTTATTTTGATTTGGATCTTATAGTACCCTTATTCTAGAAAGCCTTTGGTGGCCATGAAGCCCATGTGTGTAGGCGTTCTTTGCAAAAAAAACAAAAACAAAAAAAATAAAAAAAAAACAAAAAAAAAACACTAAAGGAGAGGTGAAAGAAAATGAGAAAAATAAATGGAGCAAATAAGTAATCACTTGGTGTGTGTTATCTTTTTATCTCTAAATTAAATTTTTTGAAAATAAGCAATTAAGATTTGAAATAAAGATTGATCGTTTTTCTTTATCATTCATAAGAATTCATTTTTTCTTTTCATTATCTCTCGTTGTCCCATTTTGAGCTTGAAAGTTTTCTTCAATAAATATTGGACAGGGATCACTCCTACATTAGAGGATAGCATAAAACAAATGTCGATTGCCATGCTGACTATTCTAAAGCATAATGAAAAAAGAGAAAAGGAAGAAAAGGTGAAATGGGCAAAAAGTAAAATGGAGAACAAGAAGAGAAAAGTGTGTTTGAAAGCGCAAAAGCAATTGACAAAGTTTAAGTTTGAACAAGGATCCTTAGTCTCATTCAACCTTTAAACAGTTGTTTGAACCTTATAGCATTCATTTTATAACCACTAACATTGGCCACATTACAATCCTTAAAAAGTCCATTCTGATCAATGAATGATTGTTTTTATTTTCACAAGTTTTAATTTTGAGACAAAAAGGTTATGCTCAGACAAGTATCTAGTTCATTACTCCTTAAAAAAAAAAAGGAAAAAGTTTGTTAGGCTGGAAACTCGCAAGGGAGGTCCACGAAGAAAGAAAAAAAAAGACTGTTAGGTTGAAAACCCGCAAGGGTGGTCCAAAAAAAAGAAAAAAATATATTTACATTTGGATAAGTTTCTACCCTGTTCAAGTTGACCTTATATCGGGGCATTTTTTCTCTAGCTCAATTTGCCCTACACTGGGGCAAATCTTTTGGTTCAATCTAGCTCTACATTGGGGCAAGTCTCTACCCTGTTCAAGTTAGACCTACACTGGGGCATTCTTTCTCTAGCTCGATTTGGCTTTACACCAGGGCACAAATTTTATTCTCAAGTTCCTCACTGGGACAAATTTTGTTGTTAAATGGCTTACACTGGGGCAGCCTTGTTCTCAAATGGTTTACCCTGGGTCAATTTCTTTTTTTGATACCTTATACAGGGGCATATTTTTGTAGATACCTGATAAAACAATAGCCATGATGTCCAGTTGTCGAGTAAGGATCAATCACATCCAAACTGAGGCAAAAACCCTCTGGCTTTCTTGTTATTCTACTTCTTGTGTCTTTATCCTTTGTAAATGCCATTTGGGTAGTTATACTCCCAAAATCAGTCAAGAAGTCACTTAGTTAGTAAATCTCTTTCCAGTTGTCCTTTTGAATCTATGCATATCTGGTATATGATGCTTCAAGTTAGGTGAACATGAGTACAATAGTACAACTTAACCATATAATGGTAGTCTCTTGTTGAACAACTCAAGCCAAAGGTGTTCCAAAATTTCAATCAATGAAGGAAATGACATCCTCAATGGATAATTCAGATTGAAGTGTGTCCGGTGGAAATAAAATCCTTCGAAGGAAGAAAGTCACAAGCTTCTACGCAAGCCATATTTAATGAAGTGACATTCAAACAAGATGAGATTGGCAATGATCCCTTTTGAATATGAGTTTGGTTGGTCAAAGTTTTCCAAGAAGCGTTTGGTTTAAAACTTTTGGTAGAAAATGTTTTTCTCAAGTACATTCATTTCTTTAACTCATGGCTCATTGTACAAAGTCTTAGGGCTCAAGGACCACTACATGAGTTTTTAGGCTCAAAGCCCTTTGCATAAGTTTTTCTAGCTCAAGGCCCACTGTGTAAAGTTTTCTAGCTCAAGGTCCCTTAAGAGTATTGTTGAGAAAAGGAAGTGTTGATACCCAATTTTGTCCATAAAATTTTTTATTACTTGATCAGTGATTAATATTTTTAGTGAAAAGATGCTTAATTGCAATGTTGTGATCACACCATTTTATTATTATTTACTTCCATCTTACTTTTTCTTATTTGTACAAAATAAATAATTTTTTTTTTTTTTTTTGTAATTTGCTCATTTCTCACCTCACACTACACTCACTCTCACCCACTCCATTATGCATTTATTTTTTGGCAACAGACAATATGCCACTCACCCCACTCATTGCACTACACTCCACTCAATCTCACTTTGCACCCTCCACTCTCAAATTGCACTCCGCACTCACTCACTCAATTCCTAATTGCACTCTCAACAATTCACTTTGCACCCACTCTGCACTCACTCACCAAACTACACACACGGCACTTTTGTTTTTCTTGCATATCCACTCACACGCACAATAATAATAGGAGAATATAACGGAAACATCTTTTCTACTTTAAAGGAAACAGAGAACACACAGACTTGAAAGAACCCTTCCATATTTGGTTTCTCGTAGCCTTTTCGAAAACACAATGATTCAAGCTCCACACCATCACAAAATTTCCATTACTACTTCATCTTCCTCATTTTCTTCACTTCATCCATTTCATTTTCTTCCACTATCCCAAGCCTTCAAAACCAACCAATCTCCCATCACCTTTCAACTTCAGGATTTTCATACTACCATACTCATCTCCTTTCATCATCACTCTGATTCTTCATCATTTTCATCTTCACGAATCTTTTCCATATAAACCGGTGGTCAACTCGGTGAACTCAAGCAAAAATACCATAACCATCTTCACAAAGCCAAGTTTTCATCTTCCATCACCATTAACCCCATAAATCACCACGAAATTCCATTGAAACCACCACCAAAGCTTTAACCCACCATCATCCAAGACCAAAACCAATCCACCAGCAGAGCTCACTGTCCTCCGACCGACTCGAACCGAGCTCGTCGGAACCCGTCACAAACCACTGCATGAACCCACACCAGAACCCGACAGACCCAAGCTCCGACGACCCCGCACCGCTGCTGGTCTGAACTGAGAAACCCAGATCTGTCATGCACGGGCTCCAAAACCGTGCAACCCGTGCAGGCCCACATCCGAACCGGACCCGAGATCTGTTGCCTCCATCCGCACTGGACCAGTGAGCCACCGTCGAACAGCGCCTCGCACCAAAGCCAGCCGCACACCATCAACCGCGGCTCAACACTGAACCGCGACCCCGTACCACCGCTCGAGCAGACCGGCGACGTTGAACCAGCAGCGCTCGAACCCGCCGAACTCGCGAACCGGTCGATAGCTCATACCGAGTCAGAACCGTACCCACCGTTGTACCCCAACTGGGATCTGTCACTATCGAGCCCATCGAGTTGCACACTCCGGAGCCAGCTAGAAGCTCTGCCGCATCGCCCCGCACCGCACCAGTCACCGGATCTGTCGTAGCTCCGCCCAGTCCCTGTGAGTGAGTCGTGCTCCGATCCTTGCCCAATCGTCGTTGCCGTCGCGTCTTTGTCCTGCTCTGCTACAGCCGACCTCCGACCTCCATTGGTGTCCTCTGTTTTGCTTCAGGAATATCAAGGAAGGAGAAAAGCAAATACCCCCTCCCTTTTTTGTTTTTCGTAAGTCACTGTCTATTTTTATGTTTTTTTTTTATTTTTTATTTTTTTATCATTAAGGGTAATGGGCCTAAAGCAATCAATTTGGACCAGAATAGATTAAAAAAAAACGAAGACAAGGCTAAAAATAATGGTAAAAGTTAAAAAGGATTAATATAAAAATTAAAAAATATAAAAAGGGATTAATATAAAATAATTATTTTTAGAAATAAACAAGATTAACCAAGTTGTGACGAACATGTTAGTCTTTATGTATTTGGATCATCCCGAGTTGTGATAATCTAATGATCCGAATTATGTAAAATAAAATTACTTATAAAAATTATTTCCCTTTTTTAGGTATTTTTAGAAAAAAAATCTCACTTAATAATAATAAATTTGATAATCGAAGTGGGTGGCGTCTACAGTGTAGCGTGAAACCTTTATTCAAATCATAATTTGATTAATAGAGTCGTGACGACCTTGTTAATTCTAATTTTTTATAAAAAATAAGAAAAAATTAAATCTTTCTTTAAATAAAATCAACCAACCATATATCTTATTTTCTAAAGAACTACGTGACTTTGAGTTCCTCATTCTTGTGGAGGATACGTAGGAGCGAGGATTTATTCTGTCAATAGAAAAATAAATTTTCATAATTTAGTTATTTCTCTTTTCTTTCCTTTAAAAAAAATAAAAATAAAAAAATAAATAAAATAAAATAGTTACAAAGTCTTTTCAAAAAGGGTAAAATAAATAAATTTGATATTATTAAAATTTGCTGATTGACTTAAGATCTGGATTCTTGGAGCAGGCGGTGTAGAGATCTTAACAGCAATGGACGCCCACCTTCCCTATGTCGACTCCGAACCCAAACTCATTTTCCAAAAAGACCAGGTTTGCTTATTTTAAGGGTTTTTCTAATGTTTTCCCAAATTAAATAAATATTGGTGGCGGCTAATTGATTTTCAAATACTAATCTTTTTTCGGTCGTCCGTCGCGATTAGGTTGCGACGGATGGCGACTCCACTTGGGATATGGAAGAGTCGGCCTGTTGATGTTAGTTGTGCAAATTATTAATAATTTTTATTTATTTACTTTACCCTTTTTGTCTTTATTTATGTTTTCTTACTTGTTTGTGAATAAATTTTATATGATATTTTTATGTAAATATTTGCTTTGGCATTATTTTGTGTCCATTTTGACATGACTTACTTGTATATATTTTGTGCTTAATTGTTGAAACCTTAGGGTAGATGATTCTTTGGTGGTTATTGTATATATGCTTTTGCGGGTTGGGGGTAATTTAGTCTTTTTAAATTTTTGTACAGTTTTGTATGCTTTCTCTCACACACAAGCTCTATGCCCTGACTCGGTACTTGTAGGATTAGATAGAGGCGAAGTAGTGTTGCTTTGAGAGACCTTTGGTCTCCGAATAGGCACGTGAAAATCCCTCACTCAGTTGAACTCTTTAGTTTGTAGCCTATCATAGGTGAGGATTGAGGACTTTCTTCTTCAGCTGAAAGTGTTGGTGACGATGAGGACAATTTGGGGACCTTTTGTCGATGAGAGTGGTCTAAAACCAAAGTTTTCACGTGTTGAAATACCCTTAGAATCTTATGGTCCATAGAATTTTTTAAAAAGGCAGTGTACTGCAAGCCTGACTATCATTTTCCTTTAACACATGAGAAAATTCTTTTTGTCTATATTCTTTTCTTTATTTCATTTTTTGTAGACATTAATTTTCTTTTGCATTTGCATGTGTGGTCCAATTTTGCAAAGATATCGGTAAACCTCGAACATGGATAAAGGGAAAAAAAGCTCAATGTCTGAAATTTCTTTGAAAGTATATGGGCTTTATTGAAGAGTCTGTGAGAGCTCAAGTAAGTGAAGGAAACATTTCATAACACGGGGATACTCTTTTACCACCTCTAATGAGAGGCCATGACTTTGAGCAAAATGATATTAGAAGACTCTAGTAATGTGTGGTATAACATGGAAAGACGGGAAGAGTTGAATGACAAATATGGAGATATTGCGGCTCGATGTTCATCGCCCCGATACCCAAATGTTGAAAGCCATGCTTCGCTTGACTTTTGGGACCCCTCATATCGATCTTCACTTTTCGAGAGTTTGACCTGGTACCAACAATTGAGGAGTATGCCAAATTGCTCAATAAAGATAATATGCCCAAGGATAAAGTATACTCGCATGACCCTAAGAAGACGCCAAGAAGGACGTTGTCCAAACTCATAGGAATTCAGGCAAATGAATTGAATAGGTACATGAAGGATGGAGGACGAAGCCTGGATTCCGAGTTTCTGCTTAGGATCATTGAAACTCAGGTTGATCAAAGTTTTGGTTTGGTAGCATTAGCTCTAGCTATTTACGGGTTGGTAATATTCCCAAGAATAAAGAATCAGATAGATGGACATGTAATCAATTTGTTTGAGCAGATTGACAATGGGGTACACCCAGCCCCACCAATCTTGGCAGAGACAATTCGATCTTTGAATTACTGTCAAATTCATCAAAAGGGAAGATTTTGGGGATGTGCATCACTGCTAGCTGTATGGATGCTTAGTCATCTACCGACCTTGAAATGCTTTGGTCACCCGGAGATTGATCTTAAACAGTTTGTCATACCTAAGCACCCGCTCTCGCTATATGGTCGTGATAATTGGCCTTCCCGAACTCCGATGATGGGGCAATGGATCAGTTTTTTTGCGGAGTTGAAGGAAGTGGTTTGGAGAGCCAAGTGGTTTCCTCTTACATACACCATATACGAGATGTGGGAGTAAGCCTTGGGTTCCACTTATTGGTCCATGGGGAGTAGTGAGCTATGCTCCGGCAATGGTCCGAAGGCAAATGGCATCCTTGCAATTCATTCCTATGACTCATGGGTTATCAAAATACGAATTCTCATATGATGATGAAGGAATCGACCATAAGGTCAAAGAGGTCATTGGAGATTGGAAAGATGTAAGAAGTATAAAGCCTGGCCTCCCCTCATCCAAAACAACAAGACTACCCAATTTGGCAAGTGGTAGGAAGAAAGGGTTTCTTGCTCCTAAGGTACGAGGGCCGGAGCCACCAATGCACCGGTTTAATGAACCTATTGATTATCATCTTTGCGATACCGGCCGATATGAAATCATTTGTCAACAGTGGGCCCGAGAGAAGATCCTTGAAGACTCAACTTGACATAGCGAGAGAGAGAATCCAAAATCAAGAACGGAAAATGGTCTCTAAGGAAATTGAGATAGAGAAGCTAAGAGAGACTTGTCAAGTTCTTGAGGCAATCATTCAAGGGAAAGATGGTCAACTTGAAGGTTACAAGGCTGAAGTTGAAATCTTAAATCAGCAGAAGAATAAGTTGGAAAATGATGTTATTTTTTTGGCTAATGAAAAAGACTTCTACTTAAATGCAAGTCAAGACATGAAGCAGAGAGCTGAAGTGGTGATTAATAATGTGAGGAGATCTCCAACCGTTCGAGAAAAGGGCAAGAGAGATTCTCGAAGTGGAAGCTAAATTGATACCGGGAGAAACCCGGGAGCTTCGACCGGGTTAGGATGGACTTGAATTTTCTTGGCAAATTTCACTAAACAACATCACCAAAATTAGTCTTCTTTAAGAGTACTGATGTATTTTTCTTGGCTCTCTGGAAATTAAGAATGGTCTGGTTCATTCCATCTTGTTCTTCTATCTGTAAATAAATAAGGGCAAGTTAGACCTAAGGAGTAGCATGATCAACATGATGTAAAGGGAAACTCCCTATGAAGCTTTTATCTTTGAATAAATGAGGTTTATCGATATCGTTTGCTTCATTGGATCATGTCTTTGCATGCATTTTACTTAAGTTTGCATTTTATTATTCCTAATAATAATAATAATATGACCACAGAAAAAAAACTGTCTCTACAACACCCTTATAGGACTCGCTCCCAATCGAAGGTCATGGATGAACTGGGACAGTCGCAAGAAGAACTGAAGGAAGAAGTGAACCAGCTTAGAGAGCAAATGTCCAAAATGATGGAGCTCATTGCGATCTATGGAGAATAGAAGGAACACGGATGGGAACCCCTCGGCGAAGAACGAAGGACACCCGGCCACGCCTCTTCACCCGCACTTTGGCTTCTCTCCAACCCCTCTCGCAACATCAAAGCATTAACCTCAAGGAGTTATGATGCCACTTGCTTGTTTATCCAAACAGCACCACTCAACCTGCTGTCACAAGTTCACAGGGAACTCAGGCTCCATCATTCCCACCATATGGCCTCCCTCCTGGGTATGTACCACCATTGGCCACAAATTCCCTTGATAATGGCACGTCAGCAGTAACACAAATCCCAAACCCGCCAAACACTACTGAAGCTCAGGTTACTCTGCCAAATGCTAATGAAACACCACAAACACAGCACCCATTCCCCTTCTTTCTTCCTCCATATGGTTTTCCTGCCGGCTTTATACCACCACAAGCGACTAATCCCCCGGACGGCAGCAATCCTACTGCTAACTCTTTAAACACAACCCAACCACCCTTAGCGAACCTACTGGCACAACATTTTATCCCTACTTTTATTCCACAAAACCCATTGAATTCCTCTGTTGAAAATTCCCAGTCCAGAGAGAAGTTGGAAACTCTAGAAGAGAGACTGCGAGCCATAGAAGGGGCAACTAGCTACGGTCTCCTTGATGCTTCGAACTTTGCCTTGTCCCTAACGTGGTGATCCCACCAAAATTCAAAGTTCCAGATTTTGATAAATACAAGGGGACCACTTGCCCAAAGAACCATCTGACCATGTATATCCGCAAGATGGCTTCGTGTGCTCACGATGACAAGTTTCTTTGATTCACTTTTCCAAGACACTTGACTTGAGGGGCGACAAATTGGTACACTCGTCTTGAGCGTGCCCGTGTTCGATGTTTCAAAGACTTGGTGATGCTTTCTTGAAACAAGATAAGTACAATATTGATATGGCACCTAGGATAGATTGCGGCTCCGAGAATATGGCTAAGAAAGATGTTGAAACCTTTAAGGAATATGCTCGGCGATGGAGAGAAATGGCCGCTCAAGTAGAACCCCCATTGACAGAAAGAGAAATGGTGGCCACGTTTATTGACACTCTGCAACCGCCTTTCTATGACAAAATGATAGGGAGTGTGTCATCAAATTTCTCGGACATGGTTATCATCGGAGAAAGAATTGAGGGAGGAATGAGAAGTGGGAAGATCGTTGAAAGTTCGACAGGAACAATTAATGCCAAGAGGCCCCCGATGGGAAAGAAAAAGAAGGAGAAACCCATGCTGTTACCTTTACCCAAGGGAGAGATAGCCAAACACCAGTAAACCATCAATCATCCTTCCAAACCCCTTTTGTACCTTATCACCCATACTTTCCCACTACACCACCAATTCCATATCCCCAGCCTTATTACCCCCATGTCGCCAATACTTCACACGTTCCTCATCCTCAACCTCACCTCTCAATGAGGCCTCACCAAATGCCATCTCATTCTCAATACCAGACACCTCCTACCTTACCGCTCAAACAGGTTCAACCATGGACCCAAAATCCAAACACAAACCAAAGAAGACCACCAAATAACCAAGAAAGGAAGTTTGTCCACTTCGACCCAATTCCTATGACCTACACCGAGTTACTACCCCAACTCATCCGTAACTCTCTCTTGGCTCCTTGCCCGATGAAACCAAGTGGAACCCCATACCCTAAAGGATTTGACCCAAATGCCAAATGTGATTACCATGCGGGGGCGCAGGGCATTCCACGAGAACTGCAAAGCGCTGAAGTTTAAGGTGCAAGATCTAATCAATGCTAAATGGTTGAATTTCAAGACAAATACCCCTAGTGTGGGCCATAACCCTTTGCCTAACCATGAGAATCCTACAGTCAATGCTATAGAGGAGTGTTCTGCCCAGCAACTTATAAGACGAGTGGCAGATGTCAAAACCCCATGAAGGTTATGTTTAAAGAACTGTGCAAATTCGGGATGATGGAAGTTCATATTGAAGAGAAAGGGAGCGGCGATAATGAAATAATGTGCAATCTCCATGGGAATGTGGGACATTCTATTGACGAATGTGGTGAGTTCAGACAAATCCTCCAAGATCTAATGGACATGCAACTAGTGCAAATAGGTCATTTATGTGACAATGGTGGCATAAGTATGGTGGATGAATGTGCTATTCCACGGTTTCAAGAAGGTCATGAAGCCATAAACTCTCTGGTCCCTTCCATTGCAAATCCGGCTATCAAACCGTTGGTTATCTATTACACTGCAAGTTCGCTGCGCCACCTCCATGTGGCCCAAGGCCCATCACCATTCAAGTTCCTAGTCCTTTTCCATTTAAGGACACCAGAGCCGTACCGTGGAATTATGATATACAAGTCCTTGGAGATAATCTCACAAACAATCAGCCAAATGTTTCATCTTGTTCGACCGCTATTGTCACAAATATATCGGGGATTGGAGGGATGACACGAAGTGGTCGCATTTACACTCCTGAGGAGTTGCGAAAGGGCAAGAAGAAGAAGAAAAGAGAAACTACAAGGGGAAGAGCAAGACAGGAGAGACTTCTATGGGGAATGATGTGAAAGAAAAAGGAGGATTGACAAAGCCAAATGAGTATAAGAAAGAGGTATCTGATGAAGAAGTTTGTGAGTTCCTGAAGTTCATCAAGCAAAGCGAGTATAGGGTGGTTGATCAGTTAAATCGCACTCCTGCAAGGATATCTCTCTTGTCCTTGTTGATGAATTCTGAGCCGCATAGGAAAGTGTTGATGAAGATACTAAATCAAGCACATGTTTCTCATGACATTACAGTTGACAAGTTTGGTGGTATTATTGGCAACATTACTGGTGATAATTATGTCACTTTCACCGATGATGAGATCCTATTTGAAGGAATGGGGCATAATAAGGCGCTGCATATTTCCGTCAAATGCCAAGATCATATAATGGCTAGAGTGCTCATTGATAATGGTTCCTCTTTGAATGTAATGCCAAAATCAACTCTCTCCAAGTTGCCTTTTGATGGGACTTATATGAAACCAAGTACTATGATCGTGAGAGCTTTTGATGGGACCCGAAGAGAAGTGATGGGAGAAGTAGAGATCCCAGTTCAGGTTGGGCCTACTACCTTTCATGTACTCTTTCAGGTGATGGACATCACACCAACTTACGATTACCTATTGGGACGACCACGATTCATTCGGCCACCGCGCGCTGCAGTCTTCTTTGCACCGAAAGTGAAATTCATAGTTGGTAATACTTTGGTGATCGTCTCGGGTGAGGAAGACTTGTTGGTGAGTAAGCTCCCATCGACTCCTTACATCGAAGCTGCGGAAGAAGCTCTTGAAACAGCATTCCAAGCGTTTGAGGTTGTCAATGCTGTTTATGTAAAGGAAGGAGCTCGAATTCCAAAACCACGATCATCTAGTGCATCCATAATGATGGCTAAAGTTATGCTTGAAAGAGGATATCAAAGTGGAAATGGACTAGGAATGAATAAACAAGGCATTGCAAAGTTTATGCACCCATGTGAAAACAAGGACAGGTTCGGGTTAGGATATAAACCAACTAAAGCTGATAAGAGAAGGGTCATAGAAGAGAAAAGGGAGAAGAGGTTGGCTCGGTTGGAAAATCGGGAGCCTAAAACTGAGAGGATTCCCATCTGTGACATCCGACGAGTTTCCGGGTCTTAGGGTTGGTGTTTCGAACCAGTGACCGCTATCAATGATGATCAATCCATCGACCTTGGTGTCAATCGGTGTACCCTTGTTCTCCGGATGCAGAGCTCAACAATTGGGAGATCGTCAATTTTCCCATGACTTTTGAAACTGATTCAAAGTAATTCTGTAATGCTAATCCTATAGCTATGCCTAAGGCTTTAGGAAAATATGTTGTAAAAACAGGCTCACATGTTTCCTTTTCAATATTTGCTATCAATAAAATGCATTTTCAAATTATCTTCCATTTTAATTTTTCTGTCTGATCATTGCATTAGCTTTTATTCATTACCCTTTTTACTTGTTTTGACATCAATAAATGCAGATCTGAAAGTGGTTCTCTTGAAAATGACAGTGCTATGACCCCATTGTATAATTTTGACCATCCCATTAATCATGTTGATGAAGATGATGACGATTGGGAACCTTCTTCTGAGCTAATGAGATTAATAGAACAAGAGGCCAAAGAGATTCAACCCCATGAGGAGCCAGTTAAAGTGATTAATTTGGGGACGAGAAGATGATAAAAAGAAGTTAAAATTGGCACTTCTATGAAAGAAGAAGAGCGAAGCAAGTTGGTCAAGCTCTATCGATTATTGTGACATTTTGCATGGTCGTACCAAGACATCGGGGTTTGGATGTTAGCATAGTTGAGCATAAATTGCCATTAAGACCGAGAATGTCTTCCGTCAAGCAAAAATTGAGGCGAATGAAGCGTAAATGTCGCTAAAAATTAGAGAGGAGGTCAAAAGACAGATTTGATGCGGGTTTCCTCGGCCGTCGCAAAGTACCCTCAATGGGTCGCCAACATCGTACCTGTCCTGAAGAAAGATGGGAAGGTACGCATGTGCGTTGACTATAGAGATTTGAATAGGGCCAGCCCTAAAGATAATTTTCCTTTACCTCACATTGACATTTTGGTGGACAACACTTGCTCGATATGCATTTTTCTCCTTCATGGATGGTTTCTCGGGATATAATCAAATCAAGATGGCACCGAAGATATGGAGAAGACCACATTTATCACTCATGGGGGACTTTTTGCTATAAAGTGATGCCATTTGGATTGAAGAATGCCGAGCAACTTATCAAAGGGCAATGGTAGCATTATTCCACGATATGATGCACAAGGAAATAGAAGTTTATGTGGATGATATGATTGCAAAGTCAAAAACAGAAGAAGATCACATAACCGAGGTTTACAAAAGCTTTTTGAGCGGTTAAGAAAGTTCGAGCTCGATTGAATCCCGCTAAGTGCACTTTTGGTGTAAAATCGGGCAAGCTCTTGGGATTTGTGGTTAGCGAGAAAGGGATAGAAGTTGACCCGGACAAAGTTCGAGCAATTATAGAGATGTCAGCTCCTCGCCCTGAAAAAGAAGTTCGTGGATTTTTGGGAGGCTGAACTATATTGCTAGGTTTATATCCCAATTAACTGCAACGTGTGAGCCAATCTTCAAGTTGTTGCGTAAAAACCAGACAGTAGAATGGAACGAGGATTGTCAAGAAGCATTTGAGAAGATCAAGCAGTATCTGCAAGAACCCCGAGTTTTGGTACCACCAATGCCAGGAAGGCCTCTCATCATGTATTTGACTGTGTTGGATGAATCCATGGGTTGTGTACTTGGACAACATGATGAAACCGGCAAAAAGGAGCAGGCCATCTATTACTTGAGTAAGAAGTTTACGAACTATGAGGCAAAATATTCATTATTGGAACGCACGTGTTGCGCCTTGGCATGGGCGGCCCACCCAGGTTGAGGCAGTACATGTTGTGTTACACCACTTGGTTAGTGTCCAAAATGGACCCGATCAAGTACATCTTTGAAAAACACGCCTCATCGGGAGGATTGCACGTTGGCAAGTTTTGCTATCGAGAATATGACATTGTCTACGTCACCCAAAAAGCAATCAAAGGAAGTGCTCGCGCATTTCTTAGCTAGTCAACCGGTTGAGGGCTATGGGTCTATGCAAGTGTGAATTCACGATGAAGATATAATGGCTTTGTTTGGAGAAGAAGAATCTTCGAAAAGAGAAAAATGGACTTTGTTGTTTGACGGAGCTTCTAATTCACCGGGACATGGAGTCGGGGCCATATTGATTTCCCCCGAAAGTAATTTTATCCCAATCACTGCTCGGTTGTGCTTTGACTGTACAAACAACATAGCCGAATACGAAGCATGTGCCATGGGAATCCAAGCAGCGATAGAATCAAAGGCAAAAGTTCTTGAGGTATACGGGGACTCTGCCTTGGTCATCCATCAGCTAAAGGGAGAATGGGAAACTCGAGATACCAAGTTGATCCCTTATCATGCTTACATTAAAGAGTTGACTAAACAACTTGACGAAGTCACATTCCATCACGTCCCTCGGGAAGATAATCAGTTGGCTGATGCGTTAGCCACGTTGTCGTCAATGTTTAAAGTAAGCCATGATAAGGACTTGCCACTCATAAAGATGGAGAGTCGTGACCAACCCAAGGCATATTGCCAAATGGTAGAAGCGGAGCCGGATGGGAAACCGTGGTACCATGACATCAAATGTTTCATCAAGAACAGAGAGTACCCTCCAGGATGCTTGAGAAAATGACAAAAGAACCCTCGAAGACTCACAATGGGTTTCTTTCTAAATGGGGAAGTTCTCTACAAGAGGAACCACGACATGGTCTTTGCTAAGATGTGTTGATGCAACGAAGCGAGAAAATCATCAAGGATGTCCATGAAGGTTCTTTTGGAACTCATGCAAGTGGGCATGCAATGGCAAGAAAGATACTAAGAGCCGGGTATTATTGGTTGACAATGGAAACCGATTGCTTCAATTATGTGAAGAAGTGCCACAAATGCCGGACATATGACACAAGGTTCATGCGCCACCTGTACCTTTGAATGTTTTAACAGCACCACTGGCCATTCTCAATGTGGGGAATGGATGTCATAGGGCCCATTGAACCGAAGGCCTCAAATGGACATCGCTTTATTCTTGTCGCAATTGATTACTTCACAAAATGGGTCGAAGCTACTTTCTTATGCCAATGTGACTAGGAATGTAGTGGTCAAATTTGTCAAAGGGAGCTGATTTGTCGATATGGTTTGCCAAACAAAATTGTCACTGACAATGCCACTAATTTGAACAATAAGATGATGAAAGAGATGTGTGAAAGTTTTAAAATTGAGCACCACAATTCCTCACCCTATCGCCCAAAGATGAATGGGGCAGTGGAGGCGGCAAACAAGAACATCAAGAAGATTGTTCAAAAGATGGTTGTAACGTATAAAGATTGGCATGAAATGCTACCATTTGCATTGCATGGTTTCGTACATACATCTGTTCGTACTTCAACCCAGGGGGCAACCCCTTTCTCTTTGGTTTATGGAATGGAGGCGGTACTCCCTATTGAAGTGGAAATTCCATCATTAAGAGTCTTGATAGAAGCGAAATTAGAAGAAAGCGAATGGGTCCAAACTCGACTTGATCAGTTGAACCTCATTGAAGGAAAGAGATTAACGGCAACTTTGTGTCATGGCCGACTTTACCGGAAGAGAATGATGAAAGCCTTTATGCGAAAAAGGTGCGTCATGCGACAGTTCGAAGGAGACCTAGTATCAAGAAGATTCTTCCCATTCAAAAGGATAATCGAGGAAAATGGACTCCAAACTATGAAGGACCTTATGTTGTAAAAAGGCTTTCTCGGGAGGAGCTTTAATTCTCACAAATATGGATGGTGCTTTGATTTACCACTTCCTGTAAATTCGAGATCTTTGTCAAAATGTATTATGCTTAAAAAAAAAACAAAAAAACAAAAACAAAAAAAACAACAACAAAAAAAAAACAAACACACAAAAAGAGAAAAGTGGCTCATTGGTGAAAACACGAAAAGGCGATCTAGGCAAAAATTAGAGCGACACGCTAGGTTGAAAACTCGGAAAGAAGCGACCTAGGCAAAAGTTAAGGTCAAAGATGGTTCTTGACACATCCGGAAAAATGGAGTTGCCTCAAGTCACAAACCGGCGCGTTTGAATGGAAAGTCTTGTTATGAACCCTCCCGACGCGTGGAAACCGGGTCAACTCATGTTCTCGAGAAATAGAAAATGGGGTATTTAAGGTCTTACACATGGGAAATTAGCATTGGTCATCCTAGAGAGCATCACTAGAAGAGCTTGGAAAAATCTACTCCAACATTCTTCTGTAAACCTTTCAATTCTAACCTTTGTGGTACCACATTCCCTGTACTGTTCCTTTCCATAATAATAGTCCATTTTCTTTGCAACCCATTGTTGATTCAATATGCATTTATCATGATAGATTTATATTGAGATGTGAAACATGTGATTATATTGCAAAAGCATTCAGTTTTGTTTTAACAATTTTGAAAGGTCATGGGGAATGCGATGAATTTCCTGATAAGAGTATTGATGAAAAATAAAGAATCACCAACAAATCAAGAAGCAAATTGATGAATTTTGTTTACCGTTCAACTCGGATCCTACTATGGGAAGAAGTTCTTAAGGGTGTTGTGGAGCCAAGAGTGATCCAGCTAAAGCTCCGATGTGTCATTGCATCATCATGCATCCATTACATCATGCATTATCCTAGGCATTACATGCACTGTCCTCAAGCTGCACTTTCATTGCATCATCCTATATCCATTGCATCAAGCATCAATTCAGGCATAAAAAAGAAAAGTGCAAAAGCCTTTCTGTAGCTTTTTGGGTCCCCGCATCCATTTGCCCTTAGTTTTCGGGTCCCCACGCCCGTTGCCTTTTCAATTCCGGGTCCTCGACCCAATGCCTTTTTCCTTTCGGGTCCTCGCACCCATCTTTTTAAGTTTTTAAGTTTTCTGTCGAGGCTTCGACGACCCTTTCTGCATGAAGTTTTTAAGTTTTCCATCATTGCTTGACGGGTATCCTACCCCGCAAGTTTTTAAGTTTTCTCGTCAGCTTCGACGGGATCCTACTGCATGTTTTTAAGTTTTCTGTCAGCTTCGACGGCACTTACTCCCATGAGTTTTAAAGTTTTCTGTCATTGCTTCGACGACGCAAGCACCCTACCCCGCAGCTTTTTAAGTTTTCTTGTCAAGCCGACGGGTATCCTACCACATGCAAGTTTTTAAGTTTTAATCAGCTTCGACGGCAGTATCCTACCCATGCAGCTTTTTAAGTTTTCTGTCAAGCTTGACCAACACCCTACCCGCAGGCTTTTTAAGTTTTGTCGAGCTTCTAGATAACTGACTCATGTAGCTTTTTTCCTTTCTAAGTTTTAAGTTTTTGCTTCGGCACGGATATCTGCACCCATGTTTTTTCCCTTCTGCTTTAAGTTTTTCCAAGCTTCACGGATAACTGACTCCATGAGCTTTTTCCTTTCTTGCTTTAAGTTTTTCCAAGCTGAATGGATAACACTCATGTTTTTTTCCCTTCTAGTTTTAAGTTTTTGCCAGCTTCTACGGATCTTGGCTTCTGCAAGCTTTTAATTCGTTTAATGTTCGTGGTTTTTTGCGTCAATCTGCTTTCTAAAAAAAAGAAGAAACAGAAAGAAAAAGAAAAGAAGAAAAAGAAAAGGAAATGAAAATTTTCATAACAAAATTGAATCAATTCCTCTCGCTTCCCATTTATTTTAAATGTAAAGCAAAGGCATGTATTGTTGATACTAATTTTGTCCATAAAATTTTTTATTACTTGATCGATGATTAATATTTTTAGTGAAAAGATCTTAATTACGATGTTGTGATCACACCATTTTATTATTATTTACTTCCATCTTACTTTTTCTTATTTGTACAAAATAAATAATTTTTTTTTTTTTTTTTGTAATTTGCTCATTTCTCACCTCACACTACACTCACTCTCACCCACTCCATTATGCATTTATTTTTTGGCAACAGAATGATATACGCCACTCACCCCACTTCATTGCACTACACTCCACTCAATCTCACTTTGCACCCTCCACTCTCAAATTGCACTCATGACTCACTCACTCAATTCCTAATTGCACTCTCAACAATTCACTTTGCACCCACTCTGCACTCACTCACCAAACTACACACACTGTGCGCACTTTTGTTTTTTTGCATATCCACTCACACGCACAATAATAGGGGGAAGCAATAACAAGTGAAACATCTTTTCTCGCTTTAAAGGAAACAGAAACACACAGACTTAATGGAGAACCCTTCCATATTTGGTTTCTCGTAGCCTTCGAAAACACAAAGCAAGCTCCACACCATCACAAAATTTCCATTACTACTTCATCTTCCTCATTTTCTTCACTTCATCCATTTCATTTTCTTCCACTATCCCAAGCCTTCAAAACCAACCAATCTCCCATCACCTTTCAGCTTCAGGATTTTCATACTACCATACTCATCTCCTTTCATCATCACCTCTATTCTTCATCATTTTCATCTTCACGAATCTTTTCCATAACCAAACCCAACTGAGTCAACTCAGTGAGTAAACACCATAACCATCTTCACAAAGCCAAGTTTTCATCTTCCATCACCATTAACCCCATAAATCACCACGAAATTCCATTGAAACCACCACCAAAGCTTTAACCCACCATCATCCAAGACCAAAACCAATCCACCAGCAGAGCTCACTGTCCTCCGACCGACTCGAACCGAGCTCGTCGGAACCCGTCACAAACCACTGCATGAACCCACACCAGAACCCGACAGACCCAAGCTCCGACGACCCCGCACCGCTGCTGGTCTGAACTGAGAAACCCAGATCTGTCATGCACGGGCTCCAAAACCGTGCAACCCGTGCAGGCCCACATCCGAACCGGACCCGAGATCTGTTGCCTCCATCCGCACTGGACCAGTGAGCCACCGTCGAACAGCGCCTCGCACCAAAGCCAGCCGCACACCATCAACCGCGGCTCAACACTGAACCGCGACCCCGTACCACCGCTCAAGCAGACCGGCGACGTTGAACCAGCAGCGCTCGAACCCGCCGAACTCGCGAACCGGTCGATAGCTCATACCGAGTCAGAACCGTACCCACCGTTGTACCCCAACTGGGATCTGTCACTATCGAGCCCATCGAGTTGCACACTCCGGAGCCAGCTAGAAGCTCTGCCGCATCGCCCCGCACCGCACCAGTCACCGGATCTGTCGTAGCTCCGCCCAGTCCCTGTGAGTGAGTCGTGCTCCGATCCTTGCCCAATCGTCGTTGCCGTCGCGTCTTTGTCCTGCTCTGCTACAGCCGACCTCCGACCTCCATTGGTGTCCTCTGTTTTGCTTCAGGAATATCAAGGAAGGAGAAAAGCAAATACCCCCTCCCTTTTTTTGTTTTTCGTAAGTCACTGTCTATTTTTATGTTTTTTTTTATTTTTTTTTTATCATTAAGGGGTAATGGGCCTAAAGCAATCAATTTGGACCAGAATAGATTAAAAAAAAACGAAGACAAGGCTAAAAATAATGGTAAAAGTTAAAAAGGATTAATATAAAAATTAAAAAATATAAAAAGGGATTAATATAAAATAATTATTTTTTAGAAATAAACAAGATTAACCAAGTTGTGACAAAATTGTTAGTCTTTAACTATTTGGATCATCCGAGTTGTGATAATCTAATGATCCAATTATGTAAAATAAAATTACTATAAAAATTATTTCCTTTTTTTAGGTATTTTTAGAAAAAAATCTCACTTAATAATAATAAATTTGATAATCAATGGGTGGACGTCTCAATGTAGCGTGAGCTTTCACCTATTCAAATCATAATTTGATTAATAGAAGTCGACTAATTGACTAATTCTAATTTTTTATAAAAAATAAGAAAAATTAAATCTTTCTTTAAATAAAATCAACCAACCTATACTTATTTTCTAAAGAACTACGTGACTTTGAGTTCTCTCATTCACTTATGAGGATACGTAGGAGCGATTTCTATTCTGTCTAAAAAATAAATTTTCATAATTTAGTTATTTCTCTTTTCTTTCCTTTAAAAAAATAAAAATAAAAAAATAAATAAAATAAAATAGTTACAAAGTCTTTTCAAAAAGGGTAAAATAAATAAATTTGATATTATTAAAATTTGCACAATTTGACTTAAAAGTCATTGTTTCTTGGAGCAGTGATTGTAGATCTTAACACCTTCCTACCACTGTAATCGACTCCCGAACCCAAACTCATTTTCCAAAAAGACCAGTTTTGCCTATTTTAAGGGTTTTTCTAATGTTTTCCCAAATTAAATAAATATTGGTGGCGACTCCATTGATTTTCAAATACTAATCTTTTTTCGGTCGTCCCGTCGCGATTCCGGTTGCGACAGGAAGAATAATCAGGCAAATCATAAAGCAAATTTTGTTATTGTTCGACCTTAATCCTACTATCGGAAGAATTCTTTAAGATTTGTGAAATCAAGAACGATCTAGCTAAAGCTCTGATGTGACAATTTTGTTTACCTAATTTGTTCATGAGAATCTCTATAGTATGACATCTATTGCATCATGCATCATCTCAAGCATCACATGCACTATCCTCAAGCATCACATCCACTATCCTCAAGCATCACATCCACTGCATCACCATGCATCATTGTATCATCTCAGGCATTATATGTATTTACAAAGTGAACACCATTTCTTTTAGCTCTCAGGGCCTTATGTCCATTGTCTTTAGTTTCCGGGTCCCCGCATTCATTCGTCTTTTAGTTTCCAGGTCCCCACACCCATCGCTTTCATGGCAAGCCAGGGCCTTATGCCCATTGCCTTTAATTTTTGGGTCTCCACACCCATCGTCTTTACTTTCGGGTGCCCGTACCCATCGCTTTTACGGCAAGTTAGAGCCTTATGCCCATTGCCTTTAGTTTCTGGGTCCCCACACCCATCGTCTTTCAGTCTCCGGGTCCTCGCACCCATCGCCTTTTAGTTTCCGGGTCC
Organism: Ormosia emarginata; assembly: GCA_029884605.1. Taxonomy (NCBI): domain Eukaryota; kingdom Viridiplantae; phylum Streptophyta; class Magnoliopsida; order Fabales; family Fabaceae; genus Ormosia; species Ormosia emarginata. Next base: position 58,494,122 of record JAQQTP010000082.1, on the reverse strand, counting down.
CAGTACCCATCGCCTTTTAGTTTTCGGGTCCCGCACCCATCACCTTTCACAGCAAGCCAGGGCCTTATGCCAATTGCCTTTAATTTTCAGGTCCCTGCACCCATCGTCTTTAGTTTCCGGGTCCCCGCACTCATTGTCTTTCAGTCTCCAGGTCCCCGTGCCTATTGCCTTTTAGTTTTCGGATTCTCGCACCCATCGTCTTTCGGTTTTCGAGTCCCTACGCTAATCATCTTTAGTTTTCGAGTCCCTGCGCCCATTTGCCTTTAGTTTTCGGGTCATCGCACTCATCTACCTTTAGTTTTCGGGTCCCTGCACCCATCGTCTTTTCATTTCAGGATCCCAACACCCATCGCTTTCACGGCAAGCCAGGACCTTAAGCCCATTGCCTTTTCATTTTCGGGTCCCCACACCCATCATTTTCCCTGCAAGTTAGGGTCTTACGCTCATTGCCTTTAACATTTTCTGGATACCCGCCTCTGCAAGCTTGTGACTTTTCGAGTCTTAATCCCCCACATTTTCACCTGGTTTTAATATCCAATGCATTTTGCATCGATCCACACAGGAAAATGTTCATGGACAAAATTGAATCAATTCTTTTACTTCCCATTTAATTTAAATGTAAAGCAAATGAGGACAGCTGCTAATACCCAATTTTGTCCAAAAATTTTCCTATTTTTGTTGCTCTAATCTCATTCAGGTCATATGTTTTTAATAAAAAAAGAAGAAAAATGCTTTTCTTTTTCTTATAATTAAAACATAAACAAAAATACAAAAAAATGAAAAAATAAATAAATAAACAAAAAAAAGAGAAGAAAATAAAAGATAAGTTCATTTCTCTCAAGTTGTGCATTGAGCCCAAACCAATTAGTAACCTATTAAATATAGGTCAACTCAGATACATTCTAGCCCAAGATCCATTAAACTTGAACCCATCTCTTTCATAACCCTCAAAACTCTAATTTTCCCTATAAATCCTCAAGTAAACAGCAAGGGAAAAAAAAGGAGGGGGGCAACCTTCATCCCACAGCCACTATCTTTAGCCACTTCATCTTCAACCATCTCCACCAAGTCACCATTTCTACCCATAATCACCACCCTCCACTAAGAACCTCCACCACCATCAACCTTGTTCACCACCCTCCATCAACCTTGTAACCACCACACACAAACCATAACTATCACCCTCCACTATCAACCTTCACTCACATTCACCATTTTCACATCACCTTGCAACCACCATACTCACCACCTTCATCCTCACCACACCTACCTCAAGTAACCTCTTCCAACCATTTTCATCATCTTCCTCACTACCACCCAACAACCATTCATCTTCACCATAAACCACCACCAAAAGCCAACACCCCAACAAGCAAAACAACCCACCACCGTGACCCAACTGAACTTGTCCCAGTCGGCATCGTCTAGACCCAGCATGAGGCCGCCGACCGATTTGGAACTGCCAACGAAGCTGCCATCGCGAACCAGAAGCCCAGATCTGGTCTGCCGTTGTTGCGCTGTGTTGACTCATCATGCTGCCTCACCGTTCCGACACCCGTAACCCACCACACGAGACCATCCTGCCGTCCTCGCTGCTCCGTAGGCCACCAGTCAGCGCCCATCCCAACCGGCACCGACTAGCACCCGTCCCGCCGTCCTCACTGCTCCGCAGCCACCCTCCTTCATCGACCCACACGGACCCGCGAACCACGTCCCCAAATCCGATCAACCTAGACCACCGCGTGTCACCTCCAACTACCCCGCACCGTGTCAGTCGTCTGCTTCAAGTCCCGCCGATCACTCCTTACCGTTGCACACTAGACCAGCTCCACGCTGTCGGCCCGCACTAGATCCGCTCGGATTGACCGACACGGACCACCAGCTAGCACCGCACGACCACACCCAGCCATCCTTCCCATCTCATGGGTTCCCCTCCCCCTTTAGCCATTTTTGCTGCCATTGTTGATTGTGAGTTTCCAGAGTCATCTTTGTTTCTTTTGTCTTTTATTTGGTTTTGTTTTTTTTTTTTTTTTAGTTAAAGTTAGATTATTTTTTTTAGTTTATAGACTTAGTAGAAAAATTAAAAAAAATGAAAATTATTAGTTAATCATGTGAATGAAAAATGAAAACTGAATTCTCATTGAATAATTGGTGTTTACAAGTATTTATAGAAGCTATAATGATACAATTAACTAACTAACACTAACTAACCTTCCCTCTATTTTCAATTACAGTAATTAACTAACAGTTGACATTTAAGTTATATGATTATGATCCAATAGCCCCCCTATTTTCTTAGCAGATGAAGAGTAGGTCATCGTTTGGGTGGTACCCATACTCCTATTTGCATGTTTCTTGGTCTAATGGTCTTCATCATCTTCCCCTTTATTATAGAATTGCCCCTATCTTTCTTCTTTTTTTCCCCCTCAAATTTGATCTTTTATGATCTCTCAGTTCTTAATTATTGCTGAGCTGTGGAATAGGCAACCTTATATCTTTACAAATAAGGATGTGCTAAACGCTCGAGCTATCAGCAGTGTTATTTTTTTGTTAAAATTTGTTAACTAGAAAAACTTCACAGATCTTAAAAATCTTTTGTCAATCTTAAAAATCTTTTGTCAATCTTTCGGGCGTGTGAACGCTTAACCGTTCCTTAGCAATTTCCTTTCAAATTTATATGACTATTTTCCACTACGTCTTCTCTGTAACTGATACAAAATGAACACAATGTTGACAAGTTCAGCTAAGTAAGGCCTTCATGTCATTTCCAACGGAAGTCTAATTAGTTGAACAATTGCATGTATTGGATAATGCAAGTTTACAGTAGTTGCAAGGTAATTGTCGGTACTTTTTTTTTTTTTTTTACTTTTATAAATCGCATGAACGGAGTCAAGCTTCAAAAGAACGATATTGGCATGATTTCAGTTATTACTTTAAACCAACATCAGTGGAGCTAGTGCTTCCTCATTACATTACAGCAAATCGTGACCTTAGTGATATCATTCTCTGTTTTATCTTCCTTAAAGGCAGATAATGAACACCACAAGATAGAGCACAACAATAATTGGCCATAATTTTACTTCCGTCCTGGATGACAAATTTATAAAAAGGTGACCCCATATTTGGCATATAGGTTTTGTACTAGAGGAAATCATGTCTTCAAACAGCCTCCTTAGTTATAGAGCATTAAACAAAAGCAAATAATTAATAATAGAGGAAAGAGGAAGGACATAATTTTCTTTCAGGACATTATTAGAGGGTGGGTGGGGAGGGAAGGGGAGGGGAAAACATGATCCATTTCGATCATTGTTCTTCCTCTTTTAGCTAAACAGAACTAGAGAGGATCCTCATCTCTTAGAATTACTAAACTAACAGGGACACACATACTTCTCGATATGCGGGTAATCTTTTGTCACTCTTATCCTTAGAATGGATGAAGATCATTTGTACTTTTTTTTTTTATCTTCTTTCTTGATCTTTAATTTAAATTGTCAAGTAAAAAATAAATTATATATTATTTATTATAAAAATTATAATTATTTTAGTTTTGTCCACTTAACAAAATTTAAGTGAATAGAAAAGAAATAAAACAAAAAAAGAAGACAAGTGATCATTATTTTCTTAGAATATCTTAAGATATATTCATATGTATAGCTGTCAAAATAGACTGACTTGACCCATGCGGATCGAGCCAGTTCGGACAAATCCATTTTTAAGCTTAGTCAGATCGAGTTATATGAGTTTCGAACTGACATTTTATTAACTTAATCAATTCTTATATAATGTTAATAGTTCGACCCGTTGTAGGCCGATTAATTTAGACTCAGATCGAGTTATATGAGTTTCGAACTGACATTTTATTAACTTAATCAATTCTTATATAATGTTAATAGTTCGACCCGTTGTAGGCCGATTAATTTAGACTGTATTAATTTGAACTATTTTTAGTTTTATATTCACTTTTATTAACCAAATCCATTTATTTTATGGAACTATTCCGAGTAATTAATCAGACTTTCAATTTTGACGACTCTTGGGGTACAAATTTTTCATTCTGCTCGACCTTGTTTTCCTCTCTCCTGTTATTTTAATGGCGCTGAGAAAGTGAAGTTTTAATAAATCCATATCCTCCAATTAGTGGCGGAGTTGGGCCTCGGAAAGTAGAGGAAACATTAGTCCTGACACCTATAAAGATAAATAATATTTAACTATTGTACAAGTTGAATTTAAAATAAAATAATTTCTATTTTTTTTAATTGAGATAAATTTTAGTATTCATCTTAAAAAATTATTGTTCTTTTAAAGAATTTATCTCTATCAGTATACTCTTTAAAAAAATTATAATTAGTATTATATTGTTACATCAATTTATTTAAATAATTATAATTATATTGCTTCAAAGTTTTAATAAAACTAAAATTTTAAATATCAATAAACTCAAATCATAAAAGTAAGAACTAAAAACATGAAAGACATACAAAGAGAACAAAACCTATAAATTTCTAAATATCAATACCACAAAAAAGAATTAAAAGAATAAAAAAATATGTTATCTAAGGTGAATAAAAGTAACAAAGACAAAAAAAAAAAAAAAACAACTATTCAATAACTCAAGAAGTTCTAGTCATTTCTTAAAGTAAAAGTAGAAGTTCTATTTTTAAAAAAATTTAGAGTAAGCGTAAAAAAATTAATGATTACTAATGATCAAGAAAAATGACAATTTTGGTCCACTAGGGAAGGAGAGGATTTTCACTATTGATCTCTTGTTAAATTGCTATTTTGCCTACTTACTTAAAAAGATTGGAAACTCCAAAAAACACTTCTTCAATCTATTGGGTTTAAATAGCAAGGTAAATGGATAATATTTTTTCTTTAGGTGCACTAAAGTCTTTTAACTTTTCTATACATGTTATTTTTATTTTTATTTTTATTTTTAAATTTCAGGGGAGCATGTACTCCCCTCAACATAGTGTGGCTCCGCCACTGCCTCCAATCTTCTGAACGCACTGTATCTTGAATGATAAATTAATAAAGCTTTGAAGAGGTAGAGGATGAGATAAAAAAGCTGAACACCACTAATGATATACAATGCAAAATCATACTTGGCTACAATTCACAGAGGGTTAGGCTAAAGTTAACAAGGTTCACTTATGATAACAATTATTTAAGAAGTCATGATGTGATAATATATAATTAAATAAGTGTAACTAACACTAAATCAAAATTAAATCCACTAACAAATCACATAAAACGTGTATATGATAGCATTAGAGATGATTTTCACCCTTTAGCTTTAGTTTTATGGAAGTTGGTGTTTGACAAGACATTAAGCATTAGAGTTTGATACTAGTCGCCCACTCCATAGATACATTTAGTTTTAGGTACTTTCACTATTTGTAGTGAGTTCTTCTTATGTTACTTTATTATAATATTATAATTTGCATACCTTGTATTATATATTTATTAACGAACGAGATGAACTCCTAGCAAATACTATACTATTACTATTTCTATACTCTATTCGCTACTCCTCCGAAAATTTGTTGAGATTGCAAGACAAAAATTTAAAAAGAGTATTAGAGAAAAATGTTTAACCGAATAGTGGAATAGATGGGTTTTAGAGCCCACCATAGTTATGAAGAGAATGATATAAATGCAGAATATAATTATAAAGTTATTAATGTGGGTTCGTGAAAAAACTTTCTGCTGCCAAAGTGTATTCTGACTCACAGCAATGCAAGAGAGAGGGATTCAAGCAAAGCTAGTCGCAGGGTATTCCACTAAGTTTGTGTTTGGGATAATTGAAAAAATTTGATTATTTTAATAATTAAGTTGTAAAAATTTAATTATTTCAATAATCGATTATGTTTGGATATGTTAACTAAAAGTGATTTTAAATTAATCTATTTTGTTTGGATGATATAAAAAAGAATCACTTTTATGTATTAAATTATCAAAATAGGTATAGAATGATTAAAAAAATTATTTAATTGATTAAAAAATTATTTGATTGAGACAAAATAATATTTACATCTGAAAGTATAAAGAATAATCTATAATCTAAAATTATAAGTTAAAATTTCAACATTATAAAAAAAAAGCTGTTAGAATATATAAAATTTCGTATAAAAACTAAAATTAATTTTATCAAATATAATTGAATACTGTAACAATAAATTTTTTTAAAAAAAAAACTGTTGGTTCGGTTACACGCTCTAAATAATATAGCTTTTATTTGAGAATGACCAAAAGCATAACTTTTAACAGGGGCAGATACTTATCACTTATCCTCTTGCTCTGCCTAGTGCATTTTGTCTTGATCACCGCTCATGGTGTTTATAAGGAAGGCCAATTCATACACTTGAGAGCATCTCCAAGTGTTTTTGACAAAAATAGAAGTATTTTTCGTATTGTCTCAAACACAAAAATGGAAGAAATATGTGGCGACAGTTTTGGCAAGATATTCAGTAAGGCAAAGCCTTATTTGTTAACGGTGGGACTGCAGTTTGGGTTCGCAGGAGCATATCTCTTCTCCATGGCCAGTCTCAACCAGGAATGAATCGTTTTGTGTTCGTTGTCTATCGCAATGCTATTTCTGCAATTGCCCTCGCTCCTTTTGCATTAATTTTTGAAAGGTGCTGTCTAGTGCTGCACATTTTGTTGTACAACCATTATTTTATATATATCTATTGCGTGTGCTATTTAAAAACAATAGTTATGCTGTGTTAAGCCACTTATTAAATATTAAAAAATAAGAAATATTCAATAAAAAATCAAGTTTTTTATATTTTTAATATATTAAATATTTTATTTTTTTAACAAGTACCTTTATTATTTGAGACTACTTTATCGAATAGATAGTCAATGAATGTAATAAAAGTTTAAAGTTGGAATTAACTTGACTTTGTTTAATTAATATTCTTAATTCTTACAATTTTGCAGGAAAATTAGGCCAAAGATGACAATCTCTGTCTTTATGCAGATAATGGCGCTCGGATTTCTGGAGTAATGATCTAAAACCTATCTATATCTATCAGTAGATATATAATATAACATGTAACATGCCGGGCAAGAACCTATAGTTTTGACCTATTTGCACAGACCCACCTTAAGTTTGTTTCAATCACACGTTATTATGTAAAGTGTAATGCTCCACTTATGCAACTATCTCAGAATATATCATAGGGTAATGTTTATACAGACAAATTTTTACACAGATCATACAAAAATTGAATCCTCACCATTTATATTTTTATCCTTTTCTCTCTATTACTTTTCCTATAAATCGATACCTCATTGTGAGACGCACAGAAAAGCTGTGCCCAGAACATTACCCTATATTATATAAGGCTGCTATTGGCAGCTGCATCCTAGTAATCCTATCTACATAAGGTTCCTATTTAAGCATTTTTCTTTTGAACTCAAATCTGGCCACATGACATACGTACATTTCTCTTATAAATAAACCTAATATTCAAAGTTAACAACTAAAATATAGTCAGTTAAGTAATATATCATGTGCATATAAAATGAAATTTAAATTTTTAGTACAGAAGTTTTAAAATTTATGAATGATTAGACTATTGAAGATGTTTCTATTAAAGATGATAAATATAGATATTATTCATTTTATCACTACGTATATCAGGAGCCAACACTGAGTTAGAACAAATAGATGCATGTCAAGCTATGGTGAATTATAAAGTTATAAAGTAACTTTTACTTTGTGTTCAAATTTTAATTTAATTAAAAACGAGGTACTAAAGATTGAGCTATTAGATGTATGTTGATTGTTGAGACTCTAATATTATATTAAAAACCAATTAGATTGAATAACTGTTAAAATTCTCATGAATTAATCATATAACATAAATTTCATTGTTGGGCAAAAGATAGATGGAATGGGTTTATTTGGTTAATCAATTGTTGAATAAGAAGAAATGTGATTGCGGGAACTAAAACTTGAAAGCATGCCTTTGTAATATCTTAAATTTAAAAGTGGTGTTTCCCTACGAGCAATGAGTAGTTAATCGCAGTAGAAGTAAAACGTAATCTTACCTTAACTTTATTAGGAGTATCAGAAGTTTTAAATCTTAAAATTATTTTTTTAAAGAATTTTACTTAATTACTATTTTCAGTTTAAAATTATGTAAATAATTGATTAAACAAAATAAATAAAAAAATTTAAAAGTGGTGTTTGACGGAATATGTACTCTAGTCAGAGTGTCAGACTACAACCTAAGAATTTTAAGTACAAATTTTTGCACCTTTCGCGAAAAAACAAATAATAATTTGATGATAATGTCCATCTGATATTTTAGGCCCGTGATTGACCAAGGGTTCACTTTCTAGGGGATACAATGTACTTCGGCTTCATTTGCATCTGCTTTCGTGAATGCCGTGCCATCTTTCACGTTTGTCGTAGCAGTAATTCTCAGGTAAGGTTCAGATTATTTAAGTTATAAAGTGACTTTTATTTATGAATCAACTATAATTTTTATACATCATTTTTAATATACTATTCTTAAACTAATTTTTTTAGATAATAAAATAAAAAAATACACATTTTAATATATAATCTCTTTATCTTTCTTTTTTTAAAAAATGATATTAAGAAAAGTGTTAAAAAAGTGATATATATTGATCATTTTTCTTTCTTAAACACCGCTAATTTTCTTTCTCTAAACTTTTTGATCTTAACACTTGTGCTTAGCCCAAGTAGAAGTCTACTTATCTTAAATCTACGACTTTGTGTTTATAATAAGAAAAACTACAAAAGAATGCAAACTTTAATGCAAAATTCTGTATTCCACTTCACTTGCATACCAGGTTAGAGCGTGTAAAGATTGAGGAGGTACGCAGCCTAGCGAAGGTGATTGGGACGTTGGTAACCTTTGCAGGCGCTTTGGTAATGACACTTTACAAAGGCCCTCTAATCCATCTATTTCATTCTCAAAACACAAACTCACCACCAAGATGGAAGTCACTCCCCTCAGAGTATCAAACACTGGATCTCAGGGACTCTCTTTCTACTCCTCGGTTGTGTGGCTTGGTCATCTTTCATCATTTTACAGGCAATTATATGTGTTAGTTATTATTATTATTATTATTATTTTTTAATTTCTTCTTTGTTCTTGTTATCTATATATATTTAATACATTAGCTAGTTAGTTAAATAACTACCCTAGAATAGCCAGCCAATGATATCTTACTGACAGCTAGAAACGGTTAGAGGTAGTTAATCTTGGTTTAGCTGTTTTTGTATATATAATATCTTTGCACCTTTTCTGTAAGCAAGTTGAATGAAATCAGCGAATCATTCACTCATTCTCATCTTTCAATTCTCTCAATTTCTCTTTGTTTTCTACTATAGTTTCTTGATTGAGTTTGTGTGTATTCATCGAGAATCTCGTTTCTGTGATCAAGTTAGATCACTGTGTTCATTTCATTCTCAGATTCTTTATTTCTACATGGTATCAGAGCTCTGATTTTTTCAGAGCTCTGCTACATTCTGGTTGGTGCTTCATGGCTGAAGCAACAGTTGCTATTTCTGGTTCCAGTGGAGGTTCAAGAAACATGGTTGATGAATCTTCACCTTACTATGTTCATCCATATGAAAATCCTTCAATTGTTCTTGTTACAGCAACTTTAACAAAGGAAAACTATCACCAATGGGCGAGATCTATGGAGATGAGTTTGATTTCAAAGAATAAGATAGGGTTTATCGATGGTACAATCCCTATACCATCGAAAACTGATGCAATGTATCCTTTCTGGAGGAGAGCCAATAATCTGGTGGTGCGATGGATTATGGGTTCTGTGTCCGAATCAATAGCAAAGAGTATTTTGTTCAATGATGCAGCAAGTAATATTTGGAAAGTATTGAAGAAAAGATTCTCTCAAGGAGATCTTTTTCAGATTTCAGATATAGAGGATTCAATAATCTCCCTAAAACAAGGAGAATTGAATGTTACTGATTATTTCACAGAACTGAAAATTTTGTGGGATGAACTAGATAGTTACAGGCCTTTGCCAGTTTGCACATGTGTTGTGAAGTGCGTTTGTGATGCTTTAGTCAATGTTGAGAAGTACAAAACTCAAGATCGTGTAATCAGATTTTTGAAAGGGTTGAATGAGCCCTTTGCAGGAGTGAAGTCACAAATTATGTTGATGAAGCCACTTCCTGAAGTTGATGATGTGTTTTCAATGATTGTGCAGCAAGAAAGATAATTAGTTGTTGAGTTTGTTGAACCAAAGTTGATTGCAGCAGTAGGAAGGGACAACAACAATTATAGTTATGGTAGAGGTAATGGCAGAGGTACTGGGAATTTTGGCAAAAATCAATTTGGCAGAGGTTCCAATAGTGGGAAACAATGCAGTCATTGTGGGAAAACAGGTCATACTGTTGATACCTGTTATAGGAAACATGGTTTTCCTCCCAATTTTCCATTTCGAAGCCAAAATCAAGGTAGAGTTAATTCTGTTGCTGCTGCAGAAAATAATGAGATTGATAAAATAGAGGAGATTGGTTCTGTCCAAAAAGAGGAGCAGGATAGACCAGGTTTCATGATCACTGCTGAGCAGATTCAAGGCTTGATGAATTTGTTGCAGCAATCTCATATTCCTCCATATTCCATAAACCAAATAAACACAGTAATGTCATCAACATCACGTGCACAAAACCCTCCTCATCATGATTCAGGTAATCTTTCATCAAATTCTTCTTGTTCTTGGATATTAGATAGTGGTGCAACTGACCATATTTGTTATAGTCTTTCATTCTATTCATCTTTTCACAAAATTAGACCTATTAGAGTAAAACTCCCTAATGGAAATGAAGTTCTTGCAGAACATTCAGGTAGCATTAGCTTTTCTAATGATTTTACCCTATATGATGTATTACATATACCACATTTTTCATATAATCTCCTTTCAGTTACCAAGCTGACATCTTCATTGCCATATATTCTATCTTTTGATTCTCATTCTTGTTGTATCCAGGAGAAAACTTCATTGAAGATGATTGGTACAGCTGAAGTGATCAATGGACTTTATATTTTGAAGATGCCTATCTGTACTAATAGGTCTTCTTTTAGTCTTTTTCAGTAAATTCTGTTGTTGTTCCAAAGACAAGCCTATGGCACTTTCGTTTAGCCCATGCTTCAAAAGATTGTATACAAACCATTCATTCTTTTGTTCCCTTTGTAAACATGAATAAAGATTACATTTGTGATGTATGTCACTTGTCTAAACAAAGAAAACTTCCTTTTGCTGTCAGTCATTCTAAATCTGTCCAAATTTTTGATTTACTACATGTTGATATATGGGGACCTTTCCCTATCCTTTCTGTCCATGGCCATAGATACTTTTTGAGTATTGTAGATGACTTTTCTAGATTTATCTGGATTTTCTTGATGAAAACAAAGAGTGAAACATCTCAGCTTTTACAAAATTTTGTCACAATGGCTGAAAGACAGTTCAAACAGAAAGTTAAGATCATTAGAAGTGACAATGACCCTGAGTTTTTAATGAGAGACTATTATAGTTTAAATGGAATTATCCATCAAACCACATGTACCTATACTCCCCAACAAAATGGGATTGTTGAAAGGAAGCACCAACACATTTTAAATGTAGCAAGAGCTCTCATGTTACAAAGTCATCTACCTAAACCTTATTGGACATTTGCCATTGTCCATGCTGTCCATATTATCAATTTACTCCCAACACCCCTACTCAACAATCAATCGCCTCATGAAAAACTTTATGGAAATGTCCCTGATTTTAACCATCTAAAGGTTTTTGGTTGCTTGTCCTTTGCCAACCTCCCTGCAGGTTCTTCCACCAAACTTGATGCAAGAGCCTGCAAGTGTGTGTTTTTAGGCTATAAAGCTGGAACAAAAGGTTACATTCTTCTAAATTTGCAAACCAGAGAACTATTTGTCTCTAGGAATGTAATTTTTCATGAATTTCAATTTCCATTCTCTGCATCTCATCCTTCTTCACAACCATCTTGTTCTAATTGCCCTTTTCCTACATCACAGATCATTGATCCCACTACTTATGATGATGTTTTGTTCTTCCCCCCACACCAACCACTTCTCCACAAGTCTCCTCATCTCCTGCTCCTCCATCCCCCACCACTTCTATTCCTTCTCCACCCCCTCAACCACCTAGGAGATCTACTAGACAGAGGCAGGCACCTTCATATTTGCAAGAGTATCATTGTAATCTTGCAGCAGGATGCACTACAGCTGCTACCAATTCATCATCTCCTGTTGTTTATCCTATTCAGTCATATTTATCTTTTGATCATTTTTCTCCTTCTCATAAGTCTGCTGTTTTCTCTGTTTCTGCTGCAGTTGAGCCCCACTCTTACACCCAAGCTATCAAACAAGATTGCTGGAAACAAGCTATTCAAGCTGAGTTGCAAGCTTTGGCAGCTAATGAAACCTGGATCTTAACTGCTCTTCCGAAGGATAAGACACCAATTGGTTGCAAGTGGGTATTCAAAATCAAACATAAGGCCGATGGAACCATTGAGAGATATAAAGCAAGGTTGGTGGCAAAGGGTTATACTCAGACTGAGGGTATTGATTACTTGGAAACCTTTTCTCCAGTAGCCAAAATGACTACCATACGGCTGGTTCTGTCCCTAGCTGCTCTTAATGGTTGGCTTCTCAAGCAACTTGATGTGAATAATGCATTCTTGCATGGTGACTTAACTGAAGATGTGTATATGACCTTGCCACCTGGACTGACAGCTTCACATCCTGGCCTAGTGTGCAAACTACAAAAGTCTCTCTATGGACTCAAACAGGCAAGTAGGCAATGGTTTGCCAAGTTGTCTTCCTTTCTCCTGGAATCAGGATATTCTCAATCCAAGAGTGATCATTCCCTCTTTACTAAAACTGCTGCACACTCCTTCACAGCACTTTTAGTATATGTTGATGATGTGATCTTAACAGGGAATGATGCCACTGAAATCACCCAAATCAAAGCTGCACTCCATGATAGATTTAAAATCAAGGATTTTGGTGACTTGAAATTCTTCCTGGGGTTGGAAGTTGCTAGAAGCAAGGCTGGAATTACTGTGAATCAATGGAAGTATGCTCTTGAATTAATTTCAGATGCTAGTTTACTTGGTTGCAAGCCAGTTACTACACCAATGGATTGCAAGGCTCGTTTGAGTCAAAATGATGGGGACCCTCTTGAAGACATTCCTGGTTACCGAAGACTCATTGGGAGATTGCTGTACTTGACAACCACAAGGCCTGACATTGCCTTTGCTGTCCAACAGTTGTCTCAGTTCATGGACAAACCTACTGTCATTCATCATAATGCTGTCATTCGAGTTCTAAAATACTTGAAAGGGTCTCCAGGCCTAGGACTTTTTATGTCTAGCAGCTCCACTCCTCATATCAAAGCATATAGTGATAGTGACTGGGCAACATGTCCTGACACCCGCAAATCTATCACCGGATATTGCATCTATCTTGGTTCATCTCTTATCTCCTGGAAATCCAAAAAGCAAAGCACTGTTTCCAAAAGCTCTTGTGAAGCCGAGTATCGCGCACTGGCTGCCACTACTTGTGAGATCCAGTGGCTGACTTTTCTGCTACAAGATCTCCACATTCCCTTCATTTCCCCTGCTTTGCTCTACTGTGATAATCAATCAGCAATGCATATTGCTGCTAACCCTGTATTCCATGAGAGAACCAAGCATATTGAGCTTGATTGTCACATAGTAAGGGAAAAATGCAATTCTGGTTTGATCAAGTTACTTCCTGTTCCGTCCTCTCTTCAGCTTGCAGACACATTCACTAAGCCACTCAGTCCTCAGGTTTTCAATCATATTCATTCCAAGCTGGGCCTTCTTGACTTATGCGCCCCAACTTGAGGGGGGGTGTTATCTATATATATTTAATACATTAGCTAGTTAGTTAAATAACTGCCCTAGAATAGCCAGCCAATGATATCTTACTGACAGCTAGAAACGGTTAGAGGTAGTTAATCTTGGTTTAGCTGTTTTTGTATATATAATATCTTTGCACCTTTTCTGTAAGCAAGTTGAATGAAATCAGCGAATCATTCACTCATTCTCATCTTTCAATTCTCTCAATTTCTCTCTGTTTTCTGCTATAGTTTCTTGATTGAGTTTGTGTGTATTCATCGGGAATCTCGTTTCTGTGATCAAGTTAGATCACTGTGTTTATTTCATTCTCAGATTCTTTATTTCTACAGTTCTACTTTGATACATAAGTATAACAAAATATATGTTATGGCTAAATTGTGAATTATTGTGAATTGCAGTCCATAACGTTGAAAAGGTACCCGGCAGAAATGTCACTCTCGTCCTTGACATGCTTAGTGGGTGCTTTGCAAGTTGCCGCGGTGGCCCTGGTGGCGGAGCATCACTCTAGGCCTGGGATATGGGTCATCGGTTGGGACATCAGGCTCTACGGTCCTCTCTACTCGGTCGGTACTCTGTAGTAACTAGAACAGTGGAACTACTACACTATGTTTTTTTTTTTGCAGGAGATAGTTGAACTGATCGAAAATGCTACATATTTCAATTTGTATTGACTCACACACGGCAACAGAATACATCTATCCAAAAACAAATACACCAATGCACATAAGTTACGCCTGAAAAAAGTAATAAATAAAGGCAGGATTTGATCACGGACTTTACTGGTACCTTCAGTACAATTACTACTACTACAATTCAGAGCATAAAAACATGCACAATAAATAAGATGAGATTAGAGTCAGTATTTTACTGACTCCAAATAAATTTGATCTGGCTGAGCCAATACTTAGCTAGACTGTGGGCTTACTCAACTTAGCAGCCCTACTTAATGGAAAAGAGCTCGGAACTGTCTATGTTGAGTCCCGTAGGTCAAAGGGGGCCTATTACTTCAACGTGGCTTTGGTACTGGTAGAGGGTAGAGACAAGTAATGCAGTGTAGCGAAAAAGAGATATTGTTTAGATTGAGCCATTTGAACTCTAGTTCATGATTGGATTTAAGCCCAAATCATTTATGCAAGTGCATTAATATATGTAAGTTTAAATTCAATTCAATACTATTGTTAAACTTTTTATATTATTAAATAAGTGATAGAGATAGTTAGTATTTGATTAGTCAGTTAAGTTCAACGGAATTAGTTAGGAGTTGGTTAAGATTAACATAGTTAGTTAGAGCTTAGTTAGTTGTTAGAAGAGTTTCTTATTATAATATATAAACGGATTCTCTTAGTTACTGTATTGTTAAGTTTTTTAATCAATCAATCTGAGAATTTCATCCCACTTTTCTCTGAGTTTCTCTTTCAATACTTTCTCTCCTTTTTTTTCTTTTTCTCTCATTTTCTTTTCTTACAATTTCTGCACAATATTTAACATGATATCTAGAGCTGATGATCTTGCGAATTCTCACAATGATTTTGCAATTTCAACAGTTAGGTCTCCAGTTTCATTTAATCACTCAATCACGATTAAGTTAGATGATAAGAATCATCTACTGTGGAAGCAACGGATCTTTACTGCAATCTAAAGTCACAATCTTTTCCAATACATTGAAGGTGTTAAATCTGTTCCACCGAGGTTTCGATCTCCTAAAGATGCAACTTCAAATAAGATCTCTTCTGAATATCTACTTTGGGAGCAGCAAGATCAATTGCTGCTCTCATGGCTTCTCTCTTCACTGTTTAAGGGCATGCTTACATGTGTTTTAGGCTGTGATTTTTCTTGGCTAGTTTGGCTTCAGATTGAGTCTCATTTTGCTTCTTAAACCATAGCAAGAATTCATCAGTTCAAAGCTGAACTTTGCACAACAAAGAAGAGATCTAGAACAATCAATGAGTATTTACTTCGAATTAAGTCTCTTATTGACTCTTTAGTATCGATTGGTCATCCTATCAATGCACAAGAACATGTTGAGATTATCTTAGAAGGTCTTCCTGATGAGTATGATACTTTTGTGACTTTGGTTAATTCAAGATTGGATCCTTATATTGTTAGTGATGTTGAATCATTGTTATTGCTTCAAGAAACAAGAATTGAGAAGACTGTGTAGCTCATTCTCCCGATCTGCTCTCTGTTAATCTCACTAATGTTACTCCAATTGACAAGTCTACTACAAAGTTGAATCTGTCATAGTATAGTACTCATCCGCAAGTTCCATTTGATTCCTATCAATTTTTTGATTTCAAGATTGATCATCACTTAGTGAATTTCACTAATTTTAGAGGCAACTCTTCCAATCAAGGTGCTAGGTTTGGTTTCAAGATAGAGATGGTTGTGGTAGAGGTAGATCAAAACTCTCTTGCCAGTTATGCCACAAATCTAGTCATACCTCACTAACTTGTTGGCACAAATTTGATCCTCATTTTCAACCACTATCCCCTTCTCTTTCTGATTTTCAGGTTTATTAGAATTCTTACTCGTCCTCTTCACTTGTTCCAAGATTTAAGTCATTCTTTCCTCCACCTCAACCTCTAATCTTTTATTCCCCTCAACCATACTTTTTTCAATCCCTACATTTTCCACCAATACATGCTAATCCTCAACCTCCACCTTATATTTTTCAACCAATTTCTTCTCACAATCCTCATCAGTCCTATCAAAACATAGCTCTTTCTTCTGTAAATGTTATGCTAACCACACCTTCTGTTGTTGATGATAGTGCTTGGTATGCATATTTGAGTACTATAACACATGTTATAGTTGATGTATCAAATCTGGCACACCAAACTCCATATACTGGTTCTGACCAAATTCACCTAATTAATGGCTCTAGTTTGCAAATAACTAGTATTGGTCATTCCTATGTTCAATCTTCTTTAAATCCTTCTGTTACTTTTCATTTGTCTAATTTACTTCATGTTCCTACTATCACTAAAAATTTAATCAGTGTCAGTTAATTTACAAGGGACAATCATGTCTATTTTGAGTTCCATGCTAACAATTGCTATGTCAAATTTCAGGCCAATCATGAAGTTCTACCTCAAGGTTCTGTTGGTTCTGATGAACTGCACAAATTTTCTCAATTCTTTCCTCAAAATTTAGGCAATGCACATCAACAGCTGCCATAATCTTCTTTTCACTGAAACTCAAGTTGTTCTGATGTACAAGCTTCTTGTTCAACAGAAATGTATCTTCTTGTGATTTTAATTCATGTACTCATGTAAAATTTTCATGTACTAGTAACTATACTCCTTGTTCTGCTATAGCAACTTGTATAATTCCATTTTACCATCAATTGTACATCCTTTTGTTTGTTGCGCTTCTGGTAGCCAAGAATATTGTACCACTGTATCATGTAATTCAATTTCAAATAAAAATAAAAATGCAACTTCTGCTGCAATTGGTCCATCTTCTACTAATTCTCCTTTCTCACACACTTGTTCTCAATTTTTTATTTGGCACAATAGACTGGGATATCTCAGTGCTCAAATAGTTAAACAAGTCTTGTAATCCTATGCTATTTCTATTCCACATAAAACACTTTTTGATTTTTGCACAACCTACTACCTTGGCAAAAATCAACAACAACCATCTCACTAATCTACTTCTATTTATAGCATACCATTTGAGTTGTTGTTCATGGATCTGTGGGGACCTGCACTAGTTGCAACATCAGTAGGTTATAGATATTATCTCAGCATTGTTGATGCTCATACCCTCTTTACTTGGCTTTATCTTCTTAAGTCCAAATCTGAAACTCTTTCCATTTTCAAAATATATCAACAAATGGTGGAACTTCAGTTTGGCTACAAAATTAAAGTTGTCCAAAAGTGATTGGGCTAGGGAGTTTAGACCGGTATTTTCATATCTAACCTCCCAAGGTATTTCTCATAGGTTGATTTGTCCATATACTCATCGTCAAAATAGTGTAATTGAGAGAAAACATAGGCAGATTACTGAGCTAGGATTCACTCTCTTAGCTCATGTTTTTTTTACCTCTTTCTTTCTAGGATCATGCCTTCCAAACAGCAGTGTTTTTTTATCAACATGTTGCTTTCTTCCTCCTTATCTGATCAAGTTCTATATACAAAACTTTATCATAAAAATTCATATTACTCATTTCTTAGAACATTTAGGTGTGCTTGCTACTCAAATCTCAGACCTTATAATTCAAATAAATTATAGTTTAGAAACATTGAATACATTTTTATTGGATACAGTTCTTCTCACAAAGGATACAAATAAATGCCTTCATTTTTAAACAAACAGAATTTATATATCCAAGGATGTTATTTTTAATGAGTTACTTTTTCCATTTGCTAAACTCACAGCTCTTTCTTATAATTGCTCTTCTCTTGTTACTTATGTCTCGGTGTTAGCAACTCCACCCATTCTTATCCCTCCACTTTTTGTCTTTCTTAATCATCTACTGCTCGTCATTGTTCACATTCTACTTCTTGCTACTGATGTTGTTCAATCTGGTGCTACAACATCATCAGACATGTCTTCCCATTTTGATTCACCATCAAATTCCATCATTTAGTCAAATTCTGATATGTTTACAGTTCTTGTCCAATCTGATTTTTCTCCCACCCACAGTTTTGTTCCTTCTTCACCTCATCTCCCTATTAACAATATACATTCCATGACTACCCGAGCTAAAGTTAGTATTTTAAAACCAAAAATTTATCTACCTCATACTATTCTCACCTCTGGTGAAGAAGCCTTTACCTCACCTTACTGGATTGAGGCTATGAATACTGAGTATAATGCACTAATGGCTAACAAAACATGGTGCCTTGAGCCATTGCCTCCTAACATAAGACCAATTAGTTGCAAATGGGTGCTCAGGATCAAGGAGAATCCTGATGGTTCCATTCAAAAATATAAAGCAAGGCTTGTAGCAAAGAGGTTTCATCAGGAGTATGGCTCTGACTATATTGAAACATTCTGACCAGTTGTTAAACCAATAACAATTAGAATCATCTTAACCTTAGCCTTGCTGCTAGATGTCAACAATGCATTTCTTAATGGGCAGCTTTATAAGGAAGTGTTTATGACTCAGCCACTAGGTTTTGTCTCAACATATAGCTCTTTGGTTTGCAAATTGGACAAAGCTCTCTATGGTCTCAAATAAGCCCTAAGAGCCTGGTTTGAAAAACTTGCACAAACTTTGTATCATTTTGGCTTTGTTTCTAGTAAGTGTGATCCATCATTGTTTATAAGGAAAACTACTGAAATTTGTACCTACATCTTAGTTTATGTGGATGATATTATTCTCACAAGCACTGCTACTAGCTTTATTTCTCAGTTAGTTGTTGATCTCAATGACAAGTTTGCTTTAAAAGACCTTAGTTCTCTTCATTATTTTTTGGGAATTAGGTTCACACTCTACAAGATAGTAGTCTTTATCTCAGCCAAACAAAATACATTAGAAACTTGCTTGCCAGAGCAAATATGGTTAAAGCTAAGGAAGTTGCTACTCCAATGACTACTGGTACAAAATTGTCCAAGCATGGTGCAGACTTCTTTTCAGATCTGGCCTTGTATGGATCAACTATTAGTGCTCTTCAGTACACAACAATTACCAGACCAACACTATCTTACTCTGTCAACAAGGTCTGCCAGTTCATGCAACAACCTTTAGACAGTCACTGAACACTAGTTAAACATATACTCAGGTACCTTAGTGGTACTTTGAATTATGATCTTCACTTGCAAAAGCATGCACACCTAGCTCTACAAGGGTTCTATGATGCATATTGGGGAAGTGATCCAGATGACAAGAGATCCATATTTGGTGCTTGTGTGTTCTTTAGGGGGAATTTGGTCTCTTGGTGGTCGTGGAAACAACAAGTGGTGACAAGATCAAGTACTGAAGTTGAATATAGGAGTTTAGCTTCTATTGTGACAGAATTGACTTGGATTCAATCACTTCTTACAGAGTTGTAAATCTGAGTTAACAAACCTATCATCTACTATGATAACATGAGCACAGTTCTGCTTTCACACAATCCAATACTACATAATAGAACAAAGCACACGGAGTTGGATTTGTTCTTTGTCAAAGACAATGTCTTGCAAAAATAGTTGCTCATTCAACATATTTCTTCTAAAGATCAACGTGCAGATGCTTTTACCAAGCCTCTAGCTTCAGCAAGATTTCTTTCCTTTAGAGATAAATTGACTGTTATAAATTTACCTCAAAGAGAGGGTTCAAATTAAGGGGACATGTTAGAGATAGTTAGTATCTAATTAGTCAATTAAGTTCAATATATTTAGTTAGGAATCAGTTGAGACTAACATAGTTAGTTAGCGCTTAGTTAGTTGTTAGAAGAGTTTCTTATTATAGTATATAAACTGATTCTCTTAGTCAATGTATTGTTGAGTTTTTCAGTCAATTCAATCAATTTGAGAAATTCAATCAATCTAAGAATTTCATCACACTTTTTCTGTGAGTTTCTATTTCAATACTTTCTCTTATTTTTTTTTCTTTTTCTCTCATTTTCCTTTCTTACAATTTATGGACAATATTTAACAATAAGAATTCATTTTTGAAGCATTGTTATTGTAAAAGCTTTTTATAATATCATTTAAATTTAATTATGCATAAATTACTGCATCATTAAAAAAATGACTTTTAAAATAATTATTGTGAAAGTTAATTTTTTTTTAATGATATGATAATAACGATAATGTAAAAGTTTTATATTGACACTCTATATCAAAATTAAATTCTACTAATAAAGGAAAAAACATTATATCATTGTAGCAATTAAGATTTTTAACAGAATTGATTGTAATTTTTTCCTCATAATCAATTTTAAAATTACAGGGAATAGTTACCTCAGGAATTACGTATTATGTGCAAGGGTTGGTATTGCAAAGCAGATGCCCAGTATTTTATACAGCGTTTAATCCCCATTGCATGATCATCGTTTCGGCTTTGGGCTCTTTCCTTCTAGGAGAGCATCTCCACCTGGGCAGGTATCGTACTATTCTACTGCTTTCACAGCCCAGACCAGACCAGTCTATTTGCTCCTACTTTTTGTTTTTTTTTTTTGTATTTTTAATAGTTTGATTTTGTTCGCTAAAAAAAAATAAGGTTAGCTTATTACAGCAAGTCAACCACACCTGACATTATATATTTTCAACATAGATCTGTCTCGGTTTATAATACAATACACAAATTAATAAGTTGTATTAGGTTAATTATATTTTTGTATATTATCAACATTTTTTATATAAGGTGGTAAAATAATATCGAGTAATTATATATCCAAGACCTTAGCACGTGTAATACATGTTCTCTTTATTTCTCTTAACAAAATTCTTTGCATTGTAATGCCTATTATATCAGTTTTGCTTTTTTTCATAAGTAGAGACAGATAAATATTTTGTTCACACAATTATCCAAAAATTAGATAAAGCACACACAATATTTACGACATCCTGAAAAAAAAAATAGCAACTCACTTGTTTTTTTCTTTTTTTCCTTTTATTCAAAAAGTGTGTCTTTAGAATTTTTCTTTATCTATTTTATAAAATTTATAATCATGTTTTTTTTTTAAAGATGTTATTATTACGACTCAACTTAAGTACTTTTATCTCATTTATTGTTCACTTTATCTATTCATGTTATTATTATTATTATTATTGATTTTGTTTATTTATATCTAACTATTTAGAAATTTTGATTTGTTTAAGTCATTTAAAAATTAAAGATTATTTATTAATTTTTTTAACTTTATCTTCATCTTTTATTATTTTCATTAAACTCAATAAATATATATTAATTAATTTTTTTAACTTCTTAAAATCAACTACTCTAATTAATAGAGTGAGAGAATGAGAGAGAATATGAAATTAATAAAGATAGAAGAAGAGAGAAAAATATTAATTAAACAAAAAATAATTTAATTATATTAAATTATAATTTTTTATTATTTAACATATTTAATAACTTTTTTTAATATATGTACACTAATCTAGAGATAAAAGTGAACGGTTATCTCATTTATTATCCACGTTAACTATTCATGCTTCTATCAACAACTTTGTGATATGACATGAATAACGTGCTCTCATAAGTTATACCGAAAGTTAGCAAATGCCTGTGGGATATCTTGGTAGAAGACCAAAAATAAGTTATACCGAAAGGTGCCATATTGAATTATGCATATTGACTTCATGTTCATGATGATTATTATCTTTATTATATCCCCTTGTTAATTTTCTGGATCGTGCCTTCTCTCTGTCTCTGTGTATTGTCGATCTCAGTATCATTAGGGAGATCATTATCGTAGTGGGTCTTTACAGAGTGGTGTGGGGTAAAGGCAAAGCCTATTCAGACCCCACACCACCATCAGCAACAACAAAGCAAACAGAGACACGACAGCTGCCAATTACCTCATCTGATATCTAACAGAGATTACCAAAGAAAAAAGAGATTTGGGGAAGTGATCCCCAAAGAATAAATCCAAAAAAAAAAAAAAAACCAAAGAAAGAAAAAAGCCAGCTTAATTTATATTTGGGGAAGTGACAAATAATTGCGTAATTTATGACTGGTGTGCTTTTGCTGCCTTAAAATCTGCAATAGCCTAGTATACTATTTCATGCTTGCGGTTTGCACATCATGAAGGGATAGTATCTGCAGGCAGCGTCCATGCACTCTAATACATGAATCAGAAAGAAAATATTTGTGCTTTTCATGTGAAGCTATGCTTTTGTTCACATTGTCATTTCGGGTTCATGATCCTTTAACTTTGTGCACAACAAGGACTTTCGAACATTAACACTCTCCTCTCTTTCTATCTTTGCCTTTTGTACGGCAAGATTTTAATAGTTGATCCCACCTAATGATTGCCCATTTCTAAATGGTTTTTGCGTCAGTACGCATACATTATATAAATTTGCAAAATTTGCATATATAGATGCCCACAAAACTTCAAACAAATGGACACTTTTTTTGTACTACTGTCGTAAATTCTGGTGTCAATTCAAAATATAACTATGGTTCACAGGTATTTATGCTGCTCTTAAAAAATGGAAGATTAGTCTCTATTTAATTAATTAGCATAGCTAAATGGCTAAGTTATTTCAAAAATAAAAAGTTAACTACCTATATTTAACAAAAGTAAATAGTTAAAAAAAAGATTAACTGATTGTACAAATTAATGTTTTTCATTTAAGAAGAAACTGAAGTTATAACCTACTATAATCACGTTCCATCCTTGCCTGTCAAGTTAAATCCAATTAAGTGATACAAATTAATCATTTCCTACAACTTAATTAGTAAACATGAACGAAATGCAAGCCAAGATCGAAGGTATCGTAATAAGATACCCTAGTCCGTATTCTCATCTCCGCACACGAGATTTATCTCCATTCTCAATGCCCTGGGGTAATCAATTCTCATAGCACTCAATTTTTAAGTTTATCCAATTCAAATAGCCACGGCGTATTTTATTATGTTTACAAAAACACAAACAATATATTTTATTAGATTTATAAACTTCTATATAAAATATAATAAATGATCTATAAAAATTATTGTCTCGTTCTTTTTTTCTTAACATTACACTATCATTATTTCTAAGAAAAAAAATGCAATTGTGTTAGACTTACTGTAGAACTTGTGATTTTTCATTTTAAAACTAATTATCAAGCGTGAACATCCAAAAAAATGAACACCTCTCTCATCGCGCCTTTTTCCACTTAGCTTGCTACCAGATCTCCATCATTCTATTCATCTAATAATGGTGGACTTTTTGTCATACTTATGATTCAAGCCCACGATATAGATCCCCCAAACATAAGAGGTATTATATAGTCAAATTTGATGTCATGGTTTTAAGCAGGGGAAATATTTAAGTAGATCATGTCTATTCATTCACACAATTTGTATAGATAAAGACTGCATAAGTATTTTTTTAAAAGAAATATTTAAGTAGATTTTATTTATTCAGTTGTGTAGATTAAATTAATTATCATTTAATAATTTATAATTTTTTATGTCACACAATTATTTTGTATTAAAAGTAATAATATGTCACTTGTGATTAATTTAATCACACAACTTGTGTAAAATCTTTTTAAGTAGCGAGAATCTAAAGCATTTTTTTTTGGTGTATTATAATAAGTGGGCATTTTGTCACACTTATGATTCACGCCCACGATATGAAGCTCCCACACTCAAGAGGCATAATCAAATTTAGATCATGACTTTAAGTAGCAATTGAATCTGAAGCAATTGTTTCCACCAAGTAGAATCTTAAACAAGCCTATGTTTTAACCTCAATAAGTGGTTAAAAATGAGATTGAAGACAAGTCCAAGTAGTAAGTGAAAAGGACAAATTAATAACGGCTGAACCAACCCATTGTTGCTAACTAGTCACCAGTTAGTTGCTTTTAGTTACTGATCGATGTTGTGTTTTGTCCCAGGTTTTGATAAAGCTTCCGCTTTCTTAGGCAGAAACTTGACGAAAAGAAACATGTTAAATAGGAAACACTTTGGTTGAATAATAGTTATTGTAACTTTTAATGTACAAGAGAACCTATTTATAGAGGATGACAATACATAAAGGAAAAATACAATAATAAATATATATTAAACACAATAAAATTAATATCTCCCCTCAAACTCAAGTAGATGTGGAAGGAACTAACTTGAGTTTGGAAACTAGTGTACGAAAGCAACCAGGATGATGAGCTTTGGTAAAGATATCAGCGAGTTGATCAAGAGTGTCAATGGAGAGAAGACGAATAGCACCACGAAGAATGTGTTGGCGAATAAAGTAGCAATCAATCTCAATGTGCTTGGTGCGTTCATGAAAAATATCATTGTGAGTAATTTGAATGACACTCTGATTGTCACAATAAAGGTCAGTGGAAAAAGATTGAGAGACGCTCAAGTCATCAAGAAGCCAAGGAAGTCAGAGTATTTTAGATGTGGTGTCAGCAAGAGCACGATATTCAACTTCAGTACTAGAACGAGCAGTCAAGGTCTGTTTCTTGCTTCGCCATGAGATAAGAGTATCACCAAGAAAAACACAATAAACAGTGGTGGAACGACGATTAGTGAGATCTCCTCCCCAATCAGCATCAGAATAAGCTCAGAGGATTAAAGAGGAGTCAGCAGAGAAATCAAGCCTATGAAACAGAGTACCTTTCACATACCGAATAATGCGAAGGACAGTCGCATAGTGAATAGAACGTGGAGCCGACATGAAGTGACTGACTAAGTGAACAATATAGGAAATGTCAAGACGAGTGACAGTGAGATAAATCAGACTGCCTATTAACTGCTGATATAGAGTGAGATTATCAAGTACAATACCATCCATAGGAGTAAAATCAACATTGGACTCAAGAGGAGTGGACTCAGTGCGACTATCTGTAAGGTCAGCTCGAGAAATGAGATCAAAGGCATACTTAGCTTGAGATAAGAAAAGACCATCAGCAGAGGAAAGAACTTCAAGACCTAAAAAATAACTGAGGGGACCAAGATCCTTCATTTTAAAGTTGTAGCTCAAGAAGGCTTTAAGATCTGCAATGCTAGAAGTGTCATTTCCAGTAATGATCATGTGATCAACATAAAAAAGTAAAGTCACAGTGCCTTGATCAGTCCGATGAATGAATAGAGTTGAGTCATGAAGACTAGATGAGAACCCAAGCTGACTAATGGTAGAACTGAATTTAACAAACCAAGCTCGAGGAGTTTGTTTAAGACCATACAAAGACTTACGAAGAAGACAAATCTTATTGGGGGAGCAAGTATAACCTGGGGGGATGCATATAAATTTATTCTTCCAAGTCACAATTGAAAAAAACATTTTTCACATCCATCTAATTAAGGGACCACTTTTGAGTAGCGACAATAGCAAGAAGCATGCGAACTGAAGTGATACGAGTAACAGGGGCAAATGTCTCCTCATAGTCAATATCATACTCTTGAGTAAATCCCTTAGCAACCAAGCGAGTCTTGTATCGTTCAATAGATCCATCAGAACGTGTCTCGATTTGTACACCCATTTACATCCCACAAGTGTCTTGCCAGTAGGAGGATCAACCAGGTCCCAAGTATTGGTGGTCTCCAAAGCCTATAACTCTTCCTGCATAGCTTGTTGTCAAAGGGGATCTATAGAGGCTTCTTGATAGGTCTGAGGTTCATGAAAATAAAGCATCGTAGAAAAACAATGATAATCACGAAGATAGCTAGGATGAGTTCTTACCCTAGTTGGACGCTCGGAAGAAGAAGGAGGTGTAAGTGTAGGAGCAGGATCTACGTCTGGAACAGTGTCATCGAGAGTGGTGGGAACACCGGAAGTGTCTGGAAGCTCACCAGAGGAACCTGTATCAGGATCACTAGGAAAAGGATCAACAGAGGGGTTTGTGAAAAAATGAGTTGAGGTAGAAGGAATGGACTTGAACTTAGACAAAGAGGAAAACATGATATGTTCTCAAATAATGACCTGACGGGAAATACGAATGCGTTGAGAGATGGGATCCCAACAACGGTAACCTTTGTGTTCTGTCCTATAACCAAGAAGGCAACAAAGACGGGCACGTAGTTCGAGTTTAATGTATTCATGAGGTTGAAGAAGAACAAAACAAGCACAACTAAACACTTTAAGAGAATTGTAATCTGGGGGAGTATTATGAAGATGCTTAAAGGGAGAGATATTACTAATGATAGAGGATGGAAGACGATTAATGACATAAACTGTAGTGAGAACGGCTTCACCCCAAGCACGCTCTGGACAAGAGGAAGAGATAAGCATAGCGAGAACTAAGTTAAGAATATGACGGTGTTTTCTCTCAGCACGATCATTTTGTTGAGAGGTACCATGACATGAAAATTTTAAGAAGGTACCTTGTGTAGCAAGAAAAGTCAAAAGCTTTAAGTCATGATATTCCATAGCATTATCACTATGAAAAACTTTAATAACTTTTGAAAATTGTGTTTTGATCATTGTGGCAAAATCAATATAAATTTGAGGCAATTCATGATGATGTTTCATAAAGTAAATCCAAGTAAAACGTGAATAATCATCAATAAATAACACAAAATATCTATACCCGCCCATCGTAGGTGTAGGAGCGGGTCCCCAGACATCATAATACACAAGATCAAAAAAGAAATCAAAAATAAAAGTACTTTTATTAAAAGATAATGTTGATTGCTTAGCAATTTGACAAGAAGTACAATTAAAAGATTCATTACTGACTGAACCTAGAGTTCCCTGAGAAATAAGAGATCGAATTTTTCCCAATGAACTATGAACAAGACATTGATGCCATAGCTAAATGGAGAAGGAAGGAGAAACAACACAAAGATTGGACACATGAGGAACATGAAGGCTAGTGAACTCAAATAATCTTCCGATTACACTCAGTCCCTATGACTTGTCCCGTCCGTGGCTCCTGCACACGACAATCAGAGGAAGAAAAAGTGAGTTCATAACCAAGATCACACAGTTGTCCCACATAAATAAGATTTAAATTCAATTTGGGAATGAGATAGGTGTCAGGCAAATTAAGGGTGGATAAAGATATGGAACCCTTATGACTTACATTCATAAGAGACCCATCAGTAGTGTGTATGGAGTGAGCAGAATCATTAGTAGATAATGAAAAAAAAATGTGGGATGCAGATGTCATGTGGTTACAACATGCAGAGTCAAAATACCATTTAGGATTACCTGGTGTAGTGGATAAAGCAACAGAGGGATTACCAGAAGTGGAAAGAATTTACTTAAGGAGAGACTCGAGGTCACTGGAAGAAAAGGTAGTCTGGGAGGAAGTGGAAGAAGAGGCTGGAGAGCCATTGGCAGCAGTAGCAAGAGCAGGTTTGGAGGAACTAGAACGAGGCTGAGTCCTATGCTGATTAGGCCTTGGTGGACGAGTAGGGCAGTGCTCGATCAAATGTCCTGATAGTTTACAATATTGACGAATCAGGGATGGACAATTGGGTGCAATGTGGCTTTTCTTCTTGCAGGTATGACATTCTACATAGGGCATTTAGGAAGGGCATGCCCAGGACGACGACAGTGATAACAAAATTTTCCTTTTTTATCTGTAACTGCAAATGTTAAATCTACTTGAGATCGAAAAAGACCTAATCTAGTTTCTTCAGACTTGAGACGAGGGATAGCATCCTCAAGAGTAGGCAATGGATCCTGGTGTAACAGAGATGCTCGAACAGACTCATAGTCATCAGTGAGGGCCATTAAAAACTAGATGAGCCTAGTGCGGTTACGGTACTCTTGATACAACTTGATATCACTTTTATCCTTCAAGTTTGGTTCACATAAGGTCAATTGATCCCAAATAGCTTCCATCTGAGCCAAAAATTCATATATAACTTGTCTGGGTCCTTGTTTCAGATTATTGAGTTCCTTCAGCAACTGATATTGATGAGATAAATCAGAAATGGTATATCGATTCTTCAAATGATCCCAAACTTCTTTGGCAGTCTCAAAATGCCCAAACTGCAAGTGAATACTTGGAGTAGAAGTATTCTGAAAGCAAGTGATAATCTGATGATTTTTACTATCCCAATCTTCTAATCTATCAACATACTTTTCGTCAGACTCATCTATAGCTTTAGTCGGAATTTTGACGTCACCTGTCACATATCTCCAAATTTTATGGCCTTTCAGAAAGCCACGCATAGCCTCAACCCATTGTGTGTAGTTGGTATCAGTGAGCAGTACAGGAATAAGCTGAGCAACATCAGACCTTTCCATTATAACAGACAGAAGCAATAGCAAGAAAATGTACTATAATGGAAAGATTTCAAATGGAAGCAAAAGCAACAACAATAGTAAAAAGATGTACTATCGGAGCTGAATCGATGAAAAAAGACCTTAAAAATGGAAAGATCTCACCGAAAAACCTTGGGGAGATATGCCATGTCAGCACTGGTGCCACGCCAGCATGCCACGTCAGTAGAGAAGTCTGAGTCAACCAGCCACGTTAGCAAGAAAGACACATCAGCATGTCCAGTCAGCAATCTGGGTCAGAACTGGGTCACGGTTCGGGTCGAACACCGGTCGCGGGGTCCTAGATGGGTCAGGCGCATGAACTACACTCGCACAGGAGTGGCGGCGCATCTCTGGTATTCCGGTGACGAAATTTTGCAGAGTGGCAGATCGGCGGCAGGTGATCCCAATGGTGCAGGTGGTGTCGAAAAAGGAAGCCACTATACTAGCAGAACAGACAATGCTAAGGAGGACAACAGTGGCTTCGAGGAGGGACGGTGCACGCGGTGGAGGAACGGATCTAGAGGACGGATGATGGAGCTCCAAACAGCAAGATTTGAGTAGGAAGATGGACGGATTTGGAAGGCGGACGGATCTGAGCAGGAAGATGGACGGATCTGGAGGGCGGATGATGGGGCTCCGAAAGGCGCAATTTGAGCGGCGGTAGGTGCGTGGACGGCGGGCAGAAGCAGGGAGCCAACGACGACTCAGCAGAGGTGGCTCATGGGTCGCACATGGAGGTGGATTTGGACAGCGGGTGGTGCAGCGCGGAGGCCACTGACAGAGAGGATCGAGAGCCTAGCTCTCTTTGATACCATGTTAGAACAAGAGACAGGAAAGGGAAAAAAAGAGCTTGCAACACTTTAGTTGAATAATAGTCATTGTAACTTTTAATGTACAAGAGAACCTATTTATAAAAGATGACAATACATAAAGAAAAAATACAATAAAAAATATATATTAAACACAATAAAACTAACAAGTCGATGACCTATCTTTTGGCGTGAACTAATGTCTAGTGAATTAGAAAGCATTAACAAAATGATAGTGGCATATAATTCATAGTGATGGAAGTAACAACTCTGTACAGTCCAAAATAACCTTTCCCTCATATATTTCTTCCTTATAATTAAAAAAGAGCAATAATATATGGATGACAAACAAGATCCAATTGCTTTCATTACCTGCTCAGCTTTTGCCGCTGACTTGTATTGCTGTTGATGTTGCATGCTGAATGGGAAGCAACTAGCTAGCTAGCAAAGTAAAGAAGAGGAGATGTTGTATTACGGACTAGGCAAAAAGTTAAGGGATGGCTAATTAAAAACAAACTGCATTTTTCGCTTAATTTTAAGCGTGTACTGCTTTTTTCGACTGTTGTCCACATGCAATGCATATACAAGGTTTACATTTTTAGATAACTAAGAGCTAGGAATAACATAGATCATCTTGTTCTTATTCTCTGTTTTTAGTCAAACAGTTGAAACTATAGTGGCCTTACACTTTGGATAGAATTTTACCGTCAGCAAATCTCCTAGCTATACATCATTAAAGGAGAAGTGGAACACAAACTCAACTATTTCACTAACGTTTAAACTGATCTGAACTTTAAAAGTGTATTTTAAAAAGTCAAGTACAAGTGTTGTTAATAGAAAAAAAATCAAGAAAATATATCTTTACAAATTTATTAATACTGTTATATAAATAACACTTTATACCTACGAAACCTTATAAAGTACCTTTTTTTTTTTTACATTTATCTTTGGATCGATGAGTCTGTGGTGTAATATCAAAACCTTTATATATAAGTTCACGTGTAATTCAATAACTCTGCAAGATTGTTATATATATCTTTTTAAGTCCTTTAATATTGTTCAAATAACTTCATCTGTCCAAAAACTATAAAAAGAAAAAAGAGAATGAAAAGCAACAAGTGTATATTAGGTAAAAAATGTGTTTATTTTATTTTTTATTTATAATTTTGTCTTCCTTTTGTCCGTTGGAACTATTTAGCTAGTTGATGTCAATCACCAAAAACAGTAATAAATAATATACAGAGACGTAAGGCCTGTCAAAGTGGAAAAAGTTACATTCAATTAATTAATTATCCAATAAAAAAATTATTGTCACATACACAGTGAAAAAAGTTACATTCAATTAATTAATAATCCAATAAAAAAATTATTTAATTATCCAATAAAAAAATTATTCTTTGATATATACTCACACATATTTAACCTTTACCTTACAGAATTAATCTTTGATATATTATGAGATCACTATGATTAAATGGTCAAGATTTTGATCCCTATTATGTGTCTGCATTATCCTTATCCTTACAAAACCAATCGTAGGATGCATGACTAAGAGAGATTAATTAATAATTAATCATAAGACAAGCAAATTATTTTTGTTCTACTGGCTTCATGATTTACCAAGTAGATATTATGACATGATTATAGACCGAGCTTTGGCGACAAACCAAAGTTTAATTGGTAGACGTACGTAAAAAGATGTATTCGGAATCAGTCATAACTCATAAGAAAGGATGATGAGATTGGTTCTGATCTGAATTGAGTGCAACTTCGAGGAGGGCGGGGCATATATAAATTAAACATTAAATAAACGCACTTCAACCACCTTGAGCAGAAACAATGAGTGCGTTTAGGCCCTTCCAACTAATATAGCTACCAAATCAATAAACATTAACTTCACTTTTTGTTAGGTTATTGGGACTTTGCTAGTGTTTTACACATATACACTGTATAGTTTTAGTATTTCTTTTTTCAGGTGTGCTGGTTGGACGTTATAGTGCGTCCAAATCTGTCCTACGCGGAATATTGTCTCGGACCAGTCCTCGTGAATTACTATATTTTATCTATAATAATGTTATTCACATATCATTTTAATTACATAATTTTTATATTACTTTTTTTAATAAAAAAGGATATTTTTCAACATGTATTCTTTCTATCTTTATTTTTTTTAATAAAAAAATATAAAAATAATATATCAATATTAATATGCAGATAACAAATTCCATTTTGTCTAATAAGTGGTGGCTGGCCTTGGCATTAAGTCCGGTAGCCAATTATGTAAGAGCCTTCTCGACAGAGTGAAAATGAAATCAAATGGTCGTGTTTGTGCAGTGAAAGTGATGACATAGGTGAAAAAGTGGCAACAAATTGAATCAAGCCGAAGAAGAAAGCGCACCAAGGAAATGAAAGGTAACAAATCATCTCATCAAACTTATCTCAACTAGACATGAAAAGTGAAAACTATTAATTGATGAACCCATTGGCATTGCAAAGTTACTTAGTTGTTTGATTCATATATAGTGCAAGTCTACAAATAACAGAGAATAGTATATCTATTGGGCATTAACTTTGTTATTATTACGCGAGAACGAAGAATGTCTTTGATAGGAGTGAAGGGAAAATGATAATATAATAAGCTGTTCGTGATGTCAAAGTGCATTATCAAGTTTCACTCATTCTCTCTTCAGTTATCCCACTGAGAGTACGATGGGATACATAAAAGTTTAAACTTAAATTATATTATTAATATATTTAATTGATATTGAAAATTTGAAAGAAATTGTCGACGTATATAAATAATTTAGTTATACATAGGTAATTGTATAATCTAAGGAAATTCTAAAATGACTTGTAATATATATATATATATATATATATATATATATACATATATATACATATATATATATATATAACTTAAATTATATTATTAATATATTTAATTGATATATACATATATATATATACATATATATATATGTATACATATATATATATATATATACATATATATATATATATATATATATATATATATATATATATGTATTTATATATATATATATATATGTATTTATATATATGAGTAGAAGTATTTGGAATAGGCCGACAACACTACGGATAAAGATATTATGATACGATGTTAAAAGAGTCATATAGTTTATGGCTTGGACAAATTTCCTCCTTACGTCTATTACTTGTTCGCGAATTCTCTTGATTCCTTGAATCACAAAGCATGGATATAATACAATGATTGAAAGAAGGATACAAAAAGAGGGAAGCAAAAAACAAACAAAATATTTTTTTAAAAAAAAGATGACATGCAACTCGCGATTATAGAATCTTTAGAATCTTTTTTATTTTATTAAAATTTCTAGAATGGTTTAGAATCTTTAGGTTTCTCGTTTGGTTTAGAGGATGGGGCTAATTGAAACTCGGGTTCTACCGGTGGCTCACCTTACGTATGTGGATGCATGGTGGCATGGTGCGCATCCCAATCCTATGAACTGGCCACCAAGTTTCCCACTTAGTCAAGTGGCAAATGTCATTTCTTCTACAACTCACGTTTTGTCCATTGTGGCACTGCTTACAACTTGCATTTGGTCGCTTCTTGATATTGCACTATTAACCCCTCAATAACTTGCTTCCTCTCTTCAATTCATTTTCTTTCTTTCTTAATTTTTGAAATGATAATTCATTTCCTGTTTATCATGGATGACAAGTTATTATTTTTATTGTCGATTATTTTTAAAAGTTTGTTATTATGTGGAAGTTTGATAACGATTTTAATTTATATTATATATATGTTATGTAATTTATTAAAGTTTGAAGTGTGGTATAGACGTTTAAATAGTTTTATACTTGGATCGTACAAGCTTATAACATGTTCGGTCTACCCAACAAATTCGGCCTATCTTTCACAGATAGTTAAACTGAGGACTATAGATCGTATTGACCTACAACATACTCGGTCTACCTAACAAGCTCAGCTTATTTTCGTAGATAGCCAAGGTGGGGCTGTGAGTCATGCTAGTCCATCATGTCTCCGCCCAACCAACGACTTGACCAATCCTTACAGATGGCCAAACTAGGAATTTGTAATTGATTCCTCTGAACTTGTCATGAGCCTATATGGTCAATGACAAGGCCCAGCCCATTAAGAACCTTGACAACCCAAACTGACATTGGTCAACCTGACCGGTCTGGGTTGACCTAAGTCATCCTTAGCTTGAATACAGAATTTGGTCAATATTTCGACACCAAATCAACGTGACGCAAGCTCCAACCATAGTTGGTAACGGTCTCATGCTTCATCACAGTCACTGCCAGGGGCGATTCAGGCTAGATGGGCAAGAGTTCTGCCCAATGTACATTTCCGTGACTTCAGCTTAGAAGCCCTTAAAAAACTGGTTTGACCACCTGAGTCAGGTATGTTTTGCTTTCAGCATAAACACTTGAGCCTACTAACCTAACATTCGATTCTAACTTTCATCTGACTAGCCTAAGTCCATGGTTGGCCTTGCCGCCACCTTCTTCATAAGTTTCCAGTGAGCCTCCCTAGTCTTTCGACCTAATTTCAAGTCACGGTCCAGAACAATACTTATACCTAAATTAGATACCTAGTCATGATAAAAAATTACTTTTTTCCATCTTTCACAAACGTGATCGTTTACGAATATGACATGAGTGATCTTAATGATCCAAGAGTTCAATAGACAACTTATATAAATGAGTTGTTAGCATATTTTGCATTAAACTTGCCGTCCACCGACTTATAATAATAATAATAATAATAATAATAATTATTATTATTATTATTATTATTATTATTATTATTATTATTATATTGAGTGTGTTTGGATAAACTTTTTAAAAAAATAATTATAATATAATAGAAATAATTAATTATTTTTGAGAGATTTTTATGAAAAGTATAAGTTGTTTTATGTTTGGATACAAATATAAAAAGGATTTTTTTTTTTTTTTACTTTCTTTCTCTTCTATTGCATCTCTCTATAATTGATCACTTTGAAAAATAATTCATTCTTATAGTAGAAAATTGCTTTTTTTTTTAGATTCTGCATTTTTTCAAAATCTTATACAAACATATATTTATGTTTTAGAATTATTATTTTTAAATGAAAAAAACACTTTTCTTATAAAAAGAAAGACAAACAAACACATAATACTAGAGAGAAAAAGTATTTTTGATATGGTATAAAAGTTATATTATTTTCATAACTAGAAAACTAATTCAGTTCAGTTCATGCATCTAAATGAGAGGCCCTAGTAGAATCAAGAATGTTTTATTCAATGCTTTATACACTATATTCAGCCTTGCCATAATACCATCGGGGGACATGATAGGCACGTTAATGCCTACTAATATTATAATTGACAGGCACCTTAATTTTACTTTACTAACCTGTCAATCCACATTTTAAAAGATATAGGGCACATAACGTTTTAAGTACACCAATCCGCACTCCAATAATTTTGCTCTCCCAAAAAAATTATACATAATTGTGATGGGTAAACTCAAGTAAGGAAGGGTTGAAATAACTTGAACCAAATAAGGGTTAATTATATCATAATTATGAATAAACTTGAAAATTAACATTTTATTTCCCATCAATAACTACATATCATCACATAGATTTTAGGGTTAATTGGCCAGATATTGATGTATAGTCTAATATTATAATTAAATGAAAAAATTAAAAAAATATAGATTGACAAGCATTGATAAAAAAAATGTGCAATTCTAGGCATTGACCAATGAATTGGAGATGACGGATAAAGGAAGGATTTGTGAATTTTTAGTTGTTTCATAAAATGGCTTTTGACAGAAGGAGAAGAGTGTTGAAGAATTAAAACTTGCATCTAATTTAGAAAATGCATTTTATCATAGCTTAATATTTAATATTTATAATTGCATGAATAACAAAAATGTGAATTAAGAGGCACGCTTAGGGGTATCAAATGGATGGATTGGTTTGATTTTGGATTGGATCATAATGGATGGATCCAAAATAAACCATTAATCCATTTAAGATCCATTACAAAATGCTTAATATTATCCAATCCATCCATAACCTAATTTAATAGATGGATATTCAATCCATCCATTAATCAATTTTAATGGATTGGATGGATGGATATCCAATCCACTCATTTAAAAAAAAAATTATCTCTAAAATTTATCTTTAAAAAAATACTTTAGTGAAAGTGAAAGTGTTGAAATAATTAAAAAGGTAAAATACATTAGATATCTATTGGATTGGTTTTTAATTGGATATCCAACGGATATCCAATGAATATTTTGGTTGGATTACTAACTATACATAACTAAATTTAATCCATTAGATCCAATCTAATAAAATACATTATTCTAATTGGATGGACTGGATTAGTTTTAATATGGATGGATTTGATGGATTAAAAATTAATGGATTTTTTTGCCAACCCTAGGCACGCTAGTTCATCAAGAATATACCAGTAGTGAAAGATTTGATTAGTTTGTAGGAAATGATACTTTTTAATTTTTTTTCCGTCAATGTAAAAAAATTTAATGCAAAATATATAGTGCAAGGATAAAAATGTGATTTTCTTTTTCAATTTAAAAAGGGAAAAACACAATTGTAGATGAAAACAACATGTCTCGTGACTTTTTTTTTAGAGTGTTATTTCAGTTGATAAGTAAAAGATTAATTTTTTAAAATATTGTTAGACATTTAAGTAAAAATTCTTTTTAATAATATTATTTTTATACACATAAATTTTAAAATCAAATTTAAAACTTCATGTTTACAACACTCAAATCACTTCTACTTAGACTAATAGTAGTTGGTCTCGCCACTTAAAATTAAGGTGATTAAGTTAAATTTAAATTTATGGGTGTGCTAGAAAACGCTGAAGCTAGCACACGAGCAATTGAGCTTTTGATGTGTAATATTTTTGTTTTAAAGAAACAAATTGTTTACTTAAAAGTAAAACATCATATATCCCAAAAGATTTTGTCATTCAAGGGGTCATGTGGCCGAGCGTCTAACAGCAATTCCCTGAAGAGAGCTACTATTTAGTACGACAAATATTTTACATGTTCCATAAAAATCCTATCTAACACCAGTAAAACGAGAGCTTGACGGAAATCATGGTAAAAAAAAATAAAGGAGAGAAAGATTTCTCCCGAATTGTCGTGCGCAATGTATGAATTCAGCTTCGTACATTGGGATTGTCTACAGTTGTTAAACAATTGCATACAGTTCAGCCATGAAAAATATTTTATTCCTTAGCTAAAAAGATTTATAAATATGAGCAAAATTTAATTACAATATTTGACTCTAACCTTTTTTTTAATCTTATTTAATTTTTTTTATTTGTTACTTTTAATCTCATTTAATTGAGTTAATAAACATATAAAAAAATTAAATAGAATTAAAAAAAAAGAATTAGAATCAAATACTGAAACTAAGTATTTTTCTATAAATATAACTCCACAAACACAAGTCATTGGATTGAGAACTGTATCTTATGCACTTCCTTTTTGGACTGCAGAGGATTATTGAGCAACTTTTCGATTATTTATAAATTTATTACTTAATATATTTACTGGTTGGGTATAATATAAATGTTAAGAAGGACAGCATTCCTCTCGCAGAGTTGCTTATAAACAAAATCGAGCATAAACAATTTCAGTACTTCTCACGCATCCGGAGATCTACAGAGAGAATAATAAGATGGGTGCGTGGTTCAGAAATGCAAAGCCATATCTGCTATTATTGGGCGTGCAATTTGGCTCGGCCGGCATGTTCATTTTTGCCATGGATGCTATCAATAAGGGCATGAGCCATTACGTGTTCATCGTTTACCGTAATGCCATCGCGGCTATAACTCTCTCTCCCTTCGCATTTGTTCTAGAAAGGTATCCTCAGCACCCACCCCCCGTTCATTCATAATTAACATCAACCACCCATGCACACATGTTCTGCATACATTACTTACTATGTCTTTAAGCCAGTTTCGTGGTTATTTTGTATATTGAGAAATTTTTGTTTAAACTTAGAGTATTAAGTTGAGTGTATCAAATTAATTAAGATTTAGTATTTTGATAAATTTTTATATTATATAATTAATTTTATAAAAATTTATAAAAATATTAAATTTTGATTAATTTAATATATTCAATTATAATTTTTTAAGATTTAAGTAAGTATTTCTCTTTGTACGTAATATTCCATCCAGCCTTTTGTTTTTAGGATCTAGAGTAGAAATTAATAAAGGCAATATCAAGCATATTCAGTTCTGATAAAATTAAAGAGATATTATTGCAGGAAAGTTAGGCCCAAGATGACAGTCCGGATATTTTCAGAGATTATGGCACTGGCTTTCTTCGAGTAATGGTCTTCTTCCACTTTTATTATATGAAATTCAATTTCCTGTTCTTTAGTATATATATTATCCGTCTTTAGTGTAATTCCTTTAATTAAATTATATGCTGTTGCTTACAGGATAATACTTGATCAATGCTTCGCCCTCTTGGGGATGAAATTAACGTCGGCATCGTTCCTATCTGCTGTGATGAACTCCGCGCCCTCCATTACTTTTGTCTTGGCAGTCATTCTTCGGTCAGTAATTAATCAAATAATATATTAATTACTAGCTTAACTAACAAAGGCAAAAGGCTCAAATGGTCATGAAAGTTGGTTTAGCTGGTAAGAATCGGAGCAGTTCACTTGAAAGGTTTAGGTTCAATTCCCAGTACTAGTAATTAATTCCCTTAGTTGGCGTTCTATAAGTATCATTTTGAACTTTCATTAAAGCTTGTGAGATGTCTTAACGTTATAATAGAGTATTCTCCCCTGTTCCAAAATTTTCATATACCACCAAAAAAAAAAAAACCGGTCCAATAGGAACCAAAATCGTACATGTGAATTTCCCCCGGAGATCCCACTGTCTCTTGAGCTTCCCTCTCATGACTTCTTGGAAAGAAAATTAATCAAGTATGCACGTAGGTCATTTTCAATGTTTGCCAGCATCCACTTTAGCAGTAGGCGTTGTGCACAGCTTCCTCTTCTAACGTTCTAAGCTATCACTTTCTATGTCCATGACTCATAAAAGACTTTCAAAAATTCATAAAAGACTTTAAAAAATTTAAGTGTGAGTGAATAAATTACATATTGTACCGATTGGAGTAAGTGAGAAGACTGGTAGACTAATCTTTGGGTTTTGGGTGATGTTGTGTCACCTAATAAAGACTGCTCTTCAAATGACATTTTTGTTTATTTGAGACTTCTAATTTATTTTGGTAACATAGAAAAGAAAATTCTCTCGAGCGAGTTTATAAAGATGCCAAACCAAAAATACCAAAAAATAAAAAAAGAAGATGTCAAACCGAATGGGGCTTAGCAAAATAGAAATTCAGTTTGGGCTATCTAGGAAAACGACCATAGTTTTGACTAGATAGAAATAGGAGGGAAGAAAAGTCAGTCCAGTGCTTATATTTCATTTTACATATATAAAATATCGTTTTTCATTACTTGTTAATATTTATGAAACATAGAAAAGGTATTATAGTACCCCCATGGGAACCCCAAAGTTTCAGTCACGATCGATATCGATATGCACAATATTTACCTTTTTATTCTGAGCTAATCCACCATCCAAAACACACACACATAAGGAAGACAAAATCACAATTTTTTTTGTTTTTTTGTAGTTAACGCCTAAGGGATATAGAGAATCATACATTATTTTATTACATTGAGCAGATTGGAGAGCATGAAGATTAAGGAGGTACCATGTCAAGCCAAAGTGATAGGCACAGCAGTAACTTTTGGAGGCACCTTACTAATGGCACTGTACAAAGGTCCCGTAGTTAGTGTTGTGGCGTCATCAACCAGCCATGCCGGCCAGCATGAGAACGTGAACGACCCCACTGGCAACCACTGGATAATAGGGACATGTTTCCTCCTCATTGGTTGTGCAGGCTTCTCTGCGTTTTACATATTGCAGGTATTGCTGCAGTTTGCAGCAGGCAAGGAACACACACATAGAGTTTATCAAGCATTAATTAAATGTTAATTTTATAATAAATATTTAAATTTTAATAAAATAATTAATTAAATGTTTGACGGGTAACGTGTCTTAAAAAAAAGGATGAGTACCAAAAAATTGACCCATATATATAGAGTTCCACTTTCAACTAAGAGCATGTTTAGAATAACATAATTATTTCTTAAAACAGATTTTTTTTTATAAATTAAGCTATTTTATCTAAATATTTACATGTTTGGGTAAACATGATAAAAGCTGATGATAATTTATGTCATAAAGAAAACAGGTCTAGCTGATTTTTGAGTATTTAATTATGATTATTGATTATTTCATGATTTGGAGACAAAGTACATTTTTACCCTCTAACAAATAATATTTTAAATTCTTTTATTCTTATTTTGATAATTTATTACATAAAAACTATTTTTTTATATAATTTAAATAAAATATATTATCTTAAAATTATTTTTTAATTAATATATTCAAATAAAAATAATAAATTTATCATAATCACTTTTAAAAAATCGATTATATATATAATTGATTATTGAATAATTTTTTTTTATAACTAATACAAACTCATTAAATTTAAACATTAGATAAAATCAAATATATATCGATAACAGAACATATGGGAAACGTGTGCATGATTTGGTGATTTGCAGACAATAACGTTGAGAAAGTACCCAGCAGAGATGTCCCTGGCCACCTGGGTTTGCTTTATAGGTGCAATTCAAAGCTCTGTTGTAGCTGTTTACGCGGAGCGCCACCACCCTCATGCCTGGTCTCTCGGTTGGGATACCAGGCTCTTTGCTCCCGCTTACGCGGTTAGTGCTTATTGACAGTGTACGGTAGTACCTAGCCAACACATCTATTTGGGCTACTCAATGACCCAAACCCAAGTTGCACTATAGCACCCACAGTTTTATGCTTTCTCAGGCTTCACAAAATCTTTTTTCTTTTTTTTTCTCTTTTCTTAATTATCACAGGGAATAGTTACATCAGGGGTCCAATATTACATTCAAGGCATGGTTATAAAGGTCATGGGCCCAGTTATTGTGACTGCTTTTAATCCCCTGCGTATGATCATTGTCACGGCCTTGGCTTCCATCATCCTCTCTGAGCAACTATACCTTGGAAGGTACTAGCACAAGTGCTACATCTTAATGGTTTTTTCTTTTCTTTTCTTTTCTTTTTTTAAAGAATTTTGACCTCACCCCCTCCCCCCTTGATTTTGTTGAATTATTATGATATATCAGTATTATTGGAGCAATAGTTGTGGTTGTTGGGCTTTATCTAGTTGTGTGGGGAAAATATAAAGAATACCAGGTCCTTTGCAGCAGCTACCGGTCACAACTCCCAGAAATGATAGCAACGATAATGACGCGGTTAGTGCTTATTGACAGTGTACGGTAGTACCTTTGCCAACACATCTATTTGGGCTACTCAATGACCCAAACCCTGGGAAGTTGCACTATAGCACCCATCAGTTTTATGCTTTCTCGAGGCTTCACAAAATCTTTTTTTGCTTTTTTTTCAACTTATTAGTATTCTTTGAGGTTTGGGATTCTAATACAAGTTTAATCATTTTATCTTAATTATCACAATCAGGGAATAGTTACATCAGGGGACAAATATAATGAGCTCCAATATTACATTCAAAAAAAGGCATGGTTTCTTTTTTTATAAAGGTCATTTTTGGGCCCTTTGAGTTATTGTGACTGCTTTTAATCCCCTAGCGTGTATGATCATTGTCACGATAGCCTTGGCTTCCATCATCCTCTTTAAAAAAAAACTGAGCAACTATACCTTGGAAGGTACTAGCACAAGTGCTACATCTTAATGGTTTTTAAAAAAACATGTAATGGAAAAAATCTGGCTAATTTGCTTTCGTATTCAACTTATTAGTATGGTCCATTATGTAGATGCAAGAGAGAAAATAGTCTTTTCTTTTCTTTTCTTTTTTTTAAAACTAATGAATTTTGACCTCACCCCCCCCCCCACTGATTTTGTTCAACAATTCTCCCACTTGAAGATTTGGTAGTCAATTATTATGATATATCAGTATTATTGGAGCAATAGTTGTGGTTGTTGGGCTTTATCTAGTTGTGTGGGGAAAATATAAAGAATACAAAAGTCGTACGCCACCGTCCCCTGCAACTGAGCAAGACCAGCAGCAGCTACCGGTCACAACTCCCAGAAATGATAGCAACGATAATGAAGCTCAATTGGTCATTCACGGTGATGAAAAAAGCGATGAGGAGGCCACAATATCAAATTCAAAAACAGAAAGTCAGCAACATTAAGTGGGCCTCAGCTCAATTGAATTAGACCTTTGGTGTACAAGGCACTATCCATACAAATAGTTACACTGATCTAATGTCAATGTCATGCGTATGTTACTCATAACATGGAACTGGGAAAGGTTGTCATCCACGTACAACAAGATGATAAAATCATCATCACCAAACTTCTTATAATATGCATGACATCATATATATCTCCTCTTCAAGTTCTCCATGAATCCATCATTTAATTAGTGGCCACTTGTCAATTGCATCATTGTTGTTGAGTTGAGTGACCTGTTTTGCTTTCGATTGTGTCATATGTTATTTACCAAGTTCTGGCTAATTTGCTTTCGTAT
This sequence comes from Ormosia emarginata, assembly GCA_029884605.1. Taxonomy (NCBI): domain Eukaryota; kingdom Viridiplantae; phylum Streptophyta; class Magnoliopsida; order Fabales; family Fabaceae; genus Ormosia; species Ormosia emarginata. Next base: position 58,451,876 of record JAQQTP010000082.1, on the reverse strand, counting down.
TCAACTTATTAGTATTCCATTTGAGGTTTGGGATTCTAATACAAGTTTAATCATATTTATCCACATTAAGCACCCACAGCTCTATCCCACTCTAATCAGCTACATTAAAATGTAAAATATATTATGAGATTTCGAGTAATGTTGGACAAATATAATGAGCTTCAATTACACCACCAAGAAACATATATATAACAATTATTTTTTTCTTAAAAAATGCATCTGCCTTTTTGTAGTGTATCTCCCACAAGCATGTATAGATGTCCACCACTAGAGCACCTTTAACAACCTTAAAAAATATGAGTGCATCCAATTGTTTTCTTTTTAAACAAAGGTATTTTAGGATCAATTTTTGTGTGAACCAAACTTTGAGTTATTTCGGTAAGCAATTTTAAGGGCACATTCCCATATCTAGTGAATGTAAGAGAATTAATGCCCATAGGTTTTGACCCAAAGTTTGAACTCAAGTAATCAAGATAGTGAACACATGCATATCCTTAATAACTAAGTAAAATCTCTATGTATCTTTAAAAAAAACATTAATGGTGTTAAACTAATTAAATTTTAAATTAGACTATATGGTACATTATGCGCACGTTTATTTTCCACCATGTTGTATCTGTCAGGTGAGAAAATAACGTGTTCGTTGTTGATGATCCTAAGATTTTCATGGATTCAATAAAGCTTCCTTTTTAAGAATATTCGAACTTTAAAATGTTGATATATTGATGATGAGTTGATCATAAGAGTCAGGTAGACTTTGAAGTAGAAGCTCTGCACGTTTATTTTCCACCATGTTGTATTCTGATGCTGTAAGCTGAGAAAATAACGTGTTCAGATTGTTGATGTGATCCGGTACTTTCATGGATTCACTCATTCGAAGTGTATAAAGCTTCCTTTTTAAGAATATTCGATTGTGAAGTGACTTGACCTCGTACAATTTGGTGAGAGCATCCCAAATCTCCTTTGTCCTCCTTTTTTCTGCAACACTTAACAAAACCGAATAAACATTGTCATCCATCTCCTTCCACTTGTCATCGTGGTATCCCAAAGAGTCTACGCCTTCAATTGCTTTGCTAAGCAATTGTCCTTCCTCAAGATTGTCTTTATCTTCGGTTTCCATATAGGAGAAATTACTCCCATTGAACCTCTCAATCTCATATTTTGTCGTCATGATTTTACACCAAATAATTTTCAATGAGCAGAAGCATTTCATTTCACCGTGAATAGTACCGTAGTATACGTGAAACAAGATTGTACGTATTAACCGTAAAAGTATACAACTACACGTATGAATAGTCACCGTGAATAGTACCGCACATATTTAATAGTGACGTAAGTTATCGGGGAAAGAGAGGTAAGTCACTAATGGACACGCTTAAATACCAAGTCTTTCCTAGCCGAACTTTTCTAGACATACACTTCCACACTACCACACTTTAATTCCAACAAGAATAAAAATCAATCAATACCGCACAAGAGTAAAAATTTTCTTCCCCTTTGTTTTTGTTGGGTATCGAGTTATGAGAAACATGAAAACTTAGTTGAAAAAAAGAAAACTCTCTGATATTTAACGTGAAATACCCTTTAATGATGATGAGGGAAAAAATCACGGACAAGAGTAAAAAAGTTTTTTACTATGAGAAAGAAATTACAAAACCTCTCTCTAAATATAAGAAGAGAACTATACAAGAAAAAGAAGAGAAATTTTGGGATGTTTAAAACTGATGGAAGAGGTCCTTATTTATAGGAAAACCTCCTCCACAAATACCAACTCCTACTAGATGTGGGACTTCTAGTTCAACACATTAGAGTATTGCAAGGCCGGGAGCCCGTGTCCTTGCAAACGAACTTAGAGAAATTGCAAAAACTGAACAAATGAACTCATACGGAGATCTAATACCTTTAAGCGTGGGATCCCAATTCCTTTGTGTTTCATCAAATTATTCATCAGAGACGGCTTTAAAATATAGAGTGAGTAGTAGAGTCGTGTTTTAATTTTAAAATTAATGGTCTACATAGAAAATTTAGAACAATCTACTGTAAAGTATATTATATTAGAATACATGAATTAGAAAGATGTTTTATTATAGTGGCACCGTTTGTTTTGAGATTAATGGTCCACATAGAAAATTTTGAACAATCTATTTAAAGTATATTATATTATAATTATAATACATAAATTAGAAAGGTATTTTATTATAGTGCGCAAATGTTATCCACCATTTATTTGAGATTAGTTGTCCACACAAAAAATTTAGACTTAGAATTAGAATAACATAAATTATAATGACTGCATAAAAGGTTGCTTTTCCATCTTACCATTCACCATTTGGCCCTTGTTCATTAATTTTTTAGAATTATTGGTGTTTGCTAAGTATATCATCTGCAATGCAACTGCTTATCCTGCTGTTAAGAAAGCCAAACTTGTTTAATTATTGGATGTTATCTCATGTCCCTGAAGTTCCACTATGTGCTATTATTAGCAACTTCCCTAACATTTACAAGGAAAAAAATTATATTTTTTGAACTTATTTAACTTATCTAATAATTTTTCGCATGTAACTCTTTCATTCACCATCAACTATGGTTTGTGCTTATAAGTTCCATTTCACATGCCACATTCACACCCTTAGGTTTCATTATCTACGTGCAGTAGCTTTGTCTTTCTAAGTCTCAAGTTGTCTCTCTCCTTTGCATTGTTTTATAGACATACAAAGTAACTATGAGAGAAACATGAGAGAAGAAACACTTGTGAAGTTACATTTAAATTTGATGTTGAAAAAAGCAACACCTTATTTGCTAATCATCACCATACAGTTCGGGCCTGCTAGAATGTACATCATCACCTCGTCTACCTTACACAAAGGCATGAGTTGCTATGTCTTCATTGTGTACCGTAATGCCATGGCTGTAGGAGTGTTAGGCCAAAGATGACCTTCCCCATCTTCTAGAGGATAATGCTGCTAGGAGGTCTAGAGTAATGATCTATTATACTACTTAAATTCTATATATAAATCTTTCAATGTGTGTGTATATACACACACTTCAGCAAGTAAAATACAAATCTTTATGTCTATAGAACTCATGTGCAAACTCTTGTGTGTCTCTATTTATATTAAACTATATTAGAATCTATGCGATGCACGTGCAAGTCACGTACATTATATGTGTACATCATGTACGATACACGAGATAATATAAAAGATCATATAATAGATAAAATAAATAATAAGTATAATTAAAATCTATAAAATATAAAACTATTGCAAATTCAAATTTATATTCAATTTTATTACACAATTTATCATTATCTAAAGTTCAAATTATTCTTTTTTTAATTATATGTTACACATTATTTTAACGTGCCACGTGAAAACGTCTCCTTGTAACATTTTATTAATAAGCGTTGTCTTTATATATTATATAGATTAGAAAGCAATCAAATTAAGGTTATTACGTAATTTTGAATGCCAAAGTTAAATGGCACTATCGCAGGGTAATACTTGATCAAGGCTTTGCTTTTCTCGAGATAGTTTATACGTTGGCTTTCTATACATCTTCCATTCTAAATGCTATATCATCCATCATGTTTCTCATGACGGACATTTTTATGGTGAGAAACTCATGAAGATCAATCAGCTATATACAATTCATATGTAAAGGTCATTATATATATATATATATATATATATATATATATATATATATATATATATATATATATATATATATATATATATATATATATGAAACATATCTAGTGAGAGAAGTCATTATTGTGAGAGGAGTAAATTTTAACCATACAACTATACATGGATGGTCAAGATTAAAAGTTACTTATAAGTCGTGTGACCACTTAAAAAAGTCACATGTATTTATGTTCTAATCTTGACCATTCATATAAGATCCAATGGTCAAGATTCACTCCTCTCACCCTCTCACAATAAACACTCTTCTCACCTTATACACTTCCTATATATATATATATATAGCCATCCTGCATGACAGAGTAAGTAAGGATAAAGGAGATGTGCTCTGCTGATCATACTTAACATTGTTGGGTCATCATGTGGAGAAATTCTTAAGTAGATCGTGTTCACCTAAGAATTAATCTATCTTGTAATAAAAGCAATGAAAATAGCACCAACTCTGACAATTAACGTAGGATTTTTGGCATATTTTCTCTCTAATCTTGCTTTGCCTTCTCTGCTTTCTATGTATTGCATGTATTTTTAGTAAATAAGAGTAATATAAATGCATGCACATGTGCAAGTGATTAATTTAATACTAATTTGCTTGTTAATTGAACATTAAAGCAACGATAGCCTGTTTAGCTGAACATTATAGCACGGATATCAATTGCGAGTGAGTAATATGTTCCATTTTTTAAAAATTAAAAAAGGTATAGTTGTTATTTTATAGGTATAAGAAAAATATGATTTTAAAGTGTAGGAATAAAACCACTCTTAAGTTATGTTGAGACTTCATATTACTTGTTATGGAGGCAACCTTTTTTGACATGTACATGGGGTGTGCTGAGGTGGAGGCTATACATCTTATGCTTCTATAATGGTCGTGGGCTTTAGAGAGCAACCTTGCTTATATAAATTTGTTGTTTAATCACATGCCCTTTCGCATAAACTTAAGTTTCAGCCTCTATGTGCAGCTATTGTACACATTTTTTTTCTCTTAGACTCTCTACTTTGCATAATTGCATAAATATACAAAGTAGTTAAGAGAAAAACATGAGAGGAGAAACATGTGTGAGGTTACGTTTAAAGTTAATGCTGAAAAATGTAATACATTATTTACTAATGATCGCCATACTGTTTGGGCCTCTGGAATGTACATCATCACCTTGTCCACCTTACACAAAGGCATAAGTAGCTGCCTTCATTGTGTACCGCAATGCCACAGATGCAGTTATTCTACCTCCTTTCGCTCTATTTTTTGAAAGGTAGATAATTAAATTAACTTTCCTTTTCTGTCATTTAAAGCAATTTGATTATTATCACAAACATTTAAGCTAGAAACAATTAAAATTAGACTAATCAACTTGTTCTTTTCTCTTTTTAGAGGAAAGTTATGCCAAAGTGTGTGTGAGTCTAGATACATGATCTATCGATTATTTCTATATCTTGAGTGTTTTATGTTTGATCTAATTGGACTTCATGTATGTTTAATTGTTAACTTTTAGCTAAGTTTCTGGATATGAAGTTCAATCGGATTTTTATTGTGAAACTATGCTTAAGTATGTTTATAAGCACTCATAATTGCATTGTGTTTTTCAAGATATCAATATCACCCTAGAAGCAAAAAAAGAGGGAGGAATTTAAAGAAAGTAAGTGAAACGACCCGTGTCACATGACACGGGGTGGGCCTTGTCCTTCTCTGAATTTTCAACATGGACCTGACCAACAACACGGCTCGTGTCATATGACACGGGGTAGGCTGTGTACGTCTCTGTCTTCACAAGATGATCCAGTTTTAAGCATTGATTATCAACACGGCCCATGTCATTTAACACGGGGTGGGCCGTGTTTCTCTCTGACTTGTAAAACACTTGAATTTGTATTACCAAAACCTAACACGGGGTAGGCCGTGTCAAACGACACAGCTCGTGTCGTCGCATCAAAACATCAGATTCGAATTTTAATAATGCACAAGGTTTCCAAAGTTATAAATAGGGTTGCCTAGGGTCCTAAAAAGGGAGTCTGGACTAGGGAACTGTCAGAAGGCTGAAGAAGAGATCAAGAACAAGAGAGAAAGAGATTGGATCGAAGATTGGAGTCTCGGATTCGAGCAATTGGAGATCAATCATCCCCAACCTTTAGAAACTAATTTGATCTTTAGTTTTCTTCTGCACTTCTATTCTTAACAATGTTTTTCTTCTGTTATTCTTTTAATTTTGAATTTGCCATGTGTGACTAGTTTTCTTATATGGTTAAGGAAAGATGAAACCCTAGTTTTGATTATGTGATTCTTGCATATTTCTTTATATTAATACAATTGTGTTTTTATTCATATGTTTCTGTTCTTAATTTGGTATAAAGGTTTTTATACTCTTTGCCAATTTCGAAAGTGTAAAACTAGGATTGCTATGCGTGGTTGCGGTGGTAGGACTAGTGAGATATATGATCTAGGTAATTTAATTCCGGTGTGTGATTGAATCTTAGTGTGATTAGTTTTCTAAATCTTAATGCAATCAATAGTTAGGTGTAAGAGCGGTTGCTTTACAAATAACTATTGATTAAAGATTGATTTAAGCGGTTGCTAAATTAACTAAAACTTAAAGAAAATAAGGAATTAATCTCACAATCACATAAAGACATAATTGATCATGTTGGTATAAAGGTTATGTGGACTAGCATAATCATATAAATCTAGTGGTGGATTCCATCTCTTAACTATTGTCTTTTAATTAGTAATTCAAATTGTGTTTACTGTTATTACCTTAGATTCAATTTATATTTTTAGTTTTAATAAACAAAACCCCCTTTGTATTATTTACTATTTTTGAAAGTTTAAAATTAGGATTCAATTTATAGTGTTAATTGAATTAGTTCTCTGTGGATTGACCCTTGCTAACTACAGCTGGCTGCAAGGTTTTTATTTTTGGTGGAACTTGACAACTGATTTTCATTCTAAATTTTAATCACAATCCACACCACACCAAATTTTGGCGTCATTACCGGGGAACTAATTATCCAATTGCGCTATTAATTTGTTTCTTATTTTTGACTCTGTTTTTGTTTTATTTTTAATTTTTGATTTATTGTTTCTAAATGTCTTATAGGTGCTAATGTCCTTCAATCATTGGTGACGCGATTAATGGATATGGGGAAAGCACCAATACATGCTTGTGGGATTTGCTTATCACCCGGACATATCACTAATATGTGTCCCACTTTCCTAGTGGAGACATATGTAGAGGAAAAAGAAGTAGGAGGATATTATGAACCTTCCAACAACTACAACTCCTACTCCAACACATATAATCCGGGGTAGTGGGATCATCCTAACTTGAGCTATGGAATACAGCCCCAAAATCAACCTCCAACTTATGGACCTCCAGAATTTCAGCAGAGGCAAGCATCTTTCCCCCTAAGACCGCAACAAGCTCAAGCACCAAGGCAACGTGAACCTTCAATAGAGGAGCTAATGAGACAAATGACCACTAACAACATTCAGTTTCAACAAGAAACAAAGGTCTCAATTAACAACTTGCAAAACTTAATAGGGCAATTAACCACAAAATTAAGCAAGGTGCAAAGCTTAATTTCTGAAGAACTTCCTTCACCACCGGAAGTGAATGTGGAGGAAAATGCTAGTGATATCACATCGCGAAGTGAGAAGTTGTTAGGTGAACCTACTTCTCCTCCACAAGCCACTGAAGAGAAAGACCAAGAGACTAAAGAGGTAAATGAGGAAGGGCAAAACTTTAAGGCCCCCAAGGTAAGTATTCTTGAACCCCTTCCTATTGTATTGGAGGAAAGTTGTGATGAGTTGTGTGATAAATTTCCTGATTTTATTGATTTCAATAATTCTATTAATTGCCACTCATGTACTGATTGTGACAGTGATATGAAATGCGCTATTTGTACTGAGATTTCTGCATACTTGAAAGTTGATGATTCTGTTTACGCAACAGCTAAGAGTTTTGAAGGATCCATCAACAATGTTCTTAATGCAGTTGCAGAATTTAAGACTGAAAGGGAGGTGGAATTGCAGGCCACTGAAGAATTTTCAAAAGGGAGAGAAGAGCACAGGATTGCAGTCACTGCTGTGGATTTTGTTTTTGGACCTCGGTCTAACATAAACAATGATGCAAATAAATTTGATAAAGTACACATATGGCATTCCAGTGGTGAACTAAGGGAATTAAGGAGGGTCAAATGAGACCCTAGTGGAAGCTCTCATACAACTTCAAGCATAAGTTGGTCATTACATTTCAAGCAATGGGACCCTGGTGGAAGTCTCCTCATTTGATAAGGATGTTTCTTCTCTCTTTCTTTTATTTTACTTGTCCTGGATTAATTGATGATTATTTATTTTTGAACTATGCATTGAGGACAATGTAGAATTTAAGTGTGGGAGAGGAGTTTACATTCTATTTTCTGTTTTAATTTTTATTTTTTGCATTTTAATTCTGTTTTTGTTTTTAAATTCTTTTTTTCTGTTTTTGAAAAAAAATAAAAAAAATTTGTGTGTTTTTATTTGATTTCCAATGATGTTTTGGGATTTGTGAAGCTCATGAGTTTGAAGCAATTGAAATTCAATGGTATGATTTATAAATTTTCTTTCATCTTGTATTTGACATGCTTGGTTTTGGATGTTTGATTGGTGGATTGAGATTGATAGATGTATACCTTGTGAGATTTTGAGCCTATTAATGGATGAATTTAGCATTTATGTCATTCTCCTTTTTCTTGTGTAATTTTCACTCATGTCATTTAATCACTCTAGAACTTGCTTTGATTCTTCTTGAGGTTACATTTTCACTTGCATGCATGAACATGATTGAGGCATTCTTTCTTGAGTAACTACTTTGGCCAAATAACTAACCTTGCATAATTTTTCTTTGATTAACCCCTTGAACCTATTTGCCTATTATTTGTCTTAGCTCATTATATGCCTTATGTGAAAAATCATAATTTTACCTTACCTTAAGGAATGAGAGAATATTAGTTCATTTTCATTGGAGGAACTCTTTTGCTTGTGAGCAATGTATAGTACAATTGTGGGGGTTATGCAAATTGATGTGCAATATGCAAAGTGTTGGTTGAAAAAAAAATTGCAAAGAAAAAGAATAAATGTAAGAAATGTTACAAAAGAAAAAGAAGAAAAAGGAAAGGAATATGTGAAGAGAATGTGCATTATATGGAATTGGGGGAAAAATTTCATGCTTGTTATTTGTCATTTGAGTTCCTCCCCAATATTCTTTTATTCTCTTTGGTATTTATCTTGCCGTATCTATACTATTTCTTTCCCTTACCTTGCCCCTATTACAATCTTGAATAAAGTTATCTTGATTTTTGTGTGCATGTGTTTGAGTAGTGGAGAAGAAGAAGATAAGCAAGGTTATGGTAGTACATTTTTCATGGGCTAAATTGAGTGAAATACTTACCTTGTAAACACTTGAGAGATTGAGAGTGTATCTTGTGAGGATCTATCATTTTTGATTCATACTTTTCAAATTGAAGATACCTTACTTGTTGGTTTGAGATGTAAAGATTTGTTATCTCTTGAATGTTTTGACCCCTTGAATCTTTTCTTGCTCTTCTTGTTTACAATCTTTTGCCTTTCTTAAATATCATTGGAAATTGAGTCTTTTAAAATTTTTAGTTTTGTTTTTGTTTTTCTTTGTTCCCTGGTTCGGTCTTATGTTTTGCCCAAGAGTGCAAAAGACTAAGTATGTAGGTATTTAATCTATCGATTATTTATATATCTTGAGTGTTTTATATTTGATTTAATTGGACTTCATGTGTGTTTAATTGTTAACTTTTAGCTAAGTTTCTGGATATGAAGTTCAATTGGATTTTTATTGTGAAACTATGCTTAAGTATGTTTATAAGCACTCATAATTGCATTGTGTTTTTCAGGAGATTAATATCACCCCTAGAAGCAAAGAAAGAGTGAGGAATTTAAAGAAAGTAAGTGACACGGGGTGGGCCGTGTCCTTCTCTGGATTTTCAACATGGACTTGACTAACAACACGGCCTGTGTCATATGACACGGGGTAGGCCGTGTACATCTCTGTCTTCATAAGAGAATCCAATTTTGAACATTGACCATCAACACGACCCATGTCATTTAACACGGGGTGAGCCGTGTTTCTCTCTGACTTGCAAAACACTTGAATTTGTATTACTAGAACCTGACACGGGGTAGGTAGTGTCAAACGACATGGCCCGTATCGTCACATCAGAACATCAGATTCGAATTTTAATGATGCACAAGGTTTCCAAAGTTATAAATAAGGTTGCCTATGGTCCTAAAAAGGAAGTATGGACTGAGGAACTGTCAGGAAACTGAAAAGGAGACCAAGAATAAGGGAGAAGGAGATTAGATCGAAGATTGGAGTCTCGGATTCGAGCAATTGGAGATCAATCATCCCCAACCTTTGGAAACTAGTTTAATCTTTAGTTTTCTTCTACACTTCTATTCTTAACAATATTTTTCTTCTGTTATTCTTTTGGTTTTGAATTTGCCATGTGTGGCTAGTTTTCTTATATGGTTAAGGGAAGATGAAACCCTAATTTTGATTATGTGATTCTTACATATTTCTTTATATCAATACAATTGTGTTTTTATTCATATGTTTCTGTTCTTAATTTGGTATAAAGGTTTTTATACTCTTTACCAATTTCGAAAGTAGTAAAATTATGATTGCTATGCGCAGTTGCGGTGGTAGGACTAGTGAGACATATGATCTAAGTAATTTAATCCCGGGGTGTGATTGAATCTTAGTGTGATTGATTTTTTAAATCTTAATGCAATCAATAATTAGGTGTAAGAGTGGTTGCTTTACAAATAACTATTGATTAGGGATTGATTTGAGCAGTTGCTAAATTAACCAAAACTTAAGGAAAACAGGAAATTAATTTCACAATCACATAAAAACATAATTAATCATGTTGGTATAAAGGTTATGTGGGCTAGCATAATCATATAAATCTAGTGGTGGATTCCATCTCTTAACCATTATCTTTTAATTGGTAATTCAAATTGTGCTTACTATTATTGCTTTAGATTCAATTTATATTTTTAGTTTTAATAAACAAAACCCCATTTTTATTGTTTACTATTTTTGAGAGTTTAAAATTAGGATTCAATTTATAGTGTTAATTAAATTAGTTCTCTGTGGATTGACTCTTGCTAACTATGATCGGTTGCAAGATTTTTATTTTTGGTGAAACTTGGCAACTGATTTTCATTCTAAATTTTAATCACAATCCATACCACACCACTTGTGCAAGTAAAAAATATTGATGTTTTGTTTGTAGAACTCACATGCAAACTCTTATATGTCTCTATTTATACTTAACTACATCCGGGTGATGTATGTGCAAATCACGTATGATATACGTCATTGTCATGTGTGATATATGTGTACGTCATGTATAATATTAAGGATAATATGAAAGATCATATAATTAATAAAATAAATAATAAGTAAAATTGAAATCTAGAAAATATAGAACTGTTGCAGATTCAATTTACATTCAAATTTATTACAAATTTATTATTATCTAAAGTTCAAATTATTCTTTTTTAATTATATGTTACATGTGTTGTTTCAATATGGCACGTGACAACTTGTCCTTGCAACATTTCTCCACTACACTACCTCTTTATAAATTATATAGATATAGATTAGAAATTAATTAAATTTAGGTTATTACATAATTTTGAATGCTAAAATTAAATGGCACCATCGCAGAGTAATACTTGATCAAGGCTTCGTTTTTCTTGGGATGGTTTATACATTGGCTTCATATACATCTGCCATTTTAAATGCTTTACCATCCATCAAGTTTCTCAAGGTGATCATTTTATGGTGAGAAACTCATGAGAATCAATCAGTTAGCTAACTATAACTATACAAGTCAAGTAAGGAGAAGAGGTGCTATGCTGATCATACTTAACATTATGCATAATTTTTCTCTTTATATCTTGTATTGCCTTCTTTGCTTTCTATGTATTGTAGGTATCTTCAACTAATAAGAGCGGGTTAAATGCATGCCCATGTGTAAGTGATTAATTTAATACTAATTTACTTGTTAATCAACATTATATCAAGGATAGCTTCTTAATTGAACATTATAGCAAGGATATCAATTGCGTGAGAGTGATATGTTCTATTTTTAAAAATTATATAAGGTATAGCTGTCATTTCATTGGTATAAGAACAATATGATTTAAAAATGTAGGAATAAAACCACTTTAAGAGTAATGATTAGTACATATATGCTTGATGCATTCCATGGTGCTGAATATATATATGAAAACGTTTTGAATAAAGGCGGGTTAATCTTATTTAGAATATTATTTAGTTAATAGAAAATGAGGTTACATGACATAGTGATAAGATAAGAATAAAAATAAAAGATGAGATAGAAATTATCCTTACCATATACATCCAACAACATCTTCATCGTGCTCTGTCTTTTTTACCACATTAAGTATGCTGGGGCAGTTCAAGACTTAGGCTTACCATCCACATTGAGCCTACTAAAATTTTAGCCAAAAAGAAAAAACTATTTTTTTGTTAAATGTGTTGAATTAATGACATGTGTTAGGGAGCGGTAACCACTGGGATTATGTTCAACATGCAAGGGACTGGTGATGCGAACGAGAGGACCTGTATTTGTAATAGCGTTTAACCTTTTGCAAATGATTATTGTGCTATTTGGCCCTTTACATCCTATGCGAGAAACTCTACCTCGAAAGGTACATAATAATCTAATATGACTTAAAAAGCCTTATTATAGGTAGTAGGGGTGACCATAGCTTGGGTTAAGTTATGGGGATATTTAGGTCCAAACGAATGAAACAAGTATGAGTTAGGTTGGGTAGGGTTAGGTTTGGGAAAATCTTCTTAGACAACTCGAACTGAACCAAATCGACCAAATCCGGGTTGATTCGGTTTTGGTCATTGGGTTATATAGGAGTCTTCGACCAATCATTGGATTATGTTCAATTGTCTTCAACAGATTATAGTATCACATAGATTTCACGTTGTCACACCTTTCAGCTTCTCCAATCCGTCGTATATAGAGGTGTAAAAATGGGTCTGCTTGAATAACTCAAAAAAATATGCGAGCTGAGCTAAAAATTTTGAAGTTTGAATGCATATTGGCCAAAGCCTGATTTTGGCTCAGCTTGATGTGAGCTAGCCCATAGTGAGCAAGACCAACCTACTAGTCCAATGTTAAATTATCAAATTAATTATTTTAATGATGTATAATGGATTTTGGCTTTATTTTTTAATATAAATTAATTAATATTTGTGTCACAAAAATAATTTTATTTTATATTTATTCGTATTTAAAGTATGCAAAAAAATACAAAATGAAGTATAAGAATAGAAATTTTAAGTGTTAAAAATATAAGAAAAAATAATAATTCAGGCCAACGGGATAACTCGGTCTAATCCGCAACCTGTATAAGGCTAGGCTGAACTAGCAAAGTGCTAGCCCGCAACAACTTTGACCCGACCCGGCTTGGCCCAAAAATTGACTTGGCATACATTGGTCTGCTCGTTTTGACACCTCTAATCGCATAGCTATCATAATCACGTTGTCCATCACACCACTCCATCGCTACTCGCACCACAATCGGTGGTGAATAGCTTGTGGATGGAGAAAGAGAGGGAAGAGAGGAGAAGAAAGATGATAAAGTTTTTGGGGTGAAGAAATCTAAATGTATGCACACTCACACAACAAAACGCACATATAGGCTAACTGCCAATTGGGGGTATAGGTCGAGTTGGGTTCCACAGTTTGAAAATGACTAACTCGAGATTCGACCTAGTGGTGATCGGTTCATCATTCAGTAACTAGAATCAACTCGTGAAATCGAACTAAATAGGATTTTGAAGGTCAAATCAAGTCGAGTCAACTAGGTTCGCGAATCTACCTAAACCTGTGATCACCCCTAGGTGGTAGCTATAAGCTAGCTAATTAATTGTTTCTAAGTTAACTAATTCTATTCGTGAATATATTTTCTTTTTTTTCAAGGTTATTGTAAGTGTTATTGTTGTTATTGGGTTCTATGCCTATATGAGGGAAGGCAAAGACCATGATGGCCAAAAGTCAAGATTTACTTGTGAAAAAAAAAAGTGTTATTCAAACTTGATTTGTTTAGTTCATTTATAACTTGTTAATTTTTTTTTCTTTTATCATATATCGCTTTAAAATATTTTTTAAGTTTATTAATTTAGTATTTAACAAATATTTTATGCTAAAAAATGAAATAAAAAAATAAAAGAGTAAAATACTCATTAAAAATTAGAATTAAGTAAATAGTAAATATTAATAAATAAAATTATAATTTTATAAATATAATTACAATTTACTAAGAAATAGAGATATATAAATTATTACATTTTCTTATATTTTAACATACATATATTCACGAATTATTTGTGAACTTTAAATGATAAACTTATAAAATTTACATTTAAATTATTTATATAATCAAATTTAAACTTAAACTTATTTAAATAAATAAATAAATAAATAAATTGAATATTTAATAAATTAAATTTAAATAAATTCATGAATATCTCAATTTGTTTATACCTGACATCAAGGCACTATGTCACGGCCTTGGACACACTCCAACGCAATCGTGCCGGCACTTGACACTAAACCAAGTCAGTCTCACTCTAATCAAGACAAGATAGTTACTAAGAGAAACAACAAGGCAAGAAGTCCTTTGGAAATAGAAACTTTGTATTGAATGAAAGGTAGCTAGTACAAGGATGTTTGAGTATAAGATAGCTCATAAGTTTCTCTATGCCTTTATAAATGATTATCCTCACCTATATATACTAGTTCCACCTCCTTAATGAACGGTGGAGATCATTTATAAATGGACAGTTATGATTTAGTTTCTAGATTCTTCCTTCATAATATCTAGATATTTACACAATATTATTCTATGGATAATTCTACACTTTTAGAGATATTTCTAGGAACCTTCCATGATCCTACCTTCTCTAGGATTATCTCAAAGCTTCTAGAATCTTCCAATCTTTGGGCCAAAAATATCTTCATAAAGGCCCAATAATTTTGTAGTGTGAAGGCCCATAAACTTTTGGTTGTGACATTTTCCCCCTCCTATGACGCAGACGTCCTCATCGTGTTCACGTCATGATATCGCTTTAGGTGGTCTTTGAATTGCCAAAGATCCTCACGTGTCTCCCAGCTTGCCTCGCTTAATGGCAATCCCTTCCATTTGATTAAGTATTAGGTACTTGGACATACCCCCACTGCTTTTACGACTCATTTGGCTAAGACCTCCTCCACCTCTTTATCAAATGACTTAATCACTATGGGTGGTGCCCGCCTCGAGTCACCCCTACTTAGCTCCTCCATATCCCCATGACAAGGCTTGAGCATGCTCACATGGAAGACCGGATGTACATTCATACTACAAGGAAGTTTGAGCTTATAGGATACTTTTCCTACTTGTCTAATTACCTCAAACGGCCCCTCGTACTTGCAGATTAATCCTTTGTGAACCCTCCAAAAGGTCTTATACTGTTGAGGAAAAAGCTTCACCATGACCATATCTCCAAGTTGATACTCAGCTGGTCGTCTCTTTCAATTGGCCCACTTCTTCATCTTCTTTGCTGTTTTGTCCAAGTAGGAGCGTGCTATGTCAGCTTACTCCTCCCATGACTTAACCATGTGATATGCTCCCGAACTCTTCCCCTTATAAGAGGTTGCCAACGTGTGGGGTGTGAGAGGTTGTTGACCTATCACCATCTCAAAAGGACTCCTCTCTGTGGACTCATTCTTTTGTAAATTGTAGGAAAATTGAGCCACGTCTAGGAGTCTCGGCCAATCCATTTGGTTAGCACTCACAAAATGTCTCAAGTAACACTCTAACAAAGCATTTACCCTCTCAGTCTACCCATCAGTCTAAGGGTGAAAGCTAGTAGAGAAATATAGCTCAAACCCCATGAGCTTGAAGAGTTCGGTCCACAAGCGGCCGGTGAAGCAGGGATCCCTATCACTAATGATCGTTATAGGCAAGCCCTAATACTTCACAACATGCTTAAAGAATAATCGGGCTGTCTTCTCAGCATTACATTCCCCAGGTGCTGGTATAAAGGTAGTATACTTTGAGAATCTGTCCACCACCACTATAATGGAACCAAGCCCCTCAGACTTGGGAAGTGCCGAGATGAAGTCCATGAAGATGCTTTCCCAAGGACGCTCTGGTGTAGGTAGTGGCTCCAACAATCCACTTGGAGCTTGGTTCTCCACCTTGTCTTGTTGGCACACAAGATAAGTCTTTACGTAACTCTCTACTTCAACTCGCATCAGAGGTCAATAGTAGGCTGAGTCAAGAATCGCCAACATGCGTCGTTGCCCTGGGTGACCCGCACACTTAGTGTCATGGCACTCTCTTATAAGATTTCTCCTTAAGTTGTTCCACTTGGAAACATAAATCCTTCTCCCTTTGGTGTAAAGAAGGTCATCCTTGCACCAAAATCTCTTAGTTTTTCCTTCTTTCACTAACTCTAGAAGTTATTTGGCCAAGGGATCATGATCCAACTCCTCCTTGATGCGATCTATAATGCCCCCCTCGGCCTGGGAGATGGTAGCCAACTCAGTTTTGTGACTTAGCGCATTAGCCATAACATTAGCCTTCCTTGGCTTATATTCCATCCTGAAGTCAAACTCTGCTAAGAAGTCTTACCATCGGGCTTGCTTCAGAGTTAACTTCTTTTGTGTTTGGAAGTAGCTAGTAGCTATATTGTCAGTCTTGATGACAAAGTGTGACCCTAACAAGTAATGACACCAAGTCCTTAAGCAATGTACTATTGTTGTCATCTCTTTTTCTTGGATGGTGTATTGACGCTCTGTCTCATTTAACTTAGCTCTCAAATGCTATTGGATGTCCTTCTTACATAAGCACCCCTCCAATAGCAAAGTTAGAAGCATCAGTGTGCACCTCGAGCAACCTAGAGTGATCAGGGAGAGCTAACACGGGTTCCTCCACCACGGCTGCCTTTAACCCTTCAAAGGGTTGTTGGATTTTCTTTATCCACTCCTATGCATGATTCTTTTTAAGAAGATTGGTGAGAAGTGCTGCTTTGGCAGAGTATCCTCGAATGAACCGCCTATAGTAATTCACTAACCCAAGGAAAGATCTCAACTCAGAGACCTTAGTTGGAGGCTCCTATTCTTTGATAGGCTAGATCTTTGCCTCACCCATCATTAGGGCCCCATCCTTGATGACATGCCCCAAGAAGTATACCTTGTTCTTGGCAAAGGAGTACTTCTCCTTCTTGATATATAAACTTTGTTCTCTTAGAATCTTGAACATGGCTCAAAGGTGTTCAACGTGTTCCTCTAGGGTGTTACTATAGATGACTATGTCATCCAAGTACACCACTACGAATCGGTCAAGATATGGATGAAAGATCTCATTCATCAATGTGCAAAAGGTGGCTGGGGCGTTGGTTAGGCCAAACGACATCACTAACCACTCATAGGACCCGTATCGGGTGACACAAGTGGTTTTGGGCTCATCACAATCGGTAATCCTCACTTGGTGATAACCCGATCTCAGGTCTAGTTTTGTGAACCACTTGACCTTTCTGAGCCTATCAAACAAGTCGGCTATCAATGGAATAAGATACTTGCTTTTTATAGTTACCTTGTTAAGCGCCCGGTAGTCAATGCATAGTCTCAACGAGCCATCGTGTTTCTTCTGAAACAAGACCAGTGCCCCAAATGGTGCCTTGGAGGGTTGAATGTGCCCAGCATCAAGCAACTCCTTTAGTTGCCTCCGAAGCTCTTCCAGCTCGGGTGGTGCCATTCTGTAAGGTGCTATTGCAGGTGCCTTTGCTCCTGGCTCTAACTCAATTTTATGGTCAACTGGTCTCCTTGGTGGTTGTTGTGATGGTAACTTGGGTGGCATGATGTCTTCATTCTCCTTAAGAACTTCCTGAATTACTGGTGATAGATCATTGACCTCCTCCATGGACTCCTCTTGAAGCGGCGCTAAGTAGGTGGTCTCACCCTTCTTGAGCCCCTTCTCAACTTGCATGGCTAACACCATCTGGACTCCTTCAGGCTTGGAGAAGGTTGGCACTATGCATGGAGACCATTTCTCCATGATGCACATGGTGTCACAGAACGGCATCGGCACCACACTCACCTTCCTTAGTGATGGGATAATTAAAAGTTTCAAACCCAAGTGCAAGTTGTTTCAAGTAGTAAATTCTCGAGAATCCGAGGTCGATCCACAGGGAATTGATGAAGAGAAAATTATTTGAGATACGGAGAATATTTGTCACAATACTAAAGATGATATAAGTTGTCCACAAATGAAAATGATTTACTTGGGTTAGGAGATCCACTCTTAGTAATAAATTAAAGATAAGATTATTTCTTTTTATAACTCAATTGAAATCATACATAATGAAGGTTCCAATCGGAAGATTTAACATTCAAAGTTCAATTTAGATTAAACATATAATCATATTATGGTTCCAATAATTATCTACTAATACTTGTAAATGGTCTCAAGCATCCATTGTGTCAATGTCTTGTCTATAATGAATCAAGATATTCATTATATAAGAAGAGTTTCTAAATTAATCGGAAACATCATACAACATATATAAAGATCATATAAAAATATATCATTTAAGCATAAGAAGTAGAATAATCTAACCTTATTTCATTACTAAGAGCTTCACTCTTTCACCCAAGCAAGATGAAGATTTAGTTACTCATAGACAAGAAGACAGAAAGAGAGAAGAAGAAGATGATGAACATAACTTCAATTAAGAACAATAGAAAACTACTCAAAGGAAAACTAATGACATAATAGCATAAACTAAACTCTAAGCTAAACTAACACCCTTAAAAGATCAGTCTTTGCCTCTTTTTATAGAGTTCAAGGAGTGCAAGAAGACAATAGAGTTGTTTGATGATGAGAAGTAAAATCAAAATAGATGATGAATGAGCTGAAATTACATACTTTCTTGGCTCTAAAATGTCTCTGCTCTTAGCTCATGGCATGTGTCAGAATTGAGTTAAGTGGTCTTCATGAAAGTTCTAGGAAATTGTCTCAGCTTTCCAGAGACACCAAGTTTAACTAAATCCAATAACCACAGCCCGAGATATGGCCCAATTACTACTCATGGGTCAGGCCCAAATCCAGCACCTCTGTTCTGACTTCCAAGCCCAATATCATCTTCAAGAAATCCGAACTAAATTTTGTGTTCTCATAAAAGTTGTAGATATGGGTCTTAACCTTCCACTGTCAAAATTTCAGAATTATTGAACTCTTATAACCCGAGATATAGCCTAATGAGTGCATAGAGGTCAAGTTGTCAGGTTCAAAATGCTAGATTTTGCTTCAACTCCAATTTGAGTTATCCAAACGTGTGTTTCAAGTCTTGAGGCCTCATGAAAATTGTAGAAATTTATATTAGCTTTAAAACAAGACCAAAATCACATCCATTGGATATTTGTAACTCAAATTATAGCTAGTTTACTGAAAAAGTCAAGTGAGAAGGTTATACAATGAATGAAATATATTACTATTAATGTGGCTCTTGCTATCAAGTGAATAGTTATTAGAGATTTATCTAAACTTTCCAACAAGACCAAAATCACATTAATTAGATAATTGCAACTCAAATTGTGACCACGTTACTTAAGAATACAATCACCCAAATTAATGATAATTCAAGCAATAATTTCTTCAATGATCCAATTAAGCTAAATTTCATAAATGTGACAAAATCAACTTAATTAAGCCAAATTGAACCTTAATAAGCCTAGTGAGAAGATTATAAAATGAATAAAATACATTGTTATCACTTAGGAAATCCATGCCCAACACAATCTTGAAATCATCCATGGAAGCAACGGAGAAATCCACAACTCCCTTCCATGAGCCAAGAGTTATCCCTATCCCTCTAGCAACTCCAACAAGAGGTTGCTTTTGGTGTTGACAGTCTTGAGCCAGCCCTCTCCGTTGGAGATCCTCAACCCAATCCTTTCGGCTTCCTTAGGGGTGATGAAGTTATGGGTGGCGCCAGTGTCAATCATGGCTTCTACTGACTTCTCATTAATGGAAGCTTCCACGAACATCAACCTCATTCACTGCTTGGATTGAGGTGGCTCTTTTTTCTTCAACGCGGTAAGAAGTTGGAGAGATCCCACATGTTTAACCTCACAGGATGAGGACTCTTGCTCCTCCATAATAGATGTTAATGTCCTTAGTTTAGGACAATCCTTCATTTGGTGTGGCCCCTTACACAGAAAGCACCCACCCTTGGGTATAAAGGTTTTCTTCTTCTCTTCATACTCTTTCTTAGAAGAGTACTTATTATCCTTCTTAGCCACACCTTTACCTTTGTCTCCCCCGCCTTTACTAGAATTGAATTTAGAAGAAGGTTTAAATTTTGACTCATCTCGTTGGTACTCAGTGAGCGACTCGGCCACGACAATGGCTTCGTCCACGTCTTGCACACCCCTTCGTTGTAACTCTTGCTTGGCCCACGGTTGGAGACCATCAACAAAAAAGAAAAGGGCATCCTCTGTGGCTAAGTTAGGGATTTGAAGGGTAAGAATGGTGAACTCCCTAACATAGTCACAAATCATGGTCTTGTGTTTAAGCTCGTGCAACTTCTTTATCGCCTCATAGACCACGTTCTCAAGGAAGAATTGCCTCTTCAACTCCTTCTTGAAATCTTCCCATGTGGCTATGGTACACAAGCCTTTCTCTATGTGATAATCCTGCGAATTATTTGTTTTTACTTATGCTTTTTGATTGGATTTAGCCATTTGCATCAAGCTTTTAACATTGTTTTGCCTCATTTAACTTAATTTTGACCATGTTAGCATAAGATGATTAATTTGATGAATTTCATGGAGTTTGGTTGTATTTTGGAATGTTTTTCATCTCATTTATGTTATTTTATTTGTAGTGAAAGTTAATGAAAGAGGAAACTCGAAACTATGAAGAATAGGGCCAAATGGAAGAGCTAGTAATGCAATTGAATTGCCAGACATGTATCTTGGACACTCAGGAGCTCAGAAAAGCAAGGAAAAAGGAAGCAGCAGCAGAAGCCAAGTAGCCGGGCAGCCTATTGGCAGCTGGGCGATGGAAGAAAATTCAGGTAGCCGGGCGGCCAATTGACCGTTGGGCGATGGAAGAGAAGCCAGGTAGCCGGGCGGCCAACTAGCCGCTGGGCAATGGGTGTTGCGTGGGCTATAACACCCTTCTTAGGGCATCACATTTCCGACTCCCGACTCATAATCTGAAAATCAATTCGTAAAAGATTTGAGTTATGAAAATATGGGTTTCAAAATTTCTTTTTTACTGAAACATAAATTTATTGAAAATATTAAGTAATATTGAAAATCATATTTCAACTATTCATTATGCAATATTAACACCAATTAATATTTCACAATTTAAAGAGAAATATAAAACTAACAGAAAACTCTCTCTTTTTTTTTACAGTAGTAAACCCTATAACGGGTCCTACTTAATAGCACGGTACAACACTAACGAGAAAAATAACTCTATATACGTATTTTGTTGTGTATCCATCTTAATGCATCAGACATCTGTTCTACATCTGTTCTTTGTCCTCAGACATCTCTTCTTTATCAACACTGTAAGCTATCTAATCTGGAAGGGTCATTCTCTGATGTTGTTCTCAAACGCAGAGGTATTTGTCACCCGTTATGTCTAAGACAACTTGTTCCTTCTACTATATAGTTTTTTTTTCAACACAAACACAGCAAAACCACATAGCAAAGAGGTGAGATCATCTACATCAATACCAACATGGCAGTACAAAGATAATACAAACAGCAATATCATACAGGGATATCATACCAGACTTCTAATAATATATTCAATATTAATCAACTATCATCATCCAATCATATATCAATCCAAGTATTCAAAACAGTTGTCATAGCCAATATTCCTCAATTAATATATCATACATATATAAATGTTCAGATTCATGTATGTACACATAGACTCAGTTTTTCAAAAACAACTCCATGGAGGTTTTCACAATTTCGAGAAGAATGCTCTAGTTAATTGCCCAGCCTAAGCCCACAGACAATCTCCTAGTCGTAGAAAAGAATCGTGTTCTTGTTGGGTATCGTCGCGCGTTGCAATGGATCAGATCGGCAAGTGGCATATGGTCCAAATTTTTAGCCCACGACGATATCCACCGGTCGACCGCCGCGCCTTGACACACCCCAAGATTCATCATAGATCTCACTATCAATTCTCATTCCCTCTTCAACCACAAGGGCCAAAATAGCTTATTAGATATACTTTATACAATGCATGAATATATCAGTGCAAGTCCAACCACAAGGGCCAAATCTTTTTAATTTCATTTGTTCAATGTAATCATATGCCTCAATGCATATTTTCCCAATGCATGTAAAATGCACCAAATGCCAATCACAGGCAAAACTTGTCATTTTCACAAATAGTGTATGGACACTGGTTCAACAATAATCATACATGTACTTTCAACAACGAAAATCATGTTATCACATTTTCATAGTTATAAAACACTTTCGTTGTACTTTCACAAAATTACGCAACATTCCCGTTACGTTTTCACAATTCCACAACACTTCTGTTGCATTTTCAAAATACCGTAACACTTTTGTTAAGTTTTTAAAATTCCAAAACGTGTTTATTGCTTTTTCACAATACCATAACACTACTATTACGTTTACAAAATTTTGTAACATTTCTATTACGTTTTCAAAATGTTGCAACTCTTCTGTTGCACTTTTAAACCACGTACTAATTTTTCAACATTTTTCTCATTCACGTAAAAAAATACGTTTCTCAAATTGCATAGTATTTTTCCACTGTTTCAAAATTGCGTAACTTAAAAATCATTTTTTAAGTCGCATAAATCATTTTCCACCATTCTCAAAACATTTAAAACACTTTCCAAATCACATAACGATTTTTCATCATTTTCACAATCCCGTAAAAATATTCTATCACTTTTAAATCACATATTGATTTTTCAACAGTAGTTCAAATTAAGTAAAATATTTAAACGTAATTCAAATCGCGTAGAAATATTTTAACGTATTCCAAATCACGTAGAAATATTTTACTGTATTTCAAATCGTTTTTAAGATACGTAAAGTATTTTTCAACATTTTACAATCACGTAAAATATTCCTCAATATTCCAAATATTATTTTGGACTTAAATAAATCAATATTATTTTCAACACATTTTTCAAATTGCGTAAAAATATTTTACTGCATTTCAAATCATTTTTAAGCTACGCAAATAATTTTTCACCACAATTTTATTACAGAAAATATTTCTTAACCTTCAAAAATTCCTTTTCAACTTTTCTCAAAATAATATAACTTTATACTTCATTTAATATATTTTCTTACTTAAGAAAATCTTTTTCCACAGTTCTTTACTCAAGAAATTCTTTTCGGAATATAATTCACAAAATCACTTTTCCATTGATGTAAATCAATGTTTCAAAATCTTAAATTTACCTAACATACTCCA
This sequence comes from Ormosia emarginata, assembly GCA_029884605.1. Lineage (NCBI taxonomy): Eukaryota > Viridiplantae > Streptophyta > Magnoliopsida > Fabales > Fabaceae > Ormosia > Ormosia emarginata. The sequence continues at coordinate 58,428,578 of JAQQTP010000082.1, read as the reverse complement.
AAACTTGAAAATAAGTTATACGTTAGTAAATTCTCAAATCAATTTTAAAATCAATTCTCTTCAAAATAAATTGAAGTTAAAACATTTTCAACCTCTCTTTGTCTTTCGTTTACAAAATTTTCTCAAGTGATAAAACACTCTGATTCCCTTTCCAAAATCCTTGTATTAAACCAAACTGTTTTTCTACTTTGAAAATTACTTTATTTTATAAAACCAAGGCATTACAAACCTTCTAAAACGTGTCAAATATTTTTCCTTCTAAATTGATATGGTTTTACACAAACAAAACCATTAAAATTTTGTTTTCAAAACCGTGTGATTCATGGTCATAAAAATCAAACCCATTTATTCAAATTCATTTTCACTTTCTTTGCGAATTCCTTTTCACTTTCTTTGCAAATCCTTAAAATCAACATTTGCCCATTTCATTTTTTTTTTCGAAATCATAATTAGTAAACACTTAGGAACTTTTTACACAAAATTAATCAATAAAAATCCTTCAAAACAGTGTTCATGTACCCTTGGAAAAATAAATCCTTTGTTTATTTTCCATTCTCTTTAAAAAAAATCCATTTTCATCATTCATGAAAATATTAATTTGTGAACACCTATTTTGAGGTGTCTTGACCGAAATTCACCATGTTTCTAGGGATCAAAATTAATTCCCTTGTTCTTGAAAAATTTCAACTTGAACTCTAATTATGGGCATCAAAACCGTAGCCCTCTCCTTGGCCATTGAAGCCAAAAATTGCTTTCTTTCCATCATCAAGTCATAAGCATACACATACATACACATCATATATATATATATATATATATATATATATATATATATATATATATATATATATATATATATATATATATATATATCACAAGCATGCCATATTCTCATCATGCATAGTATAAGCATACCATTAAAATCATAAATTCATGCAAAGCATATTAAGCATAGGCAATTAATCAAAGCTCATAAACACTCACAAATTAATTACATGACCATGGATATGAATCCTCACATAGATTCAACATCCATCAAATATATAACCATCTCTCACCACCATGCTTGGTTGGTGAGATGGATCTCCCTCTTACCTCTTGAAGATCCTCAAAAGCTTATTGATTTGCTTCTCTTTCCAAGTCCTTCACCACCAAGGGTTTCTTAAACACAAAATAACACATATATTTATTAGTATCTTAAGCTTGAATAAGAAAACCATGGATGTGCATCATGGTTAGAACCTTGAAAATCAAAAGAAAAGTGAAGAGTAACAAACTTCATCATTAAAGCTTCAATCTTTAGCTTGAAGAACAAGGTTGAAGATAGATGATTTAGAGAAAATCTCCAACATGAAAATTGCTTAGAATATCATGTAGATTCAAGATCTATGGTTGGATGAAATTAAAAAGGATTGGATGGTGATTTTGGATGGTATGGCCGAAATTCCTCTTGAAGAACAAAGATGAAATTTTTTATTTTTGTGAGAGAAAAGCTTCTTAGGCTTGGTTAAGATAAAAGATGAAGTAAAAACACTTAGTTTTTCCTTCCACAAATTTTGTGAAGCTCCTTGGGAAAATTCCTAAAAATCATAAACAAATGTTACAATCAATAACAAGTGTAGAAATAAGTAAACCATGGTTCAATCATGGCTTAGAAAATCAAAACTAGAAGATTAGAAGAAGAAATATGAAATTTACCATTTTTGGCAGAATCTTGAAGCTTGGATTTGAAGATCAAGATGAATGATTTAGAGAAAACTCATAACTAGAGATGTTCTTAGAATGGTGTTTAGGTTTAGAAAATCAAGTTGGATGAAATGATAGAAATTTAGATGATGGTTCTAAGGTGCTTGACCGAAACTTGCTTGGAGAAGAGAAATGGAGAGAAAACTCGGTAACTTAGCTTCTTGAAAATGTTTAATGATGACCAAGGATGGCAATAATGGTCTTCAAACTTTTTCTATGGCCTTAAGGCCTCTCAAAACCGTAGCCCCCTTCCAATGCATTCTCCTTGAGTGCAAATTGATCAATAATGATGCAACATTGACCAAGACCACTTAACAATGACATAAAGTTTTCCTTTAGCTCCAAAATGCTTCACAAAACCGTCCCCCCTCTTCCTAATGCATTCGTGAAGTTGTCATCATTATTAGCCACCATCTAGAGCATTTCTAGCCATTGATTAATTCAATGGTTAGGATTTAGGTAGACTTTTGATTTAGAAGACTTAATTTAGGTCATTGGATCTTTCTCCTTTAAATTCTAACCATTAGATGTGTCTCCAAAATGAAGGGTCAAGATTACTCCTTCTTACTTTTAATCCAAGGGTCATAATTAGTCTTTGCTACTTTTTAAGACTAATTCTCCACCATTGATTAAATTTATATCCAATGATCATAAATGGTCCTTGTTACTTTACAAGACCAAATCTCCACCCTTGATTAATTCTTCATCCAATGGTCATAAATGGTCTTTGTCACTTTTTGAGACCAAATCTCTACCATTGATTAAATCCATATCCAATGGTTACAAATGGTCATAGCCACTTTATATGACTAATTCTACACCGTTGATTAAATCGACGGTTGATATCAAAGCCTTCCTTATTAAGCTTGTTTAGATTTAATCTGCACCATTGATTAAATTAATGGTGGGTATCCAAATCACCAATGTTGACTTAAGCAGTATAATATTTATTTTTATATGCTAAAAGCTCACAAAATTATATTTACTGTATTTTTTTATTGTCCAATAAATTAAATACAGTACAAAACACAGTACAAGAAAATTTCTAAAACTGTTTTCGGATTCAGGTTTAGTAAGATCCCCTGTCTCCGTTTAAACAGTATAAATTTTTCTATGGGTAGAAAAATTTTTACTTTGCGGGACCCACCTAGGCCCACGTATGGCTACCTAGGCCCACATACACCCCCTGAGCCCACAAACAGTAAAAAAAATTTTATAATCACCCATAAAAATCACAAATATTAGAAAACGTATGAAAATCAAGTCAGATTATTAAAAATAATTAACAGTCAAGAGAAATAAATATTTAAAGATTTTCTCCGGCCCGAAAATTATTATTTTCCTGACACAGAGTAAATCACTCAAAACGATCAAATACGCTGATGGAATAATCAAAATAATATTACAGCGCTCAGAAATTACTAAACAGTAAAATTCTGTTAACTATCAAAATTACTGTTTAAGAGATAGGAAATTCAGGGTGTTACAATACTCCCCCTCTAAAAAGAAATTTCGTCCTCGAAATTTGACAAACATGATTTCACACCCTTAGAATAAATATGAATATTACTCTTTCATCTTTCCTTTCAGTTCCGATGTAGCTTCCTCTCTTACATCTTTCTATACTATTCTAACCAACAAAATCTTTTTGCCTGACGTTCAACTTCTTCTGATCAAATAGATATCTCAAACTCCTAGTTACTGAAGATATTGAATGTTACTCCAGAAAGAAAGTATCTCCATATCTCTGATACCAATATAGCGGCTACCAACCTTCATTCATGCCTAGAATAATTTTTCTCAAATGACTTCAATTTCCTAAAATTATACCCTACAACTCTTCTATTCTGCATAAGCACATATCTTAAGCTCCGATGTAATACGTCATTGTTCACCTCTAATGGTTCACTAGGATTAGATAAAACTAATACTAGAGAAGTACTTCAAACATATTTCAATTCCTAAAAATTTTTCTTATATGCATCAGTTGATACGAACGCTTAATCCTTTCTGATAAGCTAGGTGAGAAGTTCTATGATCCAAAATTTTTTCAGGATTTCCATTACTGTCTTTTTGACTTTCCCACTAAAAAACTGTTTTCAAACTTTGAAGGATCCACCCTGCTCACGCTGCGCCACTCCGATACTATGACATGGATATAAATAGGAATATCCTTTCTTGTAAAATATTCTTTCTTGCAAATACAATATATGAAAGAACATTATAGAGGTTTAGGAAGAAAAGATAGCGAAATGATCTGATATGTTACCAAATATATTCAACAAGAATTTGATTTTGCCTGATTTTCAAGAATGAATTTTTTTTCCTGAATTATTAACACCTTATTGAGATAATCTCATAGGATATGGTTGAAAAATAACCAATCCGTTTTTCAAAGATCACGTCTATTTATGGAAGAAATAAACAGATTAAAATAACACAAATATTTAATCCATAACAACAATTTGAATAACATGTGTAGTTTGATAGGCTAAGAATAGAAACAGAAGTAAACAAATCAGAGGTTAACAGATAGCTCTAACATTTAATTGATCTACTCAATCATATGCCATAAAGAATAGGTTTCCTCCCAAAGATATACACTATGATCAAAGAATTACCTCTTGCAGTACAGTCTCCCTTGTTTAGGTCTTCAGCTTAGAACACTCTCGTTCCATTCAGAGTAACAACTTTTCTTACTATCTAAAATTTTACTAACAGAAAACTTTATTTTCAAAGAGCATAATCTCTGGGAAAATGTGTCCAACTTTTTCGCAAATTATTTTCTTTAACGTACAATCCTTCGTTAAGTGCCCCTCTCCACATCACGTACTGCTTCTGTTTTCTCAATGGTCGTAAATACATCTTCCGTCAAAATCAATCACTTTCCTAATATCCCTAATAAAGAAATACCAGGTTCCAAAATTACGAATTCTTATATTCCAAGACTGATTCTCTTCCATCAGATCCTAAACTTCAACTTCCAGTTTTTGCTATTCAGCGATCCTCTGTTCGTGCAGTCGTCTTTCCACATTGCTTCCGTTGCTTCCATAGCTGCAACTGCATTGCTAGTAACATGTTCCACATCCACACAAGTACATCTACCACGAGTTGTTTTTCTTTCTTCAAAGACGGACGAACGAAAATACAATGGATTTGATATCCATTGCAAACAACATGGTTTCCTTTCGGAAAACAAAAACACAGAGAACACAACACAAGCAAAATAGACCTAACCACAAACCCCAAAAGACTTAAACCGTGCTCTGATACCAACTAATGTAACACCCTCCGTAGGGCATCACATTTCTGACTCCTGACTCATAATCTGAAAATCAATTCGTAAAAGGTTTGAGTTATGAAAATATAGGTTTCAAAATTTCTTCTTTACTGAAACGTAAATTTATTGAAAATATTAGGTAATATTGAAAATCATATTTCAACTATTCATTATGCAATATTGACACCAATTAATATTTCACAATTTAAAGAGAAATATAAAACTAACAGAAAACTCTTTTTTTTTTACAGTAGCAAACCCTATGACGGGTCCTACTTCATAGCACGGTACAACACTAACTAGAAAAATAACTCTACATACGTATTCTGTTGTGTATCTATCTTAATGCATCAGACATCTATTCTACATCTGTTCTTTGTCCTCAGACATCTCTTCTTTGTCAACATTGTAAGCTATCTAATCTGGAAGGGTCATTCTCTGATGTTGTTCCCAAACGCAGAGGTATTTGTCACCCGTTATGTCTAAGACAACTCGTTCCTTCTACTATATAGTTTTTTTTTCAACACAAACACAGCAAAACCACATAGCAAAAAGGTGAGATCATCTACACCAATACCAACATGGCAGCACAGAGATAACACAAATAGTAATATCATACAGGGATATCATACCAGACTTCCAATAATATATTCAATATTAATCAACTATCATCATCCAATCATATATCAATCCAAGTATTCAAAACAGTTGTCATAGCCAATATTCTTTAATTAATATATCATACATATATAAATGTTCAGATTCATGTATGTGCACATAGACTCAGTTTTTCAAAAACAACTCCATGGAGGTTTTCACAATTTCGAGAAGAATGCTATAGTTACTTGCCCAGCCTAAGCCCACAGACAATCTCCTAGTCGTAGAAAAGAATCGTGTTCTTGTCGAGTATCGTCAATGCGTTGCAACGGACTGCATCGGCAAGTGGCATATGGTCCACCCTTAGCCCACGACGATATCCACCTGGTCGACCGCCGCGCCTTGACGTACCCCAAGATCCATCATAGATCTCATTATCAATTCTCATTCCCTCTTCAACCACAAGGGCCAAAATAGCTTATTAGCTATATACTTTATACAATACACGAATATATCATCAGTCCAACCACAAGGCCAAATCTTTTTTCAATTTTATTTATTCAATGTAATCACATGCCTCAATGCATATTTTCCAAATGCATGTAAAATGCATCAAATGCCAATCACAGCAAAACTTGTCATTTTCACAAACAAGATTGTATGGACACCTTGGTTCAACAATAATCATACTTGTCTTTTCAACAAAATAAAATCATGTTATCACATTTTCATAGTTATAAAACACTTTCGTTGTGTTTTCATAAAATTGCAACATTCCTGTTACGTTTTCACAATTCTACAACACTTCTGTTGCATTTTCAAAATACCGTAACACTTTTGTTACGTTTTTAAAATTCCAAAACGTGCTTATTACTTTTTCACAATACCATAACACTACTGTTACGTTTACAAAATTTCATAACATTTCTATTACGTTTTCAAAATGTTGCAACTCTTCTATTGCACTTTTAAACCACGTACTAATTTTTCAACATTTTTCTTAATCGCGTAAAAAAATACGTTTCCCAAATTGCATAGTATTTTTCCACTGTTTCAAAATTGCGTAACTTAAAAATCATTTTTTAAGTCGCATAAATCATTTTTCATCATTCTCAAAATATTTAAAACATTTTCCAAATCACATAACGATTTTTCGTCATTTCCACAATCACGTAAAAATATTCTATCACTTTTAAATCACATATTGATTTTTCAACAGTAGTTCAAATTACGTAAAATATTTAAATGTAATTCAAATCGCGTAGAAATATTTTAACGTATTCCAAATTGCGTAGAAATATTTTACTGTATTTCAAATCATTTTTAAGATACGTAAAGTATTTTTCAATATTTTACAATCACGTAAAAATTCCTCAATATTCCAAACATTATTTTGGACTTAAATAAATTAATATCATTTTCAACACATTTTTCAAATTGCGTAAAAATATTTTACTGCATTTCAAATCGTTTTTAAGCTACGCAAATAATTTTTCACCACAATTTCATTATAGAAAATATTTCTTAACCTTCAAAAATTCCTTTTCAACTTTTCTCAAAATAATATAATTTTATACTTCATTTAATATATTTTCTTACTTAAGAAAATCTTTTTCCACAGTTCTTTAATCAAGAAATTTTTTTCGGAATATAATTCACAAAATCACTTTTCTATTGATGTAAATCAATGTTTCAAAATCTTAAATTTTCCTAACGTACTCCAAAACTTGAAAATAAGTTATACGTTAGTAAATTCTCAAATCACCATTATATTCTTCATTTTTCTCAAATCAATTTTAAAATCAATTCTCTTCAAAATAAATTGAAGTTAAAATATTTTCAACCTCTCTTTGTCTTTCATTTACAAAATTTTCTCAAGTGATAAAACACTCTGATTCCCTTTCCAAAATCGTTGTATTAAACCAAACTGTATTTCTACTTTGAAAATTACTTTATTTTATAAAACCAAGACATTACAAACCTTCTAAAACGTGGATATGACTATTGAAACTATCAAATATTTTTCCTTCTAAATTGATATGGTTTTACACAAACAAAACCATTAAAATTTTGTTTTCAAAACTGTGTGATTCATGGTCATAAAAACCAAACCCATTAGTTCAAATTCATTTTCACTTTCTTTGTAAATTCTTTTTCACTTTCTTTGCAAATCCTTAAAATCAACATTTGTCCGTTTCATTTTTTTTTTCCGAAATCATAATTAGTAAACACTTAGAAACTTTTTATACAAAATAAATCAATAAAAATCCTTCAAAACTGTGTTCATGTACCATTGGAAAAACAAATCCTTTGTTTATTTTCCATTCTCTTTAAAAAAAATCAATTTTCATCATTCATGAAAATATTAATTTGTGAACACCTATTTTGAGGTGTCTTGACCAAAATTCACCAGGTTTCTGGGGATCAAAATTAATTCTCTTGTTCTTGAAAAATTTCAACTTGAACTCTAATTATGGGCATCAAAACCGTAGCCCTCTCCTTGGTCATTGAAGCCAAAAATTGGTTTCCTTCCCATCATCAAGTCATGGCATACACATACATACACATCATATATATATATATATATATATTCACAAGCATGCCATATTCTCATCATGCATAGTATAAGCATACCATTAAAATCATAAATTCATGCAAAGCATAGGCAATTAATCAAAGCTTATAAACACCCACAAATTAATTACATGACCATAGATATGAATCATCACATAGATTCAACATCCATCAAATATATAACCATCTCTCACCACCATGCTTAGTTGGTGAGATGGATCTCCCTTTTACCTCTTGAAGATCCTCAAAAGCTTATTGATTTGCTTCTCTTTCCAACTTCTTCATCACCAAGGGTTTCTTAAACACAAAATAACACATATATTTATTATTATCTTAAGCTTGAATAAGAAAACCATGGATGTGCATCATGGTTAGAACCTTGAAAATCACAAGAAAAGTGAAGAGTAACAAACTTCACCATTAAAGCTTCAATCTTTAGCTTGAAGAACAAGGTTGAAGAGAGATGATTTAGAGAAAATCTCCAACATGAAAATTGCTTAGAATATCATGTAGATTCAAGATCTATGGTTGGAGGAAATTAAAAAGGATTGGATGGTGATTTTGGATGGTATGGCCAAAATTCCTCTTGAAGAACAAAGATGAAATTTTTGATTTTTGTGAGAGAAAAGCTTCTTAGGCTTGGTTAAGACAAAAGATGAAGTAAAAACACTTAGTTTTTCCTTCCACAAATTTTGTGAAGCTCCTTGGGAAAATTCCTAAAAATCATAAACAAATGTTACAATCAATAACAAGTGTAGAAATAGGTTAACCATGGTTCAATCATGGCTTAGAAAAACAAAACTAGAAGATTAGAATAAGAAATATGAAATTTACCCATTTTGGTAGAATCTTGAAGCTTGGATTTGAAGATCAAGATGAATGATTTAGAGAAAACTCATAACTAGATATGTTCTTAGAATGGTGTTTAGGTTTAGAAAATCAAGTTGGATGAAATGATAGAAATTTGGATGATGGTTCTAAGGTGCTTGACTGAAACTTGCTTGGAGAAGAGAAATGGAGAGAAAACTTGGTAACTTAGCTTCTTGAAAATGTTTAATGATGACCAAGGATGGCAATAATGGTCTTCAAACTTTTTCTATGGCCTTAAGGCCTCTCAAACCCGTAGCCCCCCTTCCAGTGCATTCTCCTTGAGTGCAAATTGATCAATAATGATCAATAATGATGCAACATTGACCAAGACCACTTAACAATGACATAAAGTTTTCCTTTAGCTCCAAAATGCTTCACAAAACCGTCCCCCTCTTCCTAATGCATTCATGAAGTTGTCATCATTATTAGCCACCATCTAGAGCATTTCTAGCCATTGATTAATTCAATGGTTAGGATTTAAGTAGACTTTTGATTTAGAAGACTTAATCTAGGCCATTGGATCTTTCTCTTTTAAATTCTAACCATTAGATGTGTCTCCAAAATGAAGGGTCAAGATTACTCTTTCTTACTTTTAATCCAAGGGTCATAATTAGTCTTTGCTACTTTTTAAGACTAATTCTCTACCATTGATTAAATTTACATCTAATGGTCATAAATGATCTTTGTCACTTTTTGAGACCAAATCTTTACCATTGATTAAATCCATATCCAATGGTTACAAATGATCATAGCCACTTTATATGACCAATTCTACACCGTTGATTAAATCAATGGTTGATATCAAAGCCTTTCTTATTAAGCTTGTTTAGATTAAATCTGCATCATTGATTAAATTAATGGTGGGTATCCAAATCACCAATGTTGACTTAAGCAGTATAATATTTATTTTTATATGCTAAAAGCCCACAAAATTATATTTACTGTATTTTTTTATTATCCGATAAATTAAATACAGTACAAAACACAATACAAGAAAATTTCTAAAACTGTTTCCGGATTCAGGTTATGTAAGATCCCCGGTCTCCGTTTAAACAGTACAAATTTTTCTATGCGTAAAAAAATTTTTACTTTACGGGACCCACCTGGGCTCACGTATGCTACCTGGGTCCACATGCACCTCCTGGGCCCACAAACAGTGAAAAAAATTTCATAATCATCCACAAAAATCACAAATATTAGAAAACGTATGAAAATCAAGTTAGATTATTAAAAAAAATTAACAGTCAAGAGAAATAAATATTTAAAGATTTTTTCCGGCCTGAAAATTATTATTTTCCTGACACGGAGTAAATCACTCAAAACGATCAAAAACGCTGATAGAATAATCAAAATAATATTACAAATATTCGAAAATTACTAAACAAGAAAATTACATTAGCTTGTCAAAATTACTGTTTAAGAGATAGGAAATTCAGGGTGTTACACTGGCCCATTTACATTTTAGCCTATTTCGAGTCAAAAGAGCTATTTTTAGGGTAAGGGACGTTTTGGCCAGGGGGCAGCTGCAGAGAGATAGAGGAGACGAAAAAAGGGACCGAATTTAGAAAGCTTTGGTGTGGATTTGAGGAGAAGAAGAGTGGGAACTCAGATTTTCTTCAATCTTCCATGGAGTTTTGCATCTTCTTCCTTATTATTTTAGTTTCTACTTTTATTTCTATGTCTAGCTAAACTCTCCTTTGTTAGGATTAGGTGGATTTTGATGATCTTGATTGTTATTAACGTTGGATTCAATTAATATAAGTTGTTATTTCTATTTTGAGTTTATGATCTCTTCTTTTAATACTTTCTGAAGATTGATTCTCTTTAGAATGATTTTTTAGATTGTATGTTGAATGAAAATTTGGTATATGATTTGTGCTATGAAATTATGAACCCTGCTTATCTCTAGGCTAGGAATAGTCATTGATTTGCTCATTACCTCTTTGAATTCTAAACTGTAATGCTTGTTATCTCTTAGAATCACCTAAGGAATTAGGGTTTTCAATTGGAAACAAAGGGTTACCTACCTAAAGAATTAGGAATTGAGTATTTTATAGAATTCGATGACAAAATAAGAATTATAACTTGTGTTAATCCCAATTGTTATGCAGCAAGTGAAATCAAATGAATCTTGATCCCAACTCTTTCATTACTTGATTGTTTTTCATCTCGCATACCAAGTGTTTGTTAAATTGTCAAGTAAAAAAACCCAAAAATATTTTCTTTGCGTGAGTTCATGTATTTCTCTTGTTTTGTTATTAGAGCTTACTTTGATCCAAATCTTGGTTTAAATAGTAGCTAATTTTGTGAATTGGTATTTGGTCATCGATCCCTGAGAACGATATCCGGTTTCTCACCATTTTTATTACTTGACGATCCGGTACACTTGCCGTGGTCTCATCAAGTTTTTGGCGCCGTTGCCGGGGATCGATTTTACTAATATTGGTAATATTGAAGGCATCCACTAGTTTAAACAATTTCTCTTTCGTTTATTCATTCTAGTGTTTAGTTTCTTTAGTTTACTTATTTCATTGAGTCCTTTTTGTTCTAATATTGTGTCTCTAGTACATGCGAGGTACCATTCATCCGGATAACCTTCTTTTTTACTCTGAAATTGAAAGAACCGCAAGAGCTTTGAGAAAGCAAACTAGAGAAAAAAGAAGGAATTTAGGTGGCACTCAAGCAGTTATTGAAGACATGGCAGACAATAGAGAAAAAGTAGATCCTCCACCACCACAACCACCTGTTAGGATTCTTATGGTTTACTCTATTCCTAACATGGATGAGTGTGGAGCAAGCATAACAAGACCTCCAATTCAGGCAAATAATTTTGAATTGAAGTTAGCTCTACTCTATTTAGTTCAGAACAATCAGCTTGGAGGATTTGACAATAAGGACCCATATGCATATATAGCAAGGTTCTTGCAAATTTGTGATACTGTGAAGTTGAACGGGGTGAGCGAGGATGTTATTCATTTAAGGTTGTTCCCTTTCTCCTTGAGGGACAAAGCTAAGAACTGGTTGGACTCATTGGCTAGGAGAAGCATTACCACTTGGGCTGTCTTGGTTCAGAAATTTCTAATAAGGAATTTCCCTCCGTCCAAAGCTGCAAAGTTGAGAAGCGAGATTACTTCTTTCAGACAGCATAATGAGGAATCTCTCAGTGAGTCTTGGCACAGATATAATGAAATGTTGAGGAAGTGCTCACATTATTGTTTTAACTTCTAGATCCAAGTACAAAGTTTTTATAATGGCATGCTACCTCAAACCAGAGCCATGGTTGATGCTGCAGTAGGTAGGGCATTGAATTATAAAACTTTAGAGGAAACTTGAGAGTTGTTTGAGATGATGGCCAATAATGACTACCAAAGGAATGAGGAAAGAGCTGTAGTAAAGAAAGGGTACTTGGAGATTGATTCAATGAATGTAATGTTGGCTCAAAATAATATTTTGACTCAACAACTTGAGAATCTCACAAAAAAGGTTACACTCTTAGTGTGAATGGGGTGAGCAATACTCCTTTGACTTGTGATTTCTGTAGGGGTGAACACGGGAGTGTGGATTGTCTAGGAAATATGTTTGGACCTCCAGCTCAAGAGCAAATTAACATCATGAACAATTCTCCAAGGCAACAGAATAATTCCTACTCTAACACGTATAACCCGGGGTGGAGGAATCACCCGAACTTTTCGTGGAGTAACCAAGGCAATCAAAGCTTAACCAAGACAATAGATGGGATATCAAGGACACCCTCAACAGTCATCATATCAAGGTCCTTCATCTTCCCAACCTCAGTCTAATGAGAAGAAGACTTCTTGGGAGTTAGCCTTAGATAAGTTGGCTACATAAACCTCATCTTTTGTTAAAACCACTACTGATTTTATGGAGGAGACAAGAGCTGGATTTAGAAATCAAGATTCTTCAATCCGTAATCTAGAAACTTAGGTGGGTCAGCTTGCAAAACAACTTTCAGAGGGACCTCCAGGTTCCTTACTAAGTCACACGATCCCAAATCCAAGAGTAAATGAGCATGTGAATGCCATAACAACTAGGAGTGGGAAAGTAATTAAGCCTCAACCAAGGAAGGAGAAAAACAGTGAAGGTAAAGTTGAAAAGCCTAGTGAAGAAGTGCTTCATGAGAAAGTTGAAATATCTCAAAGTGACTCGCTCATTAACTCTAATAAAAAGGAGTTACAAAAAGGGTAGGAAGTGAAGATGCCACCATCAACTATCAAGTTGTCATTCCCTCAACGACTCAAGAAGGAGCAAGATAAAAAATATTTTGGAAAGTTTCTAGAGGTGTTTAAGAAGTTATAGATTAACATTCTTTTTGCTGAGGCACTTGAGCAGATGCCATCTTATGTCTGATTTATGAAGGATTTGCTGTCAAAGAAAAGGAAGATGAGATTGTGGCACTTATTAAAGAGTGCAGTGCTATAATTCAGAGGAAACTACCACCTAAATTGAAAGATCCAAGTAGTTTCTCCATTCCTTGCACCATTGGTAAACTGAACATTGAGAAAACTCTTCGTGATCTTGGGGCAAGTGTTAATCTCATGTCGCTATCTATCATGCACAAACTTAGAATTGGAGAGGTTAAGCCTACAATGATCTTCCTTCAATTAACAGATCGATCTGTCAGACATCCATATAGTATTGTGGAAGACATGGTAGTGAAGGTTGACAGATTCTTCTTTCCAGTAGATTTTATGGTCTTAGACATAGAAGAGGATGCTGATATCCCTCTGATTCTGGGAAGACCATTCTTAGCCACTTTAGGAGCATTAATAGATGTACCTAGGGGAGAACTCATCTTGAGGGTTGATGGTGATTAGGTGACTATAAATATTTTTGATAAGTTTATTCCAATATCAGATCTTCATGCCCCTGTTAACTGCATCCAAGGTAAAGCTCAAAAGGAGTTAGCTGGTAAGAACTCTACACCATTGATTAATGTTAACTTTTGTACCTCCAAGATGGTGAAAATGGAAAAAGGTCCTCCCAATTCTCAGAATTTATTGCAAAGGGATCTGGAATTTCCTGGCAAACTGAAATATGACACTTTACCTACTGAAAAATTAAGACCTCCATGGCCTGATGAAATCTCATATGCGAAGGTTTATTCAGAACACCCAGGTTCAAGTCAAGTTCCAAATGCCTTTAGAGGGGATTGCAAGGTCAGTGACCAAGTATGGAGGCAAAGGTCTGAGAAAAGAAAAGTGTTATCCTACTTCTCCTGTTTCAAGCCACCTTGATGAGTTGAAGAGGCAACGTCGAGCTAAGGACGTTAAACAAACGCTTCATGGGAGACAACCCATGCTAAGGAGTTTTCTTAACTTTACTTTTGCATTTGCTTATGTTTTTTCTAAACTTTCTTTTGTATTGTTAGTATTGTTGCATCTTTAGTGTATTAGTTAATTCTAGAATTTTGCGTTTAAGTGTTTTCATTTAAGTTTGGAGTGTGTGAACTCATTCCCCTTCTAACTAAAAAATGAAAATCATGCCAAAAAAAAAATTTTGCTACATAATTTTGTAGCAATAGTACCGCTAGGCAACACGTAGGCCATTGGGCGGTGGGATGCAAGAAAAATAAGCCCTTCTCTGAGTTGAGGACGTCAGGCAGTGGGAGTGCCGCTAGGCGGCCAAAAAAAATAAAATAAAATTTTGATCTTGTTGTGATGGAATCAATCAACTTGCATGCCTATTAGTGGAACCTGAAAATTGTGTGATCTTGTTACTTGAAGCTCATTAAAAATGATTTCATACCATAGATACATGAATCTTGTTGCTTGGTTGTTAATAAATTGACACCATTTTTGTGATTAATTTGCATTCCTTGTCCTGGGTAGGAGAATTGAGCCTCCAACATGACTTTATTGCTGAGGGGACACTTTTGAGGCTTTACTCTCCTAAATTTTCCTGATTCTCTGATGCTCTCTTAATTTACACAATGTTTGAACATGATAAAGGCATTTTGTTTGTTAAGCTAGCAACTAAAAGTTAACCCAATGATCACATCTTTTACATTGCCCATTTGAGCCTAATGATCATCTTTCTTTGTTAAACCCTTCTAATTGAGCCTAGCCACATAAGTAACATTTGACCCACTTGAAGGGGCTAGGTGAGCATTGGAAATAATATATTAAGGAGTTAACAAGAAACTAAGTTTGGAGTGGGAAGATTTTTTGTTGGGCTGATTGTTCACTTTGAAATATATGAAGGAATAAAAAAAAAGTTGACTTGTTGAATGGCTACCCCTTTGAGACTGATGGGTTATTGGGAAATACTTGACACAATGATCAAGTACCCCTTTGAAACCATGTAGGTTACTGGGGAAATAACAAAAAAAAAAGACATAAAAGAGAAGAGGAAGAGAGATTTGAAAGGTATGAGATTTGTGAGTTGAAGATTTGTTAGAAGTACCAATGCTCACTTGCTCTCTAAGGTAGCAGTTTACATATTTATTTATCTACCTTGTACCTTGGCACCAATGCATCCTTGAATTAAATCTTTCTGATTATTACATTGTGTGAATCACGAGCTTGTATATTTGAGATGAAAATCAAATTCATGGGGGGTGGACTCAAATTGTGTTGACTGAGAGAAACACATGCCCAAATACAAGGGAGAATGAGTGAGCATCTACCTAAATAAGAGGTTGATAAAGCAAATCACTTTGCATGCATTAGTTGCCAAATCCATTAACTTCCAAGTAGTGATTGATCAGTGTATTGTTGGTATGACTCCAACTTTTCATTTCCTCTGAACCTCAAGTTGCACAGTTGATGGTTAAACTCTTAGAACTGTTTGGATGGTTGCTTTGCCTACTGCATTAATATTTATTACTTGTGGGACACACTTATTTCCTTTCCATCAGTTAGTATAGAGTTGGTGACTATTATGTTTTCTTTTCTCTGGTTCTACTTTTTGCTTGAGGACAAGCAAAGTTTTAAGTTTGGAGTAGTGATAATCTTGCAAATTATCTATTTTTACTTATGCCTTTGATTGGATTTAGTCATTTGCATCCAACTTTTAACATTGTTTTGCCTCATTTAACTTAATTTTGACCATGATAGCATAAGATGATTAATTTGATGAATTTCATGGAGTTTGGTTATATTTTGGAATGTTTTGCATCTTATTTATGTTATTTTATTTGTAGTGAAAGTTAAAGAAGGATGAAACTCGAAACTATGAAGAATAGGGCCAAATGGAAGAGCCAGTAATGCCATTGAATTGCCAGACATGTATCTTGGACCCCCAGGAACTCAGAAAAGCAAGGAAAAAGGAAGCAGCAGCAGAAGTCAGGTAGCTAGGCGGCCTATTGGCTGCTGGGCGATGGAAGAAAAGCCAGGTAGCCGGGGGGCTAATTGGCCACTGGGCGATGGAAGAGAAGCCAGGTAGCCGGGCAGCCAACTGGTTGCTGGGCGATGGAAGGTCAGAATGCTCACTAAACACAAAATGCCATGTCGTCGGGCGGCCAACTGGCCGCTGGGCGATGGAAGGTCAGAATGCTCACTAAACAAGAAATGCCAGGTTGCCGGCCGGCCAACTGGCCGCTGGGCGATGGGTGTCGTGCATGCCCATTTATATTTTAGCCCATTTCACGTCAGAAGAGCTATTTTTATGGCAAGGAACGTTTTGGCCAGGGGGCAGCTGCAGAGAGACAAGGAGACGAAAAAAGGGACCGAATTTGGAAAGCGTTGGTGTGGATTTAAGGAGAAGAAGAATGGGAACTCAGATTTTCTTCAATTTTCCATGGAGTGTTGCATCTTCTTCCTTTTTATTTTAGTTTCTACTTTTATTTCTATGTCTAGCTAAACTCTCTTTTGTTGGGATTAGGTGGATTTTGATGATCTTGATCGTTATTAACGTTGGATTCAATTAATATAAGTTGTTATTTCTATTTTGAGTTTATGATCTCTTCTCTTAATACTTTCTGAAGATTGATTCTCTTTAGAATGATTTTTTAGATTGTATGTTGAATGAAAATTTGGTATATGATTTGTGTTATGAGATTATGAACATTGCTTATCTCTAGGTTAGGAATAGTCATTGATTTGCTTGTTACATCTTTGAATTCTAAACCGTAATGCTTGTTATCTCTTAGAATCACCTAAGGAATTAGGGCTTTCAATTGGAAACAAATGGTTAACTACCTAAGGAATTGTATTTTAGAGAATTCGGTAACAAAATAGGAATTATAACTTGTGTTAATCCTAATTGTTATGCAGCAAGTGAAATCAAATGAAGCTTGATCCCAACTCTTTCATTAATTGATTATTATTCATCTCGCATATCAAGTGTTTGTTAAATTGTCAAGTAAAAAAACCCAAAAATATTTTCTTTGTGTGAGTTCATGTATTTATCTTGTTTTGTTATTAGAGCTCACTTTGATCCAAATCTTGGTTTAAATAGTAGCTAATTTCGTGAATTGATATTTAGCCATCGATCCCTGAGAACGATATCTAGTTTCTCACTGTTTTTATTACTTGACGATCCGGTATACTTGCCGTGGTCTCATCACTATGTCGACATGCTTCCTTCGCCACTGTAGAGTTGCATTATCGGTGAGGTAAAGGGAAACAATGTATACCTTCATTTGTTCGTTCTCGACCTTCATGCACTCGAAGTACCTCTCCATTAGGGATGGCAACGGGGCGGGGACGAGTAGCATCCCCCGCCCTCCCGGATAATATCCGCCCCCGCCTCAACCTCCATATCTGTACGGGTACCCGTTTATTATTCCCCCGCAGGTAAATAGATACTCGCGGATATCCGTGAGTACCCAATAAATTTGAAAAAAATAAAATAAAATTCAAAAAATTTAAAAAAAATAATATTTTAGTAATATTTGAATAATAATAAGGTTTTTTAGTAATTTTATATAAGGATATTTTGATAATTTTATTTGCGGGTACCAGCGGATATATGGGGAACCACCCCTGCCCCCGCCCCGTTTATTAAACGGGAGATAACATAAACAAGTATTTATATCTGCGGGAGGAATTAGACAGGTATTACCCGTCCCCGTCATGGGTATTACCCGCGGGTACTTCACTCGTGGAGCATCACGTACTTCACTCGTGCTAGCCACCATAGTTGGAGACACCCTTGCCTCCTCAAGAGATCTCTTGATCACTACAAGTTGCTTAATGATGTCTTCGAGTTTGCTCTCAAGGGTGTCAAGGCGTTCTTCCTTCTCCTCTTCACCCCTTTGAGCACTTAAGACATCTTCCTTCAATAGGTCGAGTTGCCCTAAGACACGAGACTCTAAGGTCTCTTTGTCGTGCTCGACCTTTTGTAAGCGCACATCCATAGTGCTAAGTGCATTCTCTAGCAAGGACACCCTTTCTTCTAAGGAAGTGACATCTTCACTCCTTGGCTTGGTAAAGCCTCGTGACTTCTTGCCACCACTAGGAGGAACAACAACATCCCTCCCTCTTACTCCCTCGACGTGCTCCTCAGTTGCGTGCGACATTTTCCCACTATTCTTAGTTCGTGCCCTTCACGAACCTAGCTCGGATACTACGTTGTCACGGCCTTGGACACACTCCAACGCAATCGTGTCGACACTTGGCACTAAACCAAGTCAGTCTCACTCTAATCAAGACAAGATAGTTGCTAAGAGAAGTAACAAGGCAAAAAGTACTTTAGAAATAGAAACTTTGTATTAAATGAAAGGTAGCTAGTACAATGATGTTTGAGTATAAGATAGCTCACCAGTTTCTCTATGTTTTTACAAATGATTATCCTCACCTATATATACTAGTTCCACCTCCTCAATGAACGGTGGAGATCGTTTATAAATGAACGGTTATGATTTAGTTTCTAGATTTTTCCTTCATAATATCTAGATATTTACACAATATTTTTCTATAAATAATTTTACATTTTTAGAAATATTTCTAAAAACTTTTCATGATCCTACCTTTTCTAAGATTATCTCCAAACTTCTAGAAGCTTTTAATCTTTGGGCCAAAAATATCTTAATAAAAGTCCAATAATTTTATAGTGTGAAAGACATGTAAACTTTTGATTGTGACGACTAACTATATATGCCACCCACGCTCACAATAACAGCTAACCCAAAGCCAAACCCACCACCTGTCACCTAACCTAATACGTATGGTAGCTAGAATTAGTCAAAAGACAAGTCTATCAACAGTTACAAAATAATTATGACAAGATGTTTTCAGTGGGCAAATGTAATATGGTTGTGAATTATCACTTGCCCTTCGTCTTCATTGATGGTGTCTTTACGTTTTTACTCATATACATATTTGACACGGGAACATGGCATAATTTGTTCAATCATTTTATAATTATAAGATAATATATACATCATTGTAGGTTTATAGTCTGAGGTTTGAGGCAAAAGCAAGCACTATCAGCCTTCAGCCACCACATCTTGGAATCTATAATGAGACTAATATTGACTGAAGTCATCTCAATATTGATATCAATGTATGTGATCAGGATAGGTCTTAGATATTTCTTTTTTAAAGGAATATATTTAACAGTTTTGTCAACATCCAATTTCGCACTGGTTTAAAAAAAAAAACTTACAAAAAAATAAAAAATAAATAAATATTTTTTAACATTAAATACATTTTAAAAAAAATTAAAAAAATTATGACAAAAAAATTAAAAAAAAAAAAACCAAAGGTTCATTACCTTGCCCCAATCCTTCAAATCCAAAGTCACCTTAGCCCACTTAAGAAACCCATGATCACTTTTTTTTTTGTCTTTTTCCATTTTTTATAGATTAAAAAAAAAGGACCACTTTTTCCTATTTTATATTGTCTCCTTTCACATATTTCACCTTCCACGACCACGACATCGTTTTGCCTCCCACTACCTCACTGCACAGACAACATACACCCACTTTGTATATTGCACAGCCAGGAACAAGGCTGTGTGTTCCCCACGTCTCCTCCACTGCATTCACATACACACATTTGGCTACCATTCAACAGATACTTTCACACCCACATTCACTTATAATTATAAATACCACAAGGCAGAGAAACAAAGGGAGGTGGGGTGGCAGCTTAATTTTTTTTTTTTTTAAGACGGAGAGTGATCGGCCAAAAACTCTCATCAACATTCTTCTTCACTGGAAAATCACAAACGATTTCAACTCATTGACCAGCCACCGCCCATGAGCCGCCATTCCTTTTGCGTTTCAAGTTTCAACGCTCAAAGCCAGAGACGCTTCTCCTGTTAGAGCGTTCTTTTCCTGCGTTCTTGTTTAGGATTTTTTTTTTTGGTCTGAATTTTTTTTGTCAACCTGTTTAGGTTAAGTTGGTCAACTTTATTATTTAGTTGGTCTTTATTCTGGGTTTATTTGCCTAGAGGTCTGGGCCTTTGTTGTTTCTCTTTATTGTCTTATTTGGACATATTTCATGGTTTTTGAGGATTATTTTTTGGGTCCCATGGGCCTGCACTAGTTGGTTTAGTGCCATGGTTTAGTAGCGTGAGAAAATAATTGAATAGGATTAGGCAAATACAATAAACTTACCAAAAAAATATAAAGATAACAAAATACCAAGAAAAGAAGTTATAAAAATACCAATATCTGCATTTATGTTAATGGGCTGAGACAATTCTTCTTTCAACTTTTATATTCTTATATCAAATAATGTATATGTTTATTTTTATACTCTATTTAATATCATTCATTATACATATTTTTTTATTATTTTTTCTCATTCAATTATATTCTTTAAAAAGAATATGAATAATACATACACTACTAAAAATAATGTATAACTATCTTTTTCCTTCTTCTTTCTAGTAGGCCCTTTGTAGTTCAAGTTGTTTAGGTTAATAGACATGTTTCTTTATTCAAAAAGATTTGTCCTAATAAAAATAGATTGTGATTTTAAGTGAATTTTATTTGTATTATAAGGAGATTAAATTATGGAGTTGATATTTTAAAGATGACTTTACTTAATTGAATAATGTTAATGTAAACTTGAGTTCAGGATGAACCCTATATTTTGAATGATTGATATGTTATTATATATATGTCTCAGAATTGTGGGAGTAATTTGTTACAAAAAATATAAGAAACCAAAATGATAAAAAAAATGGTGATAAATTAGACTAGATTTGGGTAATGAGCAAGAATATTAAGAATTTATTAAAGAAACAATATTATGAAAATTAAAATATAAAAAATGATAAAAATTACAAAAGTGCTAAAAGGAGGATAAAAGTGAAAATTAAAAAATAGAAAAAAGAACACTTTGAATAGTTGGGTTGTTTTTTGTTTATTTGTCTAGTTTGTTCTCTCGACTATTATGTCAATTAGTATTTGGTTTCAATTAATCTTTTGATAGATAAATCTTTTTGAACATTTTTTTAATTAATTAAAATTAACTAACTCACAATTATTTTATAAAGAATTATATAACTTTAAATTTCTCATTGTACTCGGGAAATGCATAGGCGTGAAATGTTTATTTTGCATAAGCTAAATTTTGATTTTTTGTAATTTAGTGTTTGATCTTTATTTTTTAATCATCCTTTAATTTGTAAATATTTTAATTCATGTTTTATGTTTATTTTTTACTTTGCTTGTAAATGATTTAATTTTCTTGGTTGTTGATAATGTGTTTATTTATGCTTGTCATTGTTTATTTTATGGAAATAAATTTAATATGTTTAAGCTATTATAAGATAGTTATTTTAAGATGAATATATTAAGAGTGCAATAAAATTTAATTTATATTATTCCTTGTACATAATCATATTCTCAAACTTAATTTGGTTTCGTATATTGCTTTAAAACTCTCTAAAGAGTAATGTTATATTCTCCTACCAAATCATCCTAATAATCATCTTAATATTAAATGAAGAAAGTATTAAATGAAAAAATAAATGCATCTAATATTTTGAAAACATAAAAAATATTTAATATTTTCTTCATTTAGTAATTAGGAAGATTAGTAGGAGGATAAAGTAAGATGATAAATCATTTCTCCTTTCTAAAATAGTTTTTACAATTTTCTCTGACCAATAAAATTAATAGTGACTCCTCTAAATTTTTTTCTTAAAAATTTCAATTAACAATCTATCACATCTTGGTAATGACAATTTTATTACACAAATATTAGTTTTAAAATTAATTTATGAATTTTTCTACACAATTTGAGCCTTGGGATTGTTAAATAAATGTGAATCATCATCACTTGTCTTTATTTTTTTTCATTTTTTCTGTCATCTTATTTAAATTTTGTCAAGTATTTTAAACTTAATTATATATTCTATTTTCTTATTTTTTTTATTTAATAGAATTTAAGTAAATAGACAAAAAAAATAAGACAAAAATTAGAGCAAGTGGTCTTCATCCTTATTAAACATAGCTAGAACTATCACCATATATAGGATAGGATAGTCCAAAAATGTAACTTGAGCTACAAGAACGATATCTCCAACAAAAAAGTCGATCCAAAGAGTTATTGTAACATTATTATCACAATAATTCCAGGCAGTTAATATTGTGTGATTCTATAATTCACCAAACAATTCAGAGTATGACATATGTTGAGCATCACAGAAGAAGCTCCATTATAAAATTATTCTTCCACTACACCAAACCTGATCAGGTTTCTGAATTTTGTCTGGACTTTTTGAAAAAAACAAAAAAAAGAAGGAAAGAGAAAGACCATAAAGAAAGAGGAGAAAAATATACGGTCATTTCTTTTATACATGATAAAGTCCTTCATCGATAAATTATTCTTTTTACTAAGTCTCACATCTAAAAAATTATACTCTTTCACCTTCCCTACCTCTTAATTATATAAAGATTTGATCTCAAAATGTTTAAATAATATAAAAAAATTACATACTTAAACTTAATACTAAATATAAATATTGAAGATTTTGATAAAGTTTTTTCTATGAGAAGAATACGTGAGAATGTGAAATCTTGTGAATCACACCTTTCAAGTATAATGTTTTTTCACGTCTTGGAAGTAAATTATTTATTTATTTTTTTCTTTATCTTTTAGTATACTTGTGTTGTTCATTTATTAGTTTACTTTAGTTATTATTTCTTTATATTAACTCTAAGGTATTTATATTTTAAATTAGTTTTTATTTTTAATTTAATAGGGTCTTTTTTTTGTTTGGGTTGATAAAAATTAAAAAAAATACAACACACAAAAAATATATAAAAAGATTTAAAAAAAAACTTTGATTTCTTTAGAGGACTAAATTAAGCTTTAGTTCACTTTTTTTATTTGTTTATTTGACCTGTGTTTGCCAAAGTCTTTTAATTTCTTATGTTTTCTTGACATATTTAAAATAACCTATTGTTAAATATTTTTTTCTTAAATTTTTTAATTAAAATTAATTAACTCACATTTATTTTTTAGAAGAACTACATTAGTTCTTATTTTCACATTACATTTAAGAGATACGTAAGCCAAAAGTCAAGCTAAATTATAATTTTTTTGTAATTTTGTCTTTGATTTTCTTCGATTTATTTTTATTTTATGT